>OU342635.1:41506254-42938839 GCA_910589415.1 Malachius bipustulatus | reverse complement strand
CGTAGGTTTCCTTTTATAGGCAACAAAATAAAAGAAATATATAAAAATGAATCAATGTTAGCGACTGCTGACTTGTCTCTCCAGTTCTATCATTTAATTAAATTGTAATCATTCAATTTTAAGCTTCTCAAAATAATAAACTGATACCATTTCTCTGATGGGCATTATTTTCTATGATCAGCTTTCAGATTTTAACTGTGAGTGAAAATAATTGCTTAAGTCAATTTTTAGCAAGATAATTATTATTGTTTATAAAATACAGCTGACAACGTAATTTTGTCATTTAGGTATGTTAAAATGTTCTCGCTGGTTTTAGACATTACTCGGTATATTAATAAAATAGGTAGGTACTCCTGGTACCTGAATTAAAGTAACTAATTTTTTGAAATGGAGAAACGTTTTGCAGGCTCATTAAAGTTTTAGATCTGACCTTGAACTAGAGGTGTAACTCCCAGAACCCCTTTTCCTCGCACCGTCTCGCTGGAACCGCTGGCTTCCTCTAGGCGGCGTCTTTCCCGCACGTAGCGCTTCCTTTCCGATCTGGTCCGCTTCCTGACGTTGTGAGGTAACTTGCTTTTCTTTGTACGCATCTTCAACACTTGTTGCAGCTCCGTTGGCGATTTATCCCTTTTGAGAACACGAACACGCCAAAGTACCGTTGGAGGGAAACTTGCCGAATTTCCACTCTCGCCTTCGACACTCTATGAAACGTAATCACAGCAAACACAGTCTAGTGAACTAATGAAACACCTCGAAAAGAAGATTAAGTCCAAACAATTATACACCAGCTCTAACGTCACGAAAAAAAATTCTCTAAGTCTCTAAGTAATTCGGAATACAATAATCGAACACGTCCGTTCCGCTTTGATTATTGATCTCGACAGTCCCGTGGTCAAATTCGTTCTTCCTTTCTTGAAAATCGCCCCATCCCTACTAAATTGTTCCCGATTTTCAATCTCACTTTCATTGGTTAAAAAAAATTCACGTTAGTCCAATCTCGCTTCTTTCCCCAAACTAGCCACGCCTCTCTTCTTTTTGTTTTCGAATCTATCCCGGTACGTGGTGCCCTCTGTCGTCTTCTCGGACATCTTCCTGGCTTGGCTTGCATCTCACTTTTGTCACGCTTAATTCACGAAACTTGACACCCTCCGGGTTCCCAGAAGCACACTCACGGTGGTTTCACTTCAGACATATGTTATCCATCCGTTCTCAATTTGATACTTTATTATCTTCCAAGAGGCCAGCTGTATCCCATATCTTTCATGCAGTGTCACGATTGTGGAAGAATTTATTGATTTTCGTTGACATCTCTTCCATTCAAAAATCGAACGCTGTTAGCTTTACAAGAAAAATGACTTAAGTAGGCATAGCTTTTTCCCGGAACGTTACATTATCGACTTGGAATGTTCACGTGTTTTTAACAGAAACACTTGAAAGTCTCAGCAAAAAATTCCATCAGGCGACAGGGACAAATTTAAGAAACTAATCAAAAAAAAAAATAGCTCGAATTCAGGGTAGGTACATATATGGACGTTACATTGCCCCCCTTTTTGCAGACGCAGGTTCCTTCTTTTTGTCTCTCTAAGGGAAAAAGATGGGTTCGGCGGCTCGCAAAAACTAAAGTGACGTATTGGGTAGGTCCTCTTGCTCTGGTGATACTGTTGCTGGAACCCTCGTTGGTGGGTATGTCGCAGGTACCACGGAGCACACGGAGGAGCCCCCCCTATCCTTCGCTCACTTCGGAAAACAAGAGAAGACTTGTCTGGAGTTCGCTGGTGAATTGTCAGTAGTGCAAATGACAAAGTATTGGTGGCCAAACTGACGAAACGATAGATACTTGAAGAATAAACTGGACATTTTCGTCAAGTGAATGTTCGATTAGAACAGGGTTTCCGCGTGAAAAGAAAATTAGAAATGTCACAAAGAATAGAAAATTCTTGCATGTGGAACTTAGTCAATCCTACTTTCTAAATGAATAAAAGAACAACAAAGAATTTTTCGGAAAAGAAGGTCTGATAAAAGTGGTGAGGGACGTGACTGCCTCCCAAGACTTTCCAGTCTTGCTCAATCTAACCAGCCTAGTTGGTAGTGATGGTGCCGTTGCGAGTCTGGTTTTGGTAACATCTTTCTCTCCGGGTTAGGTGATGGTTTCGAGCCGGGCTTAACTTCGCGCGTAGCGTGGATCAGATCTTGCATGCGCAAGAAACGTATTGCGTTCTCCAATGTGGGCTGCTCCTTAACGGACCATAACGAGCGTACTCTCGGCGTGAAGTGATCCATGATTTCCTCAATCAGTTGTTCTGTTGGGATTGGAGTCGTTAGTAGTCTGGCTTGGCCAAAAATCTTCAGAAAATAGTCGGCCATTGGAATGCCAGGAATCCACTTGCCGGTACTGATTTTGATCCGTAGCTGCTTCTGGTGTCGAGCGGACCAATACTCCTCCAAAAACCGTTGCCGGAACTGATTAAAGCCTCTGACATTTTCAGCGACTACCGTCCACCAATCCTTGGCGGAGTCCTCCAAACATTCGCTCAGCAAGATCATTAGTTCAGCTTCGCCAATATTCATCCGCCTTTGGAATGTTTCCAGCTCCTGTAGGAAGCTGACTGGGTTTGACTTGGAGGGCCGGAATGAAGGAGGTGGTGGTGCATTCCGTACATACATAATCATTTGGGGAGTCTGTGGTGCAGCACTTGTCTCATTCCATGGTCGTCTCAAATAATTTTCTGCCACCTGTGTATGCGGGGTAATTCTCCGGGTATCGTCTTGTCGGGTTATTTCTGTTGTGGCAACGACCTCAGCTCGTACCTCGCTTTCTCCCAACTGGCTCTCGGTCTGCGTGGACGTTCTCCTTGTGCGGCTTTCCAATCGAGACGCGTCGGTTATCTTCGTGGCTCCGAAATTCGGTACGATGTTCGAAGCGCAGTTTGGATTTTCGCAGTCCTCTTGCCCCCCAGATACCTGACGTCTTAGGTCGGCAATTAAATGAAGTGCTTCCTGTAGCTGAGTGACGTCGCAGCCTTGCAGTTCCCTCGTAGAATTCCTACCTATTAGAGAAATGCAAAGAAAAAACATATTACCCCTAACGGTGTTGTCCGGCTTTTTCTGGTTTTATTTATTTAGACACTTGGTGTGTTTTTCAATAACCTGTGTGTTGTCCGGCTTAAATCAATATCGCTCCACTAATCACAACATAATTTGGTTTTTCCCCCTTTCGATTTGATTTTTTTTCTCAATTCTTAAATCTTCAGCATAATTCTCCAACACCGGTCCCTGGTTTCGGCACCAACTGAACCGTTCCCTACCTAGGTCTCTACAAATTTAGACAAAATTCACTTGTTTCCCTGGAATTATTTTCTGTGTGCCCTGGTTTCTTACGGTGAAATAAATTTTTTTTGGGAGAATATGCTGAGTAAATAAGAAAAGAAATTCAATTTTCACCCTTTTATTCATAAGTTGTACATAGTCTGACCAGTACAGGAGATATTATCATTTTACAAACCTGGTTTATACATCTCTTACTATACAAAATATCCCTGTAAAGAAAATTAAATAGCAAACAGAATCCTGCACTGGTAGAATCTTTTCTGGGTGTATTTCATTTAACAATTCATTGAGTAATTCAGGATTTGACAACATTTATCCTTTTTCTCTTAGACAGACGTGTACTGACAATTTTATCTCGGACTGAGGTATATTTGACTTCTGTTGAACTTAGACTGAATTCTTAGGCTTTGAGCCTGTGGACAATTATCAAAGACAACAAATCTCCTATGTCAAATTGTCAAAAATGTCATCCGACAAACAATGGTCCGCGGGGACCCAAATCCACTACCAGCCTCCCCTCCCAGAAACCTCTGAAGGAGACAACGGGCCTTTTGATTGATTTACTTGTCAAGTATGAATTATCTCGTTTATTAATTTGGAAGTTCAGGAATTAAAATGACTAAGATAAATGTCTAGTACACGCTTGCTCAAGATTTCGCTTATTTACAATCACTTTGCTCGAATAAAATAAATGCTCAGGTCTTCTGAAGTTCTCCCCTGGCAGAAAGCTTGGTGGCACTTCTCAAGGAAAATATGCCCCTTCTCATGAAAACTGCAATAAACAGAAAGAAACTCGGAACAGTAATAGTTCACATATTTCGTGGATGATTCCTGGTTAGTTTAATAGACCAGAAATTAATTAGACTGATTGGTGAATTATTATTTATCCTTTGGATAAGACTTTAACGTCATCCATAATTATTTGGTAAGTGTTTGAGGCTTTAAATTATTATGTTGGGTTAAATTGTTTTAGATTGACACTTTCTCTGACTTTATCTCTGACTTTCCTGGTTTAAATAATTATTTATCCTGAATAATCATGAATTAAGAATGCAAATAGTAATGTTCATTTTACATTTCCTGGTTCTCACAGTCGTAGATGATAAAAATGTATTAATTTGTTAAATATTAACTTTCGGACAGTATGTTTATTTATTCATTCTGTAAATATGATCGTCTCGCTTTCGGACAGAATAATTGTTATTTGTTCTCATTGTCTCGCTTTCGGACAGAATAAAATTGTTATTGGTTATCATTGTCTCGCTTTCGGACAGAATAAAATTGTTATTTGTTATCATTGTCTCGCTTTCGGACAGAATATTTATTATTTGTTATCATGGTCTCGCTTTCGGACAGAATAATTATTATTTGTTATCATGGTCTCGCTTTCGGACAGAATAAAATTGTTATTTGTTATCATTGTCTCGATTTCGGACAGAATAAAATTGTTATTGGTTATCATTGTCTCGCTTTCGGACAGAATAAAATTGTTATTGGTTATCATTGTCTCGCTTTCGGACAGAATAAAATTGTTATTTGTTATCATTGTCTCGCTTTCGGACAGAATAAAATTGTTATTTGTTATCATTGTCTCGCTTTCGGACAGAATAAAATTGTTATTGGTTATCATTGTCTCGCTTTCGGACAGAATAAAATTGTTATTTGTTATCATTGTCTCGCTTTCGGACAGAATATTTATTAATTGTTATCATGGTCTCGCTTTCGGACAGAATAATTATTGATTTATCGACTGTCTGTTTGGCAGTTTGATTGTTTATTTTAACATGATTCATTAATATTTAGTATGTTCGAATTTTCCTTCTCTCGTGAGTCGATTACGAATTGCGCACTGATAAGGACAAAAATGGATGTCTTGTAAGGAAGGTTTGTGGTACCGTGTTGATAACAATGATAGCCCAGCCGAGCTGACAACAAGAACCCAAGTAAGACAACGATGGGGCTTCGCCAAGCCTGAATAAGTTTCGATTTATTTTCGCTGGGCTTCGCTTTCGAGCCTGTGCGCTGACCTCGCTCTCGGGCCTTTAGTTTTACGCTGACCTCGCTCTCGGGCCTGTAGTTTTATTGTTGTGTTTTCGGTGGACCTTTGCCTAGGTCATAATATTAGTTTTTTTCATTGTATTATTGATATAATAAAAGTTTCGCTTGTTGTTTAGATTTTAATCTGGGGTGAACACTTCGTCATCGATTACCTAGGAGGATCCGTAGTAACCCAAGTGGTGAAGTCCTGGACCTTCTCCAAGGGTGCCGGACGCATACTCTAAGGACTCTAGCTTCTTTAGAGCATGTTACCTCCTTCCTATTCCTGTCTAAACTAATCTTTCAGGAGCCAATTTTCTACAAACTGACTAGTCCGTGACGCTAATCGTTCCCACAAAAACTATTCAAGGTAGAAGACCACCAGTTCATCCATGAGCGATCGCCAGATATCGCTGTGGACGACTTCTGGCTATACTGCCAGGGATGGCCCAGAACATGTAGCAGATTCAGTCCATCGATACCCGAATAGCCCGTTCTCTGGAACGAAAAACCCCGGAATGTAGCAGTTCCCAGATACTCAGTCCGAATAAGAAGATAGGAACCTCAACTTGAAACAAAAATTGGTTGAAAGAAAACTAACCTTAAAATCGTTTTTATCCTGTTCATGCTGATTAGTCGCGCAACCCTTTTGATTGGAAGCTAATCGGTCTAAAGAGATTGCGACTTATTCATATCTCATCACGAGAAATCGTGAGGAATATTACAAGATTGGAAAAGATATGAGAAATCATTGGTCATTTGGACTAAGACGGATTTCATAAATTTTAGATTTCACTCTCACACTGAAATGTATAAATTGGAGGTAGAAGTAGACATTCGTTGGAGTGTTTGACATAAGCTTGGGGTTTTCCCAAAATGGTTTGATCGCTTTGACAACTTGTCAGTTGGTATTAATTGAATGCAATTTTAATTAATAGTTCGATCAAAGTGTTCTATAATCTCAGACTAGGTGTTACCCAATTTTCGATGCAACGAGGAGCACTCGATTTCCCTAGACAAAATACAACAGAGGCATTAAATTCTTGGTATATCTCTCCCCTCCCGGGACGCAGATACACGGCGCTGTTCACTTAGCCACTTAAGTGAAGTTAACCAAATTAAGGCGCAGCACAATTCGTAATCTTACTTTAAACAAAGGTACGAGAATTGTTTACATCGGAGTGGTGCCTAGGTTCCACACGTTGGCCATACTCTCACTATCTAATTACTTTTCTACATCTACTGTTTTCTTACGTTTGCCTTCACACACACATACGGCTCCATTGCTTTGGAGTCCCTAGAACCCTCCAACTCCGATTAAACAATCCATTAAAATTAGGCTAAAGTCAACCGTAAACTTTGCCCTCACGAAAACATAAAGAAAACGAGAGAAGTACTTTTAAGTGAAACTTGAACAATCTGTTCAGTTGTTTACTCAAATTAATCATTATTTAATATATTCCATAGGTACATGGACAAGTAGCTTTACTATTTATTATTGCCTAGAACCCTTTTGATTACTAGTTTTTGGATAAATTTCTCATTTATAACAATAAATTAGTCAGAGTGTCAATATCTCGGTTACATTTCATGATGAACAAAAAAACTTTCTCATTCTTTTGACAATATAGCGACTCTTAATTAATTAATAGTTTGATTAAGTAATTACCTCATTTATCATATTTAAACTGTGGATTACATGGTATAGCTCGGACAACACACACCTTTTACCTTAGTAAATATTATAACAATCTGGCAACTATATTGCTCACTGTATATAAAAT
Source organism: Malachius bipustulatus (assembly GCA_910589415.1). Lineage (NCBI taxonomy): Eukaryota > Metazoa > Arthropoda > Insecta > Coleoptera > Melyridae > Malachius > Malachius bipustulatus. The sequence goes on along the minus strand of OU342635.1, from coordinate 42,931,691 downwards.
ATCCCAACATGTAGAAATGAAAATATTACACCAAATCAATAAGAAAAATCAAATAATGGTGATTTTCCCTGTACGTAGGTTTCCTTTTATAGGCAACAAAATAAAAGAAATATATAAAAATGAATCAATGTTAGCGACTGCTGACTTGTCTCTCCAGTTCTATCATTTAATTAAATTGTAATCATTCAATTTTAAGCTTCTCAAAATAATAAACTGATACCATTTCTCTGATGGGCATTATTTTCTATGATCAGCTTTCAGATTTTAACTGTGAGTGAAAATAATTGCTTAAGTCAATTTTTAGCAAGATAATTATTATTGTTTATAAAATACAGCTGACAACGTAATTTTGTCATTTAGGTATGTTAAAATGTTCTCGCTGGTTTTAGACATTACTCGGTATATTAATAAAATAGGTAGGTACTCCTGGTACCTGAATTAAAGTAACTAATTTTTTGAAATGGAGAAACGTTTTGCAGGCTCATTAAAGTTTTAGATCTGACCTTGAACTAGAGGTGTAACTCCCAGAACCCCTTTTCCTCGCACCGTCTCGCTGGAACCGCTGGCTTCCTCTAGGCGGCGTCTTTCCCGCACGTAGCGCTTCCTTTCCGATCTGGTCCGCTTCCTGACGTTGTGAGGTAACTTGCTTTTCTTTGTACGCATCTTCAACACTTGTTGCAGCTCCGTTGGCGATTTATCCCTTTTGAGAACACGAACACGCCAAAGTACCGTTGGAGGGAAACTTGCCGAATTTCCACTCTCGCCTTCGACACTCTATGAAACGTAATCACAGCAAACACAGTCTAGTGAACTAATGAAACACCTCGAAAAGAAGATTAAGTCCAAACAATTATACACCAGCTCTAACGTCACGAAAAAAAATTCTCTAAGTCTCTAAGTAATTCGGAATACAATAATCGAACACGTCCGTTCCGCTTTGATTATTGATCTCGACAGTCCCGTGGTCAAATTCGTTCTTCCTTTCTTGAAAATCGCCCCATCCCTACTAAATTGTTCCCGATTTTCAATCTCACTTTCATTGGTTAAAAAAAATTCACGTTAGTCCAATCTCGCTTCTTTCCCCAAACTAGCCACGCCTCTCTTCTTTTTGTTTTCGAATCTATCCCGGTACGTGGTGCCCTCTGTCGTCTTCTCGGACATCTTCCTGGCTTGGCTTGCATCTCACTTTTGTCACGCTTAATTCACGAAACTTGACACCCTCCGGGTTCCCAGAAGCACACTCACGGTGGTTTCACTTCAGACATATGTTATCCATCCGTTCTCAATTTGATACTTTATTATCTTCCAAGAGGCCAGCTGTATCCCATATCTTTCATGCAGTGTCACGATTGTGGAAGAATTTATTGATTTTCGTTGACATCTCTTCCATTCAAAAATCGAACGCTGTTAGCTTTACAAGAAAAATGACTTAAGTAGGCATAGCTTTTTCCCGGAACGTTACATTATCGACTTGGAATGTTCACGTGTTTTTAACAGAAACACTTGAAAGTCTCAGCAAAAAATTCCATCAGGCGACAGGGACAAATTTAAGAAACTAATCAAAAAAAAAAATAGCTCGAATTCAGGGTAGGTACATATATGGACGTTACAGTAGACTACACACAGTTAAATAAATCGGTATTGCGAACATATTTTCCTATAGGCAAAGTTGAAACTACTTTGGCCATGATTAAAGGTTCAAAATATTTTTCCAAGTTAGATTGCAGTTCGGGTTTTTATCAAATAAAATTAAGTAAAGAGTCCCAGCATCTAACGACTTTCATAACTCCATATGGCAGGTTTTTATTCAAGCGAATTCCATTTGGCTTAACCTGCGCACCGGAATATTTTTCTATTTTATTAAATAGAATATTAGGAGATATCGATGGTGTAATCAGTCACGTTGATGATATACTAATTCATGCTCCTACTCGGGAGGAACATGATAAGAAATTATTCGAAGTTATGAAGAGAATTGCAGATGAAGGGGTAACCTTAAATGAAGATAAATGTTTATTTAACGTTCAGTCGTTAACATTTTTAGGTCATTGTATATCGAATAAGGGTATTAGTGTAGACCCTGAACGAATTAAGGCTATTCAAGATTTCCCTCCACCTTCAAATAAGAAGGAGTTGTTACAATTTCTGGGAATGATTAATTTTTCTAGTCGGTTTCTTCCAAATAAATCCGAAGTATTAGAGCCATTAACTTCTTTGTTGAAAAAGAATGTTACGTATATATGGGGAGTTTCTCAAATTCAATCTTTTAATAGAGTCAAAAGTCTTTTACAAAATAGTCCTTGTTTGGCACCTTTTGATCCTTCAAAGGAGATTTCTATTTCGGCAGATGCAAGTTCTGTTGGCTTGGGTGGATGTCTTATTCAGAGCCATCTGGGAAAAAAAGAAATTGTTGCGTATGCTTCTCGTTTACTCTCTTCAACTGAGAAACGGTATGCTCAGATTGAGAGAGAAGCACTAGCTTTGGCTTGGGCCGCAGATAAATTCAAAGAATATATAACTGGAGTACCTGTTTTAATCGAAACAGATCATAAACCGTTAATTCAAGTTTTGTACTCAAAGCCTATTGATGAATTAACACCTCGATTACAGAGATTTAGAATTAGATTAATGAGGTATGATTATAAAATATATTATACTCCTGGAAAAGATCTGGTTGTAGCAGATGCTTTATCTAGAAATTTTTCAAAGAATGCTGTAAGTCCGGTAGAAAATGAGCTTGCTCAAGAAGTCGAAGCTCATGTTAAATTAATAGTCAGTTCGATACAAGCTAAACCGTATTTTATTGAAGAAATAAAAAATGAACAGTCCACTGATCATACTTGCATAATGCTAAAAGAATATATACAGAAGGGTTGGCCTAGCAAAAATAAAATGGATGAAGAAACACGTCCGTATTATCCTTATCGGTTCGAATTATCATTTTCTGAAGGTTTATTGTTGAGGAATTCAAGGATTCTCATTCCCAATTCTTTACAATTAAAATGTTTAAACTTTTTACATCAAGGTCATCAGGGAGTAGTGAAGTGTCGATCACTCGCTAAAGCTTCAGTCTGGTGGTTAGGTCTGTCAACTCAAATCGAAAATTTAATCCGCAATTGTCCTCAATGTGTTGAGTTTAGAACAAACCCGAAAGAGCCATTTCTTCAAGACGAATTTCCTGAGAGACCATGGCAGAAAATTGCTGTAGATTTATTTAAAATCGATAGTTGGTATCTGATAGTTACAGATTACTATTCTAGATTTTTCGAAATTTTTAAATTATACAGAATGACGGAGCAGGTTATTATTGCCAAATTGAAAAGTCTATTTTCTAGATATGGTATTCCGGAAGTGGTCAGGTCTGACAATGGTCCACAATTCCAATTTGAATTTAAAAAGTTCGCTAACGAGTACGATTTTCATCATGTTACGAGCAGTCCCTATTTTGCGCAGTCTAATGGTTGCATAGAGGCTGCTGTGAAAATCGCAAAGAATCTAATAAAGAAAAATGAAAATATGACACTGGCCTTGTTGTCTTATAGAACTACTCCTTTACAGTGTGGGTTTAGTCCTGCAGAACTTCTTATGAATAGAAAATTAAGAACGTTATTACCTATTATACCTAGTAAATTAAGGGAAACAGTTGATACTTCAACAGTGTTCAAAAGGGAGAGTAGGGCTAAAGATAAATCTGCTTATCAGTTCAATAAAAGACATAGGACCAGAAGTTTATCTCTATTGTATATAGGAGATAGTGTGTGGGTTACAGATCTACGAGCATACGGTAAAGTAATTTCGGTGTTATCAGAGCCTAGATCATATATGATTGAAACCAGCTTTGGTACTTTCCGTCGTAACAGATGGAATCTAATTCCAGCTCCTTATCACATAGCTCCTGGATTTGCAACTCCGGTCAATAACCATAATTATAACCCTAATTGTAATAGTGATACAAGTGTCTCCAGTGAAGTACCTGAAAATGTTGCTAATGATATTAGTGATGTTACAATAACCAATTCCAGTGAGGTAATCCCGGAATGTATCACCAATGATAATTATGAGAATATTCATTCTACTAGACCTTCTAGAGTTATTAGGAAACCTTCTTATCTCAGCGATTATGTTTGCTAAAAAGGGGGAGATGTTGTGTCAGTTAGTATATTGTTATAATTCCTAGGTAGGACTTGGCAATTATTGTACTTTTAGAAATGTCATTCATCTGATGTTACTGTTATGTTGTTGTACTTGTGAAGCTAAGAAATATATTAAAGTAACAAGTTATGTGTAGTTATTAATCGAACCCGATAACGAAACAGTTACCTATTATTCAATCAAAATTATGGTACTTCGTTTCAAGATTTGCAAAAACAGTCAAAGAAGATGATTTGCTTGAATATTTAAATAATCATAAGAAGGAAGACTATACAGTTGAGATTATGATTCCAAGAAATCAAAACAATACTTACAGTTCATTTAAAGTAGAAATATCCAAACATATGAAAAATGAGATATCAGCAGACAAATTTTGGCCTCAAGGATGCATACTTAACAGGTTCTTCTTCCCAAAAAATAGAGTGGTTAAGAATGCTTTTTTAGAAACAAACAATTAGATAATAATTTCAGTTTGGGGCTAATTAATGCAAGATCTATAAAATCTTCATTTTCCTTTCATTGTTTTATATGATTTTATATATGATTTTTGATAAATATATATGATTTTGATATATTTTATATGATAAATATGATTTTGACATTATTGGTGTCACTGAATCATGGCTTACAAACAATGATAACTTACCTTGCATTGCTGGTTATTACAATCACTTATCAGATAAACAAAATAACAAACGAGGAGGGGGTTTACTAATTTTTTATAAGTCTAATTTAATCTCTACGGTTATTGAAAATTTAACCAATTACAGCAGTAATATAGAGCAATTGTGGTATTCCTTCATAATTAATGATACAAAAATAGCAATAGGTCTGGTATATAAATCACCATCAACTAGTTATAAAGAATTATCATCAGTTGAATCAATTTTGCCTGATATTTACCTCACTCATAAAGAAATTATACTGTTTGGTGATTTTAATATCAACTTATTTGACAATAATTCTAATGACACGAAATTCATCAAAAATATTACATCAATTTATAATTTGGAGCAAGTCGTGAATGTACCAACAAGAATGAACAAAACTCTTGATAAAGGAACTTTAATTGATCATGTTTATTTTTCAAATCATACTACTTGCAAGGAAACTTTTGTCTTGAACTCTAATTTTATTAAAACTGATAGTAATAAGACATTAACTGATCATAATCTCATAATTTGCCATTTACACTTTGAAAAACCCCCAGTTAGTAAAGAGACATTTAAAATGAGAAATTTTAAGAATATTGACATGATATCATTCAATAATGATTTGGATAAAATTAACTGGGATCAAATTAATTCGATTCATGATTTAGATGATAAAGTATCAAAATTTAATTCAGTTATTTTAAATCTTTTTGAAAAACATGCACCAGAAAAAATAGTGATCATTATTAAAAATAAACCTCCGTGGTTGACAGAAAATCTTAAAATAATGATTTGCATTAGAAATAAAAAATTGAGAACATTTTTAAAATTCAAAATCAAGTCTAATTGGAACTCGTACGTTAATTTAAGAAACTATATTTCTAATGAATTCAAAATTGAAAAACGAAAATTTGCAAAAAATATATTGATTAATTCTGATAGTCAGATAGATATATGGAAGAGCTTAAAACACTTTAATGTTGGTAAAGAAATAAAGAATGAATTGCCACTACATTTAAATAATCCAAACACTATAAATCAATATTTCTCAACTATTTCAAGTGATAATAATGCTGTAATAGAAGATTTAGAAGATAACAACTTTGAAGCACATAACTTTTGTTTTTCTGAAGTTACTGAATGTTATATTATGATTACGCTTGGGTGTTAATCATACGACGTCTTGAGAGGAAGTGATTTATTCAAGTCTACCTAACATAAAATATTAATGACATGACAACAAGCTCTACTACTACAATGTATAGTTGGTTGTCTATATGTGACATCTCCCTTTTTTTATAAAAATAGCAAAACACACAAAAATACATAAAAACACATAAAAACCTTAAATCTAAATCAACTTAGTCAATTTCCAAATCTTTATGTCTAGCAGGTATTTTGACTGTCCTGCCAAAAGATGTTGTTACAATCTTTCGATCTTTTCTACAGGCTGTCTCATCTACAATGTCATTTTTACAAGTTTTATTATTTTCCAAATTTACAATACTTGATTCTGATACATCGCTTGTGTTGGAGGATATTATATCAGTCTCAGTGTTAACAATATTCATTACATTATCGACGATGTTATCTACAATTTCACAATTATTATTTACATTATCGATGATGTTATCTACAATTGAATCGGTTAGAATTAAAAGGCACTAACTCCACCAAGGTTAAGGTGGATAAGGCATCTACTTTGTGGTGATTTATGGGAACCCTCCCGATGTCATAAGCAGGGAAATTTATAAATTTAACAGTTTATTATCTTCAGTGCATACGGGACTTATTTGCTTTCATTGCCCAACGATTCTATGCAGGTTTTTACACAGGAATCCACCATAAAGTGAAAAATGTTGAAAAGTGGAGTTAGTGCCTTTTAATTCTGACCGATTCAATTTCACAATCATTATTTTCTGTATTACAATTACAATTACAATTACAAATTTCTTTATTGTACTTGAATTACAACAGTCATTGCTCAGTACAACAGCGTCATTACAGAAATTATAAAAACAAACATAAAGACAAACAGTAAATTTAAAACACACAGCATGTCAACATAACGCCGGGAACAGTGAGGGTCGAGACGCGCAGAGACACAAAAGAAATCAGTTCTCGATCGAGGCATAGTTCCATCTCTATGATAAGGATGGATCAAGGCTTTGAGTTTTAGGTGTTTTAATATCAGACTGCAGGTAGGGATGGGGGGTTGAGGGACAGTATATCAGAGGTAGTGTAGGGTTCCAACTCCGTGAGATGTTTCCGGAGATACGCACTGTACGCTGAGAACCCAACAGTTGCAGGATCTATTTTGAAGTGGTTCAGGTATTTGATAGATGCGTACGTGAATGTCCTTTCTGAAGACGACAGATGGTGTGTAGGAGGTCTAAACAAATTGAACCTGGTACTGTAGTGATGGGTGAATCGGTAAGGTAAAAGTCTATCCTGATTTTTGTGGATCAGTTTGAGCAGAGAGAAGACATACAAAGCAGGCACGGTAAGAAGTCCAAGCCGCCTGAAATGGCCTCTGCATGACTGCTGCATTGACAAGCCTGTCAGGATCCTAATCGCTCTCTTTTGAAGAAGAAAAACCCTTCGCAGAGATCTCTCAGACCCACCCCAGACGGCCAGCCCATAGTTCACGTGGCTGATGAAATGCCCATAATAAGCAAAGAGAAGAACCTCAGGGGACACCGTGTGCTGAAGGCGTCTAAGAAGGAAGCAGACGCTAGCAAGACGACGGCATAAATGATCTGTGTGTGCCGACCAGTTTAGGTTCTGGTCGATGTGGAAGCCCAAAAACTTCACCACGCCCTTCGGCTCGATCAAGGCACCATCGGTGGGTATGGAGGGTAAAGGTGGAAGATGTGATCGGCTAGAGTGAAAATCAATCAGCTCAGTTTTGTCTAAGTTAAGTTTTAGTTCATTGGCCCTGAGCCATAAACTTGCTCTTTTCAACGGGAGTTGAATGGTATCTATCAGACTAAGAGGGTCGCCTGGTTTTATCCTAATAAGAATTGTTGTATCATCAGCATAGTTAACACAGATTGAATTTGGGGAGGTAATTTTGGGGCCCAGATCGTTAATGAAGATAAGAAAAAGAAGTGGACCGAGAACACTACCCTGTGGCACCCCAGAGGAGACTGGAGCAAAAGGTGATCGCACAGGTCGGCCATCAGACCCAGTAATCTGAACCGCCTGTGTTCTTCCCTGTAGGTAGCTGGTAAACCAAGAAAGGGGCAATCCACGAACTCCGACATTCTCCAGTTTCCGAAGGAAATATTGCCATCTAGGATATCATCTAGAAAATCATAGTTGATTACATCATTACATTCCTCATTTACAATAACTTTCTCATCACTTAATTTAAATGTATAACATGTAAAGGTTTTATGAACAAAGAATTTCTCACTATCATTGATTTATCTTCCCTTTGTATTTTGTAAGTTCTATCATTCAATCTTTCTACAATTCTACCAAATTTCCAATTTTGTCCACGATACAATTGATATTTTACTTTCTCACCTATTTTAAATGGTTTTCTCACTTTTGAATGTTGATCATAATAAGCTTTACTATTAGCTTGAGTTCTCTCAATTTTTTCATGAAATTTTTGTTTGTTAATCACCTTTGGCTTTAAAAGATTATCTGATGTAGGTAGATTATCTCTTAGATATCTTGATATTAATATCTGTGACGGCGTATACACTCCTAAAACTGGTGTATTTCTATAAGCTAACTGTTCCGTTCCCATGTTTTCCTTTTCCATATAATTCCCTCCTTATTTTGAATTATACACGGGGGGAGAGGAACGGACAACATGGTGCGCAAGACCATGTCCTATGGGCATACAGCCAAAAGGGTGCCTACCACTTCACCAGAGAATGAGAAAAACCGCCGTCGCGTTCGGTCATGTCTGTGTATACATAAGATGAGTGTTTACATTGCAATCCATGTGCTATGCGACGCGATAGTATCTTCGGCCCTGGTCGCCAAATGAAAGTTCACAAAGCTGTCTACATGGGAAATTTAAGGTAGGTGCATAATTATCATCCTAGAAATTATACCCCTTAATTGCTCCCCTAATTATTTTCCCGCTAGTCCTTCGAGTAATTAAATTAATCAAAATTCCAAACCGCGTGACTTACTATACAAATAGAACAATTAAGTTCTTGGCAGTAAGTCTATACGCAACATTTTGGTCCTTCGAGCCGGATTTTCTAAATTGAATCACTTTTAAGACCTTTTAATAATTACAGTTCATAATCAGTCAAAATTTGATATACATTCTTGCATTTTCGCCCGCATTAATTTGACTTATTAATTAATCGCGCGGGTTTAACTTTCCAGTGACAAATTGCGTCAATTGTTTTTTATTTATTGGGTAATATATTCCTAATTCTCCATTAGCAATTACTATTATTATAATAATTATTATATTGTACTGTAGGTACCTACTTTGATTCTTATTTAGGTACGTATGTAAACACTTCTCTTGCACGCATTATTTGCAGGTCGTGTTAGGTAGGTACTAGTTTCTCCAGACAGATTTTTTGTGCCAATATCGAACGAGAAGTTCCACAGCTGCAGCTGGCTGGAACACAGTGATTAATAATTTTATTGCCTTGATTTGTTTACATTTTACATTTACCCCTAAATAGGTAGATAGGTTTGTATTCTGTTTCGTGGACGTATTGCGTAAAATTCACGCAGTGTAAACGCCGTAAAATGTCGTGTACTACAGTGGATAAGGCAAAAATCATCGCTGAAATTAACTTATCGAAGTTAAAATCCGTATTGGAGGTTGGTCTGAAGGCCAAGACTAATCCTGAGGGTAAATTCGAATTTTATTCTGCGTTCAAAAATGCGTCTAACATTTATATTGAGTTTCAGTCGCTATGGTTTAATATGGTCATTGATGAAGCTTCTGAAAATTGGAAGTTACTGCGTGAGTTATCCGATCAGATTGACTGCATTTTCTATAAAATCGAAGGTAAGTATTCATATGAGTCTTTCTCAGGTTGAACTTGAAGTTAAAAAATCCGAATCACAATCGCTTCTCCTTGGTAAGGAATTATTAACGCGTGAGGTGGACAACGCGTCAAATTACGCAAAGGAAACTCGAGGTCGAGTACGTTTACCAAAAATTAATTTACCGCATTTTGATGGTGATCTAAAAGCATGGCCGTCTTTTCACGACGTATATGTCTCCTTAATTCATAAAAACTGCGATTTATCTTCCGTTGATAAGTTCCAATATTTGATCTCCACTCTCTCCAAGGAACCTTTGGCTCTCGTTCGTCATCTTCCATTAACTGAGGAAAATTATTTGAACGCATATGATACACTAATTGATAGATATCAGAATGAAAGAGTCTTGGCGACCTGTTATTGGAATACGATTGTTAATTCGTCAAAGTGTCAACCAAATTCGACTCAGTCGTTAAGGGATCTTCTTAATACTTTCAATGAGAATATTGCTGCTCTACAGAAATTCTCTAATTTAGATTTGTGGGATTTCACGCTTTTTAATTGGCTACTTCACAAGGTCGACGATTCCACCCGCAAGAGGTTTGAGTTAAAATTCGCGCAGGAGGAATTCCCTAGTTTTGACGATCTTAAATGTTTTTTGACTAGTCAGTGTCGTGCCTTAGAAACTCATGAGATGAGTATGCCTTCCAGGTCGTCCAATAAGCACGCCTCAGACCCTAATCAAGCAAATTCGCGCCCTGCAGACAAACGCAAACCACATACATTTATGGTGTCATCTGCCGAGCAGTCTCAAAGGAGTAGTATAGTACTTCTTGCTCATATTGCAATGACAAATCGCATTCTATCCAAAAATGCAATGCGTTTGTAAATTTGTCCCCACATAAGAGGTTCACAACCGCTAAGGCCGCACGCTGGTGCACCAATTGCCTAAGTAATTCGCATTTATTTTCGGCATGTCAGTCTACATTCACATGTAGACAGTGTGCTGGTAAGCATCACACATTGCTACATTTCTCTAAATCTTCCGACATGAACGGAGGTTCGAATAATAATACGGCTCCTACTTAAACGAACGCTTCTCCTTCACTTGCTATGTCCTCAATAGGAAAGCATTCGGGGTTGTCTCATTCGGTATTATTGGCAACAGTTCAATTACAAGTCCGTGATAAATGGGGCAACTACCAATCCGTGAGAGCGCTCTTGGACTCGGGAAGTCAAACGAGTTTCATAACAGATCGCTGTCGCAAGCATCTGGCGCTTCCTCTTATTCCTTCGTCATCACCGATCATTGGTGTCGCTCATACATCCATAACTTCTTCACACGGTGTTGTGAATTGTTCAGTTCGCTCCGATGGACCCTCGCCAATTAGTTTTAATGTGTCTGCAATGGTATTACCATCTATATGTTCGAATTTACCGACCATAACATTATCTGCTGATGCGTGCGTTGACAATTTGAAACTCGCTGATCCCTCTTGGCATTCCCCTGGTCCCGTTGACATGCTGCTCGGAGCTGAAGTTTTCGCCCTGATTGTCAAGGAGGGTGTAATAGCTGGCGATGGTAATAGACCTGCTGCTATTAATACCATATTTGGTTGGGTTTTGTTAGGTCCAACTTCAGCTACATCTGCGTCGCCCGCACATTCCTTTTTTGTCTCAAATTCAAATGAGCCCTGTCTTAATGACACTTTAAAACAGTTTTGGAGTCTGGAAGAGGTTTCTGTCAAACCAATTATTGCTCCTGAAGATAAAGAGGTGGCAGATTTGTTTGTAAATAGTCACTTTCGCGAACCTTCTGGACGCTTCGGAGTGTGCTTGCCCTTCAAGGACTCTCGATCATTACCGATCTTTGACGGTTCCATCGAAATTGCCGATCGCCGTCTTCTTGCTCTTGAACGTAGGTTGTCGAAACAACCTGAGATACGAGATATGTATCACAATTTTATGCAAGATTACTTAGACGCTGGACACATGTCCAAGCTCACAATTACTCCTCCGCATCCTAATGCTTATTTCATACCTCACCATTGTGTTATGAAATCCGAAGGTAGTTCTTTCAAGATTCGTATTGTCTTTGACGCTTCCGCCAAGGATAATAACGGAAGTTCGCTCAATAGCACTCTGCTTACTGGAAACAAATTGCAAGCCGATATATCGGTTATTTTATTGCTTTTTCGTCTACCAATTTATGTCTTCACCTGCGACATCCGCCAAATGTACCGTCAAATTTCAGTTGAGAAATCCCATTGTAGTTATCAGCTGATTCGTTGGCGTTTTGACCCGCAGAAGGCAATAGAGACATACGTTTTATGTACTGTTACATATGGCGTCTCTAGCAGTCCTTATCTGGCTATCCGATGCTTACTCCAGCTTGCTCATGAGGGCCAGGATCAATTCCCCCTCGCCGCCGAAGCTATAAATCACAACCTTTACGTTGACGATTTTGCTTTAGGTGCTGACGATCTTGCTTTTACTATAGAAATGCGAGATCAATTGATCCAGCTATTAAAGCTTGGATGTTTTGAATTGCGGAAGTGGGCATCTAATCACTCAGAGGTGTTGAGTGGGATCCCTGAAATGCATCGTCAGACACAAGCATCTGACTTCGATCCGGAGTCAGAATCGGTGGTTAAGATTCTAGGCCTTCAATGGCAAGCTAGTTCGGACTCATTTTCTTTTAGGGTCAACCCAATCAATACTGACTGCTCCAAGCGATCGATTCTTTCGGAAATTGCCCGAATTTATGACCCCCTTGGGTTTCTCTCTCCAGTTACATTCTTTGCTAAGCATTTGATCCAACGTCTTTGGGCTTTGGGCTTAGATTGGGATGAACCTCCACCCGTTGATATTTGCTCACAATGGCAAGCTTATAAGGCTTCACTATCGAAGCTAAGCCATGTGAAAATACCCAGATGTTTAAAGCCTGCTACTTTCGTGGAATGCCAGCTACACGCTTTCTGCGATGCCTCTGAGGCTGGTTATGCTTGTGTAACATACTTCCGTTTTGTGGACAATTATGGTAATATTCAAGTTTCGTTGATAATGGCCAAATCAAAGGTCGCTCCCCTCAAAAGGATATCGATTCCACGCCTCGAGTTATGTGCCGCGTCTTTATTGTCGGATGTAGTATCCTTCATTCTTACCACGTTTAATGATCGCCTAATGATCAATCACGTTACCGCATGGAGTGACTCTACCGTTGCTCTATCATGGATACGATCATCCCCACACAAATGGAAAACATTTGTGGCCAATAGGGTGAGTCACATACAAGATGTTGTCCCTCCTGATCGATGGCGCCATGTTCCATCAGCTGATAATCCCGCTGATCCGGCCTCGCGAGGTCTCCTTCCCGAAGGGATGTTGTCATGCTCGCTTTGGTGGGCGGGTCCCCAGTGGCTCAGCCAACCACCTTCAATGTGGCCGTCAGATTTTTCAAATTCTAATGATACCCAAGATGCCCAAGAAGAAATTAAGACCATTTTCCTCCTAACAGAAATTATTCCGACGGAGATTGATGACCTTCTTGTTCGTGTATCCTCTCTAACTAAGATTCAGCGTGTTCTTGCTTATTGCTTCCGCTTTATTTACAATTGTACAACCTCTTGTAGGAGGCACGGAGCGTTGACCTATTCCGAATTGCATCATTCTTTGCTGATTATGGTTAAGACTGTGCAATCAGTCGCCTTTCAATCTGAAATTGCTCAGATTCGACAGGGGTCTTCTATCCCAAAATACTTGCAGAGGTTATCCCCTTTTATTGATGACAAGGGAATCCTTAGAGTGGGAGGTCGTTTGGTAAACGCAACTTTGCCCTTTGAGACCAAACACCCTGCTCTTTTACCGGGTAAACACAGGCTCACTGAATTGATAATTCGAAATATTCACGAACTTCATGCTCATTCAGGAGTTAATACCACGATGTATTTGGTTGAACAGAATTTCTGGGTGCTTTCGGCGCGAAAGGTAATTCGCGGCTTGCTAAGTAAATGCAACCGTTGTTTCCGTACACGTCCTACTTGCATTGCCCCTCCTATGGGTGATCTTCCATCGCTTCGTGTAAGCCAACTTAAAGCTTTCAGTGTCGTAGGAGTTGATTATGGTGGTCCTTATTCCATTTTATTATCTCGCCGTCGTGATTCTAAGACACATAAAGCTTATATCTGCATATTCGTTTGTTTTGCTACCAAGGCCCTCCACGTCGAAGTCGCCTCCGACTTGTCAGCGGAGGCCTTCCTCGCTGCGCTTAGGCGTTTTATTGCTCGAAGGGGACGATGCTCCCAAATATTCAGTGATTGCGGAACAAATTTTGTTGGCGGTAATAAGGAACTCGTGTCTAATATGAAGAATGCCGTTGAAAGTGAAGCTATTGAATGGCGATTTCACCCCCCGTCTGCTCCTCATTTCTCTGGACTTGCGGAAAGTGGCATTAAGTCAGTTAAGACTCATTTGTCACGGGTCATTGGTACCCAGATACTCACCTACGAAGAGTTGTCCACTCTATGCATACAGGTTGAAGCATTGCTCAACTCTCGACCGTTATGCAGTGTCTCTGCGGATCCCAATGATCTCAGCACTCTTTCACCGGGGCATTTCCTTACGTTAGAGCCTTTGACAGCTCCCCCCGACCCTGATTTGTCTCATCTACGGTTGTCGCGCCTATCCCGTTGGCAATTAGTTCAACGTCTGCACCATGATTTTTGGTCACGATGGCGCAATGAATATTTGCATAATCTATATCAGCGTGGCAAATGGGCCAAAACACAATGTTTTGAACCTATCGATATCGGGACGCTCGTTCTAATTAAGGATGATCAGGCACCCACCTTACGATGGAGATTAGGTCGAATAGTCAAGCTCTATCCGGGAGCCGATCAGATTGCTCGCGTTGCCTCTGTGGCCACTGCCACCGGAATTCTAAGACGACCTTTGGTCAAGCTATGCCCTTTACCATCGCAGTAGACGGTGTCATATATATTCATCTGTACATACGCAATTTGTTTCTGTAAGTTAAACAGAGTCATTTTTATTTTAATGTTTCATATTATTAATGCAGGCGCAAGTGCCAGAATGTATTTACGTTTTTCCGAATTTTCCGGAAAATTACTTTGTAATTTTGGTGGGCGGTATGTTCCGTTCCCATGTTTTCCTTTTCCATATAATTCCCTCATTATTTTGAATTATGCACGGGGGGAGAGGAACGGACAACATGGTGCGCAAGACCATGTCCTATGGGAATACAGCCAAAAGGGTGCCTACCACTTCACCAGAGAATGAGAAAAACCACCGTCGCGTTCGATCATGTCTGTGTATACATAAGATGAGTGTTTACATTGCAATCCATGTGCTATGCGACGCGATAATATCTTCGGCCCTGGTTGCCAAATGAAAGTTCACTAAGCTGTCTACATGGGAAATTTAAGGTAGGTGCATAATTATCATCCTAGAAATTATACCCCTTAATTGCTCCCCTAATTATTTTCCCGCTAGTCCTTCGAGTAATTAAATTAATCAAAATTCCAAACCGCGTGACTTACTATACAAATAGAACAATTAAGTTCTTGGCAGTAAGTCTATACGCAACACTAACAATGCTAAGTATATATCTCCTTTTTCTTCTACAGTTTTCTTTATAAGTTTCTTAATTGTTTGAATTGAACGTTCTGCCATACCATTCGATTGTTGATGATATGGAGATGACGTAATATGTTTAAATTTCCATACTTTAGCGAATGTTTGAAATTCAATACAAGTAAACACCTTGGCACTATCGGACTGTACTATCACAGGTATGCCATGAGTAGCAAATATCGATTTTAGCTTCTCTATTATATTCCTTGCTGTAAGATTCTTATTTAAATTTACTACTTCTACAAACTTTGAATAATAGTCTACTACTAACAAATAAAATGTCTGCTTAATTTCGAATATGTCAATTCCAATTTTGAACCATGGTTTTTTGTATATTTTGTGAGAAATCATCGGCTCTTTTACATTCGATTTATTATCATAAATATTACATATCTCACATCTACTAACAAAACTTTCTATTGTATTTGAAATTCCTGGCCAGTACACAGTTAATTTTGCTCTTTGGACACATTTATTAACCCCAAAATGACCTGTGTGTATATCATCTAAAATTTTTGATCGTAACGATTTAGGAATTATTATTCTTTCATTATAATATACCAAGGAGTTCCCCAAAGTTAGTTCATGTCTTATTTTGTAATATTGTTTCATTTCAACTGATAAATTTTTTACCTTTTTTGGCCATCCTTCTACTATATATTTTTTCAATAGTTGTAAATTATTATCTTTCTCGACTTCCTGTTTCAATTCACTTAATCTATAATCACTAATATTTACATTTTGTCTAATTAAACAAATCTGTGATACCAAACCTAACTCTGTTGTGTATTTTTCAGGTAAATTGTCACGTGAAAGGCTATCAGGAATTATCAATTCTTTCCCTGGTTTATATTTTAAATCGAAATCATATCTTTGCAAAAGAATTATCATTTTCAGAAGTCTAGCCGGACACAAATTTAAAGGTTTTTTAAAAATGGAAATCAGCGGTTTATGATCTGTCTCTATGGAAAATTTTGATCCATAAACATATTGATGGAATTTTTCGCATCCAAAACAAATCGCAAGCAATTCTTTTTCGATTTGAGCAT
Source organism: Malachius bipustulatus (assembly GCA_910589415.1). Lineage (NCBI taxonomy): Eukaryota > Metazoa > Arthropoda > Insecta > Coleoptera > Melyridae > Malachius > Malachius bipustulatus. The sequence goes on along the minus strand of OU342635.1, from coordinate 42,915,208 downwards.
ATGTGTTAACTTGCAAATCTGTCATACTTTTACTGGCGTATGCACAAGGTTTTTCATTCTGTAGCAGAACAGCACCCAGTCCTTTACTTGATGCATCAACAGATAAAGTGATATGCTTATTTACGTCAAAATAATTAAGACAAGGTTTTTCTAATAATAACAATTTTAAATCTTCAACTGCCTTCGTATGTTCTCTTTCCCACTTAAACTCATTTTTACTCTTCAATAACTGTCTCAGAACATATGTTTTATCAGATAAATTCTCAATAAATCTTCCCACATATGTAACTAGTCCTAGAAATCTTTGCAAAGCTTTTTTATCTTCAGGAATAGGCATGTTTTTTATTGCTAAAATTTTATCTTCATCTATTAATATACCTCTATCAGTAAATCTCAGACCTAGATACTTAACCTCATTTGTACCAAATGTACACTTTTCTAAGTTAAACTTTACATTATTTTCCTCAGCCTTTTTTAATACTTTTTCTAATCTTTCGTCATGCTCTTGTTTATTTTTACCCCATATTAATATGTCGTCAATATAAACTTCAACACCTTCCATATCAAACAACTCTTTAAATTTTTCTTGAAACACTTCACTAGAAATTTTCAAACCATAAGGTAATCTTTTAAAATAATACCTACCAAATATGGTACCAAAAGTAGTTAATTTACTACTTGGCTCGTCAAGAGGAATATTCCAAAATCCACTTGTTGCATCAAGAGTACTGAATATTTTTGCATCTTTTAAATTTTGTGAAATTTGCAGCGTGCCTTGCACGCTACGTTTTCTTTTTCAAAATTTTAATTCTCGATTTAGAATATTTTTATAAAGTTCAGAAAAGTTATGATTGACTGTACATTTTTGCTGGTGTAAGAGGCTGTATTAGGCAAAGATCACGAACGAACATCTGGCGGCTATTACGAAAATTCCTTGCTTTTGTTATTGAAATAAGACGTAGATAACATGTCTGGTCGATTTTCTGTCCCGGTTCTAGGTTTTCGGAGTTTGAAAAGTATATCATCTTATGCGAATTAATTTTCCGCATCTAATGAGACCACTCTCATATTGCTGCTCTAGATTTTCGATTTGTTATCCAGATAAAACCTAAAATATTATTTCTTTGGTGGTGGTCTTAAACAAAAGGAAGAGGTCGTTAAGAGAACGTATAAGAAACATATAAAAAAACGCGCGTCTCGGTCCAGGCCACAACAGGCCTCGAGTATATGCAGATTCACGATTGTGAAATTAAGATTTGGATAGAGGGAGAACTTGAGAGATTGGTTATGCTACCTAGAGTATGCCGGCGTATATGACGATCAATATGACATCGTCGCATGTGAGATTTAAGTGTTGCCTACCATCCACGGTGATATTCGGATTAAAAATAGGGAGACAGATTCGTGTAAACAGTGGTCAGTTAGCATGCGTAGCGTCATCCTTCATGAAAGTATAAATAGAGGTGGAGGAAGCGTCAGGTTCATTTTCCGGTCTAAAATTGGCAGATCATGTAGCTTGTCTACAATTCGTGAATTAATAACAGTCCCTTGTGTGAGTATAGATATGGTGAAGTTATTTCTGTGAGAAATGAAGTCTTACGTAAGTAATCTTCTGAATTTAATTTTAGTCATTATAGCTAATATTCGCTCTCTTGCCTTTACAGACAAGGGACTTACTTCTTCTGGACTTATTTTTGAGCTTCAAAGTTTGGACTTACGTTTGGATTTCTAAGTTTTGACTTTCCTTTTGGACTTACTTCTTTTGGAATTACTTTTGAACTTTAGTTTTGACTTACTTTTGAGCTTCAAATTCTAGACTTCTAGATTTCTAGGGTTCTAGGGTGTTAGATCCCGACTTCCAGTTTCAATTTTTTGACTACTAATTTCCGATTTCCAGTTTTTGATTTCGAACTTTGAATTTCTAAGTTTTAACTTTTGATTCCTGAATTTTAATTTCGAACTTCTAGTTTCTGAGTTTTGAGTTCCAACTTTTGAACTTCTGATTTATATGAAGGTTTACATAAAGATTCGATCATGTGGAGGCTTATGTAGGTACCTACCTATGTAGGTACTAACCAGTGTGAAGGGTTATATTTAAAGAAGCTTGGAGAAATAAAGAAGAGTGGTGGAGTTTAATTTGGAGGCATGGGAGGTTTCATCAGGCAGAGGTCCTAGCACTTGAATATTTGGTCGTTACAAGGTTGAAGGGGAAGCAGTCCAGCTCATCCAGCACCTGGAGCACCAACAAGGGGGTGCTAACACCAGTACAAAGGCAGTTCCAGTAACCATGCCGGCCTATTCTTTGATCATTGCGTTTATGTTAGAGGAACCTTAGTTCGTCAGTTTTGGAATGGAGTTTTGAACAATAAGGTATGTCTTTATGAGTGTGAATAAACTTTTACTATTTTCCAACAACCAAGAAAATTAAATAAATTCAAGTACAGTGTTTAATTAATTTCATCACCTATGACTTTCAAAGTGAATCTGATTTTTGATAATAAGTTATGAACTTTTATTGTGGTCAACAAAGTGACTAATGTAATGGTTATGTGTAAAGATAATTTATTGAATTAATCATGTCTGTTTAGGATTTCGAGTTAGAAATGATCACTTTGTAAATTAAATTTTGAATTTCAGATTTTGTAGGTAGATACCTATTTTTATGTTGAAACTTTTACTTAAGATAAATTTAAATTTTTGATAAATAACTTCTGATCTAACTCTGAGTTCTATTCAGAATCCTACCTATGTGTTAGTTTAGAAATTGATTAATAGAATATGAGCTTTAGAAATTTTATCTGAGCTATTGAAATGATATAGGTACCTATCTTGAATTTTAGTCATGTAAGTTTGATATCATTGGTAATAGGGTAATATTTATGCTTGAGTGTTTGAATCAGGATTACTGATTTTGATTATTAAATTTATTGTTTATGTGTAAGATCTATTGGTGATTTCCGGTCTATTGTACTGATGAAATTGATTTTAATAAATCTTTGTATTAAAATTTAACAATTTGAGAGTATTAAGAATCAACCCTCCTCATGTTCTCTTTAAATCATTTATTCAGGAATTAGAGTAACATCGAGAATAAGGTGATATATTCTGGGATATTTTGGTGAGGTTTATTTATTTTTTTTTTTAATTGTTAGGAGTTACTACGGGTCTAGTCTGGTTCGGTGAATGCTGGATTTTCCAGAGGAAGGCCACATTTATCCGTCCTGGACTAGATAAACACAACGAACCTTTTGTTTAAGTTTGGTTTGGTTTGATACTTTGTTTTTTTAGACGATCACTTTTTAAATTTAAAAATTTATTTTTGTTTCGAAATTTTAAGTAATTGGGTGGGGCATCAGAAATTTGGTATGTCCTACTCGACAGGCCAATGTGACTGACGTTATAAATTTGCCTAGTCACATTGAGATCTGTCAATGGCCACCTCCTTCTTTTCTGGGTTAAGGTAAGTGAATTTTATTTTTATTATTCACTTTTTTTTTTTGAGTGGGAGTAAGCGAGGGGGAGGAAGGCTCCAAATTTCATCCAAAGTAGGAATTTTGAAATATTGCCTTTTTATCTCTTTATTTAAATCTCTTGGATCCAAACATACTCTTAACGATCCATTCGGCTTATTTACAACTACCACAGAGTTTACCCAGTCTGAACTGCCTACAGATTTTGCTATGATACCTTTTTTCTCTAGTTCATCTAAATGATTTTTTAATTCTTTAGTAATAGCAAATGGTATTTTTCTCACAGGATGTATAACAGGTTTAGCGTTTTCGTTTATGTCTATGTGGTATGGTTCACCTATTTTACCTATGCCTCTAAACACACCTTTATATTTATCAACAAAACTATCATATTTCTCATCTTTACAACTCATCTCCAATTTTTCTATCTTACTAATACTCACATCATTTAGCTGTATAATTCCTAACTTTCTACTGCTTACCAGTCCTAGTATCGGTTGATAATTTTTCTTCGTTACATAAAATTCAGCTGAAATCTCTTGCAATCTAGTTTCAAGATTTAAAACACATTTACCTACAATATTTATGCTTTTTCCGGTTAAAGTTATAATCCTTTCAGTGTTTCTTGTCATTCTCTTAAAATTAAAGCAAATGTCTCTTAGCACTTGTTCACTAATTAAATTAACTTGTGCACCTGTGTCCACCTTATAATTTATTGATTTAACTCCATTTGTAACCAATTTAGCCTCGAAAGTATTCACACAATTATTGTCGACACTATCTACAGTCAACATCTGGATGTTGTAGTCCAACTGTATGTCTTCGTCTTCATTATTGACATTGTTGACGTTTCTACTTCTGCACGAACTTGAGAAATGATTTTGTTTCTGACATTTAGTGCATGTCTTGCCAAACGCTGGACATTTCTTCGGCGGATGGTTTCTGTTGCATCTTGAACACACTCTAAAAAAGTTTGGTTTCGTATTATCTTCTTCCCATTGTTCTCTGCTCTCCACTGTAATTATTTGAACTACTTGACCTCGATCTTCTGTAAAATCTATTTCCATCTCTATCTCTCGATCTGGATCTGGTTCTATTCATTGTCGTTGCTACTTCATTTCGATTTTGATTTTCAACCTGTATTTCAGCCATTTTCCTCGTCATCTGTCTAGTATTTTCTGCAACTGTGCAAGATTCGATTACTCTTTCCAATGTATTCTCCTGTTTTTGAAGCAGTTTTTCTTGGAGACTTTTATCATTTAATCCTGATATCAGCATAGTTTTTATCAGGTCTTGCTGTAAGTTACCAAATTCACATTGCTGACTGATTTCTGAGTTCTGTTAAATATTGTTTAATGGACCAATTGCTTTGTTTCATTTGAAAGAATTTATGTCTTTCATAGGTTAAATTCTTTTTAGGAACAAAATGATTTTCAAATTTTTCCATTACCATTTCTAAGGTTATATCTTCTTCTGCAAAAGTAAATGAATTATAAATATCCATTGCTTCTTCTCCCATGAAATACAACATCTGGGCTATTTGCGTTTTTTGTTCCTTCTTATTTACTTCAGACGCTTCTAAATAATTTAAAAATTTCTGTTTCCAACGTTTCCAATTTTCCGACATATTCCCGGTCATCTTCATTTCATTTATACCTTTTTGTTCCATTTCTTCTTCTTTAATTACACAACTTTATATTTACGAAAATATTTTTCACTTCACCATTCAATTACAAACACAAATACATTTTTAGCTTTTCTTACTTTTCAGATTCGTTTCCAGAATAAGCAGCGCCATGTTATATTATGATTAGGCTTGGGTGTTAATCATACGACGTCTTCAGAGGAAGTGATTTATTCAAGTCTACCTAACATAAAACATTAATGACATGACAACAAGCTCTACTACTACAATGTATAGTTGGTTGTCTATATGTGACACTGAAGATAAAGTTATCGAAATTTTAAAATCTATCAAATCTAAAGCTGTAGGTCTAGATTGCATATCAATTAATATGATCTTACTGACAATAAGTTTTTCTTTGTCCAGTTTACTTGATATCCCAAACAGCACAAAGTAGTCCTATGGACGTCCAATGGACATCCCTCTATACCAACGGACGTCCATAGGACGTCCGTTTTTATCCTGTGGACGTCCATGGGACGTCCACTCAGTGTCCCTTTGTCACAACTTTGGACATCCGCAGGATGTCCGTTACTGGACGTCCATAGGATGTCCGTTATCGGACGTCCATAGGGAGTCCGTTATCGGATGTCCATAGAGAGTCTGTTATCGCATGTCCACAAAGCATTTGCTGATAAATATCTTAGTGAGGAACAAAAGATAGAAAATATTCGATAAGTCTTATTGAAATTTAGAGTTTTGAAAAATCCAATAAATGTAGTGATAGGTATAGGGTATATACGGTAATTTTCTGTTTTGAAAACAAAGTTGATAACGGCTAAAGATACAGGAAAACGACTAGGTACTTACCTACTTACGTGTTTCTATCATTAAGTTTTACGTAAAATCTGGTAATTTTCATTGAAAAGTTGTTAATTATATTAGTTTATGATAATATTGATAAACTTAATGAAAATATTCGTTTTTGGATTTTTCACAAACTCTAAAAATTAAAGATTCATCGAACTTCTTTCTTTTGTTCACTGTATAATGCAGATGTCTTCATCTAGTTCATCTTCACGCTAGCAGTTTTGAGTTTGATGGGAATGGCGGAGGTCTTTCCTTGGGACGAATTAATGTATAATGTAGGAATGTGGAATGTGGATTGTATGATAGTGGAAGAATGGAAGATGGGGTGGTTAGCGCGTGCGTGCGCACTTGTGCTGCTATTCTCTTCCTGTCTGCGACAGCACGTCATGCGCAATAGTCAAAAATAACTCGATGGACGTCCAATGGACGTACTTTTGTGGACGTACATAGGAAGTCCGTGCGGAGAAGTCCGTAGGACGTCCATTTATTGTCCATGGACCAATGGACGTATAATGGATACTCAACGGACGTCCATAGGACACTCGGTGCTATCTGGGATAATTAATACCTCAATCAGAAATTCGATTTTTCCAAGCTTATGGAAGTGTGGCTTAGTAATACCTAACTCTAAAGTAAGTAAACCTCAAAATTTTTCGGATCTAAGACCAATATGTATTTTATCAGCTTTGTCAAAAGTTTTGGAAAAAATAATATACAGCCAAATCTCTGATTATCTTGAAAATCGATTAGTTTTGTCACCTATGCAGTCTGGTTTTAGAAATAAATTTTCTTCTTGTCATACGCTGTTAGATATTAATGATGAAATACTAAATAATTATAACAATAGCAAAGGATCTTTACTTGTGCTACTTGATTTTTCAAAAGCATTTGATATTATTGATCATAATATTCTTATGAATAAATTGAAATATATTGGACTGTCGCTCTCAGCTATTCATTGGATCCAAAATTATTTACTAAATAGATCACAAATTGTTCAAACAACATCTAACGGTAACGTAGAAAAATCTATGCCAATACCTATAAATAAAGGGGTTCCACAAGGATCTATACTGGGACCAATATTGTTCTCCATATACATGTTGTCTCTGAAAGGTGCGGAAAAAAAGCTACCACAAATTCCTGAGGCCTAAATAAGCCGATCTAACCCAACTTATCTCTGTCCAAAAGTGAACGGTTTCTGAGATACAGGGTGTCAAAAGTTCAATTTGGTTTCCGTTTTTCTTAAATAACTTTTTTAATAATTAGTATATTTTCACAATATTCGGTTTAAGGGGCTTTTGTGGGGTGAAAAATTAAAAACTGCAATCATTTTTATTGTAAAATTTAGACGGCGCCACCTGCGGTACCTTGAACACATTCAAAACTAACTATATTTTTTGGGCCACTCTGTATTTTACTTTTAAATAAAAATTCTTATTCTCCAACGTCTTTTACCAAAAAAAGGCATATGTGGTGAGAGTTGATTTGAGCAGCCGTTTCTGAGATATCTGGATTTAAGAAAATCACTACGTGCATGGCCAGGCCTAAGTAAGTAATTGTATTAATTGAACACAATTTGAAGCAAAGGTGTTGAATTAAAATAACTGTCACTGAAAAGCTACAAAAAAACTACTAGGTACATAAATGTGGATTTAACTTTATAGGTACTTTAGTTAAAACAGTCAATAAGAGATTTATCAACAACAAAAATTTAGTTTAATTTATAAAAAAAAAATGCTTTTATCAAATGTTCAAAATGATTTCCATTTTCGTGTATACAAAGATTTATACGTTTTAAAAAATTAAATTGATTTCTTTGGAGCATTTCGTACGGAAGCGCTGAGCTGCCATCGTTTTCCGTAAAAACTTTTTTTATATAATTTACAGTTCTAACTGTAAATTTACAGTTAGAACTGTAAACTTGACTAACAGACCTGCAACATGATCATGCCAAGACATGTTCTCTCTGAGGCTCACTCCAAGTAAACGAAGAGATGACGCTGGAGTAAGAGAGTGTCCCGCCGTCATCATATCTGGCTCCAAAACGTTAGTCGTTTTGGAGAAGATGACTGCTTGGGTTTTTCCAGCATTAAATTGAACTTGGTTTCTATCGCCCCAAGTTAGAATGCCTTGCAAGTCGTTGTTAAGTATGGCAACTTCTTGCTCCCTGCGAGACTGTGCGTCGATGGCAGATGTTCGCGCATCTAACGTATAAGAAGATATGAGGTTACTGTCGTCGGCAAAACTGTATATTGGATTTTTTGTTGTTTCAAGCAAGTCATTTATAAATATTAGAAAGATAGTCGGAGATAAAATGGATCCCTGAGGCACACCGGCATTGATGGAAAAGGTCTCAGAAAGAACTCCATCGACTGCCACCTGCAATGAACGATCTCCGAGATAACTCGCAAGCCACAAGCAGAAAACAAGGCATGCCATAGGCCTGCAGTTTTGCCAACAGTCCACCATGCCAAACACGATCGAAAGCTCTAGAAATATCAAGCGCAACCCCTCGAGATTCCCCATGGTGCTCGATTGCGCCGCTCCACAGCTCGGTGACGTAAGTGAGGAGGTCACCAGTTGACCTCTGTTTGTGGAATTCGTATTGGCGGTCGCTGATTATATTAGCTCCTTCCAAGTATTTTAAAAGATGTTGATTGATAGCTTTCTCCATAATCTTGGATATTACTGAAAGAAGTGCCACTGGTCGATAGTTATTTGGTATAGTCTTTTTGCCTTTCTTGGGAATAGGTTGGATCCGTGCACATTTCCAAGCAAGAAGGAAATATTCCCTTTTTATACGACAAGTTGAAAAGTCGGCAGAAAACAGATGACAGTTCAGTGGCGCATTTTTTTAGTACGATAACAGGTACATCATCGGGCCCAGAAGCTTTGTTTGGGTCTAAGGCTAACATAATGCTCTTTATGACACGCTGTCGGAAAACAATATCTGACATTTTGGTCTCCACGGAAGGGATCATTGGCGGAGTTCTTCCATGAAAGTCGACGGAAGAGTGTGAAGAAAAGACTCCCGCTAACAAGTTTGCCTTCTCAGTAACCGTGGATGCGATAGTCCCATCTGTCCGTGTAAGTGGTGGAATCGTGGATCTGGTGAAGTTCTGGCTGACTGCTTTAGTTACAGACCAAAAAGATTTCGAACCGTTAGGGCAGGAGAGAAGTTTGTTCCTAATTCTTTGGTTGTGAGTTTCCTTGGTTTGATCTATTATTTCTTTGCATCTGTTTCGAGCAAGGATACAATTGTGATGGTTTATGCCGTCGGGGCTCTCTCGCCATTGGCGAAAAGCCAGTTGTTTGGAGGCGACAGCTTCCTTGCATCTTTTGTTGAATCTCGATAATATTCCCTGAGTTCTTCCCATTTAGCAGATCTATAGTGCCAGACTATACGAGGTTTACTTGTTTCTTTACTACTAGCAATTGGTAGGACACAAGAGGTTGAGACGAGTTTGTGGTCTGAAGAACCCAGTGGGGCTTTCACCGTGGTAGTATATAATGGAGGGTTCGTGATCAAAAACAGATCCAACAGACTAGCGAATTCTCCCTCGCGATCGGGAATGCGGGTTGGTTCATCAACGAGCTGGGTAAAACCACAGCTGATCGCAAAAGATTCCGCTTCACGGCCTTCTTCATCAGTGAAGTTTGAGTATTTAAGCCAGTTGATGCTATGTACATTAAAATCACCCAAGATGGATATCTCAGCTTTGGGGTAGTTTATCTGTCTGAATTCAACAGTTTTTGTGAGGGACAAAAAAAGTGTCCTTTACTGTGTATCGCTGGGTGGTCGGTATAAACAACAGATAAATCTCGTTGTTTGTCGGTCTGTTATCCTAAGCCACCTGACGTCGAAGTCATGGGGTCAAACACTTCCTCACGCTGGCAGGAGAGGTCACTTCTGACAAAAATGCCAATTCCGAAGTTACGTCTAAATCGGGAATGAAAGTCATATCCTGGATAAAGATAATTAACTGTGCTTAATGACGCTTGGACTTTTGTTTCGCACAGTGCTAGAATGTGAGGTTTATTTGTCTGAAAATGTTGATGTACTGAATTGATTTTCGTATTTAAACCTCTAATATTACAAAAGTCGACTATAAATCTTTCCATTCTGGAGGTGTTATTATTCTTTCTCTTGCATGAATGAGCCCCTGGACTAGCCCCCGCCCGGAGATCCGAATGGGGGGTCGTTTTAACTCCGGAAAATTTTAACCCTGGGAACGCCATCCGTGCATATTAATTGTTTCTTACGCCAAGGACCGGATTCTCTGGCACAGCAACGAAACGTCAGCTCTTTAAAGCAACTTCACGCCGCCTAAGCCAGAAAGATGGTATTGCACCGGGCCAGGCTGTGTGGGTTATATGTCCTCTACCATCTGGTTTGCTAGTTTTGGTCAGCCCCGGGGTATTTAATTTCCCCGGTGTCATCTATATGGACGACATTCTCCTATCCGCCACCCGGGGAGGCTCCCGATGGGGGACTAGCAGCCCCGACACGGGTTTACAGTTCAAACTGTAAATTTACAGTTTGAACTGTAAATTTACAGTTTGAACTGTAAATTTACACTTTGAACTGTAAATTTACAGTTCGAACTGTAAATTTACAGTTCGAACTGTAAATTTACAGTTGGAACTGTAAATTTACAGTTTGAACTGTAAACCCGTGTCGGGGCTGCTAGTCTCCCATCGGGAGCCTCCCCGGGTGGCGGATAGGAGAATGTCGTCCATATAGATGACACCGGGGAAATTAAATACCCCGGGGCTGACCAAAACTAGCAAACCAGATGGTAGAGGACATATAACCCACACAGCCTGGCCCGGTGCAATACCATCTTTCTGGCTTAGGCGGCGTGAAGTTGCTTTAAAGAGCTGACGTTTCGTTGCTGTGCCAGAGAATCCGGTCCTTGGCGTAAGAAACAATTAATATGCATGGATGGCGTTCCCAGGGTTAAAATTTTCCGGAGTTAAAACGACCCCCCATTCGGATCTCCGGGCGGGGGCTTCGAACTGTAAATTTACAGTTGGAACTGTAAATTTACAGTTTGAACTGTAAATTTACACTTTGAACTGTAAATTTACAGTTTGAACTGTAAATTTACAATTTGAACTGTAAATTTACAGTTCGAACTGTAAATTATATAAAAAAAGTTTTTACGGAAAACGATGGCAGCTCAGCGCTTCCGTAATTTCGTGATCATTTTTGAAAACGTCCATTCCGGTTTCAATACGTTTCCTTAATTAATCTTCTGTATTTACTATGGCCTAGAATACACAAGGGTTTTCAAAGTTCCCCATAAAAAGTAATCCATCGGTGTCATAGCAGGCGATCGAGCTGGCCAACTTGTGGGTGCATCATTGGCTCTACCTATCCATCTATTTGGATACTGTTCGCTCAAATAATTACGTACATTTATCGAGAAATGTGGAGGAGCACCGTCATGCAAAAACCACATACATCTTGGAAGTTCCAAGGGCAGGGGATCAAACAAGTAGTGTGGTAATTCGTTTTGCGGATGTTCCAAATAATTTTCGCCTTTAAGTCGAGGTGGTAAAATGACAGGACCAATTATGAAAGTGTCTATGATTCCTGCCCACATATTGATCTTAAACTCATGCTGATAATGGCTTTACTTTTGATAAGTAATGACTTACTTTAATCGCATGAGGATTTTCTCCAGCATAGACATGTACATTGTGCAAATTAGTTATGCCACTCCGCGTGAAACAGGCTTCATCTGTGAATAAAATTCCTTGTGTAAAGTTCCTATCCTGATTCTTCTTGGAAATGAACCGGCAGAAAGCTAGACGTGGTTCATAATCATGGGGTAAAAGGTCTTATACCCGTTCAACATGAAATGGGTGCAGTAATTGTTCTCTGGTCACCCTGTTAACAGTATCTTTGCATACACCTAGCTCTAAGCGCAATCGTCTGGTGCTGAGTTTAGGATTTTCTTCAATCCTATTTAAAATATCTTCCTTAACCTCTGGAGCTCTTATCGTACGTGCACGACCTTAATTAATAGAAACAGGCGTAAACCTACCTGTTTCACGAAGACGTCTTTCATTAAAGGTTTTATGGTTTGGTAAACGACGATTCGGAAATCGTTCACTGATAATCTGCAAGATTCTAAACCATTTCCTTGGCAATATCCAAAAACCAATAACATATCGTTCATTTCTTCATTAGTATACTGTACGGCCATTACTAAAGTAAATTTGAAAATTGTTTGACAATTATTCCAGTGTATGCTTGAATTTTTTTTTTTTAGATTCGATTTGATACCAATTACTTACTTGGTTTATAGTGACAGTGATCTCGTTGATGCAAATCGTTAAGTGGGTCCCGTGGTGTAGTGGATAGAGCGTTCGTCCACCAGCCGGTAAACCTTGGTTCGAAACTCACCAGCAGCCGAAAAGTATTTGTTGTGCTACTCGAGCCAAAATCGGGATGCACCTTGTGGAAGGCAATGGAAAAGCACAGCATAGTATGAATTAATGAAGGACTTGGGAGTGTACATGGACCCAAAACTCAATTATCAGAGACATGTGGATCATATAGTCACAAAAGCATCAAGATTATTGGGTTACATTAGTCGCACAACTAGATCTTTCTCCAGCTCTCGATGCGTTCGAGTGCTATTTACGGCACTAGTTCGCCCAATTATTGAATACTGCTCTGTGATCTGGACTCCAACTTATCAAATCAACATTGATCGTATTGAGAGAATCCAGAAAAAATTCATAAATCTATTATGTTACCGGTTTAACATTCCATACAACTCAAATGATTATTCTAATTTACTAAAATCTCTATCACTTAATAGTCTCCATTCCAGACGCATGTACAACGACATCATGTTCGCCTTCAAATTACTAAACTCAATTATAAAATGTCCTGAGGCACTGCGGTTATTTACAATCTTTGCTCCCTCCAGACAGCTGAGGCAACTACCACTGCTTGAGGTTGGGTTCCATAGGACCAACTATGGAATGCACTCCTCAATTACCAGGATATCGAATTCGGTTAACTCGCTTGACCTGAGATCACAAATGCGAAATCTTAGTCTGAGATCTTTCAAGGTGGCCTTGAAGACCTGATATATAAATAACAAATCTTATGCTATGTTCGTTATACAGTGCTTCCCAAAAGTAACGGATAAATTCGATAAAACTGAGAGGGCTGTTTTTTTGAAAAACTAAAAAAACAGGTCGATTTTGTTTTTGAGTTGTTCAACTTTCGACATAATATTGGGGTATACAAGGTGATGCGCGAAAAAGTGGTGACGTCATCGGCATCTTTAAAAATGACAACCCTTATTTTTTTTTCCATTTTTTGATACCTCATTCAATTGCCAATATGATAATGTAATCAATTTGTAACCTTAAATAAGGAAATTTCTGAGAAAACAACTTGTGAGTCGAAATTGTGCACTTTTCACTGATGTGAAAATCGGAACATTAACGATAAAAAAAAAAATCAAATAAAAATGACTGTTTCCATGGTAATTTTATAAGATCTGTCTATTAAATTAAGTGTATTAAATAAATCTGTTAAATTATATTAAATTAAATCTATTAAATCTGTCGAAATTAAGTTCTTTTCTCCGAAATTTCCTTATTTAACGTTACAAAATGATTACATTACCGTATTGGCAATTGGATAAAGGGTCAAAAAATATAATAAAAAATAAAGGTTGCCATTTAAAAAAATGCCGATGACGTCACCACTTTTTCGTGCATCACCCTGTATACCCAAATATTATGTCAAAAGTTGAACAACTCTAAACCAAAATCGACCTGTTTTTTTATTTTTTCAAAATAACAGCGCTTTCCGTTTTATCGAATTTATCCGTTACTTTTGGGAAGCACTGTATAGTACTAGTTGTTTTATTTATTTATTTATACTTGTATTTTAGTTTTAGTTTTTGTTTGGTTTAGTTTATTTTATTCATGTTCAAATGTGCGCTTATATGTAAGATGGCAAGTCCGTTAATTAAATTGAAATTGAAATTGAAATTGAAATTGAAATAGTACTCTGCCTCGTAATACTTCTCAAATAGTACCTTTCGGACTCTTCCGATAAAAAGGATGGCCCCAAAAGAGTGAACTTCAACAGTACGCGCACCACAGGCATATGTGAGAGGTATTTTAGGTTTCGCAAACTCGAAATAAGTTTTTAAAAAAAGATTTATTTTTAAAACACCTATTAATACAATGCAAAACCTTTATTTACATCGGTTTACACATAGACCTATCTATATAATAATAACCGACGGAGAACCCGAAGACCTTGTTAACAGAACGAAGTCAACTTGGTAACTGATTGTAAAAATCCTGAACAACTCCCTTGTGAGCTTTAGTTTCATGACGTAGGCAATTAATTTATTAATCAGTTGGGGAGTGGTCAGAATTATTATAAAACAGTTCTTGGCGTTCCCACGGGAACGACCACACATGTGTGCTGTTTCTTAACTTTACATTCGATTCGATTGTCACATAGATTAATATTTAAGAAATTAGTCCAGTGTATCGTAACTAATTTTATTATGATTGGAATCGTGACTTTTTCTGTAAAACACACGTGTGTACTCGAAGTTCAATACAAATCAATATTGGGAACATTTTCTTAATATTTCTTAATAATCCTAGAGAACAATAACTTAGGTAAAGTTCGTGCCTGGGTTGAAGTTAAACGCTAATAGGCATTACAAGTTCCAGACTACGAAACGATGACTGTTCTTAAAATAACAGTGTTGGATTAGGTATTTCAAAATAATATATTATAATAAAATAATGTTATGCCTTTTAGGAGAATAAACATATTTAAGTAATTTGGTAGAAATCCATATGGGAATAAGTAAATTAATAAGCATATCAAATACTTACACATAGATTAGCAAAAGGTAGTTAAAGTTACTTATTATACTGTAACGTCGTTAAAGGTTTTATTCTTTAATTAGCTCCATTTAAAATTATTAAATGGGACCTCATTATCTAAATCCTTGCTATTAAGGTATCCACCAAGCCACCCTTCCTAATTAAAACATGAGTTTCGAACTAGCATCGCCACCTGTTGCCGATTGGTAAAACTAACTAAATTAGGCAAGTTCAAGATCCCTACCTTTTAGTAAGATCTGTAACTTCATTCTCATACCATCTCCCTTTCCGATTAATTCGAGTTGCGCAGAAAAGGTGCTACGGCATTTTCTGGACAGGTTGTTCGTCTTCCAATCTCGGTGCTCGAAGCGACAAGTTGCGCCCCTATCTTATCTCTTTATTATCTAAAAGAACCTATATAAATAGGGTAAGTAAAGCGATCAAACTACTTTCTCTAATAGAGTTTATATATTGTTATAGTTCTTTCTACCTACCCTATCAATCGGGGTACTATCTTATTTCATCGGAAAACCTATCTACGAAGTTGAACCCCACCTGTCTTCGCGGACGCCATATTGGCTTCCACCATTTCTACATCCGAATATCCGCTTTTATGGAAGGAATCTCTTACACTATCTGAAGGTTTTGCTGCAACCTGCCCTTGAATACTGGATCCCAACATTCGGAGCCCCATATTTTCGAGTTTCATCTAACCTCGAAGGACGACCACGCTAGACAGGGCTAGGCACGTGTTCCCACGAGACACGACACCATCAACCAGTCTTCTGCCACCCCAGAGGGAGACCACGGTCTCCTATCCTGAGATTTCGTTCAGGGCCCCGCTCTCCAGTCTCGGCACGACATTCCAAGGAAGGCAAAATGTCGTATCAGTAAGCAAAGTGTGACATAACCTTTATTGCTCAGAGTGATATCAGAGAAATCTATTAGGAGTTTTGTGTCCTTTTATTGCCTTATCTCGTCAAGAAATTGATGTTGTTTTATTAATTAATACTTATAACCACCATTATTATTCAAGAAATACTTGAAATGAATTTGTCACTTATTATGTGAAGGAAAGATAGATATCTATTTTCTCTACCAGTTAAACTGTTAAATGAGATATTTTACGATTAACTTCATGATCAATTAATTAGTAATTTCATAACCATAGAATCTCAATAAGTTATTTTTGTAAACAGAATTCATAAATATACTTTTCATTAAAAGATCAACTCTATTATTCAGTAGATAGATACAGTAGTTAGAAATTGTTAACATCTCATAACCTGAGTGAATTTTGATGCCTTTATAGTTCAGGTTACTTTAGATCTATTATTCAAAAACCATAAGGCACTGGCATCCCACTATCTTTTATCTTAGAAGTAATTAAACAGTACCGCTTTATGTTGCTGATGTCACTACAGTCGCACGAAATCTGAGTGAGATTTTGGTGCATCAATTAATACTTCGGCCCAACGAAGGTAAGTCGGCAATTATTTCAACAACGATCGAATTTTAATTGGCCCAGAGCCAATTCGAATTAGCCAGACCGCAGCAATTGGCATCCCTGGTGGGGAACGTTTACTTCTTTGGATTAGAAACCCAATTTATCTTTATCTTATTTGGCTTTTATGTATCTAGGATTTTCATAAAATAAATCTCATAATTATTTGAACTTTACGATTTGTCTGCGATATCACTTGATATTTATATAAATTTCTCTTGTTGCTTACTGCATGTATTTATTGAAAGCTTTGCATGATTTAGTTTTAAGTGTTATTGTTCCCTAATATATGTGTACCTACCTAATTATCTTTGTGCAAAGTGCCGTGCCGCGAAATTACCTAATTTTTCTTACCGCTACACTGCCGCTAAGGGGTAACCTTGAAAAAGGAGCCTTACGGGGTGGTTGATTATACCGTCGCGATGTCTCGAGCATGTTTTAGAGAAGCTTAATTCCGTACAGAGAGGATACTCGGATACGAGAGCTCTGTAGTTAAGCTGTCTTTGAAAACTGTATCCAAAAATCTTTCCCTGAAAATTACCTTACCATGTTCTCATGATTTAAGTTAGGTTAGGTTTCCATAAATCTTTGACTCTCCAGTCAGCTGTTGGTATTAGTACCGACAAGCGCTAAAGCTACGAGCAGTGTTGCGACGTATCCCTTGCATTCTTTACGTCAAACGTAGAAAACGAATTCTTTACGTGTAAAGATACATCATAGCGTCACATAGCTTTTTCGATCCCTACCTTACCGACTTTAGTAGATTTCAATCATGAATCCCGTTCTAGCTTTATTAAGTGAAGAACTCGCTTATGAAATAGCGATTAGAAAACAAGTCCCATTTAGTACACAGGAGAAAAGACGAATTCAATTTCGTGCCCTGTTAAATAGGGAAGAAAATTCTCTTTCTATTTCCGAATCTGTCTACCCCTTTGACAAAGATTCTGCAGAGGTGAAAAAGACTCTTGCAGATTTGAAAATCAAAATACAGGACGCTCCCTTGTCTCTTAATGACCCTATCTGTCAAAGAATTCAATGTCGTCTGAATCATGTGATCTCTAGAATCAATAGATTCAAACTTGATCAAGATCCTGAAGCAAAAGCTTTAGCTGATGATTTATTCTCTGAGGCTCTAGAATTAGAAGGTCAATGGCTTCTGAAAAATGACCAGTCCCTAGACCAAACTGATAACTCATCCAATTCCCAGAGTGCATCAAGCTCTACTGTCTCCACTCATTCTAGACCTAGTGTTCCAGTTTATAAATGGAATATTAAATTTTCTGGTTCTTCTAAGGATAATTTGATCCAATTTCTAGAAAAGGTCAAAGAACTTCAAAGGTCGAGAAATGTCTCAGACCGCGATCTTTTCGATTCTGCAATGGATCTTTTTGAAGACAAGGCCCTGATTTGGTTTCGCAGTGTTGCAAGCTCAATTATTTCTTGGGAAGATCTCAAGAATAAATTGAAAATTACTTTTCTCCCCCTCTCTTACGATGATGACCTATTAGAGGAAATCAAACAACGAACTCATGGTGAATTTGAGTTAGTCGCTATCTATGTTGCCTCGATGCAAGGCTTATTTAAGAGATTGTCTACTCCCCCATCAGAAGTGGAACAATTTAAAATAATCAAGAAAAATCTTCATTCCTATTTCCAAAATCATCTTGCCCTAGTTGAGGTAAACAACATTCAGGACATAATTTCCATTGGAAAGAAGTTAGAAGATAATAGGACTATTGTCCAACAATATCGTCCCCCTCCCTCTAAGAAGGTTCAAAGTCTCTTAAATTCAGACCTAGCATGTTCTGGAGAACCAGCTTCTTTCTCTTCTCGTAAAGCCAGAGGCACACCAACTAAAGGTGCACCTACACCTAGTAACTCCAAGATCCCAGTTACTAACCTTTCTGCAGTCTCCTATTGGAATTGTTCCAACAAAGGTCATACCTATGTAAGGTGTAATCTCCCTAGAAAAGTTTTTTGTTATGGCTGTGGCCATAAAAATGTCTACAAGTCTAAATGTCCCTCATGTTCGGCAGATTTCCTAAACTCTCTCAAAGTCACTTCTCGTTCAAAAAACGAAGAAGTTGCACAACAGGGTGCAGTGCGACAACAAGAGACAAGCCGCCCAAAGCGAGCCCTTGTAGAAAAGAGCTTGAAGTCAAAGGACGATCAGTCTCCTCCCTCTCCAAAAGACCAGCACTAGTATCTTCTAGCTATCTTGTTGATTTCACTATTCAAAAGGAACAGTGGAAATCATGGTTGCAAAAAGTTGCAAACTTTTTCGAATCTTCTCGAATACCTCCTAAACAGGACATACCTAAACCAATACGTGCTGACTCTTTAATACCTGTTGTAGCCCCAATATTACTATCTAACCCTGTTGATAATAGGCCATTTATAGCTGTTAAAATGTGTGACGTACTTTATACAGCCCTCTTTGACACCGGCGCCAATATCTCTGTTTGTGATTTGGAAACCATGCAGGAAGTTCTGGGTGAACTACCCATTCCTTCCAAAAATTCGGATTTGTTGTGTTCCCTGAAAAATGCTGACGGTTCCCCTCTATCTGTTATCGACATAATTGAACTTGACCTGACCATAGATGACGTCACAAAGAAAGTCCAATTCCATGTGGTATCTTCCATTTCACCACAAATTATCTTGGGAATAGACGTAGCTCGTATTTTCAACATGATGATTAATTTCGTAAATGAATCTTTCGAAGTTCATCCCGGTGATCCTTCGTCTTCATTATCTTCTGTCTTACCTAATGAACTTAAGGTTTGCGCTATCAACAAGATTCAGGATATCTCTTGTTTACCTCCTACCGACCTGTCTAGACTTGAATCTACGATAGACAAATTCAAAAGTTTGGCCCGTGTTGATATACTCCCTGAGACTAATGTGCTATGCCATTCCATAGAAACAAAAGACGCTAAGCCTTTTAGACAGAGACAATATCCATTATCTCCAACCCTTCAACAATATCTGAATGAAGAGGTAGACAAATTACTTAAGTTGGAAATAGTCGAAAAAAGTAATTCTCCTTGGGTGTCCCCTGTTCTTTTGGTCCGCAAGAAAGACAAAACATACCGTATGTGTTTTGATGGTCGGAAACTAAACGAGATCACCACACATGACTCATATCCCCTGCCTAGAATCGATACTATCTTGAGCAAGCTCAAAGACGCTAATTACCTTACCTCCATCGATTTAAAGCAGGCTTTCTTTCAAGTTCCTTTGGACGAAGAATCCCGCCCAAAGACCGCTTTTGTAGTTCCCGGGAGAGGTTTATTCCAATTCCGACGAATGCCTTTCGGACTGAGAAACAGTGCTCAAACCCAACAACGACTTATGGACACAATTTTAGGTCCAGCTTTGGAGCCATTTGTTTTCGTTTATCTTGACGATATAATTATCGCCACGAATAGTTTCAAGAAACACCTAGAAATTTTAAGGGAAGTATACGAGCGTTTAAAAGACGCTAACCTTACCGTCAACTTCGACAAATGTCATTTCTGTCGAGATTCTCTCTCCTTTTTGGGTTTTATTATCGATAGAAACGGATTGCGAGTTAGTGAAGAGAAAGTTAAATCGATTATTGAGTCCCCTGTTCCTCATAACACCACTGGAGTAAGACACGTCCTAGGTATCTTACAATATTATGGGCGTTTCATAAAGGATTTTTCTACAATCAGTGCTCCTATCTCAGCTCTGCTGCATAACCGAAAAAAGGGACAGTCAATAACTTGGAACTCAGAAGCTGATCAAGCTTTTAAACTTCTCAAGGAACGACTGACTACGGCTCCCGTTCTAGCTAGCCCAGATTTCTCGAAGCCCTTTTGCATACAGACGGATGCAAGTGATTTCGGGTTAGGTGCGGTGCTCTTTCAAGTTGAGGGAGATTTTGAACACCCCATCGCTTTTGCTAGTCGAATGCTTTCGAAAGCCGAGAAGAAATACACCGTTACCGAAAGAGAATGTTTAGGTGTCCTCTTTGGTATAGAATATTTTCGCCCTTACGTCGAAGGTGCAAATTTTACAGTTTACACTGATCATGCCTCTCTTCTCTGGCTTCGCACTTTAAAAGATCCTATGGGTCGCGTAGCTAGATGGTGTTTACGCCTCAGCCAGTTTGATTTCGACATTAAACATCGAAAAGGCACTTGCAATGTCCCTGCAGACTATCTTTCCCGTTCTATTTCTTCTATCTCTCTCCAAAACTTTGTACCTGATGATTGGTATAAAGACATGGTCTCCAAAGTTACCGAGTTTCCTGAGAAATACCCTGACTTTACCATCAAAGACAATATTCTTTATAAACATGTTAAGCCTCGAGTGGAAGTCATGTCTAACCTATCTGATTGGAAAATTGTTGTCCCTACTCCTAATCGGGAGGAAATAATTGCTCAATTTCATGACCCTCCAACTTCCGCGCATTTTGGAGTAAGTAAAACTTTGGCGAGAATATCTGAAGTTTATTATTGGCCCAAAATGATTATCTCAGTCAAAAAGTACGTGAGAAACTGCCAGGTTTGTGGTGCACACAAAGCCCCAAACACTGCTCGTGTAGGACTCATGGGTAATTATAAGAAAATCAATTTTCCCTTCCAATTTCTCTCTATTGACTTCATGGGACCTTTCCCTCGATCTAAGGCTAGAAACACCCAACTTTTAGTCGTCACCGATTGGTTTTCGAAGTTCGTTTTGGTTAAACCAATGCCTAATGCTACAGCAGCTGCCGTTACAAAATTTCTTGAGAACCAAGTGTTCTTAATTTTCGGTGTGCCCCAAATTCTGCTTTGTGACAACGCTCAAATTTTTAAAAGCAGTCTATTTACTAATTTGCTGAAAAACTACGAAGTTAATTTGTGGTATAGCGCCAGGCATTTATCTCAGGTGAATCCGACCGAGAGAACGAATCGTACCATCCTTACAGCCATCTCATCTTACATCCGTGACAATCATAAAGATTGGGATAAAAATGTTTATAAAATTGCACAAGCAATTAACTTATCGGTGAGCGAAGTTACTAAACACGCTCCAGCTTTCCTACTCTTCGCTAGAAATGTCCCTGTAGACGGAACCTTTTACGGTCCAGTCTCAGATAATTATCTAGAATTACCTGATGATCTGTCTTATGTTCATCGAGAACAAGACATATCTAAATTACCTCCTATCTTCAGCGATATACGCGATAGACTTAAGAAAGCTTACGAAGTAAGTAAGAAACATTACGACTTACGCAAGCGCCCCGATGTTTTCACCGAGGGTGACCTCGTCTGGAAACATACCTACCCACTTTCGAATGCCGCAAAGAATTTTGCTGCTAAATTGGCCCCAAAATTCGTACTATGCCGGATATCTAAAGTAGTGTCTAAATTAGTGTACGAATTACAAGACCAAGAAGGCAATCCCCTAGGTCGCTGGCATTCTAAAGATTTGAAGGCTTATCGAGGCGAAGACCCGCCGAAAAGCGACGAATAGTTCCTTGTAATATCTTTTCTCTAATTTTATTTCCCTGCCTACCTTTATCTTTCTTTTTGTATTTGACAAAAATCCGTTTAGAAAATGAGGTCTAGCAATATGAGAATTGAGAAAGCTCCGTTTCTAGTTGTATCTTAGAATGAATGAAGAATGTATGCAGAATGAAAACCGTATCTTTCAAAGCATTTCTCAAGGATCTCGAAACTAGCTGTGTGAATGTGGTACCAAGTGTAAATGTTGCTAATTTTGGGATCGATATCTGCTATCCTCAGGCTCGCACTCTGTTTTATCGCTCAAATTTTCTAGAACCCATATCTTTCTGATTATCTGAATCATTACCTTGAAAAGTAACTATTCGCCTATCTTGTCTGACTATGTTTACAGGTCCAACGCTATCTTTTAAATTTTCTTATGTTCAATGAACTAAAGAAAATGCTATCTTGCCGTTGTATCTACCTTATCTTATCTTTTACCTTTATCTTATCTACCGTCTAGTTTTAGACGGGTGCTTTCCCGACAGTTTCCGCCCTGCTATGTGCTAAAGTGAAAACTGCTCTGCTTGTCCAATCAGACGACAGCAGATCTCTTTTATCTTATCTTACCATCTCTTTCAAAGTACGGGTGCTTTCCCGACAGTTTCCGCCCTGCTACGTGCTAAAGAGAAAACTGCCCTGTTTGTCCAAACAAAAGACAACAGGTTATCTTTATCTTATCTACCATCTTTCCAAGAACGGGTGCTTTCCCGACAGTTTCCGCCCTGCTACGTGCTAAAGTGAAAACTGCTCTGCTTGTTCAATCAGATGACAGCAGATTCCTTTATCTTACCCACCATCTCTCCAAGTTTGGGTGCTTTAAGATTCTCCGCCCTGCATGGCTAAAGTGAAAAATCCCTCTGTTGCCTCAACGGAAGACAACAGAATATCTCTACCTTATCTTATCTACCGTTCAAGGAAACGAAAATTGAATTTGCAATTTTCTTCTTGAAAAATGACAGGCGTAAGCTTTAGTCAAAGCTTCGTGCCTTTCTTATCTTTAATTTCTTTTCAAAGAAAAGGAATTACCTTATTTGACCTTATTTAGCACCATTAGCACCATAATAGAATGGTAGCTAATACTTATCTTCTCTGCGAATATTTTCCAAAATGGAAAATAAAAATCTATGTGAATTCTAGTGTTGAATTTGCAAAGATGACTTTAGATATTCGGTGTTAACACAAATGAATTTGAACACGGATATTGAATGTCTCCTACCTTAGCGATGAAAATGGTTATTCCATTTTTCTTATCTTACCGAGTGAGATAAATTATCTTACCGTTACCTTAATGTTTATCTAATAATCCTGGCGATTATTGATGTTTTCCCTGTGCGATTATCGAATGTTTTCTCTGTGCGATTATCGAATGTTTATCTATGCGATTATTGGATGATTTATCGATATGATTATTGCAATTACGCTATTTGATAAGCTACGCAGTGATTATCTGCAAACTTCCTTTCTCTCAACCATTTATTATGGAGTCGCATAGACGACGACATAGTCAAATTTTGACTGGTTCAAAGATGAAAATCTTGCTCATGGAATACCCTTGTGGACTCCAAAAATTATCTTTCCCTGTACATAGATGTTTTGATGCCCAAGTTTGGACAACATCAACCCCCTTGAGGATCGTGTTTCACTTTTCCTTTGTTAGACTTGCTACTTGACCTCGACAGTCTCATTCCAGATTTTTCCGCGCCCCACTGTTTCAGTGGCGGTGCATGCTCCAAATCAGAATGCAGGGTTGTCATTGGTCAAGGAAACACCATCTAACGACAAAGGAGGAAACCGTGCCCACCTCAGGAGATCTAATATTATCTTATCTTATTGTATCTATCTTATCTTATATTATCTAACCATACCTTATCGTATCATCATATCTAGTTATCTAGAAATTATCCCTTTGTTAATCGACATTGTTCGGCGAGAACAATTACCATTTAAGAAAGTTATCTTAATTATCTTATTACTACCGTTACTAGCATATCTTTTATTTTTGTTGCCTTTGCAATGAAGCATGAATATTTTTATTTTATACCTTATGAATAATTATTACCTAGTGCTTAATATTTTAGTTGCATGTAATTTTAGTAAACCTAACGCTAATTCCCTTTGAAAAGTTGCATGTTACATTAGTAAGCATATATAAGAGAAATTTTATTCACTCAATGAAACAGATCAACGATATCGTTGACAATTTGTTCGTTCAGAATTATTATCTTATTTCCTCGAAAGGTTCATGATATTTGTGAACGTGATTTCTGAATCATATTCTCTAAGCTTATCGTCACCTAGTTGTCCCGCAAACATACCCTTCTTCGGGTATAGTAACAACTTGAAATACGCCTGTGCTTTTTCCAGTTGGTTTATCTTTAATTCTTTCCTAACCCCGGTAAAGAGAGGTGTGTAACGTCGTTAAAGGTTTTATTCTTTAATTAGCTCCATTTAAAATTATTAAATGGGACCTCATTATCTAAATCCTTGCTATTAAGGTATCCACCAAGCCACCCTTCCTAATTAAAACATGAGTTTCGAACTAGCATCGCCACCTGTTGCCGAGTGGTAAAACTAACTAAATTAGGCAAGTTCAAGATCCCTACCTTTTAGTAAGATCTGTAACTTCATTCTCATACCATCTCCCTTTCCGATTAACTAGAAACACAGATGTCGCTGTGATGTAGTTTCGAGAATTTAAATACAACAACCCTTCTTCGAGTTGCGCAGAAAAGGTGCTACGGCATTTTCTGGACAGGTTGTTCGTCTTCCAATCTCGGTGCTCGAAGCGACAAGTTGCGCCCCTATCTTATCTCTTTATTATCTAAAAGAACCTATATAAATAGGGTAAGTAAAGCGATCAAACTACCTAAAACTTTCTCTAATAGAGTTTATATATTGTTATAGTTCTTTCTACCTACCCTATCAATCGGGGTACTATCTTATTTCATCGGAAAACCTATCTACGAAGTTGAACCCCACCTGTCTTCGCGGACGCCATATTGGCTTCCACCATTTCTACATCCGAATATCCGCTTTTATGGAAGGAATCTCTTACACTATCTGAAGGTTTTGCTGCTTCCTGCCCTTGAATACTGGATCCCAACATTCGGAGCCCCATATTTTCGAGTTTCATCTAACCTCGAAGGACGACCACGCTAGACAGGGCTAGGCACGTGTTCCCACGAGACACGACACCATCAACCAGTCTTCTGCCACCCCAGAGGGAGACCACGGTCTCCTATCCTGAGATTTCGTTCAGGGCCCCGCTCTCCAGTCTCGGCACGACATTCCAAGGAAGGCAAAATGTCGTATCAGTAAGCAAAGTGTGACATAACCTTTATTGCTCAGAGTGATATCAGAGAAATCTATTAGGAGTTTTGTGTCCTTTTATTGCCTTATCTCGTCAAGAAATTGATGTTGTTTTATTAATTAATACTTATAACCACCATTATTATTCAAGAAATACTTGAAATGAATTTGTCACTTATTATGTGAAGGAAAGATAGATATCTATTTTCTCTACCAGTTAAACTGTTAAATGAGATATTTTACGATTAACTTCATGATCAATTAATTAGTAATTTCATAACCATAGAATCTCAATAAGTTATTTTTGTAAACAGAATTCATAAATATACTTTTCATTAAAAGATCAACTCTATTATTCAGTAAATAGATACAGTAGTTAGAAATTGTTAACATCTCATAACCTGAGTGAATTTTGATGCCTTTATAGTTCAGGTTACTTTAGATCTATTATTCAAAAACCATAAGGCACTGGCATCCCACTATCTTTTATCTTAGAAGTAATTAAACAGTACCGCTTTATGTTGCTGATGTCACTACAGTCGCACGAAATCTGAGTGAGATTTTGGTGCATCAATTAATACTTCGGCCCAACGAAGGTAAGTCGGCAATTATTTCAACAACGATCGAATTTTAATTGGCCCAGAGCCAATTCGAATTAGCCAGACCGCAGCAATACTTAAAATAATTTCATGCAAAATAATACTTATAATAATAGCAATTAATTGGAATAGAATATCGTAACTAGGTACACATGATTAAGACACAAGTACACAAGTACATGATTATAAAGATGAATAAATTGTCTATTATAGCGATGTGAATAGTTAACAATAATCACTATAAAAGAGTTAAGGTGGTGCGTATTCACTATCACGAACCGTACACTTAACACCTCCCCCCTAAGATGAAATTTTACCGTTAAGTAGGTTAAAATTTCCTTGTTGAGTAAGTCTTTCTTGGAGTTGGAGCTGTTGATAGGCGTACAACAGGAGGGTCCACTTGGAATGAGGTATCTTCCATGGAGTTGATCGACGTTCTGGATTGTCTAATTGTTGTCGGTGGTGTAACGTTGCAATAATTGAATATTTTAGTGCACCAACGGCCTGGGGGATGATCATCATCGTTGCCGGATGACTTGAAGTACCCGATGAACCAACGACAGCAGCCACATTTGCAGCAGCAGAAACAGGTGATCGCCATGACTATAATGGTGATTGTAAAAATTGCGAATGAGCTCAAGTGCCTTGAAACAAAAGATTCCTGTCCTAGTTTGTTGAGCATATCTTCTTGTTCTTTGAGATTCTGGGCAGCTAAGTTTAGTTCATCAAGATTTATATTATTAATCTTGATTGGTTTCAATTTTATGGACATTTCTTCTGTAAAGTTTTCGCAACAGTCGTACGGGATTTGAGGAATAACGTCCGCTTCACTTAGATTCGAAGATTTATCTCTTTCAGCATGGATTTGCGTTGCACCAATATAAGCTGTGCATAATTCGCTCATTCTTATTACGGAATTCGATTTAATAATTCGAGTCTCTGACGGCAATTGCGGACAGCTTGAGACAACTGGTAGATTCGTAGCTAAAATTATCCATTTGTTTCGTTTCAACTTAATGATATTGTAATCCTTGAATTTGATAAGTACAGGATTGCAGTTTTCTGCAGATAGTTTGCTGACGATGTTGACTTCGCAAGGCGGATTATCAGCAGATACTGGGATGACATTCGTACATAGCGATAGACCAGTTATGATGTTCTTGCAGTTCTTGAGGTCATTCAGTCGTAAGTATTCTCTGTTGTCTTTTGATAACCCAATAAATTTCGATTATGGGATAATAGTGTGAAAGGTAGTTAGATCGATCCCTTTAGTTGGAATTGAGTACAAATGATATGTTGGATTTATAATTATTTTTATTGAACCACTTATTTGATTATATAATATATTTGATGAATTTTATTGGGACTTAGGTTCTAATTTAAATTTGCCACTAAAGATTCTTTACAGAACAAATTAGAAAAACTTTCGTACAGCATGCGAGGAGAAGACTGAAGACATGGACGGTACCGTTTCGTCCTTATTATGGACTCATCAGCATATCATATCAGTCAGCTCTAAACCACACATGCTATACGAAATTTGGAAGTTGTATCTATTCTAACTGGTGTTTTCGTTTTGTAGTGACCTTTAATTTTCAAATCAGTGAGTAGGCAACCAGAGAAACGTGCGTGTCTTTATATAGTATTATCCTCGCTATAACAGTAGAGTTTACATGGGTTTATGAATTTTACACTACTAATGCAGAGGTTTCTATTAATTCAAGAACTACACATTGATTCTCATAAGTATATACCCACCCACATTCATTTTCAAGCTAATTTTATTGAATTTTTACTGATGTGTATTTATAAATTAGATGTTACTACACGAATTAAGATGTTATGGCACATTTTTTCACCCTGGCCTTTTTAGATTTATAATTATTTTTATTGAACCACTTATTTGATTATATAATATATTTGATGAATTTTATTGGGACTTAGGTTCTAATTTAAATTTGCCACTAAAGATTCTTTACAGAACAAATTAGAAAAACTTTCGTACAGCATGCGAGGAGAAGACTGAAGACATGGACGGTACCGTTTCGTCCTTATTATGGACTCATCAGCATATCATATCAGTCAGCTCTAAACCACACATGCTATACGAAATTTGGAAGTTGTATCTATTCTAACTGTTATAGCGAGGATAATACTATATAAAGACACGCACGTTTCTCTGGTTGCCTACTCACTCATTTGAAAATTTAAGGTCACTACAAAACGAAAACACCAGTTAGAATAGATACAACTTCCAAATTTCGTATAGCATGTGTGGTTTAGAGCTGACTGATATGATATGCTGATGAGTCCATAATAAGGACGAAACGGTACCGTCCATGTCTTCAGTCTTCTCCTCGCATGCTGTACGAAAGTTTTTCTAATTTGTTCTGTAAAGAATCTTTAGTGGCAAATTTAAATTAGAACCTAAGTCCCAATAAAATTCATCAAATATATTATATAATCAAATAAGTGGTTCAATAAAAATAATTATAAATCTAAAAAGGCCAGGGTGAAAAAATGTGCCATAACATCTTAATTCGTGTAGTAACATCTAATTTATAAATACACATCAGTAAAAATTCAATAAAATTAGCTTGAAAATGAATGTGGGTGGGTATATACTAATGAGAATCAATGTGTAGTTCTTGAATTAATAGAAACCTCTGCATTAGTAGTGTAAAATTCATAAACCCATGAAAACTCTACTGTTATAGCGAGGATAATACTATATAAAGACACGCACGTTTCTCTGGTTGCCTACTCACTCATTTGAAAATTAAAGGTCACTACAAAACGAAAACACCAGTTAGAATAGATACAACTTCCAAATTTCGTATAGCATGTGTGGTTTAGAGCTGACTGATATGATATGCTGATGAGTCCATAATAAGGACGAAACGGTACCGTCCATGTCTTCAGTCTTCTCCTCGCATGCTGTACGAAAGTTTTTCTAATTTGTTCTGTAAAGAATCTTTAGTGGCAAATTTAAATTAGAACCTAAGTCCCAATAAAATTCATCAAATATATTATATAATGATATGTTGTATATTTGTCGTTCGAGACTAAAGGAATTTGCAACACAAAGACTAATCGTTTGTCATTTTGAAAAGCCTTTAAAGATATCAAATCTATAATAAAAGGTAGAGTTTTTTCGTTTGGTTGTAAAGGCAAGTTATTATGTATTAAGTTCCTGGATATAATAATTAATTGTCCAAGTAGAGTTTCACTTTTTATCACCGACGGGTGTAAAATTTTTAATTTAGAAAAGGTAATACCGTCTATAACATCTCTAATTTCGTTTTCAATTAGCGAGAATGATTCGAGTAGATTTTCGCACAACTTAATGATTTCGATTTGCTCATACAACAATTGCCTGTCTTGTTTAGATTTGTTAATTAAATCTTGAATTTTTACTAAGTCCTCATTTAAAGTCTGCTCATCAATAGCTAATTTTCTAATGGTGTTATTAAAATTTCTGATAGTCGTAGAAACGATTTGGATTTGGTTTTTAAACAGTCCTTGCATTTCTGTATCGTCCTTTTCTAACTTTGTTATACAGTCGTTGAAATATTCGCCATCGGAAGCGTCTAGATTACCGGTGATAGCTTTCCATATGGTACCAACGCCATTTAATATGCCTCTTCTTAGCCTACGCGGCGTTTCTAGTTGAATATTTTGTAAGGAGTCCCCGATACGTTTTGAAATAGCGTTCAAAGTAAGAAAGTGCGGTCGCAAGGAAAAAATAAAGGACTGATATGTGACAATGATGGGTTTTTAGGACCATAGAATTTTCGTTCGAGTGTACTGAGAATTAATTGATTATGATAAAAGGCGTCGAAAATTATGGATAAGTCTTTATATACAATGAGATTCCAGTGATCATTCGATATCTTGATATCGTCTTCTCGTTCATAGTAGAGTCCAATTGTATTTTCAATTGGAGTGATGTTTACTTGTCCATGGCTTAATGTCCATGCGAGGGACCTGCAACAACAAGGTCATCATCAACTTGACATTGCTGCTCTCGGGAATCTGCTAATGGTTCGTCATCGGACGGACTAAAATCGTCCTCTGATACATATGGTTTGATTTTATCTATATTAACGACATATTTACGAGAATTAAGTTATTTCGACATTTCTTTCTCCAACTATTCTTAAGATTTTATAAGGGCCCGTGTATCTAGGCGAGTGCTTATTTTTGGGAATTGCCTTGAGATAGATTAGTTGACCCCTTTTATATTCAGGTATGTCGTTTGTTACATGTTTGTCGAACCTGACTTTTGATTTTTCTTTCGCACACTGAATATTGTCTTTAATTTTTGGAAAAATGACAGATGACCAATTTTTCATTTCTTTAATTTGTTGGCTTCCAATTTCGGATTCTTCCTGAATAGAGTTTAGATTTCGAGAAACATCTAAATGTCCGAAAATAGTTTCATGGGGAGTATACCCAGTAGAAACAGACTTGCTATGATTATAAGAGTTTATGATTATTGGAATAGCCTCTAATAAATTACGATCAGGATTTTCGCTTAAGAAACAACGTAGACTATCGCCGAGTGTGGCGTGAAATCGTTCTAAGGAACCGTTACTTTGAGGGTGATTTGAAGAACTGAATGTTAGCTTTATATCATAGATTTTGCAAAGATCCTTTATTATGTTATTACTGAACTCACTACCGAGATCTGCGTGAATTCTATCTGGGATGGGAAAATGTTGGAAATATACTAACAGTTTTTGTTTAATTTCGGACCCAGTTTTGGTCTCTATGGGATATGTTTGTGCAAATTTAGAAAAGTCGTCATTGATTGTTAGAAACGAATATTTATTAAAGTCGAAACAGTCTATATTTATACGCTGAAACGGTTTATGGGGAGTCTCCGTTATCACAAGAGGATAATCTAAATTTCTACGAGTAATTTTTGCCTTATTGCAAGTTTCGCAGGCTTTTATTACTTTAATAATTACGTCTCGTTTCATGTTTTGCCAGTAATATTTCAGCTGTAGCTTTCTGTAAGTTTCGTTTATACCTTTATGATAATTTTGTGGATCTAAGTGAATCATTTTTGCGATGTTCTTCCTTTCATCGACTGGTGGGTTCCTAATTATGCTATCATGACAAATAACGAAGTCGATGTTTTTATTCCTAAATATTTTGCTCAATATTTTAGGAAGCGCTATTGACTCTTGGGCTGGCATATAATACGTAACATTTTCTGGTATTTTGTCTACAACTGGGAGTAATGCTCTAAAATAGCTAGGGTTATGATTGCTATTTTCGCGTTTTATGATATAAAATTTTCTTCGTTTATTTCGAAGGCTATGTTTGATTTCAAGTTTATTACCGAAGTCGAAATTTTGTTCATGTATCTCCTCTAAGATTTTATCCTTCAATGGTTCATTTACAGTCGTAGATCGACAGTCAGTCGTGATAAATAGAATATTATCAAAAGTGTCGTGCAAAACGGAATGATTCGAGTGACTAATTCTTTCATAGTTAGTGGGGATATTTTTTATGTAGGCTTGCCATTTCTGGGGAGTATCGAGGCTTTTTACTTCTTCTTCGACAGTAAGGGTATTTATGGCAATCCTAGACAAAGCATCAGCGTTCCCGTTTGATTTTCCGGGACGATAGATTATTTCGTAGGAATATTCTTCTAGGGAGAGTCTCCATCTAGCTAATCTTGAACATGGATCTTTAATTGAAAATAAATATTCCAGCGGCTTGTGATCGGTAATTAGTTTAAATTTTCGACCGTATATATAAGGTCTGAAATGTTTGACGGCCCACACAATAGCTAGTAATTCTCTTTGAATAACTGAATATCTGGTCTCTGCAGGATTGAGTGTCCTTGATGCGTAAGCAATTGGTAGGTCTTTACCGAGAGGACCCTGAGATAGTACGGCACCTATCGCAAAGGCACTTGCATCCGTAGTAAGCAAAAATTCTTTTTCAAAATCGGGAAATTGCAGAATTGGGGCTTGAGTCAGAAATTGTTTGCAAGTTTCGAAAGCAATTTTGCAGGAATCGTCGAATATGAAGTTGCTTTCCATTTTGAGGAGATTCGTTAAAGGTTTAATAATTTTTGCATAGTTATCAACAAACCTACGATAGTAACCTGTCAATCCGAGAAATTGTCTGATTTCCTTTGGATTTTTAGGTTGCGGGAATTTGATTATTGCCTCAATTTTTGCAGGATTTGGTTGAACACCATTCTCTGTTATTAAGTGACCTAAGTAAGCCACTTCTTTTCGGAGGAATTCGCATTTATCAGGTTGAATTTTAAAATTGGCTTCCCTAAGCCTCTGAAAAACATTATTCAACCTTTGGATATGTTCTTCGAGCGTGCTGGAAAATATGATTATATCATCCATATAAATTAGGCATTGTTCGCCTTGGAGACCTTTTAGTACATTTTCCATGACTCGCTGAAATGTTGGAGGTGCGTTTTTGAGGCCAAAAGGCATACGAGTGAATTCGTATAGACCATTTTCTACTGAAAATGCGGTCTTTTTTATATCATCTTCGGCTACCTGTACCTGATGAAAACCACTGCACAGGTCGAGAGTCGTGAACCACTTGGATTTTCCAAGTTGGTCGAGAAGGTCTGTGATATTGGGAAGTGGGTATTTGTCGTCGATAGTGACATCATTTAACCGTCGATAATCGACAACGATTCTCCATTTTTGAACGCCTGATGCGTCTAATTTCTTAGGGACGACCCACACCGGGGCGGACCATGGGGAAGTGGATGGCCTTATGATACCCTGATCTAGCATATCCGCTATTTGTCTCTTAACTTCTTGCTTATGGATTTGGGGGTACCTGTATGATTTTGTAAAAATTGGCTTATCAGACGTGGTTCGAATTTCATGTTTAATCGCGTTTGTGAAAGATAGCTGATCGCCTTCGATGAAAAAAATATCGGAATAACTAGTGCAGAGATTTTGAATTATTTCACGTTCTTCATTATTTAGATGATCTACCCTTAGATTGTCCAGCACCATTCCCAACCTATTGGGATCTGGATGAGCTGAATTTTGTTCATAATTATTAACGGTCTGAATTTCATTTTCCGCGAACTCTTCCAGTTCAATTTCTGGTATATTGAGAATTACATCGGAAGTAGAGATATTAATTATTGAAGTTATAAAATAATTATCTCGAACGCGAACTATCGCGCTTGGAATTCGAATTGTTTTGTTAGAAAAATCCATGCGAGGACAAATAGCCAATTCAGAGTTAGTAGGTTTACCCTTTAATTTCACGAAGCAAATCATACGTGAGGGAACTTTGACCTCCGTTCCTAAGTTCGAATTTTTGCAAGATGTCGCTATAGAAGATTTTGCATTTGAAATAGAACGATTTCCTTGCGAAATAGAAGAATCATTGCGCGAATTAGAAAATTGATTTTGCAGGAAATATTTATTATTGCGCGAATTAGAAAATTGATTTTGCATAAAATATTTATTATTGCGCGAATTAGAAAATTGATTTTGCATAAAATATTTATCATTGCGCGAATTAGAAAATTGATTTTGCATAAAATATTTATTATTGCGCGAATTAGAAAATTGATTTTGCATAAAATATTTATTATTGCGCGAATTAGAAAATTGATTGTGAGAAATAGAAGCAGGAATGTCTTGGGGCATGTCAAATTTCGCATGAGCGATTGACGTCGGCGTGTGAGATTTAGAATTTGAATTTTTGTAGGGATTTGAAGAATCATAATTCTGGAAATCTGCTTTATTATTTTGTGACAGAGAACTAGTATTTTCGCGAGTCTGGTCATCATCAAGGGGTTTCATTTCAACGTTAGGTGTGATATTTCGAAAACTGTCGTTGAGATTTTGCAGTGGAATATCGCGAAAATTGGTACGCAAGAGCTTACGAGGTATATCAAGAACACAATCGTACAATTTGAAAAAATCTAAACCTAAAATTCCGTCATATTTAATATCTAGATTATGTATATAAACTTTATGTTTGATTTTTGCATTTGGATTTGGAAGATAAGTGTAGCTTTTTGTAATAAGAATATCTTGATTAGAAATTCCGTGAATGAGAATGTTTTCGTCGGTGGCAGAAACATTTTTGGGAATAACGTGGGGCTTAAAGATAGATATTGAGGCTCCAGAATCGATAAGAAATTTGAAACCTCTCTTATCTTCGATAAAATAAAGATTAGAAGCATCTGCAGTTAAAACGTGAAATTTTCTAAAAGTTCTAGATTCTGGTTCTGTGGGCTTTGAGATTCCTGGGACGAGATGCCCTCGCTCGCCCCATTTTGGGAGTTTAAATGATTGACAGCGGGATTACGTTGAATGACAGAAGGACGATTCGTATTTTGATTATTCTGACCATTGGCGAAATTATTGCCATTACCATTATACCTATTAAGGTTAAAGTTCTGATTTTGTCCGAATCCCGGATTCTGTCGAAAATTTGGACGACCTTGATTGTTGAAATTGTTTCGAACTTGATTATTATAAGCACGTTTTCTACACTCGTTAATTGTATGCCCTAG
Source organism: Malachius bipustulatus (assembly GCA_910589415.1). NCBI lineage: Eukaryota > Metazoa > Arthropoda > Insecta > Coleoptera > Melyridae > Malachius > Malachius bipustulatus. Next base: position 42,880,882 of record OU342635.1, on the reverse strand, counting down.
GTTTTTACAATATGAACAAATTTTTCGATCTGTTCTTTGATCGGAATTAAAGTTTCATTTTGGAATAATTTTTTGGCTTTGTTTAGAGAAATTTTGGGAAGCATTCTTATTTTTGAGGTAAAATATATTTTCCTCTTCGATAATGAAATGAATAGCGTCACCTATATTATTAGGCCTTTGGGATCTAATAATTGTTCCGATCGGGTCGGACAGACCTGCTAAGAAAGTTTTGAGAGCAATTCTTTCATGAGACTCATTTAAGACTAGCCGGGTTTCGTCATTTAATTGCTCGTCAAGAGAGACCGCGTTGCGTAATTTTGTCAAAAGATTTTCTATTCGTTGTACGAAAAGCCGGGGTGTTTCGCCCTGCTTTTGAACACATGCTGTGAGATCTCGTAGGAGAGATTCCGTATCTCTGCAGTCACCGAAGTGACCTACAAGCAATTGTTTTATGGCATTCCAATCATTTAAATTACGGGATGAAATAAATTGTTTCGCCTTGTCTATCAACTTATTTTTGATCGTAAACAAAAATCCCTGAATCAGTCTAGGGTGATCGGCATCACCATCTGTGATTTGTTCGAATACAAAATCGCATGCAGATATAAAATCGCTCAAAGTACTTTGATCGCCGTTGTATTCTGGAATTAATGGGCTTAGCGAATGTAATAATCTTAAATTTTCAGCAAAGTTGGCCATCTTCCAAAATGCGACAACGATGTAAAACTACAAAATTACGAAAAACGAAAATTAAGAAATAATACAATAGTAGATACTTACAAGGAAGTTAATTCAAATTATTGCCAATACAATCCAAATTTAAAATTGAGAAACGAATTTTACGTCTAAGGAATGTAGAATAATTATTGCTAATTAATTTAGATAAAAATATTAAATCTTGCGTGTTGCTTTTTCCAACTAGTTCGTCAAATATACAAGAGCTAATTAAATCATACAAAGGGAATCTAGAAGTAACCACATAGGTATGGATGATTGTGTCGAATTTTTAACTTAATTTTTGGTTAAAATCTGTACTCAATGATTTAAAATAGTTTTCAAATAAGAGAAAATTAGCAGTTAGTTCTAAGGATCGATAGATTTCGTGTTATACTTTCAAAGTGACACGAATATTTCATCACTTTTATAAATTTTACTTTTGAAAGAAATAGAAAAACATATCTGAGAGTAAAATGAATCGAAATATATCAGGCAGCCAAAATAAACATGACTTACATTAAGACTACTTCATGCGTAGCATCTTCTTCCAGATAAAGTCCTGGTGAACAAGTTGCAATTTTCAGGAAAGGGACCGCTGAATTTTCTGCAACTTCTGGAAATCCTACTGACTGCGCCACTTTTAGGTTTCGCAAACTCGAAATAAGTTTTTAAAAAAAGATTTATTTTTAAAACCCCTATTAATACAATGCAAAACCTTTATTTACATCGGTTTACACATAGACCTATCTATATAATAATAACCGACGGAGAACCCGAAGACCTTGTTAACAGAACGAAGTCAACTTGGTAACTGATTGTAAAAATCCTGAACAACTCCCTTGTGAGCTTTAGTTTCATGACGTAGGCAATTAATTTATTAATCAGTTGGGGAGTGGTCAGAATTATTATAAAACAGTTCTTGACGTTCCCACGGGAACGACCACACATGTGTGCTGTTTCTTAACTTTACATTCGATTCGATTGTCACATAGATTAATATTTAAGAAATTAGTCCAGTTATCGTAACTAATTTTATTATGATTGGAATCGTGACTTTTTCTGTAAAACACACGTGTGTGCTCGAAGTTCAATACAAATGAATATTGGGAACATTTTCTTAATATTTCTTAATAATCCTAGAGAACAATAAATTAGGTAAAGTTCGTGCCTGGGTTGAAGTTAAACGCTAATAGGCATTACAAGTTCCAGACTACGAAACGATGACTGTTCTTAAAGTAACAGTGTTTGATTAGGTATTTCAAAATAATATATTATAATAAAATAATGTTATGCCTTTTAGGAGAATAAACATATTTAAGTAATTTGGTAGAAATTCAAATAGGAATAAGTAAATTAATAAGCATATCAAATACTTACACATAGATTTGCAAAAGGTAGTTAAAGTTACTTATTATACTTAAAATAATTTCATGCAAAATAATACTTAATTATAATAATAGCAATTAATTGGAATAGAATATCGTAACTAGGTACACATGATTAAGACACAAGTACACAAGTACATGATTATAAAGATGAATAAATTGTCTATTATAGCGATGTGAATAGTTAACAATAATCACTATAAAAGAGTTAAGGTGGTGCGTATTGGAGAATAAGAATTTTTATTTAGAAGTTAAATACAGAGTGGCCTAAAAAAGATAGTTAGTTTTGAATGTGTTCAAGGTACCGCAGGTGGCGCCCTCTAAATCTTACAATAAAAATGATTGCAGTTTTTAATTTTTCACCCCACAAAAGCCCCTTCAGCCGAATATTGTGAAAATATACTAATTATTAAAAAAGTTATTTAAGAAAAACGGAAACCAAATTGAACTTTTGACACCCTGTATCTCCGAAATCGTCCACTATTGGACAGGGATAAGTTGGTTTAGATCGGCTTATTAAGGCCTCAGGAATTTGTGGTAGCTTTTTTTCCGCACCTTTCAGAGACACCCTGTATACTTTTGATTTATCAGTTTCAATATCATCATTTTGTAAGCCACATTTTTATGCTGATGACACTCAGTTCGTTACTCCTATTTCATCAGAGGATTTTTCTGATGTATTTCTGAAAGTAAATGTCACTTTACAGAAAATTTCGGAATGGTCTGAATTGAATAAGCTAAAATTAAATGTATCTAAATCAAATGCTATTATTTTTGGAAGTGAAACTTTAAAATATAAAATCAATAGTGAAAATTTAAAATTATACATCGATAAAAATACCATAATGTTTCAAAGATCTGTTAAAAATTTAGGATTAACTATGGACGATAAACTATCATATTATAATGATCATGTTAATAAGTTACTTAGGAGGGCATATTATAGTCTCAATAAAATTTACCATCTTAAAGAATTATTGCCTATAGCATTGAAAATTAGACTTACAGAAATTGTCTCCAAGTCTACGGATCATTCATTTCGAAAGATACATTATACAGGGTGATTCATGAGTGACCTTACATAGACCAATGGAGATAAGCGGACTTCAAGGCGGGTCGAAAACCACAAAAGAAATTTTTTTTGTGTGATTGGTTAAGAAGTTACAGGGTGTTTTATGTCTCAGGTACAAAACTTTGATAGGCGATATTTCTGAAACGGCTGGAGATATTTTGTAGAAATTTACTAGGAATGGTGCATTCCGGAAACTCATCAAAACCGCATTCTGAGTTAATTAAAAATCCAGGACCGGACTTGAAAATTTTTGCCCCCATGGTCTTTGTTGAAAAAGTTTATTTTCTGACCGTGCTACTGAAAAACTGTCATCGAATTTGAAAAGATAAAAAAAAACTCTATAGAAATCATTCCTCAATTTGAACGGCACACCCAAACCGTCTCGAAAAAAAATTGTCAAACTAAAACTTCTCAGTAAATTATCGTTTTCGAGCAGACATATTATTTTACTTAATGTTCGTCTGAATTCCTTCAAATTTATTTTTTGACTTGTTTCTGTGGGAAAAATGTCAGTGTAAATTAAATGTTATCAATATTAATGTTATAAACGGTTCTCAAAATGTCATTTACCAACTTCAATACATTTCCTGCAGCGTTTCCATAAATTTTGGTTTGCTTTTTGAATTATTTGCCTGTTGTTTCTAATTTCATCAGCAACTACCAGTATTCGCGTCCTGAGCTCCTCTCTGGTACTTACATCCGTTTTTTAGACTTCCTGCTTCATATGGCCCCATGGGTAATAGTCTAAAACAGTGAGGTTGGGGGACCTAGGTGGTCAGGAATGAGGGCCGCCGCGCCCGAACCAACGATTGGGGTACTCATTGTGGAGATGCTCTCTAACTTGTCGAGAAAAATGCGGTGGTGCCCCATCTTGCTGGAAGGAAAGAGCACCCCTGTTCACGTTCGCCTCTGCAAGCAAGCCAGGCAAAATGACTTGTAGGAAAAGTAAATAAATTTCCCCCGTGAGCCGCCCAGCAAAAAATGGGGTCCTATTAGGGTATCATTTGCAATGCCACACTGCACATTTATAGAAAATCTGTTGCGAGTTCTTCTGAACAACAGAGCGGATTTTCATATGCCCATAGGTGGGAGTTTTTTTTTATTCGTTACACCATCCCGCGTGAACTGAGCTTCGATCAGTACACAAAATTCTACGCAGTCCATTCAATGGAACTTCATTGAATGGTTGAAGCCTCTGTACGCTTTGTACGTGACAGGGATGGCATCCGCTCTTCTTTTTTTCAAAGTTCGCCATACTCTTGATTGAGAAATGCTCATTGCTTGCCCAATTCTTCGCGTACTTGTACTTGGATTTACTGCCACCATCTCCACGATGTTTTGATGGTTCAGATTTTCCAATTGAGGTTCAGCATTCCTTTGAACTCAGGGAAACATGCCGTGGTTTCGAGAAAATTGTAAAACAGACGCGAAACGTTACATGGACCGGTGTTCTTCGATTGTGATCTTCTATGGTATTCTCTCGCAGCTGCTCTTGAATTTCCATTGCAGAAACCATACACAAACATAATGTCTGGTATTCGTTATTAGTGAAATGATTGGTGATTATTAGTGAAATCTGAAAATTTTGTAGTTGACACCTGATTTCCCAGTAATAAAGCTTTGCCTTCTGTCCAGCATTTTTCCCACAGAAACAAGTCAAAAAATAAATTTGAAGGAATTCAGACGAACATTAAGTAAAATATGTCTGCTCGAAAACGATAATTTACTGAGAAGTTTTACTTTGACATTTTTTTTTCGAGACGGTTTGGGTGTGCCGTTCAAATTGAGGAATGATTTCTATAGAGTTTTTTCTTATCTTTTCAAATTCGATGACAGTTTTTCAGTAGCACGGTCAGAAAATAAACTTTTTCAACAAAGACCATGGGGGCAAAAATTTAAAGTCCGGTCCTGGATTTTTAATTAACTCAGAATGCGGTTTTGATGAGTTTCCGGAATGCACCATTCCTAGTAAATTTCTACAAAATATCTCCAGCCGTTTCAGAAATATCGCCTGTCAAAGTTTTGTACCTGAGACATAAAACACCCTGTAACTTCTTAACCAATCACACAAAAAAAATTTCTTTTGTGGTTTTCGACCCGCCTTGAAGTCCGCTTATCACCATTGGTCTATGTAAGGTCACTCATGAATCACCCTGTATATAATAATTTTTATAACATATATTTTATTAAACGTTTAGGGACACTACTTTCACGTCAGTGGAACACTGACAGTAGACAATAGTTTGAATCTGCCAAACGTACGACAGAATAGGACGGTAAAGTTAAACAATTGACATTAACGATTGAATAATGAGCTCATTGTTCAATCGACTTGAAACTATTATTCGATAGGGCAATAGTAATGCACGCCATTACTTTGTTAAAATTAGACTAATAATTGATTTGTTATCTAATAGGAGTAGATAAAATATTTTACACGATTACTAAGTATTAATTAAAATAGATATTTAATAGACCCTTCAAACAGCGACTGTTTACGGTTCACATGATGGTACAAAATAAATAGGTGAGTATACTTAAATTTTGTGATAATCATTACTTTGATAAGTGACTATATCTCATTTAATAACTAGGAGGAGTAAACTGCAAAGTATCATTTACACCACTAAAAGTCACCAGATTAAATCACCAGATTTTTTTTGGCGGCAAATTTGAATTGAAACAATAATTATTAATAAGGAAGATAGGACTTGTTTTCGGTGTAGGAAGTCTACTTTTCAGGAGAGACTCTACAGCAGTATCACAAATCATTGTGATTTGCATAATATATCAGTATTATAGTGCTGAATGATTTTCTGAATATAAATAGAATGAAATTGAATAATTTATAGATATTTCGAAGAATATTAAGGATAATAATTATTAACATTCATATTAAATTGATTGAAAGTACTTTATCTTAGGCAATACTTATGTGACAAATTTAATGTAACATATAAATATATTTTATGTATGTATTATTATCAATGAGGTACACAAAACTAGAATTGAATCTGTTCAAAGAAGGTTTCTTAAATATCTGAAGTTTAAAGTGGACGGAATCTACCCGCCAACTGGCTTCGATCATTGTACTCTTTTGAACACCTTTGGTTTCCACAGTCTCGAACTAAGAAGAAAGCTGTTGTGTGTTACATTCTTGTTTAATTTAGTGAATGGTAATATTGATTGCGCTGTTTTGTTGAATCAGATAGACATACATGTTCCTAGACTTAACGCTAGGCACCAGGTTACATTCAGCACTCAAACTGCCAGAACGAACCTATATCTAAAATCTCCTATTTATGTAATGTGTACTACATTCAACAATATCAGTCATGCTTGTGATATATTTTTCGATAGCTTGGGGAAGTTGATTGGTATAGCTGCTGATTTGCTTTGAGGGTTGCGTTGTGTGTTAGATAAGATGTCTTGACCACATTTGTATCTCTGTACTTTTATATTTTATATTTTATATTTTATATTTTATATTTTATATTTGTTACTTTATATTTTTTGTTACTTTAGATTTATTACTTGAGTTGTTTTAATTGGATTGGTACTGCAATTGTATAATTCTGTTTGGTTGTCCTGTAATTGGGTATCTACCTGTTGGGCAATAAAGACTTATTATTATTATTATTATTATTATTATTATATAACACATAACATCGTAGATGAAGTTTTTATTTTACATTTAATAATGTATATAATTTGTGGATAAGTCAATTTTTTCAAACGGTATTATAAACAGCATTTTTCAGTTTTTGTAGGACCAGATTCAAAGTGTGTTGTTGAAACTAACTTTATCACATACAGCAGTCCCTGTTTGGTCTAAATCCGCACCTTGTTCGATTGGAATATGTTCTTCAATTATTGGTGAAGTACGCATATAGAGTATAGTTTTTCCAAAATCTTGTAGGTGACACTCTTTTCTTCCCGTTTCTTTGGAGGAGACATCCTCTCACTTGTACTTGATGTAGGATTATCCATAATGGCACTTGAAACCGTTTGCAGGATGAAAATGGAAAGCCAAAAATAATTTCAAAATTCTGAAAAGGATGTCTGTTGTCTAAAAAGAACTGAATGGGCTTCAAAAAGAACTTATTTGGTTTTGAAATAACTTTTAAAGAACTTATTTAGAACAACTTATAGTGTTTTGGAAATAACTGATTATAAAACTGATGTGTCACATTCGACGCTGACATTGTAAACAATAATGACACAACAATAAAAAAACAAGCGTATATGTAGTGTTGAGCGTTGCATAGATTCAATTTCCTGTACAAGTTTTGCTGGGTGTAATTTTGCCTATGAATTGACCAATGAGAAGCATCTTTTTTTGGCGGTTTATTTAAATTTACTCCTCCTAGTTATTAAATGAAGTATAGTTGGTAATAATAATAATTACTATTGTTCATGCGGAAATAGAATATAATAAAATAATAATAATAAAACGACCTTAAATGTTCGTTGTTCCCTTCGTCTTATTTGGAAACTAAATCTGCATCCCCAATCTCTACATATCAATGGCAGGACGTAAGGACTTCCACATAAAATTGAAAAGTTGATTTTCATTCAAAAAGCACGTACGACTCGCTGACGAAATAATTCCTAATGGAGCAAGTATCACCAAATTTCTCCTCAATTTTCCAGTTGATCCATAAAACAAAACTGTATGTCAAACATACACGAAAATGGAAGTAAATCGAAATAAAAGAGTTAAAGACCCTAAAACAACCTGTAATAATTATGAAAAAACCTCATCCTACACAAGATTAGGTACTATATAGACTATAGGAATGGAATGAAAACATACCTCTATGATAAGAGGGTCTTGTTTTTCAAATAGATTGGACGACAATGGTATTTATTTTTTCAGAAAACCTGCAAAATGCAGACGAATAGAATACCTAAATATCTTCCCTTATGGCTCGCTTCTCATCGCTGCTGCGAATCGAGATTTGCATTGGAACGCCGACTCACTGGCCTGATTAATTCGTACCTTATCAGTGCAGACGCTAGGCATCAGTTTTGTTGTAATAATCAACTCAAAAAAAAAAATAATAACAATAATAGAAGAAACCAAAAACCAGAAAATTAAAATAGGATAATTCTACAAAAATTCAACTATACTTCTGACTATATACATCTATTTCGAGCCTTCCTAGTTATTTTTAACGGACTAAGAAATTAAAAATGCTACACTTTTAATAGTTTCAATAGTTAAAAATTATCTGCTAGTGGGCCCTGAAAAAGACAAAATGTTGAATGACTGATTAAAAATGTAGTTCCGCAAAATAGTAATTATTATCGTAGCTAATTATGTCCTAGTCTATATCAAAAACATAATCCTGTGATAGAAAAATAGTGATGTAAAATGAATTTTAATTATTGATTAATATTTTTAAATGTTTTGTCCTGATGTTTTACCAGTAATTGTAAATTTTTTGAAAACCTCGTTTTTTGGTAAGAGAAACTTTATTTTCTCATAATAATTTAAAACATAATTTTGAATGATATAATAATTTTAGCGTCCCGAAGAAGACATGCATGTATGTCGAAACGTTGATGGAAAATAATGAGTACTCAAACTAACTTGGCCATATTGCTGTTTATCCCGTTACAATTCCTAGACACTAGTAGCGTGTGTGAGTCGGAGAAAAACCCGAAAATTGTAAATATTTTGAGCCGGAACAAGATTACTTCCCCCCTCCGTTTTCGAGGATGCTGAACACGATGACAGAATTTCTCTTTGGGGTTGCAAAACCCCTCAAAACGGCCAAAAACCACCCCCTAGAGAGATAAACCGCGCTTCAATCCATTTCCCTGCAAAAAAAACCTTCCCCCCGTTTTCGAGGATGCTGAGCACAATGGAGGTGCTGGACATCGCGTGCGACCCCGACCAACCCCTCCACCGGCCAATACTCACCCCCGAAATGGGTGATGTTTTTTTATGTATATGTAGGGCAAACGATGGACTTTTTCGAAAAACTTTTTGAAAATTCAAGTACAGAATCACAATGGCCATAATTTAAAATTATTTTGGAGTATAAAGAGTGTTCCATATGACAGTGACATATCAAAGTTATATTTTTTTAAATGGAATGCTCCTATGTTATTGCATTTTTAGATTGTCTGAGAAGAGAAAATAAGATTGGCTTTTACAGTTGGTGTTTAAATTCAGAAGTTTTTGAGTTATAAACAAGTGAAAATCGTCATTTTTCAAGTTCAATGCCCTGTACATTTAAAACGGTTCAAGATAGAGAAAAACGGCTTACATGTCCCTATTTTAATTTTTCATGTACTATCCTATGGTATAGTTTGTACTTTCTTTGATTTTTTTATTTGGCGACGCGTGGAGAAATCTCAGATTTTTTCAAATTTTTTATCATCCTGTATAAACATTTCATCTACATCATAAGATAGTACATGAAAAGTTAAAATAAGGACATGTAAGCCGTTTTTCTCTATCTTGAACCGTTTTCGTTGTACAGGGCCTTGAACTCGAAAAATGACGATTTTCACTTGTTTATAACTCAAAAACTTCTGAATTTAAACACCAACTGTAAAAGCCAATCTTATTTGCTCTTCTCAGACAATCTAAAAATGCAATAACATAGGAGCATTCCATTTAAAAAAACATAACTTTGATATGTCACTGTCATATGGGACACTCTTTATACTCCAAAATAATTTTAAATTATGGCCATTGTGATTCTGTACTTGAATTTTCAAAAAGTTTTTTGAAAAAGTCCATCGTTTGGCCTACATATACATAAAAAAAATCACCCATTTCGGTGGTGAGTATTGGCCGGTGGAGGGGTTGGTCGGGGTCGCACGCGATGTCCAGCACCTCCATTGTGCTCAGCATCCTCGAAAACGGGGGGAAGTTTTTTTGCAGGGAAATGGATTGAAGCGCGGTTTATCTCTCTAGGGGGTGGTTTTTGGCCGTTTAGAGGGGTTGCGCAACCCCAAAGAGAAAGACTCACACACGCCACTACACGTCAATCACGTAGTAACAGCGTTGTTGTGACGTCTCTCCTTTTTTGGAGAGGACGTCTTAATTATTGGGTTAATTTATTTCTTAACCAATGCCTTCAGACGGGATATTTGGATGGATTTACACAAATGATACACGATATTAAAAAAATAACGTAAATTTATTGTTTCATTAAAATGCGATAAACGTAAAATAATTATTCTATTTGTTCAGCATGCTGGGTGAACGCCCGGTATATATCTTCCCGGCCCAGCACCCGGTAAAAAACGGTGCCCTGGCTGCCGCTCGACTATCAGACTATGCCAGTAGGTCGAGGAGGACAAGTTTTTCTGCGGAGTTCAGTCAACTGGAAAATAAAATGTTAGTGGTGCAATATGAGACGAATTGAATTGAATTGAAGTGGGGGTTGGGTTGGCATCGGAATTACCATTTGCCACAGATTTTTGAAGATGAGGACCTGATTATAGGGAAATACCAGCTGTCCGCAGACAGCTGACCAAGGCATCGAGAACTTTTTTTTCTTGGGTGGCCAAAAGTGTAGTGATATTGGTTGGCAAGGGAATGTTGCATTTAATTAGACTCTTGTGAAGTTCGGCAGTAGGAAGAGGGTGATTTGAGCAGGAAAAGAAAATATGGTTTAAGTCGGCAATTGACTGGCCGTCACAATCACATATGTCGGTGTCGGACATTCCAATCCTATGAAGGTGATATGGAAAGTTTCCGTGATTTAGTTTAAATCTTGTTACTGTAACACTGTAATGTCTGCTAACATTGTAGTCTGACAGATGGGGTATGTGCTTTGGTAATGAGGGATGAATTTGGCAGTAGTGATTTTGTGAGTTGTTCACAAAGTTATCCCATATCCCAACTAGCAAAATAAGTTCTATTTCCGTATTTAATTCCTAAATATATACCTGTAAGTTCAAAGTACTAGGAGTAGTACCGTCTTATTTCCATATTTGAGAAGTAAATTCTACCAATATGGGGAATAATTTCAAGTCTTTGTTTGATATTTTTTAGGTAGAGTTTACTGTTCAATGCACTAACAAAACAGGTAAAAAATTAGTAACAGTAACGTTCTGGTTTAGGAATTTATACTTTAAAGTTACTTGAATAAAATGAGGAGTGGCCTAATAATATGTCTATCTCTGTTCTGGTTGTTTGTTTCTATTCAACTTTACAAAGAAGCTATGTACCTAACTGTAGCTGCTCTTTACTTCTGTCTCGATCGACATCGTCACTTTCAACAAAATGGTCTAGTTACAAATATTATAAGTATACCTAGTAGAAATAGGTGGTACTTATATTGAAATTTACATTCGCGACAATAGTTCACCGGTAGGGAAAATTTTTAAACGCACGTTGACTTACTGACAAACATGTTAGTTATACTTCGAAAAATTACAACGCGCTTGAGAAAAAAGTTCATTTGGATAAAAAAATTAACATAAAAAAATTATTTCATATAATATAAACATTTTTTTAAAGCAAGAAACTTAAAAATTCGTTAATGTATAGACACTTATTCGATAATGATCTCGAACTATACTCGAAGATGACTTCCAAAATTAATTAAAACATCAACTTTTGCTTTTTATTTGGAAACGTAATTTAACCCTTAGTTGGTAACATCCGACTCTGAGGCGGATGCCAAGTTTTGATGCTGCGCTGAATCCAAACGAATGAATGTACAAAAATTTCGTATTAGGTATGCTCTAGTTGGTTGTCAAAAAGTCCGTAGCCGCCTTCGCAAAAATACGTCTGTGAGACGGGTGTTACTCAGAACGATATATTTCAGTCCATCTCTCAGTCGGCTATTGGTCGAAAGTATGGTGAATGAAAAGGTATAATATATAAAAAAATGTATAAAAATGAAATAAGTCTTGTTTTAATAAAATATATTTGTGTTTACTAGAATACATTCGAATAAATATGTACCTAATTATACATATTATAATACCTATTCCGACTGAGCGACGGATGTTACCTATAATGGTGGAACTGTAATATGATCCCCGACTGAGAGACGGATGTTACTTATAAAGTGAAAAAAAGTATGTTACCAACTAAGGGTTAAAGGCTATAATGGCTTCCATTTTAATAACTACAAACATGGCTATATCATACACAATATAAAAAGTGTACCCAAGTAACACAGTTTCATCTAAAAGATGTATTTTTAACGTCCAGCATATACATCTATAGACAGTAGTTTGTAGACTATAATTTTGAAGCAAAATGTCCGCGGCGTAGACCGTCTATGCGACGTCTACAGTATGCATCTATGAGATGTCTTCCAATATACATCGATTAGATGCCTACTGTATATATGTCTATGAGACGTCTACAATATATACTTCTATTAGATATCTACCATGTGCATCTATAACGTAGATTATGGGTGAATCTATAGGGTGTATAGCATAGACGTCTATAGATGGTAACTTATAGACTACAATTTTGAAGCAAAATGTCCGCGGCGTAGATCGTCTATGCGACGTCTACATTTATACATCTTTGAGATGTCATGCAATATGCATCGATTAGATGCCTACAGTATGCATCTATTATAAGCATCTACAAGATGCATCTAATAGACGTGCTCATTATACATCAATAAGATGCCTACAATATGTATTTATGAGACGTCTTATTATGCATCTATGAGACGTCTACAACATACATCTTAGAGATGACGCTACTATGCATCTATGGAACGTCTGCAATATGCATTAAGGAGATATCTAATATATGTTATATATGGTGGTCCAGTTTGTATGTTCATAATACCGCCTAATGGTGGAATAAGTAGAAATAATTTTTTTTCCTATAAAGTTAAACTTCTAATAAAATATTATATTTTTCGAAAATATCTTAAATAATATACTTCACCCAATATAGTTAAAATTTGTCAGTTTTATTTGCTGTAGTAAGGGGCTAATTTAGCCCAAAATAAATTAAAATTTTTAAGTCCAGTGGCGTCCCGGTAAGCACCTCAATGAATATTATTATGAAAAAACTAAAAAAAGTACGTAAATGGCTTTTTTCAAGTTTTTTTGTCAGATTGGGCAATTAGGTACAAGTAAAACTTTTTTGTACATTAATTTTTTTTTCGTATTTTGATTTGTTTTTGAAATAATAAATAGAATCCAATTAATTGCTTATTCCTGGGCCAACCAAGAAACTTAAAAAAATTAAGAAAATAAAATTCCTTAGTTTAGATGTTAAGAAATGTATTTCATTTTGTATTTATTTTTTCTTTTTGTTACATATTATTAAAAAGAAGTAATAAAAGAAGTTATAATTATTGCAGAAAAAATTCCTTATGTTTGTTATGTCGTCCAGGGATATGCATTAAGTAAAATCTATTTTTTATTTCAAAAATTAAGCAAGATACATAAAAATCTAATAAACAAGACAGTTGTACTTGTAATTGCTTAATCTAACAAAACAATAAATATAAAAAAACCATTGGGGTATTTTTTTTTCAAAACAATATTCGTTGAGGTGCTTATGGGAGCCACTGGACTTAATAATTTTAATACATTTATTAGAGTTTAATTAGTCCCTTACTACAGCAAATGAAACTGCCAAATTTCAACAATATTGGGAAAAGTATATTCAAGATTTTTTCGAAAAAGCCATATTTTAATAAAATTTTAATACCCTGTATCTGAAAAATAAAACGTTTTAGAGCAATACTTCTAGGAAAAAATATATTTGTTTTTACTTATTCTAGCGTTAGCCGGAGTTATGAACATACAAACTGGAACACCACCCTGTATAATGGGATGTGACTGATGTGAGTAGGTAAACTATATGGCTGAAAATACAGGGTGTTAAGAAAATGACGGATAAACTCTACAGTACATTGTAGGGGACACTCAGTAAAGTACGGGAAAAATAATTTTAAAAAATCCAGAGCTACATTTTAAAAGATAGAAGCAAAATATTGAACTCTAAAGTTGGCAACGTTCAACACGATAACAGTTGGTATTTGGTAATTTCGTCTAATTTCTAACAATGCAGGTAGTCAAGGTATCAAACCCGTTGTTGCCAAATGCTTTTTTTTCAGCATCTTAGAAAAGAAAAAAAATTCTTATTAAATTTCCCAAGCCAGTAATACATCTTGAGCAATTTTTTTAATTGATAACGATTAAAGTACCCTTTTTATATCTGTAAAATCATTTATTTTTTGCAAATACTGAAAAACAAAGATAGTAAAATGTTAATTTTGGCATTTTTTATCTCACCAAATTGAAGACCAGAATTTTTTAAATTATTTTTACCGTACTCTACTGAGTGTCCCCTACAATGTACTGAAGAGTTTATCCGTCATTTTCTCAACACCCTGTATAATGACAACAGATAGAGGAATACTTTAAAATGATTTTTTTAATTACTTTGCTTTTTTACACTAAATTATTGTTATTGCATTATTGTACACATCTAATAGGTATATCTGCGTTTATATCTTGTAGATGCAGCAAGCCATGACGTCCCTCTCGAATTCACTGTCCTCTAATTGTGGAAAACGCTCTTTTCACGGCGCCTGAAAATCATACATACACCTAATTAAAAATATGAAAATATTTAAATCTTTTTTATAATGACTTTCCAATAATAAAACTACTTTATAAATTTCACGCATACCATTTTATCTCACTTAATTGTAAATTGAACTATTTTACATACTAATAGGTAAGCTTAAAAATAACACTTACTATTTATGATATTCGTAACATTTAAATGGCTCAGCTTGAAATTTCCTTTCTTCTTTCCGGTCCAAGAACAGTATATTGTCCCAAATAATTAGAAAATGTTTTCTCAAGGCATCGTTAGGTTTTGCTCCGTCAGAGGAAACTGCAGCTAGAAATAAATTTCATTTCAAAGAGAATTTTATAATATTTTTTAATTATATTATATAACTCTTATAGAATACACCTGTATATCAAGTGAGTTGAAACTAACACACTATATCCGAAAGGCTAATTAAAATTTTCCCTAATTTTGAAGAACAGCACGTAATACCTAATTATGATAAGTCAACAAAAATAACGTAAAAAATCTCAAAGTAAAAAAGCACTGCAGAGACAAAAAGATTGCATATTATTAACTAACGTACCTAATTGTTATTATTAATGTGTAATATAGGTACCTCAAACAACCCACTATATAATTAAAGTGCAAATACTCCGGTGGCCCAGCATTCTTGCAATAATTTTTAATGCTGCCCCAGACTGAGGTCGGACTGTGAGAGAGGCTGTTCTCAGTTTTATATTGCCTAATGTTCATCCTGCCTGTTAATCGGCAACCCATAATTAATGGTGTGTACCTACAGCTCATATGTGCTACTCATCAGGGGGAAAAATCTCACATTTCGTAAGGAAATAGCTGGCCATACACACAGAGGTTGATTTGCCAGTTTGGAACGGGGCGGTTGAAACTTACGGTTTAATCCTTGTGTTAGTGTGTAATCGCCGTGCCAGATTTCATCTGTGCAGACTTGTCTGCCAGTTTCCACTGCGGATGAAAACTTCGGCTGTCAATTAACAGACAGTTCGTACACACATTTTTTTTAATCGTCAAAGTTTATTGAATAAGTATGTCTTCCGAAAGGGCTGTTCTCTTTTCTAACAAAACTCATACAAATTTACAAAGAGCATCCCGCTTTATGGAAAATTAAAAGCAAAGATTACACGAATAAAAATTCAAAAAAAGAAAGCTTACGATGAACTTTATTAAGTACCTACTGCAAGTCATGATCAAAATTTTGTTAGTAAGAAAATACAAAATCTTAGGTGGATGTTTCCGGAAAAAATCATTTCAGGATCATTTGCTCTTAGCTCTTATTAGGTATAGTAGAAATAAGTTGAGTTGCTTTTTCTTAAGCAAATAACTTTTAACCCATTTAGAACGTCTCTTTGTGACACCCCTATTTTCCATTATTAATTGTTTGCATAAAATATTATTTCACAGCAAAGAACCCTTTTTTATTATACGAAACATTTTAAGCATTATTCTTGAAGTTTATGACGCATGTCAAAACAAAACTTTCGTCAAACCGAAATTCCACAGTTTCAGTTTAATCCGCGGATAAATCTGTGGGTTTTGCCCACTAACAAGCAATTTGGCGTGTGACAGATCAACTGTGGAAAACTGATCTGTGCATTTTTGTTTTGCGTTAGTGGACCACGATGGTTTTGATCTGTGGCGTATTAAACCGGCAGACTTATCTGCAGCGGTTAGAACAGGCGGGTTAACCTCTGTGTGTGTGGCCAGCTAATAAGTCTGTGTATTGCTCTCATTCCTTATTGATTTTCATTCCTTTTTAGAGTTACCTGAAGAAGGGTCTTAAAGAACCAGAAAGCTTGTAAATTAAAAAAAATATAGAGTATAACTAACCCCAAGTGTTTGACTGCAAACCCAATATTACTTCTGTTATAATATATACCGGCTGTCCCATCACTACCATCGTATAGAATTCTCGCGAAAAAGGGTATTTCTAATTAAAATTTTTATATGAAAATTTACATACGTGGATTACATTAAACCTACTATGATATGATGTAATCATTTTTGGTGAATTAATTAAATGTGACTTTCGATTTTCGACCTCGGTTTTATATCGAAATACTAATGTATCTCAATGATTTTTCATACACTTGTAGAAAAAAGTTTCTTCTATAAGAAAAAGTAATTTGTTAATCGATATCTTTAACCATAATTGAGTAATTTGTCATCAAATTTGGACATAAAATCGAAATAAAGTTTATGATTAAGATTATAAACCCGTCACTACAGCTACAATTTACAACTTTAGTCACATGCTGTGAATAAGCTGCTTTGTTATTTACACAGGTACCTGGAGAAAAGTTTCTACCCCTATTTCATAGAATTGCAGTCCGCCTTTGTAGAGGAGAATGCAACGTGTTTACTCTCAACTAAGTTGTAAATAACTAGTACACTTGACCATCTTTTGTGCCTTTCACCACATTTAATAACTTTACAAACAAAAATCATC
Source organism: Malachius bipustulatus (assembly GCA_910589415.1). Lineage (NCBI taxonomy): Eukaryota > Metazoa > Arthropoda > Insecta > Coleoptera > Melyridae > Malachius > Malachius bipustulatus. Next base: position 42,863,684 of record OU342635.1, on the reverse strand, counting down.
ATAAATCATATCTGATTTTGCCTGATTTGACATTATCTGCAATTAATGGCATTAACTTTATGAATTTTCAATTTCTAATTTCACAGGCGGATTTCTGTTGATATTTAGAATTTATTGATATAAGAAAAATCAGATTTTTTTCGTCGCTTAATTAGTTTTTCGCGACTGCACGCTTAACTAAGCTCACTACAAACATGCTGATTAGACCAGATTATAGAGAATTAAATTATTCATGAATGTGCCGCGAGTAAAATACTCTAAATTAATTATAAAGTGTACTTTTCGCGAGAATTCTATACGATGGGACACCCTGTATATTTCCTTGGGAAGTAACGACTTCGTTAGATCAAAAACTTCGTGTGATGATTTTGTGTTCAATTGCCGACGTTTCGGAAATATATTGTTTCCTTTATCAAGGCACTACAAGTCAACAAAAATTTTTCTAGTTAAACAATGTAAAAAGATGACAAACAACAGGACTACTTACGAACTAGTGAGATTAATCTCCACATGATGTTATTAATATAAAATACATTAGGTGACCTCATGGTCCCTTCCTCTGTGCTTGTCAAGATTATTTAAAAATTTTCAAGTAAAAATTGGATTTAAAACTTACACTTAAAAACTAGGAACTAGGTATTTACATGATTTCTTATTGCACAAGTCTGTTTACATATTAGTTAACTACATTTATTGAGACAATTACTTGAAGGGTGGAAGTCCCCACAAGGAGAACTTTAAATATTTTAGTTGCAATGTGGTTATCAATTTATCAAAAACTTTTTTTAATTTTAATCTATTATAATAATTCTTGAAAATGTGAGGTTAGGTATTTGATGAAACAAGTTCTTCTTTTTAATTATATTATTTTGGTCTAACTATTGTGACGAACTCCGGCTTCTGGGAATCTTCACGGTTACGGTTACGTCGGTGTTACCACGGGTTGCTCGGGCGCCAGCTTTTTTCTGGAGGTGTGCTCCCCCGGGGAATTCTTCTCGCTAATTTGTATTCCCAATTACCTGAGGTCACATAAAACGATACGTTGCCGTATCTTGGTCCCTAGGATAGCTCAGTGAAGAAGAGAGGAAAGCCAGGGGTCGTTTGGAGTTATCGCCGGTACAATGGTGTTCGGGAGAGCGGTCTTTAGGCGCCCCCTCGAAGAGATGCCGGGCTTCCCTTTATACGAGCGTAGCTGTAAGCGAGTTGTTGCGAGTTCGGTGCTGGTGCTGGTGGCAGTCGGTCGAGATACCTACCTACGTATTCCTGCCGGCGGTCTGTGCCGTTGCGCTCGGCTCGACGGGCGGTTGGAGCGTCAGATACACGGTACTGGTGTTGGTGCTGGGGCCGACGGTAGGCACAGATGAGCGAGGCTTATTTATGAGAATGCGGTGGTGCGGGGATCTCGGGATATGGCAGGTTCATTAAATAAAATATAATTATGAGGATCGGTGTGAAATAATGATGAACTCGTTCAGGTATAATTAATAATAAGGCTTTATTTACATAAAATAATATTATTTCGAATAATAAATTAATGTTAACGCAATTTGAAAAAAATAAATTAATATCCCTCGGAATAGTAAAATAACGGTGATTAAATGCAAAAAATGAACAATGAAATTAATATAATACACTTCCCTAACCCAAATAATTATGGAGGGTGACTTAATGCTCTGAAGGGCTGCGGTAAAAATCAAGCTTTATCGGGGATCAACGGTCATGAGCGAGTGAATGAGATCAACGGGGCTAATTTGACAAAATAGTAATTGAATTCATAGGACTAGATGCCTCTAATTGGGATATGGTTACCTAACTACACGGATTATGGTGCGGGGGTGTGGTGAGAGATCTGGGAGAGTCGGTTATGATGGAAATCAATTAGGTACGGGGTTAATCGCCGGTCTCAGCTTCCCAGTCACAGGGGGAACCGCTTTTACTGCCTATCTTACGTCTAGAAGTACTAGCGGACCTTTCTGTGACCTTCGAGGGTGGCGATGGGCGTCGGGAATAACCGGAGAGCGGGTATGAAGAGGATTAGGATATCTACGGCGAATTATTAGAATCAAATCGGGCACCTACCTCGGTTTCGGTTGATCGACGGTTATGAGTTGTACTAGGGCTCTTTAAACACTTCAAAATTCACTTATTTCTTAGCGGGACTCTATTCTGACTTCAACGGTACAGCAACTAGCGGGAACGTCGTCGGAGAAAAAGAGAGAGTCAGCGTTCAAAATGCGCCCGTATTTATACTCTCCCTATCTTATTTTTCGGTGGCTATCGCGGAGAAAAAATGGTAATCGGCGTTTTTACGTTGACTCTGGTTGATTACTGTCATGAATTGACTCTAAAATGCACCGAATTAGGTACCACTAAAATTTGCGAATGCATAAAAAATCTCAAAACTTCGTGAATTTAAACAACAAGCGGGCTTATCTATAAAATTTAATGCGTCTTTGATTTTACAGGGTTGATCGGAAATAATTATTATTGGATTTTTATAAAATTGAATCTATTTCTATTTGCTAATTGTTGTAAAATGAAGGCGAAATTACACGACTTCATTACATCACCCCTCCTTCGGTAAAACGAAAGCCACCGGTTTTCGTTTTGACTGCAAAGAAATGAAATTACCGCGGGGTTGATCTCCTAACTCTCACAACTACTGATCAACGGATGTACCCTAATTAATGCAAATAAACTCAGCCCATCAGAACATATCACAATAAACCCTTACCCTTAACTTAATCTAGCGTTTCTGGGTCCTCTCCATTTCTCGAATCGGGCTGTGCTCGCGGTGGGCCGCCTCACGGCCGGGTCTCCGGGGTACGATGTATAAGCGTCGGTTGAGGCGCCTGTCTTGGAGTTCCCGCGACGATGCACGGCCTGGAGTGCGCGGAAGGGACACTGGACGGCCTTCTCGGCCGTGCTGACGGCGGCCAGCTGCCGCGTAGGCGAACCACCCGTCCGGCGGCTCCTTGTGGCTCCATCTTGCGTCTTCTGGCGCCGGGATGGCGCTGATCCGGCAGAACAGGGGCAGTTCCGGGACAGCACACCCTCTCGTCGACACCGTGAGCAGAACAGCTTGGCAACTCCACCACAGGCGCTCCGGTAGTGGCCTATGTCCCCGCAGCGCCAGCAGAGCACGGCGTCCCTTTTGGACGCGCTTCGAGACTGCCGCACCTCCCCTCGGTGGACCTCTGTCTTCGGCGGCGGCGGCGGACCTTCCTCGGTTGACGTCTTGCGTGTTCCCGGCGGAGAATAACATACCGGCGGTCCGAGCTCGGGAGACGGGGTGTCGGTGAATGTGCAGCTGATTGACGGAGGAGTTCTGAATTCATAAGTCAATTCGAACTCGGAGTCGGACATCCTGGTACCTCGGTATTTCGGTTTGTCGGTGGCAGAACGGGACAAAAAATCATCCATCTCGTCAGATGCTCCTTTAATGCGGTGACTGTCCATGTCGGTGGTGCCACGTACCTTCGCAAATTCGGCCATCTGCCTCTTTGGAAATTCTCCCAGCTGGCAACGCTGTTGCGGAGAAAAATCACCGGCTAGCGCCGGCTCTAGCGCTGTAGGCGCCGGCTCTGGCGCAATAGGCGCCATATCGGTCGACTGCGCTGCTGCTACAGAAGCGCCTAGTACAGAAGCGCCTAGTATGGTCGAGGTGCTTGCCGGTTGTCTCCGGGCCACCTTCGAGCGGACACGGGGTCGGTTGCGTCGCCTGCGAGGCTTTGTCGGCTGCTCGCCGAGCGCAGGCATCGTTTCCGCGTTAGGCACAGCAGCAGTACTTGAACGTCGGATCCTGCCCTGGTGTAGCTGACTCAGGGCGGCGGCAGGCCCAGCCACCATTCTCGATTGGCGAGGTTGGCTACGTTTCCTGCCGGTGAGCGAGCGGTCATTCGTTCCACCGACAGCGTTGGCAGGCCGGGGCCGGAGCGGTGCGGCGGTCTCGCCGGTCGGTGGCTGATGGTGCTGGTGTTTTTGAGCGGTAACCGCGCGGTTGCCAAACGTCGCTATAAATCCTGATTCGGCCGTGCGAGATTGGGCGACGCCGCTCGCCTTCCGACGGTCGTTTCCCATCGGTGGGGCGCGGAGAGGATATCTTTGGCCTTTGATACGCGCCTCTCGCGTACCCAGGTCCAGCGAAAAATCGGTGCAGCCCAATGTGTCCATACCTAGGACTAGGTCCACCGGCGACGTCGGCAATGCCAGGCCTGCTACCTGCAACTTCTCTTGGCCGATGATTAGGTCTAGCAGGAACGTCTCTCGGATCGGCACCGAGGTGCCGTCGGCGACTCGTGCCGATGTCCCTTGGTACTTACGGACGCGGACTCCGTTCTCTCGGCAATGTTGTATCACCCTCTGGCCTATGAATGAGCGGGTCGCCCCGGTGTCGATGATCGCCTCGAACTCTTTCCCCTTTATGCTCACAATCAAGAACGGTCTGGTTTCTGGATCTAAGCTGTTGGCGGTGTCGGTACCGGGGGTGGCTATGGGGGCGGCGGCGGCGGATGGGGCGGCGGCGACGGGGGCGGCGACCATATGGGCGACGGGGGCGGCGACAATATGGGCGGCGGCGGATGCGGTGGCGGCGGTGGGGTTGGTGGGGTCGTTGGGGGCGGCGGTGGCGGCGGTGGCGTTGGCGGTAATGTCGATGGGGGTGGCGGTGGCGGCGGCGGTGACGGCGGCTGCGGGGGTTTTTCGGTTATTCGGGGCGGGTATCCGTTGTACCGGCGTGTTTACCCGCCCCGCATCTCGTTTCCCGGATGCGGACAGTCGCACTCCCTGGACAATATTCCGGGCCGCTCGCAACGGGAGCAGAACAGCTTCGGCTGCCCCGTACACTGGCTGCGGTAGTGGCCAGCCTCCCCACAGCGCCAGCAGATCGCTCTGGAGTTGTCTCGACCTAGGGTAGGCGGGGTGAATCGCACGATCTCCTTCACTGCGGGCACAACGGCGGTTTCGCTGGTCTCGAGAGGTGGTGAAGGCGTCCGTTCCTGGAGGCTGCGCGGTCGCCATTCTTCCCTTGTCCACCGGGAGCGGTTGGTGGCGGCGGTGTCGGGGGCGGCTATGCTGGGGGCGGCGGCGCAGGAGGCTGAGCGGAGCTCGGCTAGGAGATCTTGTGCGGTTTTGGCGTCCTCCACCAAGGCTCGGACGTCTTCGTATCTCCGGCTCCAGAGCAGCTGTTTGAGTTCGGGCCTGAGGTTCCGCTTAACCCAGTCGAGCTCGCGATGAGGCGAGATGGCTCCGTGACGCCTACACAGCGTCTGCATCGCGGTGATATACTGGAGCACATCTTCGTAGGGCCCCTGGACACGGTGGCTGATCTCGGTCTCCAGGTGGAACAAATAATCGTTCCTCTGAAAATAATTACGGAACGCTTGGAGAAAGCCGGACCACGTCGTCATCACCATCGAGTTGTTGCGGTACCAGGTCAAACACTCGCCTTCTAATAGGAGGGGCATGGCGTGGAGCATGCGTGCTTCACTCACCCCGTATATCTCCCGGAGTTCTTCCAACCTTTCCAGGAAGTCGGCGGCGTCGCTTCGACCGTCGTATCTCAGGTTCCAGGCCGTCACATTCGGTGGTTCCATTGGTTCGGCTCTGCTTCGGGCCGGTTGTCCACCAGCGGGGACGTGAAGGGGGAGCGTATAGAACGTCGAAGTAGGGGGAGTGAACGACCGCATGCTGGGTGGCGGAAGCATGGTCGGGGGCGGCGGCGGTTGACTGGCCGGTGCGGTCCCCGTGAAGTGATACGTTGATGCGGAGGTCGGTACGCACGTCTGCGTGACGGGCGGCGGAAGCATGGTCGGGGGCGGCGGCGGTTGACTGGCTGGTGCGGTCCAGGTGAGGGGATATGCCGCTGCTGATGCCGGTACAAACTTGGGAGCCGTCCACGTTGTCACAGTTGGCGTCATGACGGTTGCCGATACCGGAGGGGCGGCGTGCTCGGGGGCGGTGGTCTCGCTCTTAGCCGGGGGGTTCGAACGGGACCCCGTGAGCGACTTGAACCACCCTGACAACAGCCGACGTTTCTCCTCGACGGTCCCTTCGTGTGGGCGACCCAACTTCGCCAACTCTCGGTCCAACTCGTCCTTCTTCAGTTTGTAGATCCATGAAGTACGGATTTCCGGGGCTTCGGGATCAGCCAGGCAATTGAACGGGTCGGATTCGGAGCTGGTTTCAACGGTGGTTCCACAGGCGCCTAGTTGGTCTTCTTCTCCTTCGTTCTTCGACATCTCCGACGGACTTTATTATTGCCTTTCAAAAAATAAAAGGCGAAGACAAGCGGATGAAACGGGTGAAAGAAATCGGGCTCCACCAATAATCGGATAAACTATTACGGTACTGGTTGGCTTCAAAAACGGCAAAAAAAAACGGAAACTTCTTCAGGTCTCTGCTCTATGTCTTCGGAATCTTCAGGTCTGCTCTGTTTTTGAAAACTTCTGTCCCTGCTCGGGCGCCAGAGTTTATGTGACGAACTCCGGCTTCTGGGAATCTTCACGGTTACGGTTACGTCGGTGTTACCACGGGTTGCTCGGGCGCCAGCTTTTTTCTGGAGGTGTGCTCCCCCGGGGAATTCTTCTCGCTAATTTGTATTATTCCCAATTACCTGAGGTCACATAAAACGATACGTTGCCGTATCTTGGTCCCTAGGATAGCTCAGTGAAGAAGAGAGGAAAGCCAGGGGTCGTTTGGAGTTATCGCCGGTACAATGGTGTTCGGGAGAGCGGTCTTTAGGCGCCCCCTCGAAGAGATGCCGGGCTTCCCTTTATACGAGCGTAGCTGTAAGCGAGTTGTTGCGAGTTCGGTGCTGGTGCTGGTGGCAGTCGGTCGAGATACCTACCTACGTATTCCTGCCGGCGGTCTGTGCCGTTGCGCTCGGCTCGACGGGCGGTTGGAGCGTCAGATACACGGTACTGGTGTTGGTGCTTGGGCCGACGGTAGGCACAGATGAGCGAGGCTTATTTATGAGAATGCGGTGGTGCGGGGATCTCGGGATATGGCAGGTTCATTAAATAAAATATAATTATGAGGATCGGTATGAAATAATGATGAACTCGTTCAGGTATAATTAATAATAAGGCTTTATTTACATAAAATAATATTATTTCGAATAATAAATTAATGTTAACGCAATTTGAGAAAAATAAATTAATATCCCTCGGAATAGTAAAATAACGGTGATTAAATGCAAAAAATGAACAATGAAATTAATATAATACACTTCCCTAACCCAAATAATTATGGAGGGTGACTTAATGCTCTGAAGGGCTGCGGTAAAAATCAAGCTTTATCGGGGATCAACGATAAAGTGAATGAGATCAACGGGGCTAATTTGACAAAATAGTAATTGAATTCATAGGACTAGATGCCTCTAATTGGGATATGGTTACCTAACTACACGGATTATGGTGCGGGGGTGTGGTGAGAGATCTGGGAGAGTCGGTTATGATGGAAATCAATTAGGTACGGGGTTAATCGCCGGTCTCAGCTTCCCAGTCACAGGGGGAACCGCTTTTACTGCCTATCTTACGTCTAGAAGTACTAGCGGACCTTTCTGTGACCTTCGAGGGTGGCGATGGGCGTCGGGAATAACCGGAGAGCGGGTATGAAGAGGATTAGGATATCTACGGCGAATTATTAGAATCAAATCGGGCACCTACCTCGGTTTCGGTTGATCGACGGTTATGAGTTGTACTAGGGCTCTTTAAACACTTCAAAATTCACTTATTTCTTAGCGGGACTCTATTCTGACTTCAACGGTACAGCAACTAGCGGGAACGTCGTCGGAGAAAAAGAGAGAGTCAGCGTTCAAAATGCGCCCGTATTTATACTCTCCCTATCTTATTTTTCGGTGGCTATCGCGGAGAAAAAATGGTAATCGGCGTTTTTACGTTGACTCTGGTTGATTACTGTCATGAATTGACTCTAAAATGCACCGACTTAGGTACCACTAAAATTTGCGAATGCATAAAAAATCTCAAAACTTCGTGAATTTAAACAACAAGCGGGCTTATCTATAAAATTTAATGCGTCTTTGATTTTACAGGATTGATCGGAAATAATTATTATTGGATTTTTATAAAATTGAATCTATTTCTATTTGCTAATTGTTGTAAAGTGAAGGCGAAATTACACGACTTCATTACACTATTGTAGATTATTAAGTCAGTCTGCTCATTCAGACAGATGGGAGTTGAGACAAACTGAACCAACCATTTATGCTGAAAGACTGTCATCAGTTGAGGGTGTTATAAAATTCCTTGACCTACTTCTATTATCTAATCTTAGTATGTTACTGTAAATTGTGCTAAGATTTTCAATGTCTGATCTTTTATTTATAGAGTAGTTGTTGTTATAAATTTCTACCATTTCCAAGAATATTCTTTTGTTATAGTGTGTTTCAGAGTCAAGTACCCTCGCATGCCCATAATCAGGTTCGTGGTCATGTTCCCTGCAGTGACTAGCAAGGGCGCAACGAGCCACATTTCGCCTACAATCACTTTTGTGTGACGTAATTCGTGATTGTAACTGTCTACTAGTTTGTCCTATGACTTAATAATTCAGTAATGGTTACATATAACGTATCTTAGCTATCTAGGTGCTTTTCAACTTCAGTCGATCAGATCTGAATATTGTCAACTGCATCCTGCTTTTGATTTTCATATTCCTCACCCTTCCTCTGTTTCTTCAGATCTACAGCCTACAGCCGTCCTTTTTCTGCTGGACTTTTGATTCAATAAAAACCTGAATTCAGTTATAATTTCGGGTTTAACTTATAATAATTACAATTGATTTTAGCTTTTGAATTTTTTAAATTATTATGTTCTTTACAGTAATTTATCCATGGTAGCCATGCATGAATGCCAGGGGTAGTTAGTTCCTGTCAGGTTGGAGGAGGGCGCTGTGTGCGTTGCCAGTTTATCCATTTACAATTCCCTCTCTTAGTTCCAATACTTCCAGTTCGTGCTCCTTGCTTTATTTTGGTAGGTAAAGCACACCGGTGGCCGAGTGGTTCAGTGGGCGGTCTGCTGAATCACTGGACCCGGCGGACTGAGTTCGATTCTCGGTGAAGCTCTGGGTGTCTGTGTTGTCCTTATTTAATAGTATACTTGAGGCTGTAAAAGCCTCAAAGGCTAAACACCAACTGTAAAAGCCAATCTTATTTTCTCTTCTCAGACAATCTGAAAATGCAATAACATAGGAGCATTCCATTTGAAAAAACATAACTTTGATATGCCACTGTCATATGGGACATCTGTATACTCCAAAATAATTTTAAATTATGGCCATTGTGATTCTGTACTTGAATTTTCTAAAAGTTTTTTGAAAAAGTCCGTCGTTTGACCTACAGAGACCGCTTCGAATAAGCTGGGACAGCCTGTATTTTGATCAAGAACACTGCTTGTTCAAGGTTCAAATTTGTGTTTAGGAATACATAATTTAGAAGATGCCAAAATTAAAGAAACCATCAGCCGAAATGAAACTGGCTGCGAAGAAGGTAAGGCAGAACACTTCAAGGAAAAACAAAAAGAAGCTGGAAATGAAAAAACTCTCATTGAAAAATAAATATGAAGAAAACATTGAGACTAAGATCGCAGTTGCCAAAAGAAATCAGGAAAGACGATTGACAGATCCAGAAGAGAGAGCACTGCATTTAGCTCGTTCAGCTGCTTCTCAACGACAAAGACTGACAGATCCAGAAGAGAGAGCACTACACAGAGTTCGTTTGATTGCTTATCAACGGCAAAGACTGACGGATCCAGAAGAGAGAGCACTTCACAGAGTTCGTTTGATTGCTTCTCAACGGCAAAGACTGACGGATCCAGAAGAGAGAGCACTACACAGAGTTCGTTTGATTGCTTCTCAACGGTAAAGACTGACGAATCCAGAAGAGAGAGCACTACACAGAGTTCGTTCGATTGCTTCTCAACGGCAAAGACTGACAGATCCAGAAGAGAGAGCACTTCACAGAGTTCGTTTGATTGCTTCTCAACAACAAAGACTGATGGATCCAGAAGAGAGAGCACTACACAGAGTTCGTTTGATTGCTTCTCAACGGAAAAGACTGACGGATCCAGAAGAGAGAGCACTACACAGAGTTCGTTTGATTGCTTCTCAACGGCAAAGACTGACAGATCCAGAAGAGAGAGCACTTCACAGAGTTCATTTGATTGCTTCTCAACAACAAAGACTGACGAATCCAGAAGAGAGGAAACTGCACAGGGTTCGTTTGAGTGCTTCGCAGCAAAAGCGATTGTCGGATCCCAATAAGAGACTTCTACATCGACTTCGTTTGAGTGAAGCACAGCGACATCGATTATCTAATATGGATGACATCTATTCAGGATGAAGATTAATAGACTGAAAAATTTGTCGAAACCTTTAAATAAACTTGTACAGAAAAAAAGATTAAAGGCTGTAGAAGAAAGACGAAGGAACAATTCAAGTTTAAGAAGGAAGTTGCTTTTGCAGAAACGTCTTCGTGAGAGTATTTCATACAATTTAAGAAAAAAAGATGGCACCCAGTCTCAGCAGTCTCGAGAAAAATTTGAAAAAAGAAAACAACGAAATGCTGACATTAAAAGAACAAAGTTGTTCGCTAATTATAAGAAAACTATCAAAGAAGGACCATCTTATGAATGCGACTCTTGTTGCCGATTGTGCTTCCAATATTCTTATAAAAATTATAACGTGACGAAGGAAAATCATCAATTTCTAGAAGAAGTGTGCTATAATTTCGAAGATAATTCTAAAAGTGTAAAATTATGCTATACATGTTTTAAATGCATTGGGAAAGGAACGATTCCTTCACTCTCTTTGGCACATACAGAACTTCGTTTTCCTGAAATTCCCGAAGTTATTGGAAAGTTGTCGGCTTGCGAAGAGCGATTTATTTGTCCACGTTTACCATTTATGAAGATCGTGGAAACTTTTGGCAATCAACAATATGAAGTTCGTGGCAGAGCTGTGAATATACCAGTGTTGGTTGATGATAGCGTGAAAATATTGCCTCGAGTGAAAGACGAAACATCAACGATACCGATCGATCTTAAAAGAAAAAAAGAATATAAATCCAACTACATGTTCGAATCAGTGCGACCGAAGGTAATAATTAAAGCTGTGGAGGCATTAAAAGATAGTGAATTGTTCAAAGCGGAGAACATCACAATTGACCTTCGACGTTTTCAATCTCAGTTTTCAAGTGCTGTTGATCCAACTGATGCCCAGATAGATAGTCAACAAGAATTAAATGACGATGAAGGAGAAAAAGACGAAATTGACGAACAGGTTAATGTTCCTGATATGGAAACATTATTTACAATCGGAAGCGGTGGTATTCGCAGCAGGTGAGGGAAAGAAGCCGTTATCGCTATTTACTGACGAATATGTTGAAGCAAAAAGTTTTGTCAAAATTTATGGAGGAAAACTCGTCAAAAAACCGGAACATCTCAGTTACCAGAATTGGATGAAGTTCGAGATCATGCGAGTGGACAGACGCTGTGCAGAATGCGTGCCAAAATTATTCTTCTCCGTTCTGAAATTAAGATCGATGAAAATTGCATCCAGTATTGCTTTTGCCTATGCAAGTCTAAGACTAAGTCATTAACCGTAACTGCACAGGATTTGCTTAACAAAACCCAAGTTGACAATATGATGCTGCATGATAGTGGATATAAAATCTTCGCCCCAGACAGGGGCTCACCCGCTTTCTGGGAGGAAAAGAAAAAAGAAGTGTTTGCCATGATAAGGCAACTTGGACATCCAACGCTATTTATTACATTGTCGCCAGCAGAAACAAAATGGCCAGAACTGCTTGTGGTTTTGAATAAAATTGTGAATAAAACGATTATAACTGAAGAGGAAGCTCTTAATTTGAGTTATGAAGAAAAGGTGCCGTTGATTAGATGTGAACCAGTGACCTGCGCTCGTTACTTCGACTTCCGAATGAGACAGCTCCTGAAAGTTGTTAGAGAAAACAACTCAATATTCCGACAACATGATGTAATTGACAGTTATTTCAGGGACGAATTTCAGCACAGACGAAGTCCACACATACATGGTTTACTATGGCTGAAAAACGCACCGATATTAAAGAAGGCGAAAACAACGACTCTGTGATTGAATTTATTAATAAATTCATTACAGTTAGCAGCGACTTAGAAGATCATTATATTCAACGACCTGGCGAACTAGATTTAATTTGTCTTGCCGAGTTCGCCTCAAATTTCAATTATTCAAAGCAAAACACTTCTAAATCATGTCAACAATTTGAAGAAGTAAACGAAGATGAAGAAATTGACGAACCGGCTGAAAATCCGATCTGGTTTAAACTTAAAGATGGAAGTGGTTTCGTCCGAAAAAGAACTACCATGAAAATAATTCGCTATGTCAAGTTTAATAAAGAAACCCACGAAGATGATTTTTATAGAGAACAGCTTATGCTGTTTACACATTGGCGAAATGAGAAACAAGAATTGTTGGATATCAACCATAAAGAGAAATTTAAAAGACAACATTACATAGTGATGAAAAACAAGAAGCATTTCGTGTATTCAGATGACCTTGCAGACGCCTTATCGCAAGCAATATTGATTAATAATCAAGCTGAAGATGATTCTGAAAACGAAACCAGGCAAAATCGCTCAAATGAGTTTCAGATATGTGGAGCTGAACATGAAGAAGGCGATATATTTGTCGACATGGGAGCGGATAGCACTTCTACAACTGAAACAGTAAAGAAGTCGAAAGAGATTTACTTCCCAGTTCCTTATCTAATTGCTGATGACGAATATCAACGTACAATGATCGAACTGAACGACAAACAGAGAAGATATCTGCTTCATATCCTGTATACTTTCAAAACTAATTAATTGCCGATCTACGAATGCGTTGTTGGTGGTGGTGGTGTAGGAAAGTCCAAATTAATTCTGGCAATACAACAATGCTTATTACGTCTGTTCAATAAACGAATGGGAGCATCTTTAGATTTGATCAGAGTTCTTCTCTGCGCATTTACTGGCAAGGCAGCATTTAATGTTCGAGGTGTAACGTTACATACAGCCTTTGTATTACCTCATAATCAGGGTAGCGGAGAGATGCCCCAACTTAGCAGTAATGTTATGAATACAATTTATTCGAAATTGCATGACTTGCAAGTAATAATAATTGATGAAATCAGTATGGTTGGAAGCAGGTTGCTAGGGCAACTGGATTCTCGACTGAAACAATTATTCAAAAATTCAAAACCTTTCGGTGGAAAGTCGGTTGTGACTTTCGGCGATTTCAATCAGTTGGGCCCAGTCGGCGATAGATACATCTTTCAATCGGATAGCTCGAATCCTTACGGTGATTTGATCGGAAATCCATTGTGGACGATGTTTCAATCGTTTGAATTGACAGAAATTATGCGGCAACGAGATGATGCAAGATTCGCAAAAGCGCTCAATAATCTTGCTGAAGATTGTTTGACCGAAGAAGACATACAGATGTTCAAATCAAGACAGATTGAAGAAGCACCAACAGAAGCGTTGCGCCTGTTTCCAACTAATCTAGAGGTAGACTCATACAATGAGATGATTATTAGCAAAAACCATGACATTGTGGATGTGGACGCGATCGATACTGTCCAGGGACAAGGTAGCAAAACAGCAGCAGAAAGAATTCTCAAATCGATTAAACTGGCAAGAACACACAAAACTCACGGATTGCCAACAGTTTTGAAGTTGAGTGTTAAAATTAAATATATGATGACAGTTAACGTTGACGTCCAAGATGGCTTAGTAAATGGAGCTGTCGGAGTCCTCAAATATATAGAAAAAAATAAGGAAGATGCGCCCGCAAGATTATGGGTGTTGTTAAATGAGAGTGATGTAGGTAAAAATTGTCGACAAAGTATTATAAAATCTCGACCTACTGATATTCACTCCAGTTGGACACCTGTTGTTAAAGAAGCGCGTAATATTAAACTGAGTGCTAATTCATCTTTAATGGTGAACAGAAAACAATTCCCGTTAGTGGCAGCGATGGCCTTGACTGTTCACAAGAGCCAGGGGGGGACCTATAAATCGGTAGCAGTGGGAATGAGCAAGAAACTGAAGAAAACTGAGATGTATGTTGCATTCAGCAGATGTACTTCGCTAACAGGACTTCATATATTGGGAACTTTTCAACCTCCCAGCAGTTCCAACGCACACAAGAAACTAAAGAGTGAGATAGACCAATTGAAGAATAGACCAGTTAAACCATCGTGCGCTTTTACCTCCAATTATGGACACAGAAGTACAATTGTATAACATAATATACAAAGTTTTAAAGCTCACTTGAAACATGTTCTAAATGATTCCAATTACACATGGTCAACTATTATGATTTTGGCAGAATCATGGTTAAAAGTGTCAGATGATATAGAAATTCCAAACTATGACATAATAGTGCGGCATGATGTACACAGGAACACAGCTCATGCTTATGGAATTATTGTTTTCTGCTTGAAAACTCAAGTTTCTCAAGTAGATTTAATTTACCAGGACCAGTGCGAAAAGAAAGGTGAAGCATTCAACCTAGTGGCTTTTACTTAAAGGGACTATGCTATTTGCAGTGGCTATATTTCACCATCAACTCAATTTGACAGAGTAACGAAATATTGTAGAGTGAGCGACAAGTTTGCAACTATGCTGGAAGCTGGTAAAGCTTCTAGATCGAAAGTGATTGTTCTGGGAGATTTCAATCAAAATGCGAGTGATATTATGCAATGTCATGGCGAGTTTCGACGTGCTTTACTCGAGAAGGGATTCCACAACCAATTTACAGCAGATAAGACGTCAACAGATAGTGGCACCCAAATCGATGTGTGTTTCTGCACTCGTGAATGCCAAATTAAGAGTGGTTTTTCAGAAAGCTATTTTAGTTACCACAAACCAATTATATGCGTTCTGGATGTTGTAGAAGATGACTTAAAACTTGAACACAGCCACATCGTACCCATTCATAATACGTCAAATAATAAACATATTTTGTCAAAAGCTGCAACACAAAAACCTGCAACTAACAAAGTGCGAATTTTACAAAATATCGTTCTCGTGCCTGCTCGTGGAATGGCAACCGAAGTTGTTAGCAATATACAAGAGGAAGAACGATCAAAAGTTGAAATTCATACATCACTTGTACTGCCAAAACAAGACCTAGCTCGTAATTTAAAGGATATTCGTGCTGATGCAGTAAAGTTATTCCATCGGTTGAAGAACGATCAAACATTTGAAGCTGAAATAGAATTAATCCGAGCTGTCACCACATTATGTCGAAACACAATACCTTACAGTGGTCAATATAAACACATTTCCTGGTTAAATGACGATTTCGATAAAGTAAAAACAACCGGAGATGGAAGCTGCTTCTATCACGCTATCAGCCTTTATCTGTTTGGCGATGAAAAATATACTCTTGGTCTGCGAGCAATCACAGCAGCTCATAGAATACACAATGAGAGATTTTGGAATGCGCTGTGCGAACTCACATTTGAAGAGACAACAGTGCAGGAAATTTTAACAGTTACTCACTATGCTGAAATTGGTGAAGTTGTTCTGATGGCTAATATTCTAGTCAGACACATTGAAATATTTGAAGCTGGTAGCAAAAAATGGAGAAGAGTTCCAGCCCAGAATGTATCGGGAGATTCGATACAACTTTTACTGCAACAGTTACATATATGTATAATAGTCCACTAAAGAAAAAAACAAATTCAACTTTCAACATGGAAGTTTATCAATTTCAAAGTTTACCTCCATTTACGATAATTTAAGGAGAACTGGATTCAACAGTGTGTAGACACAAGCGTCACACCAAAAAATAATAGCCGAGATTCCACTCTTTTTTAAAAGTGTCTCCAAGCAAGTCGGCTACTAAAGAGTGACTCAGGACGTTTTATGATTTCTCTCTGCACTGACAGCCGCTCATAAAAACATTTATTTTTTCTTTAGTATTCATTTTTCATTTTTCAAATAGTAACAATGAAATATTTAATGCAGTGTGTAGACACAAGCGTCACACCAAAAAAATCTAAAAGGTAACAATGAAATATGTAATGCAGGGTGTAGACACAAGCGTCACACCAAAAAAAAATCCAAATGGTAACAATGAAATATTTAATTCAGTGTGTAGACACAAGCGTCACACCAAAAAAAAATCCCAATGGTAACAATGAAATATACAGAGTGATCCCGAAATGGCGGACACGGAATACAGGGTGTTGTAGAGGATGTTCAGAAAGACTGTAAATTTAAAACAAAAGAGTGTTCCTCGGCTTCGTTACCGAGATGTAGGGTGTCCTTTTTCTAAAATTGAAATCGAAATGGCGGTCAAATTTAAACAACCTCCACTGGCAAAGCACATTATTTAACATAACTATAACGATAGTGTTTGCTTTTTATTTTTTTTTATTATCGAGAACGGAATTACAGGCATTCAAAGTTTACCTATTCCCTGTGTTCAACAAACTTTTTCAATGTGGCATCGTTGTTCGAATCCGAGATTTTGAATAATATTATCGAATTTGTATCCGCGCAGCGATTATTGTTTTAAGCTTTGTTGTGTTTTTATTTCATATGTTTCCATGGTAACATCTATCTGGATATTGTAGACCTACACATTATTTTTCTGCCTGAAGAATGGTATCCAGTGCAGTGTTGTGACTTTATTTTCTACAAAAGTGGTCATATCTTCTTAAGGGAGCCATACTGAAGAAACCCGTAAATAATAAAACTTAGAATCTTTAATCCACAATAGATGCTGTGGTGCTGTCCATGTCCGCCATTTCGGGATCACCCTGTATAATGCAGTGTGTAGACACAAGCGTCACACAAAAAAATCCAAATGGTAACAATGAAATATTTAATGCACTGTGTAGACACAAGCGTCTCACCAAAAAATTTCATTCTTCTTTAGACATGTGTCCTCTTCTTATTTTCCATTTGACATATGCAGTTACAAATTGTAACAATGAAATATATAATGCAGTGTGTAGACACACGCGTCACACCAAAAAAAAATCCAAATGGTAACAATGAAATATTTAATGCAGTGTGTAGACACAAGCGTCTCACCAAAAAATTTCATTTTTCTTTAAACATGTGTCCTCTTCTTATTTTCCATTTGACATATGAAGTTACAAATTGTAACAATGAAATATTTAATGCAGTGTGTAGACACAAGCGTCACACCAAAAAAAAATCATTTTTCTTTAGACATGTGTCCTCTTCTTATTTTCCATTTGACATATGCAGTTACAAATTGTAACAATGAAATATTTAATGCAGTGTGTAGACACAAGCGTCACACCAAAAAAAATTCATTTTTCTTTAGACATGTGTCCTCTTCTTATTTTCCATTTGACATATGCAGTTACAAATTGTAACAATGAAATATTTAATGCAGTGTGTAGACACAAGCGTCACACAAAAAAAAATCTAAATGGTAACAATGAAAATTTAATGCAGTGTGTAGACACAAGCGTCTCACAAAAAAAATCCAAATGGTAACAATGAAATATTTAATGCAGTGTGTAGACACAAGCGTCACACCTAAAATTGTAGCCGAGAGTTACAAAATAGTAACAATGAAATATTTGTTTATGGTTTATGGCTCCCTGTATTTAAAATGTATTTTTATCATTACAGGGAGAGGGGTGGATGGTGTGGCTAGACATGGTGTGACAGTTTGCATTGCTGATATAATAGTCATACTGGCGTACAGTGGATCTGCATTAACTCATTAAATTCATTCTGAGACGAAACAAATAAGTTTAGTAAACAATAGTTAATGAAACTGTAAATTCATTGTCTGCTGAAACTATCCGGTTTCTCCGGGTGATATTTTCTGTTTTAGGTTTGCTGAAATCATGCAATAACAATGAAATATTTAATGCAGTGTGTAGACACAAGCGTCACACAAAAATTGTAGCCGAGAGTTACAAAATAGTAACAATGAAATATTTGTTTATGGTTTATGGCTCCCTGTATTTAAAATGTATTTTTATCATTACAGGGAGAGGGGTGGATGGTGTGGCTAGATATGGTGTGACAGTTTGCATTGCTGATATAATAGTCATACTGGCGTACAGTGGACTGCATTAACTCATTAAATTCATTCTGAGACGAAACAAATAAGTTTAGTAAACAATAGTTAATGAAACTTGCTTGCAAAAGATGTCAAATCTAAGGTAAATCCATCTGATATAAATGCACAGATTATAGGGACAAAGATGACAAAAAATGGAATTTTGGTTAATTGCTCTGATGATGCATCTCGTGAGAGGCTGAAGCAGAAACTACAGGGTGACATGGGTCATGCATACAGGGTGTTTGTACCTCGAAAACTTAGTCCTCGTCTGATGGTGTATGGTGTTGATGCTGAGTCGGCGGAAGATGCGGAGTTCTTAGACAAACTACTCTTGTCTAATAACATGAGACAATATGCCGGGGAAATTAAATATGTTACTAAAATTAGATTCAGGGATACATATAATGTTGTACTTGAAGCAAAGCCGAGAGTTTTTCTGGAGGTAATTGGAAGAGGTAGCCTGTTCATTGGATGGTCCAAGTGTTATGTTAAGGAACATTTTAGTCTGGTAAAGTGCTTTAAGTGTTGTAAAGTGGGTCATTATAAAAAGGATTGCTTAGCTAAAACTGTAATTTGTCCTAGGTGCTCTGGACCTCACGAAGGGAAGGACTGTCATGTAGACAGTCTGTGTTGTAATAACTGCACTAATATTAATAAGAAGGTGACAGGAAAGGTACCTACTGAGCACATAGCCAACAGTATGCAGTGTCATTATTTTTTAAATAAAATTGAAGCCCTTAAATCTCGTATTCAATACGAATGATAGCGTTAAATTGTGCCACTTAAATACGTGTTCTCTTTTCCCAAAATTTGATACCTTTGTGGACTTTGTTCAGGAAAATCATTTAGACATTGTAGGCATGACCGAGACCTGGTTGGATGAGGGTGTGACAGACCGGTCTGTGCATCTTCCAAACTTTCAGTTACTCCGTAGGGATCGAGGTAGCAGAGGTGGAGGTGTGGGAGTATATATAAGGGATTCTTTCGAGTCTTCTGTCGTCTTTGATTTTATCCAGTGCCCGGTTGGTGTCGAGCATTTATGGGTTAGAATTAGAATTGGTGGCACCCAGTTATTGCTGGGTGTAGTCTATCGTACGTCTGCCTGCAACTTGACAGGTTTTATATCATATTTAGATTCAGTATTTTCTCTAGTGGTTCCTCAGTTCGACCACATACTGGTTACGGGGGATATTAATGAGGATCAGTTTGTGGATGGGACCTTCGGTCAATGTGTCAAGTCGTACGGTTTTAGTCAGTTGGTCACTGAACCGACGCGAATTACCAAGAATACTCAAACTCTCTTGGATGTTATCTGTACAAATAAAGTAGAACTAATTCTCAGTTCAGGAGTGATTGATCATGATATTTCTGATCATCGTGCCGTTTATTGTGAAATAAATTTGCGATGCGTGCGCCCGGGGCCACATCTGGTTACATACAGAGATTACAGAACCTTTTGCCAGGAGGATTTCTTGCATCATCTATCGAGCGTGCCATGGGCTGAGGTTTTGTATTTGGATTGTATTGATAAAAAGGTGGAATATCTGACAAGTAAATTAAATTCATTATTTGATTTTCATGCCCCATATGTTACCTCCAAAATATCCAAGCCACCTGCACCATGGCTTACTCCAAACATTCATCGTATGATGACATTAAGAAACAATGCCTTAACAAAATACAAAAGAACTAAAAATATAGCTGACTATAATGTCTATAAAATTCTACGGAATATGGTTACTAGGGCTGTGAGAGCTGAAAAGGCTGCATATCTATTACATAAGTCTACTGATCGAAACAAGCGGGATTTTTGGAATGTGATCAACTCACTACATATTAAAAATGTTAAATCGGGTGGGATACCGGAAGGTTTGAATGACCCGGACGAGGTCAATGATTATTTTCTGTCAGTATTCACTCCTGGTAACAGTTGCCGAGAAGCATCAGGACATTATCAATCGCTTAAGTATAGGAGAGATATAAGGTTTTCCTTTCAGCTTCCCACGGTGGATGAGGTGAGGGAGATAGTCCTTGATCTCAAGTCGAATGCGACTGGACATGATGGGATCTCTGCAAAAATGCTAAAGATGTGCCTACCGGTTGTCGCTCCGTATTTGACACATGTCATAAATTGCTGTTTAGAGGTGGGATACTTTCCTAGAATGTGGAGATATGCGGTTGTGAAACCTCTCCCTAAAGTGACTTGTCCTGAGTCCTTCAGTGATTTGCGTCCAATAAGTATACTGCCGGCTATGGCCAAGATATTAGAAAAGGTGGTGTATAAACAGATATATAAGTACGTCATGGAGAATGACATAATACCGGATACTCAATCGGGATTTCGATGTGGGTTTAGCTCCACCACATTATTGCTTCATATTACGGATCATATAGTGAGATCGCGGGACATGGGCCTGGACACTGCGGTGGTACAGTTGGACTACTCCAAAGCATTTGATTGCCTAGATCACGAATTGTTAATTTCTAAACTTGAATATTATTGTTTTGATAAGGTCTCCTGTTGCTTTTTCCAAAACTACTTAAGCGATAGATTTCAAAGTGTTCAGACCACGACAATGTCACGCTGGTCTCCTGTTACCTCTGGGGTGCCCCAGGGTTCAGTTCTGGGGCCGTTGCTCTATCTTGTGTATGTGGCGGATATAAATAAAACAATAAAGTACGTCAACATTCAGTCATTTGCTGATGATACACAGCTCTACTTGTCATATCCTCCAGAATGTAAACATATTGCTACTGATCAGATAAACAGGGATCTCACGGCCTTGCATGAGTATTCACTAGCTCATAACCTTAAGCTCAACCCGAATAAATGTAGTGTTATGTTTTTTTTCTATAAATTGCAATAAGACCGAGGATCAAAATGTCCAAGTTGTTATACAGAGTCAGTGATGCGAATTGTATTATACACGTTGTATTATACACTTGTATAATACGTATTTTTTGTATTATACCAGGACATTTTATACCGGTATTAAAAACAAAAAGAAGAACTCTCTGAAATAGACCTTCCCAAATGACAGAACTGACAGAAGTGACAGAACCGAGACCATCCATATCATGATTACTTTTCATGATTTTTCAAAATCTCAGCAAAAAACAAACCGCGGTAGGTATCTCGGTAGGAATTCCTTTATAATTACATAAGTAGTACCTGGTACTAGGTAGGTATTTTGATATGGCATCTAATTATAAGTTTATGAATTTAAAATGAAAAAAACTTTTGTATTTTCGAAGTTCCCTGTTATTTATTTGACTTCTGCTGATTCGGCCTGAATTTCTGATTAAAAGGTAAGTGTGTTCGTCTATTTAACTATTTATCAAGTGTGCGGCTGGCTGGATGAGCTTGCTTAGGATAGGCTGGATAAGCCAATAATTATCGGAGAGGAACGAATTTGTCTTATCTACACAGTTAAGAGGTTAAGACCACGGTGTCGTGTAAGATATATAGGTGAGTGAACGAAGCACGTATTTCAACAGTAAAGCGCGCGACGAAAACCTGAACCTCAGTGTATGAGAGAGTCTTGCCAGCTGGGCTCTGACCTCTTGCTCTTACACATGCAAATTGCCATTATCAGGGTGTCATGCTACTCAATTTTATTTTTTTCTGAAGAAGCGATAAGCAAAAATGGGTAGAAACTGTGATTTGCCTAATTGTAGAAGTTGATGCGATGAAACTATAACGGGTATTTCATCGAGTGACATTTTAACATTTAAATATTAATAAAATTAGAACATAAGAGCACGCGTTTATCAGCGAATATGCGTGAATCATTTATGCTAGCGCTTGTGCGCTTGTCCGAGAGAAGAGTACGGCAGAACTAACCACTGCGAGCGAGAGCAACAAAACAAATGGGTAAAACAGATGTAACGTGACGAGTGGTGACGATATCGGGTCGCACTGGGGAGTCTTGTTCCAACACCTTAGTTATCTTACACCGTGGTTAAGACCGAAGGAAAAGAGGAAGATCCCTCTTTCTTATCTTAAATAACAAAATAAAAGCTTGGTTAAGAATTTGTAATAGTCTGGATAATGAATTGATCAATGACAGGAGACAGCTGACAAGTGACCGTAATTTTTGGTAACCTTCAAATTTGTATTATACGGTATTTTAAACCGTATTATACGCTGTATAATACAAAAAAAATAAAATACCGTATTTTTGCATCACTGTACAGAGTCAACCAGTAAAAGTGCAGCAGAGCGTGAAAAACTTAGGAATTATTTTTGATTGCAGATTGCGTTTTGAGGAGCATGTGACTCTTCTGGTGAAGAAATCATATTTAGTCCTCAGACGGCTATATAGGCATAGGTATCTCTATGGTTACCCCTTGAGAAAGAAGCTATGTGAAACATTTGTTACTCCCATATTGAATTATGGATTTACATTATATTATCCCTGTCTATACCAAGCTACAAAATATCGACTGCAAAAGATTCAGAACAGCTGTTGCAGATTCGTAAGCGGTCTTCGAAAATACGACCATGTTTCATGGAGGATTTGTGAACTGGGTTGGCTTAGGTTGGACGGTTTATTTGCCTACCACATGGGTTGTTTGGTCTTTCGGGTCCTCTCCACGTCGACACCTCCATATCTCAGAAAGAAATTTATGTTTAGAGGGGAGATGCATGACCGCAGTATCAGGCACCCATGGTTCTTGAGCTTACCTAGATTTCGTCTGGCAGGTTCTCGGGTGTGCTTTTCATATAATGCAGTAAAAATTTATAATGAAATACCAATTGAATTGAAAACACGTACCATGGCTTACTTGCGAAAATACTATAAGTCATACTTACTCGATAGGCAGAGGGCGGCCTGCGTGCTGGCTGTGTGATCAGGTATTTGTGATCATCTTTGTTTCTTTGCTTTTTTTTTTTCTAAGATTGTTTGTTGTGCCTAGATTTGATTATGCTAGTTTATGTAGACATAAGATTCATTGTATCTATGTTTAATTAATAATTCTGATTTATGTATTGCTGATTTGATTATTTAGGTATTATGTAGAATTTACAAATTAATTATAATTATTGAGGTTAAGTGGAGTAGCAATATTGCTAGACTTCGCCTCAATCCTGATGCATGTGTTATATTAGTGATAACACTTAATAAAGGCACTTTATTATTATTATTATTATTATAAACTGTAAATTCATTGTCTGCTGAAACTTATCGGTTTCTCCGGGTGATATTTTCTGTTTTAGGTTTGCTGAAATCAATAACAATGAAATATTTAACCCGCGAGTGGTCGCTAGATGAGCGTTTAGCTCATACCATTGTCTTTAAACTGTAATTATTATGTTATTTCAACTCGTACAATCTTGTCGATTTTTCTAGCTTAGTTTATAGCCTTAAGAAGAAACATAGAAAGGATTTTGTAATGAAAATCGGGTAAATTTATTTTTTATGGACACTTCAATCACCGCAGTTGCAGCCGCGCGAGCTAAACGCTCATTAGCGACCACCCACGTGACTCAACTGCTCTTATGTTTAGGTCTGCTAGCCATATACAAGGGTTGCTGTAATTTCTTTATCTGAAGTTATTTGTTGTTTTTATGGTATACCGAGCATTTGGCTGTTAGTTTAGTTCAGAATCAAATCAGTTTGTGTTAAGTATCTAATGTAAAAAAATCCTATAGTTATGAAAAAAGATGTATATTGGCAAGTTAACAATATTATTCCTCCTTATTTGAAAAGACCTACAACAAATATTGCTAATACAGGGTGTTCGGTTATCGGACAGCCAAAATAAAATTTCATATACAAAACCGCATCATAAGCATAAAAAAGAATAACTTTTTCCTGAACGAAGCCCGATCAGGAAAAAGTTATTCTTTTTTATTCTTCGTTCAGGAAATATTTCCAAAAATCTAGAATTAAATAATCTGTAAATATTTAATTTTTTTGAGTACATAGACAGCCAAATTTTACATCAAAAATTTAATTAAAATTAAAATTTTTATTTAATTTATTAAAAAATAATAACTTTTTCCGGGTAGGGCTTTGTTTAGGAAATACTCGGGCAACAAAAAACAACGCCTGATCTGGAAATTCTTTTTATGCTTCTAATGCGGTTTTGTAAATTTAATTTTAGATGTCCGATCACCAAATACCCTGTATTTAATTCATAGTGCTGTTTATTTCACATTTGCTTGTTGATTCTACATGCGAAACGCTCGCTAGCGACCACTGGTGTTACAATTCACCTAGCGACCAATGCCGGGTTAATGCAGTGTGTAGACACAAGCGTCACACCAAAAAAATCCAAATGGTAATAATGAAATATTTAATGCAATGTGTAGACACAAGCGTCACACCAAAAAAATCCAAATGGTAACATGCAAGGAAATATTTTATGTAGTGTGTAGACACAAGCGTCACACCAAAAAATAATAGCTGAGAGTGCACTCTTCTTTAAGTGTCTCCCAACAAGTCAACTACTAAAGAAAGAGAGACACCAGATAAAGGTAGGATCAAATCTAATCCATGCCTATGGAACTGTTTGTTTTATGTAACTTTATTTATTTGCTTATTACGTGGTCTCGAACTGCCAATGTCTGTATGTCGGCGATGTAATAGTCTGTGTTTGTGGCTCCCTGTATATACAATTTATTATATTATTATTACAGGGAGAGGGGTGGATGGTGTGGCTAAAAATTACGACAGTTTACATTGCCGATCTAGTTTTTTGTATTTACGTTCAGATCTCTTTTAACTCGTTAAATCGTTCTGGAATGAAAATAATAATTTTGTAGGCAGTTAATAAAATTTTAAGTTTCTTTTCTGAAACACCGGCCAAACACTTTGACTGATGAAATCGCCATTGAACTGTAGTTGCAAGTAGTTTATTATTATTTTAATCGCTCAAAAATAATGTCTCAAAAAATGGAACTATGGGTCTGCAAAAAGAAGTTAATATACAGGTGCACCATGTATCCTTCTCTATATTGCTATCTCCTAACACTAACAGATACAGGGTCGGTTAAACAAGACCAAAGGAGCGCAATTTTGTGACCATTTCGATTCCGTCGAGACATACAAGATATCTGTGACCGTTCCTGAAATATCCTGAAAAAACTGAAAAATCGAGATTTCTTATTTTCCTCATATCTTTTTTATTATTGGAGATTTATGAATAATTTTTTGTGGGCTTACATAAGTTTAGTCGGCAAGAGCTACCCATCTGACATTTCAAAAATTTTCAAAGCCGACTAGATCCCAGAATTTTCATAGTCAACTTTCGTTTTTCTTATGGCCACCATAGTGTTTTTTTATATTGTTCGGTATAAAAAAAATCATAAAAACTACAAATTGTTAAACTTCAAAAAATAAATAAAATTTTTTTTTATTTTTCTTTTTTCTTTACAAAAAAGACACATTTTTAGACCGAATTTCATAAATAAATTAAAAAACCATAAAGCAAGCATTATTTCGGCGTATTTTACAAATGTTGACGTTTTTCGACGATTTTTTATTAGGTTTTTCTTTGAAATATTAAGAATAAAAATTTTAAATTTTTTTTTTAAGTTTATTAATTTTTGGTTTCCATTATTTTTTTCATATCGAACGACATAAAAAAATAATATGGCGGCCATAAGAAAAACGAAATTTGACTGTGAAAACTCTTGGATCTAGTAGGCCTTGAAAATTTTTGAAATGTCAGATGTCAGAATCTTAAGGCTTATGTAAGCCTAAAAAAAATTATTTATTAATTTCCAATAATATAAAAAAGATATGAGGAAAATAAGAAATCTCGATTTTTCAGGATATTTCAGGAACGGTCACAGATATCTTGCATGTTATGACGAATTCGAGATGGCCACAAAACTGCGCATCTTTTCTCTAATTTAACCGACCCTGTATCTCTTAGCGTTCAGGAGATAGCAATATAGAGAAGAATACATGGTGCACCCTGTATTATAGTAATTATTATATAAACGTTATTGTAGCCGTAGCCAAATGATTTCTCCCGGTGATGTTTTTGTTTTAGGTTCATCGAAGCAGTTGAGTAATTTGGATTAAGAAAAATCTGAAAATCCCTTAAATAAAAACACAAGAAGTAATGAAAATAATGTCACCGTAGTTGAGTAAAAAATTGAAACTGAGATTAATTAAGAATAATTAATTATAATAATTATAATGTTCCAGAATATTGTGTACTCTTTTCTTTGATATTTTTATAATAAAACAGTTCAAAACTCACTTGAAGAACTATTTATTTTTAATAATAATAATACAGTTCCAAACTCATTTGAGGAGAAAGAGATGTATCAGTGATATGTAAACATTATTTATAATAATTGGGTTTCTTTGCAATATTATTAGAAAAACAAAGAACAATTTCAGTTAAGTTGTATCATTAAAAATGAAAACAAAGTTATATTTTTTCATAATTTTTTATTAAAAAATATTAACGTAATAAAATAAATATGAATTCTGTTAACAATACCTACCTATATAAAAACAAAAATTCTAAAAATCTAAATTAAATAAAAAAAGTTCTAAAAATTAAATATTAAAATGAAACAATAAAAATTCAACATTATATAAAAAATAACAAAAATTCTAAAATAAAAAATAAAACTTAATAAATTCCATAATTATTAGTTTTATGTGACTCTTGACCGCCCAGCTCAATAAATAGCCGGAAGGTGGGCCTCTCGATGTTTCCTAGAACAAAGGATGTCTAGATGAATAAATGAAAATTTGTTACCAATTTCATTAATACTTCATTATCAAGTATGGTGGAAATTTTTTAAATGTGTTGGCTAGTTTGGTAGTTTTAAAATAAAGGTACCGAGTGTCCCGCAGAGGTCGGGCATTGGCTATATCTCGTAAACTAATGAGCTTAGAGCCTCAAAATAAAAAATTTCCATATAACTGATATTAATATATCAAAATTTAACAGTTCAAATTATGTCAAGGTGACACTTATTTTTATATTTCATTTCACCAAAACAAAAATTTTTCGTTCTCAATAGTTGATACATTTATTCAATTTTTGTTATAATGTTAACTGCTCTTCATTTACTTTTAAAACAATTTTGATATAATTTTTGGAAAAAAAGTTTTCTACTTTTTCATTCAATTTGATGGGAAATTCAAAATCAATACAAAATATACTATACAGGGTGCTAAGAACATGACGGATAAACACTTTAGTACATTGGAGGGGGCACTCAGTAAAGTACGGGAAAATAATTTTTAAAAATCCAGAGCTACATTTTAAAAGATATAAGCAAAATATTGAACAATAAATTTGGCAACGTTTAACACGATAACTGCTGGTATTTGGTAATTTCGTCTAATTTCTAGCAATGTTGGTTGATAAGGTATCAAATCCGTTGTTGCCAAATGCTTTTTTCATCATCTTGGAAAAGAAAAAGAAACATCTTTTTAAATTTTCCAAGCCAGTAATACATCTTAAGCAATTTTTTTAATTGATAACAATTCAAGTACCCTTTTTATATCTGTAAAATCATCTAGTTTTTGCAAATACCGAAAAACAAAGATAGTAAAATGTTAACTTTGTCATTTTTTATCTCTCCAAATTGAAGACCAGAATTTTTAAAATTATTTTTCCCGTACTCTACTGAGTGTCCCCTACAATGTACTGAAGAGTTTATTCGTCATTTTCTTAACACCCTGTAAACTATAGCTTGTTGAAAAGTATTTCTTAAAGTATTACCTCCTCTCCCCTGTCCTGCCCTTCCTCGTCCTGCCCTTCCTCGTCCACGCCATCCGCTTTCTTGCGCTATTTTGCCTCGTTCTGTTGTTCCTCCCCTTCCTCCTCCTCCTCTTCCATTGCCTTGTTCTTTTCTTCCCCGATATCCTCTTTTCCGTTCACCTTCCCTTATTTCACTTCCTCTTCCTCCACTGCCTTGTCCTCTTCTTCCCCGTTCTCCTCTTTCCCTTTCACCTTCTATTATTTCACTTCCTCTTCCTCCACCGCCTCGTTCTCTTCCTCTACTGCCCTGTTCTCCTCTTCCTGCATTACTTTGTTCTCTTCTTCCCCGTTCTCCTCTTTCCCTTTCACTTCCTCTTTCTCCACCGCCTCGTTCTCTTCCTCTACTGCCCTGTTCTCCTCTTCCTGAACTACTTTGTTCTCTTCTTCCCCGTTCTCCTCTTTCCCTTTCACTTCCTCTTCCTCCACCGCCTCGTTCTCCTCTTCCGTCACTGCCTCCTCTTCTTCCCCATTCCCTCTCCGCAGCGTCTCTTTTAGTGTATTTTTCACTTTCTTTTTCGGTAATTCTGTCGTTCAGCACTTCGAGCAAAGTCGACACCTGTTTCAATAGTGACGATTGATTCTATAAAAAAATATAATAATTAATTAAATAAAATTTATGTTTTCAACCCTTACTTCGTAGAATCTCTGCATACTTATTGATTATGAATAAAACACTAATGTTTTATAAAATTCTACTGTATACAGGGTGCACCATGTATCCTTCTCTATATTGCTATCTCCTAACGCTTACAGATACAGGGTCGGTTAAACAAGTCCGTGTTGGGGTTGCTAGTCCCCCATCGGGAGCCTCCCCGAGTGGCGGATAGGGGAATGTCGTCTATATAGATGACACCGGTGGTATTAGATACCTCGGGGCTGACCAAAACTAGCAAACCAGATGGTAGAGGACAAACCCACACAGCCTCGCCCGGTGTGATACCATCTTTCTGGCTTAGGCGGCGTGAAGTTGCTCTAACAAGCTGACGTTTCGTTGCTGTGCCAGAGATTCCGGTCCATGGGGTAAGAAACGATAAAATATGCATGGATGGCGTTCCCGGGGTTAAAATTTTCCGGAGTTAAAACGACCCCCCATTCGGATCTCCGGGCGGGGGCTAATCCAGGGGCACATTCATGCAGGAGAAAGAATAAAAACACCTCCAGATTGGAAAAATTAAAGTCGACTTTTGTAACATTAGAGGTTTAAACACGAATATCAATTCAGTACACCAATATCTTCAGGCAAATAAACCTCACATTCTAGCACTGTGCGAAACAAAAGTCCAAGAGACGTCAAGCACAGTTAATTATCTTTATCCAGGATATGACTTCCATTCCCGATTTAGACGTAACTTCGGAATTGGCATTTTTGTCAGAAGTGACATCTCCTGCCAGCGTGAGGAAGTCTTTGAGCCCCATGACTTCGACGTCATGTGGCTTAGGATAACAGACCGACAAACGACGAGATTTATCTGCTGTTTGTACCGACCACCCAGCGATACACAGTATAGGACACTTTTTTTGTCCCTGACAAAGACTGTTGACTTCATACAGATAAACTACCCCAAAGCCGAGATATCCATCTTGGGTGATTTTAATGTACATAACATCAACTGGCTTAAATACTCAAATTTCACTGATGAAGAAGGCCGTGAAGCGGAATCGTTTGCGATCAGCTGTGGTTTTACCCAGCTCGTTGATGAACCAACCCGCATTCCCGATCGCGAGGGAGAATTCGCTAGTCTGTTGGATCTGTTTTTGATCACGAACCCTCCATTATATACTACCACGGTGAAAGCCCCACTGGGTTCTTCAGACCACAAACTCGTCTCAACCTCTTGTGTCCTACCAATTGCTAGTAGTAAAGAAACAAGTAAACCGCGTGTAGTCTGGCACTATAGATCTGCTAAATGGGAAGAACTCAGGGAATATTATCGAGATTTTCCATGGAGGAGTGTTTGTTTCGGCTCTGATGATCCATCTGTTTGTGCTGGGGAAGTTGCTCAAGTCATCCTGACGGGCATGGAAGCCTACATTCCCTTTTCAAAAAAACAGCCCTCAAGCACCAAACCTTGGTTCAACAAAAGATGCAAGGAAGCTGTAGCCTCCAAACAACTGGCTTTTCGCCGATGGCGAGAGAGCCCCGACGGCATAAACCACCACAATTTCATCCTTGCTCGAAACAGATGCAAAGAAATAATAGATCAAACCAAGGAAACTCACAACCAAAGCATTAGGAACAAACTTCTCTCCTGCCCTAACGGTTCGAAATCTTTTTGGTCGGTAACTAAGGCAGTCAGCTAGAATTTCACCAGATCCACGATTCCACCACTTACACGGATAGACGGGTCTATCGCATCTACGGCTTCTGAGAAGGCGAACTTGTTGGCGGGAATCTTTTCTTCATACTCTTCCGTCGACTTTCGAGGAAGAACTCCGCCAAAGATCTTCCGCGGAGTCCAAAATGTCAGACATTGTTTTCCGACAGCGTGTCATAAAGCACATTATGTTAACCTTAGACCCAAATAAAGCTTCTGGGCCCGATGACGTACCGGTTATCGTACTTAAAAAATGCGCCACTGAGCTGTCATCTGTTTTCTGTCGACTTTTCAATCTGTCGTATAAAAAGGGAATATTTGAATATTTCCTGCATACTGGAAATGTGCACGAATCCAACCTATTCCCAAGAAAGGCAAAAAAACTATACCGAACAACTATCGACCAGTGGCACTGCTTTCAGTAATATCTAAGATTATGGAGAAAGCTATTAACCAACATCTTTTAAAGTATTTGGAAGGAGCTAATATAATCAGCGACCGCCAATACGGATTCCGCAAACAGAGGTCAACTGGTGACCTCCTCACCTACGTCACCGAGGTGTGGAACAGCGCAATCGAGCACCATGGGGAGTCTCGAGGGGTTGCGCTTGATATTTCTAGAGCTTTCGACCGTGTTTGGCATGATGGACTGCTGGCAAAACTGCAGGCCTATGGCATGCCCGAGAAATTCTGCTTGTGGCTTGCGAGTTATCTCGGAGATCGTTCATTGCAGGTGGCAGTCGATGGAGTTCTTTCTGAGACCTTTTCCATCAATGCCGGTGTGCCTCAGGGATCCATTTTCTTCAGGGATCCGACTCTCTTCCTAATATTTATAAACGACTTGCTTGAAACAACAAAAAATCCAATATACAGTTTTGCCGACGACAGTACACTCATATCTTCTTATACCTTAGATGCGCGAACATCTGCCATCGACGCACAGTCTCGCAGGGAGCAAGAAGTTGCCATACTTAACAATGACTTGCGGGACATTCTAGCTTGGGGCGATAGAAACCAAGTTCAATTTAATGCTGGAAAAACCCAAGCAGTCATCTTCTCCAAAAAGGCCAACATTTTGGAGCCAGATATGGTGATGGCGGGACACTCTCTTACTCCAGCGTCATCTCTTCGTTTACTTGGAGTGAGCCTCGGAGCGAACATGTCTTGGCATGATCATGTTGCAGGTCTGGCAAAGAGTGCTTCTCAAAAACTTGGAACACTCATCCGCACGAAGAAATTTTATACACCACAACAGCTTCTCCTCTTATACAAGGCTCAAATCCGACCATCCTTGGAGTATTGCTCACATGTTTGGAGCTCAGCTCCTAAACATACGCTGAGACTACTCGACTCTATCCAGAAAAGAGCCATACACTTGATTGGGGACCCAGATTTGACAAAAAATTTAGACACTCTCGAACATCGGAGAAGAGTAGCTGACCTGAGTCTGTTTTACAGATATTTTTATGGAAAGTGTTCAAGGGACGTGGCCCGCTTGATCCCACCAAGATCAAGACCGGGCAGAAATACACGCCGAGCCGCAGACGCTCATCCGTATCAGGTTCAGCTCGTTACACCTCGTACCACCCTATTTCAGACTTCTTTTATGTATAGAACCGCGTCACTTTGGAATAGCATTCCAAGGGGCGTGTTTCCCGAAGTATACAACCTACAGCGATTCAAGGCCAACGTGAATCGACATCTCCGCTCATGCACCGCTCCCAGAGCGTCATAGGGATTTCCCTGCAGTGCATGTGCATTTTCAATTAAAAAAAAAAAAAAAAAAAGTCCAAAGGAGCGCAATTTTGTGGCCATCTCGATTCCGTCGAGACATACAAGATATCTGTGACCGTTCCTGAAATATCCTGAAGAAACTGAAAAATCGAGATTTCTTATTTTTGCCATATCTTTTTTATTATTGGAGATTAATGAATAATTTTTTGTGGGCTTACATAAGTCGTCAAGAGCTACCCATCTGACATTTCGAAAATTTTCAAAGCCGACTAGATCCCAGGATTTTCATAGTCAACTTTCGTTTTTCTTATGGCCACCATATTGTTTTTTTATGTTGTTCGGTATAAAAAAATCATAAAAACTAAAAATTGTTAAACTTCAAAAAATAAATTAAAACATTTTTTGTTCTTTTTTCTTGAAAAAAAGACAACTTTTTAGACCGAATTTCATAGATAAATTAAAAAACTATAAGGCAAGCACTATTTCGGCGTATTTTACAAATTTTGATGTTTTTCGACGATTTTTTTTTCTTTGAAAAAAGAAGAATAGAAATTAAAAAAAAAAAAATTTTGAAGTTAATTAATTTTTGGTTTCCATTATTTTTTTCATATCGAACGACATAAAAAAACAATATGGCGACCATAAGAAAAACGAAAGTTGACTGAAAACTCTTGGATCTAGTAGGCCTTGAAAATTTTTGAAATGTCAGATGGATAGATCTTAACGGCTTATGTAAGCCTACAAAAAATTTGTTATTAATTTCCAATAATAAAAAAGATATGATGAAAATAAGAAATTTCGATTTTTCAGTTTTTTCAGGATATTTCAGGAACGGTCACAGATATCTTGCATGTTTTGACGAATTCGAGATGGCCACAAAACTGCGCATCTTTTCTCTAATTTAACCGACCCTGTATCTCTTAGCGTTCAGGAGATAGCAATATAGAGAAGGATACATGGTGCATCCTGTATTGATCGATGATATAAACGTTACACGTGTTTCGCTACTTTTCATGTAGCATCTTCAGACGTAAATAAAATTAATGATACAGTAACATAGCAACAGTATTACCTAAGTGATCATAAAACAAGTAACTAGATTTAAATGAATTTTTAAGAGAACTAACTAGATCATAATGTAATTTCTTCAGAATCTTCTTAGTCGTTGATATCAAGAAGAAAATCAAGTAGTGGAGAACGATATGTGTCTAGCTGTTCATTTATTACTGTGTATTTTTGATTATGTAAATGTCTGTGGATCTCTAGAGATTCAAGAAAATTATTAATTATTAATTATTTTAAATTAAATTTTCTTGAAATCAAGTAGTGGAGAACGATATGTGTCTAGCTGTTCATTTATTACTGTGTATTTTTGATTATGTAAATGTCTGTGGATCTCTAGAGATTCAAGAAAATTATTAATTATTAATTATTTTAAATTAAATTTTCTTGAATCTCTAGAGATCCACAGACATTTACATAATCAACAATACACAGTAATAAATGAACAGCTAGACACATATCGTTCTCCACTACTTGATTTTCTTCTGGATATCAACAACTAAGAAGATTCTGAAGAAATTACATTATGATCTAGTTAGTTCTCTTAAAAATTCATTTAAATCTAGTTACTTGTTTTATGATTACTTAGGTAATACTGTTGCTATGTTACTGTATCAATAATTTTATTTACGTCTGAAGATGCTACATGAAAAGTAGCGAAACACATGTAACGTTTCTATCATCGATCAATATACAGTAGAATTTTATAAAACATTAGTATTTTATTCATAATCAATAATTAATTAAATGTAAGTGTGACAGTTCTCATGATACAAAAAGGAAATTTTAATCTGGTACCTATTTCTCTATGTTACCTTTTCTATGATACGCAGTGTATAACGTGTTCCAAAGTAATTCGATAGAACAAAAAAAAAAAACATAGAAAGACAGACTTTTCTAAATTTGATTTTACAGGGTGATCCCGAAATGGTGGACACGGAATACAGAGTGTTGTAAACGATGTTCAGAAAGACTAAATTTAAAACAAAAACTGTTTCCACGGCTTCGTTACCAAGATATAAAGTTCCTTTTTCAAGAATTCAAATCAACATGGCAGTCAAATTTAAACAGCCTCCACTGGTAAAGCATACGATTTGACATAACTATTACCTATGTTAGTGTATGTTAGTGTAATAATATCAATATTACACCTATCAATATTACACCTATTCAATATCAATATTGAATACCTATCAGAATACCCATAATGATAATTGTTTTAAACTTTGTTGGACTTGCTATTTCATATATTTCCATGGTAACATCTATCTGGGTAAGAGCCCATACTGGAGAAAATTTCGGGATCACCTGTATAATAATAGTTTATTTGATTCGAAACAGGATCGTTGATTTATTTACATCATGCTTGCATAATGTTTACACCTACTTAATTAAAGTGTGTGGATGTTACAAAGGCGGTACCTGTACCCAAGTGTCTTACCAAAATTTATGACTTTTACACGATATTAGGGTAGAAGTGCTTAAAAAAGGTAGGCAGTTTCATGTTACCCCATAACATTTGAGGTTAAGCTAGTGAATAAGCCAAATAATAATTCGTGTTCTCCAAACGGTGGTTTTAATAATAATAATTAATTTTATTACTTACTTGAACGTTGTCTCCTTGTGGTGGTGGTGGTGGTGATGGCGACGTCATTATTTTATTTCTTTTTAAAATAGTAAAAGTAATAAAGTAAAGTCAGTGTAAATTGTATGGACGAAGCGACCGCAACACCAAAAAACTTTCATTTAATAATAATCTTCGTGCCAATAAAATATGTTTTTTGCGACAGCCGACAGTGAAAGACGACGTATTTCAAGGTCAAAGTCAATTTAACAACCAACAACTTACGGTCACGATACACGGTACCACGATACACATAATACAATGTACGCCGATAGACGATGACTGCGCAGGCTGCGTTCCGGTCTTCTAACGTCACGCGATTGTTGGAAGACTACACATGAGATTGCTCATATCTTTTTCATTCTCTCCTTTACGAAAGTGTAACTTTCTGTCTTGATAAGGCAACCGAAAGCGAAAGTAAAACATCCTAGGTGATAGGTTGCTAGGTGGTTGCTAGCTATGAAAAACTTTCGTGGCCTGGACAAAAAAGTAGAAATGTCAGTTTGATTAACGTTTATTTAGATGGAAAATTAAATGTAAAACTGCAATAAAAAATTCCAGTAAATCTTTCTGGAACATACAAATAATTATTATTGTATGTTCCAGAAAGATTTACTGGAATTTGCAGCTTCTTGAATGAAATTCATTTTGAACTAAACTACGATCAAAGATTCTAAAATTATAGCGGTACAGAGTTTTAAACTTGACAGTGTCATAAATTAATAATTTAAAACTATCGTTACTATGGTAATGTTAAAAACATGGCACCTTATAATAATTCCATTGTTATCACTGAATCGTATTATTTTACTCATTTCTTCTTAATCCGTGGTTCAATATGGCAAGGGGAGAATGAAAAGTTTAATACATTACACGCTACGAAAGCTCTTTCAGGTGCTCGGAGTTTTTAAATACCCTCGGCTACGCTACGCTTCGCCTCGGCTATTCAAAAGACCTCGCACCTAAAAGTGAACTTTCGTAGCTTGTAATGTAAATAACTATTTTATTGTCAGGAATAAATAAATAATTCTTTGTTGGCTTGCATATGTCGGCAACAGCTATCCATTTGACGTTTTAAAAATTTTCAAGCCCAACAAAATCATAGAGTTTTCATAGTCAACGTTTGTTTTTCTTATAGCCGCCATATTGTTTTTTATGTCGTTTGATACATAAAAATCATGGAAATCAAAAATCAATCACATTAAAAAAAATTGTAAAAATTTCATTTTACTTTTTTCGAAAGAAAAATAAAAGATTTTTCTATAATAGATCTAGCACAAAGAAAAACACAAGCAAAAAGGATGGAAGGAATAGGTATAATTTGACATTTATTTTATAAACAACCTCGCCGCGATTAATACTTTAAGTCAAAATAAAACCACATGACGTCATGGCGCAGTAATAACCAAAATAGTAACAGCAATCGGCATACCGGTATATACAGTATACACATATCGGTATATGTGTATCGTGTACCGTGTACGGTACGACAGTTTGTCTGTATTATTTTGGTCACTACTGCGCAATGACGTTATGCGGTTGGATTTTGACTCGAAGCATAAAGCGCGGAGGCTGTTTATACAGGGTGGGACACGGTATACGAAACGGAAGATTATGGCCGTGTCTCTGGATTTTAGGATCTTTTTATTTTTGGAGTGGATAGAGACCCGGCAGAGGTACGTTTTAAAATTATATTCATAATGTACAGGGTGTCCCAAAAGCATGAAACATATCAAAGTTATGATTTTTTAAATGGAATGCTCCTATGTTATTGCATTTTTAGATTGTCTGAAAAAAGAAAATATGATTGGCTTTTACAGTTGGTGTTTAAATTCAGAAGTTTTTGAGTTATAAACAAGTGAAAATCGTCATTTTTCAAGTTCAAGGCCCTGTACAACGAAAACGGCTGAAGATAGAGAAAAACGGCTTACATGTCCCTATTTTAACTTTTTATGTACTATCCTATGTTATAGAAACATTTGTGCTTTCTTTGATTTTTTTATTTGGCGACGCGTGGAGAAATTTCAGAATTTTTCAAATTTTTTATCACCCTGTATAAACATTTCATCTACATCATACGATAGTACATAAAAAGTTAAAATAGGGACATGTAAGCCGTTTTTCTCTATCTTCAGCCGTTTTCGTTGTACAGGGCCATGAACTTGAAAAATGACGATTTTCACTTGTTTATAACTCAAAAACTTCTGAATTTAAGCACCAACTGTAAAAGCCAATCTTATTTTCTCTTTTCAGACAATCTAAAAATGCAATAACATAGGAGCATTCCATTTAAAAAAAAACATAACTTTGATATGTTTTATGCTTTTGGGACACCCTGTACATTATGAATATAATTTTAAAACGTACCTCTGCCGGGTCTCTATCCACTCCAAAAATAAAAAGATCCTAAAATCCAGAGACACGGCCATAATCTTCCGTTCCGTATACCGTGGCCCACCCTGTATAATAATTGTCAAATTTTATTGCTTCCTTCTTTGTTGTTTTTCTTTGTGCTAGATCTATACATATATTATGTTATGTGATAGATTGTTATAAGTAGTATTACGGCTTTATTATTGTATTAAAAGTGTTACTACATGGATGTCCCATTTAAAAAGAACTGGGTAGGTACATATGGGAATCTCTGAAACGATAAGAGATACAGGGTCAGATAAATTAGAGAAAGAAGTTATATTTTTTAATGTCATTCGATATTTAAAAAATCAGGAAAACCAAAAATCTATCCCATTAAAAAAAAAAATTTAATCGTCTCTTTCGAATTTTCGAACAAAATAAGCTCTGATTAAACGAAAGTGATAAATAACCATTAAAGCAAGCAATGTGATGTCATTTTGCGACTACATACGACGTCATTCCGTGAATAAACTTTTTTATTCGAAAAAAAGAAGACGATAATTTTGAATTTTTTTTTTTAATGAGATATTTTTTTGGTAGCCCTTATATCTTGTGATCCACAAAATTTTTCATCAACTATTGCCTTGAATAAAATTAAGCATGTCTGCCAGATAAAACACAAACAATCGGTAGGTGTGTAAAGGCCGGTCCAGACGCAACGACTAATTGAACGACATGTCGAATCAGACAAAATATGAATCAAGTAAAATGTGAATAAGTGAACTACTCCAATCAAAGATCTACAAATCACAGAACAATAAATAAAAACATGACTAGACTTGCATTGCATAATGAACTTTGTTGAGTAGAGAAACTAACTTGGAACAGTAACGACATCTGCTGAGTACGTGTGGTGCTGAGCTTACTACTAATTTCATTTGGCATTGGTTTTATTTCAAGGAGGATGAAAAACGTGAGTCGTTGTAGGGTACCTGTATTACCGACACTGACGCTTACGAGCCCTAGTGTCGGCAATACAGGTACCCTAAGTCGTTATCTCAGAAACACAGAATATTATGTCTTTCTGAACGAGGATAAAATAACAATTCAATTTGACGTTTCAATTCGAGTTTGAGTTTTATAATTTACCATGTTATAATATAATTTCACTTCCAATTCTAACCAACGCACAAACAATAACAGAATTTATTAAGAATGGTGGTCAAAAATGGCATGAATCATAAAAAAGTGGCAATAAGGTAGGTGTTTAGTAATATACCAGTAATTTCATCAGGTTATTAAATTGTAGTTATGAATTATTGCTTTTCGCAATATCTTTAATATTTTAATGCGATACTGACATGAATAATTGAAGTTAAATATGACACAATGAGAATTGGAACTACTAAAGTTATTTTAAACTTATTATTTTATAGTAAAATGAGCTCAGACATGACTACAATAGCCATCTCTCTCTTCCAAGGCACTATTAGTTGATGAAAAATTTTGTGGATCACACGATATAATGTGTTTAATACAATACCGAATAACACGAAAAAAACAACATTACGTCCGTAAGAAAAACAAAATTTGACTATGAAAACTCTAGGGTTTAGTTGACCGTGAAAATTTTTAAATCATCAGATGGATAGCTGTTGACGATTTATGCAAGCCTACAAAAAATTAGTACTCGCACGGTAGGTACATGGTACACTATAATATTATGACTATGGAAAATTACAGAAAGCCAATTTAAAATGCGGTTAAAATATTCATAATTGAATCGCATAAAAATACACTATTTCTGCGATTGATGCGCAAGAAGGTTTTTTTTTTAAAGGAGGGAGCATCGGTCTTAAAGTCTGTACACTGAGAGTTGTCTGTTGTGAGAACTAAGGATACATCATCTCGTTATGTTTCTTACTCCTTCTATTGCATTGCATAGTCAATCGAGTTAAAATGGGACGTATTGTCAGAAATACGTTTGAATCGTCAGCAATTCTAAAAAGATGAGCGAGAGTGAGACGGAAGTATCGACTCGCGTCTTGATACGCTTAGATTGATACGATATTACGATCGTCGCTACTCTCAAGTATCAGTGTCAACGCTAAATATACTAAATAAGGTTTTTGTTGTGATTTGAAACGTTTTTAATACGAAATTAGCAGAATTACCTGTGTTATATTGTACGGTGTGATAAACTATGAGTAGGTAACTTAATTTCGCGAATGCCTAAAAATCTATTTCCTTGTTTTGCCTGGGAAACGATTGAACTCCCTAGTACGTGGTCTTGTGGTAAAATTGCTGGAATATTTTACTTGCAAATAAGAAAACGGAGGTGTTATTCTTTCTTTTAAACGGCAACCAGCAGGTAGGTGACATGATATTTCTATCATGATGATAACAATAATAATTATTATCATTCTTATTTACTTGCATTATATATATTTGTTATCAAAAAGTTGCAAGGCTCTACTTCGTCAATAACTTGTCGAAATAATATATTTATAGGATATTCATTATTCCTCAACACACGCCACTGACACGAACTGCGATACCACATCTGGTTCGACTTAGAAATAAGTGTACGATTCAAATCGAATTAAATGAAATTGTTTAGTCAGAATCAGTGCGGCATGACAACGGACAACTCTCAGTGTACAGAGAGTAACTATGTAGGTAAGACAAAGTCGCTCCACTCCGGTAACACGGGATTTCGAGCTCTTACTCATTCACCCAGCCTCAAGTATGCCATTTAAATTTAAACGTTCGATCGCTTGTTTTATTTTTCACATACATTCGAAAATGCATCCGAAAAATAACACGAGCCGGTGAGTTCCGAACTCGCGACCTTAGGCTCGGTAGGCAGCGGACTGAACCGCTAGGCTACGCGAGTCTGGATGAAAATTGTTCATTTTTTTTTATCCACATAATGTACGCTAATGAACGTCCATGTTTGTGACAATGGATGTCCAAAGGACATTTTTTTTAATTATACAAATTTGATCCAAAAGTAGTCCAGATTTTAATCCATACAATGTCCACTGAAGGACTAACAATGGAGGTCCCAAACTGTGTCATTTGTATCATCCACTGGACATCCACTGAATGTACGATGTCCATATGTGGATGGCCAATGGATGTCATGGAAGTCCACAGTAGTAATAAAAATAATGGACATCCACTGGATGTTATTGTGCTGTTTGGGTACGTTCTTTATACTGCCAATTTCAGTTAACTAATGATGTACATTCCCCATGTGATGGATGGAATGTTCATTCTATCACCGCTTGCGATGAGGGAATGTTCTAAGCCAATCACTGCTCGGCATTTTGACAACTGATTTTCGGAATTCAACTCTGTGACGTCAACCAGTTAAGATAACGCCACGGCTACCTATCGCCCGGCTAACTATTGAAACGCTCATCTTGGCTTACATTATTGTAATCTGAATACCGGGGTATGAATAAGATCGAAATTGTAATTCTATTGTAGCTATTGTAGCTAAATAAAGTTCTATTATTATTATTGTGCCTGTATATGTGAATTATCGTGAATAAACCTGATAATTTAGATATCGCCTCTCGGCTCGTGTTGAAATTTTTGTTCTCGTGGATAATAGATCATTCTTCGCTCGTTGAAGAATATACTATTCCTTTATATAGGCGGTCGAAGTCAATAACAAGTTTACATCTTTCTGATAAAAATAGTGAAATAACTTCTTTATTTTGTTTGCCTTCGGTTTATTCTATTTATTTAAACTTACGGCCATGCTTTTCATATTTAGCGAAGCCGTATTGATTTTATGGCGTTAATTAATTGTGGCGTCGCAACTTTAATGTCACGTTAATATCAACGTTAATATTACAATGTATATTTCTGAGATAATGAGCTCCAAAGATTTTGAAATAAAAACATTCAACACAATCATAATAAATAATATAGAGTGATTTCAGAGTCTACACTGAACACCTGCTGATGTAAAATAGATCAACATTATCAAAGAAGATATTTATAGATGTGTCAGTGTCAAGCACACAGACTGAAATCTACACCTAGTGACAGCATTTTACATTATCTTTACGGCAGTGTTACCGGAGCAAAATAGGCTGTCGGTCGGCCAGGCCGCGGTAAAAATGGTGAAAGAATTTGATCAGCTGAGTGGCTGTTTTGTGATATATATTTTAATGAATAGATTAATATATCGCTTATGGGCGTCAACAGTGTCATAAGTCAAGAAATTTATTTAATGAAAGCTATTTATGATATATGTGTTAAAAGTTAAGTTTTATTTTGTTCGTGAAATTGTTTAATTCGCTCCGCTACGCTTCGCTCATTTCACAAACCTTTTCACTCACAAAATAAAACTTAACTTTTAACACTTATATCATAAATAGCTTTCATTAAATAAATTTCTTGACTTATGACACTGTTGACGCCCATAAGCGATATATTAATCTATTCATTAAAATATATATCACAAAACAGCCACTCAGCTGATCAAATTCTTTCACCATTTTTACCGCGGCCTGGCCGACCGACAGTCAACTTAGATGTAACAGTAGCGCCTTGGCGACGGCCGCTGGTGACACAAAGCTTGTTGTCGTTTTCTATGCCATCTTCTGTTGATATCATAAGTTAGAAGTTAATTTTTATAGTAATATTGTTATAATATTATGTCAATATGTCAATCAAGTATGCGTTGAAGTTGTCGAAGTTGAAAAATAATTAATTATCAGATAGATTATACCATTTTATTATCAATAATACAAACTAATAGGGTCCGTGATTATCTTTTACAAGCCAAAATGAATCCACAGTGTCCCCATTCACGGAGACTTGCTCCATATAAAGATGCGAGTTATTATAAACCCGAAGTCTAGAATAGCCATACTCCAGATTTCTAAAAGCTGACCATTCTTTCATATGACCAAAAGTAGTTAAATTCTCCTTAGATCCAGCGGATCCAGTTGTAATATACACAGGTCCTCTAGGGTTCCGATAGGGA
Organism: Malachius bipustulatus; assembly: GCA_910589415.1. NCBI lineage: Eukaryota > Metazoa > Arthropoda > Insecta > Coleoptera > Melyridae > Malachius > Malachius bipustulatus. The sequence goes on along the minus strand of OU342635.1, from coordinate 42,821,722 downwards.
TACTCCAGACTACCATTTAAAACTGTATAGTTATACACCGGCCACAATCTTTCATAAGCATGCTGATGAGCCCATATACCCAGATCTACTCCATAAATATAGAATAAATCTTCCAGTCCCTGAACTCCTCCTGTACCGGTTCTCACTTTACTAGTCTCCTTCTTCTTACAATGCTTCCCCTTGCTAGTGCAATACATGGGACGATGGGCCATGGTTATTATCCACGGTTGCTTGGAACGATTTTCCGGTTGATTTGCAATTATAAGATCATTTTTCAGCCAATTATACTGCAGTAAAGGGGATACATACTCTGGATAATGGTAGTCTTCTGTTGAGAGAGAGATGAAATGTATTGGTCCAAGATTCATGGAGTAAAATTTATAATCGGGGAGTCCTGGCATGTTGAAACGGTTCACATAATGGCTAAAATTACTGAAAAAAATCACTTTGATTAGTAGAAGGTACAATATAAAGTCCCTTGATCACATTCGATAATAATTAAAGTACAAATAAAAATTTATTTGACATTTAGATTTATCAAAATTGTAACCTTTCGACCCCGAGTCCGTTGCCTTATTCCGAAAAGCAACTTTGATCGTCTTTACCCTGAGTTTTCGCTAAAAGGACCGTTGTGTGTTTCTCGTTGTGTTTTTCCGTCGTCACCCCTGATCTTTGATTGAGGTACGCTAGGATTAGAATGGCCGAAACGGATGGCGCAAAAGCATCTACTATGTCTCATTGTAACCTGAATTTTCTTCTATCTCGGCCGATTTGAATTTCTTACGGAAAGCGGGGTAAATAACTGACACTTATTGTTAACCGTTGGTTTCCATTCAGAAAGTATAAAAAAATGAAGAGCGAGAGAGGATACGTTTCATACCATTTTTCACACTCTTATCCTACTCAGACACCACTCTTTTATACCTCCGTGCTATCTTATTATTTCATTCCTTTCATTTACTTTACCTAATTTCTTTGATTTCATTCCAAGCATCAGCTTGAATTCATTAAAGAAAACAACCACTTTGGTTACAAATTACCCGGATTATTGCGGGAGTATTTGTCTGATTTATCTATTCAATATTTATTGAATTCTCATTTTGTATTTTAATGAGCTTTACTCGTTGAATCGTTTCTTCCTTTCATTTGGGAATTTTTATGATCGTTTATTGTTGGCTTTAACCTGATACACAGGCACGCCACCCTACATTTATGACCATTCATTCGCTAGTCGAAGTTCTAGTTTGACATGGACGTCGAGCTCCTGGTCTAGAGCAGTGTTGCCATATTTGTTTTGATTACTAGCTCCTCTTTCAACGTTATACGAATGTCTTTTCAATTGCTTTTCAATTGTGAAAGCGTAATTTTCTAAATTGACGTCATACTCATGAATCTCATGATAGTTGTTTTAACTCATTTCGTGTATTTAAGTATCGTTATATTGCCCAATGGACTACCTTTTTCTTGGTTACTTTTGGACCTTCTGAATACCTATTGCCCTGCGGGCTACCTTTATTCATTACTGATTGTCACTCTTTTTCTCTGCCCGTAGGCAACCTGTTTGTTCTATCTGGCTTCGTAAGGCAATGAGTTAATATACCTTATCATTTCGAATATGACGTTTTCTTCAATTCGCAGTATACCTCGTGGTTATTCCTATTTTTAATGTGATGACCAACTGACCAAACTAGACCGCTATTCTAAAATTATTCCTCAGGGTTCCCGTGGGCTTGTCTGAGTAATAATAAAATGCTGGAATTTTTATTAACATTTGCTGGAGCCGGCGTGTTTATACAGTGTGACCCATTTGTTCTTGAAACACCCTGTAGAATCTTAATTTATGGTGCGATTTTAAAGAAATTTCTTTTAAATCATAGAGCTTAATAAACTATATTTTGGGAGCAAAAAGCGTCTTATTCCTACAAAATCCAAGGCCTACTAGATCAGTGTTTGCTTGTAAAATCTCAAAAATTCATATTAGCGATTTTTTTAGAAAAAAACTGTGCACGCTACTGGATTCACCAGCCCTCAAAACGGTACTGTACTAAATTTTATTGGAAATGTCAGAGTAATAAGGATCTTGCAGTTATTTTAGAAATTCATAATAGAACTCCGAATTTTCATTAATTTATTCAAAAAGGTCAAGAGAGACAAAATAGAAATTGTACATCTAGTTGGTGATAAGGTAGGTACTTTAATTTTTTAATTATAATTTTTTTATTTATTTATTTATTTTTTTTTATTTTTTTTTCATTTATTTTTATTTTTTTTTACTTTTTTTTACTTTTTTTAATTTTAATTTTTACTTATGATAGCTTTTGACCTTTTTCAAATAAATTTATGAAAATTCAGAGTATTATTATGAATTTCTAAAATAACTACAAGATCATTTTTACTCTCGACATTTTCAATAAAATTTAGAACAGTACCGTTTTGAGGGCCGGTGAATCCCGTGGCGTGCTCAGTTTTTTTTCTAAAAAAATCGCTAATATGAATTTTTGAGATTTTACAAGTAAACACTGATCTAGTAGGCCCTGGATTTTGTAGGAATGAGACGCTTTTTGCTCCCAAAATATAGTTTATCAAGCACTATGATTTAAAAGAAATTTCTTTAAAATCGCACCATAAATTAAGATTCTACAGGGTGTTTCAAGAACAAATGGGTCACACTGTAGAATCGAGACCAACCATCGATTCCATCGAGGTCCAAGTTTTACCCCTAACACCTGTTTATAGAAGGCAGACTCAGTCCAGACTGGCAATAACATTTTATAGCAATTGTCTGCTGAGTCTCTTTTAAATTTTGATTGTAGTTGACATTCGGATGATGTGCTAAATGAGTTTTTGTTTTGATTTTACTGCTTGGCTTTTCACATGTTCGAGACTAATTTATTTTCGTTGCTTTGAATCTCTATTTGCGGAAGAGCAATTGATATTCCGAGATTTATTTAGGTTGAATTTCCTGGTATTTGAGGAGCAGGTATTATACCTGACAACCCTGCCTTGGTTTGTTCTACTCTATCCTACAACTGAGGGTGCCTTATTGCCCCGGTGTGTATTACGATTTCCACTTTAAGGAAACTGGTTCTTTTTCCGGTTACCCAAGGTCCTTCGTCTGCCCTTCGAGACGAATCCGTCCCCTAACGTGTGGTAATGGAGTACTACGAATCATAATCAGGTATTGAAAAATTTAACTAGCATTTACTCGATCCTACATCTCCACTAAAAAAATTCGGATTCTTACAGCCAATATTATAAAGGCTCATTAGGCTAACGGGCAGATTTCTGTGCTCGTTTTTGAAGCTACCATCGACGTTGAATGACTTTCATTAACATTTTTGTAATTACTTTCGTCTCGAGTATAGATAAATTTTAAAAATTTTCACTTAGGCTCGATACCTTCTTCAGAAATGACCACAGAAATATACAGGATGGTCCAACTTAAAACGTCAGGACTTTACCAAACGATAGATAACGTTAAAATAATGCCAGTTTCTCTAATACACTTATAGCCGGGAAAGCTTTCTTTTCAAGATACAGGGCGTTGTAGTTTTGGGAAAAAAATAATGTTTTGCGAATATTTTCAAAACGGCTGCTTTAAAAAAATTGAAATTTGGCACGCAGCATGAGCTAAGTATCTTTCATGATTTACGGCTTATGGTGAGAAATTGCGAAAACCAGCGGCGGAGATATGGGTGTGCCATCGCCCCTTTTCAAAAAAAAAATTGACGCCACTGACTCTATGGCAAATTTAATAATACTATTCAATGCCCCATGCTTTTTAGAACAAAAAAGTACTCTCTAATTTTTTTCAAAAGGCGCACCGATTTCTAAATAATTCAGGTTTCCTTAGGTAATATCCGTAGCTATTTTAAGAATAACAGACAAATTCTAATATTAAATAACTTTTACTTAAATAATTAAATAACAGAAATAAACACTACCTAACTAATGTAACAATTGTCAGTAACCATAGAGTCAGTGGCGTCAATTTTTTTTTTTTTAAAGGGGCGATGACACACCCACTCGACCGCTGGTTTTCGCAATTTATCACCATAAGCCGTAAATCATGAAAGATACTTATAATAGCTCATGCTGCGTGACAAATTTCAATTTTTTTAAAGCAGCCGTTTTGACAATATTCACAAAACATTATTTTTTTCCCAAAACTTCAACACCCTGTATCTTGAAAAGGAAGCTTTCCCGGCTATAAGTGTATTAGAGAAACTGGCATTATTTTAACGATATCTATCGTTTGGTAAAGTCCTGACGTCTTAAGTTGGACCAACTGTATATAGGAATGATTGGTCTATTAATTTCGTTGCCAATTCCTAAGTTGAATTATTCCTAATAACATGACGTTTTACTTATTTACAGTTTATTAATTCCTGACCTGGGTTTAAGTTGTGAGTTTTTGTTGACGTGATAGAGTCCCTATTATTATTAACGGGCGATGCCGCCTATTTGCTAGCTGATTTCGCGCTGGAATTTTCCCTAGTTTATAAAGGAAAGCTTAAATAGGGTCCGCATAAAAGCCATCCCAAACAGAAGCCGCTAGATAAGGCAATTTCACGGTTGTCCGGGTTATGTCCGGGTCATCATCCAATATGGCGCCGGAGAAGGAAGACGTTTCCGAGGTCGCTGCGGTAAATTGTTGTAAAAGGTGTAGTAAAGTTGCTCAAAGTGGCTCAAAGTGTGTAAATTGTGGAGTGGTTTCACATACTGGATGTATTAAAAGTTTAAGAAATGTTAAGTGATAGATGATAAATCGATAATTTGTTGTGGAAATCCGGAGAGTAGTGTAAACACTCCAAGGTCACCAGCGGTAAACATGAATGATGCTAAAGATATTGAAATAGCATAATTTGAAACAAATTCTTCAACATAAAGATGTTATAATAAATAGACGTTATAATAATTATAATATAATTATATATAATTATAATAGATGTTATAATAAATAGACAAACTGATCTAATAGAGTCTTTAAAAGAGCAAATAACTATGATGAAGGCTAGCTCCAATGTAACTTCTGCTTTGCCGCTAAAAGTCGAGGAAAACCAAACAAAATTCACAAATTCCAACGTTGTCGATGTGACTGTTGCTTCTGCGAGTAATAAAGGTGGATGTGATATGTACGGGAGACCACTGGAATCCTCTAAGAATACTGTGCCTAAGCAAAGCAAAGGTGGCGGCGCTGATGGCTGGAAATATGATACGCATGTAGCTCTGACCAAGTTGAAAATGGATGAAATTATTAACATTAATGATGACACTACTAGTGATGAATGGAAGGAAGTTCGTCATAAGAAGAAAGTAAATAAAACCGTAATTGGAAAGATGCCTGTGGGACATAATCAATGTAAGCTAAGGGTTGCAGAATCTTTCAGCCATTGGCACTTATACAGACTTCATCCCGATACTACATCTGATGAGGTCACTGATTATTTGAAGGATAATTTTCCTGGTGTTCAGGTCGAAGCGCTCGCACCTCGCAACCCTGGTAGATACTCGTCATTCAAAATTTCAGTGCGCGAGCAAGATCATGATAAAATTCACGATGCAACTTATGGCCTGAAGGAGCAAGAATAAATCGGTTTTTTCTCTCAATACCGCGCCGAGAGCGCGATAAAAGAAATGATTGATAATAAAGTAAATAATAGGAATATTAATTTTAATGTTATTAAAAATAAACATAGCGTAAATTTAAGTTTGTTCCATTTAAATATTCAGGGTTTGTCAAGTAAAGCAGATATGTTGTCACTGTATTTGCATGATACAACTTATTCGATAGTATGCTTAAGTGAACATTGGCTAAACGCTGAAAATATTCAAGATGTCATTATTCCAGGTTACAGCAGGTTACAGGCTGGCATACTGTAGAGATGGAGGTCACCGAGGAGGGGTCTGTATTTATACAAAGCATGATGTATACGGGAAGGTAATTGATGTCTCTAAATTTTGTAATCCGTTCCATGCTGAATTCACAGCTGTGGAGGTGACTGATTGTAAATGCTTGATAGTTGCTGTTTATGTGTCTTCATCATATGGTGACTTTTCTATATTTTTCAACAGACTTGATCGTCTTCTTAATAAGATGTGTAAACAATATAATAATATCTATATACTGGGTGACTTTAATTGTGACCCAGAAAAGCAACCGAAAAGAGCTGAAACTCTATGTTCTCTTATGAATTCCTATAATTTGAAAAATGTAATTCACACTTACACCAGAATAACAGTAAACTCGAGGTCACTTCTAGATCGTATCTACGTAAGTGATAACGATAGTGTATACACTTCAGGCGTCGTAGATCCAGCATTATCTGACCACTCAGCTCAATTTTTAGAAACAAAAATAAATTTAAAACCCCCTATGCAAAGTAATCTTGCCCAGCTCATTGTTACACAACCTGGGTTAGATACCTTGAAAAACATGATTTCTGAGATAAATTGGAATGAAATTCTACCAAAAAATGTAATGGACGGAAATGAGGCTATGACAATCTTTATCCGCACGTTACAAAATTCAATTCAGCAATGTTTCGCTATGAAAAAATATAGACGGCGACAGAAAAATCTAGTGAACTGGTACAGTTGTGAACTTAAGTGTTTTAGAAATCTTCTGCAATCATTAAAAACCAGATGTACCGTAACTAATAGGGTAACTGACTGGAATGAATTTAAATTAGCTAGAAGTGCATATCGCAGACAGATAAAGATTGCAAAGAGGAATGCCTATGCTTCCTACTTGCTGTCTTCTGACAATATACAAAAGACATGCTGGAATATTGTTAACTATGAAAGAGGAAGTCGAAGGGACAGGGAGCCTTCTGGCACAAACATTCAGGCTAGTGAATTTAATAGTTATTTTACCGGTGTAGCAGATAATATCAGTAAGGCAATTCCTCATGCGAGGATTGACATAAATAACTTACTAAATGGGTTAGCGCATACTCCGAAGTCACTGTTTCTCACCCCTATTACGCCAATTGAGATTTCTACTATAGTGAGCAATTTAAAAAATAAAAAGGGATTGGACTGTTATTTAATGAACAGTAAAATTCTCAAATTTATCTGTGAAGAGATCAGCGAAATCCTTTCTGAAATTCTTAACTCTTGTATGCTAGAAGGTATATTTCCAGACGTACTGAAACTGAGTAGGGTTGTCCCTGTATTTAAGAATGGCCAATCTGACGTTGTTGATAATTATCGACCCATTGCCATCACACCTATAGTAGGTAAGATCTTTGAAAATGTCTTGAAGCAGAGAGTAATAGACTTCTTCAAACTAAACAAAATAATTTCACCTAACCAATATGGTTTCAGAGAAGGCCGATCAACCGTTGATGCAGTAATGACCCTGATATCAGATATAGTGGAAGGTTTGGATCGATGCGAATGTAAAGGATCGAATAGATAATTCAATTTCTATAAATTTTTAATATTTAAGAATTTTATAACTTTAATAAAACTCTTTCAAGATGATGTAATCCAAGTTAAGGAAAGTCCGAATTTAGTTTTCATTACCTACGCGATGGGAAATATAATATAAGCGAGCATTGAAGCAATAATTCTGTTAAGGTCAGCACTAGAGAAATCAAATACGCCTGTAGTCCGACGGCGGCACAGGAAAGTAAAGTCATTAATAAAGACCCAACTTGAAATTAAAACTCAAGAGAACAGATTAGAATTATTTTCCCAGATTAAAAACTGCTCAAAAATCATGTAGAGCCTTTTAGTAGGATGCTAATTATCAAAACCAGATGGTCAGCGGCGTGAGTACAGAGAGACATTGTTGAATTAATAGCCTCCAGACTAAACTATTGTATAAAAGATTAAGTTTCGGACGTGATCAAAACTGCGTTTTCGAAAAACCGCTGAGCGAGGTCAATTGGAACTGTGGGAACGAAAACCGTTCAACTGGAAAGGCGGAGTTAGTGAGAGGGCGGTTCCAAATTATTTAATGAGAGAAAAAGAGGAAAATATTCGGACATTGGCATCAGAACTCTGATTGGGAAGTTAAGTAGCCTTGGGGGTAAAACGTCTAAGCCAAGAATTAAGAAGTAGGCGGTCAAACCGACTAACTCGAAAAAGTGGGAATTAAAAAATTTCAAAGAGGAAACGGGAGTCTCCTTTCAGCTGTCGTCGTAACAGTTTGGGGAACGCGAAAAGTCTCTGGTAGTTAACCAGAATAAAAAGTCTATAATTGGCGTCGCGACGGTTATCCGCGAAATTAGTCTTGTTTTTAAAACAAAGTGTTTGTTAGCTAAGTAAAAAAATTAGATACGCGAAGTAGAACCGCGAACTTTCTTGAAGTTGATTAAGAAAATTATTCTTGAATAAATTTTAGTTAAAATATTCGTAATTATTTGTGAGTGATTAATCAGTTATTACGAATAGGAATAATAATTATTACACGGTCGTAATACGGGTAAAATAAATGTCTCAGTGAAGTGCCCAATATTTGGATTCATTTGGATTTTCCTTAAAAGGAGAAAGGTCAGAGATTTTTGTATACTAATACTTATGTACTTTGGTATATTTTGGAACCTTAAGGGTTACCGTTCAATAAAGTCAGACAATTTAATAGACAGTTGTGGATGAATAACCCACAGGTTGCTAAATAAAATACACCTTGAGTGTGTCGTGTCAAAAAGGCACTAAGATTTTTTTTTTGATGTTGTTATATACCAAGGTAAATAATTTTGTAATTATTTACTACTTGTAAGGTATGGTTACTGTAATAAAGGATAAAGTACCAACTATTAATCAAAGATTGATTTTACCAATAAAGGGGTAAATAAACTTAATTACTAGGTATTATTATTATTAAAGGTAATAGTTTATATTATATCTCTCACAAGTTCGATGCATCCGTGAGGGAAAATTAAGTGAAATCTATTGTAGGTATTAGGGGTATATTATAGCCATCAAATTATTTAGTGTTTTGTACGTTTATATTATTATTTTATAAATAAAATTTAGTAAATTAAATTCATGAATTTAATTTTTCTCACCCAGACATATTAAAATTAAACAAAACGAATGGTCTGTTAAGTGATGTAAATAACATAGAGAAAATTTCATTATATTATTTTTTTTTATTTTTAATTTCAATCAGACCAACTAAACAAAAGGAAAAAGTTAAGTTAGGAGTGTAATTAACTCTCCTAAGACATAATATAAAAAAAAACAGGAACACTAATAGTTCCGAATCAGAAGAGAGGCCTGGGCAGAGTCATTGAAAATTATTTTGTTTTTTTTTTTTTATTAAGGTACGTATAGATTTTTTTTTTTTCTCTTATTGTTTCTCTTTAGTGAATTTGACACTCGAGATCGCCACGGTGTATGCCAGTGGTCAGATCCGGCTCCACGACTTCCTTTCAAAAAACTTTAGTTCCGCTCGGCTAAAAAAAATCAAAAGGTTGACTATCAACAGGGGACCTCGTAACCGGTTGTCTTGCATAAACAGGCAGGAGGCCCGCGTTGCTACATTGGTGTCAGGTGTGGGGTCTAAGAGTGTCAAAGAACGCTGAGAAAAACAAGTAGGAAAGGTTTTGAGTGTCAAAAAGACCGGCATAAGAAATAGGAAAATGTCAAAATTCCCCTAGGTTTTTTTTTTAATAAGAAAATTTTTAAGTACAGGTACCTACCTACCTACCTAGTCGGGTTAAATTATACCCATAAATTAAGGTAAATAAAATTACCAAGTTAGGTCCCTAATTAATTTAGAAGGGCAGAAATTGATTGAAAGGAAAAATTTGTTAATTTTTTTTTATGTCAATAATTATTAAGATTAAAAGATTGATAAATAGATCTGCAAATTATAAGTAGATAAATACTACGTATCAAAGAGAACCGCTTGAGCAGTACGTGCTGAAACCGTAATTACTGAAGTAGGTATTTGTTTATGTTATACGGCGCCGGAATTCAGGCGCGAGCAATTATTAAAGCTAAAGCGGCGTTCAGACTAAGAGGAAAATTAAAAGTTGAGAGAATACTTAATTACAGTACCATAAATTACACAAGTGGCTATTTATTTTTAATTGGCTTATTAACCCCTATTTGCAAGGTATTTTTTTTTACTATTTTGATAATTGGGATAAATCTTGGTCTATGGTTTTATTGTTATTTTTGTGTACTGCGTTAGGCGTAAGCCTTATTTTATTTTGCACTGTATTGGCAATTGTGTGTCGTTGATAAGGAAATCGGAATTGCGTTGCATCATCAAACAGCTAAGGTATTATTCTATTTTTATTAAAGTTCAGGTTGATTAGACCGGTGTTTGTTGTCTCTAAGTAGGACATAGATTCAAAATGGAACCCAATGTTCCGATAGATGTTGCAGGAGGTGTCCCTAATGACCAGGATGCACAAGCACCCCATCAAGTAATCGAAGTTACGGCAGTTCAGAAAGTTAGTTTAGGAGTGCTAGCTTCGACCTTTGATAATTTTAGTGGACGAGGTTCGGTCTCAGAATATTTTAATAAATTAGAGGCTAGGGCAAAATTAGATGACCTAAGTCAGAGTGATACTCTGAAGATTTTTAAATTCAAATTGGTAGGCGAGGCTTTACAATTCTACAAAGCTAATGAGGACCTAAGCGTGTTAACTTACGAGGCCCTCAAGGAAAGATTTGTGCAAAAATTCTCTCAGATTCGCATACCGGGAGATGCGCTATTAAAATTAGGCCGGTGTTACCAGAGAATAGATGAAGGGGTGTCTTCATTTTGCACGCGATTAAGTTTCCTGGGAGCGAGCGCACTATCAGACGCATTAAAGGACGCCACCGAAGAGCAAGAAGCTGGAATTATTAAACAGCATGAACAGTTAGTCATTAATCAGTTCAAAATAGGACTGCGAAAGGAAATGATGGAAAAAGTAGGTCTGACCATATTTGCCGAACAAAATTTAACCCTCGATAGGGCGGAAGAAATAGTTAAACTTCAAGAGCTGACACAGGCCATGACTAGACAGAAGCTTACAAATGAAGGTGCAGTCAAATTTTGCCAGTATTGCTCCAAGGACGGCCATTCCGCTAGCGAATGTCGAAAAATGAAGAGGAACAACTCAATTAAACAAGACTATAGGCGACCAAGGGACTTCGACAGACCCGGGACGTCGAGACAAGATTACAGGGAAACACCGAATGCTAGGAATTGTTTCCGATGCGGCAAAGAAGGGCACTGGAGACAAGAATGTAAGGAAAAATTGACATTCAAGCCTAGGATTGAGCCTAGAAAAATTTTCGAAGACGGAAAAAATGGTTCCAGAAACAGTAACAACAATAACAACAACAATGAAACTCGCCCTGGAGACAACAGGAAAAATAATACGGAGAAACGCAACGGAACGTTTGAGAAACCGGGAGACAAGCACGAACCAGGCAATGGTTCGTCACCGTCTTTAAACTAAACAGGCATCCTGGCCATCCCCAGCCAGAAAGCCATAGTTTTACAGGGGGAACACATGCCAAAGTATACGGGAATATTCCACTGATGGAAGAATTTACGACAGATGCCGTCCCGTATTTGGTAATTTTAAATATAAACGGCACACCCAGGAAATGTTTATTAGATTCAGGAGCCTCTGTCTCTCTTATTAAGGAGAGCATTGTACCACGAAGGGCGGAAATTTTTTCTATGAAAAATAGATTGAAAATTTTAGGAGTGACAGGCCACTCCCTGCCCTTGAAAGGAATGACAAATTTAATTGTGGATGCAAGACCAAGGTCACGCGTTCAAGTCACAACTCCTTTTGTTATTGTAGACGATGGAATGTTCGAAGATTCGGATGTTCTGCTAGGAAGAGATTTCCTGAAACGAAACAATTGCAGCATGCAGTATTACAAGACAGGGACATCACAGATTCGCTTGTGGGGAGCATCCCTATCATTATTAAATAGTGAGCAAGCGGAATATCGAATGCAAGAGGCTGGAATATATTTTGTGACAAGTAAAAAATCAGGGAAAAACTCAGTTAGTCAAGGACAAAATTCCCGAAAATATAGCGACGTTGTAGCAGGCCGTAGTAGTTGTCAAGAATACCCTAGGTCTACGCCCCAGGAAAAGGAGTACATAAGAAAACCAGCGAGAAAACCGATCCAGAATGAATGGATAAATTCTAGAATAATTCAAAGGTCCAAGAAGGTAAGACAACCTCGACGCGAGACTTCGCCAAGGACACAGAAGTTCGAACAAACTCCGGAAAAACCAGAAGAAGGTTTGGATCAAGGGACAGCAACTCCGAAAAATGTAATATCAAGACCAAAAAGGAAGAAGAATTCCTCGAAAAATGGTTACGCGACAAACCGGAAAGTGGGAAAAAATTCTCACAACTTCGAAAATTTGGAAAAGAAGAAAAACAAGTTTTCTTCAGGAAAAACTACTCAATCAGAATGGGAGGAATGGTTAGAATTTATTAGAGATTTCGTCTACAACTATGAATTTGAAGAAAGATTCAGGAAACTGAGAGGAAGTGAAAGGAAAATTTTGGAATGTTCTAGACCAAAGATAAATTCCGAGAAAAATACCGACGAGGAAAACATGCAAAAAGAACAACAAGAAATGCTTAAATTTATGGTAAATTTGGAAAAGGATGCCTTGGAAGCTATGATCAAGGAAGAAGAGCAGGAAGCAAAAAGCAAGCATGAACTGACCAACCAGGAAGAAGAATTACCTTCAGAGACACTTGTGACATTGAAAACAAGTGTAATAATTAAACCAAGAGGACAGACTGTCTTACCAGGAAGATGCAAGCATCCTTTGATGGGAAGAATTTTAGTGATCGAACCAATCGAATTAAATCACAAAGGACTTCAGGTTGCAAGAGTAGTAGAAAAGTCACAGCTGGATGTGTCTGTGATCGTACTAAATACATCTGATCAAGAAATAAAGGGCAAACCTAGGAAGGGCAACAGGCCTACACAAACCTCAAATAGGGAATCTGACAGTGAAACGGATGAAGAAATCGACACTGAGGAAGAAGAAGAAGAAGACCCAGAAGAGTCCTACGGACAAGAAAATAAATCAGGATCAAGGTCAAAACGCCGACAGCGTAGAACAAGGGAAGACTCATTTAATGAGGAAAGTGAAGAACTCTCGGACGAGGAAGAGGATCCGGAAGTACGACGAGCCAGGAAGGAGGCACAGAGAAACGCGCAGATGTATTTGCCGTTCTGTCCACAGATAATGTACTATCCAACGCCCGCCATGATGGCGCCACCTCAGCCAATAGCTAGATTACCGGCTCCAATTCCCCCAGAAAGACCACTTCCGCGGAGATCTTCCAGACTACGACGACCGCCGGTTCGGTTGGATTTGTAGAAGACGCGTTAATTGCCCGTGTCTGGCCCGGGTTAAGAATAGGCAGACCGCCATGCAGCGTGTCGTAAGAGGCGGCAGAAGCATCAAAATTTCTATTCTTTAAGAATAGGCAGTCCGCCATGCAGCGTGTCGTAAGAGGCGGCAGAAGCATCAAAATTTCTACTCTTTAAGAATAGGCAGTCCGCTATGCAAGCGTGTCGTAAGAGACGACAGGAAGCATTGTATCGAGCACGGAAGACTCGAAGGTCAAGAAACGGATTATTGTTATTTCCAGTTGCTTTATGAGGAAGCACACGTCAGAATGTCTGGATGACATTACAATTTTACCCGTGTCCTTCCCAGGTGACACAAAGAGTTTGAAGACAGGCAGTCTGCTGAGCTAGCATGTCATATTAGGAAGAATAGCTCCATTTTCTTCTTAAGACAGTGAGCCTGTTTTTCGTATAAAGCGAATAAGTGCCAAAAGCGATTCAAAAGACTTCAAAGGTTCAGAGGGTTTGAAGCGAATCAAAAGGGCATAACGGTTGTAAAGGAAGGTGAACTTTCCGATTAACGAAATGTTGTCCGACGAGTTGAAATAAACTGTCGAAAGATTATTAAATTGCGCTACAGGTGCGCCAATTCTGTGAATAATTCGCAGAAGCCTTATTAGAGTTGATGAGTTCTATATGGAGTAGGTATCCATAGAAAATCCTTATCAGTATAGGAGGGTCGAATCAGTTGACTTGAATTCTAACCAGTGGTGTCAAAAAATAGACAGACATAAGTTTGATATAGGTAAAGTTTATTAGAGTAGTTCAAGGAGTATGTTAGAAGGCATACGCAGGGCGAAGTTTGGGCTTCCGGATCGTTGGCATTGGAGGATCTGAGGTAGGTGTCACCTTGTTATCCGCTCAGTTCTCCGTGTGACGATGACGGAGGACCAAGATTCGACCTGGAAGATTACTTATCGAAATTAAAAGAGTATTTAATGGAAATATAATTATCAAGATAGGTTAGATAATTATCTATGATATTATACACCCATAATTAATAATTAATCGTAGGAAGGCTAGAATTAAACAATAAGGTGAGGTTAAGGTGAAAGATAGAAGCAGACACCTAAATGATGAACAACAAAAGGTAAGGGTCATGATGAACTCTGTTCAGGTGATGCAACTAGCAACCAGTTTTCCTTGTGACCTCAAAATATCTGACGTGCATAAAATCGTCAGGAAATCATAGATAAATGGGAGGTAAGGGATAAATAATTTCCTCCAGGGGATGAATTTAATTCATTGAATAAGGTCAGGTTCAGACCAGGGAATTAACAAGTTAAGTATTCCAGGAACAAAACCAATAATGGATAATAAAGATCCAAGGTCAAGGACACACAATCAATGGATCAAAAGTATCATTGAAGGGACTTTTTCAAAGTTCGAAATTTTTGAATTAAGGAGGAAAATTCAATTTAAATTTTCAAACGTCATAATAAACGAGAAAATACGACCCAGTAAATGATGAAACTGGAAAAGGCAGGATGGTTACTCCCATTGAGTAAGCATCTGGTCTGCTCGACAGAGATCGAACACTTATTATTGTTCATTGTAAATTTGAATATGTATTTTGTATTAAAAACTAACAGTAAGGTTAGATTGTAGACTAACAGCAAGGTGCTGTAGAGAAAATAGAAATGTACTGTATTGTAGAAATAAAATTAGGAGTGAATGCATAAGGTATAGGGTGGAATTTAACTAAAATGACGAACTGAATTAATAAAATGTGATTTTCAAAAGGTGACAACACGAACTGCAAGTGTGAGGACATTAGTGAATCTCAAGTTAAAGACAGAAAAGTCATAAACAATTTCGTAAATTCATCCGCGATCGGTACCATGCATATCCTAACGTCAATAAGTTTTCTACTAGGGCTAGTTCAATGTTGGAGCTTGATAGCCTACGACTGTGAAGATGTGCGAACAAACATATCAACAGTGTCAATCAAGGATGTAGCAGAATGTCCAGAACCAGAATCAGAATACGTTGTGGAAAAGGTAGACGTCAGCGTCATCCAGCGAAACCAGGTGAAACTCCAGAAAGTGATGACCTGTTTAGTAGAAATCATCCAAACCAAGTTCTATTGTGGTCACTTATCACACAGTTCTGTGGTCAGTGGAAGTATGTCAAGCTACGTATACCAGCTGGGAGCACAACAATGCCAAGAAGTACATAGATACAAAACTTTGCGCCTATTCAATCAAGTAATAGGACAAATAGTTATGAATGGAAGTACACAAGCTTCCTTGACAATACATGGAACCTTGCACGCAAATGGGTACTGCGAAGGAATCAGCTACCAAGAAGCAGGGAACTTCTGGGAAAATATTGTAATTGTAGCAGCTATAACGATCAAGACGAGAGACTATTTTGCTAGCGTCAAAATCGAAGAAAATGAAATCAGCTTATTGGGTGGAATCACGTGTCCATATTTGGCTGAATATTGTTTTGACACAGTGTACGGAGAAACCGTATGGGAAGAAGAAAGAGAATCAGGGTGTCTAAACTACTTTACCTTACTCTATACAGGTAAAGCAAGACAAGTCACCAGTCGAACCACGAAAGAGAAATTTATGATCGTGGAAAGCAATGATAAAATCTTCGCCCTCACTATGGTGAAGAAAAT
This sequence comes from Malachius bipustulatus, assembly GCA_910589415.1. Taxonomy (NCBI): domain Eukaryota; kingdom Metazoa; phylum Arthropoda; class Insecta; order Coleoptera; family Melyridae; genus Malachius; species Malachius bipustulatus. The sequence continues at coordinate 42,805,734 of OU342635.1, read as the reverse complement.
TTCATTGTGCGGCGACGAAGTGTGGCAGACAGAACACCCTAGGCTGGTGTTGACAATAAATAACACAGCCTTGACGCAAACTTCAGGTATGAAACTGATACCTCAGAATACTGACCTACTTATGTACATGAACAGTAAATTTCTGTACATAGAGCAGGCTTACAAAGGAGAATTGGAAAGATTATATCTAGATGTTCTACACAGAAGATGTCTACTACAGAGAGAAATCCTGAGGAACCGGTTACTTATGGCTCCATTTTCGCCAAATGCTGTCAGCCAGCTGCTGAAAAATGAACCAGGATATGTAGGAAGAGTTTTGGGAGAAGTCCTTTATATCATGAAATGCACTCCCAAGGTAGTAATAATCAGGCGTACTTCAGAGTGTTATAATGAGTTACCCATCACTCTAGACGAAAAACCTTATTTCATGTCTCCAATCACTCATGTAATACAAGTTTATGCCGAACAGATAGAGTGCAACGGTGTCGCACCTCCTCTATACGAAATAGATACCGAATGGGTAGGACTAACGCCGTATCCAACTGGGAAGAGAGATCCAGAGAAGTTGCCAGTGGAAGCCAAACCGAAACTGACGTTCAAACCAATATTACCATTAGGACAAGCAGGACTCTACACCCAGGAAGAAGTCAACAAGGTGCAGCGACTATTGACGTTTGGGATCGAACGTAAAGCCGTCGAAAACATTATCACGCGTCGTGTCGCGGGAATGCCCACAAGTGGACAAGGGTATTCCACTCTCGGAATCTTCAACCCGGAAGAGTTGAAGGAACTAACGCGATCTACACTCAAACAAACTTGGGGTTGGTTTGTAGATCTAGGAACTTTTATCAGTGGAGTTATCGGATTCTATGTGGTCTTTAGAATCTGTAAATACGTAATTGGAGTAGTGTTAAATGGACTACACTTGTATCAAACTCTAGGTTACGGGTGGAAACTCCTCGCGTGCATCTGGAATTCGCTCACGGTAATGTTAGTGCAAAAACATTTGTGGAAACAAACGCGAGAAAGTGCAGATGAGAAGGAACTTGAGACAATAAACGTGACTGAATCACACGTAAACGAAGTGCGTACCGAACGGGAAGCTGACGGACAAGGTCAGGTGGTGCACGTGCTATATCCTACGTTGCCCCATAATGCAAACCCAACTCACTGGACAGACAAGGTCAGTGCCGCGACCTAGGAAGTCATTAGTAAGTGCGGTTAATTACCATCGTACGTGACTGCATACGTGAGTGTCTTCATCAACTATACCTTAGACTATATACATAAATGGGAGGAGATGTTATCCTCAGATCATGTACAGACATAAGCATGTATTATTAGCATAACTTAGACTTAAGTTATTGATAGGTTATCTCCTACTACTAAGGGTAGATTATAGGGGTAGGGGGTTAACAAATCGACAAGTTTTGTAAAACAAGAATCGATTTGACAAAAAAGGGAGTTATGTAAAGGATCGAATAGATAATTCAATTTCTATAAATTTTTAATATTTAAGAATTTTATAACTTTAATAAAACTCTTTCAAGATGATGTAATCCAAGTTAAGGAAAGTCCGAATTTAGTTTTCATTACCTACGCGATGGGAAATATAATATAAGCGAGCATTGAAGCAATAATTCTGTTAAGGTCAGCACTAGAGAAATCAAATACGCCTGTAGTCCGACGGCGGCACAGGAAAGTAAAGTCATTAATAAAGACCCAACTTGAAATTAAAACTCAAGAGAACAGATTAGAATTATTTTCCCAGATTAAAAACTGCTCAAAAATCATGTAGAGCCTTTTAGTAGGATGCTAATTATCAAAACCAGATGGTCAGCGGCGTGAGTACAGAGAGACATTGTTGAATTAATAGCCTCCAGACTAAACTATTGTATAAAAGATTAAGTTTCGGACGTGATCAAAACTGCGTTTTCGAAAAACCGCTGAGCGAGGTCAATTGGAACTGTGGGAACGAAAACCGTTCAACTGGAAAGGCGGAGTTAGTGAGAGGGCGGTTCCAAATTATTTAATGAGAGAAAAAGAGGAAAATATTCGGACATTGGCATCAGAACTCTGATTGGGAAGTTAAGTAGCCTTGGGGGTAAAACGTCTAAGCCAAGAATTAAGAAGTAGGCGGTCAAACCGACTAACTCGAAAAAGTGGGAATTAAAAAATTTCAAAGAGGAAACGGGAGTCTCCTTTCAGCTGTCGTCGTAACAGTTTGGGGAACGCGAAAAGTCTCTGGTAGTTAACCAGAATAAAAAGTCTATAATTGGCGTCGCGACGGTTATCCGCGAAATTAGTCTTGTTTTTAAAACAAAGTGTTTGTTAGCTAAGTAAAAATTAGTTACGCGAAGTAGAACCGCGAGTTTTCTTAAAGTTGATTAAGAAAATTATTCTTGAATAAATTTTAGTTAAAATATTCGTAATTATTTGTGAGTGATTAATCAGTTATTACGAATAGGAATAATAATTATTACACGGTCGTAATACGGGTAAAATAAATGTCTCAGTGAAGTGCCCAATATTTGGATTCATTTGGATTTTCCTTAAAAGGAGAAAGGTCAGAGATTTTTGTATACTAATACTTATGTACTTTGGTATATTTTGGAACCTTAAGGGTTACCGTTCAATAAAGTCAGACAATTTAATAGACAGTTGTGGATGAATAACCCACAGGTTGCTAAATAAAATACACCTTGAGTGTGTCGTGTCAAAAAGGCACTAAGATTTTTTTTTTGATGTTGTTATATACCAAGGTAAATAATTTTGTAATTATTTACTACTTGTAAGGTATGGTTACTGTAATAAAGGATAAAGTACCAACTATTAATCAAAGATTGATTTTACCAATAAAGGGGTAAATAAACTTAATTACTAGGTATTATTATTATTAAAGGTAATAGTTTATATTATATCTCTCACAAGTTCGATGCATCCGTGAGGGAAAATTAAGTGAAATCTATTGTAGGTATTAGGGGTATATTATAGCCATCAAATTATTTAGTGTTTTGTACGTTTATATTATTATTTTATAAATAAAATTTAGTAAATTAAATTCATGAATTTAATTTTTCTCACCCAGACATATTAAAATTAAACAAAACGAATGGTCTGTTAAGTGATGTAAATAACATAGAGAAAATTTCATTATATTATTTTTTTTTATTTTTAATTTCAATCAGACCAACTAAACAAAAGGAAAAAGTTAAGTTAGGAGTGTAATTAACTCTCCTAAGACATAATATAAAAAAAAACAGGAACACTAATAGTTCCGAATCAGAAGAGAGGCCTGGGCAGAGTCATTGAAAATTATTTTGTTTTTTTTTTTTTATTAAGGTACGTATAGATTTTTTTTTTTTCTCTTATTGTTTCTCTTTAGTGAATTTGACACTCGAGATCGCCACGGTGTATGCCAGTGGTCAGATCCGGCTCCACGACTTCCTTTCAAAAAACTTTAGTTCCGCTCGGCTAAAAAAAATCAAAAGGTTGACTATCAACAGGGGACCTCGTAACCGGTTGTCTTGCATAAACAGGCAGGAGGCCCGCGTTGCTACACGAACTCACGAAAGTAACTGCCATCGACCTTACAAAAGCATTTGATTGTGTAAACCATGAGTTGTTGCTTGATAAGTTATATTGTTATGGCATTAGTAGGGGTCGCTCTTGAGGTGTTTAAGACCTATTTGGAGAATAGAGTACAATATGTAGTATGGAATGGAACGCAGTCTGGTGCTTTGGTTCAGAAGGCTCTTGGCATCCCGCAGGGATCAATATTGGGATCAATACTTTTTATATTATTTATCAATGACCTTCCAGACTTTATTAAAGACGCTTCCACTGTTCTGTACGCTGATGACACGACGCTCTATAGAACCGGGCAACCGTCGGATGTTGAGGAAAACATGTAGCAAGTGGTTGAGGCGGCATCTAATTGGTTTGCTGCAAATATGCTACAGTTAAATGCATCTAAGACTCAGTCTTTAACTATAACCTCTAGTAAGCTCGTGCCCAGAGAGGAACCCATATGTTTGCTGGGGTTGCATATAGATCAGCACCTGACATGGTCTAGACACATAACGAATGTATGTTTGAAAGTCTCTAAGGGCATATTTATTTTGCGTAAACTACAAAGTCTCCTACCCGAAGATACTTTAAGAATGGTATATTTCTCTTTAATACAGAGTCACCTGACTTATGGCCTACTCCTTTGGGGAGCCTCAGCTGACGCAACGCGTGCGTTTGCTACTCAGAAAAGTGCCATAAGGGTGCTAGCGGGAGCGGAATTCCGTGCACATTGTACACCATTTTTTAAAAGATTACAGATAATGACCCTGCCCTGTCTGTACATTTATATGACTTGTGTACACATTCACGAAATGGCCCAGAAGTTGCCCGTTCGGGGTGACTTTCATCTCTATGGTACAAGGAATAGACAGCTCCTCCAAATTCCCTTCTCGAGGATCAATATAACCGAGAAAAATAAATTGAATTACCGGCTGTATAATAAACTGCCTGATACATTAAAAGTACTCAAAATAAGAAAATTTAAATCGCAATTGAAAACTTTATTAATCGAACATGCATTTTATGATGTAAAACAGTTTTTGTCTACCAATTTATGATTTATTTTCTAGGTGATGTGTATCTATATCTTGCTTCTAATTTTTATTGTCTTGTATTTACCTATTGTCTTATATTTACCTACGACGTGCCTAAAATGCTGCAATTCTTTTGTTTCAAATGTAATTGTATTATTAATGGCAAATAAATATTATTATTATTATTATTATGAAGGGAAATTTACGTAGAGCTCGCCTATAGCCGTCTCAAGCGCAAATAATAGGTAAGAAAATTTCATGATTTTTCAGGATTGGTCGATCTAGAGTTCGCCTATAGCCATCTCAAATACCATCTGAAGGGTTTGGGAATCTGATTGAATCTGATTTCTTGACGGCCTTGTATAGGCTTTTATAGGCGCGGTGGCATGCGCTGACCCGCTTTCTAAACACGGCACGCAACAAAGCGCGCCACTCGCAATGGTCCTATATCGTGATTTCGTGTGTTTATTTTAATCATACCTCCTTTATCGCGAGACTTAGCACGTTGAGTTTGCGGCTACCTTACTAAATCATCCTGAACTTGAATTACCTAAAATTTCCATAAAATCAGCCGACGCGTTCTCGTACTTCTTATTGTATCTACTTATTGATTATTCACCGGCTTAAATTTCATTACGTATTTTTACCTGCTCGCTGTTTAGAGATCATGATGAATTTTTGGCTATTGACGTTTATTTATTTGCTTTACTGATTGGCTAGCTTTCGTTATCGTAGGTGGGATACTTAGCAATTTTATTGTATTAAAATTCACTTGTTTCACGTATCTTTCCAACCGGTCCGCATCGAGGTCGTCCTTTTCTCTTTCAACTTGGACGTTTCTTTCGTCGTTTTTAAAGATGCTAGAATAACATCAGAACGACGTTTTATTTTATGAATATTTAATGCTAAGGCAGATATACATTTCCTTAATGTAATAGCGCGTTGTTGCGTTTTAATTTTCTAACATTTATAACTCTAGGTAGTTATGTATCTACACTATCGCTACCTGCTTTTTTGGTTTAGTTGAATATAACAAGGGAAATAGAAATAAATTTCTTATCATCCTACCTAGGGCGATTCATTTCAAAATCTAAAAATGGTATATCATTGGAAATAATTACTTATTTGAAATAATTGTTATTCTTTTATTGTTTTCTTGTTGTTCTTTTGCATTGGTGTTTGTCTATTTTTTCAAGTGTAGGTATATTGTTTAATAACTGTGAATGATAGATATTATTGTATTGGTGTGTGTGTGAAAGAGGGTTGTTTGATATTATGGTTTGATTTACATGAGATTTTGTATACTATATGGGTCTTTTTTACAGACCCATATTTTTGACTTCTGCTTAAACTATACTAGCAACTCCGTACAGCAGACCCGTACATTGAAATTAGCCCTCATGAGTGTTGGTGGTAACTAAGTTGGTGGTAACTTCGAGTCTAATCTCAAAGTGGAGATATGTCAGACAATATGAAAATGTAATAAAATACCGGGTGTCCCATTTTAAATGTGAAAGTTTTGGCTACCTACTTCAGATGTAACCGGGAGTGGTATGCATAATATACAGGTTGTTTCTTAATAACATTCGAATATTTAAGGAGGTTATTCTTGGGTCAATTTTGAGAAAAAAACTTTATATGAACGTATGTCCTAAAAGTCTTAACTTTTGGATACAGGGTGGTAAATTTTTTAAAAATAAATAATTTTTTCATAATATCTGTAATACCGCTCTGGATATTATAATGCAATTTAATAGAGAAGTATTACTCATCAAGAGGCATTTTTTCATGTACCACATTTTGTTTTATCTCCACTAGTGACATCTTGCAGAATTTTACCTGCATATTTTTATATTTTTTTATTGTCGTTTAACGACAATCTTGTGACCATGTAGAGAAACAGATTTTATTTTTTTAGGAAAAAACCGTGCATCGGACTGAAAAAAAATAGGTTATCAAATTTGCTTGGAAATGAATGGGGATCCCAAAAATAATTTCTATTTGAACAGAAATCAGTGGAGTACCATCAATGTCTGCTGAAATATGCAGGTAAAATTCTGCACGATCCTGCACCATCGGCACTAATGGAAATAAAATGAAACGTGGTACATGAAAAAATGCCCCTTGATGCGTAATACCTGTATACGAAATTTCATTAAAATATCCAGAGCGGTATTACAGATATTAGGAAAAATTGATTTATTTTTATGAAACTTTACCACCCTGTATCTAAAAAATTAAGACTCTTAGGACATACGTTCTCAGGAAGTTTTCTTCTTAAAATGGACCCAAGAATAACCTCCTTAAATATTCGCATGTTATTAAGAAACACCCTGTACACAACGTATATTTTAGTTCGGTGCGTCGAAATTGACAACATAAAATAAATGATCCAATTTTCAGTGCTCTATTCCAATAATTTTTCCTGGCAAATTTTATATTATTTCAAAACTGCTCTGTTAAAAAAATAAACGATAGATATAACTCCAAAATATCTACTTACTTTTTCTTTTCGTGATTCCCGGGTGAAGTTAAATAAGGTAAACGAGCAGCAATTGGTTCAATTTGTTTCATAAACTCATCTCCTACGAGTCCATCATTCTGCAAAACAATAAATAAATTTTAATTTTAAAATTAGGTACCTGCTAGACACAACGATAGATACTGACAGAGTCTAAATTGTAAGCGAAATCTCCATTATGCATCACAGCATCGTATAACGACCGATTTAAAACTTCATCCTGGAGACGTGGCATAATTTGATCATTTTCACTCCCCATGTCGCCTAAAACTGCGAATGTAGGCCACCAGAGATGTTCTTGAGGTGGAGTCTTGAAACTGAATATTTCAGACCAGCTCAAGTTGCTATTGCTCGTGCCATCGCTACCGCAGCGATACACTTCAAAAAAGTTTTTGTAAATCATAAAATGATTATACAGGTAACTCAAGTACCTTTTGTTAATGGTTTTAATAAACTGTACATATATTTTACAGGTACTATATTCTTGAATAACAATAAGATAGATTTACTTACAATAAGTAGAATTATATGCGAGATTTTTTAAAGTCGCTGTATGAATATACTGAGACCTTTTCAATTCTCCATCATCGATAAATATTTTTGAACTGCCTTTTGTTTGGTCCTTCAGGTCGGTTAAACCGTATTGAACAATCGATGATGTGGTTTCATTTAAAGTAGACCAAGTGATTACAATATCGTTACTTTGTTCACCATAAGCGAGATGTATTTGTTCTGGTTGAATGGAAGAGGTAGTAATATCGACATTAAAATATAGAAGAAATGCTACACTAATTATATTTTGTAAGTTGCACATTTTTTTATCATTAAATAACAAACCTTCGAAATTAAAGACTAAAAAAAATGTATACAGGTAAGTACTTATAGTTTATCTAAATAATTTTATCTCAAGTACCTACCTACAGTTCTTCAGACTGATTAACTTATTAAATACACAAACTTTATGTGATATCATATTTATTAAAGTACTTGTGTAAATACAGTCACAGTTGTGTAAAGGTAGACCCTAATTATCTGCTCAAAATATACAGTGGAGTAGAAAATTTGAAAATAATTGAGTTTTATTGTTAAATCTACCTACCTAGCGGATGAATTATTATTATTTATCTTAAGCTTTCTTAACTTTGATTAAGTTATCTCAATTTATAAATAATGATGTACAACACCTAGGTTGATTCAATTGTCAAGTAGGCCGAGTGGTTTTCCAGTAACAATAAAATCAAGAGGAAATCACAAAATATGGATTCTACCACGTGAGTCCGGGAGCTGACCAATTTCAGACCTCTTATTAAAATATGGAATTTGTCCAATCTAGTATGAGACTGGTGTAGTATAAACCTACCTTACCTATTTAACCTATTTAGATTCTGCGTCATGCGCATCAAATTCAGTAATGAAACCTGGTCACTGGCAACAAATCTGTAATGTGGCCCCCGGACTGAATCTTCACTGATTTTGAGATTCCCCCGCCCTGAAATCTGTAGCTTCAAATAATAATAATAATAATAATAATAATAATAATATTTATTGTCCATCAAAAGTTTACAGAGTAATATCATTTGAGCTATGCAATATCTATATATCCTACAGAACAATAAACAGTAGTACGCAGTATATGTGTTCACTGTTTTTTTCTTTTAAAGGTACAGATAACTGGACAACGGTAAAAGAAAATTACTTGTGCACCGCTGTCCCAGCATCATAATATTATAGTTGGAACACATTTCATAATTACAAACAAATTACAATCAACAAATCCAAATCTACATTATGCACAGTCCAAGTTTCTGTTAAAATAATTACGTCAAGTTCAAACTTAAAACTAGCCAAGTGCACGCTGAGGTAGTCCATGTTTTTCGATATACTTCGTATGTTTTGATGTATCAAGCTAATACTAACATTTGACAACAATCCCCTTGCAATTTCCACATCCTGAACATTGAGTACCTCATGCGTGTCAAAATTTATGTAACTACAATCACGAATTAAAGGATCCATCCTTCCTCAATTAATACAGCCTATAATACGCTCAAAAAACAACACCAACAACAAAAAATAATCGAAATCAAGATTAGACAATGGCAGCATGTTTACTCGCAATTCAGATAACAAAAAAATATATATATAAACTTAAATAATATTTAACTGAGCAGCGATTATTTTTCACTTGTCTTTCCAGCTCCAGTAACTCCTACCGGTAACGCACCCTTGCTGAATTGTCTTGCTCCCTTCCTATTTTTTTCCTGCGAATTACTCCTTGTTAACATACCAACATGAGACCGACCCAAATGTAGCTTTCTGTTATCGTTTTCCTGCTTTCTTCCAAGAACCTGAACTCCGTGATCACGCTGATTATTCCCCTTCACGTCGATTGGTACATTAGGGGCTGTGTCAATATTATTATGATCCTGCTTCGAAGGTCTATTGACTATGGAATTGCCAACAACAGCGATTTTGACCGTCTTCAAATCTTCAACACTATTCCTAACTCCATCAACTATCAAAAATTGGCCTCTGATATATGCACTACACTTCCTTTCTCTTGCCAATTTTAGATGATTTCTCAGTAGTTTTTGCTCCTCTATTTCCTCTAGTGTTAAGTCTTCCTGTATAAAAATGTTCGTTCCTTTCAGGTTCTTAGATCTCTTCAGAATTTCTATTTTATTTAAATAGGAGACAAGTTCAATCTTTATGATTTGTTTAGTTTTCCCAATCAGGTATATGTTGTTGATCTGTTCACGTCCTAGTTGAATGTCTAGTCTATCACTCAATAAATTCTGGATTACCTCTATAAGACCCAAATGTGACCTGTCTTGAATATTTTCAATACCACGAATAACTATGTTATTCTTCCTATTATTCTTGTCTATCTTTCTAATAGAGCTCTCCTGCTTAACCTGACTTCTTTCGACAATATCAACACGATCCGAAACCTTTACCAAATTTTCCTTAAGACGGGTAAATAGAGTATTACTATTTTCAATAAGATCTTTTTTGACTTCTTTTATGGCCCTATAGATATCTCCAATAGTAAGATCTGCTGTCTCATCTGCCATGTTCCAAACAAAATGGCCGATGTGACTCTAACCAGTCTAACCCCTTTTCAACCCCTGATTTTACCTGTGGTCGTGATCGTCTAGTTTTCGTCTCGTCGACCTTCTACGTTGTGTACGTTGTAACCTTACCTTGTTCGTCCGTAGCAAAACACTACGAAAATATTTTGAGTCAGTCATTTATTGAGAGATAGGAGACATAATTATAGAACACAGAATTTCCCTCTATAAAATTGAATAAATCGTTTTATTATCCTGCTTACTCTGTTACCCTCTTCCCTTGTCATGTTCCTTAGCTAAGTATAGAGTCAGAGGAAAAAAGCCCTTGTGAAGAAAAAAAAACTCTGACTATACAAACGAATATTAAATACAACAAAGCGACGACATGTTAGAATCGAGCATTTGCTTGGGCGTTGAAGGCTGGTGCTAACATGACATTTTAACGTTAGTTAAACTCGATTTAAAGTCGGCCTTTCATCAGATTCCGCTCGATAGAGAATCCCGTCCAAAAACAGCTTTCGCCGGTCACGGCAAAGGACTGTTTCAACATAAACGCCTACCGTTTGGTCTTCATTCCTCGCCACAGAGTCTGGTTCGTCTCTTAGATTGTGTCATGGGCCCCGAACTCAAACCATAAGTCTGGTATTACATGGACGACGTTGTTATTGTAACCCCTGACTTCCCTACCCATCTCGCAGTTTTACGCAATCTTCTCGATAGGTTTAAAAATGCTAATCTCGCCCTTAATTTGGATAAGTTTCAATTCTGTCTCTATTCCCTTAAATTTCTCGATTACGTCGTCGACGAGCGTGGCCTTCATACTGTCCCTGATAAGGTTTCGTCTATCTTGAATAATCCGAAACCTACAAATACAACTCAGATCCGTAGATTCATTGGTCTTATTGGTTCCCTACTGAAAATGATCTCATTCAAACTAAAAAAAAAGCAGGAAGTGGTTCAATAAGGTTCGGCTTTTTTAGGATCAATGAGAACTGAGGTCGGTTAGTGAAACAGAACTAATAAGGAATTTTAAATAATATAAGGAAACAGAATGAATAAGCAGTTACATTTTTGATAGGAACGAGGCTGATTATGATGTTTCAATGTTGAGAATGAAAGAGACTGAATAAGTGGTTACAATCAAAGTAACGAATCAGATTCAATAAGTTGTTTCCACATTGACAATGAAAGAGATTGAATACGTGTTTAAAATCAAGGTAAGGAATCAGGTTGAATAAGCTGTTTGGATACTAATGCCCGTATTCACAAACGATAATTTCCTAAATAATTACGTAATTATTTAAATGAGTGAGATGGAGATATGCAGTTTTTTTGCAATAGAATGAAATGGGGATAATTGATTACGTAATTATTTAGGAAATTATCGTTTGTGAATACGGGCGTAAGAATTAAAGAGACTGAATAAGTGGTTAACGAATCAGGCTGAAAAAGACATTTCGATGTTGAGAATGAAAGAGACCTAATAAGCTTATAGGTTATGATCATTGATTCCCTGAATTATAACTTTGTTAGCTAAACTGCCGCGGGGGTAGAGGAAAGCATGTAGGTCAAGTCACTGTAACTCTCGACGCTAGCTAACACACATGATAACATCAACATTGCCAATGTTAATTCAGGAAATTCATTAGGAATTAATGATAATAACGAATGAAGGTCAACATAGGAATTATGCCGACAAGCTGGAAAGATGGCTAGTGTACCTACCTTTTTTCCTTTGGTAAACGTAATCATGCAGTATAGATCTGAAACAGATACCCCACCTTTTTTCACAAATTTTAAAAATAAGTACAACAACCACTTTATATGATAATATAAAAATTTATTTTATTGTATACCAAAAACATAAATTCTTGAAAAAACATAAGCAAACAATAAAAATTAAAAAAAATGCCATCTCTTCTGCTGCTACCGGCACTCACTTGCCACTTTCTCAAAATTATTTTCCCGGAAATCGGCAAAGTGGGACAGAATATATGCTAAAATTCAGGAGTGAAGTAATACAAAATAGCACAATACACTAACATGAAGGTAACATACCTTTTATTGATTTTATAATATTCAAATTGCAGACCATCATTCGTTGTAAGTTATCTTTCGCATCCCTTCCACCGATTAGATTGTTATTTTTCAATTTAATTTGTTTTTATGCGTTTTTATGCTTACGTATTGATTTTGTACCAATTCATCGTCACAAAGTAAGTTTTCAAAATGGCTTAGCTCTTCTGGGGTATTGATTGGTAGCAACTTTTGTATTTTGTTGTTTTCAATATCCGCGGAATTTTGTTTCCCTTCCAACACTTGAAGACGATTGTCAATACTTCTGACATATGCATTTACTGAAGTAACTGTTTGAATGAAGAATATTATCTGAAAATGCATTTAGAAACTTATTTTTACATATTTCTTGCACAAATGGGTCTATTTGTTAACTCCCAAGCGACTCTAACCAACACAACAGGTTGTACTTGCCGTCGTCCAAGTGCAGTAAATGCAATCTGATGAGATAAGTAAAAAATACTGGAATAAACAAACCACGTAGTAGTAGTATGGTGGGTTGGGGTGGTACACCCCAAGCGACTAGGCCACCGAGGGCCCTTTTCGCCTTACCCAAACCATGGTGAAACTCCTACTCGAACCTCCCCGACCTTTTAATAAAGGCCAGAAGGTTGTTGTATGAGAGGAGTTTCATTTCTTCCTCTTGTAGCTCCTCAGACCCAAAGATGTTGAGCCTGAGGTTACTGTATACCTCGCATACGCCCACATAATGGTGGGAGTCCTCGTCATCCATTCCGCATTTGGGGCAGACCGGGTCCCGAGTGACCCCCATCACTTGCAGGTGTCTGTTCAGGCTGCTGTGACCGGTGAGAACCCCGACTAGTAGTCTGAGTTCCCTCCGGTTCATTCTGGACATGCTGGTCCATCCGTTTCCGATCGGACCAGCCAGAAACAGCCTGGCCTGTCTGCAGCCTGGTGCTGTTTCCCAGTGGTTCTCTAAACCCTTGCGTGTCCATTCTTTTATAGATTCTTTGAGAAGATTTTTGGTCAGACCCAGGACGGGCTCCGGCCCACAAAAGGTTTCCCTGGTCCCGAGCTTCGCGTATTGATCTGCCAGCTCATTACCTGGTACACCTGAGTGTGCAGGAACCCACACGATATGCACCGATTTTCTGTCCGCCAGTCTGTTCAGCGCCTCGACACACTCCTGGACCAGTGGGGAGCTGGTTCCGTGTGTGTCCAGCGCTTTCGCGGCGGCCTGACTATCCGTGCATATGTATATCGTCCGTTCCCCGGCCGCCATTATCTGCTCCAGTCTAGCTGCTTGCAAGATAGCATAAATCTCCGCCTGGAAGACGGTTGCGGTGGACCCAAGAGGGTAGGATCTTCCCAGTTTCCGTCCAGCCAGGTAGAGCCCCGCTCCTACGTGGCCATTTTTGTTCCTGGAGCCGTCTGTGAAACAGACTAGTCCTCCTGGTTCGAAGGCTACCTCCCTTTTTTCCCACTTTTCCTTTTCAGGAATTTGCAGGGTAAATTTCTTGTTTTCTCTGTTGCTTCTTGTTTTTGAGGTAGACATAAGGTTTGAGATTGGTATCTCCATCTCGGCAACCTTGGCTATCTCTGTGTGTCCTTTGTAACCTCCGCCTTTCCATAGTCCCGAATCACGCATTCTTAGGTGGGCCGCCATGGCCTCCCCTTTTATCCAAATGGGAAGCGGTGGCAGCTCCAGAATGACATTCAGGGCTGCTGACGGGGTGGTTCTCATTGCACTTGTTATTAACAAACTGGCGAGCCGTTGGAGTTTAGCTAGTAATAAACAGTTGTTAGTAACAAACCACGTAGCGTAATAAATTATTATTCTATGTACCCACCTGGTTTAGCGGAATCTATGCCAACACAGCTTCCCGATGAAACGGACGATGTGGTGATGGAGCTACGTTCACAATCATTTCTTCCCATTATTGATTCTCCATGTTTCGGAAAGGCCACCAATATAGGTTCGGCTAAATTTGAAAAGATCCTTCTAGCAACTGGCTTCTTGTTAAATGATTTACTATCATTACTTATTACTGTTTCATTATGTTTCGGAGAGTTCACACTAAATCTAAAAATTAAAACATACACATAGTAAAATCAACAAAATTCGGATTATTTGACATAACCTAACCTATTATTGATGCAGGATAGCTTACACATTATATACAGGGTGTCCCAATATTCCATGGACATGGAGCAACCACAGATTACTGAGGTAAAAAAAAGTCGCTCGGACCAAAGTTATCTCTATACCAAAATGCTTCGTTTGTCCGTTAGAGGGCTTCAAAGTCTTTTGAAAATTTTAGTTTTTTTGAAATAGCTCAAAGTCGGCGGATTCAAATTCGATGAAATTTAGTAGGTAAATTTCTTATTAAAACTACTAATTTCTGATGTAAATGATAATTTGACGAAAACCCGGGAAGGGGTGAAACTACCCCTACCCTCCATTAAAATCGATCGTATTTGTTGATAGCGTACCAGGAACGCTGCTCATGTTTTTTTGTTTGAAAGATACATCGTTTCAGCCCATTTTTGGTCTCTTACAAAAATCTGTATCTTTCCGAGGTGCTATGTGATAAAATAAATTAGTCGATGGTACCTAAACCAAAATTTTATTTCATCCTTTTAATTTTAAATCAAATTTTCAATTGTCAGATGTTTATTTGATCTAATCTCATAGAAGACGTTTAATATGGTTCGGTTTTTTTTCAGGTGTTTGCAAACGGTTTTTTTCAAACGCAGTAAACAGTTTGCAAAACGACGAGGTTCCAAGAAAAGTTCAAATCATTTTTTTGCGCAGGATGGAACTTTCTAGGGTCCAAACCGGCGCCCACATCGAGCATCTTTTATGAGATTAGATCAAATAATCACCTGACAATTGAAAATTTGATTTCAAATTAAAAGAATGAAATAAAATTTTGGTTTAGGTACCATCGACTAATTTATTTTATCACATAGCACCTCGGAAAGATACAGATTTTTGTAGAAGACCAAAAATGGGCTAAAACAATGTATCTTTCAAACAAAAAAACATGAACAGCGTTCCTGCTATCCTATCAACAATTACGATCGATTTTAATGGAGGGTAGGGGTAGTTTCACCCCTTCCCGGGTTTTCGTCAAATTATCATGTACATCAGAAGTTAGTACTTTTAATAAGAAATTTACCTACCAAATTTCATCGAATTGGAATGAGCCGACTTTGAGCTATTTCAAAAAAACTAAAATTTTCAAAAGACTTTGAAGCCCTCTAACGGACAAACGAAGCACTTTGGTATAGAGATAAGTTTGGTCCGAGCGACTTTTTTTTACCTCAGTAATCTCTGGTTGCTCCATGTCCATGGAATATTGGGACACCCTGTATATATATATCACATAACTTTTTTATCCTTCAGGATATCGCGCATTTTATTGTGAAATATTAAAACTACATCATTGATGAGATAAAAAGGTATACCGGTTGTCAGTCTCAAAAGTTAGTGGTTTTCGAGACAATCACGTTTTAATAATCTCCTGCATTATTTCTATTTTTTTTTTATTATCCGAAATCTTAATGCAGTAGGTTGAGATAATAACCAGCATTTTGGCAATTAAACATTTTTCACTTTGAGGTATTAAAAAAGCAAACAAATGAACCATATTTACCTAAATTCCTATACAGATTCTGAAATAGTCGATTACCAGGTTGCAGTCTGTTTGGATATCGTGGCAGGTATTCTCGTTTCGCAGCTTGCCCATTGAAGTTTTGTTTGCAATAAAGAGAAATCATATCTCTCTTATCTGAATTTGAAAAATTATTATGTCTCGGCATTATTTAATTTTCCAACTACCAGCAGTAAGCAAAAAATTCTGAACAGTATCAGTAGAGAAAATCATTAACTGTCAATTATCTCGAAAACCACTAACTTTTGAGACTGACAACCGGTATACCTTTTTTTCTCATCAATGATGTAGTTTTAATATTTCACAATAAAATGGGCGATATCCTGAAGGATAAAAAAGTTATGTGTTCATTTAAGTCGTCAACATGACCTAAGTGGCGCCCTCTATAAAATACATCGACACGGATATCAAATTATGATTTCTCATACCGTAAAACATCTATCCCCAAGTTTTCACGTTCGTACCTGTACAATTTTTCGAGATATTTTGAAAAGAAATTTTTTAAATCTCATTTTTGCCACCCTGTATCTTTTTTATTATCAAGATTTTGTTAGAGCAAGTAGTGTCAGATCGTAATATTTTTAAACCAAGAATCTCCCATTTCACCACACGGACCATTACTTACGGGACACTCTGTATACAGGGTTATTCACGGTATACGCCACGGAAGTTTATGGCCGTGTCTCTGGATTTTTGGATCTTTTTATTTTTGAAGTGGATAGAGACCCGGCAGAGGGGTACGTTTTAAAATTATATTCATAATGTACAGGTGTCCCAAAAGCATGAAACATATCAAAGTTATGTTTTTTTAAATGGAATGCTCCTATGTAATTGCATTTTTAGATTGCCTGGGAAGAAAAAAGAAGATTGGCTTTTACAGTTGGTGTTTAAATTCAGAGGTTTGTGAGTTATCAACAAGTGAAAATCGTCATTTTTCAAGTTCAAGGCCCTGTACAACGAAAACGGTTCAAGATAGAGAAAAACGGCTTACATGTCCCTATTTTAACTTTTCATGTACTATCCAATGATGTAGATGAAATGTTTATACAGGGTGATAAAAAAATTTGAAAAATTCTGAGATTTCTCCACGCGTCGACAAATAAAAAAATCAAAGAAAGTACAAATGTTTCTATACCATAGGATAGCACATGAAAAGTTAAAATAGGGACATGTAAGCCGTTTTTCTCTATCTTGAACCGTTTTAGTTGTACAGGGCCTTGAACTTGAAAAATGACGATTTTCACTTGTTTATAACTCAAAAACTTTTGAATTTAAACACCAACTGTGAAAACCAATCTTATTTTTTCTTCTCGGACAATCTAAAAATGCAATAACATAGGAGCATTCCATTTAAAAAAACATAACTTTGATATGTTTCATGCTTTTGGGACACCTTGTACATTATGAATATAATTTTAAAACGTACCTCTGCCGGGTCTCTATCCACTCCAAAAATAAAAAATTCCTAAAATCCAGAGACGCGGCCATAATCTTCCGTGGCGTATACCGTGAATAACCCTGTATACAGGGTGGGCCATCGAAAAGGTAACAAGCCTAATAGTTTGGAAAGTGAAGATGTATGCGAAAAACGCCGAAACCGGTCGATTTTGTTAGCGAGGGGGACATATTTTCGTGACAAATTTAACTACCCAAGTTCATCCCCTTGGCAGGGGTAGCTACCCCTTTGCTTATCATCATAGGGAACAGATATCGGGTGATACATCATTTGAAAGCCACTCGAATTCTCTTTACAACGATATCCAAAATTTTGGGTTTCGCTCACATACAGGGTGGCCCCACGAAAACGCAACTCGCCTTAATAACTTGGAAACTGAAGATGTAAGCGAAAAACGCCGAAACAGGTCGATTTTGTTCTCAAAGTAGGCATATTTTCGTGACAAATTTAACCACCCTAATTCACCCCCTTGGCAGGGGTAGCTACCCCTTTGCTTATCATCATAGGGAATAGCTATTGAGTGATACATCATTTGAAAGCTACTTGAATTTTCTTTACAACGATATCTAACATTTTGGGTTTCACTTACATACAGGATGGAACAAAAAAAAAGTTTTCGTTGGGCCAGCCTGTATGTAAGCGAAACCACTCGCATACATCATTTGAAAGCTACTTGAATTCTCTCAACGATATCCAACATTTTGGGTTTCACTTACATACAGGGTGGCCCAAAAAAAATGTTTTTTGTTGGGCCAGCCTGTATGTAAGCGTAACCCAAAATGTTGGATATCGTTGTAAAGAGAATTCAAGTAGCTTTCAAATGATGTATCACTCGATAGCTGTTCCCTATGATGATAAGCAAAGGGGTAGCTACCCCTGCCAAGGGGGTGAATTTGGGTGGTTGAATTTGTCACGAAAATATGCCTACTTTGATAACAAAATCGACCTGTTTCGGCATTTTTCGCGTACATCTTCAGTTTCCAAGTTATTAAGGTGAGTTGCGTTTTCGTGAGGCCACCCTGTATGTGAGCGAAATCCAAAATTTTGGATATCGTTGTAAAGAGAATTCAAGTGGCTTTCAAATGATGTATCACCCGATATCGGTTCCCTATGATGATAAGCAAAGGGGTAGCTACCCCTGCCAAGGGGGTGAACTTGGGTAGTTGAATTTGTCACAAAAATAT
The DNA here is from genome assembly GCA_910589415.1 of Malachius bipustulatus. Taxonomy (NCBI): domain Eukaryota; kingdom Metazoa; phylum Arthropoda; class Insecta; order Coleoptera; family Melyridae; genus Malachius; species Malachius bipustulatus. Next base: position 42,787,184 of record OU342635.1, on the reverse strand, counting down.
GTCCCCTCCGATAACAAAATCGACCTGTTTCGGCGTTTTTCGCATACATCTTCACTTTCCAAATTATTAGGCTTGTTACCTTTTCGATGGCCCACCCTGTATATTACATAATACTCATAGCAGGTAGTTACCAGATACTTGCACCTAACACATTGGACACATCATTAGAACTTAACCCATATGTAAGTTTTATATATATATCTACACCAAAACTCACAGCTGCCCCCTCCCTGCAACTAGAAGAGAAGAAGAAACCTTCAAACCTCACTTAGGATTATGTGACGAAGACCACTCCTGAACATTCTCTTACCAAGCCTCCTTATCCCATCCGGTAAAGAGTTAAAGGTATTGACAATATTGTATGAAAAAGACCGTCTACAGGGTGATTGATTGAAACGCCACATTAGAAAAAGTTCGACTTCCAAATGATCTAGGAATCTGAAATTTGGAACTTAGGCAACATACCTAATAACGAGTCAAAATGAAATATTACCAAGATGGTAGAACATTTAAAATGGCGAAAGCAACGGCCATCTTTGTTTTTTTAAATGGGACACCCCATATATTATTGCATTTTCAGATCGTCTGAGAAAATGTAATAACAATGGTGGTTATAGTTGTATTTTAAATTGAGTAGGCCATGAGTTATAAACAAGTGAAAATCGTAATTTTCCAACTTAAAAGACATTTACCACGAAAACGGCTCATGATATCAGAAAACGGCTTACATGTTCCTATCTTAACTTTTCATCTGGTATCCTACTGTAGAGTTGAAATGTTTATACAGGGTGATGAAAAATCTGACAATTTTCACCACCTTGTATAAAGATTTCAACTGCATATTTGGATGCCTTATAAAAAGTTAAGATAGGGACATGTAAGCCGTTTTCTGATATCTTGAGCCGTTTTCGTGATAAATGTCTTTAAAGTTGGAAAATCACGATTTTCACTTGTTTATAACTCATGGCCTACTCAATTTAAAATACAACTATAAGCACCATTGTTATTACATTTTCTCAGACGATCTGAAAATGCAATAATATATGGGGTGTCCCATTTAAAAAAACAAAGATGGCCGTTGCTTTCGCCATTTTAAATGTTCTACCATCTTGGTAATATTTCATTTTGACTCGTTATTAGGTATGTTGCCTAAGTTCCAAATTTCAGATTCCTAGATCATTTGGAAGTCGAACTTTTTCTAATGTGGCGTTTCAATCAATCACCCTGTATATATTTCCGTCGAACGCATAGGAGGCGTCAACAATCCCCTGAATCTCAAATTCAGGTTGTGTACATCGGTTCGATATGAAATTTTTTAATACAAATAAGGTGGCATTTTCGTTCTTAATATATCCATAAATTGGCAAGCGGCATGAAGCCGCCGTCTGTCCCGCATACTCAGCCATTCACTCTCTACCAATTTATGGCTAATATGCTGATATTTCCTAACACCATAAATGTACCTCAAGCAGTCATTCTGTAGCTTCTGAATCCTACGAGTGTCCTCACCTCTGAGACAAGGCCCGTAAACAGTATCACAGTAATTAAATATCGAAAGCACGAGTGAGTTGGTGAGTAACATCTTAGTTTTCTGGTCAAGGATATTCTTGTGTTGATATAATAGTTTTAGCTTGAAATAGGCACTTTGCAGGCATTTACTAACATGACTGGTGAATCTCAGGTCGCTATCTATACAGTGTGATTCTTTTAAAGCGCCCATTAGAAAAAGTACGACTTCTAGTTGATCTAGGAATCTGAATTTTGGAATTTAGGCAACATACATAATAACGAGTCGAAATGAAATATTACCAAGATAGCAGCACATTTAAAAATGGCGAAAGCAATGGCCATCTTTGTTTTTTTAAATGGGACACCCCATACATTATTGCATTTTCAGATTGTCTGAGAAAATGTGATAACAATGGTACTTATAGTTACAGTTTAAATTGAGTAGGCTATGAGTTATAAACAAGTGAAACTCGCAATTTTTCTACTTTGAAGCCATTTCCAACAAAAACGGCTCAAGATATCAGAAAACGGATTACATGTCCCTATTTTAACTTTTAAAGAGGTATCCTATTATGGAGTTGGAATGTTTATACAGGGTGGTGAAAATTATCAGATTTTTGTTCACCCTGTATAAACATTTCAACTATGCAGTAGGATACCAGATGAAAAGTTAAGATAGGAACATGTAAACCGTTTTCTGATATCTTGAGCCGTTTTTTGTGGTAAATGTCTTTAAAGTTGGAAGATCACGATTTTCAAACTCATAGCCTACTCAATTTAAAATACAACTATAAGCACCATTGTTATTACATTTTCTCAGACAATCTGAAAATGCATTAATATATGGGGTGTCCCATTTAAAAAAACAAAGATGGCCATTGCTTTCGCCATTTTTAAATGTGCCGCCATCTTGCTAATATTTCATTTCGACTCGTAATTGTTTATGTTACCTAGGTTACAAGTTTTAGATCTCTAGCTCAATTAGAAGTGGAAAATATTCTAATGGGCGCCTTAAAAGAATCACGTTGTATATACAGTCCAAGATTCCTGATACATGAACTATGTGTTATAACCTCATCGTGCAGCAGAATCTCGTCCCCAAAATCCAATATGAACCTCTCACGAGTTGTTTTTCTACCAAACGTTATCATATACGACTTTTTCGCATTCAACTTGAGGCAATATTTACTTGAAAAATCACATACAGTGTGGAAAAGCCAAATGGAATAAATTCGATAATAAATCAATGGAGATGGGTGCCAAAAAACGCTCGGACACATCGATTAGTATTTTTGGTTGCGCATTTTTTTCAATGAAAACTTTTTATACAGGGTGTGTCGTGTAACAGTGCTCAATACCAACTTTCTTCTTTCAAATCAAACACCCTGTATATTATTACATTTTCAGATTGCCTGAAAAAATGTTATAATAATGCTGTTTATAATTCAAATTTGTAACGAGTGATTTTTGAGTTATAAACAAATGAAAATCGCATTTTTTAATTTTCAAAACAGTGTGTACACCGATAACGGCTCAAGATGTCGGAAAACGGCTTACATGTCCCTATCTTAACTTTTCATTTAGAGCCCTATTAGGTAGTTTAAATTTTTATACAGGGTCATGAAAATTACCAGATTTTTAATCACCCTGTATAAAAATTTCATCTACACAATAGGATACTACATGAAAAATTAGGATAGGGACATGTAAGCCGTTTTCCGACATCTTGAGCCGTTATCGGTGTACACTGTTTCGAAAATTAAAAATTGCTATTTTCATTTGTTTATAACTCAAAAATCACTCGTTACAAATTTGAATTATAAACAGCATTATTATTACATTTTTTCAGGCAATCTGAAAATGTAATAATATACAGGGTGTTTGATTTGAAAGAAGAAAGTTGGTATTGAGCACTGTTACACGACACACCCTGTATAAAAAGTTTTCATTGAAAAAAATGCGCAACTAAAAATACTAATCGACGTGTCCGAGCGTTTTTTCGCAACCATCTTCATTGATTTATTATCGAATTTATTCCATTTGGCTTTTCCACACTGTATATTAGATAAATCAAAATTTATTGCTGCAACTGCCTGACTCGCTTCCTCAGGCAGAAATGATAGATACAGCTGTGTATCATCTGCATATAGGTGCCTGTCACAAGACAAAATTACCGAAGGCAGATCAGCAGTATATACACAAAACAATAGGGGACCCAGTATTGAGCCCTGAGGAACACCCCTGCTTAATTTCACATAAACAGAGCAACGGTCAGAGTACTGTACACTCTGTAATCTATCCGTTAAGTAGTCTGATACCAGCTTCACCGCACACTCAGCCAGACCCACATAGTGACAGATAGCCAACAAAAGTCTGTGGTTTATCGTGTCAAATGCTTTTGAATAGTCGAGTGTTATTAGAACACTTATTTTACCCTTATCAACAGCATCGAAAATATCATCCGTTACCTTCAACAAAGCCGTACAACAACTATGTTTTGGTCGAAAACCCGACTGATACTGCGACATCACACCGTGGCAATCAAAAAACTCACGCAACTGACCCTCCATGACTTTCTCTAGTATTTTAGAAAGTGTAGGTAAAATACTGACAGGACGCAAGTCGTCCGGTTTCGTTGGGTTACTGCATTTCGGCAAAGGTATTACTCGTGCTTTCTTCCACTCTTTGGGATACACAGAATTTACTAAACAAAAATTTACTATATGAGCGATATATGGAAGAATGAATGGTATACATAGATAAATTACCTCAATGCCTATTCCATCTACACCAACAGACTTAGTTTTAATATGACGTATGATCTCTAACACATCTACTTCCGATACAGGCCTGAATGAGAAAGCAGCATAATTTCCACTTTTAGTACTATTATAGAATTTTATAACTGACTCGTCAGGAGCAAGATCTGGCACAGACCGAATGAAATGATCATTTATTGTAGCTGCATCCAAATTAGCTGGCCCACCACTACCTCTTACACCAAATCCAAGTCTTCGCAGTTCGGACCAGAAACGTGAGGTTCCTGAGTCTCCAACGAAGGCAGACTTATAGTACGCCTTCTTCTCCTTCCCAATAGTCATATTTACCATATTTCTCAATGTTTTGTAAGCTTTCCAATTATCAGATGTCTTATTATGCCTATATTTTCTGAGGCATTTATCCCGATCCTTCATCATAGCGCGAATCGTGTCAGTCAACCAAGGAGAGTAAGGCTTTGTAATACACACGGTCTTAAGAGGAGCATGGAGGTCCAGCAATGTATTCAGATTTCCAGTTAAGAATGAAACCTTTTCCTCTATGTCTGCAATATCATATATATTCCTCCATGGAATCGATCTTAAGTCCGAATCAAACTGTTGAGTTGAGATATTACTGAGATTTCTATAGGTTCTATGCCTTGTTTCAGGTTTTTGTAAATCAAAGTTAAATATACAAGACAGAAGCTCATGATCGGCCACCCCATTTACCGGAGTAACGTGGAATTCCGACACATCCTCAGCATGAGAGGTCAATAAATAGTCCAGAAGACTCTCCGAATCCTCGGTGATTCTGGTGGGTTGATCAACCAACTGTGTTAATCCAAGACCATCAAAAAGTCCAAGCACGTACTTAGTTCTGTAGTCATCTGAATCTAAGAGATCAACATTGTAATCGCCTACACATAAAATCCTTCCATTGTTCAAAAGCAGCTCAGTGAGTGTGTCCTCGAAAGCAGAAAAGAACCGCCTGTAATCAACAACTTGACTCCGATACGCGACGCAGAAGCAGATACCCCTACTCCGATCGCCAATCCTCAACCATAGCTGTTCAATTTCTCTTGAGCTACTTATAACTTCATAGGAAAAGTGGGTTCTAATGTAAATTCCGACACCACCACCCCTTTCGGGTCTATCCCGTCTTATAATCTTGTAGCCGTCTATCCCCACCAATGTATCAGGAACATTGCTGTTCAGCCAAGTTTCCGTCACACCAAAAACGTCAAAGCTTTCATTCAATATTATATCAGAAACTTCCTTAAAATGCCTTATAAGAGACCGTGCATTTAAATGACCACACTTCAGCTTATTCATTACGAAGCCAACTAATAAACAGAAACAAAATGTACAAAACTCGTCCGAAACAGACGAAGAAGAGCAGCTGCGAGAGTCCAAAATTATATCCTAATAAAAATTTACCAAATTATTCCGTATTACAATGCAAGCACCAGTAATAATTTAAGTTCAAAACGTTCTAATTACTCTCGAGGATTCGCGCCGATCATTATTATGCTGAGTCTGAAATCTTCTGATCTGCTGTAGGGAGTTCGCCCCCTTTCTCCATGGCTGCCTTTTAAACATTGTAACTACGACTCCGCCTGAGAGTCGTCCGTGGCGTTTCGCTGATCCGGAATCGCCTGGAGATCGGACGGATTCCTCGGGCGCCAGATTTTTGCTGAGGGTTTACTCCCTTGGGAAGATATTCTCGCCAAATCTTCACACTTACCTGAGTCGCAATTACAATGGTACTGCTATAGTACCCTTGTCCCAGGGGTAGCTCTGTGGAGAAACGGAAAGTGCCAGGGGTCGGTTGAGGTTACCACCCTAAAATAACTGTGTTCGGCAAAGCGGGCTTTAATCGCTTTCCGAAAGCATTGACACCTCCAAGGAGCCAAGCTGTAGCGAGGGATTATCAGTTTAACGGATACTTAATTAATTAATGCAGAACGGATGAACATTAACACCACAGAATTCAACTTAACAATTTTTATTATTAATTTATCGGAGTAGGTACACAATGAGCAATAATAATAAATCGGTATGAATAAATAAATAATAACAAATCGGTCACGGGGCACAGCGGTACGTGAGGGGTGGTTGCGACTGATAAGTAGGTAGGTACACACGTCGGAATGACGAACGGGCGGTTAAAAACGGCCTGGATCGGTTTAGACAAAAAAAAATGACTAGGCGGGCTGTTCTCGGCGGTTATGTGAGTAGTGCGGCCACGGTGATCTCAACTACGCGTTCGGGGGGAATCGGCACAATTTTGGCGGGACACGCTGTTCCGCGAGCACCAGACGCCACCCCCAGCCCACTGATCCACCCTTGCTATGCCAGGCGATGGACCGTGTACTAGGAGCGAAGCCTTTGTTGCCCACAACGGAGAGATGAAGGGGTATTGAAGGAGCCCGTTGTTCCGCGGGTACCAGACACCACTCCCGGCGCACTGATCCACCCTTGCTATGCCAGGCGATGGACCGTGAACTAAGAGCGAGGCCTTTGTTACCCACAACGGAGGAGGTGGGGTTATCGGAGGAACCCGTTGTTCCCCTGGCACCAGACACCACTCCCGGCGCACTGATCCACCCTTGCTATGCCAGGCGATGGACCGTGAACTAGGAGCGAAGCCTTTGTTACCAACAACGGAAGGAGGAGACGGTTCTGATGGAGGCTGGAGCGATAGGAATGAGAGGAGAAAAATATCGACCGCAGCAGAAATATAAATTGCAACAGCACCTACCTTTGACTATTCTTCGGAAACGGGTCTAGATAGAGATCTTCTATTAATTCAGATGCACTACTAACAACGACCACAGGTACTTCCCGGTAAAAAGGATAAAAATTAAAATAACTATAATTATTGCACGCGGACTTCCCGGTAAACTGAGGCGGCTGACTACCTAACGCACTTCTTCACGATCGGAGATCAGAATACCTAATTCCTTTTTCAAATCACGGCCCCGGTTTATATATAGTAGGTTCAAAATAAGAAGTCGCCTATCGGCTTAAGGGAAGCTAATGGGTGTAGTTATTCTGAAAAGAGAAATCTGTCATGGTAATAAAACCCCCTGTAGTTAGGTTGACGAAATCTAACAATAAGGGTAAACATTACAGGTATAGAATTTGTTTCCATACCAGGTTTACTCCAGAGGTTCCTAACAAGTTACAATATTTTGTTTATTTACTACCCACCAGAATTTGCATTTTGTTATTAATTCTTAGTTGAAAAAAAAATAGATATCAGCGATATACAGGGTGTTAAGAAAATGACGGATAAACTGTTCAGTACATTGTAGGAGATACTCAGTAAAGTATACGGGAAAAATAATAAAAAAAAATCCAGAGCTACATTTTAAAAGATATAAGCAAAATATTGAAGAATAAATTTGGCAACGTTTAACACGATAACAGTTGGTATTTGGTAATTTCGTCTAATTTCTAACAATGCAGGTAGTCAAGGTATCAAAACCGTTGTTGCAAAATGCTTTTTTTGCAGCATCTTAGAAAAGAAAAAAAATTCTTATGAAATATTCCAAGCCAAATAACATTATTTTCATTATGTTATCATTATGTCCATTATTTTCAATTTTGTATTACCGATAATAATTAACAATAATAAACCAAATTATATGTTCAAGTTAATTTATTTATTTATTCACTTGGGTTATTTTCATTTTTTAACTAACAAGGCTTTGATTATTAAAAGTATCATTTTTCAATTTTTTTTGCAATTAATTCAAAATGATTCAATTATTTTATAAATTGAACCAGTTATAATTTCCAATAAAACTACATTACATATTTTTATATTTCTCGAATGAAAAGTAACTGTTTGAGTACTTCTGCACGCCAAAAGTATGTTTACAAATATTCACCAGTTTATGGTATACTCCCCACTGCTAGGCTATTACTACTGCCTTTGTACCTTCTTAATACGAAAGGCGACTTCTTATTTTGAACCTACTATAGCGACCACTATCGGTTCCTGGTGAGATAGAAATTTTCGAGAACATTTTCTCCGTAAAAAAGGTTAATTTAAACTGTTATCGGCGGCCCGGTGCATTTCGGCGTTTTTATAATGCGATAGTGGTCGATAACTTGCTTGAATTTGAAGCCAACTGCCTCGATTTAGTTACTTTAAAAATCAGCCTGTGCATAAAAAATTAATGAAATTAAATGAAATCATGAAAATTTTTAGTACCTCGCCGATTCAAGGTACCTACCTACCGAACCCTATTTCTGTACTATTCGCAAAAACTTATAACTGGATTAATAATAACCTAAACGGGGTGGTCCCACCTACCTACCTACGCCGTCGGAATAATCTTTATTTATTAAAAATAATGGAAAAATAGAAATAAAATAAACTAGATGGAGTCGGGGTAACACGACTTCATTACAACATCAAGTAGACCCATCAGGACCGATGATGATAGCAGCATTATCATGACCGGCATTGGCGTTTTATGTAAAAATTTTCCCAAAATTCGGAGTGAGTTATACCAAATACATTAGATGAATTTGTATTTGCCCTTATCTCATAACCCGTTCATAAACCTACCCCGCCATTTGTCAAGACAACTGCAGCAGTGTCATTGGATTTATTTACACAAGAAACACAACACTGAACTTAAAAAAATACATTCCAAACCCTTGAGCCGGTTTACCGCGAATAAATACAACGAAATGCGAATAGAATAAGAACTAATATACTTGAAAATTCTTACTCTAGGATAAATGCCCCTTAATTTAACAGGTTAAATGTCAGAGTACATCCGTACCCTCCTATTCCGTAGGGTATTCGGAGCATGCCCTAGAGTACGAACTATTAGTTTATGAACGCTGTAAATGACATTTCCAGGGGTGTGCCAATAGTTTCTGAACGGCCCAGGAGGATGCTCTGTATACTCGGAGTAAGTTTCTGAACGTAGTCCAGGAAAAAACACGACAACTGACAACAATGACCACGTGACGGGTTTGTTTGTATGGAACCAGAACCGCTTGCCCCGCCCTGTGACGTCACACTGACGGCGTCTATTATTTTATATATTATTATTATTTATTGGAGATTGAAATTTTTACAGTAGGTAAAAAAAACTAATGTGATCGTGTCACTAAAAAATTCAGAAAGCCAATTTTAAAAACGGTGAAAGTATTCAAAATTGAATGAACGCATAAGAATACTGTATTTATGAGATTGATGTGCGAAAGATTTTTAACGCAACTTCAAGTCATAATTAAATTAAGTTGAAATAAAATAACAGATAAATATTTATCAATTAAAAAAAAAAACTTTCGTAAAAAGAAAAGGGCATCAACCCTGAATATCTAGGCCACTGGAAGACAGTAGGTAAAATTTGTGTTATGTCTATCTCCTGTACAGATGCTTTGAATCTGTTTTATCACTTTCTGCCACTGCACACTGAGAAAAATTTTTCATTGGCGGAAGTAAATTTGCAATTCCGCCAATTAAATTATTTAATTGATAACGAGCAACTAAATATTTAGTTGCGTCAACTAAATTATTTAGTTCCCGAATTTGAAATATCCAACCAAGAATTAGTTGCCATAAGATACTGTATAAAAGTGATCGCAAATAAAACTTTCTGCTGTGAACTAAATAATAATTCAGTGAACCACAGTAAGCTTTCTTATGTCAATTTAATAAAACTGGGCAGAACTATTATCAGGTTCTCTCAATATTACTTTGAGTTCTCTCAACTAAATGAAACTCTTCTCCGAATCCAATCTTAGTTTGGATTTTTCCTACCTACCTTATCTAACCTACCTAACCTAAAAATTTGGTAATATTTTATTGAACTTTTCGTTTTGAAATTTTTTATTTATTGGTTGAGATTTCGGTTCTTGGTGAAATAATAATATTACCAATAACCGAAATCCCAAGCAAGAAATAAAAAATTTCTACCCAATAAAGGTACAAAATGCTCAATGTCACGGCTCTCCTCATCCCGATCAACAATATAACAATAAAAAGTATCTGCACATTTTGCTGTCCATATTAATCATCCATGTGTCCATAGTAATGTTAAATATATAAATTACCTTTAATTATTGTTATATACGCGTAGACCGGGACGAGTCAAAACTATACCATTTATTGGTTTGGTTTGTCTGAAATCCATTTAAGTACCTAATATACCAAGCTAACAGTAATGACGGCTTTCTGTGATTTGAACTTCACGATTTGTCAGATTTATACAAACAAAGCTGCAAAAGAATATCAAAAATAAAACCGAATTATTTATTTACATTAAATAAGCAAGAAAAGTTTACTTAAGATAAATTATTAGCAACAACCACACGTTTGACGAACGCAGCTACATCATTATGGGGTCTATAATGGCGACTGATGCATGTATTTTTATCTGAGGTTGCACAGTTAGATGAATCTATTACAGTAAATAAATAAATATTTATTGCCATAATTCTGGTATAATTCCTTCAATACATAACGTTCTATTATTGAACCCTCTCAGTACACTACACAAGAAATTTTTACTTGACACAATCATACCATAGTTGGAATAATGAAAATCTGATAAATTTCACGCAATTATGTTTGGAATATTCTGTTAAACATTTATTCCTACCTCCGGCAAGAAAAACCTATTTGTCTCACAAATTTCTAACTTCTAAGAATCTTTGATTCCTTTAAACAAGATAACTTTATATGTTTAGTTGCTGGAATTAAATTATGTTCCAGTACAGATTCTTAGATTGTTAGCTATGAGTAATATTATTATGCCAATATGATAAATACTTCGTTACACAAAATGAGCTTCAATTAAATTATTTAATTCAATCAATTGCTCAATTTTAGTGAATTCAACTAAGATTTGGTGCTGTAAATGATAAAGTTGTTCTTGTAACTAAATAAATTCTCTGGAGGAAATACCTTCAGCCTTTAGTTCTTTCAAGAATAATATTTCTCTCAGTGCAGCATATCATCTTTCAGATTATGACGACTGCACTTCTGGAGGACTGTCCATGATTTGTCACCTATAGTAGGATTAAGTTTAAAAAGTCAGATGTGACGTCACACTAACCGTCCGAGATAATATTTTTAATTTCACCAGAAAATGTCAAACAGTTAAATGTCAAGTTGTGAACGAGCGTAAATTTTTGAATCAATCATTCAAACAATTAATTGAACCGCTTACGTCAGTTTGAGAGCCACTGACAACTACATAAAATTTATTCACGTAATGACATTCTATCCTCTGTGTTGTGCATTTAATTCTCATTCAAAACCAATGTTGACGTATACTTATTTATGCGGGATGGAGTGTTTAGACAAACTGGACGGTTACTATAAAAACCACACGTATATGAAACAAAATCGAGAACAAAATAAATCGAACTATCAAAAAGGATGTGTATTCTTAATCGATACGTATGACTTTTTAGACTTTATTGGACTATAGGTACATAAAAACTCTCAAGTTAACGAAATTAATAAATAAATAAACTAAAGAAATATTACAAATTACCTCCCGAAATACTCTAATTTTGAACTTTTCTTCTTTTCTCAACTCTATATTGTATTCTTTCTGAGCAGATCATCTTTAGCCCTTTTTAAAGCAACATCTTGAGTTATTATATCCCATGGCTAAAGAAGAAAACCTGTCGGGATCGTTTTCATCAGCTAATGCTGATGGTTTTCCTGCTAAAATTGAAATATGGAAATCAAGAATTTTGAAGTGAACAGAGTATTTTTTTATCATCATTATAACATTGCATTTACATCTATAGGAAAAAATATCCGATTAGGTAGGTAGGTACATATTATTACATAAATGCGTATCAATATCAGTTTACCAGACAAAAAATGTTTGCTGCAAACCCTGACATATTTTTAGGTTGTTTCTGATAAATCAGATCTTCTAATTGCTTGAAGCCATTTCACACGTCTTTTTTTAGAAAGTTCATCGAAATTTTTGCGATGCTCAAAATTCAGTTATGTTGGGTATTTTATAAAAATTCCAAAGATCGCGATCTCCACGGCTTCCACACTTTATTACAACACAACAGGTGGTAGGCATTTTTAACCCAAAACCAATTTAATAAGGAATAAGAGATTGTATATGACCTTTTAAAAGGTTTCAACTTTTAAGTATATAAAAACGAAATAAACAAATAATGTTATCTTAATAATCCACACCACTTTCAATAACAGCTGTTCAGTGTTAATTCTACAGGCGGCCATATTGAATCCATTTTGACAGCATCATGGACAACCTTATTGGCTTTTGCATTCACCATTCACGCATCAAAACGAGGTTATGTTCATGTTTTTTGTTTTTGTATTTATTTTTTAAAGTTTAGGTAGGTATATTAATTTTGATTTTTATAAACAATATAACAAAATTCATAGACTCTACAAATATAAATAACAAAAAATAGTTTCTCAACGGATTCATTAGTCACTTTTAATTAGTCTTCTTCTTCTTCTTCAGTATCATCATCATCACTTTTAAACTCCAACCAAAGTCCTAATATCGTTCAAAATACACCAAGAACAAGAAGTACGTATTCACAATTAATTATTAAAATTATTATAAACATTACATTACGACAATCAATAATTATTTTTTATTATAACACAATCAACTTCTCTAATAACTTTCATGACAGTACGTCAAAACTGTCAAACGTCAAAGTCAATTGCAAATTTCATACCGTTAAAACTAGTTTCATACAGCACGGTATAATACGTACCTATTTTAAATTGTATTATACAATTTGTATTATACAATTTACATCCCTAACTTCGGTATTCCCTATGAACTTTAGCCCCTCCTGCCAGACGGAGACGGAACACAACTGAAAGAATATCACTTCCGCCTGTCCGCCGATCGTCCGTCACATAAAATAAATAAGTCAACTGTCAATGTCATATTTGGACCATCAAGATGGCTGACTTCCGTCGCATCCATTGGATAGGTAAAAGTCAAGATTCTTTTACTAACCTTGGGTAAAAGTAATGTTATACTCTTTCCTGACCTTTTTTCTTCTTTGGTTCAGTCCACGATACACATACAGGGTGTCTGCTTAAGGCTGGCCACCGGCCATATCTCGGAAACTAATGGGCCTATAACCTCAAAATAAAAAATTTCCAGACATAAGTGATCACGAGAAATTCAATGAAAATATTTTCAAGATGGCCGCACTTCCGGAAATACCGGAAGTTGACACCTACTTCGTTATTTTAACGGAAACACCCTGTATATTATTATATTTTTTAAATGTCTGAAAAAATCGAATACAGGTGGTTTTCACCATTGGAATTTAGATTGAGCGGTTTATGAGTTATAAACAAGTGAAAATCGAAAATTTTCAACTTCAAATCAGTCTAGAACTAGAACGGCTCAAGATATCCAAAAACGGTTTACATGTCCCTATCCTAACTTTTCACGTTTTATCCCAGTATGTGGAGTAAATTTTAATACAGGGTGATGAAAATTATCCGATTTTTCATCACCCTGTATTAAAATTTAAACCACATAGTAGGATACTATGTGAAAAGTTAAGATAGGGACATATGTAAACCGTTTTTAGATATCTTGAGCCGTTCTAGTTCTAGACTGATTTGAAGTTGAAAATTTTCGATTTTCACTTGTTTATAACTCATAAACCGCTCAATCTAAATTCCAATGGTGAAAACCACCTGTATTCGATTTTTTCAGACATTTAAAAAATATAATAATATACAGGGTGTTTCCGTTAAAATAACGAAGTAGGTGTCAACTTTTGGTATTTCCGGAAGTGCGGCCATCTTGAAAATATTTTCATTGAATTTCTCTTGATCACTTATGTCTGGAAATTTTTTATTTTGAGGTTATAGGCCCATTAGTTTCCGAGATATAGCCGGTGGCCAGCCTTAAGCAGACACCCTGTATACACGGTATGCCGATAGCGTTTTCTATTTTGGTCAACTACTGCGCAATGACGTCATGTGGTTTAAACGCGACGAGATGGTTTAAACGTCAAATTTTAATGCTTCCTTGGTTGATGGTTGCTTGTGTTTTTCTTTGTGCTGGAGCTATAAAAGATTATATTGTTATGAGTATTACTGTTTTATCATTGTGTTAAAAGTGTTATTACATCTGATAAACATGCCTTGTTGTGCAATTTCGAACTGCAAGAACAATAATTATTACGTGACTAAAGGCAGTCCAATTAAATCTTTTAGATTTCCAGCAGAGGAAAATATGATGAAACAGTGGGTTGATGCATGCTGTAGAGGAGACAAAATTAATTTAAAAAATGGTAAGTATACCTACTTCAATTACTTAAGAGATATTAATCGTAAAATAAGTTTTGATAATAATAATTGTAAAAAGAAGTTGGACAGAAAATAATTGTCAAAATTTATGAACTGTAAATTACAATAAAATTATCAAAAGGTTTGTTATACACCTTTATATTCATATTCATTGTGCATTCATTTGTTTTTACATTTTTTTCATTATACAATATACCAGTCCCAGCTTATTCGAAGCGGTCTCTGTAGGCCAAACGATGGATTTTTTACAAATTCGAGTACAGGATCACAATGGCCATAATTTACAATTATTTTAGAGTATACAGAGTGTCCCATATGACAGTGGCATATCAAAGTCATGTTTTTTTTTTAATTGAATGCTCCTATGTAATTACATTTTTAGATTGTCTGAGAAGAGAAAATAAGATTGGCTTTTACAGTTGGTGTTTAAATTCAAAAGTTTTTGAGTTATAAACAAGGTCTCTCTTCCGAGACCTTGGATTGCCGGCGGCGTCGGGCCTTCGGCCCTCCATGACGGGCCTTCGGCCCGGATTTTCAGTAGATCCCCGTCAAAGTTAGAATTTTTCATGTTTTTTTCGTGTTACCTTTTTTCTAGATCGCTATACGGCACCGTGATCAGTAGATTCCGCGTCATAGTTAAAATCTGCCATTCATCTCTTTTTGTGTTATTTTTTTCTATATCGCTCCTGAAGGACCAATATGGGAACTTCCGAGATCGCGCGTAAAAGTTAGATTCGCGTCAAAGTTAGTCACGCGTTAGTTTGACAGTTCAAGTTAGTCGTGAAAGAGAGAACATGTCGCGAGAAGCACGGTAATTTTCTTTGACAGCTGTCAAATATGTCAATTCGGCCTGTGGAATCAACAAAATGCCGAAATGAGTTTTGTTGAAAAGAGAAACAATTTTTTTAAATGCTCTTGACTTTGACATTTAAAAAATGACAGTTTTAATTTTAATTTCGCAATTTTCCCAAATGAGAGTCGTAACATGAAGTCTCTTCGTTACGTCAAAATAAAAAAAATGGCCGCCATTTTGATTTCAATAATTCAAAAAAATTATTTTCTTTGTTCGAAACACCCATTTTCTCCTTTATTAAAATATAATTTGATATTTGGACGCCATTTTCTTCGAAACTATGCAGGAAAATGAAAAAAGCGTCTCGGTTCGAAATTTGCAATTACTCCAGGACGCCCTTGTGCTTGTGCGAATTTCAGCCGTTTTTATTTTTTTATTTTTTGACCAAAATCGAAAGGGTTACGCTTACGATTTTTTTGACCGAAATTGTTTTGCCGTTTTCTCCGAAACGGTGCTTATTTTTATGGAACAATTGTTTTCGGTGGACAGAATTTGTCGATTGGAAGCGTGACGTGAAATTGCGATCGCAAAATTTTTCAAAATGGCCGCTACAGACACTTTTGAAAATTTGCAAATTTTTTCTAAAAAAATCAAGTTTGACGGTTCACAGCTGACAGACGAGTTAGTCGATTGCGACGAAACAGTTTGAAAGAACGATTCCTTAGCAACACGCCGATACCTTTGCGATCATCCCTCGATCGACTAGACCAAAGTTACGGTAAAAAATATGCGAGCGGTACAATTTCACGTTCAAAATTTCTACAATTTCCGAGCAAAATCAATGAAAAACAGCTATAGTTCGGAATTTTTTTTCTCGGCAATTTTCGTACATCGGAATCCGAGGATCATTTTTGCGGTATTGTGGAAGAGTTGCTTTGTTGGAATATTCAATTTTTGTCGCCTAAAATTCCAAAATGGCGGCGCTGTGATTTTTTGAAAATGGCCGATTTTTGCTCACGATTTCTCGACTTTGGCGTTTGAAAAATTGCATTTTCGATTTTTTCTTCGCGTTTTTTTCGTGAATACGTTCGAGCTAAGGTTATTTCCTTTCTTTTGACTGTTTAAAAGAAAATGTATCGGTAATTTCAAAGTCGCCGCGAATTTTTTTATCGGAAAAAAATGACCCATCTTGAGGTTTTTCAAATTTGACAATTTTTTAGTGACTTTTTCGATTTCGCCGTCATTTTTTCAGAAGAGCCAAATGAGACTCGCGAGTAATGTCTTTATTTTGACAGCGTCGAAAACATTTCAACGGCGACTCACACCATCATTATGATTTTTTTTTTTATTAAAAACAATAGGGAGTTTTTTCAATACTTTTCAATTTGACGTTTCAAAAATGACAGCTCAAATTTTAATTTCGCAATTTTTCCAAAAGAAGATCATAGCCTAGAGTCTCTTCGTTACGTCAAAATTAATAGCAGGTCATTTTGATTGTAAAAATTCAAAAAAATTATTTCGTGTGTTCGAAACACCCATTTTCCACGAAAATGGCCAATTTTTGATCTCGATTTTTCAACTTTGACGTTAAAAAAGTCCCAGTTTGATTTTTTTTTCGAGTTTTTTTTCAAAACCACGTACTAGCTAATAGTATTGCCGTTATTCTGACATTTTGAAAAAAATTGTATCGCGAGTTTCAAGGTCGCCGAGATTTTTTTTTTGTTGAAAACAAAATAACTTTTTGTCGGGTTTTTCAAGTTTGACATTTATTAAGTGACATTTTCGAATTCGCTGTTATTTTTTCTGCATAGCCAAATGAGGGTCGCAAGTAATGCCTTTATTTTGACATCGCCAAAAATAATTCAATCACGATTTATACCGTCACTATAATGACATTTGCTAAAAAGAATAGTTATTTATTATACAAGAGAAAAAAGTGATAGATTTTAGCTCGAGATGTGATTTCGTCCCCGACGCGTTTAGCGGAGGGGACAAACACATCGAGAGCTAAAATCGCACTTTTTTCTCGTGTGTAATATACAATTTTTTCTGCGAGAAGAAATATCACTGTTAGAATGTCGAAAAACGTAGTTAGATAACTGAAAATTATGTCGGAAAAATGATATATGTTAAACTTGGATTTTCAAACTGTCTTTTATCGTAATTGACGTTGCCTGGGTAACGAAACAATTTAATTATTACATAAACGTCATATTAATGTAATTAAAATTGAAGACAGTTTTGCAAAGATTCTTGTTAGTTTTCGATGAGTGAATTTAATAATATGGATAGTGATTATTATGAAAATTCCCTTAATAATTGCCATTTGGATAATAAGGTAACTTTCCTTTACGTATATTTGATATAAATTTAATGATATCTGAGTGTTAATAATAGCTATACCTAAGCCGCCATTTCGGGGAAATGAGTACTCATTTATTTCCCTGCTAATTCATTTATTTCCCCGATAAGATGCAGCTCATATAATGAGGCATTTTTCTACCTGTCAACGGGGAAAAATGGTCAAACTTATAGCCCGTCGCAGAAAAAAAACAATTTTTCTCAATATTCTTGAATTTGACGTCCAAAAAAAATGACAGTTGCATTTATCATTGCTCTTGCACCAATATGTTATTGCTGCACATTTCACCTTTACGAGGATACCAAAATCTGGCCGCCATCTTGATCCTTCGATTTTAATTAAATTTTTTCGTGTGAAAGAACACGTGTTTTTTTCCACTTTTAGATTTTGACGTTTCAAAAGTGCCAGTTCGGATTAGTTTTTCGAAAATATTTCACCGGGGTGTAGTAGCCGGGAGTCTCTTTGTTACGCTAAAATTACAAAATGGCCGCCATCTTGATTCTTCGAATCGAAAAAAATTATTTCCTTCGGTCGCGTTCACGGAATTTCCGCATACGTAATATGACATTAAGTTCTTTACTCTATTTTTCACGGCGCATTTTTCAAATTTTGCAAATAATAATCACTCCAAATTATTAGTGAAAGACCAATAGTAGGTACATCGCAATTAATTGTAAAAACAATTATTAAAAAAATGCATAAGAAACAACAGAAATTAGCCCGAACAGGATCGGCGCATAACCATCATTATAATAATAATTAAAATGAAAGCGGGGCAACAAACGACCGAGCCCGCGCTCCGGCACGTCAAAACTTCATTAAAGGCGGGCGGCCATTGCGCGCGAAGCTAAGCTAAGCGAAACGAACTGAAGCTGAGTTAAGCTAAAGCTATGGTTTGTTAGGACTGTAGGCGACGCAAAGCAGACAGTCGGTTGTGCGCCTCGGACTTCTGTTGAAATCTAGAACTCAAAAAGACGCGGAGCCGGTTTGTTAGAATCTGCGCAGATAGACTCACGGTAGGCGTAAAATTATCTGCGTCGTTCTTTCGGTCGGAATCAAACTCGATTTGATTTCGACGCAGTCGTTCAGCTGAGCATACAGCTGACAGTGTTAAAACCGTGGTAAAAAGCCGTTATTTAAAAATTTACAATGGTTCCCAAGTTTTCAGCAGAGGAAGATGACAAATTGATAGACCTCGTACGAGAAAACCCCATTATGCACAGTCAAAAACTGTTATTTATAAGCCCCTTCCAAACTTCTATTAGAAAACATTCCATCTTCACATTTATTCTGGCGACGAAAACTAATTAAACTCTAAAGAAGATCTTCATGTTCTTATTTCGCAACATCACCAGCATTCTTCGCAGTATTGCCAGAAAAAATATTCAGCCATTGTTATCATATAAAGAAATTTTGCCAAAATTAATAATAAAAATACTATTAGTTGTCTGTGCATATCAGCATACAATCACGTACTAATCCATTTCTAACAAACCACCCTCTCTTCAAAACCGATAAAGTTGTACGCTGCAGATTCTGTAGTACGCGTATGCCGTCCGTAACGGACAGTTCTAACAAACCATAGCTTAAGAGAAGCGAAGTAAACTCGGCCATTGGAAGCGAATATCCCAAAAAAATATTGTTTAGTTTAAGAACAACGTACGTGGAGCTATGAACCATCAATTGTTGTTATTAGATTTAAGTTCGGATTCTGACGAATCTAATTTTGAAGAAAATCAGAAAATGGCATTGTTATGTTCGAAAAAGAAGAAAAAGAAGTACCTACCGGATAAGTGGTTTTAGATCTTTTAGATCAAATAGATCTTTTAGGTCGCAGTAACTTTATGATCACCCTCAATATACAAATACAAATACGAAATACAAGTGGTTATCTGAAAAGAAGAGAAACTTTTGGCGAATTTCATAAATTAATAAATGAACTATCAGATGAAAGGTTCAAGAACTACTTCAGAGTGACATGACGCCCTCAATTTTATGAATTGAACGAGATGATTTCTGAAGACATCAAAAAGCAAGTCAGTAATTTTCGAAAAACCATTGGGAGCAAGGAAGGACTAGCAATTTGCTTAAGGTATTTTCTTTAATATAAAATACATTCTACAATAACTAATTCAGAGATTTTTATTTATTTTTATTGTACCTTTCTACGACATACGTGCATACGAAACTGAGCTAATAAGCTAAGGAATATTCGCTCGGACCTGTCTCAAGCTAAAGCCAGCGAAGATTTAAAAATTAGTTTATCTTCGCTAGCACATCTTCGTTTAGTTTCGCATCAATTGCCGCGCGTTCATAAGATTTTACATAGGAGCTAATTTATAAAAATCTTAGCTCTCCTTCACTTAGCTTAGGTTCACGCGCAATGGCCGCCCGCCGCTTACTAGTTTCCCGACGACGGCGAAATGCCGCAAACGTATTATTAACAATTTCATATAAATTGTCATATCTTCGTTATTAAATGACCAATGTGGATAATTTTTTCACAATCATTTATAGTAGGGGAGCCCAATAGGGGATTTCGGGATTTACTCGAGCGCGTCAGATTATTATAAGGAGGGATACCTTGCACCCTGTTGAGTACCCCCACCTTATATAAGACCTCTATGCAGGGCCGCGCGTCAAGGGCAGCTGATCAGAATAGTAAAAAAAAATTGATCATTAGAAATATTCGAGCGTGTCAGATTAAAGTATGGTGGGTTAATTACATACTGAAATGTGTACATTTTAATAATCTGACGATTTAAGCGTGACGATAAGGAGTGGGAGGGTTACAAACTTGAAAAAAAAAAACGTCACTTGGACATGCTCGAGCGCGGTTGATTTTTTTTTAATTTGAAGGAAATAATTCTAGGGTATCGGGAAAAATATAATCTGCCGTTTTCCACAAGCCGAAGAAACGAAAATCGTTAATAACGTCGAGTGCGTGCAGACGGTGCAGACGCGCGGTAAAGTATGTATCCCCCACTCCACGCCTGTCTTTCCCTTTCTTGTTACAGATATGCAGGCTGTAGATGTCATTGATGACCAAATCGAGCCAGAGGAAGAAGATGATTCGACGGATGAAGATTAAGAAAAAAAACATAAAAAAATTTGCATATTATGTAAAGATTCGAATCTCAATATAATTATATTCCAATTGAAAAATAGATTTATTTTTATTTGCATGCTATTTTTCGTATGTTTTAGGTAACAAAATGCAGAAACTACAAAAAAAATCATAATAAAGCCTATTTGGACCTACGGAATCCAGCTCTGGGGCTGTGCCAAGCTATCAAATACCAAAATTATACAAAGAATCCAATCAAAGATACTTCGAGCAATTTTCAATGCACCATGGTATGTAAGCAACAAAACCTTGCACGACGACTCTAGTCTCCCGCTTGTTGAAGATGAAATCAAAAGATTTACAAGGAACTACCTCGACCAACTTCCCGAACACCCCAATGAATTAGCGAGACAATTGTGTACACAGCCAGAAATAAGAAGACGGTTAAAAAGACAGTGGCCGACAGATACATTAAATCAGTGACGTACGCCGAAAGTGTTAACTTATGTTAATTAATAACCGGGAGTCATACCATAGGGTAATTTCTCCCCTCATGTATTTAACATTCAACTAATTTACTTATAGCTTCCAATAGCAGGTTGTAAATTTGCATACTTTATTAATAAAAAAAAAAAAAAAAATTCATATTTTTTTTTTCAAGTCGTCAGATTAAGAAAACCCCTCTAGATAATCGTCAGATTATTGGTCATCAGATCTGGGACATCAAGATGAACCGTCCATATCTTAATCTGACGGGCTCGAGAAAATCAAAATGGCGATTTTTTTTTGCAATTTTGAAAAGCTCCCGTAAGCTTGCGTCACCTCCAAATCGTCAGTCTTTTGAATGTGAGCATCTTTCGGGGTCACTCCCCTCTAGAAATCTGACGCGCTTGAGTGAATTTTTTTTTTCCTCATTTTGTACCCCCCCGTACGGCCACTCTCACTATTCGAACCGGCAGATTATCATACCTCCATTATCAGAGAGACGTGGGGCATACGCCCTATCATTATCTGACGCGCTCGGAGATGTCTATGTGACTGGTTTTTTTTACATCTTTGACCCCCCGTAGACGCTCCCCCCACCGGTGAACGGGTAAACATCATATGACTTTTTTTTCTTTTTATCATGTAATCTCTCAAATCTAATAGGTCTCCACGACGCTCGAGTAAATCCCCATTTAGCATCGTGGGCTCCCCTACTATTACGTTAATTAATTGTCGTTGCGACTGTCCTTTTAATTTTCCCAATCGTGCATAAAGAAGAAGACAAAAAAAAAATGATAAAAAATCAATTTATCGATTTTTTAATAAAAATAAAAGTGTAAGCTAATTTTCGAGCAGCGAGGAATTTTTTTATTTTTCGTTTAAAGTACCAACATAATCGAGATGAAATGAAGCCAAAACTTAAAATTTAGTGTTGAAGAAAAAAAATTTGACAAAAGTTCAACTATGTCGTCAATCGCAGATGTTATATTTGAAACACGCCTGAACAGTTTCAATGACCTGCCGAAGTTTTCCCGAATTTTGACAGTTTTTCCAACGGTTTAGGAAGAAAACTATATCTATATTTTTTGTAGGTAAAGAACGTCTCTATCATACAATTTTATTTATTTTTCGATCGGTCGACAATATTTCGAAAAAAATTCGAAAGCATGCGATAAAGAGTAGCATTTGGTCAATTGTTATTATTGAAGAAACAATTGCCGCTCCCAAACAGAGAATTTTTCGGGAAAATGTTTCAAAAAAAAAAATAGCACTTGAAGAATTGTTCAAAAAAGGTCTGATTTGATTTTTCGCTAGGATGAACCGTTTTCGAAAATAAATTTTTTTTGTGGGTTTTTATTTTATTTTAAACCAAAGCTGATTTTTTTTTTTAATAAGTCACTTTTGCCGACTTGTCACGTAAAAATCATCCAAATCTCTTTAGTAGGTAACTAACGGCTCTATCTCACTGTTTTGTTATTTTTTCGATCTGTCAAATAAATTTTGAAAAAAAATCCGAATTAGTCGAAAAATCATGCGAATACGGTGTCCTCAATTTTTGAGAGCCGATTACCGCTCACCTAATTATTTTTTCGAAAAACGATCTCTATACAAAGTTTGTACGTCTATCCTTTCCCTAAGTACTTAACTGTACTTGCAGAATCTGTCCGCGACGTACCGTTACCGAGAAACAAATCCTTATGTCGGGACGTTTTAAAAAAATACGGCCCTGAACGGGGGCATTGAAAATTCTCGGATCCGGCCCATAATCAATAGGTCGTATTCGGGGGTCCCCAGCTTCGTCCCTAACGAGTTTCATCCCGATCGGTACAACTTTCAGACACTTAGAGTGTTTCCTAGCAGATTCCCGAAAAAAAACGAAATTCCCGAAAAAAGACACTTCCCGGTAACGGATCCCGCTCAATTTCAATAAGCATCGTGGGACCGTGCGCCTCTTCGATCGAGCCAAATTTCAACTTTCTGCGATGAAAAATGGCGCCTCTAGAGTGTTTCCTAGCAAAAGTCACAGAACTTGCGACCGACTGACGGACAAAAATCGGGTGGTAGGCTCAGTATACTTCCGAGATTTACGATTACATCGATCTCGGAAGAACAAGTGAAAATCGTCATTTTTCAAGTTCAAGGCCGCCTGTACATTGAAAATGGTTCAAGATAGAGAAAAACGTCTCATGTCCCTATTTTAACTTTTTATGTACTATCCACTATAATGTAGTTAAAATGTTTATACAGGGTGATCAAAAATTTGAAAAATTCTGAGATTTCTCCACGCGTCGCCAAATAAAAAAATCAAAGAAAGTACAAAAAATGTTTCTATACCATAGGATAGTACATGAAAAATTAAAATAGGGACATGTAAGCCGTTTTTCTCTATCTTGAACCGTTTTAAATGTACAGGGCATTGAACTTGAAAAATGACGATTTTCACTTGTTTATAACTCAAAAACTTCTGAATTTAAACACCAACTGTAAAAGCCAATCTTATTTTCTCTTCTCAGACAATCTAAAAATGCAATAACATAGGAGCATTCCATTTAAAAACACATAACTTTGATATGCCACTGTCATGTGGGACACTCTGTATATACTCCAAAAGAATTTTAAATTATGGTCATTGTGATTCTGTACTTGAATTTTCAAAAAGTTTTTCGAAAAAGTCCATCGTTTGGCCTACAGAGACCGCTTCGAATAAGCTGGGACACCCTGTATATATTTATATCCTATATTTCTTTAAAATATTCCCTTTTAAATAATTAACCTATAATTATGAATAAATATAGCATAAATCTCCACCTCCACCTTTAACTGATTATCAGAAACAGCCATAAAAGCAATGTGTACAAAATAGTATATTATGTTACTAGGAGTAGAAGGCGATCATTTTGTGTTGAGCGCAATTATTGCAGCCGAGGCGAAGCCGAGGCAGTGCAATAACCCAGACAGCACAGAACATTCTGAGAATATTCTATTTAGGTACAAATATACCAATTTAAGAATATTCTACCAGAATATTCTTAGAATATTCTGTTAGGATCCACTACAGACAGGAATGCAAGGAATTCAGACGCATTAACACCAACAGGAAGATCTGTTGGTATTAGGAATGTTGCGCATGCTGCGTAACATGGGACAAGGCAGGAAAAGGAGCTAGAAGTCAGTAGTGGTTGTATAACCGTCGTAGAGTCAATATATGAATGTTAATAATATACTTCTTCGTCATTAATGTTATTGTATAATTATTATTATTGAACTGAATAAATAATGTTCCTAATATTTGACTGCGGTGGGATATCCACAAAAATGCCTTTTCTTGGTGAAAGTGAGGTGAAACAAAAATTTAAGTTTTTAGCAAATTTCCGATGAAATAAATTTTAACATCGGGTGGTGTTGGTGCTGTTGTCGGTATTCAAGCGTCTGAGCCGCAGACGAGTTTTCCCAACGCGGGCCTCGGATGGGTATTATGTGTTACCTAGGTACCTACTTGAGAGAGGTTCCGCTCCTCCGTTAACAACAATTAAATTTATTAGAAGCTGAATTTCGTAAATTAAAGGAACGGAAACTCAAGAAATCTTACAAGAAAACACTGAGTATGAATGAAGTATTAACGTATTATTGGATTGATATCCGGCTGGTGTCGGTAAGTAAAGTAGATCAAGTATGTAAATGAGGAAGCATATTACAGGTTTTCTAAGGAAAAATTATAAGGGGGGTGAAGCAGTGGTATGTTATGAGAAACAGCATACAAAAATTTACCAAAATTAAAGTTTGCTACTTTCGAAGTTGATGGCACTGCAATAAAGTTTATTAATAAGTAGAGTTTGGAGGAGATAAGTTATAAAGATTATTCCAAGGTTATTCCCAAAGGTAAGCAGCTATTGCCATATTGAGTAGAGTTGTGATAAGTAAGGATAAGTAATGAAGATTATTCTGAGATTATTCCTAAAGGTAAGCAGCTATTTTAGCTAGTGAGTTGAGAGATGCATGATAGATAGTTATGAGTAGATGAAAAGCATGACTAAAGTTGGGGAGCTCTCCAAAGTCCAAATGACGTATTTTGAATTTGATAGGTAGAAGTAAAACAAAAGTATGAAGCATGAATAAGCATGAAGTAAGCTGAAGTAGAATTGAACCCAAGTAACATTTTGGGGTTAATTTGCGTCGATTCGACTTGATTTAGGTATACTACCTATGTAATCTAATTCACCTAACATAAATTGCGTGAACTATACCTCGAATTTACGTGACGAAGATCAAAATAAGAGTAGATATTAAGTACATTATATTCGTCGACGTATTTGGGAATTATCGCTATGAAGTTAAGGCGATATTACTGAAATATGTACATTCGACGTTCGTCTTAGGTATATAGAATCGACTTATTACTTTGTTTAAATAGGTACCTAATGTAAAGCTAGTGCACATGCAAGTGAGAGAGAGGAAAATAGCCACTAACAAGAGGCCGTGAATTTTGAATAGTTTATATTTTTAAAGTCTCTCATTTTCTATCAAATTCTGTCTGATGCACTCTGAAGTTCTGAACACGCTGTTGGCGCGCAAGGCGCAAGATTAAATTTCTCTTCTTTAGTCAGTGAGTTTTCTACCCGCACAGCATAAAATGAAGAACGAATGTTCACGGAATATTGGATATCATAAATGATTAATATTTAATAGTTGGTTTAGAAATAATGTGTAGGCATGCGAATGCCCGAGTGTCAATTTACATGTCAATGAAATTTTGCCAGGAAACTTATGATTAAAGGTGGTAAATAACAACGCGCCCCGTGAATTGACAGTTTAATAAAGTATCTACCTATATAAAAAAAATATATTGAAAAATTATATTATAAGTACCTATAGCTTTTTAGTTGTAAAAAAATAAAATCAGATTTGAAAAGTGGGTTTTATGCAATTACATATTTTAATTTTGTGATAAACTATTGATTAATTATAATGTAAACAATGGAGGCCTCCTAATGATTTTGCCAAGTGATGAAGACGAATGTAATTAAAATACTTAGGTACTGTGAAGTAGTGAAGGTAATATTTCTTTATGATAAGATTAATAATGGACGTAATGGTTTGACTACTATGTTAGAATTGTAAAAGAACGTAAGCAGATTCAATCTCTTTCATTATTACATATTTGGTATCGATGTACAAAATATCAGTAAAATAAATATCATACGCAATCAAGGTCGACTTAATTAGCATAAAGCATCCGACGCACTGAAGAGCCAACGTCCGCTGCGTGATAGAAATGAAATATCCAGGCAGGGATTTATTTTTTTTTAAGTTCTTTTAGTACTTTTAGTTTGGTGTATTCTGGTGCTTTTATAACAGATAACAGGTGAGTTGATGTACTCACTAAATGTCCTATTCCTAAGATGAGTAGAGTTAAGGATAAGCAAAAAGAGTTAAGGAAGAAAGATTATTAAGTAGGTACTTGATAAAGATTATAGTTATTTTATGCATGAGCCTTACTGAATAATTAAAGGAACTCGCAAGAGATTTATTTAGAGTTAGAGAAAGAAATTGAATGATGAAGCATGCATAAATCATGAATCCGCATAGAGTTAACGTATTATAGTCACGCATAGAGTTCACGTAGTAAAAGACAGAATCATAATAGGCACTTAAGAGACAAAGGTTAATGAGTACTGAAGATGTCTAGATTGCTGAAACGTTGAAGTAGAGCTGAGCGTTGATCGTAGAGTTCTGGGAGGCCTGTGTGGCCTGGTCTGTGTGACGAGTGGGCCTGTGTGGCCTGTGCATAGGTTCGAGTCCCTGAGAGAAGGTCTGTGGCCTGTGAAGCCTGAGAGCGGCTAGGAGACAATAATTGATGCCTGTGTAGTTTGCATGTGTAGGTCAGAGTGGAGGCAAGTGTGGCCTGACTTTGTGTTCCGGGCGTGAAGGATCGAGGGGATTCTGCGGACCGCCCGCGAGCGAACTTCAGATAGGGAGGACCATGGTGGGTACTGCTAACCACAGAGCGTGCCTTGGCGCAGAAACCTTGGCAAGGTTACGATCAACGGCTAATGATCAAGATGTCTTGAGTAGAGCAGTGATTTACGTGTCTTCAGCAGGGTGATGTCAAAGCTCCAGAGGCTAGCAAGAAGGCCAAGAATGCTTAGCGTTAGGTAATGACAAGCTTAGGCAAGCTTTAGGAGGAATAAGACAGTTAAAGACACTTAAGTGTTCTCTTTGGGAAAGTGAACAGAGACGACTCAAGGTAAGAAAAACGAATACCTTTCTTTTCTTGAAAGTAAAACCTTATTAAGAAAAAACGATCATATATTCAAAAAAAAAAAAAAAAAGGAAAATACCTAGACAATACGAAAGTGGAAGGCCTAGTTCAGCTGATGAGATATCTGTTAGTGTATTTTATTTATTTATTTATTTATTTATATAATGAGTTGATTAAAAGCTTTAGAACGACAATATTTTATTTGAAAATGATAATTGGTAGTGGTAATCCTCCCCTTTTGTTGATCGAAAAATTACAGAGGTCAGGTGTTGCGTGTCTGGACCTGGACTGCCTGGTTATGTGATTGATTACCTTGGACATTTTCCGCTGTTGTCATGTGTAACAATTGTGCCCTATTTGCGCTATTATTGAAAAGAAATTGAACCAACTTAAATTTGGGGAAGTACCTAGTAGTATCACTTTGAATGTAGGTACCTATCAGTTTTTGTAATGCAGGAAAAGTATAAGTAGATAAATTATCAAACAATGAAATGTAATAATGTGATATAAAAGAGGAAGGGTATTCTCGTGAGGAGATGTAATGCCTGAGAGGAAAGTGGAAGGGTGTTCTCGGTGAGGAGATGTAATGCCTGAGAGGAAAGAGGAAGGATATTCTCGTGAGGAGATGTAATGCCTGAGAGGAAAGAGGAAGGGTGTTCTCAGTGAGGAGATGTAATATCTGAGAGGAAAGAGGAACGGTGTTCTCGGTGAGGAGATGTAATACCTGAGAGAAAGAGGAAGGGTGTTCTCGGTGAGGAGATGTAATACCTGAGAGGAAAGAGGAAGGGTGTTCTCGGTGAGGAGATGTAATGCCTGAGAGGAAAGAGGAAGGGTGTTCTCGGTGAGGAGATGTAATGCCTGAGAGGAAAGAGGAAGTGTGTTGAAAGAGGAAGTGTGTTATCTGTAGAGATATGTAATGTTTGAGAGGTATACTGCCTGAGAGGAGTAAGGGTGTTCTCGTTGGAGATGTAATGCCTGAGAGGAAAGAGGAAGGGTGTTCTCGTTGGAGATGTAATGCCTGAGAGGAAAGAGGAAGGGTGTTCTCGTTGGAGATGTAATGCCTGAGAGGAAAGAGGAAGGGTGTTCTCGGTGAGGAGATGTAATGCCTGAGAGGAAAGAGGAAGGGTGTTCTCGGTGGAGATGTAATGCCTGAGAGGAATGAGAAGTTGACAACGTCGAGCTGAGGTGGATCGAGTTTGCTGCCAGGTTGGCTGATAAGCCGACGACTTCGAGCTGAGCTGGACCGAGTTTGCTGCTTGGTTGGCTGATAAGCCGACGACTTCGAGCTGAGATGGACCGAGTTGCTGCTAGGTTGGCTGATAAGCCGACGACTTCGAGCTGAGCTGGACCGAGTTTGCTGCTTGGTTGGCTGATAAGCCGACGACTTCGAGCTGAGATGGACCGAGTTGCTGCTAGGTTGACTGATAAGCCGACGACTTCGAGCTGAGCTGGACCGAGTTTGCTACCAGAGCTGGAATGATTCGGTTTTCTTTTATGATAACTAGGAGGCTGTGATTTCGAGCGGGTGTCGTTCGATTTTGCTGCAAGGGTAGCTGGGAAACGTCGAGTTTGAGCTCTGATGGAAGTACGATGAATGGAAAGGGAAGTAGATGACTGAGTGAAACAGATGAGGTTGGTATAATTAATTGAGTATTTGCTTCAGCCATTCTGCAAACCAGTCTGCGGGTTCACCTGCCAGACTCTAGAGGACCCTGGGTCTTTCCATTGTAGGATTCGAGAACGAATCCTGGTCAGGATGGACGAATTGTTAGGATCCACTACAGACAGGAATGCAAGGAATGCAGACGCATTAACACCAACAGGAAGATCTGTTGGTATTAATGCGTCTGCATTAGAAGTCAGTAGTGGTTGTATAACCGTCGTAGAGTCAATATATGAATGTTAATAATATACTTCTTCGTCATTAATGTTATTGTATAATTATTATTATTGAACTGAATAAATAATGTTCCTAATAATTCATAGCATATTAACAAACGAATGAGAATATTCTATTTAAGTGACAAATATACCAACTTAAGAATATTCTTTAAAAATATTCTTAGAACATTCACAGAATGTGCTCAAGTTAGGAATAGTTCCTTTGTTGAGGTTGGCAACATGTGACAATAAGGGACATGGGCAATGCAAACTGCTGCCAGACCACGAACAGCATTGTGCCATTGTGACAATAATACTATAATAATTTAGTTTTTTGTGTGTGTATGTATTGTGTTTTTGTAATCTGAATGTGTTCATTCTGATCCATCAAACAGAAACAAAAGAAAATTATTGGTAAGTATCTAAATATGCATCTGCATATGCATCTAAAAATGTCTTTATTACCACAAAGTTATTGAGGTTAATAAATCATCAATAGTTGTTGTTGTTGACATTGTACATCGCATTACCAGAATCCCGGTTGAGATTCTCATCAAAAACTTTATTTTTTACAGGCAGTAGCAAAAATACAAAAGAGCCAAACTATAGCAGATGTAGAAGTTGACTTACCTATATAAAATTTACGTGGTCAAGACCAAAGTTAGCGAAGGGGTGTAAAACGAGCATGATGGATGAATAATATGTTTATTATGTTATACCTATGTTGATGTTACTTTAAAATAAAATTAATACATTGTGAACTTGTTTTTCAAGCTAAATCTGTAATTAATATAACCTACTGTAGTGTAAACTACCTTTAAAAATTGAGATCCTGCGTCATGCGCAGTAAATTCAGTAATGTGGCCCCCTTAAATTGAATGACTGAAAAAGAAGAACCTCTTTGACGTTTGAAAAGTCAACTGGTCTGTCATGAATGACTGTTTGGATCCCCGCTCTAATGTTTGATTTGAATTTGAGGTTTTCCCGCCCTGAATTCTTGAATGTTTGAATTTAAAGATTAACCCGCCCCGATTTCAAATAAATGACCACATCACTTTTCTTACGTTTTGTGGGTTTTTACCTTTGCTCGTGTTTTACCTTTTGGCTCGTGTTCATCTACCTGGGCTCGTGTTCGTCTAGTTTTTCACCTTGTTTGGACCATCCGTTGTGTTCGTAGTAACCTCTTACCTTGTTATTTGGTTCTTTTATACACAGACATGAAGCAAAAGTGGGAGATTTGAGATTAGTGAAACAAATGTATTTTAAAAACACCTACTTTATTCTAAGAGAAACCTAACAGTGCCTTTTACGCTCGCTGGGACTCCCGAGTAAAAAGAGCGTGGCCAAGAAAAATCTCGATCAGCATCCCGAAATGAAAAGAATCAACGGTGGCCTGAAAAGTGTAGATCAATCGTCTCGACAACCGTCACCAAACTAATTGAACCCTCATTCATGACTCATTTGCGCGAATCAATCTAAACAGAAGGCATTATCACAGAAATCTAGGTCTTCAAGATAACCATGAGAATGGGTTTTATTAGTAAAGACGGTGTAACGAAGTCCGGTAAAGGAGGCAATTCGCCTATAGTTGGGAGGGTCCCTGTCCGGAGTCCGGTTAAGGATGCAATCCAGTGGCTGTTTAATTGACCCCCTCGTGGCAAGGACGAAAATGCTAGTTAGATTCACATAAGGCTCATACATTCTAGTTCAACAGTTCGGTAAACAATTAGCAATCATAATGATCCACCCTTTTGAATTGAGTTTGACGAAGAACGAGAAATGACCTTGACGTTGATTGGTTTCACAGAAAAATGAGAGAACCTGACTTTACAATTACATAGATCAATTTGAAATCAAGATAAACAATAATTAATTGGACAGTTTCGTTGAATAAATATGTTCATGAAATATAAGTAAATAATCAAAATAGCATAAGTTAATAAACAGCAATTAAATCAAAAATGTTCAGTAGACAATTTAAATAAGACATCAATTAAATAAGCGATCAAATAAATGGTTAAATAAACGGCACAAAAAATAAGAATCAAGAACGAACATGTGACCTGAGATAATTAGCATGACAAAACATAATAAATAAGTACGTGGTTATAAAATGTGGACGGTAGCAATTGATGATCAGAAAATGGTTAAAACATATACAATAAAAATGAGGCGGGTCGACTAAATATTATTCTGGAGACACAAAATGGTTGTTTCGATAAATGGTTCAGTTTTGATACGTTCTCAGAAAATTATCATTAAGTAAAATGTGGAAGAATTAAATAAACATTTTGACACACACAGGTTAATAAATGCAGGCATGAATTGTAAAAACAAATAAATAGAGCAGTCATGTGGATCGCAAAATAATGATAAAATATAAAAGGTGTGCCCCTAGCACGTTTAGAATGATACAATAATATAAAATATGAGAAAGAAATCCTTTATGGTTTGTTAATCCATTTCTAATAAGAACCATGAACCATGCAAGTGTATGAGAGATGTGATTAAAATAAGATCGTTAAAATATAAACCTTCGTAGGTACCTATCTACCTACCTACAGGAATGTGAAGTTAAATTATTCAATAAACTTTACTTTAACCCTTAAGCGCCTGGATTATTTTTTTTTTTCTTGAAACTATCAAGTAAGTTGCACTTGTTTCTTCTTTTAAATCAGCTTAACGCATAAAAACATGAAAAAACAAAAAAATATTGACAGTTTAAAAAAAAGACCTGTTACCATATGGTAACGCTAGGCGCATGTGGTATAAAAATGAAAACAATAATAAATAAATGAACAATTATTTTATTTTCATAATAACTTCTTTTGAAAACAAAAGTGGTATTTAATGTAATAATTATTATTATTTGGTATGGAAAATTTTAAAGCAATCGATGCACAACCCTACTTCACATGTGCTGCACATAGTGCGTATACTAGAGTCACAACCTTCGCCAGCGCAACGCTTTCTTTTTTTTCCTTCCGTGAATATAACTAGATGGTCGCGTCCACTATATCGTAAGTCATCAGGCACCCTATTGCAGGACAAACTTGTTTTTGATGTTGAGGTTCTTCCAGGGCCCTTCGGAGGGGAACCATAAGATTTCAAATACATCGTGGCAATCTCCCTCCTAAAATCAAGTTGCGGCATTTTCCCCCCAGACTTCTTATGCAATTGCCAAGCATTATGAATGCAAACATCAAGCAACCAAGAAAATAAGCACCACCACCACTTTTTACCCCTCATACTTATTCTATATCTTGCCACGTTCTCGTCCATAAGATCCGTACCACCCATATAAGAATTATATTGGCCAATTAGATCTGGTCTTGGCACAAGCAGAAATTTTTTATCTTTTTGGGAGTACCTTTTCACGTTCGAAAGTGGATTGACTCCATGGCACGTGGAGGCCGCAGTTACCATTCCATTATCGAGCCACCGAACGAACAGGATCCCATTATTTTTGTCCAGAATCGATTCATATGTCCCACGGGCCTTCTTTTTAAACAATTTCTTCTCTGTGAGTGGACAAGCTTTAGGAACCCTGTTTTCCCTCACTGTTCCCGTCCCGTGGTATCCGTTTTCTTTAAGTCTTACAAGCAAATCTACACCAGTAAACAAGTTATCAAAATAAAACTTGTATGGAAGTTCTTTTTTATCAAGGGGTAAATCGTTCAACATTGAGACGAATGGAGCTGTGACCTTTCCAAAACGTTTCTCATTGACAAGAGAACGGCGTGGGTTATTTCCCTGGTACATTTCGAAGTTTACTAAATAACCAGATTTGGCATTGAGGCACCACATTTTGTATCCAAAACGAATAGGCTTGCCCTTGATGAACTGCTTGCAGCTATGTCGGCCAAAGTATTTTACCATACTTTCGTCATAATTCAAGTGCTCCTCGGGTTGATAATGCTCCAAAAATTTTGCCTTTATCATATCCATCAATGGACGCATTTTCCAAATTTTATCTGTTAGATCGGGATTATTGTTGTCTGCACAATGAATGAAGCTGCAAATCTGAAGGAAACGATCGCGCCTCATTGAATTATACACTAATTCGTTCCTCATATCTCCATTGCAATTCCAATAATATCTTTTTCCAGGAAGTACACAATAGCCACTTATAATCAAAATGGCTATGCAACATTTCATTTCATTGGAAGAAATCTTTGGGTCTGTAGAATTTTTAAACAGGGCATAGCGCGTAGCTTCTTCACATAGAAATAAAATTATGTCATCTCCAAAAAATAATTCAAATAGATTTATGGGAGATAAAT
This sequence comes from Malachius bipustulatus, assembly GCA_910589415.1. NCBI lineage: Eukaryota > Metazoa > Arthropoda > Insecta > Coleoptera > Melyridae > Malachius > Malachius bipustulatus. The sequence continues at coordinate 42,753,458 of OU342635.1, read as the reverse complement.
CCTTGTATTCGTCATAATTAGGGACGGGAAATTCCCTTGGAGGCATTTTCAAATCACCCACTATGTATTCAACTTGTTTTTTTTCATAAAATTCTTTTTCGCATACTTCTTTGCTGTCTTTGCAGTTTTCTTCGCATTTTTTGAAATCTTCACCTTCCTATTCGCAGTCTTACTTTTTTCTATTGCTGGTTTCGTTGATGTTGACGCCTGTGCCTCATTATCTTGGATAGTTTCCGCTGATAATTCTTTATTATATTCTGGTTCGATGTCTTCAATATCTCCTTGATTGTCTTCTTCTACAACATCATCAGTATAGTCTTCAGCAATTTCACCAATTCTTCGATTATCTGATAATTGAATTTCTGCTTGAGCACGAAGTATAGATCCTGGCAGATTGTCAATCATACCTCCACCATCCTCATCCCCGGAATCTTCATCGGTAAGAACACTGGGCTCAGGAGGCTCTATGAAAATTCTCTCGGCATCCTCAATGTAGCCAATTTCTAGCGCTTCTTGCAATGTCAAGCCGTCTCTAAACCAGAAATAGTAATTTTGTAATTTTAATTCATAGTAGTAGTATATGCGCCTAGCGTTACCATATGGTAACACAGGTAAATATACACCTTTTTCACTAAATTTCTAACCTTAAGAATAATTTCCATCAAACTAGGTTCAACCTTTACCTTTTTACAACACAGTAAGTTCTTGCTTAATTGATTTATCAAGACAACATGGAAATTGTGCTTACCTGAAATTGATATCCATTACTTTTTTTGCTTCTTTAGAATTGTTAAAAATTTAAAATATTTCACACACATATAAATGCAAAATCCAACCTAAAATACACTCAACTACAAAGAGAGTAACTCTTATAGAAGCGAATGATAACTCCATCTGTGTTATCCATCTCGAACTAAATTATTTGGAGTCATTTCCAAAGAACACTGTTTGTGTTACCATATGGTAACACTAGGCGCTTAAGGGTTAAACCAATTTAGAATTAACCCTTATTTTATAAATTATCCCTTAATCAAAACTCATTATTTAGAAAAGGTGAAATAATTAATTTAAACAAATCAGCTGAATGAACTGTAGGTAAAAATAAATCATGGCATTTAAAACGTGATGAGGTTCAACCCTATTGTATTGAAAGAATAACAATTTTTGCTTTAAGATCTGGAGGTTCAAATTAATTAATTTACTTATGGTAGGTAGGTAGGTACTACGAAGGATAATGATTAAACAGACAGAACCAATTAAACAATAAGTAGTTGTATGCAAAATGGAAATATGATTTCAACAACACGTGACTACTCACTTACAAACAAGAAATAAATACAGACCTTTGTTTTCTTTCGGAAATGACACCGACTGCTTCTCTCGACGACCCAGATAAAAGTGCCTTCAGGAACCCGTAACCCAACAAAAAACGAGGCCTACTAAAATGACATCTGACGTTTTTAGGTTTGAAAGCTTGACGACTGACACTTCGAATACACAGAATATCAGTGAATGGTTGAAACTTTACGTTTTCGATTTTAACATGCTCACTGACATTTGTAAGGCAATCTGGGTCACTTCACTACAAATGCATTTTTACAGATTTTAGAATATACCCAGAATATACAATTGAACATTCTTTTTATGTTCTCAAAATATTCTATGAACATTCTTTTTATGTGCTCAAAATATTCTATGAACATTCTTTGTTATGTTCTGAGAACGTTCTAAGAATATCTAAAACAGTCTACTTTGCATGTTCATAGAACGTTCCTAGAATATTCCAATCATCATTTGAGTACATTCTTAGAACATTCAAATATTCTTGGAGAATATTCTATGAATGTGAATAGAACATTCTTGTGCTGTATGGGAATTGAGCGAAACACAAAATGAGCATTCTACTCCAAGTGACATTATACGATTTTTTCCGCAAGCGTAGTATTGAAACATAAAATTTTCTGAATTTATTTATTTATCTATTTATTTATTACAGTTAGTCCCTGGATGGTAGAGTTTGCAATTTTCGCTAACTCAGGCGGATTGCCCTGTAGCTCTTCTTCTTCTTGGAACATATTTTATATTTTATAAAGGACTGCAACACAAACTATAATGCACCGTAGATTTTATAATGTACTTTTTAATTTAATACGCTAAGTAAGTATCGGATGTTTGCGGAGCGCGCGCCTCCTCGTGGATTTTTTTCGCACTTTTGTGCGGCATATTAATCCATTGACAGCTCGTTTCAATAAAATGAAACCTTTCTTAAAATCATTATTTGGAAGTGTATTTCTAGATTTTTTAATTTATTATGACTACAATTATTATTAAAAGTCATTTCCAAGCACCCAGTCTCGACTGCTTTCGTTTTAAATCGTTGAGAAATGGGCGAAACCTCATGATGAGTTTTCACATGAGCGATGTTAGGGAATACGTTTACATGGAACTTTTCTTCAAAAAACCGCTCTTTTAGAGAGACTATTGGTGCACATATCACTCGTAAAAAATGAAAAAAACCTATTATTGTCCCATTGTTCAGGTGATATATTAATTGTTCCATTAAAAAAATATCACCTTTCTTATCAACATAAATAAGTTCACATTTCAGCTCATGTTTTAGTGTTTTTTATTCAGCTTATGTATAATAAGTCGAAGAGTTTTGAACATATTTTGCAGCTGTAAAGCAGGCAAATGTTACCCTTCGTCTGAAATACAGCTCGAAAAAATTATAGCAGTAGTTATTGTTTGTTAGTATTACTTATATGCCTTAAATTATTAACTAAAATTTTTAACTTTAATTTACTATCTAAAAAAGATTCAGGAGTAATAAATACGTATGTAATCGCAAGCATTTAAGGTACTCGTGTACAACAAACCCTTCCCGATTTTTTTTTTATCCCTGAACGACCTCAAGTTTGCAATGAGAAATACATTAAAATGAATAGCGGGCACGCAGGACTTGCCGCATGAAAGTGTCAAATTTGCCTACTTGGTGGCGCCACAATAGTTACTTATTTAGCCTATAGTGTCACTCAGAATAATTATTAATTAAAATTAAAAAATTGCGTTGACGTTTATTACGTCAATGTCAATAACACATTTTGTCATTGAACATTGAACTCTAACCCTATGCTAGATTGACAGCACTCGCCATGATTAGAAAGCGTATAATAGTCGTAGCAATAGTAGCTAGATAATCCGCGGGTACTTCCAGTTGTCCGAATTCAATGTATTTTGACGATGTCATACGTTAATTATTATTATGCTAGGACAATAATGAAAATATTGTTATTAGTAACATAATGAGATCGTTCTACAAGGTGTGTACAGTATGATAATTGCCGCATTTTAGAACGCTTGCGGAAAAAATTATTTTTCATTCTCCCCTTTACGAAAGTGTAACTTTCTGTTTTGATAAGACAACCGAAAGCGAAAGTAAAACATCCTAGGTGATAGGTTGCTAGGTGGTTGCTAGCTATGAAAAACTTTCGTGGCCTGGACAAAAAAGTAGAAATGTCAGTTTGATTAACATTTATTTAGATGGAAAATTAAATGTAAAACTACAATAAAAATTCCAGTAAATCTTTCTGGAACATACAAATAATTATTATTGTATGTTCCAGAAAGATTTACTGGAATTTGCAGCTTCTTGAATGAAATTCATTTGGAACTAAACTACGATCAAAGATTCTGAAATTATAGCGGTACAGAGTTTTAAACTTGACAGTGTCGTAAATTAATAACTTAAAACTATCGTTACTATGGTAATGTTAAAAACATGGCACCTTATAATAATTCCATTGTTATCACTGAATCGTATTATTTTACTCATTTCTTCTTAATCCGTGGTTCAATATGGCAAGGGGAGAATGAAAAGTTTAATACATTACACGGTACGAAAGCTCTTTCAGGTGCTCGGAGTTTTTAAATACCCTCAGCTACGCTACGCTTCGCCTCGGGCATTTAAATACACCTCACACCTAAAAGTGAACTTTCGTAGCTTGTAATGTAAATAACTATATTTATTTCTGACAATAAAATAGATAATATGAGCAATGCATGTGTAATATTTGAACCACGTGACGTCACAAAACCGGAACGCAGCCTGCGCGTCATCGTCTATCGGCATACCGTGTATCGTGGTTCGGGGTTCAGTGAAGTCAGTACGATTTACGATTAACGGCTGCGCGCTGCGCTCCCTCTAATTTTGTGTATTATTTTAATTATTAGTACAGATTAATTTTTATTTATATTAAGGATTAAGGAAAAATTGTGTTACCTAATTTCTATAATACCTAGTAGATGTTTTCAAATTTCTCATTTTTCAAAAGAATGAATTCGATAAGCACAGAAAAATGTTATATTGGTTTTCAAAGTGTTGAACATAAGAGACAAGAAGTGCCTATTATTAATTGATCCAATTTTTCGAATCTCTTTTAATTCATATTTCTCGGCTATGGATCAGTTGGATTATGTGTGCCTAATTGAGGACCCAATACCCGTAAGTGCCATTCGTCATAAGACAAGAAACATAATTGCCAGCTTATTAAATGCGGAAAAACCAATCTTGAAAGCCTCCAATGGTTGTTCAAGGTAAGCAAAGTTTTTTTTTTTCTTTTTAAATCTTTGACAACGCTTCTAACATGTTTAGACCCCATTTCTTAGGAGTATTTCAAGTGACTGCCTTTGCCTAGAAGGTCGACTGTTAACTACTGTTCCCAATACCTACTTATCCTCTCGGAATTCCCCCAGTATCACTTTCCATAATAAATTAATAATGCAACTCCTGTTTCAATTTTGGAGATTTGATTTAAAAAAATCCAAAGTGGTGTCATTCTCCAGTCAGCTCCTACAGGTAGTGTTCCGTTCTCACTGCTGCCGTCCTTTTTCTTATCATTGCGACAGCCCAATTGCGGAATCCATATAGGTAGGTACCTTGTTTTTTTGGTAAAACTCAAGGTATAAATGTATAAGTGCCGAACATGCGAAGGAAATAATTAAAGTGGAAGCTGACGTTTTAAAAACAAAAATTAAAGAGGATATGGCGAAGTGTGACGCAGTAGCCCTAATAACCGATAATTGGACATCATTAAACAATGAGAGTTTCATGGCAGTGACTTCCTCATTTATTGATGAAAACTGGTGCCTTCAGGGTCCCGTTTTAGCTACTGAAAACTTGGAGGAAAGACATACTGCAGAGTATCTGGCAGAAATAATTAAAAATGTTGTCTCACAGTGGAAAATTACGAACCAGGTAACGGCCGTTGTCCACGATAATGCAGCTAACATTAAAGGAGTTGCCAAAATAATAAACGAAAAATATTCGGACATAGGATGTGCCGCACATACCCTGCAGATTTGCATAAATCACGCCATGGGGACCAATAAAATTACCAATAATTTTATATCTAGGACAATAAATGCTGCTAGTAGATTAGTGGGACATTTCCACCATAGTCCAATGGAAACTCAGGCGCTTCTCAAGAAACAAGAGTCGATGAGAGAGGCAGAAGCAGCGGGAGCAAGTAAAGCACAATTATTGAAGTTAATTCAATACGGACGCACGCGGTGGAACTCCATTTATACGATATGTTTGAGCGCTTACTGCAACTTCGTTGGCCGGTAACAGCTGTTCTCAGTGATAGAAATATCGTAAAACTTTCTGATGCCAAGACATTAGACTTAAAATGTAAAATGTGGACATTAATCGAACAGATTCTACCCATTCTCAAACAGTTGAAAACTGCAAATACATTGTTCTGTTCCCAAAACAATGTTTCAATTTCATGCGTCCTCCCCATTGTAGACACCCTAATAAACCGATACCTTAATAATAATGATGGTGACGAAGAAGTAATAAAAACATTCAAAACAGATCTGAAAGGAATGCTAAGGGAAAGATTTGCACCAGAAAGCAGTAAAATACAAATGATCGCATCAGCCTTAGATCCTCGCCATAAAAAACTGGAATTCGTTGCAAATTTTAGTACTCAAATATACGCGGAAATTGAGACCAAAGTTGAACAATTAAAATTAATTTTTGAAAACCAGGCATCGGGGTCAAAAACATTAGACCAAACATGTGCAGACATACAATCAGAATGTCAAGTGAGGAGGAATTTTGGTGAATATCTAGATGAGCGGCATGGGTATAGGGCGAAATGGCTTATACTATCGGATAGCTCGTGTCTCTAGGAGTATCAAGGTACCATTGAATTTTTGCGCCGGCAAGTAATAGTCGAGATATAAGGCCTTAAAGTTTCATCCTTGCCCTAATACGTGTATTCAAACATTATACGCGCGAACAGGCAGCTCGCTTATCCGTCGGGCACACGACAATCGAGCGTTTCCTGTTCGAGCACGTCGAGCGCAATCATATGACGAATACACGTATTAGGGCAAGGATGACACTTTAAGGCCTTATATCTCGATTATTACTTGCCGGCGCAAAAATTCAATGGTACCTTGATACTCCTAGAGACACGAGCTATCCGATAGTATAAGCCATTTCGCCCTATACCCATGCCGCTCATCTAGATATTTACCGGAATTTTTCTTTGGTCAATCAACATCACAAAGTGAAATGACCCAACACATTAATATGAAATGACCCAACACATTAATATGAAAACTGAGCTGGAACGATATCTAGCTATGCCATGTGGTGCTGATATCAAAACTGATCCGTTAAAGTGGTGGAGTGAGCACCAGAACGAACTTAACCCTTAGTTGGTAACATCCGACTCTGAGGCGGATGCCAAGTTTTGATGCTGCGCTGAATCCAAACGAATGAATGTACAAAAATTTCGTATTAGGTATGCTCTAGTTGGTTGTCAAAAAGTCCGTAGCCGCCTTCGCAAAAATACGTCTGTGAGACGGGTGTTACTCAGAACGATATATTTCAGTCCATCTCTCAGTCGGCTGGTGGTCGAAAGTATGGTGAATGAAAAGGTATAATATATAAAAAAATGTATAAAAATGAAATAAGTCTTGTTTTAATAAAATATATTTGTGTTTACTAGAATACATTCGAATAAATATGTAATTATACATATTATTATAATACCTATTCCGACTGAGCGACGGATGTTACCTATAATGGTGGAACTGTAATATGATCCCCGACTGAGAGACGGATGTTACTTATAAAGTGAAAAAAAGTATGTTACCAACTAAGGGTTAAGAATCTTGCCAAAGTGGCCAAACGATATTTGTGTATTCCCGCCACATCAGTGGAATCTGAAAGGCATTTTTCTGCTGCCGGGCACACAGTAACAAAAATCAGAAACCGTCTTTCACCACAAGTGACCGAGACCTTATTATTTATGAATAGAAATAAAGTGTACTGAACTAATGATAATAATAATTAAAACTAAATAAATATGAATAATTGAGGTGTATTATATTTTTAAATTTCAAATGGGACTACCTACTGACTATTTCATTTATCAAAAGATTATGAAGATTATTAGATGATGTGTATGTGTAGATGTACTTCATTACGTCAGTCTGATGAGGTGGTGAGTTACTATTGTTACCTATTTTCTTTCATTTTTTCTATATTAATTAATATAATCAACATTATCCACTAAATAAAACAATATAATAATTAATTAATTAGCATTTAATGCGTTTATCAGGAGCATATTATATTGTCATTGTCTAATGATGAGTGATACTGGTTTCGGCTTCCCTTTGCCGGAGGCATGTCGGTCAGTCAGTAGTAACCTTGTTTGAAAATTTTATGGGCCTACTTGACTTGACATAATTTATTGCAGCTCTTAAGCCCTAGGCAATGGTTGTCAATTGTATAGAGATTACTGAATGGGGGGGAGGGGGAGGTTTAAATGGGTTAGAATCTATCTGCCAAATATTTATTTACATTCTGGATTCACCTTCTATAAAAACATTTGGTTGGTGTCGGTGTGTCATTTTATTATATCTCCTGTATGACTATTTATATATCTATCTATATTTTATTAAAGATCTGTTATGTTAGGCCACAAATTAAATGTCATAGGTTTCCTGTTGATCAGATATTATATTCTTAAGACTATTACTAAGGATATATCCAATATCCGTCCCTCCAGTTGGTATGGCTTGCCGTTACATTTAGATTTATAATTATTAATATTAACTTATATAGGAAAGATACAATTACTTAAATTTTAATTTATTAGTCACTGTATACGCTGGTTGTAGAACCAACAATGGGTGTTACACCTAGAACCTGGTTAAACACCGCTTATTTTCTTATTAATGTCAATCGCATTTGATTTGACATCTGGTATAGAGCTAGGTTGTAAATCTAGCTATTTAGTATGAATAGTTGTGTAATGCAATATTAACACTTGGTTATGGTCAATGTGAGATGAATAAATTTAGGTATATATAAGTAAATTATGAATTTATGATGTTTTATTAAGTATTAATTTATAGATTTAGTTTCTCACAGGGAGTAGGAACTTACTCTCCTGAGAGGACTGACTTGAGTGAGTGCTTATTTGCTACTCTCGGCCCGTCCAGCCCCAACTCGCAACCCTGCATGGTTATTTCTAGGAGGGTGGGAGCGAACACTGGACAGCGACCAGCGATGTTGTTATACAGGGTTATACATAAGCCGCCCCCCATTGAAATATCTAACATAGGTATTTCAATCGAATGCAGCTTCACAATTATTATTATTAGCTCAAAGTATAAAGAAATTATTATTCCATTTTTACAGATAATGGATGTAGATTCTTAATTAAGTACTTACATATTAATCTATAATGATGGATTTTACTCTTGGTAAAATTTCCCCGTAGTCTTTAAATGTTTACATTGAAATTATTTCCAGCATTTAATATTTACATTTCCTAAATTATTATTACTAAATTACCCATATACCTAACACATATACATAATACATAATTAAGAAAAGAAAAAATACAAAATTACAAGAAAAAAAAACTAAACGATAAAGATTACATAGAGATGGGAATTAATCACTTTCAATTGGTAGTTCACATAATTTAGAAACACATCGCTTGATTTCACCGTTTCTAGTTTTAACTGTTACGACACGCACTATGCCGGATGTATCTGGATGAAGTGTGACGACACGGCCCATCATCCATCGAAGTGGAGGTAAATTGTCGCACTTAATGAGTACCATGGAGCCCACCTTTATGTTGCTGGTATCTGTCTTCCATTTACTTCTTTGTTGAAGCGTGTGGAGATATTCTCTGGACCACCTATTCCAGAAGTGCTGTTTGATTTGCTCCAGTAACTGCCATCGTGATAAACGATTTATTTGTAGATGACGAATGTCTGGTTCAATCGGGTCTAATAGACATTCGCCAATTAAAAAATGGCCAGGGGTTAATGGATTGAGGTCTTCTGGGTCAGAACTGATAGGAGATAAGGGACGGGAATTTAGAATACCCTCTATTTGTACAATCACTGAATACATTTCCTCATATGTCACGATTGTGTTGCCCATTACTTGTTTTAAATGATTTTTTACTGACCGCACCCCTGCCTCCCAGATTCCCCCCTAAGTTAGGAGAATAGGGAGGGATAAAATGCCACTTAATGTTAATTGTTGTTAACTGATTGGTAATAGTATTTATATTGTTGTTTAGAAAAGTTTTGATTTCCCTTAATTCTCTATTGGCTCCAACAAAATTAGTTCCGTTGTCGGAGTACAAATTTAAAACTCTCCCTCTACGGGCCATAAATCTCTTTAGAACATTTAGGAAACTCTCCGTTGACAAATCTGTCACTAGCTCGAGGTGAATCGCACGCGTCGCAAAACAAACAAATAATACCAAGTATGATTTTACATATTTTCTGCTACGCCCCCGACCTTCCTTTATTTGAAATGGGCCGGCATAATCGACACCTGTGTTGATAAAAGGCCTGGCCGGCTCTATTCTTGTTTTTGGTAGGTTACCCATTAGGGGAACTTTATTTCGCGGTTTGCATTTGAAACAAATGACGCATTTGTGGATTACGTATTTTATACCACCTTTACCTCCTAGGGGCCAATAATGTTCTCGTATCGCTGATAATGTAGCCGTGGTCCCTGCATGCATTAGATTTTTATGAAATGAAGTTATGATAAGATTGGTAATATTTTATTTTATTTTATTTTACACTGTATAAACAGGCGAAGCCCTTTACTATACAGGGACAATAACAGAAAAATTTCCATATAATACAATCATCCAAATCTAAAATGTGTAACAAATTTACAGTTTTTGGACCAAGGCATCTACAAAGAAAAAGGAGAAAGCAAATTAATGTTTAACGCTACTCCTCAAGTCGCCAAGGCTGCTAGAAAAAATGTCAAAGCTAAATTGACCACCGTTATAATTGCCACACATCGTGTAAATCGGCGAAAACTTTAAGACGTTGGTATGATGAGACTGAAGATAAAACGTCTCATTCTGAATGAGTGATGTCATCAATGAACAGGACAAAGAGCAGGGGACCCAGTACAGAACCCAGGGGGACACCAGATGTCGCTTCATAGGAGGTTGATTGAAACCCATTCAAAACCACAAAGTAAGAACGCTTTTTTGACAGGTAGCTCGACAATAACTTAACAAGCGATTTGTGAAAACCAAAATTTTCAAGTTTTCTTAAAAGGATACCGTGATCTAGTCTGTCAAAGGCCTTAGATATGTCGGTGTATATAACGTCGACTTGATGTCCAGTGTCCAGGGATTCTGCAATGAACTGTGTTTTCTGGATAAGATTAGTAACGGTTGACCTTCCCTTAACAAACCCATTCTGATAATAACTAATCTGACCATGGACCTCATGATACAGGGTGAATTATAAAAAACGCCCCAAGCGATAACTCCGGTAATTTTGAAGATATGACAAAACTTTTTGGAACAAAGTGGCGTAGTTTATCATCATCTATATGTTGAGATAAACGCTCGATCAACACAACTTCCTGTTTAACCGGAAGTAACATCAACTTCGGGTTTTTAAATAGAACACCCTGTAAAACTTTATATTTTTTAAATGTCTGAAGAAATCTATACAGGTGGTTTTCACCATTGGAATTTAGATTGAGCGGTTTATGAGTTATAAACAAGTGAAGATCGAAAATTTTCAACTTCAAAGCAATGTAGAACTAGAACGGCTCAAGATATCTAAAAACAGTTTACATGTCCCTATCCTAACTTTTCATGTTCTATCCCATTATGTGGAGTAAATTTTAATACAGGGTGATGAAAATTATCCGATTTTTCATCACCCTGTATTAAAATTTAAACCACATAGTAGGATACTATGTCAAAAGTTAAGATAAGGACATGTAAACCGTTTTTAGATATCTTGAGCCGTTCTAGTTCTACACTGCATTGAAGTTGAAAATTTTCGATCTTCACTTGTTTATAACTCATAAACCGCTCAATCTAAATTCCAATGGTGAAAACCACCTGTATTAGATTTCTTCAGACATTTAAAAAATATAAAGTTTTACAGGGTGTTCTATTTAAAAACCCGAAGTTGATGTTACTTCCTGTTAAACAGGAAGTTGTGTTGATCGAACGTTTATCTCAACATATAGATGATGATAAACTACGCCACTTTGTTTCAAAAAGTTTTGTCATATCTTCAAAATTAACGGAGTTATCGCTTGGGGCGTTTTTTATAATTCACCCTGTATATGCTGTTGTGAATTAGAATTTCGAAAGCCTTACTAAAATTGCAAATAATACTAATGGGTCTGTAATTAGTTACCTGAGATTTTTCACCACCCTTATTAACGGGACAGACTTTAGCCTGCTTCCAGGTGTCAGGAACTGCACATTCTCCAACACATCTGTTAAACAAGACAGTGAGGGGAGGTGCCAAAACATGTGCGCAATCCCGAAGGAGAAAAGCGGGTACACGGTCCGGTCCTGTGGTTCTGGCATTCTTAAAGGACTTCAGTACCATCAATACCTCATCCTCGGAGAAAAACTGAAGCTTTACTGTCGTGTTGGAATTGACTACCGTAGAGGAATTTACTGGCAAAGCTGGAGTAGAGAATGATCGACTGAAAAAATCAGCAAACGCGTTGAGAATATCCACCGGTTGACTCAACTCGGTATTGTTATAATTCATAGTGTTGGGTGTAGCGAAAGAGTTTCTCTTCTTTTTTATGAAGGACCAGAATTTGGATGGGTCATTTCCTAGTTCATTTTCTATTCGTGTTGTATAGTTTTTGTACTCTACGTCAATGTCAGTTTTGATTTTACGTCTCATGTTTGAATAATTCAGGTAACTCTGCTGATCGTTTTCTTTTTTATGGGTACGCCATAGTTTTTCTTTTTGTCGCAGATCATGCCTGATAGAGTCGGTGAACCAAGGCGGGTATTTAAATTTAGAGTTATTATATTTTGGAACATTTGCATCTAGGATGCTGTAAAGTATTTGATAAAATGTGGAGCAAGCACTCTCAACGTCATCACAACTATCTAAAGGTGACCAGTCTACGAGTGATATAGATTCATATAGGAGTGGATAATTAGCCCTGCGGAAATTATATTGAGGCATTCTAGTGATTGGCAAAGGTTTAGTTTGTCTGACATTACCCATAACCATTTGGATGAACAAGGGAGGATGGTGTGCATCTACCGCGATCAGAACATTCTCTGCCCTGTCACAAAGACAATGTCTGTTGGAGAGTACAAGATCAAGTATTCTGTCATTAATATTCCGAGTAAAATTGTATTGATGGAGATCAAGAGCAGCAAGCGCGTTATTCAGAGAAGCAGTGTACCTATCTGTGACAGATTGGTCTAAGTAGGAGGCATATTTACTTATATTAAAATCACCCAAAATTACTGTGGTACCGGTCTGCAAGAAATCAAGTCTGGCAATGTTATCGAAGAAGACATCATAATCAAAAGCAGACAGAGAGGGAGGCATATAAACAGTCAAGACATGCAGTAACTTACTCTCTACCAAAATCTTAATTCCAACCAGATCAATAAGTGGTGATATATTGTCAACAACATCGCTGAGCTCCAATCTGCTACAATGTAAATCATCACGTACCCCCAGCAAAACACCACCGCCCCTGTCAACCCCCGAGATACCCCTATCCCGCCTAAAAACTCTAAATTGAGGTGGGAATAGCTCTGAGTCAAATACACTGTCATTGAGCCAGGTTTCAGTAAGGGCTACGATATCAAAATTACAAGTGGATAGTGCATTAAACAGTTCAGATGTTTTCGTGCGAAGACCACGAACGTTTTGATAGTAAATATTTACCTTGGTATCGCCGAGATAACCTCGACCCTTATCGACAGTGGAAGTGGGGAAATCGCAAACGCCGTCGCCACCGTGGAAGGCAAACCGAGGTTGTAGGCGCGACTGCTACAAACCAGCAAGGATGTCAGATCGTATTTTGTCCCTAGCTCGAGCATACGCCATACAGTTGTTGATATCCCAAACAGCATGACCAACATCAACATCAACACCTGACCCTTTCAATTTACTACAGTTAGAGCATGACAGACTAGATGACTTACAGTCTTTGACAGCGTGATCGTCTCCACATCTCGGACAGGAGCGTGGTCTAATGCAATTCTTTGACGAATGATGGTATTCATTGCAATTATAACAGCGGTAAATCTCAACTCCATCAAAAACAGGACAACTATCATACCCAATAAGTAACTTATTACCCACCTTGACAACTCTCTCATAGGTCCGTCTGTCAACCTGCAATATAGCCTGAAATACTTTCTCATTTTTCCTAGTAGCATAAAATTTAACAAGTTTAATATCGGACTCAGAATTTATGAAAGAAGGGTTGCTCCTCTTGATCAATTCTAAAAGTGTGTCTTCAGACAGCTTCTCAGAAATTCCAGCCACTCGAATACGTGGATTGATTCCCTGGGACTCTCTCACATCATATTCAGAGGACAGCTTTGCTCCGGCCAGTTTCTTAAATTTTTTCGCATCTTCTGTAGTTTGGCATCTACAAAGTATTCCTCCATTTCTAACGTGCTTGACTCTGGTCAAAGTGAAATTACCTTCGGCAGGATTCATTTTTTCAAGAAGATCTTCCCTTGTACGTGCATTGGACTGAGATGGATTCTTCGGTTGGATAAATACAGCTGGTTGGGTTCTGTTATTGACAATCTGTGAGTAACTGGGAACGGATTCGACAGACCGAGCAGAATGGAGCGCCGCATGGTTTTCACCAGTTAACTTCAGCAAATCGGCCTTCATCACATTAAAGGATTCGACGAAGGTTTTCAGAGCCACACGGATTTTTTCTTCAATCATGGCAGATAATTCGTCACTATTGACAACGGTGCATTTCTCGGTGCAGGAATCGCATCTCCATGAGAGACCTCTCGTGGCTTTAAGCAAATTTACCAGGTCGGTTTCTGCAGATATGCAGGTAGAGTGTGCAAGTTTTTTACAATAAGAACAGCTGATAGTTTTGCGCGTGTTCACCGGGTCCAGGCAAAAAACACACAAGGTCATGATAAGCGATAAGTTTCCTTGAATATGATTTCATTTCGGCAAAATAATCGGAAATTTCTTATCATACGGGAGATCTGCATTTTTTAGGCGTCCGCCTACTCTAATTAAGCCATCCTTATCAATAAACGGATTTAGAGCAATTATTTTGCTGTTTTGGTTGATTGGTTGCTGGTTTTTTAAACGAAGAACTTCTTGTTTAAATTCAACCCCTTGAACAATATTTATTAAAATAAACCTTTCAGCCTTGTTTAATTCCTCAACACTAAGTAGTTTTTGCCTTAATGTGTTGCGGTCTTTTAGGTAATTTACGAATTTGAAACAATAGGCCATTATCCTTTTCAGTTTATTAAACGATGAATAGCGCTGAAAGATACCTGAAAAATACTCGTTTTCTTCTAGAACTACAACATTACAGTTCTTACATTGATCTGGGACCTGAACAGTACTTACATTCAATTTACAATTAAGTACCTGTTGATAATCGGTATTTTTTAAGAAACCCGGACCTTCCCACCAAAGTTTGCAATTTATTATCTGTGAAACAGTTTCTCCGCGACTGATGATATCGGCTGGGTTTTGCTTGGTATCAATATGATACCAGCCATCAATTGCCCGATTGTTTAATATCTTCGCTGTACGGTTGGCAACAAAAGTTTTCCAGTTACCCGGAGGTTTTGATAACCAATGTAATACGATAGTTGAATCCGTCCAGCAAATACATTTATTAATTGTTATGTTAATTGAATCAATTACCCTTTGCATTAATTTTGACAACAGTAGCGCTGCACACAATTCTAATCTCGGTATCGACACGGTTTTTATTGGGGCAATTTTTGATTTTGCACAGATTAAAGAGCAATGAACCTCCCCATTTGAAGTATATGTTCTTAGGTAAATACAACACCCGAACGCGGCCTGTGATGAATCTGAAAACCCATGTAATTCATAAGAAGCGGCCTGACTGTCAGGTATAATCTTTCTTGGAATTTGGATATTGGAAATCGTGCCCATGCCTTGTATGAATTGTGTCCAATTAGTGTGAATAATAGCCGGAACTGCCTCATCCCATTCAAGTTTGTTTGACCATAATATTTGAAGAATTATTTTTCCCTTTATAATAATGGGGCTAAGCAGTCCAAGTGGGTCAAATAATTGAGATATATAAGATAATATGATTCGTTTCGTCACTTTATTTGGTTGTTGAATAGGTTCGAATTTGTATATAAAATTATCGGTTGCCGTGTTCCAACCTATACCCAATGTTTTAGTTTCATTTTCCTCAAATAAAGGAATGTTTTGATTATGTGTCTGAATTGGCATTATTGTCGTGTTATTAGAATGCCATTTACTCAGTTCAAATCCGTGGGACTTGAACATTGAAATTAACTCATCGCGTAATTTGATGCCCTCCTCTATTGTCGATACGCCCGTTAATAAGTCGTCTACATAGAAATCTTTAAGTATAACATTAGAGGCAGCAGGACATGTTTCTTGGTAATTATACGCAATTTGATGAAGGCATCTGATTGCAAGGTATGGAGATGATGACATTCCATACGTAACAGTTTTTAATTCATAAACCGAAATTGGTTCGTTGGGATTATTTCTCCATAGAATACGTTGGTATTTTGTTTGATTATTAGCAATTAAAATTTGTCTATACATTTTAACTATGTCAGCGGTTATGGCAAATTTATGAGTGCGAAACCGCAGTAATAAGGAAAATAGGTCCGACTGTATTGTGGGACCTACTAATAGATGATCATTAATACTAGTATCATTAGTTGATTTAGCCGAACCATCAAAAACTACTCGAATCTGTTCTGGCCTTTGTTGCTTGAACACAGCGTGATGGGGTAGATAATAACAATAATTTTCATTATTTTCAGTTTCAGTTGTAACCCTTTTCATATGACCTAAAGCACTGTATTCGTCAATGAATTTT
Source organism: Malachius bipustulatus (assembly GCA_910589415.1). NCBI lineage: Eukaryota > Metazoa > Arthropoda > Insecta > Coleoptera > Melyridae > Malachius > Malachius bipustulatus. The sequence continues at coordinate 42,737,026 of OU342635.1, read as the reverse complement.
ACATAGTTTTTACGCAAATCGGAATTATTCAACAGCTTGCGTTCCAAGGAGAAAAATCTTTTTAAAGCCATGCTACGTGATTCGCCTAAGTTTGGCGGACTTATTTTAAATGGCAAATTTACGATAAAACGTCCCGATTCAGTATTGCTAATTGTTTCGAGAAAATGATTTTCGCATGCCGCTTCGTCTTCCGTGCGTTTATCTATAATGCAATCAACTTCCTCAATCTCCCAGAATTTTTTTAATTGGCTGTTAATAGGGGAGTCAAGAGTCACTGTATTAGTACTATATGTAGTATTGGTTTTGTTTTATCTTGATTTGTTTATAAAAGGACCGCTGATAATCCAGCCAAGAACTGTCTTCTGAAGAGTAGGATTTTCCCTTCCTAACTTGATTTGACCGATGCATAAAAGATCCCAAAATGCATCTGCACCAATTAACAAATCTATTGGAGATTTTTTATAGAAATTAGGATCAGCTAACGTGATATTTTCTGGCAATTTTAATTGAGATTTTTTAAATGTAACTAATGGTAATTCAGATGTTATTTTGTCCAAAATGATACAATTCAAGTTAATCTGGAATTTATTACATTTAGAGGTAACAGTAATTTGAACGCTTTCAGTAACCTTGCTGATATTTTTATTGATGCCAGTAACTGACGTGTTTATTTGCGTCACAGGTAGTGAAAGTTTCTCTAGAAAATCCTTAGAAAGGAAACTAACCATTGATCCGCTATCTAGTAACGCCCTACCTTCTTGGAAATTACCAAATTTATCCCTAACGTGAACAATAGCTGTAGGTAAAATGGTTTCAAGATGTTCTACCTGGTTACCGGTAACGTTACCATTATTCGTTACTAAATTTGAAGACTGGCTGCTCGTAGTCGGTTCTTGATCTTGAGGAACAATGTTATCTTGCAAATGCAGTAAAGTATGGTGCCGTTGTCGGCAGATCTGACAAGATTTCCTTGAAAGGCATTTAATGGTTTTATGATTGTCCCTCAAACAATTTTTACATAGACGAAGCTCAGATGCTCGGGCTATTCTATTCATAATTGAAAGTTCAAGGAATTTGGGACACTGACAAAAATGTGCATTTTTGCAGATAATACAAATGGGATTTGAATAGTTTGCTGTATGAGTCAATATTCTCAAACTTGTTTGCGGAACTGGCCCTTTGTTAGTGTTATTTCCTGTCGTTCTTTGTGTAACGCCAGATGTATTTCCACATTCCAATGACTCTAATACCCTGCACTTATCGTTTAGAAAATCTGTAAATTCTTCAAACGTTGGAATATCTTCTTTATTTAATTGTTCCCATTCCTTTTTTGTGAGAAAATCCAATTTATTTAATATAAGTTGGATTATAATCGCATCCCAGTGTTCAGTAGGTAATTCATAAGATTTCAAAACCTTGAGTTGTATGGACACACAATCGATAATACATCTTAGATTTGTTGCCGTTGCCCTTGTAATAGAAGGAATATCAAAAATATTATTTATATGTTGTTTAATTATAAGAGATTTGTTTTCATATCGCTTGATTAAAGCATCCCAAGCGATTGTATAGTTTGTCGCGGTTGTATTTAAAGTTTCAATGATTCTAGCCGCATCATTACTTAAACTACTTTTCAAATAATGGAATTTTTGTAGATTATCAAGAGATTCATTATTGTGAATTAATGAGGTAAAGGTATCATGAAATACGCACCAATTTTCCTGGTTCCCATTGAACATCGGAAGTGTAATAATTGGTAATCTAACTGATAAGTTATGTGAAGGCACACTAGTACTAGTATTTTGGATATCAACATTAGTATTATTAGTTTCCTTAGTACTAGATGCAGGTGGTGGCTGCAATAACATTTCTGCAGTTGTCATAGCTTCGTAATATGTAAACTCATACTCGGCGCGGTAAGACAATTCAACACCTACGGATTCACCTGAAGTAATTTCCTCTATTTGTTCTTGAACTGTGTTTAATTTATGAAAACCAATTTTAGCCTCGCTCATTTTAAGCCCCAATTTTACCCGTTCTCTTTGTGATAATGATTCATTTTCTTTATCTATACCTTCTACGTATGTATTAAATCGAGTAATGTTTGCCTTTAACGGGCTGCGTTGTTTCTTCAATCGCTGAAGCAATGCAACTTGTTCTTCAGCCATAATATGATAAGAGAATTAAACTAAGCAGTTTCAATTAGAGTATTTTGAGGAAATGTACGTTCGACTTAGAAAGATATGTGGCACCTAACATATACGTAACAATAAAGAAAAATACACAGAGATTGACAATAAAGATCGGAATAATTGGATGGTAAAGAATGGATGTGTCTGACCTTAATTTCCTCCTGTATGATGATTCAGTGGACGGGCAGTGGCTCCGTGATCTGGATCTTGAAAGTTGTTTTCCACCTTCTGAAGTCGATGATTGCCGATCAGCTGCTGATTACACTTGATTCTATGTTGATCACTAAACTGATGATCACACGTAATTTAATTACACTTGTTTTATTGACATCCGGCTCGAAGGACCAAAATGTATACGCTGGTTGTAGAACCAACAATGGGTGTTACACCTAGAACCTGGTTAAACACCGCTTATTTTCTTATTAATGTCAATCGCATTTGATTTGACATCTGGTATAGAGCTAGGTTGTAAATCTAGCTAATTATGATGTTTTATTAAGTATTAATTTATAGATTTAGTTTCTCACAGGGAGTAGGAACTTACTCTCCTGAGAGGACTGACTTGAGTGAGTGCTTACTTGCTACTCTCGGCCCGTCCAGCCCCAACTCGCAACCCTGCATGGTTATTTCTAGGAGGGTGGGAGCGAACACTGGACAGCGACCAGCGATGTTGTTATACAGGGTTATACAGTCACTAATTAGATTTTATAATAATTAATAGTAATAATGCTAATGCAGTTAATTTTTTCGCCAACAGTAACTAACTAACTAATAAAATAAAATAGAAATAATGACCGCTGACCGCTGCGTACCCCATTCGAACCCACTATGCTCAAGTTTATTTTTTAATTCGAATTTTTTATTCTTCTAGTTTGAGCTTGGTTGATGCAACCCATTTTGTGTAATTTTCGATTCTCTTCAATTTATGTCTCTCATAATTTTGCTGTAAAATAACCAGGGAAGCTGGAATTTGCAAAAATGTCGTTTCCTATTACCGGTGGTCGATTAAACACCCGCGGTAATTAATTTTTTTTTTATTATTTCGGGTACCCGTCAGCTACCCGGGTTTTGTTTTTGGGTACCCGGGTTTCGTTTCCGACCGGGTACGACATCCCTACTGGTATTTACCAACAGACAGGTATATGATGAAGTTTATCAGAATTACTATTACAAGACAAGCTTATTAACTACATATTAAGTGAGGGGAACATAGTTTAAGTTTAATTATATGAAATTTATATGTAGGGCAAGTAATTATAAACTGTTAATTTTAAGTATAAGGACCTGGCGGCTGACTGTTGCTGATTGACCCTCCACTAAGTCAGGTCTTTGGTCAGGTTTGGTATTTTTTACCTTGCCCTTATGGCTTTTTATATGTCATCTATATTTTATAATCTACTTACTTGAAATTTCAGGGAAAAAAAATACCTAACTTGACCAATGACCTGCGGCGTACAAGCCAGGTCCCTATACTTGAATTGAAGATTACCCAATAAATTTTAAATAAATAACATGTGTTTCAGTAGTTTTTCACCCAGATAACGTATAGAAAATAATAACAGGCAAGGGTTCCCTAAAGAACTGCCTGAAATTGCATTTTAGTCACAGAACTTTAACGTCGTTAGTCTGACAACACTATCACAACCAGTGAAATGAACGCTGTCAGATTGAAATTTATCACAACAAAGGGAATAATTATTTCTGAATCTGACAGTGTATTTTAATTATTTTCAATAATAATTCAATAACAAAATAATACGTTATCTGGGCGAAAAACTACTGAAACACGTGTTATTTATTTAAGAATAAATATTTATTTAAGCGACATATCCAGTGAAAATCGGCAAGTATACCGTAGTATTAGTACAGTTAACAGTTTAAAATTACTTGCACTACATATAAATTTCATATAATTAAACTTAAACTTTGTTCCCCTCACTTAATATCTAATTAATAAACTTGTCTTGTAATAGTGATTCTGATAAACTTCATCATATAGGTACCCGTCTTTTGGTAAATTTCCCTATATTCTGTGGGTAGTTTATTGTATAGTTTTATGCAATTAGAGTACGCACCCGTTTCTGTCAGTTTCAGGCTATGGATTGGGTAGTTCATACCGCGTGTTCGCGTATCATAGTCATGGACCGCCTCCGCACCCTCGAAAATATTCCTATTTCTGAAGAAGAACATTAGGCACTCATGGATATACAGCGCAAACACTGTCATGATTGTTTTCTGTCTGAAAACACCCCTGCATGACTCCCTGAAACCCATGTTGAACTTTACCCAAACAATTCTTTTCTGTGAAACAAATACTATCTGCATTTCTATTGCACTCCCCCATGTGGTTATTCCATATCTTACATCTCCTTCGAAATTGGCGATGTATAGCATTCTGAGGCTTTGATGATTCAGGTACTTTTTCAAAACCCTTGCACTATAGCATGTTTTATCGAGTTTTTTTGTTAATTGGTTGATATGGCACTCCCAGCTAAGGTGTTCATTTTATATAGATGCCAAGAAATTTTGTGTTTTTAACTAAGTTTTGGGTGTCATTTCCCATTTTTATGGTACCAGGTGTCTCCAATTGTAATTGTTTTGTCCTGAATAGCATTAGACCAGTTTTTTCAGTATTTAAGAATAGCAAGTTTTTCGTGTACCATTTCCGTGCATTTTCATATAAGTTATTCGCTTTATTTATTTACTCTGGATATGTTTTTGCCCCAACTAGGAGGCTATTGTCGTCTGCATAAAATATGTTGTTATACATTGATCGTCTTCGGTTATGATTTCATCCTGGTCGTTACAGAAAATAAGGAACAATATGGGACCAAGAATACTTCCTTGTGGTACACCTACATTGCTGTACAACACTTCAGATTTCACTGTTTCGTTATTTATGGTTGCCTTTACCTTCTGTGGTCTATCCTGAAGATATCCTTTTATCCATTTTAGTATACTTCCCCGAATACCATACCGCTCCAACTTCATCAATAATATCTCATGGTCCAGGGAGTCATAGGCTTTCGACAGGTCGTATTCCCATTGCAAGCTTTTTGTCCTCGACATAGTTGATGATGTTTTGAACAAACTGGAAGAGTGCAGTTTGAGTTGATCTTCCTTTTAAAAATCCATGTTGGAAGGGGCTAAAACAGTTACATTCATGTAAGAAACCTAACATTTGGTCACATAAGGATAGGGTATATCATCATCTCCAGTACTGTGTTTGTGTTTTTTAGTCCTTGGCTATTTTTAAGATGTCATCGGGTACCAGCGTTCTGATGTGCATTGTTCTATTGTTTCTCATTATGTTACTGCCATCGGTCTTTTGTGTGGACCACTTTAGCCCTTCTATCATTTTGGGCACGAGGTTCAATAAATACTTATCGTAATCATTTACTGTTTGCTTTGGATCACCCAGTATACTCATTTTATTTTCTTTTTTCTTCTTACCTGTCAGTTCATTGTGGATAGTCCACATACTTTTACTTTTATTGTCAGACTTTTCCAGCATGCTTTCATATGTCTCATGTTTAGCTTTGCACAGCAGCGCCTCATACTCGTTTTTTGTGACATTGTATGAATCTTTGAATTTGCCATCATTTTTATGCAGCACCATTAGTATGTCTAGATTTTTTTTGCAATCCTTTAGTTCTTTATTATCTGAAAACCCTGTTTTTTTTCCATTTTGATATTAATGTAAGTGGAAAGCAGTGCCAGAAATAGTTTAAGTATGTATTCACTATTCATAAACTCTGACCACTGCATATCCACATCTGATTTACAGCATTGATACACGCCCTCCCAGGTTTGCGCATACAATGTCCTCACTAACTCTTGTTTGTTTGTAGTATTAAAAAATCTTTTAAAAAGGGGCTGTGTTTTAAGTTCATTGTGCACTTTGAAACTGATTTTTTGTGCCGAGTGGTCTGAGATATTCGTATTTAAGATTTGTGAGTGGTACTCACCTTTAAAGTTTGTGAAAATATTATCTATAGTAATGGCCATAGATAATATGCAGTGTGGGTAGCATAGGGCAATGCATTTTAAATGGGTAAAAAATTGACAGAGTTGTCAGCTCAATGCAAGCAGTGGCACAGGTTCATATAAAAATATTAAAATCGAAAGGAAATTGACATTTCTATTCTCAGGATTTCTAGACAAAAATAATTGAGGTTCTGTTGAAATGTCAAAAAGTAATAATTTTTTGATGTTTCTATAACGTATAGACTGAATATTGCAATGTTTGTAGGGTAGGTACTGCTTTTACATTATATAAATATTATTTGAACACATCCTTTATTTAAACAGGTAGGTAAAATGAAAGTCGTAGTGCTTGTTAATAAAATTTTATTTATTGCTACTTTATTGATGACTTTATTTATCAATGCTTTATTCATTGATGATATTGATATATTCATTATGATATATTCATTTAACACTTTTAGAAAAAACAATTTCGAGTAGATGTCTCAGTATTTTTGCCAGTTATGTATAAGATTCTCCCGAGGATTCTACGCTTTGGCTATATACGGCAATGTAATCATAATAATATACTCATAAATAGTCCATCTTCAGAGGACTTTGGTCAAATACTTACTTTATTCTTATTCTCAGGGGGATGTTACCAATGAGTATTAAATATACCTCAACACTCCTATTAGCTTGGAGCCTAGGTATTGGCTGTTGAACTGAGGTTGTTGCGGTCCAAGAATATTTCGTTTTGAATAAAAAAAAAAACAACATACGCACTGTCTCCGAGAAAGAAGGAACTGTAGTGTATTGGTTTTTAGTTTAAGTGCAGAAAAATAATATTGAGACTCAAAATCTCTGTCCATTATTGCTCATATTCAAGAAATAATACAAAAATAAATAGGTATAACTTCGTGAATTGTTTTATGACCTCTGCAGTTAACATTATTTAACTTTATTTAAGTTTTATTATTTAATTATCAATGTTTGGTTACCAACGCAACGCCAATTATTGCCATTACAATAGAGTATCTGTCAGTTGAAAATTCAAATTCCGCATCTACCAATTACTCTGTGGAGTAAGCAAATGTAGATCTTTAGGAAATGTGTTCTCGCAAGGAATTGTAGAAGGAATGACAAATACCGCGTCATAGCATTTAAATTCATTTAGTATAAATAAAAATCAATATTAATTATATCAATATTATCAATACCTACAAATATGTTCTGACTAACTAAATAATCGAAACTATTTTGTTCATAAAATGGATGCATATTTGAAAAAGAAGAATATAATAAACTTTGACAGATTCAAAAGAATAATTAAAATTATAAGTATCTGAATACCTATTGTAAATGTATGAAGTTATAAACTCTACTAACTGTGCTGTTCCATGTTGTGCAATCCTCACTTATGAACGAGATCAATGTTAAAAGAGCAGTCTGCTGAGGTACAAAACGTTACAGAAGTGCAATGAATTAAATAATTTTCAAAATGAAGAGCGTACGCTCGTGGACGCGTGCTTCCCAGAAGTACAACAAAAGCGGCAACTATGAGCGCCATAAAAGCAATGCTGCATAATAACTATGGCCCTTACTATAGACAGCTTTTACATCTACTCGTAACCCTGGTGTATTCATTAATGGTTCCATTTAGTGAGAAAGACTGCATCAATGACATTAGTCTCGTTTTGTGTACATTTTCGTCGTGCATTTCAACGTTTATATTATCTCCTGCTATGAACACTGGTGTCTTCCCTGAAAATTCTAATTAATAAATCCTCCATTTTGTCAAAGAAAATGCCTAAATTAGCACCACTTGGCCTATACAGGCATATAACAATGAAAGGTTTCTTATTTATTACACATTTTATACCCGTACATTCAAATTCACGTTTTAACAACACTTTTTCCAATTCTTGACACACAGTTGCTTGCACGTCATCACTAACATAATACAGGGTTATTCACGGTATACGCCATGGAAGATTATGGCCGTGTCGCTGGATTTTAGGATCTTTTTATTTTTGGAGTGGATAGAGACCCGGCAGAGGTACGTTTTAAAATTATATTCATAATGTACAGGATGTCCCAAAAGCATGAAACATATCAAAGTTATGTTTTTTAAAATGGAATGCTTCTATGTTATTGCATTTTTAGATTGCCTGGGAAGAAAAAAGAAGATTGGCTTTTACAGTTGGTGTTTAAATTTAGAAGTTTGTGAGTTATAAACAGGTGAAAATCGTCATTTTTCAAGTTCAAGGCCCTGTACAAGGAAAACGGCTTAAGATAGAGAAAAACGGCTTACATGTCCCTATTTTAACTTTTCATGCACTTCCATGATGTAGATGAAATGTTTGTACAGGGTGATAAAAAATTTGAAAAATTCTGAGATTTCTCCACGCGTCGACAAATAAAAAAATCAAAGAAAGTACAAATGTTTTTATACCATAGGATAGTACATGAAAAGTTAAAATATGGACATGTAAGCCGTTTTTCTCTATCATGAACTGTTTTCGTTGTACAGGGCCTTGAACTTGAAAAATGACGATTTTCACTTGTTTATAACTCAAAAACTTCTGAATTTAAACACCGACTGTAAAAGCCAATCTTATTTTCTCTTCTCAGGCAATCTAAAAATGCAATAACATAGGAGCATTCCATTTAAAAAAACATAACTTTGATATGTTTCATGCTTTTGGGACACCCTGTACATTATGAATATAATTTTAAAACGTACCTCTGCCGGGTCTCTATCCACTCCAAAAATAAAAAGATCCTAAAATCCAGAGACACGGCCATAATCTTCCGTGGTGTATACCGTGAATAACCCTGTATAGCTGCTCCTCCATGTTCACCCTGCTTTCAACAGAAACTTGACGCTAGGTGAAATCCTTGTATGCCGTAGCACTCAAGCTGATCTTTTGATTTCCAGTGTTCTGTTAGACATAGAAATTTACAGTTTTCCTGGTCTTGTAGCATATATTCCAGTTTATCTCTACTGTTCCCTATAGATTGTATGTTCTGGTGTATCAGGCAGTATTTAACAAAACTAGAGTACCTTACTCTTTGTTGTGTGTGTTTGGGTTACCAGGTTGTTTTGGCTCATAATTTGGTTTCTTGTTACACTAAAAAAGACCCACCCTCTTGGAGAATGTTCCTATGTCTCGCGAAGTCAAACCTCTTTATACCCACACCAGTTGGCCACATGCTTGATGCGTACATTTGGTCCTTCTTTCCAAATGGTGCCGACACTACAAATCGTTTGAGTCTTCCCTGGTCTGAGGGTATTTCTTTCACATATATTTCATCACCTTTAAGTTCCGGTGTATCTTGTAAGTATTTTAAGATGCTTTCGCTTGTTGTGTCCCTCTGCACTCTGTACAGATATATCCAGATTTTTCGTTCTGCCCCCTTGAAAGCTGTTTCCGTCCGATTTGTTAAGTCGTTCGTTCCTATTTGTTTTTTTTTCTCCATTTTCTTTGTCGTGTTACTGTTTTAAACTCTGTTTGATTACCCTGGCCTGACTCTCCATCTGATTCATAACTTCCCATATTTCTCTCTTTTTGTTTACCACCATTATAGTGTTGTCCTTGGTCATTTGAATTCACCTGAGTTCGGGGTACCTATATCCTTGTATGATTCTTGTTGTGGGTTTATCTCTTGATTCAGCTCTATAATCTGCCTCATTTTTTGTCGTTGCAGTTGGATGGTATTGTCCAGATCATTATCTGGTTTCTTCAGCTGTATTGTTTCCAGTCCTGACCAGGCAGCAGTTAGCTGATTGTTGGTGGGTTTGTGTAGATTTTGCATCCATTTGTTTCCATGTGCATCAGTATGTTGTTTTTTCAATTTGGGATGATTTTCGTCATAATTTTTTTTTGTTTTTGTTCCTGTGTTTGCAGCTATCATGTTCTCTTCCATTAATTTTGTATTCTCCCTTAGTAGTGTGTTGTTCTCTTGTAGAATTCTGTATTTTTCCTCCATTTCTGCTATTATTTTTTTCAGCAACTCATTCTCCTCCAGTCTCTACACTTTTGCCAGCTCTTCAACAACCACCTCTCTAGTGCTCTTTAAAGCAACTGCCTCTTTCTGCTTATCATAATTTACTAGACATTGTGTACAAAAAAAACAATAGTTTTCTGCTTTTCAGTTGTAAAATCCTTATTTCTGTTGCTGAAATTCCTGCATTGTCTACACATTTCTCACAATACTTTGCCCCGCACTTATCGCACTGAAAAGTCTCTGCTTTGTCCTTCATACAGCTCATGCAACTCATATTTTCCTATAAGTTCTATTGCACTTTCTTGCCATGTACAATTTTGTTTACTTCACATTGTTTATTTACACTTTTTTCAGATTAATTTTACAAAATTATTTCTCTTCAATTTCAATTTTTTATCACTTATCACTGATTATTAAAATCAACAGTAGATAAAACCAAGCATTTACTTCTCTAGTTTCCATGCATTGAAAGTTCAATCCATCCACATAACATATCATCAACTGGGCCACCATATATCCCTACTTGAAGGCACACACCTTATCTACAATTTGATACCACTTTCACCTATTTTTGCGATTTAGAAGCAGCACTAAATCTGCACAAATCAGGGAGCACTTCAATCAGCACTCTACACTAGAGATGCAACATTTAAACGTTTAAACATGTAACAGACCGAGAATGGCTTATACGTTTACTGGCATAATTAAACGATTAAACGTTTGACATAAAACCTCAGGTATTTTTCCAGATTTAAATTTCTGAAAATAATTGTTCTGGGAGTTAAGATTACGCACATTCGCACTATCGTGTAGTTTGCGGGTGTATATTCAATTCATTGATTGGACTTTGTACTGAGCTGGAGTAACTGAATTCTGCAATCTTTTCTAAACACTTACTTGTTGTGGTCCCCCGTTCTTGGAACCTGTTATAGTAAATTATTTTGGGAATAAAAATTTTGCAATGCGTTTAGAACGTTTCATAATTACATTTACACGTTTACAAAAAAATGCTAAACGTTGCACCTCTAATCTACACTTGAATTATTTTCTTAATAGTCTGTCAAGGTCATTGTGAATATCAGCATTGATGTCATGTCTAAAATTTCGTAGATGCAATGAGGAATTTCGTAGTAGACATAATTATTATTACATTAACAATTTTTATTTACCTATTTGGAAATAAGAATTAAAGATATATTTTGATTATAACTGGTGTTAATTCATAATAGGCTAAGAAATAATAAGTAGGTGCCGATTTGTAAAGAACATATTATTAGAAACTACACAAACTACAAAAATTTTAATTAATGCAAAACTTGACAGTTGATAATTGGAAATTTAAAATCATAATTATTGATCAATTCCATAAATTAAGGTCTTTTTTACTGATGCAGCGTGTTTAACCAGCTGCGTTCTGGTTTCAAACATTACATTTTGTGTTAAAGTAATGACGTCACGAACTAAAAAACTAAACCAGTGCATCAACTGCATCAGTAAAAAACAACCTAATATTTCTATACAATTTGTACCCACCGAGGTACCCACCTATGCGCAGTATTAAACCCTTTTTTTAAGTAGGTAGGTAGGTACTATTATTGTAATAGATCCGAACAAAGCAAAAATTACAGCCAGTATTATAAAGGCCCATTAAGCTAACGGGCAGATTTTTGATAGCATTTTTAAAGTTAATATCGACGTCAAATTACTTTTATTGACATTTTTGTAATCCCTTTCTTGGGTAGAACCACTAAATTGCTATATTTTCCATCTACAATCGATACTTTTTCTAGAAGTGGCCCCAGAAATCAGCCCGTTAACTTAATGAGCCTTTATAATACTGGCTGTTAATCATTTAACAGATAAGTGAAATGCCCTTCACTCTCCTGGACACATTTTAATACACGGTTTTTCACTCCACTAAATGCACTCTGTAACTGTTCCCCGTATGTATCGTTTATCTCAACGAACTTCTCTCGATTACTTGACTTTGTTAATAGTCTCACACAAAATATCGAGTCCTCAATTTAAATGCATAGAAAGAAATCATATGTAAGCTTGCAGAATCTGGCTGGCTAGGGTGTCGGTATATTATGACAGGTAAAGTCGATCCTTATAGATATCTTTCACTAAATGGTTGCTTCGGAAGTTTTCAAACTAACAAATCCTTGTTCTGTAACTCTGGGAACTGACCTACACGATATTATAAGCCATGCTAAATCTGCAAAAAAAGTCTTGAAGTCTTGATGAACACTGTAAGTTTTGGGAAAACTATTGACAAAAATTCTACCTGCCAGGAATGTCTCCTGAATGCCCGAGTCATCATAAAAATTGAGGAATTAAATAAACAAACAAATTTTTATCTAGAATTGTTCTCGAGTGGATGTCTTGTTATAATATATCTCGTAATATACAGGGTGTCCCAATAACCAAAGTGCTTCGTTTGTCCGTTAGAGGGCTTCAAAGTCTTTTGAAAATTTTAGTTTTTTTGAAATAGCTCAAAGTCGGCTCATTCCAATTCGATGAAATTTGGTAGGTAAATTTCTTATTAAACGTACTAACTTCTGATGTACATGATAATTTGACGGAAACCCGGGAAGGGGTTAAACTACCCCTATCCTTCATTAAAATCGATCGTAATTGTTGATAGGGTAGCAGGAATACTGTTCATGTTATTTTGTTTGAAAGATACATCGTTTTAGCCCATTTTTGGTCTCCTACAAAAATCTGTATCTCTCCGAGGTGCCATGTGATAAAATAAATTAGTCGATGACACCTAACCAAAACTTTATTTCATTCTTTTAATTTGAAATCAAATTTTCAATTGTCAGGTGATTATTTGATCTATCTCATAAAAGATGTTTAGTATGGTTCGGTTTTTTTTCAGGTGTTTGAAAACGGTTTTTTTCAAACGCAGTAAACAGTTTGCAAAACGACGAGGTTCCAAGAAAAGTTAAAATCATTTTTTTGCGCAGGATGGAACTTTCTAGGGTCCAAACCGGCGCGCACATCGAGCATCTTTTATGAGATTAGATGAAATAATCACCTGACAATTGAAAATTTGATTTCAAATTAAAAGAATGAAATAAAATTTTGGTTAGGTGTTAGGTGTCATCGACTAATTTATTTTATCACATAGCACCTCGGAAAGATACAGATTTTTGCAAGAGACCAAAAATGGGCTAAAACGATGTATCTTTCAAACAAAAAAACATGAACAGTGTTCCTGCTACCCTTTCAACAATTACGATCGATTTTAATGGAGGGTAGGGGTAGTTTAACCCCTTCCCGGGTTTCCGTCAAATTATCATGTACATCAGAAGTTAGTACTTTTCATATGAAATTGACCTACCAAATTTCATCGAATTGGAATCAGCCGACTTTGAGCTATTTCAAAAAAACTAAAATTTTCAAAAGACTTTGAAGCCCTCTAGCGGACAAACGAAGCACTTTGATATAGAGATAAGTTTGGTCCGAGCGACTTTTTTTACCTCAGTAATCTGTGGTTGCTCCATGTCCATGGAATATTGGGACACCCTGTATTATTATATTTATTGTCATGTACCCTGTTGGCTGAATGATGCTAGGTATGTAGAAGATACTCAGGAAAAGACACCTATACAGGGTGTCCCAGCTTATTCGAAGCGGTCTCTGTAGGCCAAACGATGGATTTTTTTCAAAAAAAAAATTTGCAAATTCAAGTACAGGATCACAATGGCCATAATTTAAAATTATTTTGGAGTATACAGAGGGTCCCATATGACAGTGGCATATCAAACTTATGTTTTTTTAAATGGAATGCTCCTATGTTATTGCATTGTTAGATTGTCTGAGAAGAGAAAATGAGATTGGCTTTTACAGTTGGTGTTTAAATTCAGAAATTTTTGAGTTATAAACAAGTGAAAATAGTAATTTTTCAAGTTCAAGGCCCTGTACAACGAAAACGGCTGAAGATAGAGAAAAACGGCTTACATGTCCCTATTTTAACTTTTCATGTACTATCCTATGATGTAGATGAAATGTTTATACAGGGTGATAAAAAATTTGAAAAATTCTGAGATTTCTCCACGCGTCGCCAAATAAAAAAATCAAAGAAAGTACAAATGTTGCTATACCATAGGATAGTAAATAAAAAGTTAAAATAGGGACATGTAAGCCGTTTTTCTCTATCTTGAGCCGTTTTCGTTGTACAGGGCCTTGAACTTCAAAAATGACGATTTTCACTTGTTTATAACTCACAAACTTCTGAATTTAAACACCAACTGTGAAAGTCAATCTTATTTTTTCTTCTCAGACAATCTAAAAATGCAATAACATAGGAGCATTCCATTTAAAAAAACATCATATGTCACTCTCATATGAGACATGCTGTATAGTCCAAAATAATTTTAAGTTGTGGGCACTACGACCCTGTATAAGACCCAATTTAATTTTTTTTTTTAAATTGTGCACGATTTAGGCTACATAGACCGAGGCGTTCAACGCGCCCCACCCTGTATAGGGGTGATGCACATTACGAGAGGATAGAGAATCTGTATGTTGTCATATTGAAACGGAAATTAGCCAAGTGACAACAATTTGCAACTTGTGTCACGACAAATTCATTAAAATTGAGAGGTTAGACAACGTCGCAGGCAAGTAATTCAACTGGGATATCATCACCGCCTTCTCTTTTGTGTTTACAGTTTTCTACTCAAAAATCCTATACCTGGTATCATTCAGTCAACACGGTATTATGATATAACATGTGGACACTGTTTAGCCTCAAAATAGACAAAGTAACACCTTTGTAAAGTAATGCATTATTCATTTGTGTTATTGTTTCTCTTTGTTGTTCTAGAGACTATTTTGGTTTGGCCCATCTCTGCAACATCCCAAGTGAATTAATGACCAGCGTTACTCTTAGTCAGGACCCTACATTAAGAATTTTGACATTATGGTGCGAAAGAGAAACTCCAGAAATCTGTACAATCCAGAAACTTTTAACATTCCTTGAAGAGTTGGACAGATTCGACGTCGTTTATGACATTCAGGATTTCTTAAGTAAGTTCTGTTTTGTAAAATATCACTCCAAAAATCGATGTCAAATTTATTTCATATTATTAGGCAGGTATGTAAAAAAAATAATTGGATGACAAAGATGTCTGAAAATTTGGTAGAGTTGAACAAGATATAGAGGTTGCTAATTAGTGCGTCAAAGTAGCTTTTATACTAGAATTCTAAATAATAACAAAAAACTCATTATGCTGCTCCACCAAGTACGATTTGCCCTACTTTTTAAAAATATTTTTGTAATATACAGGGTGGTCCTTTTATAAAATCACATCATCTTTCTCATTTCACAATATGAGGGTACATTTTTTTTTTTTTCAAGTTTTGGATGGAGATCTAATTTCTGAGTACAATGACATCTATGTTGCCTGTACCAACACTCCCGGTTTATGCGCTGTCAATAAAAAAAAAAATTCAAATGTTTCCAGGAAACTAATAAAATCATTTTCGTTTTTCATTATTAAAAATTATCGCATCACGCACCAACAAGGAGACACATGAAGGTGTTTATATATCTATTGGGAAGTTTATTTTTTTATACAGAGTGCTCAAAAGCCAGCTGCAAACTTTGAAGATTTCGAATCGATTTTTCTTGTTTATTTTAAATACAACGCCCTGTATATTATCATGTCATCAATTAGGTATTGAAGTCCTCCTTATGAAGGGTCAAAGACTCAAGCTTCTCTATGAAGTGACCCGAGTCTCTGATGTGGGATTCTGTAGATCCGATGTGTGGCCGCAGCAGGTTGCTTAGATATTTGGCCAGAGAATATGTCAGGGAACCAATAGCACTGACAATGGGGCAAAGAAGAATGCTAGGTTTGTGTATCATAAAGTCTGGGTGTCCTGGCTTCGGTAATTCATAATCTGCCGTTTGTCTTGATCGGGAAAAAGTTCAGTTGATCCAGAGTTCATCGGCGGATGGTACAACCGGCCTTTAGAAAGACAAGCCTTTCCTGGAAAGTTAGCATGAATGGTTGTTATGTCTGTTAATGTTAATTGCTTTATATTGTTAAATTTCCTAGAAGATGTAGGTACCTTGTCTTACTGATGCCAAATGTACCCACAAAATTTTCTAGAAAACCTGTGGTTTCAACACGATGGTGCTCCTGTCTATTATTCTCTTGCCTTGATAAATTTTTTAACACATTCCCTGCCAAGCTAAAATCATAAAAATGTTCCTACAGGCCATGACTGGCAGGTTATCAGTCATGAAAAATCATTTTGAAATGTGTTTACTTTTTTGGAATCTGATTATCCACTTCTAAGTTATTTTCAAAAATGCCTAGCGGACACCGGTGTCCTCTACGGCGCTCAGAAATATTTTACGCCTTCAGGAATCGTATACGCCACAGCGGACACAAAATATTTCTCTACCACGCCAGAGCGGTCATGCCTCAGCGGACACGCTTGTTCTGGCGGACACTGCATATACATATTGTAAAGGATGTTATCAAAAGAAAATAAAAATGAAATAACTAAAAACAAAGTCAGAAAAGTGACCACGTATTGCATGGATTGTCCAATGCAACCTAGATTTTGCATGGATTGTTTTAAATCTTACCACAAGATTGTGTAGGCTTACATAATGTATAAGTTTGAATTAATTGATTATTTTATATTTTTTTCTTATTGAAAACAGTTTTTTTTTTTCGTTGTTAATCATAATAATGCTATGAAAAAACTACCTAAACTACCTATCTAAGGAACTATTTGAAAATTTGAATAAGTGATGTAGGCAGTAAACTATATTATCATTATTACGTGTCCGCCACGGCGAGTCGATTCCAGTGTTAGTTATCACCTAAGCTCAGCGCCAAAGCAGACATCTATAGCGGACACACGTATAAAATCTAATGGGAGGGGGGAATTCAGAAACAATGGGTGGCGAGAGATGCGTCCATGCCACAGCGGACACGTTCTCAGTGCTTGTAATTTTAGCATTTGCTCTTATGTTATAATATCAAAAAACATTGGGCGGACACCGGTGTCCGCCATGGCAGCGAATGTGTTAAACCAAAAGTATGAAAATAGATGGATAGGGAGGGGGAGCTACATCAACCTGACCAGCTAGATCACCAGACCTAACTAAGATGAATTTATTTTTTCTTTTGGGGACGTGTTGAAGATATTGTCTATCAGAAGCCTGCTACTACTCCAAAAGACTCGACATGGAAAATTCAAGAAGTGTTTAATGGGGTTACAATTGAGACGTTAATGGAAGTGAGAAGGGCATTTTGAAGAAGACCTCAAAAGTGTGTTGAGCAGAATGGTGGACAGTTTAAACATTTATTAAAAATTTTTGTAATGTGTAAGGTAATGTAAGATTATGTTGGCAGTCTTTTGATGTTTTCGTTTGTTGTTGATTATCAATTTTAGTTATTTTCCAATATTTTCCAAAGAAATTTCTCTAACTTGTTTTGCTCTAATAGAAAGTTGCAACTTTCTATAACCGAGCAAAATATTCTTATTGATGATGCAGTTTGTAGGATCGCAGCTGTGGAGGAAAAATTTGATTCTGCTATTGAGGAAGTAACTGAAGGTGTAATTTCTGAAATGCATGAGAGAGAGGTAAAATCTAAGAATATTATCTTAATACAATTTGCCTGAAGAGAATGATGCTTTGGACAAGACGGCCATACTTGATTTGTTTTCGGACAAGCCAGTCGAATGTGACAAAATTAAATGTTTTAGAATTGGGAAACCTGCGGCAGATGTTATTAGACCATTGAAAGTTATGTTTTCTTCCTCTGCTGAAGCATATTGGGTTTTGCATAGTAAAGAACAACTCAATCTAGGTAACCTTAAAATTGCTTTGGATAGGACACCCATGCAACGATTGAAGTTGAAATCTGTATTATCGACTCTCGATGCTAAGAGGAAAGCTGGAGAGTCCGCCTTATTAGACCAACCTTACCATCCGCTATATTAGAGGTACTCCGACAGTGGTAAAGAAGAAATCTGTTCAGTCTAAAGCTAATACCTCGCAATGTTCGCAGTTTAAAAAATAAGAATATCTCTTTCCAAAGCTCTCTTGCTGCATCTGTGACTAAATTTGACATCATCTGTTTATGTGAAACTTCTCTTGATGGCACTGTTGCTGATTCTGAACTTTGCTTCTCAGATTATGAAGTATTGAGACTGGATCGTGATCTTGTGAATACTGGAAAGTCATCTGGAGGTGGTGTTCTGATCTTACTGCGGAATGGCTTAATATATCGTCAGACATTATCTTCAGATTCTTTGGTTGAATATCTTGCCGTTGAAATCAATCCCTCTCATGGCAAAAAATTGTTGCTCTGTCCGACTTATGCTCCTCCACTATCCTGCATGAGTTCAGGTGGTTTCCTAACTGGATATAAGAACTTTTTTGATGAGTTAACTAACGAATATGCTGATCGCGAAGATATGGAGTTCCTGCTCGTCGGTGGTTTTAATTTGCCTGGATTCACCTGTCAATTCCCGGACTCTATTCAGTTGTTAAAGGGAACTAATGTGAACAAACCTGTGCAAATGTCAGCTGAAGAGCTCTGTGTTATGGTCAACTTCCTTGGATTACGTCAGATTAATGCCATTCCAAACACCAGGGGTGTTTTCTTGGACCTGATATTTTCTTCAGTGGTATCATCTAGCTGCAGTGTTGTTGCTGATCCTTTGGTCAACTTGGATATTTTTCACCCTGCATTTAATGTTACTATGTATAATATTGACTACTCTTACTTAGAATTTGATTATTTTTTGTTTGATTTTAAAAATGCAAATATTGTCAATATCCAAAATTCTTTATCAGATACCATTGGTCTTTTTTGCATTGTTCTGATGTTTCTATTAATAGTAGAGTCGATACTTTTTATAGAAAACTTTATGAAATTATTAGTACCGAAACTTCAATTAAGCATGTCTCCAATTCTAAGTTACCTCCATGGTATAATTGTGAACTTCTGAAATTAATAGCCGATAAAAGATACTTAAAGCTATTAAAAATTCATATTTTATTTTTCGGAAGGCTAAAGAGTTCAGAAACCCTGATGCTTTCATTACTTTGTTTAATACTTTAGTAAGGTCTCAGCTAATTTATGAATCTCTCATTTGGTGTCCTGTGCACGTTACAGATGTCAGGAGGTTTGGGGTGGTTCGGCATCGTTTTCTAAGATTTATGTCATTTAAAATTGGTACTCCAATGGATAGATTTTCTCATGACTACTCTGCTATTGCTGGATCTCTAAAAATTTGTACAATTCAATCATTTTGGAGATATTTAGATATAATATTCTTGTATAAATTATTACATTCCTTAATTGATTATAATTGTTTACTTTTTTAAATTCCTTTGAGAGTCCCAGCTCGTATTCTGAGAAGTGGTTTACAGTTTGCACTTTCTATTAGTAATTTAAATATTCAATGGAGTTCATGGGTCTTCAGATCTTGTAAGCTTGTGAACGATGCTGACTCCGCTTAATTTCCTGATATTCCAGATACCAGTAGTTTGTTTTGTTTTAAGAAAAAATTGAGAATTGTGTTATTTGATTTTAATTAATTATATTATTATTTCCATTTTCTTTTTTGGAAAATTTATGTTTTATTTTGTTAGCACTAATGATTCCTCCACAATCTTGTTTTTTTTTTTTTTGTAATATGCATCGTGTATTATGGGCTATGCCTGTTATTGTTATAAATAAATAAATAAATAAATAACTTCTAAACTAAGAGAGTTAGGTATAGGAAACCCTACAATAGGTTGAAGGAGGACTTCAATTGATGACATGATAATATACAGGGTGTTGTATTTAAAATAAACAAGAAAAATCAATTCGAAATCTTCAAAGTTTGGATCTGGCTTTTGAGCACCCTGTATAAAAAAATTAACTTCCCAATAGATATTTAAACACCTTCCAGTGATAATTTTCGTCAGTTTTGATATTGTTTCCCTCTTCACCATTGTGCCCATCGACAAGACCCTTCAACACATTTGGCGCATCTTTTCCACCATGTACCCATGTACCGACCACAACCTATATTCAATGAAATCGTGACTTCTATGAACAACTGGATGAAGTTGCTATGGGGAGCCCCCTGAGTCCCGTGGTTTCCAACTTCTACATACAAATCTTTGATGCCACAGCCTTAAACTCCGCTACCAAAAAACCAGTCTTGTTGGTACCTCTACGTAGATGTCACCTTCGTCATTTGGAAACATGGAGAAGAGGCCCTGGAGGAATTTCTTCACCATATCAACAGTATTCACCCCTGCATTCAATTCACGATGGAAATAGAAAAGGACAAAAAACATCTATTTCTTGATGTCCTTGTTATCAGGAATTAAAATGACATGTTCTACCGAAAACCAACATACACAGATTGGTATTTACACAAAAACTCCAACCATCATCCAGGCCAAAAACCAGCAGTAATAAAAACTCTGACGAATCATCCATCCCGAATTTGTCAGACCCAACACCCCCAAGAAGAGCTTGTCCACCTAGATAAGACCTGCAGGCGAATGGCTACACCGCTCCAGAAACCAGGAGAGCCTTACGACCCAAATCCCAACATCCCACGATACCCAGCAAACAACCACCAAGAGTTTTGAGAGCTGCTGCACTTCTCCCTTACTTCAAAAACGTCACTTTTTTATTTTTGTTTTAAATTTACAGTCTTTCTGAACATCCTCTACAACACCCTATATACTGTGTCCGCCATTTCGGGATCATCCTGTATACAGGGTCCTACATTAGTGTGTTGTTCTTTCCTAGCGACTCGCTTGTGATGATATACAACTGTACCTGTCTTTTTCTGCTAGTGACTTCTCGGTGGCTGCAGAGATGATTAATCATGACTTGGCCAAAATTCACGATTGGTGCTCATCGAACTCTTTGTCTGTGAACCCGGCCAAGTGTCAGAGTATATTAATGGAGTCAAGACATTTTCGGCGAATTATCTGGAACTTCGATGTCTTCATATCTGGTGAGAGGATACCCAGCTGTGAATCAGTTAAGAACTTGGGTGTTATCTTTGATTTGAATGTTACTTTCACGGGTCATGTGAGTCATCTCTGCTGCAAAGCATACCTCAGCCTAAAACAACTGCTGCCTTTTAAAAAACTACTAGACAGCGAGACCAAGCTATTGCTTTCTGAATCCCTTGTGCTGTCCATTTTGAACTATGCGGAGTGCGGACGTGGTATTTGGCCCTTGCATCAGGCAAACCGACGACCGGCGACTTCAAAAGATGCAGAATATCTGTAGGTACTCGCTTTATAACTTATATTCCTCCACATACACATGTTTCACCTTATATTCGTAGGCTCAACTGTTTAAATATGCAAGAGAGAAAGTTTCTGCTTTGTTTCTTTTTAAAATCATTAACTCTGGCCACCCTAGCTATCTCTTAAATAAATTGACTCTCAGAAGTGCTGCTCACGATCTTAATCTACGACATGTCAGGTCCACCCTTACCACACCAAGGCACAACTCTGCATTTTTCCGTGTAGTTTCTCATACTTGTCTGTTTACCTCTACAACAATTTTCTGAGCGATTATGAAATGAGTCTTTTTGCATTGAGGAAACTTATCAAGAAAAAGATTTTAACTGATAGTCTTGGAAGTGTGAGTATTGGTGTGTTCTAGGTTCTAGAATTCGGTTGATATTTCACATGCTGTTTATCGTCTAGTTGTACCTACTTAATTGCTATTTCTAATTCCTTAAGTTAAGTTACGCTATTATTACCATGTAATACCTAATTTTTGTTATGGCTTAATTGTCATTAATATCAGTGTATAACCCTGTATATACAACATCGCTGGTCGCTGTCCAGTGTCCGCTCCCACCCTACTGGAAATAACCATGCAGGGTTGCGAGTTGGGGCTGGACGGGCCCAGTAGAGTAGCAAGTAAGCTAAGCACTCACTCAAGTCAGTCCTCTCAGGAGAGTAAGTTCCTACTCCCTGTGAGAAATTAAATCTATAACTTAATACTTAATAAAACATCATAAAACTCATACCTTTACTTTTACATATATACCTAAATTTATTTAATCTCACATTGACCATAACCAAGTGTTAATATTGCATTACACAAACTATTCATACTAAATAGCTAGATTTACAACCTAGCTCTATACCAGATGTCAGATCAAATGCGATTGACATTAATAAGAAAATAAGCGGTGTTTAACCAGGTTCTAGGTGTAACACCCGTTGTTGGTTCTACAACCAGCGTATACATTTTGGTCCTTCGAGCCGGATATCAATAAAACAAGTGTAATTAAATTACGTGTGATCATCAGTTTAGTGATCAACATAGAATCAAGTGTAATTAGCAGCTGATCGGCGATCATCGACTTCAGAAGGCGGAGAACAACTTTCAAGATCCAGATCACGGAGCCACTGCCCATCCACTGAATCATCATACAGGAGGAAATTAAGGTCAGACACATCCATTCTTTACCATCCAATTATTCCAATCTTTATTGTCAATCTCTGTGTATTTTCCTTTATTGTTACGTATGTTAGGTGCCACATATCTTTCTAAGTCGAACGTACATTTCCTCAAAATACTCTAATTGAAACTGCTTAGTTTAATTTTCTTATCATATTATGGATGAAGAACAAGTTGCATTGCTTCAGCGATTGAAGAAACAACGCAGCCCGTTAAAGGCAAACATTACTCGATTTAATACATACGTAGAAGGTATAGATAAAGAAAATGAATCATTATCACAAAGAGAACGGGTAAAACTGGGGCTTAAAATCAGCGAGGCTAAAATTGGTTTTCAAAAATTAAATACAGTTCAAGAACAAATAGAGGAAATTGCTTCAGGTGAATCCGTAGGTGTTGAATTGTCTTACCGCGCCGAGTATGAGTTTACATATTACGAAGCTATGACAACTGCAGAAATTCTATTGCAGCCACCACCTGCATCTAGTACTAATAAAACTAATAATACTAATGTTGATATCCAAAATACTAGTACTAGTGTGCCTTCACATAACTTATCAGTTAGATTACCAATTATTACACTTCCGATGTTCAATGGGAACCAGGAAAATTGGTGCGTATTTCATGATACCTTTACCTCATTAATTCACAATAATGAATCTCTTGATAATCTACAAAAATTCCATTATTTGAAAAGTAGTTTAAGTAATGACGCGGCTAGAATCATTGAAACTTTAAATACAACCGCCACAAACTATACAATCGCTTGGGATGCTTTAATCAAGCGATATGAAAACAAATCTCTTATAATTAAACAACATATAAATAATATTTTTGATATTCCTTCTATTACAAGGGCAACGGCAACAAATCTAAGATCTATTATCGATTGTGTGTCCATACAACTCAAGGTTTTGAAATCTTATAAATTACCTACTGAACACTGGGATGCGATTATAATCCAACTTATATTAAATAAATTGGATTTTCCCACAAAAAAGGAATGGGAACAATTAAATAAGGAAGATATTCCAACGTTTGAAGAATTTACAGATTTTCTAAACGATAAGTGCAGGGTATTAGAGTCATTGGAATGTGGAAATACATCTGGCGTTACACAAAGAACGACAGGAAATAACATTAACAAAAGGCCAGTTCCGCAAACAAGTTCGAGAATATTGACTCATACAGCAAACTATTCAAATCCCATTTGTATTATCTGCAAAAATGCACATTTTATTATACAGTGTCCCAAATTCCTTGAACTTTCAATTATGAATAGAATAGCCCGAGCATCTGAGCTTCGTCTATGTAAAAATTGTTTGAGGGACAATCATAAAACCATTAAATGCCTTTCAAGGAAATCTTGTCAGATCTGCCGACAACGGCACCATACTTTACTGCATTTGCAAGATAACATTGTTCCTCAAGATCAAGAACCGACCACGAGCAGCCAGTCTTCAAATTTAGTAACGAATAATAGTAACGTTACCGGTAACCAGGTAGAACATCTTGAAACCATTTTACCTACAGCTATTGTTCACGTTAGGGATAAGTTTGGTAATTTCCAAGAAGGTAGGGCGTTACTAGATAGCGGATCAATGGTTAGCTTCC
Source organism: Malachius bipustulatus (assembly GCA_910589415.1). NCBI lineage: Eukaryota > Metazoa > Arthropoda > Insecta > Coleoptera > Melyridae > Malachius > Malachius bipustulatus. Next base: position 42,712,758 of record OU342635.1, on the reverse strand, counting down.
TTTCTAAGGACTTCCTAGAGAAACTTTCACTACCTGTAACGCAAATAAACACGTCAGTTACTGGCATCAATAAAAATATCAGCAAGGTTACTGAAAGCGTTCAAATTACTGTTACCTCTATATGTAATAAATTCCAGATTAACTTGAATTGTATCATTTTGGACAAAATAACATCTGAATTACCATTAGTTACATTTAAAAAATCTCAATTAAAATTGCCAGAAAATATCACGTTAGCTGATCCTAATTTCTATAAAAAATCTCCAATAGATTTGTTAATTGGTGCAGATACATTTTGGGATCTTTTATGCATCGGTCAAATTAAGTTAGGAAGGGAAAATCCTACTCTTCAGAAGACAGTTCTTGGCTGGATTATCAGCGGTCCTTTTATAAACAAATCAAGACAAAACAAAAACAATACTACATATAATACTAATACAGTGACTCTTGACTCCCCTATTAACAGCCAATTAAAAAAATTCTGGGAGATTGAGGAAGTTGACAGCATTATAGATAAACGCACGGAAGACGAAGCAACATGCGAAAATCATTTTCTCGAAACAATTAGCAATACTGAATCGGGACGTTTTATCGTAAATTTGCCATTTAAAATAAGTCCGCCAAACTTAGGCGAATCACGTAACATGGCTTTAAAAAGATTTTTCTCCTTGGAAAGCAAGCTGTTGAATAATTCCGATTTGCGTAAAAACTATGTAAATTTCATTGACGAATACAGTGCTTTAGGTCATATGAAAAGGGTTACAACTGAAACTGAAAATAATGAAAATAATTGTTATTATCTACCCCATCACGCTGTGTTCAAGCAACAAAGGCCAGAACAGATTCGAGTAGTTTTTGATGGTTCGGCTAAATCAACTAATGACACTAGTATTAATGATCATCTATTAGTAGGTCCCACAATACAGTCGGACCTATTTTCCTTATTACTGCGGTTTCGCACTCATAAATTTGCCATAACTGCTGACATAGTTAAAATGTATAGACAAATTTTAATTGATAATAATCAAACAAAATACCAACGTATGCTATGGAGAAATAATCCCAACGAACCAATTTCGGTTTATGAATTAAAAACTGTTACTTATGGAATGTCATCATCTCCATACCTTGCAATCAGATGCCTTCATCAAATTGCGTATAATTACCAAGAAACATGTCCTGCTGCCTCTAATGTTATACTTAAAGATTTTTATGTAGACGACTTATTAACGGGCGTATCGACAATAGAGGAGGGCATCAAATTACGCGATGAATTAATTTCAATGTTCAAGTCCCACGGATTTGAACTGAGTAAATGGCATTCTAATAACACGACAATAATGCCAAATCAGACACATAATCAAAACATTCCTTTATTTGAGGAAAATGAAACTAAAACATTGGGTATAGGTTGGAACACGGCAACTGATAATTTTATATACAAATTCGAACCTATTCAACAACCAAATAAGGTGACGAAACGAATCATATTATCTTATATATCTCAATTATATGACCCACTTGGACTGCTTAGTCCCATTATTATAAAGGGAAAAATAATTCTTCAAATATTATGGTCAAACAAACTTGAATGGGATGAGGCAGTTCCGGCTACTATTCACACTAATTGGACACAATTCATACAAGGCATGGGCACGATTTCCAATATCCAAATTCCAAGAAAGATTATACCTGACAGTCAGGCCGCTTCTTATGAATTACATGGGTTTTCAGATTCATCACAGGCCGCGTTCGGATGTTGTATTTACCTAAGAACATGTACTTCAAATGGGGAGGTTCATTGCTCTTTAATCGGTGCAAAATCAAAAATTGCCCCAATAAAAACCGTGTCGATACCGAGATTAGAATTGTGTGCAGCGCTACTGTTGTTAAAATTAATACAAAGGGTAATTGATTCAATTAACATTAAGTGGCATTTTATCCCTCCGTATTCTCCTAACTTCGGGGGAATCTGGGAGGCAGGGGTGCGGTCAGTAAAAAATCATTTAAAACGAGTAATGGGCAACACAATCGTAACATATGAGGAAATGTATTCAGTGATTGTACAAATAGAGGGTATTCTAAATTCCCGTCCCTTATCTCCTATCAGTTCTGACCCAGAAGACCTCAATCCATTAACCCCTGGTCATTTTTTAATTGGCGAATGTCTATTAGACCCGATTGAACCAGACATTCGTCATCTACAAATAAATCGTTTATCACGATGGCAGTTACTGGAGCAAATCAAACAGCACTTCTGGAATAGGTGGTCCAGAGAATATCTCCACACGCTTCAACAAAGAAGTAAATGGAAGACAGATACCAGCAACATAAAGGTGGGCTCCATGGTACTCATTAAGTGCGACAATTTACCTCCACTTCGATGGATGATGGGCCGAGTTGTCACACTTCATCCAGATACATCCGGTATAGTGCGTGTCGTAACAGTTAAAACTAAAAACGGTGAAATCAAGCGATGTGTTTCTAAATTATGTGAACTACCAATTGAAAGTGATTAATTCCCATCTCTATGTTAATCTTTATCGTTTAGTCTTTTCTTTTAATTTTGTATTTTTTTCTTCATTATGTATTATGTATATGTGTTAGGTATATGGGTAATTTAGTAATGATAATTTAGGAAATGTAAATATTAAGTGCTAGAAATAATTTCAATGTAAACATTTAAAGACTACGGGGAAATTTTACCTAGAGAAAAATCCATCATTATAGATTAATATGTAAGTACTTAATTAATGAATCTACATCCATTATCTGTAAAAATGGAATAATAATTTCTTTATACTTTGAGCTAATAATAATAATTGTGAAGCTGCATTCGATTGAAATATGTTAGATATTTCAATGGGGGGCGGCTTATGTATAACCCTGTATATACAACATCGCTGGTCGCTGTCCAGTGTCCGCTCCCACCCTACTGGAAATAACCATGCAGGGTTGCGAGTTGGGGCTGGACGGGCCCAGTAGAGTAGCAAGTAAGCTAAGCACTCACTCAAGTCAGTCCTCTCAGGAGAGTAAGTTCCTACTCCCTGTGAGAAATTAAATCTATAACTTAATACTTAATAAAACATCATAAAACTCATACCTTTACTTTTACATATATACCTAAATTTATTTAATCTCACATTGACCATAACCAAGTGTTAATATTGCATTACACAAACTATTCATACTAAATAGCTAGATTTACAACCTAGCTCTATACCAGATGTCAGATCAAATGCGATTGACATTAATAAGAAAATAAGCGGTGTTTAACCAGGTTCTAGGTGTAACACCCGTTGTTGGTTCTACAACCAGCGTATACAATCAGCCTTGCTGTCGTCAAGCCTTTTGGATATCATGTACGCTGTATGTCCAATAAAGCTATTATTATTATTATTGTGGGAAATTCTTGATTCTCTATTCAAACAAAGGATAAAAACAATATTGAAACAATAACTAATAACTGGAACTCTGTTTTCTTCTTAGTAGGGTTGTGGGTTGTCTAGGGATCGTCTTCAGGCTCGCACTGGCTGTAATTAATTGATAACGACTTATTATTTAACACGCGCAAAAAACATGACGTTCGGCTTACCGATACGGAGTTGACTGACTCCCCGTTGTCATGGGATTGCACCCATTGCTTAATCTCGTTCCCACATTTTGGCTATCCTGGTCCTCATCGGACTCCGATGAGGTGGAAGCATCGTAGATGGCCCATTTCGTCATGAATTCTGCACAGGTAGAGGTTTTACGTGGGCCTTCGTGAACCCCTTCTTTCTCCACGTCGTAGGTATTGTTCTGCTAAACATTGGTTACTCGGTACGGACACAGGAACTTCGGTTTCAGTTTAAGGCCAGGTCCAAATTGTGTTCTCTTGATAGCTACCAATTCGCCTACGCGATGCTGTGAAGCTGGTCGTCTTCTTAGATTGTAAGTTCTAAGGTTTTCATCTTGGGTTTTCAAAATTCTCTACTTGGCATGTTGACGACATTCTTCACGCGAGTCTACAAGATCTTGAATCTGCTCTTCTTCCAGGAGACTTTTTGTATCCAAGTCGGTTTTGTCTCGCATCTTCACTCTCACCATGAACATTGGATGTCGTCTTAGAGCATCTACGTGCTTTAGTTGCATTCCCTTCCTATGTTCGATCGTATCTTGCAATTTTGGCTGATAGGTCAGGTTTACACATTGTCTTTTTGAAAGCTTCGCAATCAGTGACTAATTGATCTTCTATCAAGGGCAAGTGGTAACGATTTTTGACTACCACCTTGTTAATTTTACGATAGTCGATGCAGACTCTCTTACTACCGTCTTTCTTGGGGACAACTACTACTGGACTGGCATACTCTGATGAAGAGTGTTCTACGATGCCATCTGCAAGCCACTCTTCCACTTCATTAGATACTACTTGTCGTTCAGGAAATGGTAAACGTCTCGGTCTTTGATAAATAGGCTTCTCATCATTAAGAATATCTGACCTTTCAATGTTAGTATCTTTTCTTTCTGTAAGTCGTTTAGGTGCGTACGTTTCTACCAAATACCTTACCACTTCTTTTTCTTCTTGTCCAGCCTCTGTATCTATCGATATGTCTTCTGCGTTACTATAAGTAGAGATGTGTAGCAAAGAAACAGAAGATTTCTTCTTTATAGAGATGCCATCTTGGTTAATAATAATTTCGGCTTGACATAACAATTCTACACCTAGTATTGCGTCAACTTTGATAATTCCTGTAGAAACTACGTAGATCGTCGTAGGAAATATTTCGTCATCAATAACTACTTCAGATTGGAAATACCCAAGTAGTGATACTTCATGCTGTCCAAATCCTACTAAGGTCACTGTGGTGGATTGTAATTTGGGCTCATCAATCACTTTGAAACGAATTATTTTGCCCTGAGACGGAAAAATAAAACAGTTTAGAGCATGAGACAAAAATAATATAATAATAAGGGTCGTGGATTGAGCTGCCAGTCTGAGAGGGTTCACAAATAACAAGCGGATCGGCAGAACAACAGGTACTCTTTATTTAAATCACAGTATTAATTATCACAGATTGAATGGTAAACTCCTTGAAGATGGTTAACAATAAATAGAAAAAAATCAAGAGAGTTGAATATTGCTGAATGAACTGGTGACGTGGTAATGTAGTAATGAAGGAAACTTAGCTTCAGCCGGTGGCTTTCTCCAGCTGAGTGATGGATGTTTTCAGTCTGGGTAACAGGAGCTGTCTGGTCTTCTAGGTCTAGGGGATACAATGTGACTTCCCTTAGGCTTCAGTATGCCAGCACCATGGTCCAAAACAGGCCAGTACCAACAAAAACGTGTCCAGCAATTGATTCCAGTATGAAAGTTGTCCGGTATAAAAAAGTTGGTGAGGTACAAAAAGATGGTCCGGTACAAAAAACAAAGGTTGGTCCGGTACAAAAAGCTGAAAATTTCAGGTGTATCAGAATTCCTTCTTAATTTGATTCATGATCCGATCGAGTCTGGCCTACCAAAGGTGCATGAATTCGGTACCATCCTCAAGGTATAACTGATATCGAAAATTTGATCAAACAAATTTAACATGTGAAGCCATAAGCGAAACTCGATCGGATTAAATTTGCTGAAATTAAAAATGCATGTTTAAAAAAAAAATATCATCAGCACAACTTAAGTACAGCCATGAAAAACATTTTATATCACTCACCAAGCCAAAAACAAGTTGATGTTCACGGTATATGTAGATTTGTGAATTGTGAATTCACGACGTCATTAGGCAGAATTCGCGGACAGGTGTGCGTTCCCCGCGTTCCAGGAAGAAAAAGAAAGGAACAACGAAATCTCAGGTATAGGTTGACTCGACTTTCTCCGACTATCGAGGTTCGAGGCCGTCGAAACTCGAGGACTCCTGCTAGGGCGCGTTCACTAGATTAAATCAAACAGACGCGTTCACCTATACCGTCGCGTCGAACGACACAAAACTACTGCCACCATTCACTCACCATACGCGTGCGACGGGTTGCCTACGGGTCACTGGTATTTTAAATAGTACGTACAAATGTACGTTACAACTTCATACGTCTTCTGATTTATGATATTAACCGCACTTCCGGTATCAACGAGAGCATTTATTTTGATACCGTTAATTTCAATTCTTTTTAACATTAGTTTGTTTTCTGAATTGCGTATTGCGTATTTCATTTTGCACGGTCAAAGTTGCATTCGTACTGTCACTTTCCTTGTGACATTCCACTGCTTTATGCCCATAGAGGTTGCACGTAAAACATTTTGGTCCTTTGCTTTTGTGGGAACATTCCGTGGAACGATGTCCCATACTTCCGCAGTTAAAGCATCGTAGACCTTGCTTCCTCTTGTCAGTATCACTCAACTTGGTATGTTCATGATATTTTCCCTTATCGTCTTTAGATGGTCTATTTTGTTGAACTGGATACTGCGTGCTTATCTTCTCATAGATTTCCAGTTTATCTTTCAAATCTCTAACACTTTTCGCTCCATATAATACAGACTTGTTGCTTAAATTAAGTGCACTCTTCAACTTGTCCCATGATTTTAGTCCCTCTTCGGATTGTATAAACAACTTCGCTACACCTTTCAACAACTTCCGAAAATAGCTGCGTTTTCTTCAAAGTCGTCAATAAATCTTTCTACAGAGTAATCTTGTTTTCTATCAAATGCTCTCACGGATTCTTTGACATCTCTAAATGTCAACGAAAACTGGGATCTCTCGTTACCTCTTCGAATGTTATCATCACGGTATTCTTCTTCATCATCATCAGTATAAAAGATCTCATGTGTCTGCATTTTCCTATAGTCATCTGTACGTTTTCTTGTATAATCTTTACTTGTTCGTCCTTTTGCGAATGAAAATTTATATTTTTCTTTTCCTTCGAACACATCGTCTTCATAATATTCGTCTCCATCATTATCCATATTTACACATACATATTTTTTATATTCGTGGCCTAGTTTTCTTCATGTATACGTCTTTTTTCTTCACCACTTAGCGCTTCGAACGCCACTTTACGCATTTTTTCTTAATTTTTACGTATTTTTTCTTCATTTTACGTATTTTTTCTTCATTTTTACGTCTTTCTTCTACAACTTTACGTCTTTCTTCTACATCTTTACGTCTTTCTTCATATTTACATCTTTCTTCTTTGTCTTTACGTCTTTCTTTGTCATATTTACGTCTTTCTTCTACATCTTCACGTCTTTCTTCTTCATCTTTACGTCTTTCGTCTTTAGCCTTGAAGACATAGCCTTGAAGACACGTTTTTCAAGGCAGAACTTCGGAAAGAAGAAGAAAAACTGAGAGAAATCCATTGGAATAACCTCTCAGGATTGAGACAATCCAAAGAGCTCCTCGGGAACTTTAACCGAGAAAGGTCAAGGAAACTCCTGACCCTCAACAAAGGAAGTCTCAGAATGCTAACAGGATTCCTAACAGGTCATTGCAAGCTCAATGAACACCTGAGGAAACTTGGTATAGAAAAAGATGGCGTTTGCAGACTCTGCAGGGAAGAAAACGAGACGCCTCGTCACCTATTGATGAACTGCGAAGCCCTAGAACGTGAAAGAAACGATGTTCTGGGCCAACACCAGCTCAACGGGGGGGGGCTTTGCCCGGCCTTGATCCCCTTCAAATCCTGAAATTCCTAAGGGAAGCGGAGTTGGAGAGGCTGCTTCAATGAAGGGAATATACTCCAAAGGAGCAGAGAAGAGGGGGCACAATAGATCTATAATAGGTCGCAGCGCATCTGACACCCTCAATATCAATATCAATACGTCTTTCTTCATCCTTACGTCTTTCTTCATCATCGTTTGTACTGCCATTTTCGTCGTCTTCATTTTCAGTTTGATTGTCGTCATTCTTTGCTAGGAGTGACAAATCTTCTAAACAGCAGCACAAATGAAATTCCAACTCGTCTTGTGGAATTTTATTTGAATCAACCCCTAATATTATGCCTGCCGAAACTACGTCTTTATATGTCATGTTTTCTTTTATAAAATCAACCTTCATTTGCTGTTGTTTTTCATTTTCAAATACAAAGCCAGTGAATTCACGTAATCTTTTCCTATTATTTCTGTCGCCTTCATTTTCAAAGATAATGTTATTTTTATTTTATTTTATTTTATTTTATTTTACACTGTATAAACAGGCGAAGCCCTTTACTATACAGGGACAATAACAGAAAAATTTCCATATAATACAATCATCCAAATCTAAAATGTGTAACAAATTTACAGTTTTTGGACCAAGGCATCTACAAAGAAAAAGGAGAAAGCAAATTAATGTTTAACGCTACTCCTCAAGTCGCTAAGGCTGCTAGAAAAAATGTCAAAGCTAAATTGACCACCGTTATAATTGCCACACATCGTGTAAATCGGCGAAAACTTTAAGACGTTGGTATGATGAGACTGAAGATAAAACGTCTCATTCTGTCGAGAGCCCACCCTTGGTACACGAAACCGCAACCTCTCTAGAATTGGTGGGCAGTCAATTGCATTACCAAGCAACTTAACCAGGAACACCAAAGAGGCATAGCATCGTCGGTTCTCCAAAGAAGTAAAAGAAAATGTGTCCAACAATATTTGATGAGGATAGCCGATTACAGGATAAACACCATAAGCTTTATAATGCATATATTTCAAGAATCTACGCTGAATGGACTCAATTCCATCAATATAAATCTGATAGCCTGGGGACCACACAACAGACGCATACTCGAGCTTAGAGCGAACGAATGAAGCGTAATACTTTTAAAGTATTTAAGTTGGTAAAATCCCTAGTGTTTCGAATGACAAAACCAAGTGCCCTCGATGCCTCTGCAAGAATCCTCTCAATGTGAGAGGAGAACGACAGCTTTCTGTCAAATAACACCCCGCAACGTTTTAATTCTATTCTTCGGTGCAACCTTAATTCGTTGCTTAATTGTCGAAATATCTGATAGAGAACTCATCGTGTACAGAAAAAGGGAAAACTTTATCCTCTATCTTGTAAAAAATGTCACAACACGTTCTTATGGTAACTTCAACGATAAACAACTGAACAAAATAATTTACGTAATTTGAAAATGATGCGTTAATTAAAATATTTCCTCCTCTTGTCACTTTTGATAAACGAAATTAAGTTCGTACTCACAGTTTTAGGACACCAGTTTATAATATCGATCTAATCCTTTAAATCCTTCAAGTCCTTCAAATCATTCAAATCCCGGACGGGCCTCCAAGTTTGTGGGAAATTCTTGATTCTTTATTCAAACAAAGGATAAAAACAATATTGAAACAATAACTAATAACTGGAACTCTGTTTTCTTCTTAGTAGGGTTGTGGGTTGTCTAGGGATCGTCTTCAGGCTCGCACTGACTGTAATTAATTAACGACGACTTATTATTTAACACGCGCAAAAAACATGACGTTCGGCTTACCGATATGGAGTTGACTGACTCCCTGTTGTCATGGGATTGCACCCATTGTTTAATCTCGTTCCCACATTATTATTAATATTAAAATTTAGGTGGCTTGAAAATGATATAAAATCAAGTCTGTTCCCTTATTTTTGGATTTTTATATAGGTGTACTCATTTTTTTTTTATAGATACCCGTTATTATAATAATAATAATAATAATAACATCATTTATTCGACCACGGGAGCTTACAAGTTTACTATAATACCTATTTAAAGTATTGGTGGCATATTAAAAAAATACTGCAAATTGTGAATAGTATAAACCTGTATTAATGTTTTTAAACCTCAAAAGGTAGAGTCGTTTAGCAGATGTGATTCAATTAAGGCATACAGGGTGATTGATTGAAACGCCACATTAGAAAAAGTTCGACTTCCAAAAGATCTAGGGATCTGAAATTTGGAACTTAGGCAACATACCTAATAAGGAGTCAAAATGAAATATTACCAAGACGGCGGCACATTTAAAAATGGCGAAAACAATGGCCATCTTTGTTTTTTTAAATGGGACACCCCATATATTATTGCATTTTCAGATTGTCTGAGAAAATGTAATAACAATGGTGCTTATAGTTGCAGTTTAAATTGAGTCGGCTATGAGTTACAAACAAGTGAAAATCGCAGTTTTCCAAATTTAAACCCATTTACCACGAAAACGGCCCACAATATCAAAAAACGGCTTACATGTTCCTATCTTAACTTTTTATAAGGCATCCAATTATGCAGTTGAAATGTTTATACAAGGTGGTGAAAATTGTCAGATTTTTCATCACCCTGTATAAAAATTTAAACTATACAGTAGGATACCAGATAAAAATTAAGGATAGGGACATGTAAGCCGTTTTTTGATATTATGGGCCGTTTTCGTGGTAAATGGGATTAAATTTGGAAAACTGCGATTTTCACTTGTTTGTAACTCATAGCCTACTCAATTTAAAATGCAACTATAAGCATTATTGTTATTACATTTTCTCAGACAATCTGAAAATGCAATAATATATAGGGTGTCCCATTTAAAAAACAAAGATGACCATTGCTTTCGCCATTTTTAAATGTGCTGCCATCTTGGTAATATTTCATTTTGACTCGTTATTAGGTATGTTGCCTAAGTTCCAAATTTCAGATTTCTAGATCATTTGGAAGTCGAATTTTTTCTAATGTGGCGTTTCAATCAATCACCCTGTATAGTCAACCAGTAATAAATACAGTTACACATTAACACGTTTTCTGCGATACCAGACACATTTGTCTGGTATCATTCATTACATTACACTTGGTAGTAGTTGTGCCATCTATTATGTTGCACCGAAAGCTGTATCTTGAGAACCGCTTTTCATACACCAGAGTTATAGGTAACTATTTGACACTTGCCATTTGTACGACTATCTTAGGTGGCGTATGCGTTACCAGGCACATGCGACTGGTAACGCACCACATTGAAACAGTTTTACATCTGTGCGGTACCGGACATATGTAACTGGTACAGCATTCACACGTGCTTTTTGTAGTTTGTGAAGTGTTTTGGTGTATTGTTGGTTTATAATGGCTTCACGAAAACTACGGGCTACATTATCCAGTAAAGAAGCAGACAAAAAAGTTACCAAAGTACATATCAAGTTACTATGATGACTAAAACCAGCAATGTGTCTCTCATGCTTCAATGAAAAGCATACAAGGCATAGTAAGGCTCAGCAAAAACATTAGTTAAAACGTTAGTGTTTTATTTATCATCAATCTCACCTATGTATTTTATGAATAAATAAATGTGTCAAATTTTAACAATATTTTGAAAATCCTTTGATATAGCTCTTAACGGCTAGAGCCCATCATTCTTGTCATAATTCTTAACAAAAAATTTCAAAAATACATTTAGATAGTTTCACTGATTTTGAGAAATACCACGAAAAAATTGACCACACATACCAGACATATGTGTCTGGTACCGTCACATGAAAAAGACACTCACCAGACACATCTGCCCAGTCAGGTCAGGTCAGGTCAGATAATCGAGTTCCTTATACACATATTATGACACTGCCTGAAATATCATTATTAAAATCTATTATTTTTATTTTCTTGCAGAAGAAGATATAGAATTTTTCCAGAAAAGCCCCGAAGGATTCAAATTGAAACCGGTTGACTTTTACGCCGACGAAAATATTTTAACGGTGGACGATGTGGCTCGTTATAAAGCCGGATTGGAGCCACAGAGCTATGATGCATTTGTACTGTTCGCCGACGACGACATTGATTTTGCCACTGAACTCATAGATACCATGGAGAAGCAGTACGGTATGAAGTTCTGTGTCAAGGATAGGGATCTGGTGTCTGGTGGCCTCGAGTTTGATATAATAAGGAAACTGATTATGGAAAGGTGCACTCGGTTAATCGTCATCATCTCTCCAGAGTTCTTTAATAGTCCTGCCAACAAATTTTTCGTCAACTTTGCACAAGCACTAGGAATTGGTAAGTTTCTTCTTTTTTTTTAACAGTAGATATACTTGAAATTATTCTCAGATATATGTCTGTCCTTATTTCATATATAATTCAAAATATTTGAGGTTACATCTTAGCAGTTTTAACAACTAGTTTGTATAAATAGTTCCCTACCTTATATTTCTAATCATCAAGTGCTCCAAAATGTGTATACCCCTCAGGCTAATGATAGATAGACCGATTTGTTTACATTGAAAACTGTCCTCAACATCTCGGTCTAAAAAGTAGTGATGAAACGTGTACACGTAATGACCATACTAAACGTTTAAAAAATTACACGCCCGCGTGTATCTATTAATAGGAAAAAATCAATTTCATCTGCCTAAAAGGACTAAAATAAATCCAAAATGAAAGAAATCGAATTACCTATAACACTTTAGTAAATTAGTGAGGGAGGTATTTATTTAAACTTTCGGGTTTCATCATAAAAAACCGGTTTTCATCTGGGAGATCCTTAAAAGTTGCACCTGCAAATCCTGCAATGTTGTTGCTTTCTGTCCCTACTGCGCAGAGGGTAGTTAAATGATGTGAAATGATGCTTTTTATGATTGTCTGTGTCTGGAACTGGAAGGAGTGTTATTTTATTTTGCTGGGACTGTGGTTTTAACTAGTGTTGGGATTGTTGGGAATTACCAACAACAGATTCCAATAAAAAATAATTAAAAATGTTCAATTCCTGTATTTTGTCATTTTATTCATTTGTTCCCCAAAATCTTAAAAACGCTTACTGTTATTATTGTTTTTCTACAATAATATGCTTTTAATGAAAATTTAAAAACTCCATCACAACTCCCTGTGATAATAAAAGGCAATTAATAAGTGGTGAAGGTCAAGTCACATTAGGACTAGCAGGAAGGAGGAAGGACGGATAACTGCTATGCAGCGCCATGGGTGGTCCACAAGGAGCGCACCTACTTGAATTATTTTATGAACATTAATTCGAAATTGATACTTTCAACAAGTTTTTCTATCTAATCATCACCCTTTCTTTATATTTCGTCCGCATATTAGGACAATAATTATATTAACAGATGTCAGATCTGCATCTGAAGTTCACATTCCTATTAACATTAACTGTTTACAACTGGTTAACCTATTAACCATCATTTCCCTATCTAAGAATACTGAATGGTTATTTTCATGCAATTATTAAAGAAGCGTGTACACGTTTATAAACGTTTAGTGTTGACGGTTACACGTTTAATTTATTACACGCTTTTTTTCATCACTACTAAAAAGTAAACATTAATCCTTTAAGCGGGTAAGACGAACCCGCTCGTCCTAGTGAGATGCGACGCACAGTGGGTATGACGAGCCGGTGCGTTTCATATACAGGTGTCCCAATATTCCATGGACACGGAACAATTACAGATTACTGAGGTAAAAGAAATCGCTCGAACCAAACTTATCTCTATACCAAAATTCTTCGTTTGTCCGTGAGAGGGCTTCAAAGTCTTTTGAAAATTTTAGTTTTTTTGAAATTGCTCAAAGTCGGCTGATTCCAATTCGATGAAATTTGGTAGGTAAATTTCTTATTAAAAGTACTAATTTCTGATGTACATGATAATTTGACGGAAACGCTAGAAGGGGTGAAAGTACCCCTACCCTCCATTAAAAATCGATCGTAATTATTGATAGGGTAGCAGGAACGCTGTTCATTATTTTTTATTTTTTTGTTTGAAAGATATACAGTGTGACCATTTGTTCTTGAAACACCCTGTAGAATCTTAATTTATGGTGCGATTTTAAAGAAATTTCTTTTAAATCATAGAGCTTGATAAACTATATTCTGGGAGCAAAAAGCGTCTCATTCCTAAAAAATCCAAGGCCTACTAGATCAGTGTTGACTTGTAAAATCTCAAAAATTCATATAAGCGATTTTTTTAGAAAAAAAACTGTGCACGCTACTGGATCACAAGCCCTCAAAACGGTACTGTACTAAATTTTATTGGAAATGTCAGAGTAATATGGATCTTGCAGTTATTTTAGAAATTCATAATAGAACTCCGAATTTTCATTAATTTATTCGAAAAGGTCAAGAGAGGCAAAATAGAAATTGTACGTCTAGTTGGTGATAATGTAGGTACTTTAATTTTTTAATTATAATTTTTTATTTATTTATTTTTTTTTATTTTTTTTTACTTTTTTTTTACTTTTTTTACTTAATTTACTTAATTTACTAATTTTTACTTATGATAGCTTTTGACCTTTTTCAAATTAATTTATGAAAATTCGGAGTATTATTATGAATTTCTAAAATAACTACAAGATCCTTTTTACTCTGACATTTTCAATAAAATTTAGTACAGTACCGTTTTGAGGGCTGGTGAATCCCGTGGTGTGCCCAGTTTTTTTCTAAAAAAATCGCTAATATGAATTTTTTAGATTTTACAAGTAAACACTGATCTAGTAGGCCCTGGATTTTGTAGGAATGAGACGCTTTTTGCTCCCAAAATATAGTTTATCAAGCTCTATGATTTAAAAGAATTTTTTTTTAAATCGCACCATAAATTAAGATTTTAGAAAAACTTTAAATATAGAAGTACTCTAAGTACATAAGTACTCTGATTAAGTGTGTTTTTAAGTTTAATTAAATACTGTGAGTTACATCATCTGGTAGCTGCTGATGCAGTCTATATTTTGGTGATATTGCCATAATTGTTGCGTGAGCACTAATCGTTATTATATGGTTGATTTTGTAAATTTAAGCGAGAATTTAATAATAATTATTAGTCTCCATTTAACTTATCTGGACCTTGAGGTGATAGCATATCGGATTTGTTTATTTATGAATTGCATTGCCTTTTATTATTGATATCTTCCTTCAAAAAGCGAAGAGGCGAATGACTCTGAAATTTATTTTATTTTACCCTAGTAATTAACTAATCCGAACTAGGTTCATTGCATAATGGCGATTTGTTCAATATGTGTCAAGAAGATCGTTACCGATTTGTTGTTGTGTACAAGTTGTGACAACAAATTTCATGCTAAATGTGTTAACATGAAGACTGCCGATCTAAGATGTATCAACGATGGTGTTATGGAGTGGAAATGTGGTAGTTGCCGGATTGCCTTGAAAAAGCTAAGGAACGAATCCACCTCCTCGCAAGAACCTGAGGGTCCGCCAAGTGCTAGTCAAGCGACTGATTCTGGTTCACAGGTTCTTCTTCCTAATGTAATCTCACAGGATCAGTTTGGTCTTCTGATGAGGGAATTGAAAACAATACAAACCACACAGCGTGATATTGCAAAAGACATGTCTGATTTGCGTGAATCTCACATGAAGTTATCTGATGATATCAATAAGAAATACAGCAGCTTGCACGATGCATATCTGAGACTATCGCGTGATTGTTCTGTGCATAGCGCTGTACTTGATGATCACTTGGCAGCTATCCGCAACCTTGAAGAAAGAGTAACTGCCATGGGACCGAGCACCACTCAACTAAATAACGCTGACATGGTCAATAAAATTGCTGAGGAATTGTACGATAGACAGCAACGGTCCAATAATGTGATTATTTATGGTTTGTCTGAGGTTTCTCGGGCAGACGCCGGTTCTGTTGTGGAAAGGGCAGTTGTGGAAGAGCTCATTACTTGTCTTAATCCAAATATTAGTGTCGGTGATATTGAAGTTGCCAGGTTGGGTCGATATGCAGCTGGAAGGGTCCGACCTATGAAAGTTAAATTAAACGATGCTCGGGATGTCCTGAAAGCTGTAAGAGGTGCTAACCGTCTCAGGGCGACTGAAAGATTCAAGAAAGTGTCGATTTCATTTGATAGAACCAAGCAGCAGAGGGAGATGTATCGAGTGGTTAGAAGAGAGATGGAGGAGCGAGTTTCTCGAGGTGAGGAGAACCTGAAGATTCGCTACATTAATGGTATTCCTCAAATCAAGTCTTTAAACTCAACCCGCCCAACAGAATAAACGAACTTAAATGTTATTTCCAGAATGTCAACAGACTTCGAACTAAAGTAAGTGAATTCTGCTCTGCAATTAGTGTGTGTGAATTTGAAGTTGTCGCCTTGGTTGAGACTAACTTCACTGTCGATATTGCATCATCTGAATACTTTCCAAGTTCCTATCAGGTGTTAAGGTGTGACCGTGATCTGGGTGCGGTCCAGCGTGCGAGTGGCGGTGGTGTTGCGTTAGCGTTGCGCAACTCATCGATTGTTGCTCAGTCTCATGTGACGTCATCTTTCAGAGCTGTTGCTCCTGAGGTTGATATCGTTGGCGCTAAATGTACTTTTCAGGGAACTTTGTTAAATATCTTTGTAATCTATATTCCACCGAATGTTACTCTTATGGGCTTTGAGGCTTTCTTGGATGCTTTGGAACGGGTTGTCTCCGCAGTTGATGGCAATATTCTGATCTTTGGCGACTTTAACGTGACTAATTTTGTTGAACAGCCTCCTGAAGACCTCAAGGTCCAGACGGTTTTGAATTTTTTGTCATATTGCGATTTAGTTCAGTTCAACGGTGTGCTTAACGGGAATGGAAGGTTGCTGGATTTGGTAATGGGAGGTAAAGATTGTAAAATCAATTTAGTTCATGACAATGCTCCACTGGTGCGTGAAGATGTTCATCACCCAGCATTGTATGTTTGCTGTGAATTTTTTTCTTCTCGATCTGGGACCTCTTTTCAGAACTTCTCTCAGAGTACCTCTTGCGAGGCTTATAACTTTAAGAAAGCGAACTTCCATGACCTGTATGGCAGATTGAGCTGCATTGATTTGACTTTTCTGAATGTTGTTGATGATGTCGACATGGCCTGTGGTATGTTGTATGAAGCAATTCGGAGAGTGTTTGACGAATGTGTTCCAAAATTTAGACGACACAGATCTGACAGGTATCCTCAATGGTTCACAGCTGAAATTATAAGTCAATTAAAGGCAAAGAAGAGAGAGCATAGGTTATTTAAAAAACATGGCGACCGTATGCACTATGTGGAGTTTAGGAGACTTCGAGCCTCTTTGAAACTGCTAATAAGAAATTCTTATGATGTTTTTTTAGGTAACACGGAGCGCAACTTCCAGGCAGATCCTCGTTCGTTCTGGTCATATGTTTGTCAGAAATCTGGCAAGACTCGTATTCCTAACCGTGTGCACGGTCCAGGGGGGGAGATTTATGACACCCCTCAATCGATAGTGGAAGGCTTCAGTGATTTCTTTGGAAGGATTTTTGTTGATTCCTCTGTTTATGACCCGAGTTTGGATGGCATGTACACTTCTCAATCTTCATGTTATCACCATTTAAATCAATTAAGTGAAGATGAAGTGTTTGCCTCCTTGAAGAGATTGGGTAACGGGATGACATCTGGACCTGATAATATACCGTCTTTTCTTCTTCGAGATTGCGCGTCTGTTTTTGCTGCTCCATTAGCAAAAAATTTTCACTTATCCCTATCCAGCTCAAAGTTTCCAACATGTTGGAAGATTGCAAGGGTTTGCCCTATAATAAAGAGTGGGTCAGCTTCTGAGGTTCTGAACTACAGACCGATATCTATTTTGAACAACTTTGCGAAGGTCTTTGAGAGGTCTCTGTGTACTCATATTTTCACTTGGGTAAAAAATTCTATAACACCTGATCAGCATGGCTTTTTTAAGAATAGATCCACCGCTTCGAACTTAGTACTGTATACGCAGTTCATCTCCTCTACACTTGACAATGGTGGGCAAGTGGATGCGGTGTATACCGACTTTTCCAAGGCCTTTGATCGCTTGGATCATGGTGTGTTGTTGAGAAAGTTAAGGTTGTTCAACTTCTCTGATAGTCTGGTGTCGTTTTTCGCGTCTTACTTGTCGGCCCGTCAATTTTATGTTCATTTTCTCGGCCATTCTTCCCATAAACGCACTTATGGCTCAGGGGTGCCACAGGGCTCTAACCTGGGTCCTCTGTTGTTTTTAATTTTTGTCAATGATCTAACGACGACACTTAAATGTAATTGTTTACTCTATGCAGACGACCTGAAATTGTACTGGAGCATTAGCACGTACGAAGACTGCAAATTTCTTCAGGAGCAGATTGACGCGGTTATAAATTGGTTGAAAGATAATAATCTCGAACTGAATGTCAATAAGTGCCAAATCATAACATTTAAAAGAAAGGTTAAGCCGATAATGTTTGATTATGAACTCAACTCAATTCCATTGTCTCGTGTCATTGAAGTGAAGGATCTTGGCGTGATCTTTGATACTAGATTATCTTTCAGACCACACATCTTGCAAGTGATAAGGAGTTCATTAAGAATGCTGGGCTTTATCATTAGGAACTGTAGACCTTTTTCAAACATAATAGCCCTAAAAAATCTATTCAATTCATTAGTCCGTTCCAAGCTTGAGTATTGCGGTATTGTATGGAATCCACATTATAGAGTTTATGTCCATCTCATTGAGGGGATTCAGAGACGGTTCCTCAAGTGGTTACATTTCAAGACCCATGGTGATTATCCGCCGCAAAATTTCAGTTATAGTGTTCTTCTTGAAGCTTTTGATTATCTTTCGCTGTATACCAGAAGGATCACAAGCGGTCTTATTTTTCTTTATAAATTGGTGAATAATCAGGTAGACTGTATCTCTCTTCTGTCTCTTATATCGTTTTATGTACCGCGACTACCTTCGCGAAGCTCGATGACTTTTTATTTGCCAGCTGCCAGAACGAATTTGATGATCAGATCTCCACTGTATGCGTCGATGAGAAATTTTAACTCTATTCCACAGGCTTGCGACATATCCAGCGATGATTTGCGGGAGCTTATCAGCATCACAGCTGAGAGCTTTCCGTGGATAGAATGAGTGGTTTCTTTACTGTATGATGATGTATGATGATTCTGTTTATTTTAATTGAATTTACATTTTTGTTACTTAGGCTATATTTTGGGTATTTATTTGTAACTATGCAATAATGATTTTAATTTTATTTTTCTATTGATACTGTAAATTGATTGTTGTTATTACTTAGATTATAGAATTTGTCCGTAATTTGGATTTTGTATCTGTTGGGCAATAAATGAAATGAAATGAAAATGAAATGAAAATTAAATGAAAATGAAATTCTACAGGGTGTTTCAAGAACAAATGGGTCACACTGTATATCGTTTAAGCCCATTATTGGCCTCCTACAAAAATCTGTATCTTTCCGAGGTGCTATGTGATAAAATAAATTAGTCGATGATAACTAAATTTTTATTTCATTCTTTTAATTTTAATTCAAATTTTCAATTGTCAGGTGACTATTTGATCTATTCTCATAAAAGATGCTCGATGTGGGCGCCGGTTTGAACCCTAGTCAGTTCCATCCTGCGCAAAAAATTTATTTGAACTTTTCTTAGAACCTCTTCGTTTTGCAAACTGTTTACTGCGTTTGAAAAAAAAAAAAAACGTTTGCAAACACCTGAAAAAAAAACCGAACCATATTAAACATCTTTTAGGAGATTAGATCAAATAATCACCTGACAATTGGAAATTTGATTTCAAATTAAAAGAATGAAATAAAATTTTGGTTAGGTACCATCGACTAATTTATTTTATGGACCCACAAATCACCCCTTTAAATATTGACATTCAATTACACCCTGTATATAATATGTTTTAAAAAAGGATCACCTAATACTTATCCAATATGGTATTCTAATGATCTCTAATATGGTAAATAATGAATTAGACTTTACTATTATTGGTGTTGATGAGATCAAAGATACTATTAAGAATTTGAAAGATTCTAACAATGTTGGTCCCGATGGATTGTCTGCCTGTTTCGTAAAAAATTGCATGAACACTATTGTTAAATCATTGTGCTTATTGTATAATCAATCTTGGATACTTGGCCTTATGCCAAAAATATGGAAGAAAACTCTTATTACTCCGGTTTATAAAAATGGTATTAAAAATTATGTTCTGAACTACAGACCTATTGCTATTATTGGTACTATTTCCAAAGTTTTTTATTCAATTGTTGCTACTGAGCTAACTGATATTTGTTTGACATTATTTGTTGTTGAAGAACAGCATGGATTTGTAAAGGGTAGATCGACCTTAACTAACCTTTTGTATTATAGTAATTTTATTGCTGAAACTCTGAATCAGGTTACTCAACCAGACGAAATTAAGCAAGTAGATTCCATTTAATTGGATTTTGCGAAAGCCTTCGTCTCTGTTAACCACAATCTGTTAATATATGTGTAAATCTTCTGAGTTTGGCCTAAGTGGGGGTACTATAAAATGGATATACATATTCCTATTTATCTGGTCGTGAATTATTAGTTAGAATTAAAGGTAAATTTTCTGAGTCGTTTTTTGCTACCTCTGGTGTTCCTGAAGGTTCACATCTTGGCCCTTTGCTTTTCATCGTGTTTGCTAATGATGTAGAGAATAATTTGAAGTTTGCTAATGCTCCAATTTTTGCGGATGACATAAAGATCTTCGCAAAAGTTGGGTCCTTTTGTGATCAAATCTGTTTACAGAGGGATCTTGAAACTATCCTTGAGTGGTCATGTATAAACCAATTGAAATTAAATTGCTCTAAATGCAATGTTTTATCATTCGTAAGAAGTAAATCCAAGAGATTCTGGGTGGAGTGCTAGAACGCTAATTAAAGATTTGTCAGATAATTATTGATTTAAAATTGCAAATTTTGAAAATAGGGTGAATATTTTGAGTGATCTTTAATTTTTTATCAGTAACTAACTCTTCTAAAAGGGAGTAGAGTTTATTTCCAGCAATATCAGACCAACATTTTGATAATACAGGGCATTTTAAAATCTGTAATTATCTGGCAGATCTGTAATTAACGTTCTAGCACTCCACCGTATATCATTTCCTTACTCTATTGAAGTAATTTCGAATTTGATATTCAGGTATACACTGTAACCTCTAGGTCTTCTCAATTGCTTGGATTTGTGAAAAGGTCGACTAGAGAATTTAAATCTCATTTATCTATTATTCATCTTTATAAGTCGTTAATAAGGCCCATGCTATTATACAGGGTGTCCGGTATCGTTATGTTCAAATTTTGTGAGCATATAGTAGGCTTTTATCTAAGTCTAAAAAACCCGAAAGTGGCAGGTCTATCTGCATTCGTTACGAAGTTAGAGGCCTAAGAAAATAATGTCTAGTAAATACCAGATTTAACTTTGAAAACCACATAAAGCTTATTTTATTGACCAAATCGTTAGTTTATCATGTGTTTAAAAATGTCCTATTCCTTGCTGAATACAAACTTGAGCTCGGAGGCCTATTGCAGAAGTAACAGTCCTAATTTCTCGTCTTTTTTCGCGACCGATCTCTTGACCAGCATGCTGAATACGATCCAATAATAATTGCTTTTTGGAATTTAGTTACAAACGCCAATTCCGAAATATGCTGGTGCCCCATATAATATTTGAATCCAAATGCCATTTTGTATGAGCAGGAGAACCTCTTCTAATGTTTATTTCGGTGACATTTACTCATGTCGTTACCACAACAATAAATTATTAGCCTAAACCACAACACATGTGGTTCTGTGGTTTTCAAAGTTGAATCTTGTTATTTACTAGTCATAATTTTCTTAGGCCTGTAACTTCGTAACGAATAAAGATAGACCTGCCACTTTTGAGTTTTTTGGGCTCAAAATTAAGCCTACTATATGCTCAAAAAATTTGAACATAACGATACGGGACACCCTGTGTAACTCAATCATTTGGTCACCTTCTAAAATTACTCATGTTGCCTTACTTGAATCAGTTCAACATCAATTCTTTAGATATATTGCTTTCAAGATGGTGTAGCGTCCCAATATTCTTCTGGGCTGTTTAGAAGTAGAGGATTTTATCGTTTATGCCGCAATAATGAAATCTGAATATTATTGTGGATTGTCAGAAGGAAGTGACATTTCTATTTTTTACATTTCCTTGATTGACGCAATTTAATTGTTTGAATATAAAAATTTCAAATGGAAGCAATCAGGAATCATTTGGGAATAAAAGAAAATCAAAGTTTATTGATAGAAAAACAAAAAAGTTAGTTGAGGGACTTGTCAGAAAAGAGTCTTTAAAAAAAAATCATAATTAAAAACTGTAATTTTGGACTGAAAAACCCAAAGTGTTTATTTGAATGTTCCCAGAAGAGGATTGAATACAAACCTTCCTAAAATTTCATTTCATGGATTAAGCGGAACTAAGCATTTTGGTGAGCTATTTCTTAATGTCTGAGTACTAAATTAATAGTGGCATTTTTATGCATTATAGGGTTTTATTTTTTTACTTTTACTTCTTGGAGTTTACCTATTATTTATACTGACTCCTGACAACGAGTCTGTTGGAGAGTTTGGATTTTTGGTTGGATTGTTTTAAAACTCAAAAATGGATCTCAGTGAAGCAGGGAGGTGATCACGATAACGATAGCAGATAGAAGGTTTAAGTCAGCAGAGATAAGGTACTGAACTTTCCTTTTTGAGTAAAAACTTGATAAGAAGAATTCATCAGTTCCAATATACGTAGAACGGCTCCATTCTTAGTAATTATTATTATTTTCGACTGAGTCTCTACTTAGTGTATTTTGGAGTTGTAATCCGAAGTTTAAATGTAAAATAATAGTTTTTTTTTTTTTTATAATAATCATTAATAGTTTATAATAATTTATTCTGTTGGAATTTAAACCCAAACTGAGGCGTAATGTACACTGGATAGATCTATCAAGGTAGAAAGCCAAATTTTAGTTAAGTAATTGAAAAGTTAACTCAGTTTGTACTTTTTAGAATTTCTTTATCTTTTTATAATATTTAAATGAATTTATTTGACTACAACTTCAGTTGAATTAACATTCTATTTTTTGAAAAGTGTTTATAACTGAGAATACTTTATAATTTAATTCAGATTGAAACTTATTTTGGATATTTTATTTACGATCTGCTTTGCTTTGTTGGGGACTTAGGGTTAATTTGAGTGCAGTTTTCATTTGAATTGAAGTATTTATTTAATGCTTTGTGTCTATTTTTAATACAATTCCTGTTAATAATCTTCTTATTTTTTTATTTGAGTTTTTATGGTGATGAAGTGTCTTCTTCTTTTTTTTTAAATAATCACAACGTAGGGGGGGAGAATTGACACTGTTACGGTTCTATTAAGTTTTTAGATAATTTTTCTGACATAAGAACATCAACCGCACTGGTCTTTATAAATTTTATAAGATCGGAAGCGACCTACTGCATGATCACCCGATATTGTTGTTAATCTGCAGAGGTGACGTGAGAGTAGAAGATTGTACGTGCTCTCCGAATTTTGTTATAAGTATTTAGGACGGAGAGGGCGACAAATTTTGGTGCCGTGGTGACCAGGATCGATTTATTTAAAAGTCTTTGTAAGGCTTTTTGCTTTTGTGTGGTTTTCTGCTTTTGGTGTGTTAGTCTCCTGGGAAAGTTTTGGAATTTAGATTTATTACATGAAAGTTTTCTTTTGCTAGTGTACCTATAGAAGTGTGTGACCTTAGTAGTGTCCCGTTTAGTGTAGGTTCTTGGTGTTAATTGAAACTGTTGCTAGGAAATTTAGAGTTTTATTGTGAATTAATCGGCAGCCATAGATTCAAAGGCTAAGATGACTAATTTATGTGCGTTCTACTTTGAGGTGATGGACCTCAAAGTTAATGAGGTTAAGTATGAGATTTTAATAAGAGGACAAACTCCGAGGAATAACTGCAATATTAGACGTGCTCAATTGAGATCCTTACTGAAACAGATTCCTGTTGGTGTAACCGTTTCCCCTTTAGAATTTCAAGAAGATTTTGACTTGGCATCAGAATCTCTAATTGATTTGTTCGAGGTAGTGCAGGACTCACAAATTATTGAAACTTCTTCACATTTAGAACGTCGAATACGATCCAGAATAGTACATTTAGAGGGAAGGATAAGACGATTGAGAGTTGTTTCTGAAGATCAGGAATCCCTGAAGGCAGAATTATTAAGTGATTTGACTTTGTTGAAAGGTGAGTTAGAAGTTAAGATTGCTCAACGTTCATCCTTGTCAAACCAAACCTGCCAAGGAAAAGAATTGAGTAAGTCTCAAATGGAGGTATCTAATCCTGGAGATAGATTAGTGATGCCAACCACCAGCACTATGTCTGAGATTTCTTATTTTCCATGTAAGTCAGTAAGTGAGCTTTCCATTAGTGCAATAAGCCCTCCTTCGACATTGAATAAAGTATCAGCATGTTCTTCACTAGTTAGTGTTCCTAATAACCCATTCTCTTTTTCTTCTACCAATCCGTTTTTACAAGATGAAGATCATATGTCGTCAGTTTCACGACAAGTGCAACTGGTGGATGAGACTTTGAATGAATCGAATCCTTTTATTGACCAAATTGTTACCCCTTTGGTATCCAAGCCAATTTCACAGTCGGTGATACCAAATAGAACATATGTCCCTGTGTATAAGTGGGGTATACAATTTTCAGGAAGAGAGAAGGGGATAGAAATTGTTAAGTTTTTGGAGAGGGTGAATGAACTTAGTGTTGCGAGAGGAGTTTCTTTGGAGGAAGTATACAGTTGTGCTGTGGATTTGTTTAAGGAACCTGCTCTGTCTTGGTATAGAGGTATAAGAGATCAGCTGAACTCTTGGCAGGATTTAGAATGTCGTATTAGGACAACATATATTCCTCCTAATTACGACGAGGAACTGTTGTTAGAGGTTAAATCTCTTAAGCAAAGAACTGAGGAAAGTGTGATTAACTATATCTCCAAGCTGAGAATGAAGTTTTCTCATTTGATTGTACCAGTCCCAATTGGGGAACAATTGAAAATAGTCAGGCGGAACTTACTGCCAGAGTTGAATGCCAGATTATGTCTAGTTGATATTTATACGTACGAACATTTGGAAACATTATGTCGACAGATTGAAAGAAATTCATTTCTGACACCTGTTGTTGAGTCCAGACCTAAACCATCAAGGAGGATTGAAGCAGCTCCTGTACATTTTAATAGAAGACCAGAAACTCAGGCGGTGTCTAGTAGATCATTAGTTAGGAGTGAACCACCAGTTAACTTTCCAAATATGAGTCGAACCTGCTATAATTGCGGACAGCTAGGTCATATGGCCATTTCTTGTTTAAAACCAAGGAGAGTTTATTGTTATTCTTGTAGATATCCTGAGGTTACAAGGAATACTTGCCCCAGGTGTGGTCCGCGTTTGCTTGTGTCCTCTAGTAATGAAAGTTTTCCAAAAAACGACAGCCCGAGGGATTCTCAGGGTGCGTTTCCCCTCGAGCCGCAAAGCCGCCCATTCCAAAGGCCAAACACCATTTCCAAGGAGGAATAGCGTTAGACCATGTTGTTTTGAGTTCTAGTGATGCCACTCGTTCTTTTTCCTTAAGTGGACCATCACAAATTAATCCAGTTTTTAAGACAAGGAAGAATGACAATCGTCCATTTGTTTCAGTAAATATTGACGGTTGGCAAGTTCTAGCTCTGTTGGATACTGGTGCTAATTTATGTATTTTAGGTAAAGGAATGAACCCTATTTGGGAAAGATTAGATCCAAAAGTGATTTCAAAAGAGAAGGTTCATAGAGTAACTGTGGCCGATGGACAGTCTCAAGAGGTTGTTGGTACAGTCATATTACCAATTGTTTTTGAGGATAGAGAGTTCAACGTTGAATTCACGATTATTCCATCAATCTCACATTCAGTCATTTTGGGATCTGATTTCTGTAAAAAGGTAAACATTCAATTAGATTTTAGGAAGTGGTCGTTCGAAATTGATGAAGTCTCCAAGACTACTACAAATTCTCAAGCAGTGTTGGAAGAACTTTCGACGGAACAAACAGTAGTCTTAAGTGAAGTAATTAGAAGATTTGAGTTGTTAGCATCAAAGACCCCCGGCAAGACGAATATGATTGAGCATTTTATCGATACTGGAGAAGCCCGTCCAGTCAAGCAGAGACAGTATCCACTATCTCCTGCTATAACTCGTTTTCTGAGAGAAGAAATTGATTCTATGTTAAAAGATGGAATTATAGAACCGAGCAACTCTGCTTGGTCATCACCAGTATTGATGGTACCTAAGTCAGATGGCACATACCGCATGTGTTTTGACGGTCGCAAATTAAATGAACTTACTGTAAAAGATTCTTACCCACTTGAAAACATTATTGACAAGGTAGCTGGTTCAAGATATTTATCATCGATAGATTTGACAAAAGCTTTCTGGAATATCCCGATGGAGGAGTCTTCAAAACTCAAAACAGCTTTCCAAGTTCCTGGAAAAGGATTATTCCATTTTAAAGTAATGCCTTTTGGACTCTGCAATGCAGCGCAAACACAACAAAGACTTATGGATAGACTTTTTCAAGATTTCAAATTTGAGAGCAGAGTTTTTACTTATTTAGACGATATTATTGTTGTGTCAGAGTGTTTCAATGAACATATGGAGCTATTATTAGAGGTGGTAGGAAAATTGGCCGAAGCTGGTTTAAGGATTAATATTGATAAGTGTAAATTTTGTCGGGATTCACTGTCTTTTTTGGGGTATGTGGTAGATCGTGTAGGTCTGAGGACTGATCCAGAGAAGGTAAAAGCCATTTTACAGGTAGCCTCGCCTAAGAATACCACTGAGGTTCGAAGAGTCATAGGTATCCTTCAATGGTATAGGCGCTTTATTAAAGACTTTTCAACAATCTCCGAACCCATTACTTCATTAATAAAAGGACGAAAGAAGGCGACTCCTATTTTTTGGACGGAAAAGGCAGAACAAGCGTTTCAGGAACTGAAATCTCGTTTGGTTTCAGCACCTATTTTGGTGAGCCCTAACCCTGAAGAACCATTTTTTATTCAGACCGACGCTAGCGATGTGGGTATTGGTGCAGTGCTGTACCAACTAAGAGATGGTTTTGAACATCCAATAGCTTATGCATCTAAGAAATTGAGCAAAGCCGAAAAAAAATATACGGTCACTGCAAGAGAGTGTTTAGCTGTGGTTTTTGGCATAGAGAAGTTCAGGTGTTATGTGGAGGGTACAAAGTTCACGGTGGTAACTGACCATGCAAGTCTGCAGTGGTTGTACCGCATTAAAGACCCTATGGGAAGAATTGCTCGTTGGACGGTAAGGTTGAGTGGTTTTAAGTTCGATGTAGTTCACCGCCCTGGTAAGGATATGGTTATGGCAGACTTCTTATCCCGAAATGTTTCAATTATTGATAAGAAAAGTTTTGTATTTGATGAGTGGTATTTGAGAATGTTGACTAAGGTGGAGCAAAAACCTGAAGATTTTCCTGACTTTCGAGTGGAAGGAGGTTTGCTGTATAAACATCTTCAACCTAGACATGATATCCAGACTAACCAGTGCGATTGGAAGTTAGTCGTTCCAACGGAAAATCGAAGGCAAGTTCTCTCAGAGATGCATGACCGACCAATTTCAGCCCATTTGGGAATATATAAAACTTTGCATCGAATACTTGAGCATTATTATTGGCCCGGAGTAAAAGAGTCAGTGAGGAGATATGTCAGTGCTTGTAAGGTCTGTAGTGCGCATAAGGTGCCTAATCAATTTCCTGCAGGAATGATGGGAAAGAAAAGAGACGTGAGTTTCCCTTTTCAGATGCTGTCGTTAGATTTGATGGGACCATTCCCTCGCTCAAAGTCAGGGAATACACAGTTACTAGTTGTTACGGATGCATTCTCCAAGTTTATTTTAGTTCATCCCATGCCTAAGGCCACCGCTACTAAAGTTGTCAAATTTTTAGAGACCCAGGTTTTCCTTTTTTTCGGAATTCCGCAAGTACTTATTTGTGATAATGGAGTACAATTCACATCTCGAGAGTTTGGGACTTTGATACGCAAGTACCATGTACAGAAAGTCTGGTATAATGCCCGCTATCATCCCCAATCAAATATGACAGAAAGGGTAAATAGAGTTTTGAAAACAGCAATATCTTCATACATTTCTGATCAGGGACACCAAACTTGGGATGTTCACGTGTATGAGATAGCACAAGCAATAAGGACAGCGATTCACGAGACGACAGGACACCCTCCATGTTTCTTAGTATTTGGAAGGAATGTTCCGATAGATGGCACATATTATGGAGAATACAATCTTAGTTCCTTCGACCCAGTAGAAATTTCTGGAAAGTTGAAATGGCAGACAGAATTAGAGAAGGTACCCAAACTGTATCCTGCCATCCAGAAGAAAGTCCAGCTGGCCTATGAGAGAAATGCTAAACGATATAATTTGAGACACCGTAAAGTGAACTATCAGATAGGTGATAAAGTCTGGAAAAGGACATTTTATCTATCGGACAAGGAGAACAAGTTCTCGAAGAAGTTAGCTCCTAGATATACTCCTGCCATAGTTAAGCGTATTTTGGGTTCTGGCGTTGTTGTAGAGCTAACTAATTTAGAAGGAGTTTCGGTAGGGAACTTCCATGTGTCAGATTTAAAACCTTATTATAGTCAGGAAGATGTTGATGAGTAATAAGTTATGGGCTCTTCTGTTTCCCTTCGACATCCTGTAAATATGAAAGTTTTGTCAAGGAGAGGAGAACGTAAGTCCCAATAAAGTTTGAACAGTTGAGTCAAATAGACTCGGTAGTCTAGAACTTTTAGCTCCGCTGTTCCAAAGCACTGTATATTTAGTTTATTATGAGTAGTTGCTTAATTTAGTTTTGGGCATTAGACGACAATAATCCTGTGGTATTCCACAATTATTATGATCGAAGCCAAGGATGTTGCTAGTAATTCGTTATATTCGTTTCGCAAACCGAGATCAAGGATGTTTCATCGGATTGGGGGAGTTTTAGTTTTGAGAAAAGGATTTTGATAATCTTTTTTTTTTTCGAATAGCTCGGAAATGAGTAACAGGTAGAAGTGAAATAGGTATTTATTATTTATTGTAACTCACGTAATTGTCTTCTCAATTTAGTGGTTTAGGTGTGAAGAGTGTGTATTCTGTATTTTGTTCTCTCATTACGATGAAGCTATTGTAATGGCTATAGATTCATTTTGGAGATTTTTTTTTGTACAGACAGTATGTTTTGGGAGTTGGCCATTCCCTAACTATTGCTGATCTTTAGTTTTGTATGGTTAATTTAACGCCAGTCGAGACAAAGAAAGTAGTCGGTCTTGACTGATTTTTTTTATATACGAATCTAAGCGGTCTTGTCTTTGGGTTGTCGCTAGTTTTAGTTATAAAAATATGAACCTAGATTCTCACCGCTGCTTCGTTTTGTGGTTTTTTTTTTATTGTGTATGTTTATTGAAGTTTTGTTTCATGAAACACTGGATCGAAAAACCCATTCTAGAAAATATAGGAGATAACTTTGCGTTTATGATGGGGATATATCTGTAAATGAATTTGAACCACGTATAAAAGCAGTTAACCTTCTTGATGTGATGATTGAGAGAGAATAAAATATAGAATATAATTTGTTGAAGTGTGTTGGAAGCGAACATTCTGAGATTTTGTGTGAGTGCACAACAGACTGTGTCCCATCTCGTCGTTTACGATAGGGAAGGTCGATACAAGTTTTTTTTCTTTTGTACGGAAATGGTTTATGAATTGTGTGAAATTATCAAAGCTTTACTTTGTTTATTTATTTAATTTGTGTGAGGATAGGAGTACTGCATACGTATTGCTTGAGACGAGAGGCGCTAGGAAAGTAATTTTTCTTGTCCCAACATATATTCCATGGATTCATTTTGGAGAGAGTTATGCTGTAATTTTGATCAATTACATACGGGCTATGTGGTTACACATAGGTATCCAACAAGACCAGATAACTCTGTTTTGTTTTTCATGCTTTTGTTTATAGAAAGAAAAAAAAAAGAGAAATTATTATAATTTTTTTTTTTTTTTTTGCACCAAAGAGGGGTATGTAGCGTCCCAATATTCTTCTGGGCTGTTTAGAAGTAGAGGATTTTATCGTTTATGCCGCAATAATGAAATCTGAATATTATTGTGGATTGTCAGAAGGAAGTGACATTTCTATTTTTTACATTTCCTTGATTGACGCAATTTAATTGTTTGAATATAAAAATTTCAAATGGAAGCAATCAGGAATCATTTGGGAATAAAAGAAAATCAAAGTTTATTGATAGAAAAACAAAAAAGTTAGTTGAGGGACTTGTCAGAAAAGAGTCTTTAAAAAAAAATCATAATTAAAAACTGTAATTTTGGACTGAAAAACCCAAAGTGTTTATTTGAATGTTCCCAGAAGAGGATTGAATACAAACCTTCCTAAAATTTCATTTCATGGATTAAGCGGAACTAAGCATTTTGGTGAGCTATTTCTTAATGTCTGAGTACTAAATTAATAGTGGCATTTTTATGCATTATAGGGTTTTATTTTTTTACTTTTACTTCTTGGAGTTTACCTATTATTTATACTGACTCCTGACAACGAGTCTGTTGGAGAGTTTGGATTTTTGGTTGGATTGTTTTAAAACTCAAAAATGGATCTCAGTGAAGCAGGGAGGTGATCACGATAACGATAGCAGATAGAAGGTTTAAGTCAGCAGAGATAAGGTACTGAACTTTCCTTTTTGAGTAAAAACTTGATAAGAAGAATTCATCAGTTCCATGTACGTAGAACGGCTCCATTCTTAGTAATTATTATTATTTTCGACTGAGTCTCTACTTAGTGTATTTTGGAGTTGTAATCCGAAGTTTAAATGTAAAATAATAGTTTTTTTTTTTTTTTATAATAATCATTAATAGTTTATAATAATTTATTCTGTTGGAATTTAAACCCAAACTGAGGCGTAATGTACACTGGATAGATCTATCAAGGTAGAAAGCCAAATTTTAGTTAAGTAATTGAAAAGTTAACTCAGTTTGTACTTTTTAGAATTTCTTTATCTTTTTATAATATTTAAATGAATTTATTTGACTACAACTTCAGTTGAATTAACATTCTATTTTTTGAAAAGTGTTTATAACTGAGAATACTTTATAATTTAATTCAGATTGAAACTTATTTTGGATATTTTATTTACGATCTGCTTTGCTTTGTTGGGGACTTAGGGTTAATTTGAGTGCAGTTTTCATTTGAATTGAAGTATTTATTTAATGCTTTGTGTCTATTTTTAATACAATTCCTGTTAATAATCTTCTTATTTTTTTATTTGAGTTTTTATGGTGATGAAGTGTCTTCTTCTTTTTTTTTAAATAATCACAACGTAGGGGGGGAGAATTGACACTGTTACGGTTCTATAAAGTTTTTAGATAATTTTTCTGACATAAGAACATCAACCGCACTGGTCTTTATAAATTTTATAAGATCGGAAGCGACCTACTGCATGATCACCCGATATTGTTGTTAATCTGCAGAGGTGACGTGAGAGTAGAAGATTGTACGTGCTCTCCGAATTTTGTTATAAGTATTTAGGACGGAGAGGGCGACAATGGGTAGAGGATTCGGAGTTTGTGATCATGATTACTCAGAGCCTGCTTTCTCTCTTAAATTAAAGTCAATTAAATCTCTACACATTTATCATGACTTATATTTCGTTAAAAAGGTTGACTTGAATCTCATTAATAGCATTAGTATTAAGGCACTGTTTGATCGGCGTAAGGTTCTCTATGATTTGCGTTTGCTCAGAGTGGTAAAGGAAGATATTGCTAAAAGAAATTTTATTTATTGTTCATCTGTACCGCGTTTACGGCGCAAATGGAACAAAATTGTTATTCCATCGAGGATTGTTGGTATTCATAATTTAGGAATGTTTAAGAGGAAACTAAAGGAACTTGTTAACTGGTATTTTTGAGGATTGATTTGTTACTTATTTATAAGAAATTATAATTTGTATTGTTATAAACATTGTATTGAAAAGGGGTTCACCTCGTTGACTTTATATAAAAATAAAATAATAGTTATTTATTATACAAGAGAAAAAAGTGATAGATTTTAGCTCGAGATGTACACATCAAGAGCTAAAATCGCACTTTTTTCTCGTGTGTAATATACAATTTTTTTCTGCGAGAAGAAATATCAGTGTTAGAATGTCGAAAAACGTAGTTAGATAACTGAAAATTATGTCGGAAAAATGATTTATGTTAAACTTGGATTTTCAAACTGTCTTTTATCGTAATTGACGTTGCCTGGGTAACGAAACGATTTAATTATGTAACGGTCCAAATTGTATTTTACTTAATTCCGGGTTTTATTATTAAAATATTATATTTCTCATAAATTCAGTCAGTCAAATCGACGGGATTCAACGTTCGTCGATAAGGTTTTTTTTATCAGCGCTCAAACGGTCGGAACGGCGAGGCGAGGCCGGCAGATTGGATAGAAGAGAATAAGTCGAGAAAAGAGGCGTTCGATTGCAATTTTCCAATAGTCCAGTTTACGATAACTTCCGGATTGTGTGTGATTTAACCGGGATAATTGTTGGAAAATTATTGTGTTGAAGTCGTTTATTTGATGGTTGGATGTCATCGGCGACTAAAACATCACCGCTAGAAGTGGGATTCTTTTCGGCGTCTCCAAGAGACTACTATTTTCTATTTACTGCCTATTACCATCATTATTCTACTGGGTGCCCCTAAACTGTCTTACTTAGGGTAAGTCTCCAAACTTATTATTGTCATCATAATTATGATCATTCCTCCAATTTAATAATGAAGTAATTCGAATGTTTTTCTGGTTCTTCAGTTATTGTTTTTTTTGTGGTGGTTTATCAGCTCGTATTATCAATTAGGTACATACTTTGGAATCAATTCTTTTTTTTTGACTTAGGGTTTGTTCGGAGGGTGAAAAAGTGCAGGAAGGCAATAGAAGTGCTGTAGGAAGCGATTGGGCTCCATTGGTCTAGGACTAGGGAACGTGAGCGTTAGTGTGACTTCCTGTGATAGAGCGAGCTTCGCCTACTGGTCGTAAGGGCTGGTCCGAGGTTCTTCTTCAAGTGGACGTTCCTGCTCCAGGATAGTGATGAGTACCTTTCCTAATTTACTACAGTGAAAACCGGATATAACGACATTGAGGGGACCATCAATATGTGGTCTTTATAGCCGATAGTCGTTATAGGCAATTAAATGCATTTTTTACTAACTGACACCACATACCACATACCACATGATATTATGTATGTAAATTCAAAGGATTAAGAGGTTTAAATAAATAATACGTATATAAAGGCATCACAATTTTCAAATGCATATTTATCTACCAAAAATTTATTAATTTTTGAGGATGCAGGTAGGTATGTACAATTTTAATTTTTTATCGTGTTCTGAGATACCTAAATCACCTCCATTGTCCGATCACGAATAAAAAACCAAATAAAAACAGGCCCTCGCGCCCGACGACCGAAGCGTAAAATTCAGAATTTACAGCATAAACATCCGTCGGTCGTTATAACCGACATGATTCCGTGAAAAATCCAAGATCACTACGTCGCTTTTACCGATACGTCGCAATAAGCGATGTCGTACTAAACGGTTTCTATGTATGGTGATTTTTATGAGACTAAACTGGGACTTCAACATTTGGTCGTTATATCCAGAACGTCGTACTAAACGATGTCGTTATAATCGGTTTTCACTGTATTTCGATAGTCTGCATAAGACCATTTTTACGTCCAGAGAGATATCGCGGAACATTCGTTATCTGAACTACCTAGTGATTATTTCTTTGCCGCCTGTCGGTTATTATTGTTTTTTTTTGTTATTGATTCTTATTGTATTATATTTTGGTGTCAAATTTAGTGTCAGAAGCGGTCAAGGAAATTGTAGGAGCTGACCTAGTCAGGGAATAAATAATAAAGACCGTCCTAATACAATTCTCTTGAATGAATTAATGAATAATCATCCGCATAGGTATAATAGATGTACTTTTGTTTTACGAATGTATTTTACCATTGTGCAGGTTGCGCGAAGTGCACTTAGCGAATCTATCGTACCAGTAAATAATTGCATTAAAATAAATTGAATAACAACGAGTACATACAGAAAAAAAAAATAATAGTAGATTAGTAAATAGTAAATTAAATACTTAAATAGTAAATAAGTAAATGAAATTATAACTTTATATTGCTTGAGCTAGGTCAGGTATTGTTTATTTTATGGCTGCTTCCTGACTTCTTATCATTACCGATCTTTTTTTTTCTTGTTACTATCACCTTATATTATTTTTGTACCATTAAATGTAATTATACCGTTCTACTAGGAGTATTATTGGTGTTGTGTCTATGTCTGGTTTGGTTTTGTGTTGTGTAGCCTGTGTGTTGCTGACATCCGACCCCATGATCCAGAGGGAGCTGGTTGGAGATCTTGATTTATTATAGGTTATGGTATTTCATTGTTTGACCAAAACCATGAACCAAAAACACTTATATTAGTTGCCGTGTGATGTAAAACAATGTGGCGCCTCAATCGGATTCATTTGTAAAATTTTGGTTTGGTAAACCATCTACACCCTTCTCCACTAAGTTAGTGGGCCATCATACGGTAAACTCTGAGGTCTCTAGGAAGGTATAGGTGCGTCGGGTGTAACACATCTAAGTAATTTGTAATTGTAAAGAAGGCGTCGCAATTATTACATAAACGTCATATTAATGTAATTAAAATTGAAGACAGTTTTGCAAAGATTCTTGTTAGTTTTCGATGAGTGAATTTAATAATATAGATAGTGATTATTATGAAAATTTGATATAAATTTAATATTTGAGTGTTAATAGTAGCTATACCTAAGCCGCCATTTCGGGGAAATAAGTACTCATTTATTTCCCTGCTAATTCATTTATTTCCCCGATAAGATGCAGCTCATATAAGGAGGCATTTTTCTACCTGTCAACGGGGAAAAAAGGTCAAACTTATAGCCCGTCGCAGAAAAAAATAATATTTTTACTATGTAAATATGTATGTGATTATTTTTTTGGAGTAAAATAAAAACTTTTGAAAGTTTTTCTCTTATACTGAATTTTTTCTTCAAATTCAGTTTCGTTCTGGCGACAGAAGAAAAATAAATATTTTTTGTCACATTTGGTGACCAACCAGTCGATATTTACATTATTTGCCATTTATAAAAGGCGGAACAAGATAATAAAATGAGTTAGGTAGATCACATCTTGCTTGGACAAAATATAGGTATAATTTTACTATGGATATTTTATTTATTTATATCAGTTACAATAATTTGAATTCACTATATTAAATAAATAGCCACCACCAAGAAACATAAAAAAAAATCTTCCCTACAATTTTATACATCTCCGCCACTGGTGCTTTTTTTTTCTAATAAATCTAATACCAGTTTACTTTAAACCTAGTTTGTTGTATCAAAGTTTTTTTAATGTATTTTTTTTTAATTTATTAATTTTTTTAATGTAAAACTTTTACATGCGCAACACTGATGCACAAAATTTTTGTTAGAATTATTTTGAAAAAAAAAAATTCTTTTGTTCAAACACTAAAAGGGTAGGTACCCGCCACTGACATGACAAATTAAACTTCATAAAAAAATTGTCAAATTAT
The DNA here is from genome assembly GCA_910589415.1 of Malachius bipustulatus. Taxonomy (NCBI): domain Eukaryota; kingdom Metazoa; phylum Arthropoda; class Insecta; order Coleoptera; family Melyridae; genus Malachius; species Malachius bipustulatus. Next base: position 42,677,351 of record OU342635.1, on the reverse strand, counting down.
TTTATAATGAGTATCTTATGCTGATTTAACTAAAAAATATTGAAAATTCGAAGTAAAAAAAAATCCCCCTACCACGGGGTAGAAAACCTAAAAATGTTTTGAACACTTTAGGAGTTAACAACAATAACATAAGCATTTTTTTTTATTGAAAATGCACGTGCACTGCAGGGAAATTCCTATGACGCTCTGGGAGCGGTGCATGTGCGGAGATATCGATTCACGTTGGCCTTGAATCTCTGTAGGTTGTATACTTCGGGAAACACGCCCTTTGGAATACTATTCCAAAGTGATGCGGTTCTATACATAAAAGAAGTCTGAAATAGGGTGGTACGAGATGTAACGAGCTGAACCTGATACGGATGAGCGTCTGCGGCTCGACGTGTATTTCTGCCCGGTCTTGTTCTTGGTGGGATCAAGCGGGCCACGTCTTTTGAACACTTTCCATTAAACAGACTCAGGTCAGCTACTCTTCTTCGATGTTCGAGAGTGTCTAAATTTTTTGTCAAATCTGGGTCCCAATCAAGCGGATGACTCTTTTCTGAATAGAGTCGAGTAGTCTCAGCGTATGTTTATGTGAGCAGTACTCCAAGGATGGTCGGATTTGAGCCTTGTATAAGAGGAGAAGCTGTTGTGGTGTATAAAATTTCTTCGTGCGGAAGAGTGTTCCAAGTTTTTGAGAAGCACTCTTCGCCAGACCTGCAACATGATCATGCCAAGACATGTTCGCTCCGAGGCTCACTCCAAGTAAACGAAGAGATTATGCTGGGGTAAGAGAGTGTCCCGCCATCATCATATCTGGCTCCAAAACGTTGGTCTTTTTGGAGAAGATGGCTGCTTGGGTTTTTCCAGCATTAAATTGAACTTGGTTTCTATCGCCCCAAGTTAGAATGAAATTTTTGTTGTTTTTTCAATTTTTCAAAATGGATTTTTTGTTGTTTCAAGCAAGTCGTTTATAAATATTAGAAAGAGAGTCGGAGATAAAATGGATCCCTGAGGCACACCGGCATTGATGGAAAAGGTCTCAGAAAGAACTCCATCGACTGCCACCTGCAATGAACGATCTCCGAGATAACTAGCAAACCACAAGCAGAATTTCTCGGGCATGCCATAGGCCTGCAGTTTTGCCAACAGTCCATCATGCCAAACACGGTCGAAAGCTCTAGAAATATCAAGCGCAACCTCTCGAGACTCCCCATGGTGCTCGATTATGCTGTTCCACAGCTCGGTGACGTAAGTGAGGAGATCACCAGTTGACCTCTGTTTGCGGAATCCATATTGGCGGTCGCTGATTAGTGATTATAATATTAGCTCCTTCCAAGTATTTTAAAAGATGTTGGTTAATAGCTTTCTCCATAATCTTGGATATTACTGAAAGCAGTGCCACTGGTCGATAGTTACTTGGTATAGTCTTTTTGCCTTTCTTGGGAATAGGTTGGATCCGTGCACATTTCCAGCAAGAAGGAAATATTCCCTTTTTATACGACAAGTTGAAAAGTCGGCAGAAAACAGATGACAGCTCAGTGGCGCTTTTTTTTAGTACGATAACAGGTACGTCATCGGGAAACATAAGCTAACTAAAGCGGTGGTGTTAGTTTTAAAATTTTAAACCTAAGACATGCAATAAAGAAATATGTAATTTTCAAATATTTTTTATAAATTTAAATAATTCTTCAGAAAATATCAATTACAGAATGTGAAGAAATAATTAATGAGTCACTACTGAATTTTTTCCTATTCATAAGGCAAATTACTTAATATCTAAGTAGTAAAAAACAATAATGACTAGATAGGTATTCATAATAATTAAAACGGCATGTCTTTGGGATAACATTTTCAGCCTGACAACAACACCCAGCTCTCGGAAATCGCCATATCGCTTTTTTTTTGCATGGGACTTTTAATAATTAAGGTTGTAAATACTCGTATTTACATTCTAAACCGTTGTTTACTTCCATATTATTTTATTTTTTCGATTTTTTATTGTGTTTTATTTGCCGTTTTCTGTTATTTGCCATAATTGCAAGTTTATAAAATATTCCAAAAATGGTCAGGTGTAAAGTTACATCATACAAGAAGGCTAATGTATCCTTTTATTGGCGGGTATCTATCAATTTTATTTTACTTATTAAACTTCTTATTGGTATCCATTTTGATTTTGCTTCAGTAGCGTAAGTATTACTTATCCCATCTGTTAAATAATATTATTGTTGTCTTGTTTTCATTAGGTATACAGGGTGGTTAACAATTCGATGTTCACCATTGGGATCTCGGAAACGGTAAAAGATACCAAGTTGGTTAAATGGGATAAAAGTTGGGCAATTTTAAGAGCACCTCACATGTACTTTCAGATTTCTCAAAATATTCATATGTTACTAGATACTTAAAAAAAAAATTAAAAATCTTATTTTACCTTTTCTTCAATATCTTCTTTTGTTGAACAGGTAGCAATCTGAAACTCGGTACACTACCATAGTAACATACCCTGCATCGTTTGGTGTTATTAAATTTTTTCTAGGCTCACTAGATTTTACGAGTCGATAGTCAACTTTTAATTTTGACTCAAAATACTTTTTGGTCAAGTCGCCCGTGGATCTGAGAGGAACATAAATATGTATTGACGTTTCCTCATTTGATCTGTAATTATTATTGTTGTGTTTGTTGAGTTTTTTGTTTGTTTGTTAGGTGTGCTCTAATCATTAATACGAATTATGTTCTCTGCAGAAGAAAAACATGATATGTATAGTATTTACTTACAAAATGGTCGAAATACGATGCAAGCAGCGCATATTTATCAGCAAACCTACCCAGAAAGGCGACAGCCACATCGTACAACATTTGCAAGACTGTCTAGAACCTTATTGCAACACGGTGCGTTTCAAAGAAATCATGCAGGACCCTATTTAAGAAATGATAATGTGAGTGAAATTAATGTGTTGGCTCAACTTCAGTATAATCTAGAAAATTCCAACAGAAAAATTGCTGTAGAATGTGGTATTAGCGATTCGCGGGTCAGACAATAAATAATAAAAAGCACCAATTTTACGACTATAAATTTAAAAAAAGTTAATACCCTACATCAAGCAGGGGATCTAAACTGAACACTAGAATATTGTAACTGGTTCAGATAAATACTGGATTAAGATAATCATTTCCCAAGAAAAGTTTTATGGACCGACGAATCATTATTCGCTAATTCCGGAATTTTCAATTGAAGAAATTTACACTACTATGCCACAGAAAATTCGCCTTTATATCGGCAAACTAGGCCAAAAAATAGAGTTTCTTTGAACGTTTTGGCGGGTATTCTTAATAATGTTTTTTCTGGATAATGTTTTAACTGGCCAAAGGTACCTCAACCTTCTACAAACTGATGTAGAAGAAGCTTTAGAAAATTACCGTAATTTAGAGTGGTTCCAGCAAGACGGTTGTGGACCACATAATGCCAGAGTGGTCCGGGATTATTTACATACTCGATTTTTAAATTCTTGGATGGGCACTCTCAGCCCGGTGCGTTGGCCCCCAAGGTCACCCTCATTGAGTCCTCTTGACTATTACTTGTGGGGTCACATGAAAGATGTAGTGTATTCGACTCCAACAAACAATATTGACCATCTACGTCTGAAAATATTAATAGCATTCGAATCCTTCCTCAAGGAACTCTTCAAAAGGCAGTTGATCACATGACACAGAGAATCAACCTATGTATTCAAAACCACGGTGGAAATTTTGAGCAACTATTGTAATAAGGGCGTTATTTTTAATAAAATTCGTTGTGTTTATATTTTGTCGATAAATTTCATTCCATATTAATTTGTTTTTCACCAACGTAAATTAGTCACCATTGAAAGCTGCAGGAACATTTTTCAAATAGTTTTGCAAATATCAATATTTATGTTCCTGTCAGATTTTCATCGACCCCTTGTTTTAGAGATTGAATCAGGGTTATTTATTCCATTAGCCGATGAGTTCCAGTTTTTTGCTCCCTAAACTCGGTGTATATTAATAGTAATTGTAGGTCACACTTAACCCTAAAGCTAAGACGTAATGAAAAGTAGGATTTGTTTTAACATTAAAAGCAGCTAATATTGCCAAGGTATTGGCTCCTTCCTTTTGCCAAAAGTGTAAAATCTTATGAGGTTTTTTGTGTTATTTTCATATCTGTTTATATTTTTATATGTTCCACGCTTATGTATAAATTTAATGACATTCATTTATTGAAATACTTAGAATTATTTTGATTTTGCAGATCGGAAACAACGAAAAATTATACCTTGTGTCTATAAACATTGTGCAACTGTGCCTGCTGAATTCACTGGTTACTTCATGCTCGACTACAGTCGGGCTGGTAAATTGTGGAACTATTGGGACCGGTTGTGCCAGTCAATTAGGATTGTTGAGAAAGAGACGCTGCCTTTGAAAACTTCGAAGTAAGTATAATTGTTGGTTGTTCACAAAATTTGTAGTAATCTACTTATCATAGTTAATAGTACATGCGACAGGGAGATTTTCCCTATGTTAATGTGGAAACATACTCTACCTCGCTGCATTTTTGCATACGCGTTTAGGCCTCTTTCAGAGTTCCAAATGCACAAGTCTATATTTTTTGCGTTACGGGGGGAGCGGGAGAAGACCTGAAAGGTGTAAAATTTGTTTTATAATTTTCTCGCCTTGTATTATAGCTACGACAAAGGTAATTACACCTCGTAGAGGGCGCATCGAGCACTACAAGTTTGCTCTTTGTAACTTTTGTCGTAATTGCAATGGTCACCGACTGGGAGCCGGGGCAAACTTTATTGGAACAAATTTTATTTTAAATTTCATAATTAATGATACAAAAGTAGTAATAGATCTGGTATATAAATCACCATCAACTAGTTATTACCTCCTGATACTTACCTCATTCATAAAGAAATTATACTGTTTGGTGATTGTAATATCAACTTATTTGACAATAATTCTATGATACGAAATTCATCAAAAATATTACATCAGTTTATAATTTGGAGCAAGTGGTGAATGAACCAACAAGAATGAACAAAACCCTTGATAAATTAACTTTAATTGATCATGTTTATTTTTGAAATCATAGTATGTACTTGCAAGGAATCTTTTGTTTTGAACTCTAATTTTATTATAACTGATAGTAATAAAAAAATTAACTGATCATAATCTTATAATTTACCATTTAAGGTGGATCCACATCAATACAAATTTTCGTTGTGCGTTGTGACACAAATTTGCTCGTGTGCGGCAGAATATTCATATATGTGGACTGTGCGCCGCAAATAAATTCACGCAAACATTTTTGCAACGAACGACGCACACGATCCGATTGCGAAAAGCTGTCGGTTTTCAACCAACTTCAAAGGGATTTGCTCCGCACAGTGATATTAATGTGGACGTGAATCAGTGCTTGTGTAATTTTTTACTAGATATTTTGGCTACTTTGTTAATTTTACAGTCTTTTGCTTTTGATTTTCCTCTTTTGTCAATTATTGCTTTTCCTAATTTGTCAAATGCTTTTCCCATTTATCAAACATCAGTGCGTGATTTTTCAATTGAATTTCCTCTTCTGTCAAATAAGATTCCTTTTTTATCTAAATATGCTTTTTAAGTATTTATTATACTGTCATTGCACGTAAATAGGAAAAGCAATTGACATAAAGTGAAACTGATTTGACATAAAAGGAAATCGATTGATGAATCCATGACTACAATCGTTAATAGATAGAAAAATAAGAAAATCATTAGCGAATGTTATTATTTCAAATATCGACGATCCGCATCCCACAAGTGGATTCGCACGCACAACGAACAAGATATAAAAATTACGTGGTAAAATACTTCATCAGATTTAAATTTATGGCGCAAATTTTTCGCTGAATTTCAACACACAACGCACAACGAAAATTTGTATTGATGTGGATCCATCTTTACACATTGAAAAACCTCCAGTTAGTAAAGAGACATTTAAAATAAAATGAGAAATGTTAAGAATATTGACATGATATTGTTACGGTTCCCACAATTATAAAATCACCACTAAAGTCTGCAAATGTCTTTATTCTTATTCTCCAACACAAGTACAACTTATAAACCTCTAAATCTAAATAATCAATAAACACAGCTGTCGTTCACAATAAACACAACTCAAGTCGTTCCTCACTCAAGTCGATCCCTAGTTTGTGATCTCGGATGTGGACTGCTTTATTAAGATGGTGTATTTAATTTTATCAAAAAAATTGAATTAATATTTTTTATTGTTTGTTGACAAAAATACAATTTTTTTAGCGAGAATTACGTGAAATTAATTGTTAAATAAACTTTAATAACTTTTAGAAAAAATTTTTTTGGCTTTGCCAAACGAATACATTTTTATAATAGGAACTTGAAAAAGTACATTCAATGACAAAAAATTTTGTCATTGTAATTGTGTTTGCAATATAAAGTACGAAAAAATTACCTTTTTTTCGGAAAGATGCACATCTAAAATATATTTCCATGCTGAAATTATGAATGTCAGTTTACCTATTGGTGTAGGTAAATATTCAGGTATCAAAATCAGATTTGCATCATAATCAGATATTATGAGAATATCTGATTGGCAAGATATAGTGCTCACCCGGGCTCTGCCTGGGATAGGTAACCAAAAGTAAGAGGGCAGGGAAAATTTTATATCGAGATATTGTAAAAATTTCGTTTTTTTTTTGTATTATTTTTATTATAGCGGTATTAAATTCGTAATAAAAAAAGACGGCCAGTTTGGATCCGCCATTTTGAAATTATTATTTTTCTAACATTGCATTGTTGTTCAGCGACCTCCAAAACCTCTAATGTATCAATTTGAGTAAGATTGTGTTGAAATTGATTGATTTATTTAAAATATTTCGAAGAAATCTTCTTTTCATTGTTAAAAAAATTAAAAAACAATTAGCGGCAAATTATGAGTTCATAACTTTTTTCCATAAGACATTTCAAAGTGGTTTAAAAAGTTTTTGTTTTTCAAAAATTCATCCGTCCGCTAATTATTCCGAAATAGTGTAATTTTTTGCTAATTTGATTCGACTATTCTCTCGTACAATAGTAAAACATAGTAACTCTAAAACCACAACTTTTCACTAGAGCGCTTTAAAAATTTTGAAACTCCTCTTTGTGTAACTTCGTTAAATATGAAGCTAGATGTCTGGTTTTTTTTGTAAGTTACATAATTTTTCTTCTTCTTTACCGTGATCATAAATTAATCTTCTAATATTCTTTAGAACTTACGTATTAGCTTATTGCAAACTTACTAGTTTCATAAGAACCCTCAATATGCAATAAATTATAAAACCAAGCAACTCAATATAAATTAGTATTACTCTGACTATGCAATTATAAAATCAAGCAACTCAATATAAATTAGTATTACTTTGAATATGCAATGTAAAAACCAAGCAAGTAGATTTCGGTAGTTGGGATAAGAACCAGAACCTAAACGTAACTCGTTTCACAAACAGGGAAAGTCATAATAAATTACGAAATATCTACTAAACTGATGTAAATAGGACTAAATAAATAGGAAAATTAAAATATTGTTTTATTGAAATAATAGATGTGAGTATAACTTATATAAAATACATTCGAACATAAACTGGAACTCTTTGGTAATGCATATCTTTCTACACTAAAAAAAAATAATAATGCTATGCATATTGCATACCTATACTTTATTTTTTATTTAGATGGATTCCACCAAGTCAAAATTCTAGGGGAACGATTGGCAACAAGACTGATTAGGTTGGTTATGGTGATAGTTGTTACCAAAATAGTCACTAGAATGGTTACTAAATTAATTTAGGTTATGTCGATTAGTTGAAATGTCATTTTATTTCGAAATTTAAAATTAGAAAAATTATAAACGCAATTTCTAGAGGTAATAAATTGGAAAATTTTAGAGACTTGTAAGTGTAAGCACCTAGCTATTTACTCTTATAAATCTTATATATGTAAGATATTAGACCGATTCCTTCTTAGTTTTATGTAAAAATGTTGAAAATAGAAGATCTATTCTTGACAAATAGAGGTACTTACATTATTTAAATCATTTTTTAAGAATTTCTCAAGGAATATTTCAAGGAATCTGATTAAACTGTATTTTTGCTTAATCTGGAGAAACATTTTTCAATCGCTAATGTTTATAGCATTTGATGATTCGTTCTTTTCTTTCTTTTGAAATAAATTACCTGCCTGAGCATTTTAATAATTTTTAATTTGATAATTTGGTTTGTCAATTTGACAACTTCAACTTTTCAAGTTTCTGGCGTTTCGCTGTGACTAGAGTGCCGACTGAGGACCCAGACCTAGTTTTCGCAAAACATCATTAGATTATTATAGCCAATCCAAGCAACAGTTAAATTTATCCTCAAAAAACGAATAACTTCTAAAAAAGGACTATTTTCGAAGAAAATAAAGTAATTTGAAGTTTTTAACTTGCGTTTTATAACTGAGCAACTTACAACAAGAAAACATGTTTTGCAGGTGACGTCATAGCCTATACACGAATCGGGGAATGTTGCCGTTACTTTAGTCACAACGTAAATTTTTTGCCAAGGTCAAGAAAACAGGCTACCCTCCGACAATATGAAAATTACTGTTTAAAGATTGCACAGGGTACCAACTTAACAGCTGTTTGACAAGTCCATCTAAATAAAAAATAGACTTTAGATATAATTAAAATAAAACACTCGTTATCCATAATATAAGTAGTATAGTCACATACTAATCTTCTTCAGCTCAAAACTCTGCAACCAACGATTTTCCCAAATCTTCAAAATTTTCCAAACTTGATAAATTTGTCCAGAAAATTTGCTTCCTTGGAGGCATATGTGGTAACAAATCTTTGACAATTTTTTCTTTTTTTCCATCATTTATTCCTCTTGCGGATTCGACGCTTTTAGGCAACTCTAACTTGAACTTGGGCTTAAGGACAGATGCTTCTGCAAATTCAGTGTCTTCTAATTCTAATTTGAAAAACATTTTTCTTGAACCTTTCCTAAATTGAACTAGTTTTATGTCCCCTATCTTTGGTATCGGAGATCCTTTCTTTCTTTGTATGCATCCATTTTCAAATAGTTTAAAGTCTTCAGCACGCAAGCTTATGATGGTATTAAATTTATTAGACGACTTTATCAGTTTCTCCAAATCTTCAAAGTCCAATACTTCTGGAGTCATCTTCCATTTTTTCCCTATTTGTCCATGTATTGAATCAGCTTTCATAAAGCTATGTCCTGGCTCAAAGTATTTGAAGGTTATTGTCTCAGGGCCCCAATCTTCGTTTACAAAAATGATACAGGCCGTAAATAGAATCCAGTTCTTATTTTGGGCAGTACAATTGTCCGCCCAAAATAAAACATGCTTTGTCTTGTTGTCCAGTCTAATTAACGTGTTATAATAGGCAGAAGCAACATCGGGTCCATTTCGTCCCCTGATAGCTTCGTGCCATAACACACATTTATTTTGACCAGTTGGCTTGAGATTTGCAAAAGTTTCGTGAAACACCACGAGTCTGCTCACGAAGAATGCATTTTTGATGGTCATTTTTGGCAGAGAATAAGCACCTTTTGCATATCAACAGTGAACACTTCATGTTCATCGTCCCATTTGTTGATAGTGTCTGCATTATATTTTTCACGAGCAACTGTATATCTTCGTTTATGAACTTGATAATTGCTACAAATTGTACACAGTTGAGGTTCTGTTTGTAATGAGATGTTTGGTGTCTCCATCTCTGTTTCTTCACTTCGCAATGAGTTGTTAGGCAGCTGTTCTTTCGGTGCATTATGCTCGTCGGAATGAGAATGCTGCTTGAAAATAGAACAAATAGAACAATCATCTTGGGTAGGTGATGAAAACCCAATGTTTTCTTTTTCGAATATCTTTCGGTAGGTTTCATAGCTTATCTGCTTATATTTTGAAATAAAATCCTTATACATTTGACGTATAGTTAGGTCACAGGGCAAATATCGTCTGTTGGGAGCATGTTCGATGTTGTAATGTGACACTTGTGGATGAAATGATTCTATGTGATCTTTGACAACTTTAGTATTTTCTTCGCTGATACCTTTCATTATGATTGCTTTGGCTTTTCCCCTTTTGTCGACTATACATGGTAGGTCATTTTCAGTACGCTTGAGGAAGCTTGTGATAATGGCATCCGATTTATACCCAACGGTGTGAAGGAACATTGTTTTGCAAACAGAAGTCAAATTATTTCCATATTTGTTACTATTTTCATTGATATTAGATGAGGTGCAGTTTGGTTTTATAGGTCTTGGTGCAGCTAGAGTTTTATTTGGTGTATCATCTCGCAATATCAAGTCCTCATTCGAAGCAGTTCTCTCTTCCAAAAGCTGCCTTCCACCATTTTCAGAAATGACTTCCGATGATAAATTTTCACTCGTAGTAACTGACTCTTCGTTATCTAGCAAAGTCGAGTTCGCAGTTACTACTGGTAGGGTGTAAACTATTGAAAACTTCTTATTTCTTTCGGCGTCAACTTTTCGGTATTTTACAGGGGTTTTTTGAATATACTTATGTAAAAATAACTGCTTCTCCCCGAAATTAAGATTATGAAAGTAATCATAAGTTGTTTTTCTTTGATCTTCGGTTAGTTTTTCAAAACATTTTTGCCTGCAAGTTGTTGCACATGCAGGCAAAAATGGTGTTTTTCAGCTGGTGGGATCTTAGCTGTCTTTCTTTTCAAGATCGGATTCGTTTGTGCCATTCCTCTATCGTTATCATCAATAAAGTCTGTTTCTTTGGAAGTATCAGCAACTTTGGATACGCTTTGGCATGCAGAGTCTTCGGAGTGTTGTTCCACAGGCCGAAGCTCAAAGAAAGTTTTCTCCGGGGATACAGGTGATGTTTGAGTTTGTCGTAAATCAACTAAATCAGCATTTTCAGTTACCGTGTTTCTTTCAGGTGAAGTCGATCCTTGGAATTCCCAATTGGGCAGAGTAGGAAAAACTTGAGTTGAATCACGAGTATGATCAGTTATTTTAATTATCTTTGAAGCAGGCTCTTGATATTCAAGTTCTTCACATTTTTGTTTGTCTTCATTACTAAAAATAAAATCACTAGGCTTGAAATATTGAGGTATACATCTTCTGCCATTTTCTTCTTCTGGATTAAAGTCTGGATCTAGATCGGAGTCATCGGTAGAAGATTCTGATGAAACACGTTCGGTCTCGTTTAACCTAGAAGACATAATTAAGTCGGTATAGTCAAGTGTTAAATAACAAAATCAAAAATAAATCTGGATTTAATATTCATATTTTTGTAAATAATAACAATATAAACTTACCTCTCCAAAGCTAAATTTAATAAATGTTTCCCACGACCAGTATCCGTCATTTTCACATAGGATAAACTAAATAACTGCAAATAGTCCCTCACAACACGCGCTTCCAAAATACGACCACCTAATTTAAAATACAGTCTTACAATTCACACTCACTGTTCGAGAGGAAATGAAAAATAAAATAAGCCTTTTACTGCCGTATTCACTGCGGAGAGTATAAAAACTCTGCTAGTCACCCCACTTACTTCATAGAATCAGCACGATGTTATTGCAAGAAGTTGAGTTATTATATTGTCTCGTTGTTGAAGAAATTGTTGCGCGCAGTTATATGAAAGCAAGTAACCCTTCTTGTTCTTCATAAATTCGGAATAAACACAACCAAACTTGACTTACTGTGGTATAATTTTGTCACAGAAGAATTCTAGCTCCGGTAGGTCAACTAACGTTGTTCTTTAATTGCAACTTCGAAAGAAAACATTCAGTATCTTGACTTACTTGCTTTTATATTTGTGTAAATCAACAATATTTCGATAAAAATTTTACAACACCAAGCAATTCAACATACTAACTCGATTATTGTAGCAGGTCGACATACTAGAATTAGTGTATTTATAACTCAGTAACTAGAGCTACAACGTTTGTTTTGATTATAGATATATGTAGAGCTCATCAAGCCAAGTTGAAATACATAAAAACATGAATTTTCAAGCAAGTCGACTTACTATGTTTTACTATTGTACGAGAGTATTATAATAATAATAATATCCTTTATTCGACCACTGGAGCTTACAAGTTTACTGTAATATCTACAATAAACCCATATGATCATCGGTCTTATCAGACACAATACTATACAACATTTATACAATGGGGATATCTTCACGGATTACTCATTTAAAAATTCATCATAAGAGTGGTATGCTTTTTTAACCAAGTAACTGTATAACTTGTTTTTGAACAAGCTAAAATTTCCATCATTGCCATTAGTTCTGATGTATTATTAAAGCATTCAATGACTGTATAGACATGTGAGTTCTGAGACAACAGAGAGAGTCTTGAAAATTACTGATGTAATTCATTACACCTTCATGTGTTGTGTTCATGGAGTTGTTCTCACTCTGTGTCCATCCCTGCCTCTTAATGTGAAGTGTTAATAAATATACAGAATACAGGGTGTCCCAGCTCATTCGAAGTGGTCTGTAGGCCAAACGATGGACTTTTTTGAAAAATTTTGGCAAATTCAAGTACAGGATCACAATGGCCATAATTTAAAATTATTTTGGACTATACAAACAGTGTCCCATATGAGAGTGGCATATCAAAGCTATGTTTTTTTTTTAATGGAATGCTCCTATGTTATTGCATTTTTAGATTGTCTGAGAAGAAAAAATAATTTTGTTTTTACAATTGGTGTTTAAATTGAGAAATTTGTGAGTTATAAACAAGTGAAAATCGCCTTTTTTTGAAGTTCAAGGCCCTGTACAACGAAAACGGCTCAAGATAGAGAAAAACGGCTTACATATCCCTATTTTAACTTTTTATGCACTATCCTATGGTATAGAAACATTTGTATTTTCTTTGTTTTTTTTTTTTATTTGACGACGCGTGGAGAAATCTCAGATTTTTGCAAATTTTTTATTACCCTGTATAAACATTTTATCTACATCATAGGATGAAATGTTGTGAAAAGTTAAAAAAGGGACATGTAAGCCATTTTTCTCTACATTGAGCCGAATTGTACAACTTCACTTGCAATTTTCACTTGCAATATAACTCACGAACTTCTCAATTAAACACCAACTGTGAAAGCCAATCTTTTTTTTCTCAGTCAATCTAAAAATGCAATAACAAAGGGGCATTCCATTTAAAAAAAAAACTTTGATATTGCATTGTCATATGGGACACTCTGTACCTACACTCCAAAATAATTTGAAATTATGGTCATTGTGATCCTGCACTTGATTTGCGAAAAAAAATATTGAGAAAATCGATCGTTTGGCCTGCATAGACCGCTTTGAATGAGCTGGGACAGAGTATACACCGTGTTTTATATTAAGTCGGCACTATTGCTAACTTCGTTATTATATAAGCTAGAAAGTCGGTTAAATTAGTAAACTATAGTATTTTTTCTCCTGAATAAAATGGCGAAAACAGAAAACAATTGAACATCGCGTTTTCGAGATATTTAAAAAAATGAATATTTTTATGGAACACCCTGTATATTTTTAGATGGATCGGTTGCAAATTTTTTTTTAAAGGAAAAAGTCTCTATGGACTATGATCCTAAAATAAGAAAATTTTACAACACAAGCAAGTTCTGTTATTTGTTTATGTAAAATTAAATCCTTTTCAAGGTAACAACTCTTATTTTTATAGTGTATTTTTTATTGTAAAATACACTATTGAAGACGACATAATTTTTTTACCTTACATTACGTAGGTACACTAAATTACAATAATTGTCACAGCCTACTTTGGGAGTAATAAAATAATGAATAATTAATGAATTTATTATTTTAGGATCATAGTGCATGAAGACTTTTTCCTTTAAAAAAAATTTGCAACCGATCTATCTAAAAATATACAGGGTATTCCATTAAAAAAATTACATTTTTTTAAATATCTCGAAAACGCGATGTTCAATTGTTTTTCTGCTTTCGCCATTTTATTCAGGAGAAAAAATACTACTAGTTTGCTAATTTAACCGACTTTCTAGGTTAAATAATAACGAAGTTAGCAATAGTGCCGACTTAATATAAAACACGGTGTATACAGGGACGGAGCTGTAAGTACATATATTAAAAGAAATGAACAACGGTCTAAAAAATATATAGGTATACACCTCAGAATAGAATGGTATTATGGAAATTAAATTTTTATGTTTCTTTTTCCAGTTCCATTCCTGATAAAAGTAAATCGCAGTCCACACCACGAAATTTAAATCTCAAGTCAGCTCTTCATCGTCAGAATAGCTCCTCTCTGAAACCTCTGAGTCACAGCGTTAAGTTCAACAGTATGGTGAACTTGAGTATACCAACTGAAGCGGACACAAACATCACAACCAGTGAGAGTATAAACAGTTTGCTGCCTCTCAACCATGAATCGAAAGTCTTGAAAGACAAATCGAAGATTGGTTGGCTTAAGAAGATCAGGTTGCGTCCGAAGAACTCTTTCAAAGTGACTGAAAATAAACTGCCAAACGGCGCCATCGAGAAGAGCAAGAAATCCACCACCGGCGTCGTCGAAAAAGAGAAAAAGAAATTCTGGGCTAAGAAGAAAATCCCGCTCGCTGAGTAGACGTAAAAGTTATATTCGCCAACTCAGGAATGCTTAAGTATGGCCTCAATTTTTTTTTTTTTAATCATGAATCTTAGACATCCAAACTTAGGGGTGTTGCAATTCTTCAATTTTCACATGCCAGTCTTACTTCTAAAAAAAGATTGATATAATAAAGAATCAGAAAGGCACCAATAAGTAGTTGTTATGTAGGAGCACAAAAACTAAAGCTGACCTGACCTTTAAATAATGCAAACCATTCGATATTTCTAATTGCTTCTGAAACATAGTGAAGGCATATGAAATTGTTTCATTTTATTTTTGTTGTGATATTGTAAACTAGTTCGCTGCTGTCTGTAGTCTTGTTTGTTAAAAGCAGTAGATATACAGGGTGATTGATTGAAACGCCACATTAGAAAAAATTCGACTTCCAAATGATCTAGGAATCTGAAATTTGGAACTTAGGCAACATACCTAATAACGAGTCAAAATGAAATATTACCAAGATGGCAGCACATTTAAAAATGGCGAAAGCAATGGCCATCTTTGTTTTTTTAAATGGGACACCCTATATATTATTGCATTTTCAGATTGTCTGAGAAAATGTAATAACAATAATGTTTATAGTTGCATTTTAAATTGAGTAGGCTATGAGTTATAAATGTTAAATGTTAAATGTTCTTTATTTTCCAGTAGACAACTTTACAATGAATTGCATAGGAATAGTCAAATATAAAACATCATGAAAGACACAGAGAACACCGACTGTAGATACAGCACATAAACACACATAGCAACAGCAAATAAAAACTGTCATAATCAATCTAAATATTCCTCTGTCGAGTACAAACATTTATCCACTAGATATGATTTAAGCTCTTTTCTAAATTTAGTCAAGGTAACGCATGCCTTTATTTCATTTGGTAGTTTGTTAAATAAACGGGCTCCCATGCATCCAGGAGCCTTGTACGCCAACAGTCCCCTTGAGAATGGTACATGTATATCCCCCCTTTTACGGGTATTTTTGTCATGAATATCTGTATTCAAGGAGAACTTTGACCTGCTCCCAAATACATAGGCACACATTTCAAGAATATACAAAGCAGGCAGCGTTAGAAGCTTCAGTCTCGAAAACACATCTCTACATGAGTCAGTAGCTCTCATCCCAATAATAGACCTGATTACACGTTTTTGGGATACAAAGACATTCTGTGCGCTGGCTGACCCACCCCAGAAACACAACCCATACCTCAATCTAGACTCAACATGTGCATAGTATAAGACTAGCATCTGATCCTGTGTCAGGACACGTTTTAAACTTTTAAACAAATAAACAGTTCTGTTAATTTTAGAGCACACTTGCTCACAGTGATAGCGCCAGCTCAAACATGGATCGATGTACAATCCCAAAAATTTTGTATGTTCACTGTTGGCAGAGAGGGACACACCATTCAGTTGTACTTCCATATTGGGCAACCTTTGTTGCCAACTATGAAACTGCATTAGTACTGTTTTCTTTTCATTAAGGTATAGACAATGATTACCAAACCAGTCATTCAAACCTACCATTGCGTCCTGAACTCTGCTTCGGAGCTCCTCTCCCGCCCTACCAGACAACACAATAGAAGTGTCATCAGCATAGACCGAGAAGTGTCCACCATGCATGCTCCTGTCTAGATCATTTATATATACTGAGAACAATATAGGACCCAGCACCGAACCCTGAGGAACACCCATT
The DNA here is from genome assembly GCA_910589415.1 of Malachius bipustulatus. Classification (NCBI taxonomy): domain Eukaryota; kingdom Metazoa; phylum Arthropoda; class Insecta; order Coleoptera; family Melyridae; genus Malachius; species Malachius bipustulatus. The sequence goes on along the minus strand of OU342635.1, from coordinate 42,660,999 downwards.
TTCAAAATCTGTGTCCCAGAATTGACTGTGTTTTTTCTCTGTCCAGTGTCTCCAGTCATAATACTTACATACTGTCGACGGTCATGCAAGAATGACCTCAACCAGTTCAGTGGTTGTCCCCCTACACCTATATATTCAAGTTTCTTAATCAATAGGCCATGATTAACACAGTCAAAAGCCCTGCTCAGATCACAGAGTATACCAACGGGACACTCGCCTCCATCTATGTAGCTCGTAATTTTTTCATATAGACTATGAACAGCCGTATGAGTTGACCTTCCAGGGTAAAATCCATGCTGACACTCAGACAATATGTCATGATTCATCAAGAAGCTAAGAAATCTGTTCAGATAGCAGTATTCAAAAATCTTTGAGAACACTGACGGGATTGTGACCGGTCTGTAGTTCTCCAATCTTTTACCACCTTGTTTTTTATATACAGGCAGAACTTTTCCTATTTTTAACCTATCCGGAAATACGCCAGTACAAAAAGATAGATTAATTAAATATAACAGCGGTTTCGCTATAAGTCCTATAATTCTTCTGACTAAAAAGGCTGGAATGTCATCAGGACCACTTGATTTTTTTGGTTTCAATTTTTTCCCAACCAGATCACAGAGTTCATCCTCTGTCAGCGGGCACAGTGAGAAAGACAACTCACTATAAGTTCCACTTCCAGACGGATTTGTATATGAATTTTTTCTAGAAGTAATTTTTTTAACAACGTTCATTGGCGCATTTATAAAGAAAGAGTTGAACGTTTCCGCTAGTAGGTTCGGGTCTGATATGACCTCCCCACTGTCTCCCTGTTTCATCACCCCCTCAAAATCCGCATCGGTTTTTCTATTTTTACCAGACAATTCATTGACAACATTCCACACTGATTTAATATTATTCTCTCCTTGGTTAATTTTTAGCTGATAGTATATTTTTTTAGTTTCCCTTACTATAGTAAGGGCCATAGTTATTATGCAGCATTGCTTTTATGGCGCTCATAGTTGCCGCTTTTGTTGTACCTCTGGGAAGCACGCGTCCACGAGCGTACGCTCTTCATTTTGAAAATTATTTAATTCATTGCACTTCTGTAACGTTTTGTACCTCAGCAGACTGCTCTTTTAACATTGATCTCGTTCATTAAGTGAGGATTGCACAACATGGAACAGCACAGTTAGTAGAGTTTATAACTTCATACATTATTACAATAGGGCCCGGTTGCTTGAACGCTTATCATAAATGATTAACCGTTAACGGTTAATCATTTCAGATAATAACTCAATAATCATCCGTTAACGGACCATCATTCTCTTATCAAAATGTAACGGTTTGCTGTGATGATTAACCGTTAACGGATAATCATCTCAAATTTGGGTTGCCCAAACGATTATTATCTGTTGATAAGCCGTTAACAAACCGTTATTGGCTTATTATTGTGAGTGGAGGTTTTTGGGCAATTAATGAGTAATCATTTTGACAGTTGAGCTTAAAAATTCCAAATATAAATTATTTTTGCAGCAAAATCAATTTGATTATCTTATTTAAGCCAGTTTATTCAATTTATAAGTTAAATTACTGCTTTTAATTATTAGTTTAGTGTGATTTGTTAGTTAAATTCATTTTATAGGTTAGCTTTTTATCTTATTCAGTTGAACTGCAAAAGGCAGTAAAAATTAATGAAAATCTGATACAAATCAATAATTTATGAAGAACTACTATTAGTATATAATGGAATCTGATTTATCAGACCTCTCTGATTTGGAAAATGAACCTCCGAACAGACTTCCAGCACCAATAATTCAAAGTAGACTATTTCGAGACAGAGCAAATCCCTTTGAATTGTATGATGAACAAGAATTTAAAGAGAGATTCAGATTAACTAAAAATACAGTCAACGGCTTACTAAACACATTTGGAGCACAACTGGAACCACTAACTAGAAGAAATAAGTCAATCGACTCAAGAACACAAATACTGATTTGTCTCCGTTTCTATGCCACAGGAACATTTCAACGTGTGATTGGTGACCACATTAATGTTCATAAGTCGACTGTTTGCCGCATAATTAAGAAGGTCACTAGACAAATTGCAGTATTGTCTAGAGAATACATCAAGATGCCAACTTCGGAAGCTGAAATTTCTCAAGTGAAAGTTGGTTTCTACGGCATCGCTGGATTCCCTCGGGTTGTAGGCGCTATAGACTGCACCCATATTAAAATACAATCTCCTGGTGGTGACAGAGCAGAGTTATTTCGTAATCGTAAGCAATATTTCAGCATCAATGTTCAGGCAATCTGTGATGCTGATTTAAATTTGCGACATTTGATAGCTCGTTGGCCAGGGTCCGTGCACGACAGCACTATATTCAATGATTCCCCTCTTCCTGCTGAATTTGAAGTGATGCATTATGGGAATGGTTTATTACTCGGAGATAATGGTTATGCCTGTAAAAATTATTTGTTAACCCCACTGTTACATCCTGTAGGACCAAGCGAAGAAGCTTACAATCGAGCTCATATTTCGACTAGAAATTGTATTGAACGCTTCTTCGGAGTATTGAAGAGAAGGTTTCCATGTCTGCAGTCAGGCTTAAGGCTTAAGTTGGAAATTATCCCTGAAGTTATTGTAGCTTGTGGGGTGTTGCATAACATCTGCAAACAACAAAATGACATTTTTGAAAATGAAATTGAAGAGATCTACGATGATGGTGAAGACATCGAAAATGAACTTTTAAATCGCCATCATAATAATGCAAATTACGCAGTCAGGAACGCTTTAATAGCAACTGTATTTAATAGATAATCTTGATAAAATATTAGTTATTAATTGTGCAAAAGTGTATTATTATGCAAAAAGATATGAGAAAGAAAGATTAAAGAATGAGATCCTAGCGTGTTTAACCTCGAGTGAAACTTTTTTCAAAGTCTTATTTACAAAAAAATGCAATACAAAATTTTATTAATACTAGAATTATTTGACTTTATTTTATCAGAAATTTGAAAGTTCCTATCAGACGTTTTATTGATATTTTCAAAGTTTGATAAATACATAAATAAAAGATTCTGTTGGTTATGAATAAAAGTAAATTAATAATTATATTTAATAAAACACGAATGCTTATGGACTCATTTTTTTAATTTCTAATTTTAATTTTTTAATTGTTAACATGTTAATAATTTTTTGATCTTTGCCATCGTTTACAGCATTAAGATACTTTTGTTTAAAATACAGCTTTCTGTACATTTCTGCTGTGTAAACAGGTTTTTTAAATTTTTTAACTCTCCTTTTCTGCTTTGGGGGCTCGGGCTTGGGTTTGGGCTGGGATTCAGATGTGGGTAAGGGCGCGGGTTCATCGAAGGATTCAGCAGGTGTGGGCTCAGATTCGCAATCTAAATCAGGAACTTGCTCAGGCTCAGGATCACAAGCACCACTACCGATAAAAGCATCTTCGCCTATCGATTATAAAAACTATTATAGTAGGTAACAAGTAACATGTAAGAAGTTAGAAACATATTTACAGAAATACTCCGCAGCTTGATCGAAAGGGTTTGAGAGAGGCTGAACTTGCCCTTGGAGTTCGGCTAATAATTTCTCCTGGGTATTTGTCACAGCGACATCAGCTTTGCCCCCACCCGTTTTCAGTATCTCACACTTTAAATAACAAGTTTTAAAATAAAATACTCTTTTCATTTATCGTTCAAATTGAAATAGCCATTACCTTAAAGGCCGCTGCTGCAGCTTTCGCAGCGCGTATTTTTTCTATGTATTCTTTTTGCTAAAAATAAGGATGGTTAAGCTTTAAATAATTATCATTCTAAAGGGTTTAACATGAATGCATACATGTCCTACCGCAACATTTTTTCGAATTTGCCTTTTAATATTCTCATATAAAACTTTCAACTGTTTTACGTCTCTAATACTGGATTCGGCCGAGCTGTTGAAAGTTTCCCTAATAGCCTTCCAAGCTTCTTCTTTTTTTCCTACATAAGCGGCCTTCGTGCATTTATTTTCAATGATATCTTTATGCCTGTGGGATGGAAAATTTGAAGGATTAAAGTAAATCAGGAAGCAAGACGAGGAGGTTTTCTGTGAAAACTGAAAATGTGATATGTTATGAGAAATTTGTCCATATTTTTTTTAAAGGCAGTATTTGAGGTTCAAAGGAAAATTTCACATCACCATGTAATATTAATGAAAATTCATAGTTATTATAGTAAATTTAAGGTAGTTTCTTACTTTTCTACTAGCGATAACAGAATCTGCTTCTCATTTTCCGAATAATTTTTTCGTTTCTTAATCTCCTCCATTTTCCTAAAATTATTTATAAGAACATCATTATTTTCTCATAACAGCGTGTACTTATTCCAGCTAATTGCCTGATACCAAATATATTCAAACTCAGTGTATTAACTTGCTAGGTTCCTTAGTTCTAATATAGAAGACTATAATAATATAATACAGGCAGGAGGCAGGCAACAAATAATTTTTATCCCTTTTGTAATTACTTGTATAAATAAGAGGAAACACAGTCGCATATTCGTAATACCTACCTATGTAGGTAGGTACCTTAAGCAATTTTATATACCTTCATTCCTTTTCAAAACTTACCCAATAGTTGTTAATTAACAATAATAAATCAAAATAAACTTGAAGAATAAACTTTCAAAATAACAATAATAAGCTTGAATATTTGCATCAATTCATTTCATTCAATATGCAATAATAATTGTTTGAGGTTATTACTTTATTCTTCTTCTTCCACTTCTCTTCTCACGATATATGGTCTTAAAATGCTTTTTGGCAAGATTCTTGATGTTTACCAGTTGACTTATGACATTTTACAATTAAATTTGACAGTATTACGGATGTTGCCAGATCATATGAGTAATCAATGGCCAATCATATGATTAATGATTAATAAGATATTTATTTGTTTTGGGCAACCCGATTTTCAATGATGGTCCATCATTTTTTGATTAACCATCATATGATGAGAGATTTAATAAGCGTTCAAGCAACCGGGCCTAGGTATTCAGATAATTATAATTATAATTATTCTTTTGAATCTGTCAAAGTTTATTATATTCTTCTTTTTCAAATATGCATCCATTTTATGAACAAAATAGTTTCGATTATTTAGTTAGTCAGAACATATTTGTTGGTGTAGGTATTGATAATATTGATATAATTAACATTGATTTTTATTTATACTAAATGAATTTAAATGCTATGACGCGGTATTTGTCATTCCTTCTACAATTCCTTGCGAGAACACATTTCCTAAAGATCTACATTTACTTACTCCACAGAGTAATTGGTAGATGCGGAATTTGAATTTTCAACTGACAGATACTCTGTTGTAATGGCAATAATTGGCGTTGCGTTGGTAACCAAACATTGATAATTAAATAATAAAACTGTCGTGTTAACTACAGAGGTCATAAAACAATTCACGAAGTTATATTTATTTTTGTATTATTTCTCGAATATGAGAAATAATGGACAGAGATTTTGAGTCTCAATAATATTTTTCTGCACTTAAACTAAAAACCAATACACAGTTCCTTCTTTCTCGGAGACAGTGCTTATGTTGTTTTTTTTTATTCAAAACGAAATATTCTTGGACCGCAACAACCTCAGTTCAACAGCCAATACCTAGGCTCCAAGCTAATACGACTAATACGAGTGTTGATGTATATTTAATACTCATTGGCAACATCCCCCTGAGAAGAAGAATAAAGTAAGTATTTGACCTAAGTCCTCTGAAGATGGACTATTATTATGAGTATATTATTATGATTACATTGCCGTATATAGCCAAAGCGGAGAATCCTCGGGAGAATCTTATATACATAACTGGCAAAAATACTGAGACATCTACTCGAAATTGTTTTTTTCTAAAAGTGTTAAATGAATATATAAAATGCGAAGGCAGTATACCTGCCTATCTATCAAATGATAGCCACATTCCCTAATAGATAAATAAAGCATTGATAAATAAAGTCATCAATAAAGTAGCAATAAATAAAATTTTATTAACAAGCACTACGACTTTCATTTTACCTACCTGTTTAAATAAAGGATGTGTTCAAATAATATTTTTATAATGTAAAAGCAATACCTACCCTACAAGCATTGCAATATTCAGTCTATACGTCAATATTTTTGACATTTCAACAGAACCTTAATTATTTTTGTCTAGAAATCCTGAGAATAGAAATGTCAATTTCCTTTTGATTTTAATATTTTTATATGAACCTGTGCCACTGCTTGCATTGAGCTGACAACTCTGTCAATTTTTTACCCATTTAAAATGCATTGCCCTATGCTACCCACACTGCATATTATCTATGGCCATTACTATAGATTCCTATGCTTCCTCTTTTCACGATTATATTCTTCCCTTGCTTCTGGAAGATCACACGTTAAGGAATAGGTGAGTTTTAAGTTATCGCTAGATTTTCTCAGTTCTTCTGTCACCCATCCCTTACAGCCGCTTTTTGCATATCTTCGAGATTTTGGAAATCTAAATTCAAAAAAATACAGAAAAGTATCATAAAATTCATCAAAAGCCTGATTTAAATTTCTTTGTACATAAACCGAAGTCCAATTTAGCGACTGAAGGTCATGCTCAAACTCCACCACCTGATTCTCCCTATATGATCTGCTGATATATGAGTTCAAGCCTCTCAAAGAACCTCCATCAAAACCAACACCCGAAAGCACCGTTCTGTGATCCGAGATCTGATTGTCCAATACACATGTTGAGCCCTCAACTGTGAAATTTACAAAAATTAGATCTATACAAGAGATAGAGGTGGCAGTAACGCGCGTGGGCCAACCAACAATATTCTTTAGATTATATTGTTTCACAAAATTTTTAAGCTTCAAAAGATTACATGATTGACAATTAATTATAATCTATATTAAAATCACCACAAAGTACAATGTTGACCTCTGGCTCAAATATCCTATCAAAAGCCTCCTCTAGATTATTAAAAAACACACTCAGATCTCCTGAAGGCGATCTGTAACAGTTAAGTATCACAAACATTTTCTTAGTTGAATCCCTAAAACGTATCGCACACATTTCACAATGTTTTTCAACACATAGATCAAGCAGATTAATTTGCTTGAAAACTCTGTCCGGCCGGATCCATATAGCTACACCTCCCCCCTTTAACTCAGATCTCGAATAGCTACTTCCCAGCACAAAATTATCTATGTACATACCTTCGATAGACTGACTGCTGGCCCAAGTCTCCGTCACACACAACACACACAAACAAGTGAAAATCGCAATTTTCCAACTTTAAACCCATTTACCACAAAAACGGCCCATAATATCAAAAAACGGCTTACATGTTCCTATCTTAACTTTTTATAAGGCATCCAATTATGCAGTTGAAATGTTTATACAAGGTGGTGAAAATTATCAGATTTTTCATCACCCTGCATAAACATTTAAACTATACAGTAGGATACCAGATAAAAATTTAAGATAGGGACATGTAAGCCGTTTTCTGATATCTTGAGCCGTTTTCGTGGTAAATGGGTTTAAAGTTGGAAAATTGCGATTTTCACTTGTTTATAACTCATAGCCTACTCAATTTAAAATGCAACTATAAACATTATTGTTATTACATTTTCTCAGACAATCTGAAAATGCAATAAAATATAGGGTGTCCCATTTAAAAAAACAAAGATGGCCATTGCTTTCGCCATTTTTAAATGTGCTGCCATCTTGATAATATTTCATTTTGACTCGTTATTAGGTATGTTGCCTAAGTTCCAAATTTCAGATTCCTAGATCATTTGGAAGTCGAATTTTTTCTAATGTGGCGTTTCAATCAATCACTCTGTATCTCATACAAAATTTGATGGCTAAGAGTTCCAAGAAGGCAGGCACAATAACTAATTATTATTGAAAATAAGAAATCTCGATTTTTCAGTTTTTTCAGGATATTTCAGGAACGGTCACAGATATCTTGCATGTTTTGACTGATTCAAGATAGCCACAAAATAGCGCAACTTTTCTCTAATTTAACCGACCTCGTATCTTCAATGGTTTAGGATATCCCTGTAGTGGCCCTTTAAATAGTTCTAACTCTGTATATCCGGCAATTTTTGCTAAAAAAAATGGAATCAAAATGATGATGTTTTTTGAATTAGTCTTGACCATCTGTTTAATTTGATGCCAAATAACTCATACTTCAGTGGGTCAAAGAAGAAAGTTATTAACGATTTTCAGAAAATAGAAATTTGAAGGTCAAGGTCTACTTTAACCTCTCCAACAAAGAATACTCTGATAACTGTTATGTTAATTATATTCACCTCTATTAGTGTTTTTTTTTTTGCTGTTAATTTTTGTTAAATAATTACATTACCAGTATATTGATATAGGGTAGGTATTTATATTAAGTATATGTATTTTATATTATATTAATATATTTTATGTAAAATATTTACATACATATTCATATTTTAATTTAGTGACAGTGAAAAATTAATGTTTATTATAACACTAGAAGAGTGGATAATAAAGAATTATTATTATTATTCGATTCATTCTCAGCATCATAGCTGGTGAGATTATCCATGCAGACGGGCTCAGGCCAAGTCTACACAGACTTCATTACCTTTGATTTAAGAAGTTTCGAGTGATGTTCCATGTTTGAAGTATCGTTGCTTTTTGCGCCTGTGTGTGTATGTAATGTGGCAGCTGGAGTTGTGTGAATGTGTGCGGCGTGATTCCAGTTACTGATATTATAAAGGGTAAGATGTAAACCGACTTCTGTTTCCATATCCTTTCAACTTCTATGGCTAATGGTTGATATTTAGTTTTCTTTTCTGCGTATTTATTTGTTATGTTGGAGTCTGATGGAACTGCGATGTCAATGATGAATGTTACGTGTTCTTTTTTATTTACAAGCGTGATATCTGGCCTATTGTGCATGATTGTTTTATCAGTTTGGATAGTGAGGTCCCAATATAATTTGTGATCCTGATTTTCCAGTATTGTTTGCGGTGTGTATTTGTAGTAGGGTTGAGAGTCTGCATGAAGATTGTAGTGGAGTCCAATGGCTTGGTGTATTATTTTTGCTACTGTGTTGTGTCTATCAGTATTATGTATTATAAGCTCCTGCAAGGAGCTTGCAACCAGAGGTGATGTGATCTATTGTCTCTGGAAATTATTGGCATTTTCTACATGGGTCACTGACTATTCTTGCATCTTTTAATATGTGCATTCTGTAGTTATTGGTAGCTATTACTTGGTCCTGGATGACAAGAAGAAAGCCTTCGGTTTCAGGAAAGAGAAGGCCGTTTTCCAAAAATCTATACGACAGCTTTTTGTTAATGTTGGAGTTATTGACTTGATTGTCGTGTCTGCCATATAGAGCCTTAGAGGACCATATCTCTTTTTTTTGTTCGACTGTTCTTGGATGTTGATCAGTTGGTGTTTGTGAATGAAGATTCAGCGGTGTGTAGTTCTTGTCTGTATGCACTATTGCTTTGTGTAGTTTGTGTTCTTTTGAACGGAAGTATGTCTGGAGTGAATTCAATTGTTTGGCATGTTGTGAATGTAGGTCTATTATTCCTCTCCCTCCTTCTTTTCTGCTTATGTTGAATCTTTCCTTACATGAGTTGGGGTGCAGTATTCTATTTTTCGTTAGGGCAGTTCTTGTTCGTATGTTAATGTTTTCCAGGTCTGTGGTCGACCATTTGAGGATTCCGAAGGAGTAGGTGAGAATGGGGATCGCGTAAGTGTTAATGGCTTTAAATAGATTTCCCGAGTTCAAGTGTGTTTTAAGAAGTTGATTTAGTCTTTTTTCATATTCTGCCTGGAGCTGTGATTTTATTTCGGTGTGATTAAGTTTTAAGCTTTGTTGAAATCCCAGGTATTTATACAGGTCATTAGGGTGTAGTTGTTGCAATGTTTGATTATTCAGTACTTGATGATTTGGCTTCTGAGTTAGTTTCCCCTTTTCCAGGTGAAGTGTTTTGCATTTGTCCACTCCGAACTCCATTTTTATGTCTGTTGATATTGTTCCGAGTAACTGTTGTAATTGTAGTCGCGTTGATGTGTAGATTTTAATGTCGTCTATATACATTAGATGGTTTATGATGTAGATAACCTGTTTGTTATGTTTGATTTGGTAGCCAAGTTTGGTGTTATTGAGAGTGTTTGATAATGGATTCAGAGAGAGGCAGAACCATAAGGCGCTCAATGCGTCTCCCTGGAAAATACCACGTCAGATATTTATCTGGTCCGTTTGTATGATTTCTGAATTTGTGGTTCGGATGATTTTTGTTCTCCAGTTATTCATGATTGTTGTCAAGAATTGTTCGATTATGGGGTGTATTTTGTAGTTTTGTATTTTTGAAAGCCAGCTGTGTGGTATCATGTCGAAAGCTTTTTTATAGTCTATGTAGGCAATGTGGATATTTCTCTTATCTTTTTCTGCTTGTTTCATTATGGTGGTGTCTATTATTAGCTGTTCCTTACAGCCTTTGCCGCCCCTGCGGCATCCCTTCTGTTCTTCGGTGAGAATGTTGTTTGTAGTAAGGTGATTCTCTATTTTGTTACACACGATGACTGTAATTATTTTATATAAAGTGGATAGACACATGATGGGTCTGTAGTTGGCTGGGTTTTCTGTTTGTTGGTTTTTAGGTTTTATGTATGTTGTGCCCTCTGTGAGGAAGTGTGGTGTGAGACGTGGGGTTTGGATTATATTGTTTATTTGGTTGGCAAGGTTTGTATGCACTGAAGTGAACTGTTTATACCAGTAGTTGTGTAGTTTGTCTGGGCCTGGGCACTTCCAGTTTTGTGTTTTTCTGATTGCGTGGCTTAGTTCTTCTTGAGTGATTTCGTAGTCCGTTTGTTGAGGTGTTTCCTGCTGTTTGCGTATTTCCTGTTTGATCCATTCTGCTTTGTCATTATGATGATGGGTTGAGTTTGACCATATGTTTCTCCAAAGTTCTGTTATTTGTTCTTTGGATGGTGGTTTTATATTGATGTCTGTTGCCTTGTGTTGCACACATTATTATAAAATCTTTTTTCTCTGTTTTTAAAAATATTGTTTTGATTTTTCCTGTCATTTGATTAGGTGTAACGTTTTAGTCTGGCTGCGTAGAGTGCGAGCTTTTGTTTTAATGATTCTAGTGTGTCTATTGTAACATTTGTTTTGTTGGAGTTTGACTGAGTGAAGTGTTTTATTAGTTTTTTGCTGTTGTTTCCATTAAGATATTGTGTCGTTCTACCGATTTCTTTGCTGAGGAATTCTATTTTTCTCCAGTCTAATTTTCCAGTTTGGCTTTTTGAATGTTTATTGTTGTGGTTGTTGATTATCTTCTGTTTATTAAGGGTTAGAATTGCGGTGGCACAGGCATATATGACGAGGTGTAGTTCTCTTCTAGATTTGTATCTACATTGATATATTTCTTAATGATGTCTTCATTAACTATCTTTATGATTTGTTGTGAGTGACTACTTATGTCCAGTCTGGGAAGGCTTGGTCTGGTGTTAGGGTTTGATCCTCTCCACTTAATTATATTTGTTTCTATTTCGTTTATAATGTCTTGTAGTGGTATAGTTGTTGGTATTGATCTTATTATTATTATTACTATTATTATTATTATTTTTTAAAGGAGGGAGCTTCGGTCTTCCCTATGTAGGTAAGACAAAGTCGCTCCACTCCGATAATTATGGGTTTGAGCTATTTTGCCATTACCCAGCCTCAAGTATACCATTAAATAGTAGAATGGACAATACAGACACCCAGAGCTTCACGGAGAATCGAACTCTGTCCGCCGGGTCCAGTGATTCAGCAGACCGCCCACTGAACCACTCGGCCACTAGTGTGCTCATTACTATTATTATTATTGAGCCAAAGTGTTTTAGCGAAAAATTAAAGGTTGAACTGACATTCTTGACAAGTAAGTCATCTTTCAAAAGTTTTTTTTATAAAGTTGTTGTCTCAGAAAAACGCGAAATTCAAAAAAGATTACAGAGTGTATCTTAATAACACAGAAAAAATGTAAGGCAGTTATGTTTCTGCTACCTGTAGAAGTGAATGTGTCCGTGCATTGTTACTATCTAGTAGCAGAAACCGTTAAAATTAACCATGAAGTAATTTACACTATATGGTTCCGCCGGGTGACAACTATCCATGGAACATTATTTTTAATATCGTCGGCGACTGGCGAAGAAGTGAGATTAAAAATGGAGCATAACAAGTTTTCCAAAGCCAAAAAAAAAAAACTAAAAGTTGAAGGCATTCGACAACATTTTATAGAAAACTGAACTCGCACAGAGAAATAAAGTACACGTGAATATTTAAACATCCTTTTTTTTCTGCGTGTAATGGAGTGACAAGTGAATCCGTGTCACTGACGATGAGATGAATGTGGCTAAATTCCAGCGACTCGCCAAGTACCGTTGGCGACTTGCAGGTATCGATCTTTAATCCCATTTGGTACTTTGTGATTAAAATAACTTTGAAGTTCCATAATTGCAGTTTCTGTTACGACCTTAATTAGTTTCTACAACCTAACCATGCTATTTCTTGACTGGAGTTTCTGTTATGGTTTTATAATAAATGCTTTAAAAACTGCAAATTTTAAGGGCGCATAACCATAATTGGAGGTATTATCATCGATACATTCAACTAAAAACTTTAATTCGTTTAAGTTTTCACGCACGGGGTAATGATATTTTTGAATATAATATTCCGTATACCTGTGGCTCTTGAGAAATGTTAAGATTTAGAATGACGGCGAGTTGCTGAGTTAGGCTACATGATAAATACCTAACATACAATAATTAACTATTAAGAGTGGGACTATTATAAAATAAGCCGTAAGACAAAGCAAATTTTATCAGACAGAGTAGTGAAGTTCCGGGAAAGTCGCTGAAACTATTTTGCGACGTCGCTTCACCGTAATGGCGACGGATGTGGAACGTAACCGTATGAGTTGCGGGCACGACCCAGGAACGTTATAGGCACCACAAAATCATGCCCCATTTTGGTGACTGGCACGTAATAGCAGCGTGCCTAGAACGTGCCCGGGACTAGTGGCAAGACACTTAAAAGTTGCTTGGGTAGTTGCGGCTACGTTCTAACGACCAATTGTGTTGCTTGGGTGGTGGGAGTGCGCAAGCCCTACCGGCAAGAGACGTCGTCCGCGCGCTGCAAATGACAAGATGACAAGAACGAAAAAAGACTCTCTCACGGCGACTATAAGTGAAATTAAAATTTAATTATCTGTATTCCCAATTAGTATAATACTTAGTTCGTGTTGTGTCATCATCATCCACCTACCCCAGGAACAGACAACCGGAAGAGTGTGGCCACATCATAGCGTCGCTGCTAGACAGGAAGGTAGGTGAATAAACTCAACCACCAGTGTCCGATAAGAATTACGTTCAAAATTAAAATTATTTTCATTTCTCAAAATACCTCATTTCCAAACATGGTCCTTCGAGCCGGATGTAATCCGACTGCATAGCATAGCGAAATATGATGTAATCTACACCTAATGGTTAATTTCTCATTCAATATAATTTTAATTTGTAAAATTATTTTCGTTAGGTATCTAATTATTCGATTCAAAATTTCGCCAGTAGGTAGGTAGGTACTCGAGCTTATCGGTCGCCGCTTATCGCATTTTCATTTCTTCAGTTATTAATTTAATTTGAGCAAATATCTCTGTCTCTCTCACTCTGGTTGACACTCTATATATGTTGATTCTCTATGTAGATGTACGTATTTATTTTCAAAATAATTATAGTAGGTACCTACTCTGAATTTCGAATTCTGTGTTGTTCGAGTCTACATATTCTGAGCATTCTTTCGGGATAAAATAACTTTAATTAATAATAATAAATATTTTCAAGTTAATTTAGGTACCTACCTGTTTTTAAGATTAGAAAATACTGAATAAAATTTAAATTTAGCAGTCAGTTCATTCAATAAATGAAATAATACAGTAAAATTCATATCATTCAGATTATTTTGTTCATTAATCTAAGCAAACATGACAGCAAAAATACTTGGGGAAACACGAGCGATTCGAGAACTATACATAGTATATATTATATACAGGGTGAATTTTTTTCAATGTTTAGTACAGGGATCTCGTAAACTACTGCAGTTAGAGGAACGGTTAAATGGGGAAAGTAGTGCAGTTTTATGAGCTTAATTCGAAACAGCTTTTTGTTTTTTTGAAAATCTCCATGGCTTCCTAGATATTTAACATAAAGTAAATTCCGCGAATTTCTTTACACCGAGATAGCAGTCTTATTATTGGGATTAGACAATAAAATGGCGTTACAATTTTTTTATTTGTTGTGTCATTTTCGAGCTATGACGTAAACTTGTGTTTTTTTAAATGTAAGTCATAGTTGGCTATGACATCATTCGATATGTCTTTTTTTTAAATACAACGATATAAAACTCGATATCGTTTTTTCTGGAAATAAAAAAGTTAGGACGGTTTTTAATTTTATTTCCTCAAATACGTGATATAGGCGCTGAATTTAATAGTTAATTTTGAATTGAAAATCTTATATGAATTAATAGTTCAACGGGATAGCTAGTTTTCGAGAACTTTAAAAAAAATATTAATTTAATTCTAATCTTTCAAAAATCTTGTAAAAATACCTACCTACGCTGTAGAACTGTAGACTAAATATTCATATCAAAATGTGACGGTTGTTTAGCAACAGAAACAGTGAAACTATTAAATTTGACAGTTAGTTACTAAAATGCAATCTATGCATTCAAAATATTGGTGGCCATTTTGAACATTTGTAACTTCCAGTTGATTTATTCCCTCATTTTCATTGTTAGGTGATATACCTACTGTAAAGCTTTTATATTCAAATGTTTCATAATATTTTCTAGAGTTACTATCTATAGATGGCTATTAGAAAATTTGTAGTTAATTAAGTATAATTGTTTGCATAGAGGATTACAAATTATTCTGCAAAATTATCTATGTATAATTTCAAATTCAACTGAGGTCTATCAGTTATGCTTACATGGCCGCCTAGTTAAGTTGAGGAAATAAAATCCTCCTAACTTTTTTATTTCCAGAAAAAACGATATCGAGTTTTATATCGTTGTATTTAGAAAAAAAAGGCATATCGAATGATGTCATAGCCAACTATGACTTACATTTAAAAAAACACAAATTTACGTCATAGCTCGAAATAGACACAATAAATAAAAAAAATTGTAACGCCGTTTGATTGTCTATGAAATCGTTTAAAATGTTTTCCTTTACGATTTTTCTCTAATCCCAATAATAAGACTGCTATCTCGGTGTAAAGAAATTCGCGGAATTTACTTTGTGTTAAATATCTAGGAAGCCATGGAGATTTCCAAAAAAAACAAAAGCTGTTTCGAATTAAGCTCATAAAACTGCACTACTTTCCCCATTTAACCGTTCCTCTAACTGCAGTATAGTTTACGAGATCCTTGTACTAAACATTGAAAAAAACTCACCCTGTATATACCAGATTAGTTCCGCTTATGCCATAGCTCAAGCTGCCGTTTTGGATAAAAACTTGCATGCGAGATTAAAAACTATTTTGTCCACAGTTCAAAACATTTATTCTGATTTTGAAAAAAGTCATATTCAATTAATTAACGCATTGCTAACTTCTGACGTAGCGGAAGAAAAGGTAATTAGAGAAGACTTTTTAGAAAAATATAGCATAAAAGAGATTGGCGATCGTCTGTTCTCTCAAAAGATCGTAGAAAATCCTCCTCAAAGAGCCTTAGATAATGCAAATTCATCTCTCACCAAACTTCCGAAATTTAATTTGCCTACTTTTGATGGAGATTACACTTGTTGGACAACCTTTATCGATTTATTCAATTCTTTAATTTACAATAACCAGACACTTGATCAGATTCAAAAATATAATTATCTCATTACCTCTCTCAAGGGAGAACCTCTCGCATTAGTTAAAGCGATACCCATCGACAGGGGATAACTATCAAATCTCCTATGATGCTCTCGTCAAGCGTTATCAGAAGCTCAGAATTTTGAGCCACACATATTGGTCAAACATTGTTAATGCAAATAAAATGACATTTGATTCTGCGGCAGGGCTCAGACAGTTATTGAACATTTTTAGTGAGAATTTGGCGGCTTTGAAGAATTTAAAATTACCTGTTGACAGTTGGGATTTTGTCTTATTCGATCTCTTGATTCATAAATTAGATTCCGCAACCGTCAAATGCTTTGAATTACAAGATGCCTCAACAGACTTTCCGTCGTATAAAACTTTAAGGGGATTTTTAGAGAGCCAATGCACCGCTCTCGAAGCTGTAGCTTTAACATCAGCGAAGTCCGGTACTCAAAATTCTCAGAACAAATTTGTACCAAGACATTCTTGCGGAAAGACTGGAAAGACTCAAGGGTCGTTCGTTTCGAATTTGTATAATGTAAATAAACCGCATCCATGCATTTGTTGCAATTCTACAGCACATCAGATTTATTCATGTCCAAAGTTTCTCTCAAAATCCGAATATGAACGTTATCAGTTGGTAAAATTTCGAAATTGGTGTTTGAATTGCTTGCATTCAGCACATGACGTTTTTTCTTGTGGTTCAGGGAGTGTCTGTCGAATATGTAAAAATAGACATCACACATTGCACTATAGCAGACGGCAGTCAGATTCAGGGAACACGTATAATTCCAATTCGAAAGCTCAAAAACCTCAGCACACTATAAATTTCAGCTCGTTTAATAATTCTCAAACGCGTTCTGTATTCCATGGGAATAGTTCCGAATTACCCCAGTCTTCAAATACGGGGCCTCAAACTCAATCAATTCCTCCTACTAGCTCTCCACAGTTGGCAAGACAAGCTGACCAGAACTCTGCCTATAATGATGTAAATCAACATAGTGCTTCATATGCTTCGATGCACACTCGAATGCCAACAGATGTTGGATCTACGGTATTTCTAGCAACCGCTCAAGCCGAAATATGGGATAAATATGGAAATTATCATTCCGTTCGTATTCTCATTGACAATGGTAGTCAAGTTAATATTATATATTACAAAGTTGCGCAAACAGGTTAGGTTTACAGCGCTAAAAGGTTTCAATGTCAGTAGTGGGCGTTGGTCTTTCTCTCGCACCAGCCTCAAGTACGGTAACTTGTTCTATTCGTCCTAGGAACAAAGTTGATCCAGAATTTCACTTTGAAGCCATCGTTTTGCCCAAAATTTGTCTCGAAATACCCACCATTCCAATCTCAACGGAGAATTGGAAACATATTATCTCGAATCTAAATTTAGCTGATAGTAATTTCAACAAGCCTTCTTCTGTTGATCTCCTCTTGGGTTCAGAAATTTATCCTTTCTGGAATATTTATGGGAACAATATAGAACCGTCTTTTATTGAAACTGAGTTCGGTTGGGTCGTGTTGGACAAAGTCTCTTCTACATGCACCAAAAATGTATCACTACTCTCTTTTTACGTCATATGAGTTGTCGTCATTGGATGACACCCTGAAAAGGTTCTGGGAAGTGGAAGAAATTCCAAGATTGAACACGATTCTCCTGAAGATATTATCTGTGAAAATCATTATTCAACGACTACTCAGCGCGATGCTAGAGGTCATTACATTGTGTCTCTGCCTTTCAAGGTGGCCCACCCTAGTTTTCCAGGTTCAAAAGCTATCGCCCTCAAGAGATTCCATGGCTTAGAAAAACGTTTAGTTGCTAATCCTGTACTATGTGAAGAGTATTCAAGGTTTATAAGGGAATATCTCGACTCTGGATATATGAAACAAATTCCCGATTCTTCAGAGACATCGGATTTCACATATTACATTCCACATCACTGGATTACTCGTCCAGACTCCACTACAACCAAACTCAGAGTTGTGATGGATGCTTCTGTGAAATGTGCTTCGGGAGTTTCTCTAAATGACACACTTTTGACAGGCTCAAAACTGCAGAAAGACCTTGGTTCCATTCTTCTTCGATTCCGACTACACCCCTGCGTCTTTACTGCTGATATAAAGCAAATGTATTGTCAAATATATCTAGCATCGGCTGGTACAGATTATCAAAGCTATGGAGATTTTCACCTTACGATCCTGTCCAAACGTATCAACTTCTTAGAGTCGCGTTTGGGCTAAAATCGTCTCCCTTTCTGACTCTTCGCACAATGATGCAGCTTGTTAAAGATGAAGGTCACAAATTCATGGCTTCAAAGATTCTCAGCCATGACATTTTTGTGGATGATATTGTGTCAGGTTTCTCGACTGTAACGGAAGCAAAAAAAGCTCAAGGTCAATTGGTGATTCTTCTTCGTAGGGGAGGTTTCGAATTGAGAAAATGGGCTTCGAATAGCCCTGACTTTATCAAAGATATTCCTCATGATCACCTTCATCAAAATTCCTCATTCACGTTTAGTTCAGGTGATCTCACTGGAATAAAGATTCTTGGACTTAAATGGGATCCTCATTTGGATACTTTCGCATATTCAATACAACCTTTAGCCAATAATTGTACAAAAAGAACTATTCTTTCCGAACTCGCCAAGATTTACGATCCTCTCGGGTTTTTGAGTCCATTAACTTTATTTGCAAAGCCCCTCATCCAGCATCTATGGTCACTTGGATTAGACTGGGATTCACAGCCACCACCCAATGTTCTTGAAAAGTGGTCCCAATACAAGCAAGAATTACCACTCCTCTGTAATGTTTAAATTCCTCGTCTTATTCTCTCAGGTTCGGCTGTCTCATTCCAACTGCATGGATTCGCCGACAGCAGTGAAAAGGGGTTTGCTGCTGTCGTCTATATTCGATCATCCAAATTCAACAAATTCTCTGCCTCGCTCGTGTGTGCCGCCCAGCTTCTGTCGAATTTGATGTCGATGATTCTAAAACTATATTCCGATCTCATTAATATTGGGAGTATCTTTGCTTGGACTGATTCAACGGTAACACTCTCTTGGATAAAAAGTTCTCCACACCGTTGGAAGTCTTTCGTCAGCAATAGGGTCTCTAAAATTCAGGAAAACTTTTCTCCTGCACACTGGCATCACGTCACATCGGAAGATAATCCAGCTGATATAGCTTCAAGAGGGTTATTGCCTTCGAAACTTATCTCAGCATCACTGTGGTGGAACGGGCCGGCTTGGCTATGTCTCGGACAATCAAAATGGCCAATTTCGACCCCCCAAGTGATAGAACTTCGCAAACTCGAGAGGAAGAAAGAAAGATCACTCTCATATCTGTCGTATCATTGTTCTCGATTGATATTCTTTTGGATAAATTTTCTTCTTTGGCAAAAATACAAAGAATAATCTGTTATGTCCTAAGGTTTGTATATAACTTGAAAAATCCTACTTACGTGTAGATCTGGCCCCTTCATAGCGGTCGAGTTGAAGGATTCATACTCGTCAAGCCCATTCAACATACGGTATTCTCTGAAGAGATCTCAAATATTGAAAATTCAAGACTTCTTTCAAAATGATTCAGGAGTTTGAATCCTTTCATTGATGATGGTAGCGTTCTCAGTTTCTCGTTTAGTTTTTTCAGGGCTTTCATATGACCGGAAATTCCCTGCATTGTTACCACAAAGGGTCGACTCACAGACCTTATAATCGAGCAAGTACACAAGGATAATTTCCATCCTGGTCTGCAAACTCTGCAGTTTCTTATCTCGCAAAATTTCTGGATTCTCTCGGCGAGACGTGCTATACATCATGTGATTTCACGATGTCGTAAGTGTTTTCGTCTAAATCCGAAACCTGCTCAACCTTATATGGGAAACTTACCTGCGATTAGAATCTCTCAAATTAAGCCATTCTCAGTTGTAGGAGTTGACTTGGGAGGTCCTTTTTGGGTAACTCTAGGAAAATCACGAGGCATTAGAAGGCACAGAAGGCTTACATTTGTCTATTTGTATGTGCTGCAACCAAAGCAATTCATTTGGAATTGGTCTCGGACGCATCCACATCAGCTGTCTTGGCTTGCCTAAGACGGTTGATAGCCAGAAGAGGCAGATGTTCAAAAATTTTCAGTGATCAAGGTACCAATTTTGTTCGTGCCTCCAATGAGCTTAAAACTTTCCTGCAATCCTGCTTGCAGGAATCGGCAGCGCAAGAAAAAATCGGATGGTGTTTTTATCCACCTGGTGCACCTCATTTCGGGGGGTTGTTTGAAGCGGGCATTAAGTCTTGCAAATCTTACCTCTTAAAAATAATTGGTAATCGGGTTCTTACATTCGAAGAGTTCTACACTGTCTTCTGTCAAGTAGAATAGATCCTCAATTCACGTCCGCTATGCCCCCTAAGTAGTGATCCCTCAGATTTGTCAGTGCTTACCCCAGGCCATTTCTTGACTCTAGAGCTCCTAACTTCATATCCTGAAGTGAATCTACAAGCTCTTCCAATCAACCGTTTGAATCATTGGCAACTTTTGCAACGCATTCATCAGGACTTCTGGAAGAGATGGCACAGTAGTTACCTAAGCTGAAGACCACCACTATACTTACAGGAAGACTCACTGTCACTATCCAAACCTTAGTTGAGAAAGAACTCACTTTACAGTCAAAATTTTACTACAAAGATCAATACAATTTAAAAATCTTTATTTTCCGAAAATTAAAACAAACTTGACGATTTTTGTATTTTCCTGAAATAATCGATATTTGTTTGTTTTATAAAACCATAAAAATGACTACAGGGCGCCTGAAAGAGACTCGATTCTAAGAAAAAACAAATTTTGATTCATAGATTGTTGCGTTTCACTTTTCAATTTACATTTTTAATTTCCCAATTTATTCCGTTTCTGTCCAAAATGAGAATTACCTTATTACCATTTTCCCACCTGTAGGTTATGTATAGTGTGTTCATTCGCAATCGGAGTCGAGTCGTATGTACCTATTGGGTTGTATACCCACAACACCTGTAACTGGACATGGAGGCGAGTAATTCTGGAGACCGCAGTTCTAGCAGAAGGACAACCTGCCCTTTAGCTGAAGGACGATGTAGTTCACCATAATTCAAAATTCAACTTCCAAGAATGTAACCCCGCAATTTTCTTTCGTGGATCAAACGCAGTATTTAATAACGCACTGGATGGTCATAAACAATACTAAAGTCAAGCATCACTTCACCCCAATTGCCATGCAACCTCCATTAATAATTGCTTAACTGTAGGCTGTAAGTAGGTTCTATAAACATTAGTCATTGGTCGTTCAGACGTCCAATTTAGAAATTTCTATAACACTGTCATGTGGGCCATACCCACATCACATTAGATGTCTTTAAAAAGTTAAGAACATTTTTATGGCCTGAAGCCATCAAAACATTGCCCTGAATTTTTGCTTCTTTAACAAAATCGTCCAGATTACTAAGAAACCTAAAACAGCCCCCAACTTGAACAAAAATTTGCCTTTTAAAAGTTGAGAAGAGCTCCACTTTAAAATCTGAACAGTAAAAATTTTGTTTCAAAAATATTTCCACAAAAATATCTTTTTAAAATTTAAAACAAGCAAAAAGAATATCTCTATAGATTATATTTTCCTGAAAACACTTTTTATTTATTTGTTTGTTTGCTTCAGAAAACCATCCAATAATGACTAAGATGCTTGAATGAAAGATCAAAAAACGAATCTTGAAAAAATTATGTTTACATTTAGATGTGTGTGTATTTGAAAGGTTGACGACTCATTTTATTTTAAATCCCAAAAAACCTAGGAAGGAAAAAAAGAATGTAAGAAAAAAAAGAAATAAAAAGTAATAAAAGAAAAAATATATGTATGAGTGAAAAATATAAAGATAAAAATAAAAAATTAAAAAAAAAAGAAAAAAGAAAAGGGGAAAGAAAATAATAAGAGTAATAAATGTCACCCCTGCATATAGTATGTTATCCATCTATTTTATAAATGTTTGTAGTTTTTCTTTGTAAATAAACCTAACTCTTCACCAAATATTTCAAAAATTCGTCAGGTTTTTTTTTTTCAGGTGTACCTTTATCTAAGTTTGCGTCTGACCTTCCAAAAGTCTGTGGCTAATGGAGCGAGCGTTCCAATGCCAAAATAACACATACATACAGCATACAACCTAAGGAGTTCAAGATTATATTTTTCTGGAAAATATATTTTTTTTACAAAACCATAACACCAAAATGAGAATACCAGGATGTCCTGTAATATCTGTCCAAAAGTATATACAGCGGAGTAGAAAATTTTAAAATAATTACTTAGGATCTATAAGTTGCTTTTAGGAGTTACATTTCCTAAATGGGGCACTCTCAAGATGTTCGTCCTGATATTTCCGAAACGAGCAACAATATTACTTACATACTATACTTTATAGTAAAGAATTTTTTATACAGGGTGTTACTGAATAGGTGTTACAAACTTAAAGGGAATGTAGGAAATGCAAAAATAGGCGATAAATTTCCTGTAGACATGGGTCATTGGAGCTTTAGTTTTCGAGATACAGGGTGTTAAATTTATTCGAAAAATTCAATTTTTTTGGAATATCTAAAAACTTACTGATCAGAATAAGTAGAATTTTTTGACAGCTGTTGTCCTAAAATTGAAGTACATGATTTGATACTCCCATTGAAAAGTTATTCAATCCAGTGGCAGAGATCTGGGTGCGTTGTTACATTTTTTATTAAACAATTTCTACGCCACTGACTTTTATGCAAATTTGTTATTTTCGGCAGATACCTCGTTTTGTTTAGAGGAGAAAAGTATTTCTATGCTTTTGTTGTAGTACGCACTGTTTTCAAGATACTTCACAATGTAGGAACCCGTACGAGGTAAAATATCCTAAAAATCAATGCTTTTGAGTTTTTCCAGAAATTAATCATTTTTGTGATCGTTATTGAGCCGTATTACATTACAAAAAGCTTGCATGGGTTTCTACATTGTGAAATATCTTGAAAACAGTGGGTCCTATAACAAAAACATAGAATAACTTTTCTCCTCTAAACAAAACGAGGTATCTACCGAAAATTTGCATAAAAGCCAGTGGCGTAGAAATTGTTTAATAAAAAATGTTAATAAAAAAATAAACAACGCACCCAGATCTCTGCCACTGGATTGAATAACTTTTCAATGGGAGTATCAAATCATGTACTTCAATTAGGACAACAGCTGTCAAAAAATTAGAGTTATTCTGATCAGTCAGTTTTTAGATATTCCAAAAATATTGAATTTTTCTAAGAACTTTAACACCCTGTATCTCGAAACTAAAGCTCCAACGACCCATGTCTACAGGAAATTTATCGCCTATTTTTGCATTTCCTACATGCCCTTTCAGTTTGTAACACCTATTCAGTAACACCTGTAATAATGATGAGGCATTATTGAGAGGCGACTGGCGGTTTCACCCTAACTTTTTTAGGGGTTGGTTTTAGGTACTACCTATATGATTATATGCGGAGAAAAAATTCACATATTTATTTCACGATAAAACTTGCAGTTTTTGAAATAGGTACACAGGGTTATTCACGGTATACGCCACGGAAGATTATGGCTGTGTCTCTGGATTTTAGGATCTTTTTATTTTTGGAGTGGATGGAGACCCGGCAGAGGTACGTTTTAAAATTATATTCATAATGTACAGGGTGTCCCAAAAGCATGAAACATATCAAAGTTATGTTTTTTTAAACGGAATGCCCCTATGTTATTGCATTTTTAGATTGCCTGGGAAGAAAAAAGAAGATTGGCTTTTACAGTAGGTGTTTAAATTCAGAAGTTTTTGAGTTATAAACAAGTGAAAATTGTCATTTTTCAAGTTCAAGGCCCTGTACAAGGAAAACGGCTTAAGATAGAGAAAAACGGCTTACATGTCCCTATTTTAACTTTTCATGTACTATCCTACGGTGTAGATGAAATGTTCATACAGGGTGATAAAAAATTTGAAAAATTCTGAGATTTCTCCACGCGTCGACAAATAAAAAATCAAAGAAAGTACAAATGTTTCTATACCATAGGATAGTACATGAAAAGTTAAAATAGGGACATGTAAGCCGTTTTTCTCTATCTTGAGCCGTTTTCGTTGTACAGGGCCTTGAACTTGAAAAATTACGATTTTCACTTGCTTATAACTCAAAAACTTCTGAATTTAAACACCAACTGTAAAAACCAATCTTATTTTTTCTTCTCAGACAATCTGAAAATGCAATAACATAGGAGCATTCCATTTAAAAAAACATAG
Organism: Malachius bipustulatus; assembly: GCA_910589415.1. Classification (NCBI taxonomy): domain Eukaryota; kingdom Metazoa; phylum Arthropoda; class Insecta; order Coleoptera; family Melyridae; genus Malachius; species Malachius bipustulatus. The sequence continues at coordinate 42,636,789 of OU342635.1, read as the reverse complement.
CTTTGATATGTTTCATGCTTTTGGGACACGCTGTACACTATGAATATAATTTTAAAACGTGCCTCTGCCGGGTCTCTATCCACTCCAAAAATAAAAAGATCCTAAAATCCAGAGACACAGCCATAATCTTCCGTGGCGTATACCGTGAATAACTCTGTATACAGGGTGTCTTGCTAAGGTTGGGCACCGGCCATATCTCGGAAATTAATGGGCCTATACCCTCAAAATAAAAAATTTCCAGACATAAGTGATCACGAGAAATTCAATGAAAATATTTTCAAGATGGCCACACTTCCGGAAATACCGGAAGTTGACACCTACTTCGTTATTTTAACGGAAACACCCTGTAAAATATTATATTTTTTAAATGTCTGCAGAAATCAAATACAGGTGGTTTGCACCATTGGAATTTAGATTGAGCGGTTTAGGAGTTATAAACAAGTGAAAATCGTCATTTTTCAAGTTCAAGGCCCTGTACAACGGAAACGGCTCAAGATATCTAAAAACGGTTTACATGTCCCTATCGTAACTTTTAATGTTTCATCCCACTATGTGGAGCCTAAGCACCCTACAGCAGCATAGCAAGTGGAAAAAACCTCATTTGAAATTAAAGAAAATTCTATAGTTCTTGTGAAAAGTGATTCTCTCCCTCCCTTAAGTTGGAGGTTAGCCATGCAGAGTGATTGAACTGCACAGAGGTAGCGATGGCATCGCTCGAGTTGCTACATTAACATTACGCACTTCAGCGGGTCAGTTAAAAAGACCACTGGTGAAGTTATGCCCTTTACCACATTTTTCCGTTTAAATGCTAGAGCATTTCAAAGTGGGCGGTAATGTTCGTGTCGCACACTCTCAGAATCAATTTATTTTTATTTTTTGTATTATTATATATTTTTTGGGTTGGTTTCTCATATTTGTGGTGTATTCACTTTCATTATTTTTTTAATTTATTTGGTATTGCTATATTTTATTCGTGGTGCTATGCTGCTGTTTGCGTCACTGGTATTTTCAAGAATATCAGATGATGTTTGAACCGCGTATTTTGTTATCACTATTTACTGGTGGGAGTGCGCAGGAACAGACAACCGGAAAAGTGTGGCCACATCATAGCGTCGCTGCTAGACAGGAAGGTAAGTAAATAAACTCAACCACCAGTGTCCGATAAGAATTACGTTCAAAATTAAAATGATTTTCATTTCTCAAAATACCTCTCATTTCCAAACACACGTAATACTTTTAGTCTTAAAACACAAATTTAATGGAATAGCCCAATCACGGTAATTTTAACAGCGGCAAACTTAACTTAATAATCTAAATGTTGTGTGCCTTGGAGACACTCTTGTCGGTTTAATTTGTACTGAATCGAGCTTTCTGTAGTAAGAATTGTTTTATTTTGAAGCTCGTTCAATCGGAATAGGGTCGTAGATTTAAGACTTTTGCAACCTAAGGTAATGTGTGTCTATCAGCGGGTATTATAAAGGCTCATTAAGTTAACGGGCAGATTTCTGTGGCCATTTCTGAAGAAGGTATCGAGTCTAAGTGATTTTTTTTTTAAATTTATCTATTCTTGACGTGAAAGTAATTACAAAAATGTTAATGAAAGTCATTTGACGTCGATATATTAGCTTCAAAAACGAGCACATAAATCTGCCCGTTAGGCTAATGAGCCTTTATAATATTGGCTGTTTATGATTTAAAAGTAAGCCTTTTCTTCAAAAAGAGAACACTCTTCTTATGTAGTGAGACATGTGAGACATAAGTACATGTAATAAGACGCAATTCTTCTAATACAATACCAGAGACAATAGGTTGGCCAACTCTACCTCCCTGAAAGAAAACATAAATAATTCACTAAACACTGAAATTATCTCCAAAATTAAACCAGTGGTGAAAACACCCTCCAGGAACTCCTTCTGTTAACACAATGAAAATGGAAAGATCTAACCTTGGATATTCGGCTACTTCCGCCACTGAATTAATGGTGTGGTAGTGATAATATCTCTGGTATGGAGGTGTTGGTGCCGTAACTGATTAGATTACACACATAAAATTTAGAATATTCTTACCACCCTCTCCCCCCCCCCCCCACTGAATTGATCCTGTGAGGGTGGTGGTGGTGGTGGTGATGATATTCAGTTCTGACGAGTGAGGATCTACTCAATGACAATTCTGTAAGGTTGTTAGTGGTGTCTCCTATTAGGGATCATTCTGTACCGAGCTCTGTACAGTAATATCTAGTTCTTAGAAAAATAAAAATAATCTTCACCCCAAATAACTACTATCGTTATGGATAGAATGACATATTAATTAATTTTTGACGTTTTTCCTCTTCTACAAAAATTCCCCTCAACTATTACGTACTTACTGATGGTGATCTAATTATTGTCCCCATTATTTCAGTAATAATGGATAAATAAACAATTATTATAAAATTAAGATTTCGACATACATACTACAAATTGGAAGATGTGGAATTTTGTTGTTTATTGACTCGTATCTTTTTAATTTGATTTGCATGCCTTTTCCACATTTTCTGTAAGTGAACCACTTCGACTAGATATGTACGCTTTCCCATAACCCTTGCTGTTGCGTTTAATTAAGAAAATGCGGAAGTGAGAGTATGGGTCTGATGACCAAATGAATAATTAGATAAATTAGGAAATGCGGAGTAATAAAGGAAAGCGTGTCACTTACGTTTTGAAGTAAGTTGCTCTGCTTGTCGAATTTCTTGAACTTCTTGATAGCTCAGTGGATGCGGTGATGCACGTATTAATTATTAATTGTCTTTGCGTTTAACTGCGGATTAATTGCGGATATTTGAAATGCGTAGGTATATACCTAGGAACAATTGCGGAGACGCGGAAAAGTCACGTAAAATGTAGACATTCCCGGTATGATCGGGACGGAGTCCAAAACTGTGCGTATCCTATGAAGGACAAATTGCGAATCATTCTGCGTTGATCCTGTCTTCTCTTCCTGCGAAAGACGAAAGGTCCTATCACTGTCCTTGTTGTGGGTTGTTTAATCCAATTTTGTAGTTGTGGGTAGATTACCAGTAAAACACCCGATCCATTGCAAAAGTTCACACAAGGAAGGGCACGGAAAAGGACAGGATTAAAATGAAAGTGAAAATGAAAAGCGGGACGCAACACTTACTTTTCTGCCTTTTATGTAGCTATGATGTTGTACATCTCTGTAATATTTTACTAAAACAATTTCATTTGATTCAAACCTAACATCTTTGCTACCATTATTTTTTATTTGTCATTCTTGTTATTCTTTCTATCCTACTGCTCAATTTCTGTGTAGTTATACTTCCTTTACTACTACTCAAAGTACTGGTATTATGGACAGGCAAGAGAACTAAAAACCTAGTCCTCAGCTTTCTCTCAAATAAGAACCTGTTCAATACCAAACTAGTATCCTTGGGAACCGTGGAATCCAAAGATCATTTAGTCGCGTTTTTTACTGTTCCAACTGAATTCTCTACTACCCCGTTAAATGAGGGAGAGTATGGTGGACTTGTTATATACTTGATATTACTTATTCTTTATCAAAAAATTCTCAAATTTTTTTGAGATATTGTTGTTGTTATTTCTTGCTAGATACGGAAATCGGTTTTTAGGTCCCTGATGCTGCAGCCATTTAGGCTCATTGTATTTTTCCTTAGCTATTGGTTCTTAGCTATTAAAATAACTCTGTACCCTTCACAAGGCAGAAGTTTACTTGCCAAAGCTTTCCCCGACATCATCTCATTCGTATTCTTCCCCATGATTGTGTGTCGGGTTCGATTGAGTGCTGGGCACTCAAATATTACATGGAAAGCTGTTTCGTCTTCCTCGTTGCATAGTCTGCATACTGGTTGTCCATTGAAAATACCCAGCTTCTTCAGTTATTGTCTAAGGGGCAGTATCCTGTAAGAAGTCCCACCGCTGTTTTATCTTGCATTCTGTTTAAATGCAGTAGTTCATTGGCAAGTTTTGGAGATGGTTCTTTTACCATTAACTTGCCATGTTTGTTTCCTGGTATGTGGTTCCAATATGCTTTGTGTTGGTTACTTGTTCAACTAGCTATCGCGCCACGTACCATGTTCCCGGTGTTCCAAACATTGGTTCTGGTCCTGTGAAGGCGGCTGCTGTCTTTGGCTAGTTCATCCGCCGTTTCGTTACCAACTACTCCTCGGTGACCCAGTACCCATACTCTCACTACCGCATTTTCTTAATTAAACGCAACAGCAAGGGTTATGGGAAAGCGTACATATCTAGTCGAAGTGGTTCACTTACAGAAAATGTGGAAAAGGCATGCAAATCAAATTAAAAAGATACGAGTCAATAAACAACAAAATTCCACATCTTCCAATTTGTAGTATGTATGTCGAAATCTTAATTTTATAATAATTGTTTATTTATCCATTATTACTGAAATAATGGGGACAATAATTAGATCACCATCAGTAAGTACGTAATAGTTGAGGGGAATTTTTGTAGAAGAGGAAAAACGTCAAAAATTAATTAATATGTCATTCTATCCATAACGATAGTAGTTATTTGGGGTGAAGATTATTTTTATTTTTCTAAGAACTAGATATTACTGTACAGAGCTCGGTACAGAATGATCCCTAATAGGAGACACCACTAACAACCTTACAGAATTGTCATTGAGTAGATCCTCACTCGTCAGAACTGAATATCATCACCACCACCACCACCACCCTCACAGGATCAATTCAGTGGGGGGGGGGGGAGAGGGTGGTAAGAATATTCTAAATTTTATGTGTGTAATCTAATCAGTTACGGCACCAACACCTCCATACCAGAGATATTATCACTACCACACCATTAATTCAGTGGCGGAAGTAGCCGAATATCCAAGGTTAGATCTTTCCATTTTCATTGTGTTAACAGAAGGAGTTCCTGGAGGGTGTTTTCACCACTGGTTTAATTTTGGAGATAATTTCAGTGTTTAGTGAATTATTTATGTTTTCTTTCAGGGAGGTAGAGTTGGCCAACCTATTGTCTCTGGTATTGTATTAGAAGAATTGCGTCTTATTACATGTACTTATGTCTCACATGTCTCACTACATAAGAAGAGTGTTCTCTTTTTGAAGAAAAGGCTTACTTTTAAATCATAAACAGCCAATATTATAAAGGCTCATTAGCCTAACGGGCAGATTTATGTGCTCGTTTTTGAAGCTAATATATCGACGTCAAATGACTTTCATTAACATTTTTGTAATTACTTTCACGTCAAGAATAGATAAATTTAAAAAAAAAATCACTTAGACTCGATACCTTCTTCAGAAATGGCCACAGAAATCTGCCCGTTAACTTAATGATCCTTTATAATACCCGCTGATAGACACACATTACCTTAGGTTGCAAAAGTCTTAAATCTACGACCCTATTCCGATTGAACGAGCTTCAAAATAAAACAATTCTTACTACAGAAAGCTCGATTCAGTACAAATTAAACCGACAAGAGTGTCTCCAAGGCACACATTATTTAGATTATTAAGTTAAGTTTGCCGCTGTTAAAATTACCGTGATTGGGCTATTCCATTAAATTTGTGTTTTAAGACTAATAAGTATTACGTGTGTTTGGAAATGAGAGGTATTTTGAGAAATGAAAATCATTTTAATTTTGAACGTAATTCTTATCGGACACTGGTGGTTGAGTTTATTTACTTACCTTCCTGTCTAGCAGCGACGCTATGATGTGGCCACACTTTTCCGGTTGTCTGTTCCTGGGGTAGGTGGATGATGATGACACAACACGAACTAAGTATTATATTAATAATTTGGAATACAGAGAATTAAATTTTAATTTCACTCAAAGTCGCCGTGAGAGAGTCTTTTTTCGTTCTTGTCATTCGCATCGCGCGGACGACGTCTTTTGCCGGTAGGGCTTGCGCACTCCCACCAGTGAATAGTGATAACAAAATACGCGGTTCAAACATCATCTGATATTCTTGAAATACCAGTGACGCAAACAGCAGCATAGCACCACGAATAAAATATAACAATACCAAATAAATAAAAAAATAATGAAAGTGTGAAAATACCACGATATTTACTTTGTAAAGAAAGTTATGCTGGGTCTAGTAAATTGTGATTGTGTAAAAGATCTATTGGCTGGAAGAAATGTACCTTATACCTTGAGGCTCCGGCTCCATAGAGCGCTGGTTGAAGAGAAAACCAATAAAAGTTATATTTACAACTCGTCTATTTTTAGACTTAGGCGAAAGTGGAATAAAATTGTGGTTCCATCGGCTTCATTAAATACTAATAGCTTAACGGCGAGTATTATAACGGCTTAATGAACTTTTTAACGGGCTATTAAGTCCAAACGGGCTATTAAGCGTCTTATAAAGGTTTTGACAACTGAAATCGTTAACTTTTCTCATTAGGCTAATAGCTCGTTAGGCTAATGGGCAGATTTCTTCATTAAGCGTCTTATAAAGGTATTTTTTACCATTTTTAGGTTAGAAGTAGCTCGTTAAGTCGGAGCAAAAACTAATCACCAGAATTCTACCGATTAAGGGACTTAACGAAATGAAATTTCAAACGGATCGATATAATTTCATTCTAAATAAATACAATTTTGACCGAATCTAGTTTTTATTCAATAATCCACCAATTTAGAATGCTTTTTTGAATGATTACTCCATAGGTTTAATGAGAAAAAATTATGAAAATTGAATTTTTCATTCTTATCAATAGCACTACCTTTATACCTATCTATTAATAGTATGTAGGTAGGTACCTATAGCTTGATAAAACCACACACCCACCCATTTCATTGATGAACTTTATTATAAGTAAGCCAAAATAATAATTTCAATACTTACCTTACGTTTAGGTACGTCTTTATTACTCAAATTACACCTACCTACTTCTTGGTAAAAAAGCTAGGAAGGTAATAAATGTGTTTCAAAAATAAATAAATAAAAAATAATTATCATTACTCCCGCAGGAGCAAAGTTCAATTAGGTAATAATAACACAATCACCAATGCATACTTAACTTCTTTTCTCTACTTTGCTACAGTATCTACTATTATTAAATAATAAAACCAGCTAAGATTAAACAACAAAATTTATTATGTATTATTACAGATTGATATTAATATTACATTGAAATAAAATAATTATTATTAATAATAATTGGAATAAATAGGTATGAAATGGTGTTTTCAGAATGTCTCAGCTCTCATTTCTGTCATCTTCTGACAAAAAGGAACAGCACCCGGTGGTCTCAGAAGTCCTAGAGACAGGTGATCTAGTCCTGTTGACACTTTCGAACTATTCACTCACATTTAAATTATTGTCTGTTCAGTTTTTAACTTAATAATAACACAAACATAACACACAACAGCAGCTAGCACTTATAGGTAGGTAGGTAGATATGCGCCGCGCGCCGCGCACTGACACGACACTATACTATAACCCAACTTATTATTATTCAGTGACAGCAAATACACTAGACTATTAATACGTCCAACTCCGGCAATTTTACATGCATTTCGAAGGCAGCCGCTGTGGCAGCGCCATTTAGTGTCGCGAGTTGTAACTAACACACTGCACCATAGTGATGTGCAACAGATAACAGTATCGAGTAGATATTGATACATTAGTCACAAGTATCTGATACGTTGAGTTGATTACTTGATTACTTTTGCTTGCTTGATACTTAATCATTATACCCAGACCCCGGACCCGATATTTCTCTATGGGATCGTTGAGTACCTACTGACTAGTTATGCAAGGCTACTTCGGTCCTCTAAGAAAATTAAAAAAAGTAAAAATTTCAAGCCAGAAAACAAAAAAGGAATAATTATAGGTATACTTGACTCTTTAAAAATTATAAGTAATAACATAATAATTATCAAATAAAAATGTAAATATGTACTTGAGATGGAATGTGAAATAAGCAAAAAAAATGTTTTTCATTTACTTCAGTCTTGTAAGAAAAAAAAAATGAAGATACCTACATAGGTATACGTACCGAACCGAAGTACGGACAGAGATGCAATACAAGATACAAGGCCATATGGGATATGGGCTAAAACATCACGTGGAACAAGGAACTTATGATTATACATAATTCAGTTCCAGCACTCCAGGAGCAGGAGTTTATAGTAGAGATACCGTTCCGAGGGTCAGGGTATGCGTGTCGCGATTACGGCTCCGCTCCAGTCGGCGATGTGGCTATGGCTAAACAGTTCCAAAATACCGGTACATATTTTGTCGCGGTATTTTTCTGTCGCGGTACCAGTTGGATTGGAACGGTCGTACTCTTCGGTAACAGTATTTCCCATCTCTATTCCGGGCCCAGTAGAACAACTGTAGCGGTCCTCGAGCCGCCAGGTTCGCTAGCGTCGCCTCGCTGCCGGTTTTCAGTCGAAGTTGGACGTATTATAGTCTAGCGTATTTGGTGACAGTGTGACAGAGACGCCTGGAATGACCGCGTGACGTGAAGTATTCTATTATTTCACCAGCATCGGAACCCTTCGGTCCGTAGCCTCTCGTAGGCACAGCCATTCGTTTGAATTCGGCACAAAAACTCATTAAATTTCTCATTAAATATGACGACTTCCGTCTTTAACTAATAGCCCGTTAGGGTCTGGAATGTTTTGCTTTATAATACCCGATCGAAACTTAATTTTTCATTAAGACTAATAGCCCGTTTGTTAACGAGCTACTTAATGAGCCTTTATAATATTGGGGGTTGGTGTATTTAAAAAAGAACTGAAATTAATTGTCAATAGGTATTTTTGAACTTTTTAAACTTTGCTACTTGTTAATCATGGATGTATATTTACTGCTTTTGTATGATGCTTTGTACATGAAAAGGATCTTGATCCGTTGACTTTTTGGTAAAAAAAAAAAAAAAGTGAATACACCACAAATATGAGAAACCAACCCAAAAAATATATAATAATACAAAAAATAAAAATAAATTGATTCTGAGAGTGTGCGACACGAACATTACCGCCCACTTTGAAATGCTCTATGACCCAGTACCCAAAAAAGTGTTACCTTGTTCTGTGCAAGAGCTTTCAGGCTGGCCTGGCTGTCGGAGAGTATGTAGATTTCCCTATTCTTATAGTACCTTCTCACACATTCTACAACACATTGCTGTATTGCATGTATTTCAGCTTGCATGATTGTGGTGTGCTTCCCTAATAATACAGACATGCTGTATACGGGGGACACTCCATACAAGCCGGCTCCTGCTCCTAAGTCTGTTTTGGAACCGTCTGTGTACCAGATCAGTCCTCTTTTCAGACATAGCTCTTCCATTTGTTTCCATTCTTCCCAGTCGATTAGGACTTTGAAGCTTTTCTCAAATCTGATTTTAGGGCTCATCCCATCAGAGTGCATCACAAGTAATGGATCATTGATGAAATGAGCTATTCTGGAGTGACCTAGACCCGTATTCATCAATAAATATAACCCCTGGGGTTATATTTTGGAACATGTCATAATATTGGTTTAAAATGAGTAGCGTTCCTAGGGTTTGAGCATTAGACCAATAATAAGAGGTCAGAGAATTCAAAATATAACCCAAGAGTTATATTTTGAAGTTTGATGAATACGGACACTAGTGGTCCAGGTTTACCCCAGTTACTCCGATATTACAGATCTGCCATTGTCAGAGACAATAACCACTGGGAGTCCGAACCTAGCAAAAAAAACCTCTAATGTCCGTATTCATCAAACTTCAAAATATAACTCTGGGGTTATATTTTGAATTTTCTGACAGCTGATTGGTCTAATGCTCAAACCCTACGAAGTACGAACGCTACGAATTTTGAACCAAAAACGTTCCAAAATATAACCCCAGGGGATTTATTGATGAATATGGGCCTACCCACACAGCACAAAATATTGCAGCAATGTTGCAGCAACGTTGCAATCTTGCATACGCAATTGAAATATTGCAGCAATATTGCAGAAATATTGCTCTGCAATGTTGCTCTGCAATATTGCTGCAATATTGCTGAACGCAATGAAAATATTTCAGACATGTTTCAGAAATATTGCTCTGCAATGTTGCTCTGCAACATTTCTGCAATATTGCTGAAATATTTCAAATGTCTATAATAAATGTATAGATATTAAAAGTAAGCGTGTACATTATTACTATATACACTGCTGGAGAAAAAATCCGGACAGTAAAAAACTTCGATAATTCAAGAAAAATTCATGATAAAAATCAATTATAGACTTTTGAGCTTTTGGAATATATATAATATTAGGTAAATCAGTTGCGATTTTTGTTAAATCCCATTGATAGACTATTAGTTGATTAGTTTGATTAAAAAAATTAATAGAAAAAAAATTATTTTTTAAATTCGAAAATCTCGAAGGTGTTCGAATTTTTAAAATTGTCCAGGTGTGCATGCATTTATTATAGTTAGTACCTCTACCAATAATAGTAGCGTTTAAAAAGTCCAGTCTGTTTGCATTTATGTCATATTAATATAAAACATAATTTCCTTGGATTTAAATAATGAGGAATTTTGAATTTCTTTCTCGATTGAAATACACATTTTAAATTAAAACAATAATTGATTAAACCATATAGATACTACATTTTCATTTTATTATATTACTTCTTTTTATTTTCTTCTAAATATATGTGTAACGGAATTTCTGCTTTGATGAAAATCATAAACCCAAATCGTATTTTTAAATGTTTTTAAATCGGCAATTAGGATACAATTTTGACCCGCCAAATCCATTAGATTGCAAGCTCGCACTGCGCATGTGACTATGCGTGACCGTCTTTTGTGGTTTTGGGGAGTGATTGGTTACTGGTGTTCTGTTATGTTCTCTTCCTTGTCCCTTCAACGACAAAACTAACTAACAACCATCTTCTGTTTCTGTTCTTTCTTCATGTTTTTTCTCTTCTCTTCGCATTCAGATTCACCATTCCCATTCCATTCCATTCACATTTCACTTCACTGTTCACTTTGCTTTTGCTTTCACCCTCATCTCATCTCATCAAAACAAAACACTAAATAAGAAACTAATGATCGTAATGAGGTTAATGAGAAACTAATGACCGTAATGAGTAACTAATGATCGTAATGAGAAACTAATGAATTGTGGGTTCTGTGCTAATGAGATAATGAGCTAAACAAGCTAGGTATAAAGAGTTCTTCTGTGGGTGAGCTGAGCTACCCCAAATCCTTATACATCGACAGTTCGAGTGTTTCAGTTAGCAGTGCCTGTGGAGTTCTATTTTTTTGTATTGTGTATGTGTAATCAATCGGTAATCGCAGTCGACCACGTAAAATACCTACCACGTTTTCTCTTCAAGGTGTCTTTTTGAGTTCTACCTGAATTAGTCGTATTACCTTAATACAATATCTTATCCTTGTAAACTGACTGAGTTCGAGTAAACCCTCATACATCGTTTCTGCAATAAAGGTAAGTAACCTAGATAATTTTTTAATTTACATTTTTTTAACAATAAGGTCTTTCTTTTGCCAGGTTAAGTTTAAAACAGCAGCACACACCTACTGATGAATTGTTTCATTCATCAAAACAATTTGACAGCAGGGGCAGGTCATCCTCTGTCTCCGTGAACAGAATTGGAGAAGACACCACTTCATCACGTGAGTCTATAATGATTTTGCCATGTTTAATTATTTATTGAACTATTATATTTTTACAGAATTCCAGACGCAAGTAATTTTTAAATTGAACACAATTATCAAAAGCATCAATCAAATTGAACTTCGACTGGATGCATTATTATAGCTACAGCAGAAGGCGGCCACTCACAGTCACAATGCAGTAGAGGAATCATCCACCGAGGATGATTTTAACAACTTTCCGCTGAAAATTGTAGCTAATTTGAATCAAACTTATCTGATTCAAATTATTCTCAAAAGATGGTATGTAATAGAAGTTGTATAGAACTTATACGTAGATTTAATAATAAGTAAAATATTATATAATTTTCTGTTCGGAAAAAATTGTTAAAGCGACCGTGAAAATGCTTGTATTTTGTCAAGTGTTCCTTGATAACCGTATTAATCTGTTTTCCAGGTCGTTTTTTTAAGAAGAGTCGGGGGAACCAATCTAAATTTTATAGTCTACGGAATTTTGAAGAAACTACTCAAAAATGCATTGGTCCAAGAATTTAGTTGGGCTGGATTCAAAAAGAAGAGGCCTTTTAAAGAGTTTAGAAGAGTCTACCAAGTCATAGCAAGTGAGTCATAGAGAATTAATAAATACATATACACATTTTCCTGTCATTTAACTTGATTACTATTTAAAAAATACTTTATTTTTCCTTAGAAACTGTTCGTCTGCACATAAAAGATGCAACAGATGATGCAATCACCAGTGCTATTTCAAAATGGCTGGCACAGGCCACTCTGAGGAACAGCAGGGAGACGAATAGGAAAATAGTGGGTCCCTCACAGGAGCCTCCCAACGATAGTGAATAATTTACTTCATAATTTAATTAATAAATAATAATTTAGTTACCTGGCTATTTAAATTTTGAATAGTTGTCTTTTTATAATAATAATAATAATAATATAGGTATCCCATTCAAGGCGTTTTCAAATTCAAGTTAGTTGTGATATTTTTTCTTAAAGTTGTAAGCTCTGCATGGAGGGCCGATTTGAGCTAAAAAAAGTTCAAATACTTCCATTGTGCTCATATGCCATTAGGAATAATTTTTCTATTTTACAAAAATTGTATCTTATTATATGAGCGATTATGAAGTCATCATCAAGTGAATAATGGCCATAATCGCGAATCTAATACTATACTTTTTTTACTCTTTTATATACAAGAAAACAAATTTTAATTTATTTCACTGCTTGGAACAACTTCTAGTACCGAGTGCGCAGGCATGGATTCTGAGCAATGTCTAAAGTTTATTATACTCAAACCAAATATTATTTTACTATTTTGGCAGTGTAGCGTACGTAGTTAAAATATTATACAATCGACGTCAAATTTGGTTATAAGTATACATTTTCTTTAAAAATTTAGCTTGCCATAGGTAGTTACAAAACTCAGTATTCGAAGAGGTATACCAACATAATTCAAAATTTCCAACTCTGAATTTGAAAATATCTGGAATCGGATATATTTTATTTATTTATATATCTACAGTTTATTTACCATAAAAATCATGTTTTATCATTACAAAAAAGTATTGTAACTAATTAATGTTATAATTAAAAATTATAACAAAAAAGATACATGAAATTTAATCTACCTCATAATAATTATTATAACCTACTCAATTTCAAACCAATCAGTTTAAAGTTATAGAATTACTTTACTCTAGATTATTGATTATTATTAATTGATAATTGAGGATGTAAATTATAGTTATTTATTATATAAGGAAAAAAGTGATAGATTTTCGCGGTGATTTCGTTCCTGATGCATTAGCGGAGGGGGCAAACACATCAAGAGCTAAAATCGTACTATTTTCTTGTGTATACAGGGTGTTTTGTAATTGAATGTCAATATTTAGGGGGGTGATTTTTTGGTCCATTTTAAGAAGAAAACTTCATAAGGACGTATGTCCTAAAAGTCTTAACTTTTGAGATACAGGGTGTTAAAGTTTTTAAAAATAAATAATTTTTGCATAATATCTGTAATACCGCTCTGGATATTTTAATGAAATTTAATAGGCTATTCATTTACTAAATCACTTAACATTACTAGTGGTGCATTATTAGTCCTTTTGAAATGCAAAAGATAAAGCAGAAATTTCGAAAATATTTCCAAAACATTGCACAACATCTGCAACGTTGCAGCAAGATTGCAGCAACGACTAAATGTCCAAAACTTGCAATATTTCAATGAAATATTGCAGCAAGATTTCAATGAAATATTGCAGCAATCTTGCATTGAAATCTTGCTGCAATATTGCATTGAAATCTTGCTGCAATATTTCATTGAAATCTTGCTGCAATATTTCATTGAAATATTGCAAGTTTTGGACATTTAGACGTTGCTGCAATCTTGCTGCAACGTTGCAGAGATGTTGTGCAATGTTGCGGAAATATTTCAAATATTGCAGTGCAATATTTCTGCAATATTTCTGAAATATTGCTGTGCTGTGTGGGTATGTATACTTTTATTGTGGAAGTTGAACTTATACTTCTTCTTCTTAAGGTGCCGTCTTCTGCCAAAGGTTGGCGATCATCATGATTACTTGCAGCTTGTTAACTGCTGCTCTGAAGAGGTGTTATGACGAACAATTAAACCACTCTCTCAAATTGCGAAGCCACGACATTCGTCTTCTTCCTATGCTGCGTTTTCCCACGATTTTTCCCTGCATGACTACCTGCAGCATTTGGTATCTCGTCCTTCTCATAATATGGTCGAGGTATTGTAGTTTATTCCTAGTTTTTATTTCGGTGGTTAGTTCTATTTCTTTTGAGAGTCTTCGCAAAACTTCCTCGTGCGTAACTCGATCGACATAGGACACTCTCAATATTCTTCTATACAGCCACATTACAAAGGCTTCTATTTTTCTCATCATAACTTTCGTCAAGATGGCCGCTTCTATACCGTATAACAAAATGGCGAATATGTAACATCTTAGCATACGCACTTTGAGATCATTGTTTAGAGATCTGTTGCAGAAGAACTGTTTCATTTTTATAAAGGCTCTGCGTGCGTTTTCAATTCTTGCTTTCAATTCACTAGCACAGTTGTTGGCGCTGTTAATTAATGTTCCCAAATATTTACACTGGTAAACACGTTCTATGGTCTGGTTATTCACTTTCAGTTGTGTGTTAGGGTTTGGGTTTTGGCGAACACGAGGAATTTCGTCTTACTCAGATTCATATTTAGACCGTACCGAGTACTACTGACGTCATGTACTTTTTGTACTATTCTTTGGAATTCCTTAACCGTTTCGGCCAGCAACACAGTATCGTCTGCGTACCTTATGTTTGAGATAGGTATAACGTTAACCATCACTCCAGCTTCTTCTTCGTATAATGCTTCTCTCATGATGGCCTCTGAATAAAGATTGAATAATAAGGGAGAAAGAATACAGTTTGTTATACAGGGTGTCCCATAATATGTGGGCAATCTCCCGGATTTGGGTAAATTTCGTAAAAATAAATGAAAAAATAGCTATAAAATTAATTCCTCAGAGACACCCCTACAAAGATATTAGCTGTTGAAGTTGAGGGTTGAAAATCAATTTATTGCAATAACTTTTTTATTTCTCGACCGATTTTGATAATTTTTGGTTTTATTTTGTATTATTTTGGACTGTTTTGAATAGTGTTTCATAATCTTTGGTAGCACATACATAGACCTCGGGATGGCATAACCCCCTCATTCACTTGAAAGAAAACAATAAAAATAATAATTTTACAGTTTTTTAAGGTTAATTTTCTTTTTATTTGATATCTTTTACATAAAAAATTTATCCTTATTTATTTCGATAGAGCGAACCGTTATCGAGAAAAACGTCTTTCTAATAGGTGATGCGTCGCAGGAACTTTCTAAATTTCAAGTAAATTTTAACAAGATGGCTGACCTTTGACAGTAAATTGAGCAGGAAACAAAACAATAACTTAATAAAATACATGTCAGTGTCAAATATTTCATTTCATGCAGATTTAATTCTAACTGATTTTCTGCGTATTCAGCGTTTGTGCGTAACTCATTTTAAAATCAGTTAGAATTGAATCTGCATGAAATGAAATCTTTGACACTATTTGACGTGTATTTAATTAAGTTATTGTTTTGTTTCCTGCTCAATTTACTGTCATAGGTCAGCCATCTTGTTAAAATTTACTTGAAATTTAGAAAGTTCCTGCGACGCATCACCTATTAGAAGGACGTTTATGTCGATAACGGTTCGCTCTATTGAAATAAATAAGGAAACATTTTTTATGTAAAAAATATCAAATAAAAAGAAAATTAACCTTAAAAAACTGTAAAATTATTATTTTTATTGTTTTCTTTCAAGTGAATGAGGGGGTTATGCCATCCCGAGGTCTATGTATGTGCTACCAAAGATTATGAAACACTATTCTAAACAGTCCCAAATAATACAAAATAACACTAAAAATTATCAAAATCGGTCAAGAAATAAAAAAGTTATTGCAAAAAATTGATTTTCAATCATCAACTTCAACAGCTAATATCTTTGTAGGAGTGTCTCTGAGGAATTAATTTTATAGCTATTTTTTCATTTATTTTTACGAAATTCACCCAAATCCGGGAGATTGCCCACATATTATGGGACACCCTGTATATTCTAATGTTTGCTCTTTGACTGTAGTATAAGTTTTCTATAATTGTTATATCCTGGGTATCTAATTGTTTTTCTCTTAAGATTTTTATGAGTTGATTATGTCGGACTCTATCAAATGCCTTTTCATAATTCACTAGGCAGGCGAATACGTTTGGCCTTGACGTCCAAACAGCGCTAGGTTAATACACTCACAACAAATAGTGCTTCTCTTGTGCCCACCCCGTTACGAAACCCGAACTGAGAGCCGCCTATATCGTTGTCAAGTTTCTTGTGTATCCGATAGTGCATAATTTTTAGGAATAATTTTAGTGTGTGACTCATTAAGCTTATGGCCCTGTGCTCCTTACACTTTTTTGAATAGCTTTTCTTTGGTATTGTAACGAATGTAGATGTTATACCCATTCCCTGGGTATAACCCCGGTCTTGTGGATCGCATTGAAAAGGTCTGTAAGTATTGGTATGTGATTTTCTGGGAGCAATTTAAGCAGTTCCACAGGCAGTTCATACGTGCCAGGTGTTTTCCCATTTTTTGCGTTTTTAAGTGCGTATGTTACCTCTTCATTCGTTATCTCTGGACCATCTTTTGTTATATTCTCCATTAACTGGGGTCTGTTTCGATCATCTTGAAATAATTCTTCAATATATCTCTTCCATGTTCTGAGTTTGTCTTCTAGGTCCAGAATCACATTTCCACTATCATCTGTTAATATTGTTACGAATAAATAAAAAGGGTGCATTCTGTACTCGAAAGTGGGCGGGACAGAGCAACGGTAGCCATGAGTTATCGACAGGCGACGGCCCCCAGCGTTCTGTGTTGACCGGGGCGCGTGGTGGGGGGTCAAGCCGGACGCGACCAACAACAGCTGACGTCCTGTACACTTCTGGGTCCCTGATACCCCGAGAAAGGATCTCGCTGAAAACCACGGCAAATGAATGGAAAACTCTGGTCATTTCCTGTGGAGAAGTTCCAGAAATGGATGTTTGAGTGTCTGGGAGCCGAAGATCTAGGAAGGGAATATTCTCGAGATCTTTCTCTTGGATTTGTTCGGGAAATCGAACCGAGCTGTCAGCAAACCCTCCAGAAGCTACTTCCAGAGGTAGGGATGTCCTATAAATAGCCAGCGAACTCAGTCAGTTTTAGTCTAGCAGTGTGCGAGGAACAAGCGAAGGAACTAAGCGACTAGTGGCGATATAGACAGTGCGGTATCCCTAAGTGACTAGTGAAAAGTAGTAAAGTGTATAGACCAAGTTAAGTTGTTGTGTGTAAGAAGTAGTGATATTTGTAACATTGTAATTTGAAATTCTTGTGGACATTAAATAAATAAATTAAACAGTAAATTGGTGTTTCCCAATTATCCGTCGAGCCTACGGTTAGGAAATCCGTAACAATATGTTGTTCTGTTTCATTCTGAGACCTCCGGTCATTTCTTTGATCTTTTTATGCATGTTAAATGAGTCATGCAGTTTTTGCAGTCTTTCAATTTCATCACATCTCTCGCTTAACCACTAGTCCTTTGCCTTCTTTATTTTCTTTTGTATCTGTCGATGTAGCTCCTTGTATCTGTGCTTTTTGATATTTTTAACTTTTCTTCTGCTTTCCATCAACTCCAAAATCTCCCCTGTCATCCATTCCTTCTAACTCTCTCTATCTTCTTGGTTTAGTTCTCTTTTACCAATAGCCAGTATTGTGTTCTTAATGTTGTTCCATTTAGTGTCAATATTTTCTTCGTCTTGATTTCTTCCCTGTGCTGTGTGTATTCCGTTATTTATTTGTTCTTCGATTTTATATCTGAGTTCTTCGTTTTTTAATTTCAGGGTGTTTAAAACGCATCAAACATGCGTAAAGACAACAGGATACAGTTAGTCTGTGAATGTTGAAACTACAGGATTATGGTCGGAGGCAATGTCTGCACCTGGGTATGTTTTGGATGATTTTATGCTGTTTCTGTATCATTTTCCGATCATAATGTAGTCAATTTGATTTATCACTACCTTATTTTCCGTTTCTTGGGGCGACTTCCAGGTATCAGTCTTCTAGATGGTAGTTTGTAAAGTGTATTTGTTACAACCAATTCTTTTTCTTGTATAAATTTGACTAGTCTCTCTCCCCTATCATTGCGCTTTCCAAATCCATATTCTCCAATCAGACCCCCACATTTTCCCCTACCAATTATAGCGTTTAGATCTCCCATTATAATTAGAATTTCCTTCTTTTTGATGTTTCCTAGTAGTTGTTCCATCTGTTCATAAAACTCCTCTATTTCTCTGTCTTCGCTTTCTGATGTCGGTGCGTAGACTTGCAAAATGTTCATTTTTACTTTCGGTGTTTGCAGTTGTAACATCATTACTCTTCCCGAGAGGGGTACAAAGTTTGGGACTGACTTGTCAGTGTCGCTGTCCAGCAAGATTCCGACTCCGTTTGGGTGTCTCTGTTGGTCACTTCCTGAGAAATACAAAGTTCCGCTGTCAGTTCTAAATTTGCCATTACCCGACCATCGGACTTCGCTAATTCCAAGTATATTAATTCTCAATCTGCTCATCTCCAATGCCAAATTATGTAGTTTGCCAGCCTGAAAGAGACTTCTTACATTCCACGTTCCAATTTTCAAGGTCCTCCCTGGGATTCTTCGCACCCTATAACCATTTAAGGTCTGTCGAGGGCCATTGTTTCAGTTGTATTCATCATGACGATTATACTAGGGAAATTGTTAATGGAGTGGTTTCCCGTTGCCTTCTCCATCGCTGTGCAGACGCCGTTCCACTGGTTACCAGTACGCCGTTTGTTGTCTGTTATCACAGCCATTCCAATCTATTGCCTGTGAACAGTTCTGAGACAGCCAGCTGCCACTGTTCAGTTGCTAGTTTTGGTCCGCCCCGGGTATTTCATTTCCCCGATACCATTCATATCCGAGAGGCTTTCCCCTATCCGCCACCTGGGGAGGCGCCCGATGGGGGACTAACAACCCTACATGGGGTTGCTATTAGCTGAACTTATACAGGCTGTCCTAAATATGGCGAAAAAGCTCTGCAGTACGTTGTGGGGGAGCATCATCAGAGGCCAGAAGAAATAATGTAAAAAATCTATATGCTTTTTTTCAACCTTATCAGCGAAAAACTAAATTGTAAATTTGGCAACATGAATAAAATAGGTGCGTAGATTGTTGAATGATGTGGAGTTTATTGTAAAATTCATTTCCGTGGAAACTTTCGATAATAGAATCATGACCTGAAAATGAGCATTGCACCTTGCACGTCTTTCAAAAATGCTTTGCGTCGTACCTAGAAGTCTTGAGAAGATGGAACGCTTTAAAAGTAGGTAGGTACTACCTCATTATGAAATTATTAAAAATACTTCGAATCATGAAAATTGCTTTTTGCTCAGAATGTTTATTACAGAAATTGCTCAAAATTTTATCTTTGCACCTCCAAACAAATCTGAGCTCGACGCACAATGTCTGCACTCGCTGTAGCATTTGAGGCGTAAAGGTGGCGGCAGAATTTCGAATTCTCACTTTTAGGTCTTGCTTATTTTGGACAAGAGTGCGATAAACAGTTGACTTGATGTGACTCCAAAAGAAAAAATCGAGTGGGGCGGGATCCAGGTTCTCCCTGGACCAGCAAAATGAGCTGGGGCCCGTCCAACTGCACCCACATATCTTGTATTTCCGCCAGGGGAAGGTTGCATGTCTAATCGTTCCTGTAGATCGCCGTTCAGAAATTCCAGGAAATCCTCTCCATTTAACCTTTGCGGCAATATTACAGGTCCCACAAGCTCATTCTCCAGAAACCCAGCCCACACACATTAACGCCACAACGATGTTGATGGTGATGTTCAACCGACACATGCGGGTTTTCCAAAGCATCATGATGATTATTGTGCTGATTAAAGCAACCATTCCGAGAAAAAATTGCTTCGTCGGTGTCCATAACACACGAAAAGTGAAGGCGTGCTCTGCTTCTACTTGTCGCAACAACCAATCGCAATATTTGACTCGCAGTTCAAAATCGTTGGGTAAAAGAGCCTGCACCTTGGTGTAGTGGTAAGGGTGGTGGCCCTCACCAGCGATAAACTTATGAGTAGAGGAACGTGATAACCCTTCCACCACCATACTCCGTAGGCTGCGTCTTGGATCCACTTGCAAAATTTCTAACACTTCTTTTTCCATCTGAGGCGTTAACGCAGAACGTGAGCGACCGTGGGCTACACCTCCATTTGGAATTAAATGACCAGTCTCTCGCGACCTACTTTCCAATCTCCTGATGATGTTACCATTTGGATGTCTGCGAATTGGAAATCTTTGGCCGTAGACCCATGTACATTCCCATGGCATTCATCCAAGATCAACACCATATTATGTGTAATCATGATTTGTGTACCGGGTGGGCATCTAAGAATGAACAGCGGCCATATCTTGGGAAATATTGATCCTACAGTTTCAAAATGAAAATATTTTCAAGATGGTCGCACTTCCGGAAATACCGGAAGTTAACACCTACTTCGTTACTTTAAAGGGGACACCCTTTATATTATTGTATTTTTAAATTGCCTGGCAAAATCGAATACAGATGGTTTTCACAATTGGAATTTAGGTTGAGTAGTTTATGAGTTATCAACAAGTGAAAATCGCAATTTTCAATTTTCAAAGCCTCTCACATTGAAAACGGCTCAAGATATTTAAAAACGGCTTACATGTCCCTATCTTAACTTTTTACACGGTATTCTATTATGTAGTTTAGATTTTTCTACAGGGTGATGAAAAATCTTTTAATTTTCATCACCCTGTATAAAAATTTAAACCACATGGTAGGATACCTTGTAAAAAGTTAAGATAGGTACATGTAAGCTGTTTTTAAATATCTTGAGCCGTTTTCAATGTGAGATGCTTTGAAAATTGAAAATTGCGATTTTCACTTGTTTATTCACCACTTGTCTATTCTTTACAATCCGCTTTATAACACTCACTAGTCACTACTGGCTCTAGCTATATTATTTTATTTCAAATATTTCACAATAGTTCACTGTTCACAGAACCGTCAACAAGTGGTTCGTGAGAATTTGCGAACAGGTCAAAGAGTACTGTTAAAATGTGCTTCAACAATAATTAAAACTGTCAATGAAAAATCATCAAGTTTTTTGTCATTTTCCTAATATTGACGAGAAATACAGGGTGATTGATTGAAACGCCACATTAGAAAAAGTTCGACTTCCAAATGATCTAGGAATCTGAAATTTGGAACTTAGGCATCATACCTAATAACGAGTCAAAATGAAATATGTATTACCAAGATGGTAGAACATTTAAAATGGCGAAAGCAATGGCCATCTTTGTTTTTTTAAATGGGACACCCCATATATTATTGCATTTTCAGATCGTCTGAGAAAATGTAATAACAATGGTGTTTATAGTTGTATTTTAAATTGAGTAGGCCATAAGTTATAAACAAGTGAAAATCGTGATTTTCCAACTTTAAAGACATTTACCACGAAAACGGCTCATGATATCAGAAAACGGCTACATGTCCCTATCTTAACTTTTCATCTGGTATCCTACTGTAGAGTTGAAATGTTTATACAGGGTGATGAAAAATCTGACAATTTTCACCACCTTGTATAAAGATTTCAACTGCATATTTGGATGCCTTATAAAAAGTTAAGATAGGGACATGTAAGCCGTTTTCCGATATCTTCAGCCGTTTTCGTGATAAATGTCTTTAAAGTTGGAAAATCACGATTTTCACTTGTTTATAACTCATGGCATTTCGTTTATAATTATTCTAATTATTAGTTGTTTATTAAAGACAGTTTATTACTTTTAATCAGTTCGAAGCAGGAAAATAAGGTTTTTGCGGCGGCGATAGCGGCCTTATCGCTCCGCCGCCGGTTATAAAAGCAGCGAGGGACCTCCGAAGAACGGACAGTGCTTGTTTGGGTACTGACCATCAAGCATTCAACTCCTGCCAGGTATATTGAGCCTGCAGGAGCCAGCACCCCGCGGTGGATATACGACCGGATGAACAGGCAGCGAGACGCTATAATAGCTGGGTACTGACCGGCGCGCGTTTCATTTCTCTGGTGGGTGTAGTGAGCCCCCAGAGACAGGACAGGACCGGGAAACCGACGTACGTGTACTGAGCGCACCGAGGGGGAAAGGCCGATGCATTGAATCGGCCTATCATAGTCCCATAATTCTCGCCCAGAGTGTAATGAGCTCTGAGCGGAGAAGCAGTAATTAATTTTCCTTTATTTTCAGTTTGTCAGGCTCACGTCTTATTGAGATGTGGATTAACTAGCAGGTCTCGTCTGTGAGGCTTGTATTGAGAGTCCAGGGAGTCTGCTACCTCCCGTTCTCCAGGCGGGCGTGATTCAAGGTCCGCAAGAGTCAATCGCGTGTTATGGTATAATAAAACGGGTGACGCGTACCAACGAGGTATCGAGGGTTACTGAAGGTATATATAGTATAGTATATATACAGGGTTATTCACGGCTCTTGCTGGGCTAGCCGGCACACTGAACCTGCACTGGACAGTGTCGTAATATGGAGTCATGAAAAAGGTGATTATTAAAAAGTTATTATTATTTTTTTTTTATGAAACTAATTATGCCATTCCGTGGTCCTATATCAAGTACACAAATCATCAGAGTGTCATTTTTTTACCTTTAGAATTAAGCTATATTTACGGGGTGGAAACTAGTGTTGGAACACCCGGTACATACCTAGTCATTTTGTAAATAATTTTTTTTTTTCTACTCCTAACCTTTAATATGCATATTAAATATGAATCACCAGTGCTTTAATGGGTCTCATTAAGATACAAATTTTCATTAAAGCACTGGTCAAGCTATCCAATGGCAGAGGAGCATTTGCAATCGAATCGGATCCTTTTCGCTCACAATCGGGTCGCTCCAAACCAACCGAAGTCACAGAGTTGTCATACTCACGACAAAAAATTGCCTTGTGATATAAGTTCTGTATTTCTGAAAAAAAGAAATTCTGAACGTTTGTTTAATTTAGAAGATAAGTAACATTCAAAGAAAATTGATCAAGATTTTATATTACCTTAATTAATTTGATAGGTAGGTATATCGTGTAAAAGATAGGAAGATAAAGTATTATATTATTCATAGTGCTCCGTGATAGTATTCAAAGCGGCAACACTGCGACCGTCGCGTTGCGCAGGTAAATAATATCGTAATTAATGGCTGTCAATGTTATTAAAATTATTATTAATCTAAAAATCAAAGCGTAAAATTCGGAATTCGAACTTCGCATTATAAAAATTACGCAGTAGTGAGTAGTGCCCTTTAAACTTGGTACTAAAACATGTCTCAGCAGAATTATCTTAGCGACGAAGAGAAAATTTGGTACCTAATATGCGTAAGCAAATAGCAACCTATCTTAACCTCAATGATCCGCAATTGTACACGGGTCATTGTTAAAATATATAATTTTTTAATCTTTTCTATGAAATAAAAAAGGGTCGTAGAAAAAATAGTGTATGGAACTCGCAGATAATGGCTATTAATACGCTCTTATGATGGTTAAGACACTCGCCTACGGCTCGTATCTTAACCATCATACTCGCTTATTAATAGCCTTCATTATAAGCTCGTTGCATAATATACTATTAATTATTATCCTTAGTAACGGGTTATTTGGGGACTGAATTCAGGCACGAATTATTCAAATTAAAATACCCGTTACAACATACAGGGTGATTGATTGAAACGCCACATTAGAAAAAGTTCGACTTCCAAATGATCTAGGAATCTGAAATTTGGAACTTAGGCATCATACCTAATAACGAGTCAAAATGAAATATTACCAAGATGGCAGAACATTAAAAATGGCGAAAGCAATGGCCATCTTTGTTTTTTTAAATGGGACACCCCATATATTATTGCATTTTCAGATCGTCTGAGAAAATGTAATAACAATGGTGTTTATAGTTGTATTTTAAATTGAGTAGGCCATGAGTTATAAACAAGTGAAAATCGTGATTTTCCAACTTTAAAGACATTTATCACGAAAACGGCTGAAGATATCGGAAAACGGCTTACATGTCCCTATCTTAACTTTTTATAAGGCATCCAAATATGCAGTTGAAATCTTTATACAAGGTGGTGAAAATTGTCAGATTTTTCATCACCCTGTATAAACATTTCAACTCTACAGTAGGATACCAGATGAAAAGTTAAGATAGGGACATGTAAGCCGTTTTCTGATATCATGAGCCGTTTTCGTGGTAAATGTCTTTAAAGTTGGAAAATCACGATTTTCACTTGTTTATAACTCATGGCCTACTCAATTTAAAATACAACTATAAACACCATTGTTATTACATTTTCTCAGACGATCTGAAAATGCAATAATATATGGGGTGTCCCATTTAAAAAAACAAAGATGGCCATTGCTTTCGCCATTTTAAATGTTCTACCATCTTGGTAATATTTCATTTTGACTCGTTATTAGGTATGATGCCTAAGTTCCAAATTTCAGATTCCTAGATCATTTGGAAGTCAAACTTTCTCTAATGTGGCGTTTCAATCAATCACCCTGTATTTCTCGTCAATATTAGGAAAATGACAAAAAACTTGATGATGTTTCATTGACAGTTTTAATTATTGTTGAAGCACATTTTAACAGTACTCTTTGACCTGTTCGCAAATTCTCACGAACCACTTGTTGACGGTTCTGTGAACAGTGAACTATTGTGAAATATTTGAAATAAAATAATATAGCTAGAGCCAGTAGTGACTAGTGAGTGTTATAAAGCGGATTGTAAAGAATAGACAAGTGGTGTAATATCTGTGAGTGGAGACAAGAGGACAGTTGTGTTTAGATTTAGAGGTTATAAGTTGTACTTGTGTTAGTTAATAAAGGAATTTGCAGACTTTAGTGGTGGTGATTTTATACAGGGTGTTCTACAAGCTCTATGACAAACTTTGACAGATGGTAGGTTGCTTGATTTTAAACATTTTTTTTTAATAAACATGGGTCCGATTCGTTTTTGTTTAGAAGTTACAAGCCTTTATTAACAATCAACAATAAAAATTTAAATTAAATGATAATCACAAAACTTAAGACTATAAAAATTGTTCGAAATGTCCACCCTCAGCTTGAATGCAAGCCTCACATCGACGAACTAAAGATTCGGTCACTCGAAGAATGAGATTTGGGTCATTTCTTATTTGGTTAGCTGCATCTTGAATTCTTTCAAGTAACTGCTGATGGGTAGCGATTTCAACATGGTATAGACCAGCTGCTTCATGTGTCCCCATAAATAAAAATCCAGAGGATTCAGATCGGGAGAACGAGGTGGCCATGATATTGGACCTGCTTGACCTATCCATTTATTCGGGAAATGTTCATTTAGCCAAGCAGCAACTTGTCTTCCTCTATGTGGTGGCGCACCGTCATGCTGATACCACATATTTTGAATAATATTGAGTTGCACGTCATCAATAAACTCTAAAAGGTCGTGTTCTAAAAAATGTCTATAAAGATAATTAAATGCTTGTAACTTCTAAACAAAAACGAATCGGACCCATGTTTATTAAAAAAAATATGTTTAAAATCAAGCAACCTACCATCTGTCAAAGTTTGTCATAGAGCTTGTAGAACACCCTGTATAATTGTGAGACCCATAACAGTATGCTTGAATTATTTTTTACATTGGATTTGACGCTATCAGTTACTTACTTAGTTTTTAGTGACAGTGATTAGGTTGATGTAAATTCGTTAAGCGGGTCCCGTGGTGTGATAGAGCTTTCGTCCACCAGCCGGTAGACCTTGGTGCGAAACTCACCAGCAGCCGAAAAGTATTATTTGTTGTGCGAGCCAAAATCGGGATCCACCTTGTGGAAAGCAATGGAGAAGCAGCGCATAGTACTCTGCCTAGTAATACTTCTCAAATAGTGCCGAAGAATAAAAATTTTGGAATTTTTTCTTAAGTTAATTAATTTTTCGTTTACAAGGTTTTTTTAATACCGAACGACAAAAAAATAATATGGCGGCCATAAGAAAAACGAAAGTTGACTATGAAAACTCTAGGATCTAGTCGGCTTTGGAAATTTTTTAAACGTCAAATGGGTAGCTCTTTCCGACTTATGTAAGCCTACAAAAAAGTATTTATCAATTCCAATAATAAGAAAGATATGACAAGAATAAGAAATCTCGATTTTTCAGTTTTTTCGGGATATTTCAGGAACGGTCACAGATATCTTGTATGTCTTGACGGATTCTCTACCATTAGATGGTATAGGGCTAAATTAATTGATTTGATCATAAATATATACACAAACCCTACATAAATACTCATAGATTATATTGTTAGTTGAAATTTTAATGAATTAGTATGCAACCAGATAAACATATGCTTGTCAATAGTCCTCGTTAACAGAGTTGTCACGGATATGTGAACTTTATACTACAATGCAGAGGTTTTTTAAGAACTACACATTGATCCCTATAAACTTAGGAAGAGTACCTACAACTAGGTACGTAGAGGAACAAACAACAACAAAATATTTTTATATTATTTTTATTTGGATTGTATAAGTGTAAAATAAACGAAAAACATAAATCACACTAAATATATACTTTTGTACTGTTTATATTCAATTGATTTATAAATTCATTCATACAAAGTAGTTACAAATAAAAAATTAAGGACATTATATAATTGATTTAGTTTGCTATACTTTTCGTAATAATTCATTACTTAGAATAAATAATTCTGCATATTGGTGAAAAACAATCGTAGTAATAATAATATTGATAATAATAATTTTTCATCTAGTTAACATTAATTCACTAATATTGAAAATAATTTCTTAATAACGATGAAAAATTAATAAGTAAATAGCTTTTTGTTATAAAATTGCAATCAAGTCAAACAAACGATCACTTCTGAACTTGAAAAAGAGTGTTAGGACGACCGTTTTGGGTCGCTAGGTCTTTATAAATTACCTACTTTTTTAGATGTAATTTATTATTTGAGTATTGGCAGTCCTATATCTCACCGGAATAATTCGGCACCTGTTTTGAAAGCACGCCAGGCGAGTCGCCTTCGATGTCGCGTTTCAAGTCCTCTGGATACCGTTTCAACAATTTAACGAAAAATACTCTGGACAGCTTCGTCGTAAACACCTTGTATATAGACGCGCACTTCACAGTACTTACTTTCTTTTTTTTACACTGACCTATCAAACAATATTAGCAAGCTAAGGTCTCAAATCGCTACTATTTCTATCTCTTAACAATAATAATAATTAATAACAATAAATAGGTACATAAGTACGAGTATTTTATTTCTAAGAACACATTTTTAAGTACTTAGCTGTAATAAAGGTAATAAAGTTTAACAATATGTAACAATAATATGTTTTGATAGCGTGAAATTTCAACATAATTATTTTATATAAAAATTTTTGGCACGTACCTTTGAGCAAGGGAAATTCAATGAATCGAAGTGATCTTGAGCTTGAATCTTTTTATTTAGATCTAAAGTCTTAACTCTCTACATAAAAAATGAGTTTGTTACTTAGTTATTTATTTAAGGAATTTCCCTTGTACTTGGTTTGGCACAAAATGATGTTTTTAATACGTCAATCTCCACAGGGTTCGACAGAGTTACCATTTTGAAAACATAAATCTGGACTTTATTTCATTACCTTGGATCAGTGGATCTGATGTGTAAATAATAGCGACATTCAACAAAAATTAATGAGTTATTGTTTTTTTTTTTTATGATCGAGAAATATTTTCAAACATACAATGTGTGCAGCATCACATACTTTCTAGTTGGACTTGGACGGCATTGGAGGTGTATTATACAATTATATGAGATTTAGCTCGAAACAGGTATAGGTATACTTGTGACGTAAACCAAGTCCATTTAAGAAACTCATGGAGTGATTGTATTGACTTAATGTGGCAATACTCAAACATTCATCCACCACACATCTATGTAGAACGCAAGCCACTTTAAAAACGTAGAGACTTGAACAATTTTAAATTACCTACGACACAACTAATCCGCCACCTTTTAAATTAAAATCAAGACAATCCTTTTGGTTGGAAAATTATCTAGACAGAATATTTATTATCAAAGAAGAATGGAAACAAAATAAGATAGCTTCTCTGTTTCACCACTAATTGATCAAAGATCCAGCAAAGGATGTATATGATTTTGGTATTTATTGCATATAGAATGGTAAGGGTAAAGCTGAACTGTTTCAGAACTAGACATAATATAGATGTAACTCGAAGCTCTCCATGTCGAACTTGATTCTTGGATTGGGAGTGCTGCTTGTTTAAGTGGTCATTGATCTGAGACAATCAACCATGCGGCGTGTACACACAATGGGAATTTGTCAATATTATCAAGAAACGGTGTTTCAATATTGTACTAATTCAATTGATAGGATCAGAAAAAGAGGCTAGTAAATGCACTTTAACTGCAAGTGCCACGACCACTATCAGAGGCTTCAGTGAGCTGCAAATGTGTTTTCTGGAAGCGCAAGCATCAAGAAAGTTTCCTTACTCTTTAACGTATAATATATTAATTTATTTTATTCTTTAAATTCTTACAAAGATAAAACATCAAACATTATAAAAATATTAAAAAAAAAGGAATCACAAATAAGAAATTTCAGAAAACTCTCTCCCAGTTGGAAGTGTTCCCAACATTGAAGCTGCATTGCTTCTTTGTAGAGCAATATGCTCATACGTTGGAAAAGAAAATGCGTCGCACGGGATTCCTCTGTGAAATTAGTAATTTTCTTACTTGGAATTTGTGTACTAGTTGAGATTATTCACTGATGCGAGAAGACCAAAAGAAAATAGCAAGCATATACAAGAAAAATGAAGGTTTCCTTAACGGAAGTTGACTAAAAGTTGACTTAAAAATGATCAGAAGACGAGTAGATGTTGGTGAAAGAATTTTCGAAGAGGAATCACGACGTTTTTCGAACGAAACAGACGGAACAATAAAGAACAGGCTTTGTGCAGCACAGAAGAAATACGGGTGATAACCAACCAATAGGAAAAGTCCGAAAAACCCTGTTGATTGCAGAAGAAAAAGACATATCAACATGCTGTACCAAATGCTGTAAGATGGAATTCGAATTTTAACAGCCCGTGGTCATTACCATCAGTAGTATTTATTAGTCACCATAAAGTATACTCTACTATACTATATACTATCACAAATACTTTCTGCTTTATGCCGACGACCTCAAGATATTCAGGACTATCAAATGCATTGAGGACTGCTTGCACCTGCAGCAGAACCTTGAGAGGATCTCTGTCTGGCTTAATAATAATAACCTAGAAATTAATGTTAGCAAGTGCAATGTTCTGTCATTCACCGTAAAACAATCCGGTGGAATTTTTCATGATTATTCTCTTAATGATCAGGTGCTGTGTAGGCCTGAACATGTTCGCGATCTGGGGGTGTTATTTGACAGAAAGCTATCGTTCTCCTCTCACATTGAGAGGATTCTTGCAGAGGCATCGAGGGCACTTGGTTTTGTCATTCGAAACACTAGGGATTTTACCAACTTAAATACTTTAAAAGTACTTTACGCTTCATTCGTTCGCTCTAAGCTCGAGTATGCGTCTGTTGTATGGTCCCCAGGCTATCAGATTTATATTGATGGAATTGAGTCTATTCAGCGTAGATTCTTGAAATATATGCATTATAAAGCTTATGGTGTTTATCCTGTAATCGGCTATCCTCATCAAATATTGTTGGACACATTTTCTTTTACTTCTTTGGAGAACCGACGATGCTATGCCTCTTTGGTGTTCCTGGTTAAGTTGCTTGGTAATGCAATTGACTGCCCACCAATTCTAGAGAGGTTGCGGTTTCGTGTACCAAGGGTGGGCTCTCGACAGAATGAGACGTTTTATCTTCAGTCTCATCATACCAACGTCTTAAAGTTTTCGCCGATTTACACGATGTGTGGCAATTATAACGGTGGTCAATTTAGCTTTGACATTTTTTCTAGCAGCCTTAGCGACTTGAGGAGTAGCGTTAAACATTAATTTGCTTTCTCCTTTTTCTTTGTAGATGCCTTGGTCCAAAAACTGTAAATTTGTTACACATTTTAGATTTGGATGATTGTATTATATGGAAATTTTTCTGTTATTGTCCCTGTATAGTAAAGGGCTTCGCCTGTTTATACAGTGTAAAATAAAATAAAAAAAATAAAAAAAATAAAGGATGGAACAACAACAAAGCAAACACGAATATTCCTTGGTCTTTGCAAATACTACGGAAGATTCGACTTGAAATTTTTAGACGTGGAAGCTCCGCTCCACAAGCTAAGCGAAGTAAAGACACTTCACTGTGCCTGTTTCGAGCATAAATTAGTATCAGTGATTTTCGTAGCCATATCTTCATAATAATTAATATAATAACTATAATACGAGTATCATAATCAAGTTAGTAAAAGATCAACTAGGAAGAAGGTACCTATATCTGCGTGTTCTCTCCACTGCTCGTCCTCGTCTACCTAGAGCATTTATTGAAATTATTGGCCTTGGAAAATGTGGATGTAGGGATGCCAATCAAGCGAGCGAACTCCTTAACAACATCAGAGCTGCAAACGACACGTTGTTCTTGCGTAACAATTTTAACAGTGCCGTTAAATGGGATTCGGTTTAGATTTTGTGACCCTAAAAACAAAATATAGGGTATCCCTCACTGGTTTTAACCAGAGAGAAAGCGAAAATATTTTATATAATTTTTTATTTCTTCATTCCGCTTTCTTACCTAGAGTACCGACGTGGCAGCCTCTATGTTTTCTATGAAGATATTTGAAAGAAACAATAGTATGCTTTCAAAAGAGAAACGAATAACTTTAGGTCGAAATTGAAAACATTTCTCCTTTAATGCATACCATTTAAATAGGTACCTATTACTACGACGTTTTGAAAATGGTAAAGAACCCTGTTTGTTTACTTCACATTACATTTCTGTCAAAATAACCTACCTTTTAAGATAGATTGAAAATTTAATTAATATCATGTCATATCACAATTTAATACTTTTGAAAATCAAACGATACTGAGGGCCGGTTGCACATACGTAATTGAAAATTAATAAGATAATTATTACCGATTTCAAAATACATAATTTTGAAATACCTATGGCAAATATATTTTAATTGTTTGCATTTTAAACAGTAAACTACATTTATACAAATGAGCTGTAATTTATTTCCAGTAATATCAGACTGATATTTTGCTTGCCAGACTGATAGTGCCTTTTAAAATCAGGGATTATCTAACAAATTTTTAATTAAGGTCGTGCAACCGGGCCTCAATATTTAAAAAACAACAATGGATAACATTATGTAGGTAGATAATTCATGAATGTTTAATACATTTTGTGAAATAGAAATTAAGACATTTATTCAAAGATTTCTACATCCATGAGAAAATAATTTGAATGTACATTTTTGACTTTTTATGATATTGAGATCCTAAACTAGGTGCAGGCCATTTGAAACGTCTTTGCACAGGTGTACCTATTTATGTATTTATGTATTTTTCGAAGGAAGACTAAGTAGGTCGGTACAGGTACACTATTTTATTTCTTCGAAAAATGAACAAGGTATTGAGAACATGTAAACTTTTTATGACACTGTAGGTATATGTTGAGGGAAGTCATGTCTTTACTTGTTTAAATTAAACTGTTGATGCCAACATTTGTTTTTTTCAGCAGCACTGAAATGTTATACATATTTCATATTGTTATAAAATCTCTAAAATGTGTATACCGAGCTTACAGCAGCTAGTTTTTCCTGTAAATAAGATGATGCCTTATTACAAGCTCTTATAATACAACTTCTTTTCTTTTTGCAGTGTGTGGTAAATCACTATTATTTTGAATTTGAATGGGGTTAGGGAGATTTTATAACGAATAAACAAAGCATCATAAGAAAAAAAAGACTTAAAGTTTCCAGTCAACACCGATGTACCTACCTACATGATGGTCTAGGTCATTTTTTTGACGAGGTATCATCAGTAAGTTACCTTTTTTTCAAAAGATTCACTGAAATGATCCGATTGAAATTTATGTATGTTTTTTATATCTATACTTTTAACCAACAAACTTTTCAAACTTCGATATTTTTACTGCAGTAATGAGAATGTAGACGATGGATTTAGCGATTCTAACAGAAGCGTCAGATTTAAACTTCGATATTCTTAAGGTTTTACTAATAGGAATATCAAATTTCAACTTCTACAATATTCTCACTGCAGTAATGAGAATATAAAACATTGGCTTGGGATTTCCACCAATAGGTGGAATTAGATTTTTTTATTTTATCAATTCCGTGGTAAAAATTAGAGAGAATTACCGTTGATTTATTAGGTCTCACTCAAAACTATTTTTGTATATTTTATAACATTTTTATTACGACTAAATTTTGGCTTGCTAGAACCATTGTTCGTGGTAATTGTGTTCATATGAAAGTGAGAGTAGTACTCATTTTTGATACTCATTTCAGCAGCTAACTTTTGGAAAATTAGTTTCACCATTGCGGATAATATATATATAGATAAAAGTTCTTTAAAAATTTTCAATGAATAGCTCATAGCAGCTAATTTCGAGGTTGGAATTATTCGGTACCAATACCTGCATGAAGCTGGTAGGTAAATCTTCATCATAATGGATGCTTACAAATATTTGAGAACAGTGTTATGTTACCTAAATAAATAGTTAAAATGCTGTACCTACATATTATTGTATTTTATACAAAATTTAAGTTGTTTCAATTTTGTTTCTAATCATTAATTACTTAAATAATAAGCTTTACAATGACCAAGTATTAAATAATTAGGCAAGGTGATAATTATTTATGACAGCTCGTATTTATACACTTAATATTCGTTCGTTATTAAAATACATAAGGAATAATAATTAAAATTGAGTCTTATTTAGCATGATCGACGTTAACATATAGGCCTTTTCTGATACCCCCTGAATAGGGATTCTTTTTGTATTAAAGAAATGCCTAAAACAACAAATATGTGTAATGTGTGCACTTCTGATATAAAAGTAAGTTAACTGATGAACAGTGCTATTATCGCCAGTAAAGTGACACTTTTTGCAGCAAGACTTGATCAAATAACAAAGGCTGTTCGTTTTTCGATGCTAACCATGGGTATCTCCTAAACGCTAAAAGATACAGGGTCCGTTAAATTAGAGAAAAGCTGCTCTATTTTGTGACCATTCGAATTCGTCGGACAAACAAGATATCTGGGACCGTTCCTGAAATATCCTGAAAAAACTACAAAATCGAGATCTCTTATTTTTGCCATATCTTTTTTATTATTGGAGATTAATAAATAATTTTTTGTGGGCTAACATAAGCTATCCATCTGACATTTAAAAAATTTTCAATGCCAACTAGATGCCAGAGTTTTCATAGTCAAATTTTGTTTTTACGGCTTATGCAAGACTACAAAAAATTATTTATTAATCTCCAATAATAAAAAAAGCGTATGGAAAAAAAAATCGATTTTTCAGGTTTTTTCAGGATATTCAGGAACGCTCTCAGACATCTTGTGTATCTCGATGGAAGCGAAATGGCCCGAAACATAGAACAGTTTTTCTCTAATTTAACGGACCCTGT
Organism: Malachius bipustulatus; assembly: GCA_910589415.1. Classification (NCBI taxonomy): domain Eukaryota; kingdom Metazoa; phylum Arthropoda; class Insecta; order Coleoptera; family Melyridae; genus Malachius; species Malachius bipustulatus. The sequence goes on along the minus strand of OU342635.1, from coordinate 42,602,868 downwards.
GTCTCTTAGCGTTTAGGAGATACTCATGGTTAACTTCGAAAAACGGACATCCTGTATATACTTACCAAATGTAAAATAATGTTATTTGGAAACTAGTTAGTAGGTTAGTCAATTAAAAAAGCTGCAAAATTCATAGATTGAATTTCATAAAGAATTATTGTTTATATAGCATATATGTTGACGGATTTGAATATTATAAAACTTTTGAATAGTCTTCTGCACCATACAGATGGTCAACAATTTGATGTTCACCATTATTGGAATCTTGCAAAGTCCCTTTTACCTTTCCATTTCTTCGTGAATACAGACGATACCACGCACTAGTATGGTTTATCGCTAACCGCTGACGAGATATAGGGTGTTATTTTTAGAAAACAAAATATGTAAGTCAAAATGAAAGCAACCATAATTATATTCTTATCAATTATTATAATAAGTTCTAGTTGAAAAAAGTAATCGATACGAATGACTAGAATCAAACAACAAAATTAGGTCGGTTGGCATTTTTAATTTCGAAATCTTCAAAACCCTCATTTAACAAAAAACTTGTATAGAACTCGGAATGAATATGTAAAAAACTATCGTTGTCAAAATTACAGATACTTTTAAAATGGCTCGTTCAACGAAACGAGAGAGAACTGCTGCTTTTTTGATGAAAATTTGACTGCTGAGCGGTTGTCACTTTTTTTGCAGGAAGAAAACCTTACATTTTTAGCACTTACATATCCTAGCGGCTAGCAGGTGGATAGGACGATGACGACTGATGGCCTTTGCTCTCACCCGATATGACACCCCTAAATTTTTTCTTGGAAAGCAATTAAAATCAAGGTTTTACATCAATAGACCAAGAAATTTAGAAGATCTGCAGCGTCAATTCCCAAAGATATGAAAAATATCGCTTTTGATGCCAATCCGCCTGTAATACCCTCTTGCCGGAGAGTGTTAAGAAGTTTTCGGTCAACAATTTGAACAATGTCGATGAGTATCTGTATTTCTAACAAAACACCCTGTGTCTTGTCAGCGGTTGGCAATAAACCGCTATCGTGTGTTATATCACTGTTTTCATGAAGAAGAGGACAATCTATTTCTGACAAAAAAGGGAGGGTTCCTATAACAAAATATGATGACGACATAGCTCAAAAATGTGGTCTGATAAAAAAATTCATATTGATACATGCGTTTTTTATAAAATAAAATTGATTTGTTTGGGGATTTAAAAAATAAACGTTAAGTCAAAAAGTTATGAATATTGTGCGGAACTTATACAGGGTCGTATAAAGAATGTCACACATAAAGTACGCATCATATGGGAAAAATTCTTCCTTTTTGATTTAGGAAAAAAAATAGTTTGTGCTTTAAAAATGATGACAAATGACATGCACGCCACTTGTCACGTGTCTTTTACAACTGTCAAATTTGACATTTTTTTGCAAAAAATTACAAAATATGGCATTAGTTTTAATAATTATGATTTTTTAAAACTAATTTAATTTAATTTATTCAAAACCTACAAATTTTTTATAGATAGGTAGGTACTGTGCTTGTTTTTTATTGAAAAGCAGGGAAAATGCAACAGAAATTTGTTTTTATTTTTTCAAGTAAAGTGTTAGCAAAAAAACTGTAATTAAATTGTTCTTCAAAACCATGATTATACATAAAAGTTAGCAGTGTGCATTGACAGACAGTCCCCAAAAAGTCAAAATTTCTATTCCGTTTTTTCTCAAATGAAAATTTGAAAATATTATGTATAACAATAAATATTATCATGTCCAGTACAGTAAACAATACAGTAAATGATACAATAAACATTAGGTGATATAATAAACGTGATATAATAAACGCACTGTATAAAAAAAATATACAATAACAGTCTTATAGCTAATGAACCCACATATTTGCCAAATCCAAAAAAATGGAATCACAATGAAAAAAATATATAGATAATTATCTGCTGACTACCGAACTGACTTAGGTAACACAGGACTCACAGGTTTTTATAAGTTATAATCACTGAATGAAAATTGTTTATTAAAATAGTAGATCGAAAATCATTCTACTGACCTGCATTACGTATAATTATGTTTAGGTGTTGAAAGTCATTAGGAATTCTTGATTTTTTTATCATGACATGGTCGAATCTGAAAAAACCTTTACATTTTCTTAATCATTTTTATTAAGAAGTGGTATAAGTTAAAAAGTAGTGTATCGATGAAAATTGATTCAAATAAGCCCTTTAAAAGTCTATTTTAATGTCGAAATGTATAGTTATAGGTTATAATGTACTACTGGCTGAATAATACTTGGCATAGGATTTTTGAGTTGACAAAGATGAAATTACACTAAATACTGTAAACGCAAAAGAGAAGGCGATAGATATCCCAGTTGAATTACTCGCCAGCGAGTTGTTTAACCTGTCAATTTTTAACTAATTTGTCGTGACACAAGTTTTTGTTGTCGCTTCGTTAATTTCCGTTTCAATATGACAACATGTAGATTCTCCAACCTCTCTTAATGCGCTATTATTCTCCTATTTTTGTAACATACCTAGCATCATTCAGCCAACACGGTACTATATCGAAATAATTGAATCACTGGTTCAAAAAAGATTCTGCTTTTATAATAATACATACCTATTTTAAAATGCTTTCAAGAAATAATTGTAAACAATAATAATTATTATTAATAAAATATAAAGCCGAAAATATTTATTTAAATTCACTACAAACTTTTATTTCCTGAAAAATTAAAAACACCAAGGACACACTTTTTGCGTTGAGTACCTCTGGTTGAAATGCTTGTTTCAATCGAGACCATTTAAGACTTCAAGATGATCTTTAGATGCAAACATTTTGTCAAATAAGTGAGTAAAAAATTACAGAATCTATTTATCTCTCCTTCAACTTTCTTTAGGCGAACTGATTGACGACGACTAAATTGGTGGTAGCCGCGAGCCGTGATACCTCTTAACGACTCATGCAACGTAATACATACTGTTAATTGGGATTCTATGCATATGAAGCAAGTATAACCTCTTTAAGATGTACAAGTGGCGCAGTCACTCCATGTTCATTGGCTGTAATTTTTTTATGAATGAAAAACTTTATTTCTGTAATCCAATTTTTATTTTCAAAAAGTCGAGAAAATTATATCGGTCAAGTGTTTTTTTTTCGGTTGTGGCTTGTGCAGTATGTGGCGTTGCTCTCGTTGCTCACATGTTCTCCAGTCCCAATTCATCCAATTGAAGGGGAAAGTCGTTGAAACGTTGAGCATGGCTCTATAGCGCTAGCGTCGCCGTTCATAGTAGTCATTTTTATTGGCCGGCGGCGTTTTGGGAAAAATAAGGTCCGATGACGCCTCCAGCGTAACCAGCACACCAAACAGTAATTTGGAGCGGGTGTATTAGCTCTTCGTGGGTTATACGCGCATTTTTGGTGCGCCGAACACCTTTCTAGAGGTTATAACCAACCTCTAGATGTGAGCAAAATCCGAAAAGTTGTAGAGCTATTATCTTCACACGTGCGTCCACATAGCCCAAATGCATGACATTAATTAAGCTAGATTTTTTTAAGAAAGAACAGTACAATCTGGAAAGGCGTCAAGAGATGTGGACTGCTCGAGCAATCCATTGGTTTTGGGAGATGTGTAGCTTAGAGGTTTGGGTACTTTGACACGAGGTAGAGATGTAGAGAGGTACAAAGAACCCAAACGAAGGCGTGGGTATGAGTGAAAAATCACTCTCCTGTAGATCCAAATGACAATGTCGCCTGTACCTACCTAATCCCTTTCCACAACTAGGTCAATCATATGCTTCAGTAATATGTCGTAGCAGCCTTTTCGCGAATAGTTACTCTACTATAAATTAAACAATATTTCTGTGTACAGTCTTTTTCTCTTGGTTTTCCTCTTTTGTCAATTATTGCTTTTCTTATAGTATGTCAAATGATTTTCTTATGTTTTTCTATATATTAATGACTGTTATAGTCACTGATATATCAATCAATTTCCCTTTATGTCAAATTGGTTTCACTTTGTATCAATTGCTTTTCCCATTTACATGCAGTAACAGTATCATAAACATTGGAAAAGCATTTGGTATAAAGGGAATCTAATTTGACAAAAGAGGAATTTATATTGAAAAGTAACACTGATTTTTTGCTAAATAGGAAAATCATTTGACAAATATATTGAAACACAATAATTGAGAAAAGACGAAAACCAAATGAAAAAGACTGCAAGTAGGTACCTATAATATTTTCGGAGCCACGTAATTTGACTTTTGTTTTTGAGCCAGGAAAATTCGATCCACTAAATCTAAATGGCTATTTATTTTACAATGGAAAAAATTATATATCTAATATCGAAAAACGTGATTATCTGATTGTCGGAACGTTTATCTACGTTGAATTTGAATTTTTCAAACTGGTCGCCTTTTGTAGTAATCGAAGTTGCCTGGTAATAAAACGATTAAATTCGATAAATGTTTTAATTTAATTGAAATTGAAAAAAGTTTTTCGAATATTCTGATAAGTTTTGAATGGGTGAATTTAATTATATGGATTAAATCCATATTATATTTGGTTATATCCATATTAAAATTAATGGATAGTACCTAATTATTATGAAAATTGCCCTAATAATTCCTGTTGAATATAAATTTGATGATATGTGAGTGTTAACTTAACAGTAGCTATACCTAAGCGGCCATATCGAGGAAAAATAACTCATTTTTTCCCTGCTTATTTACTTTTTCCTGGATAAAAAGCAGTTCATATAAAAAGGCATTTTTATATCTGCCAAAGGATCTGATGGGAACTACACAGAAAATGAAGAGCAAATAGCTCTACTTCTGCTAAGAAACTCACTTTCCAGGCAGTGCACTGAAAGTAGGGAACGAGGATTCGTTCGAATCTGGTAAACCCACGAAAGAAGATTGGGAGGTCGCGAAAACCATCTGCACCTCCGAAAGACTGAAATGGGCAATTGGCACCTTTCAACCATTCAAATCACCCGGGGTGGATGGCATATTCCCGGCTCTTCTGCAAAGAGGACTGGAGGATCTCATGTCACACCTGGTAAGAATATTCAGAAGCAGCCTGGCTATGGGATATATACCACAAGCCTGGAGGAAGGCGCAAGTCATCTTTATTCCTAAGGCAGGAAGAAAGGACACCTCTCTCCCGAAGTCATTTAGACCCATCTGTCTTACCTCCTTCTTACTAAAGACGATGGAGAATATCATTGATAATCACATCAGAACGGAAACACTGAACAGGGGACCACTACACCCAAGCCAGCATGCATACAGAGCGGGCAGATCGACAGAGACCGGGTTGAGTTATTTATTTGTTTTCTGTATGAGCTGACAAAAAAAGATTCAGGACACTCTGGAGTACAAGGAAACGGCCATTTGCGCCTTTCTGGACATAGAAGGAGCATTCGACAACACCTCTTGCGATGCTATCAAGAAAGCCCTAACTAAAAAAGGCATAAACAGCACAACATCCCATTGGATTCAACAAATGCTAGAATAATTGGAACCAAAGTGGGCGATGACACCATCCGGGTGAAAACAACAAAAGGATGCCCACAAGGAGGGGTGTTATCCCCCCTCCTATGGAGCCTGGTAGTAGACGAGCTCCTCGGGCTACTCACCGAGAACGGCATTACCTGCATCGGGTATGCCGATGACATCGTCATCATGGCCAGAGGAAAATTTGAAGGAACACTCTGCGATATAGTACAGATGGGGTTAAAGATAATCTTGAAATGGTGCCAGGAAATACGACTCAACATCAATCCTATAAAAACTACACTGATACCATTCACAAGAAAAAAACAAGCTTCCAAACCTCAAAACCATCGACTTAAATGGAGTCGAGTTAGAATGGAAGGAAGAAGTAAAATATCTGGGAATAACACTGGATAAGAAGCTAATGTGGAACAAGCACTTGAGTGCAACAGAAAGTAAGGCCACATCCGCGTACTCATGGTGTGCAGGAGAATGGCGGGGAATGCATGGGGTTGCAACCCATCCATTTTACGCTGGATGTACACCATGCTAGTGAGACCCATCATCACATACGGAGCGGTCGTCTGGTACAAGAGGACCAAGCTAATAACAGCGAGGAAAACACTCGAAAAGATCCAGAAACTTGACTGCCTCTGCATCACAGGAGCAATGAGAACATGCCCAACAGCAGCGTTGGAAGTAATTCTAGATCTCACACCACACTGCACTTAGTGATTGAGAGAAGTGCCGCAGAGGCTCAACTCAGAATGTCAAGAATGGGGATCAGGGGGGCACTACGGACCGAGGGGAATCAACCCCTGAACATCTGTAAAAACCTCCTGATAATGCCAAAAGACAAAACTGTCAAGAAATTCAGCTTCAAGAGAAACTTCATCATGGAACTGCCTACGAAAGAAGAATGGAGCAACACATCCATTCACACTTTCAAAGAAGGTACAATAAGATGGTACACAGACGGCTCAAAGGCCACCGAGGGAACTGGGGCAGGAATATATGGGCAAGGCACCAACTACTCCGAGCCGATGGGAACATCCCCAAGCATACTTCAAGCCGAACTGTACGCAATAGAAGTATGCGCCCAAATAAACCTCGACAGAAACTATAAAAATAGGGAAATAGCAATACTGACAGACAGTCAAGCAACCATAAAGACGCTGAGCTCTCCTATCATCAGCTCAAAAATGGCATGGAACTGCCTACAAAAACTCAATAAACTAGGCAGAGAGAACAAAATTCACCTCAAATGGATACCAGGACACACTGGGATTGAGGGAAACGAACGTGCCCACTCATTGGCAAGAAAAGGAGCATCGACACCCTTTATAGGACCAGAACCATTCTGTAGCCTTGAAGACACGTTCTTCAAGGCAGAACTTCGGAAGGAAGAAGAAAAACTGAGAGAAATCTATTGGAATAACCTCTCAGGATTGAGACAATCCAAGGAGCTCCCGGGAACTTTAACCGAGAAAGGTTAAGGAAACTCCTGACCCTCAACAAATGAAGTCTCAGAATGCTAACAGGATTCCTAACAGGTCATTTCAAGCTCAATGAACACCTGAGGAAACTTGGTACAGAAAAAGATGGCGTTTGCAGACTCTGCAGGGAAGAAAACGAGACGCCTCGTCACCTATTGATGAACTGCGAAGCACTAGAACGTGAAAGAAACTATGTTCTGGGCCAACACCAGCTCAACGGGGGAGCTTTGCCCGGCCTTGATCCCCTTCAAATCCTGAAATTCCTAAGGGAAGCGGAGTTGGAGAGGCTGCTTCAATGAAGGGAATATACTCCAAAGAAGCAGAGAAGAGGGGGCACAATAGATCTGTAATAGGTCGCAGCGCATCTGACACCCTCAATATCAATATCAATATCAATCTGCCAAAGGAGATAAAATGTCATACTTTTTGCCCATCCAAGAACAAAATAGTTTTTTTACCTTAACAAATGAGATAGATTTAAAGAACTTCAATATCGAAATTGATCTTCCTTTGATAGCCCTAATCAGTTAACAGGTTAGCGTAATCAGTTAACAGGTCAGACTTATTCGAATTGAAATCAATTTTGACAATCAAAAAATAATGTGGACTTTAATCATCTTAGAAAATCGACCTGATTTTCTCTAAGTAGTTTAAGAGTTATAAACAAGTGAATATAGCTTTTTTTCACTTTCAAAATAGTGCACATCAGAAACTGCTCCAAATATCTCAAAAGGCCTGCATGTCCCTATCTTAACTTTTCATGTAAAAAAAGACTTTTCGTGCTAAAAGACTTGCTCTGTGCTTTTTTATACTCCATCTAAAAAAACCATCTGCATTTTATTTTTTCAGACAATTTAAAAATATAATAATATACTAGGTGTCCCCCTTAAAATAACGAACTAGATTTCCACTTCCAAATATTTCCGTAAGTGCAGCCATCTTGAAAATATTTTCTAATAATTTCTCATCTTGTTCACCTATGGCTGATTTTTGTTATTTTGGGGCTCTAGGATCAATATTTCCAGAGATATAACCGCTCCGTACCCTTAACTGATCACCCAGTATACAGTACCGAAATCAGGAATTGCGGTCAGTGATTCAGGCCAGTGCAACGTGCAAGGCTATTGCCCCGATGTGCAAAATGTCCGGGCTGATAGTGGAGCGAACTGGTATCACCGGTTAAACAGGCTAGTCTAAGGATAGGTGTGGAAGAGTTTAAGTGATCGATATGAATGTAGGAATTTTCTAAAGAGAGATAAAGACAAGAATTGACCTTAGACCAAATACGTTCAATTAAATGGTAGTTGAGTGTATTTAATTACTTAGACCCGCCCGTCCTTAATTTTTTTTAATACGATCGTGTAGGCTTTACTACTACTAACTTCAGAAATTGTTGATAATGTCATTATTGTTAAGTTGAATAAGCAAAACAATTTAAAGTTACCAGATAACAATAAACGTTAGCATCAGATGCCCCGGTGGATACAGGAACATCGACGTTTGACTGATTATTTTCAACTCATTAGTCTGCTATATCAACCAAGAATACATATACCTACGGAGAGGAGTGTGTCGAATAGAGAAAACTAACGACCCATACAAGTAGTCGTTTATTAGATTGGAAATTTTGTTGGGATTAAGGTCCATTTTTAACATTTGACATATCACTTTTACGTGAAAAGTTCTATCTCAGTCGGCTCAAAATTTGAAAATGGGGGGATGATTATAAACGTCCTCACTGTGTATGTTTCTACATCAGGTATTTTTTATGGAACCTGAAATTTAAATTTAGCCAATTCGTCTGCGTTGTCTAGGTTTTCTACGAGACAATAATTGTTTTCCGCTGTTTTCTGGTGGCGTTGGTATGGATGTTGGTGCTTGCTTTTTCTAGAAGTTTCTTCTATTTGCTCAAGTAATTGTTGACAGCTATGTATTTGCGAGATGTCCTGCTTATTTACATTAGAAACAGTCACAATATTAACATTTAGAACAGGTTCTTCTACTAACTCTTCAGTCTCACTAAATTGTTACAAGTGGTACCAATTTCTTGATTGCTTTTTAATTATTGCTTAGATACTAAACAATACACTAAACAGAATTTTACATCTTGTGCCCCTACCATAATAATGATATTTTTTTGAAAACTTTCAGATGATAATTCGACTTTTGAGTCTGTACTAATAAATTATGGTTTATTGCCATAATAAGAATTTTCCAAGTTATTCTGGGAGTACTAGAACGCTTATCAAAAGTGATGGTCGGTTATTGGTAAATGGCATAAAGATTTGGACCGATATCATCTTCCATCTAGGCTTGTAAAATATCCTTTTGATTGTGGACGTTGCGATAAACGTGGATAATGCTTTGTAGGCCTGGTACAATGTTACTAACACAATAATTCACTGGCGATCGTCGTTGCTTTCCAGTATAGCTGATGCTTCAAACTTAAGAAAGATCGTAAAAATTTCAGTAGTTACTTGGCAGCTTGCTAAGATTTCAAAGGAAGTAGAGAGATAAATTCCGAAAGATGATCATAATCATTTAGTAGCTACCTGAACTCTACGTCTTGACAAGATTGGTATAGTCCTGTCAACGCAACCATACCGTCCTCTCATTATCAGGTAAAAAAGCAGAAAATTAAATGATCTTACGGGATATCGTAGGTTTTTTTTCTGAGTTGATGACAGATCTTAATTTTGTTTACATGCTTTATTTCAAACAAGATTAGATTTTTTATTGCAGATTTAACAGTTTTTAACACACTTTAATTTTAGTTCATATATTAAGTTTTTTGTTACTTTAAAATTACATTGGAAATCACCTCTTGAATTATTTTTGTATAAGCTTGGGAACGGCATGTATTTATTCAGGCAAAGTCCTCCGTATTACAGACTCAACAAAATACAGTTCTTCCACATCGGTTGGTCCTCTGTATGTCTCCCGCAGTAAATAGGGCAGTGTGCCAAGCGAGTGCTCTGGGAGTCAACGCCCTTGCGGCCCCGTGTTCTCCCCCTGATTTCGCAGTGCAGTTCCCCTGTCCCCAACCTACAGCCACCGTAGTGGCGGCGGCGCTGCGACAGTAGGGAATTGGCCCGACTTATCACCGATCGCCCTTGATTCATGATATCTGGACCCGTTCGATGTTGGGTGCTAGGATTATTTTGACATTTGCGGTGGGTGTAAATTGGTGACCTTGTAATAAACAAACTTATCAAGGATAATTGAAAATTCAAATAAATAAAAACCTTGTTTGTCTGCTATACCATAGGTTCTTTCTAGCTTGAAAAATATTGTTTTTGTTAAAAATATTTAAACCTGAGAAAATATGTAGTGAATCTGTGAAGAGCATGTGCCACAAGCATCTTTTTAACATTTTTTTCTCTTCTTGCTATCTATTTCTCAAGATCATTGACAAAAAATTAACGCAAAAAGTTGACCTTAACCAAGAATGAAGTGAAAATGACTCCGAAAAAGATATGGGATAAATGATTGCCAACCAGCACATAAAAAAGTACCTATTTATTGAAGTTTTTTAGTCTAATAATAAAATTTAGTTTTCCCAGATTAAGAAAAATTATTGGTTTCCTCTAGTTAACACCAAATGTGTCAAATAGTAAAAATATGAATGGAATGTGAACAATTCACAAAAATATCAGAAGCTTCTAATGAACGTAGACCAAATGGAAACAAAATGTGTTGGATTTTTACGAAATATGTTCAAGATATAAGTATACTAATCAGGCTAGGTTAATTAATTTAAATATCAATGTATGTTACCAGTGAAAATGTATGAAAGCCAAATATACAGGTACTATAGTTGAACCAGAAATATAACGAAATGATTTCTGTTATTTTATCACTTTTTTGATTATTGACCTATTATTGAAGTCATAAAATATGATTGTATAACAAATAGATCATTTCTTTATATTTCTTGGTCGACTTATTATGCACTGATAAAGAAGAAGGCAATCAAATTAATGTTATTACCTATAGTAATCATTATGTAAAGATCTTTTGAAGTTTTTAGTAAGTACTTGCCAATAGACACCCCGAATTAAGTGAGATTTTATAGATTTTTGTATGCTGTAACAAACAAAATGAAAGTATCGTTTCTGTTACTGGTTTAAAATCGTACCATCTATGCTTTTAAGGAAAAAAAATTCGGGGCATAAGACAAAATTTCTCATGCATTTTTCATGGTATAAACATTTTTTTTAAGATGAAACAAGTTGGGCAGCGGAAAGATGAACTTTTTAAAAAAAAAAAAAAAATCGTAAAGCTGAACGGTTTTTCACACCACATAAATATTATATAGCGCATCTATTTCAAATCAATTAAAGCGATCGTGATGTAAATCGGATATCAACGCTGTCTAGCGTCATCCGGAGTACTCTCTTTGCACCAGAAAGACACAGAACTCCTTAAAGACTAGCTTTCGCGAATAGATTGAAACGTTATAAGAAGTAGATACTAACTGAGAACATTATGTTCCTATTTCCATACGTTTAGAGGGTGCGACACTAAATCATCTATCTTCAACTAAGGAAAAAAAAAATTGTCCTCTTGTCCAGAAAACCACAGGACTCAATGTCACGGTTACCATCTATCCATGCAAATATGAGGATACAGCACCGAGGCATATCACAATATCACAGATTATGTAAAATGCTTTTTCGTTGCTTTATTTGATAGCAAATTGGAGGAGGAATGTGCAAGTTCAAAAATGGTATGACAGTAACAGAGAAACCAGTACCCGGTGCCTTATGAACATTCACTTCATTGACTTGTAGGAAAGGATGTAGCGGATAGCGGAGTATGTGGTTGCAGGAAAGTTGAGTTGAAGTGCACTGCTGCCTCACTCTTTTAGTGGTCACTGGTCAGTCATACGAAAATCTACCGGAGGTTCGCATCGAATTTGAAGACGAAGATGAGGAAGAATTATCGATGAAAGCCCAATGGATGTTCAGAAGCACTGCTGATGATGACATTGAGGAAGCAGATTAACGGCCACTTCAACCAACCAGGACAAAAATGTTAGGGGAGGGGGGATTGTCAATAGTATAATCGGGTGGCGCAAGCGTCGTTTCCATCTCTAAGATCTCGAAGCTGTATCTGAAGATAGAGAGCTATCGACAATAAAAAAGGCACAATATGGACTCTAATACTTTATGGTGGTGTGGATATGAGTTTTTTAATTGACAAAATCCAAATTAACTACGTCAAGGATGGCAAAGCATAATGGAAAAAGTCCAAAAGTTGGTCTTTTAGACTGACAAAAAATTATATATACAAAAAAATGTGAGTAATTTAATCTCTTCAACTGTATTATAGACATTTTTCTCATTGATTCTACTGCTGCAAGAAAGCGCTTTTCCCCCATCAAGGTCGAAAAATTGGATCTTTTGTCAAGCCTTGCCACACAATATATTAATGTTAAACTATTACTTCCCCCCAATTTTGCCAGAGCACAACTCACTACTGTCTGAATTACAGAGTGTTTCGCATAAGAACCGACACGGAGCAGGGACGTGTAGGGTAACCTAAAATATGATGATTAACGTAACTTATCTCTATACCAAGTTGCACTTCTGAGAAGTTATAGTCCTTCGATATAGGGGTTTGAAATTTCAAATAAAATCAATATCTCAGCTATACTTGAGCTTAGAAAAACCAAATTTAGTGCACGTTGTGAATGTACCAAGAGCATTCATCAACAGTTAATAAAGTTAAACTCGAGGTTAAACTTTAGCATTTTAAAGGATTGATAAGGTACCTATAAAGCACACTCAAAATGTTACAGTATTTTTAAACCGTTTTCCGATTCAAGAAATTATTACTCCGTTTTATGAGGAATTTTATTCTAAAACTTTTATTTTTCTTATTATTTATTTGTGACTTTTTCACTCGTTTTTTTTTCAAAAATCTTTGTCGTTTTCAATTTTTCTTCCTAATCGTCAAGCTAGACATTTAATTTAAAAGCCAAATTTTGAAACTCATCGAAATTCAAAAATTGGCTTTTAAATTAAATGTCAAACTTGAGGATCAAAAAGAAACATTTTTGTCAGTAAGAGAAGTTAAATCACCATATTTTGGGTTCCCTTACACGTCCCTGATCTGCGTCGGTTCTTATTCGAAACATCCTGTATACTAAGTTCTACCCCTTAGAAGTTAAAGGCCTTGTGATAAGGGTTTCAAATTTCGAATAAAATCAATATATCGGTTGAACTTAAACTTAGAAAAAACAAATTTGGTACACGTTGTGAGTGTACCAAGAGCATTCGTTGACAGTAAATAGAGTTAAATTGCAGCATTTTAAAGGGTTGATAGGGGATGATTCACCCTTGAAATGTTACATAATTTTTAACCCGTAGTGGGTCGATTTAAGAAATTATTACTTTATTTCGTGGGGAATTTAATTCTCAAACTTTTATTTCTCTTATTATTTTCAAAAAACGCGAATAACTAAAAAAAATGTTGCAGTTGTGTTATTTAAAATCATAGAATATTCAAAAGTTGGCTTTTAAATTAAATGTCAAACTTAATATCAGGAAGAAAGTTGAAAATGACAAAGTTTTTGAAAATAACAAAAAAATAGTTTGACAATTCAATTCTACATGGAATAAAGTAATAATTTCTTACTTTTCTGGCATTTTTTTCTCTTCTTAGGTTTCAAAAAACTTTGTCGAATTTGACATTTAATAAAGCAAACTTTGGGACTTTCGATGATTTTAAATAACACAACTACGATACTTTTTTAATAATTCGGGTTTTTGTTTAAAACGACAAAGTTTTTTGAAAAATAATAGGAGAAGAGAAAGTTGATAATTACATTTCCTATAAAATAAAGCATTTTTTTTATCTGTCAACTGAATAAAAGATTATGTTACATTTTAAAGGTGCATCATTCCCTATCAATCCCCTTATCAACCTTTTAAAATGCTACAATTCAACTCTACTCATTGTCAATGATACACCCATAACGTGTAACAAATTTGATTTCTGAAATTTCAAGTATGACTGAGAAATTGATTTTATTCGAAATTTGAAACCCCTATTTCAAAGTCTATAACTTGTCAGTGGCGCACTTAGTATACAGATAAGTTGTGTCAAGTCACCATACTTTGAGGTCCCCTACAAGCCCCTGCTCTGTGCCGGTTCTTATTAGAAACACCCTGTATAATTAAAAATTTTAGTTAGGTAGTAAATTATGTTAGATGCTTTTTGTATTTTAGGACATAGTTGCGTTAGGATTCGTCTTGAATCTGTATATGTCTCTAGCACGGGCCAGAAAATGTGTTTTTTCATCAATAAAATGTCATGTCAACAGTTTTTTCCCTTTGAGAATGTGACTTAAAATTTAGTCGTCTTTTGGCCGTTTAGTAAACTATACAATTTGAACGATAATCTCCCTTACTCCAAAAGTATAGACCTAAGCAGGAAAAATTCACATGAATTAATAACCCATAAGCCCATAATAAATCAGAACTTCCTAGCACACAGTGAAAGATCCTACACTTTGAACCACGGGCAGATTTTCTCCTGTGCCTGTGAGTAGCCCAATTCTTGGCAGAATTCAGATATTTTATTACCGAATATAAAAGATTATAAGCCTCTTCTACTACTTATAAATCTTGTAATGCGTAACATTTATAACAGGTGAGTAAATAAATTTTCACAATGATTATTGTTTTAATAATTTATTTGATAATTAATTATGAAAACTTTACACAATGTCTGCGTTTACGAGCACTAAGGTACCATTAGGGACAATTTCCAATTAAACCGATGTTTCAAGTCATACAATATATTCTCACAATATCGATTTACAGATAGACCCTTAAATGGTGTAGGTAAATATCCCTGAACAACCGATAATAATAATTATTTCTCTCGTATTGTAGGAGTATAATTCCCACACCCAAAGACCGTATCTAGGTTACGGGGTTACTAGCCCTCGTCACCGTAGCGTGTGGTGAAGGGGACCGGGGGGGGCTACGCTACTATACTCCACTCCCGGTGGTGGATCGATGGGGGCGGCGGCCCGGGTAGCAATGCAAGTGGGTCACCGGGGCATCGGCCCGCCCCGTCAGCTGATTCTGAACCTGGCATCGGCACAGGACTCTGCCCTAAGCTCAGAACGTGTAGCAAGAGAGAAATATTTTCTTTCCATGGAATATGAACAGATCAGATTAATAATAATAATAATCATAGTCATGTTACGCTTAATAATTAAGGACAAATGTAAATTTGGAAAATACGTTTTTCAAGGATATATTGTCATTTTTAAATAAAATAAATTATTTTTATGTTATTGCGAGTTGATAATATAATTATGTTGATTTGTATGCAGTGCGAAAAATGTTAAACTCCTTGAAAAAATTCCTCCTTAGTACTTAGGCCTTTATTTATCAAATATACAGTGTGTCCCCGGATAGGTGAAACGACTCTTATAAAAAGTAGAGCACAAAAAAGCTGACCACAAGTTTTACTCATTAACGTCAAATTATTAATTTAATCTGAAGAGGGGGTTAATGCACGACTTTGCCTGGCAAAGGATTGATTTCCATGGTGCGGTAACAATTTTAACACTTGTTCCATAATAGTTATTTATGATATAAGTGGGAACGGCACGCACTTACTTCTATAGTTTGTTGTTTTGATGTTTCATTACCACACTAGTGCGGTAATACGGATTATTACCTAACCCTAATGAGTGGGATAAGTGCTCCCTACCTAATTACAATAAATAATATTAATATTATTATTGTGGGAGTTACCTAATAACAAAACGATAGTCACACTGACATCAACTTGAGTTTGGCACTATCTTTTCAAATACACTCATTTTGAATTTTTGTAAGATATAACATATCAAGTACGAATCAGCAGTAACCCAGAAATTTAAATCAACGTGAGAGACTTAAAATTTGGTTTAGCAAAAAAAAAGAGTTCCCAGATGATTTAAGAGTTTGCGGTGGTAAAAAGAAGCAGCGTTCGGCGAAATGGATTGAAGACAGAGCATTGCAGGAGAGGAGTGAATCTGGTTTTCTATGTGCATATACATTCCCAATCATTAAGTAGCAGAAAACCCGAAGCAAGATGGAAGTGCATGGGACTTAAATTCTTGGAACATATTGTTAAAATGTAGATGGGTAAACGTATTCTTTTTGTGCGTCCACAATGTTTTTGTAGTGTGACAGTGTACATAAGTCAGGTCACAAGTTGTAGCTGTCATTGATTACGTAGAAAAACGTGCAGAATGACGAAGCAACAATAATAGCGATTGGCGATGTACCTACGAATTGTTTATAATAAAAAACTCGACCTGACAGTGCTTGGGCTGCTAAAATCTTTTTCCTACCAAAGCGTTGATGACTGACTTATGAGAAACGCTGGATAAACATTTGACATATCAGAATTTTGACTGAACTATGCTGGTCTTAGGATTCATTAAGTGAACAGGGATAAAAGATTAGAAAACTGTAAACGCAAAAGAGAAGGCGATAGATATCCCAGTAGAATTACTTGCCAGCGATGTTGTCTAGTCTGTAAATTTTTAAATAATTTGTCGTGACATAAGTTGCAATTTGTTGTCGCTTCGCTAATCTCCGTATTAAAATGACAACATACCTATACACATTCTCCATGCTCTCTTGATGCACATTGGCTCGATGTAGCTATCTTCCTCCCGTGTAGTTCTACATGCCCAACATGATGCAGTCAACACGGTATAGCTAAAGTTTGAGAACTGCTTATCGTAAAGCATATATCACCAACAGTATTTTAAAAGATATTCGTTCAGCTGGTATCTATCCACACATTTGTGAGAACGAGAACTTCCATATTGCTTTACATACTCCAAATCCAATCAACACTGGGATTGTTACTTCACCTGAAGTAGTTCATTCATATCCAAAGCAGAAAAAAGGCTACCAATTCGAGATAGGAAAGCAGGTAAGACCCACATAGTAACAGACACTTCAGAAAAAAAGGAAATAATAAGAGTAAGAGACTACATGAGATAAACAGAACATGAATGCAGATAGAGAGAAAGTAAGAGAAAATAATACTCTGATTCATAAAATGAAGAGGTGTGGAAAGATAAAGGCAAAGACAGCAATGCTTATGATGAAAGGACGGCAACATCGGAGCTTGTTGCAGAAGATATCCGAGACGTGAAACTAAAAGAGAAAGATTACATATTAGTGAAATATTCGCAAAAGGGAGGGTCCATGAAATATTTTGTCAGTCAAATTTGCTCTAAAGACCCAAATTTACTAAAATTTTAAATAAAATTCTACATAATATGTATCGCTATAAGCAATAAATAATAAATTTATATTAAATTCCGATAAAGTAATTGACTTCGGCGAGGAAGATTATGAAATTATTCTGCAAGGTAGAAAAACTCAAAGAGTAGATATCGCAAACTAAAGTACGTACGCTACAGAAGGGCTATGGCAAACGGCCGACAGTTTTGATGACATTATTGAGACCCACAGTTTAGATATACCTAATTCAGTTAGCATCCAATTGATTTTCTGACAAATCTAAGAAAAATTTTACTGTACTTATATTTGAAATTTAATTCAGAAAAATTATTTGCTATTTGACAAAATAATCAGAAAATAATATTATTACAAAATAATCGGATTTATCAGGAACACAATACTTTTACAGACCAAGCTCGGGTAGGTATTAGTTAGGGCCGCGGTGACAAAAGTGCCTTGCAACTCCCAAACGAATGAGAAGCACGGTTTTGTATAGTTCGAGTGTCGTTCTCGAAATCCGTGTTGTCGAGTAGGAGTCTGGCGTTAATTCGGCGTTGGGCGGCTATAGTATTTTTTCCGAATTTTGCCCAGCGGTTCCTAAAATTCTTTCCCAAACGGATGAAAATTACTGGAGGGCATCTACGCAAACCCCGAATTACCGGAAAAATATTTTCATCCGATTTGATCCTTGCCGTAGCCTGCAGTACAATTAAATTGACCAATTTGCAAATTTTCATCCATTTTGGAATTACTTTATCAAATTTGGCCCATTTAAATTTTGGAAAATTGTTACAAAGCGATCGCGATACATAGAGCAAAATAAAATTTTTTACATATTCTCAGACACGAACTAGTTCAAATTCTCAGTTCAAATGAGAAAAATTTTTCCCCCCCTTTTTTCCATTTTTTTTAGAGCTTCTGGAAGAGCTCTTTGCAAATATCAAATCGGATGAAAATATTTTTCCGGTAATTGGGGGTTTGCGTAGATGCCCTCCAGTAATTTTCATCCGTTTGGGAAATAATTTTTGGAACCGCTGGGCAAAATTCGGAAAAAATACTATAGCCGCCCAACGCCGAGCGCCAGACCCCTACTCGACAACACGGATTTCGAGAACGACACTCGAACTATACAAAACCGTGCTTCTCATCCGTTTGGGAGTTGCAAGGCACTTTTGTCACCGCGGCCCTAACTATATACACCGTGTTTTATATTAAGTCGGCACTATTGCTTACTTCGTTATTATATAAGCTAGAAAGTCGGTTAAATTAGCAAACTAATAGTATTTTTTCTCTTGAATAAAATGGCGAAAGCAGAAAAACAATAATTGAACATCGTGTTTTCGAGATATTTTAAAAAATGTAATGTTTTTAATGGAACATCCGTACCTACCTATATTTTTTGATGAATCGTTTGCAAATTTTTTTTTAAAGGAAAAAGTCTTTATGCACTATGATCCTAAAATAATATATTCATTAATTATTTATTATTTTATAACTCCCAAAGAAGGCTGCGACAATTATTATTGTAATTTAGTGTACCTACGTAATGTAAGGTAAAAAAATTATGCCGTCCTCAATAGTGTATTTTTCGGGGGTAATTACACGAGAGCTTATTTTTTATCCGGATAAAGATGCAGTTTTAACGAAAATTTGTTTTTTATTGGCAATTTGACGAGTTGAATTACCAAAGAAAAAACAAATTTGAGTTTAAAAGTGCATCTTTATCCGGATAAAAAATATAAGCTCGTGTGTAATTTAGGGAGATAATTTAACGAATAACAAATCACTCATTTCTTTGTTTGCAACAAATCGTTCATATGATAATAATTATTAATAAATGACGTTTATTAATTTGTCAATTAATATCACCTTGGTAACTACTTACTTGATTTTGCGTCTAAAAAGCTAGCTTACATTTTATCCAGATGCAAAGTTAGGGCTAACTTTATCCGATGTCAAAGTGACAAAAACACTATTCCTTATGTCATTTTTAATACATGAGTTAAATTATCAATAAAAAATACACTAAAAATTGAAATGATTACCTTGAAAAGGATTTAGAGCCGGTTGTTCGTACGTCAGTTAAAAATTTTGAGATAATTACTGATTTTAAAATGCTCTGTATTATCAAACCATTGGTCTGATATTTCTGAAAATGAATTCTGCTCGCTTTAAGAAAAGTTAATTACTCATTAAAAATACAAGATCATTAATTATATTCGCCGTATTTTCAAAATTTGCAATTTAAAATCAGTAGTTATCTCAAAATTTTTAACTGACGTACGAACAACCGGCCCTTAATTTTACATAAACAAATAACAGAACTTGTTTGTGTTGTAAAATTTTATTATTTTAGGATCATAGTGCATAGAGATTTTTTCCTTTAAAAAAAAATTTGCAACCGATCCATCTAAAAATATACAGGGTGTTCCATTAAAAAATATTCAGTTTTTTAAATACCTCGAAAACGCGATGTTCAACTGTTTTCATCGTTTTATTCAGGAGAAAAAATATTACTAGTTTGCTAATTTAACCGACTTTCTAGGTTAAATAATAACGAAGTTAGCAATAGTGCCGACTTAATATACGGTGTATAAGTGACCAGATGATCGTTGGCGACTTTTAACCGACCTAGTGCTGAAAATTGCACTTTCATTCGTACCTTAAATTTTTCAACTTGAAAATATTAGGAACGTAATAAAATAAATCTTAAGTACCTTAGGTAATAATATTCACATTAAGTTACGAAACTTCTTAGAAAATTGTTGTGAATTCTAGAGTGCGACTTTTAAGCAACAGGTGCTTGGTATATGGAATAATAATGCTTTTTCAGAACTTACACTTCGTTTCCTTTAAAAACGTTATTTTATTTTCTTATACGCGAAATTAATATATTTTATTAAACAACTCATTAATAAACAGTTCTCGAATTACTAAGATGCTTTCTGAGACTTCTGAACATAAATTATGAGTTGTCTTTTTCCTTTCAGTTAGCTCAAAATCTATACTCGTCGCTTGTTAGGAATACATACCCTTACATACCCTTATATTATAGTATGGCACATCTGTACTTTAAAGTAAAACTTTACAATATTTGGATCTACATATAATTTGTAAATAAACAATAAGTTCATCACCCAAAAGAGTTAATTTGTTATGTAGCTGCGGCGCTAAAACAGGCGATGGGCGAGGTTCTTAAGAGAATGTGATTTAGAACTTGAACCAGCAAAGAGGAACTTAAAATCCTTTCACAACTTCAGATTCACCAATGAAACGTCAGTAGGTACCTACTTAGTATTAAAAAAAGTGGTAATGCTCTTACAAATGGTTCCTTCAAAAGATCCATGGAGCTTTTGCTTATCAAATTCAGGAAAACCACAAATTACCTTATCAATTCGAAAACCAAAATACAAAACCGTCAGAGAACTTACCGAGGTATCGAACTACGGAACTTTAGTTAAATTTATTTTTCTGCTTTTATAAGTACTTTTGCTAACCCAGTTGTATTAATATCAATTTATATTTCTTAAAATTTCAATTAAACAAACAAAATAAATAAGTTGAATGCTTTACTTCGTCAAAATCATTTAGGTGAAGAACGCGTATAATTTCGAAGTTCCACAAGCCCTGTCCTGTCCAGAGAGATAAAAATGAGGTAACGTTAATACGCACATTTTTTTTAAATAAAAAAATAAAACTAAGAACATATGCCAATTTGGTGGTGATGACTTGTAAAGGATATTATAAAATGAATACCTACTTCTTCATAAATTGTTGGTAGAAGAGTCGGAAAACTTTCACATTGAAGTTAAGAAGTGTCAATTTTATTATAAATGCAAAATTGAACTAAAATAATTGAAGCTTTTTTATCGAAACAAAATTTACCACATTGGTACTCCTTGTGGTTCTAACAATAATTTCTTTTTAATATAACTATTATAAAGTGTAATATATTGTATATTTTAATAATATTTATAGTATTATCTAAAAAAAGTTGTTGATGTACCTTGAGCTTTGCGGCTAATTTATTTCGCATTATGTTAGAAAAACTCTTTCGATTTTAATAATAGTAATACTTATTTAAAATTCGTTGCAAAAGTCGATAACTAAATTGACAACAGTGTAACTATTTACGAAAATTTGATGAAAGTAGTACTTGATTTTCGGTCATGACTATCTTCTAGTATAAAATGTTAAATTTCCTTCGTTCGCCAAACAAATTAATTTGCGTGATTCGCAAGTAAGTCCTGTGCCGATGCCGTCTATTCTTGTTCTAAATACATATATTTATGTAATGTAGATACTACACAGATTCAAGTCCGTAATTATTATTAATAATAATATTATGTCGATAATGTTTAAGGTAAATTTAATTACAGTACAGCATTACAGACCGTCACAGAACAACACTCTTATGTACTTAAAACACTCTTGAAGGAAACTCCTAAAGTTATTCCATTCAAGCTTCGCACCAAAGATCCGGATTTTTTGAACAGTAACACTTGAAGACTTGACTCTGACAATCCTGAGGATCCTTACCTTGATGGTCTTGGAGGGAGATCACAAAAACTCTCGAGTCAATCATCCAGGGAGGATCCTCTTGAAAGTCCAGGGACTCCCCGACGCGGTCAGCTATTCTTCAGATGGACTAGTTGATGCGTTCAGGATGCCCATCTCCTTCCGAAGGCTGTATTGCTCGTCTGAGTCCGATGGCAGTGTGTTTAGATTTTAGAACATGGATGTTTTGGCATTTCGGACACCAACCTGACCCGTTGGACGCGTCCGCGCGGCATCGTAGCGACGTGTTTCACTCGGCGGTGCACGGACCGAACGCGTCCACGTGAGCGATAATCCCAAAAAGTCGCTCGCGACTTATCGACAAGTCCAACAAAGATTTATTATTTTAGTAGTTATTAAAATACCATCTAATATAGACCTACGTTCTTTTCATTTGCATGAAAATTAGTTATACAAAGTCCGAAAATGGCGATTGTAAACGTGCCCGCTCGAAAGCTGCGGACGTCACTTACAGGTTCGCTTTTACATTATTTATATAAATTAGTTAATCAATTTAATAATGTACAGTTTATGTATAATTAGTAATTTTCTATCGTGTTTATCATTCATATCACAAACAATCCATGTGTTAATTACAAAACGAAGGACAATTGAGCAATGTACCACCAAAGTACCCAATCAATAAATATATCTCAATATATCCTAAACAACTCGTCTTATAAATATCTCTCTATTTTAAAGACTTCGGCTATATCAATGTGTCTTCTTAAAAATAATTAACTTCAGCTCGTCTGTTGAGTACTCGTATTATGTCTCACAAATTTATTATAAAAAGTACAAAGCAACTTTAACTAGGTGCCGACGAAACCGCTCCAATGAGCCTCGTAGAAATGCGCTCGCGTATCGTACACAACAACAAACCACTTAATAAGCATCAAATACTAGTTATTAATAGTCTCGATACCGTATCAATATTAATTATCAATATATCCAAAAATAATTTACATGATTATTATTATAACAGGAAGTCGACCGACTAAGCGTGCGTCCGTGCACCAGGTATCCGCACTTCGCAAAGGTGCCCCCTAGCGACGCGCGCGGGCAAGGTAGGGGCTTTGTGCTTGTGACGTTGGCAGTGTGTCATAGGGGGCTCTGGCTCAGAGCCGGTCCTCCTCCTCTTCCTCTTCCTCAACCTCCTCGATCACGCCCTCGTTCTCTTCCTTATAGCCGGGGTGCTCGCTGATCGCGTAGTAGTTACCGTTGTAGATGACCCCCAGCTCACGCAGAACGTCTCCGCGAATTGTCGCCTTTATAGTCCAGTTATAGCAATCGTCGCTTTCGCTCTCCCTGCGAACAGAAATCACATAAAAAGCTGTTAATTGTAGATACTTAGTCGCTACAAAACTTTATAGAACTACCAAGACGCCAAAAATTCTCTAAGCTAATTCAATATAAGATGTGAGATTATTATTTGTTCAACAATACTCATCTAAAAATTCTGTAAAAATCATGTGTATACAGGCTGTCCCAGAGGGCATGCATCAAGCGAAATCCAGTGGTAGTTGGGGGTCATTTGAAAAATAAAAATTCCACAAGTAGTGGTCCTATTGTTTACGGTTTATTAGTTATTCGCAATTTAATTTTTTTGAAAACTTGTTACATTCGATAAGAAAAAATACAAAAATACTTATTTTTTGTAAATAAATTTTTACGTTATAGATGTTTCAGAATAACGTCTTATTCTGACAGTTGTTATTTTGGAATTATTCTTCTTTGCATATTATAAAAGTTATAGGCTATTTTTCTTCGATTTTATTCTTCTTCTTCTATAAATTCCAGGTTTCTGTAATTTAGATAACTTTTCCTTTGCATTCAGGAATATAGAACCATTGCTCATAAAATATTTAAATGAAATATTAAATGTAGTTGTGTTAGAAATTATCATAAATGAGGTTTATGGCTAAGTTGTGCTGTCTTTTGTGTAATTAGTTGTCTATTAATGTTTTTCGATAACCCTAGTGCAATTTAATTGTTTGATAATAGAAATTTCTCTGTTAAAGTGGTTTACTGACATTGGTATCATAACAGCTCCGTGTATCATTGAATTAGGTATACCTATGCTGAAAGTTTGTGTGAAATTGGATGATTTGAATCGAATGGTCATATTTGTATGTGTTGGTTTTCTAATAGACAGAAAAGTCAAACTGATTATTTAGTCTTGTTGTAGATAAGTCTAAAAAGTTTATAGAGTTTATTTTCTTCACATTCTACTGTAAACCTAATATTTGGATGTTAGGCTATTATTGATGAAATTAAGAAAGTTACCTAAATGTCTAGAGAACCTACAAAACAAAAAAGAACATCGTGTACATATTATCTAAATCCTTGATGTTATCTTTTTTATCTGAATGGAAGTTTTTCTTTTCAAGACTATTCATGAAAATATCTGAAATCTGGGAAATTGGACTACTCGTTGGAAGGTCTTCATTTTGAAAGTAGAACTTATTATCAAAGGAAAAGTAATTTTGGGATATACAAACATTGAATCCATTACTTCAGGTAATAAACTTCCAGCTAAGCTTAACACAATCTTGAAAAATTTTAATTACACTTCAAAATGCACCGTCAAAAATTCACTAGACTTAATACAAAAGCTTAAACAACAGTCTGTTCCACACAATGGCAAATTAGTTTCCTTCGATGTTCAGAGCATGTTTTCTTCAGTTCCTCCACGAGAAGTTCCATGCTTCAAAACTTATTAGAATCCAACAATATTTTACGTTAGAGAAAATCATGAAAAAGCGGGAAGACAGTCTGTAGCAACAGAAAACTAGTGAAGGAAAGCTACTGAA
Source organism: Malachius bipustulatus (assembly GCA_910589415.1). Classification (NCBI taxonomy): domain Eukaryota; kingdom Metazoa; phylum Arthropoda; class Insecta; order Coleoptera; family Melyridae; genus Malachius; species Malachius bipustulatus. The sequence goes on along the minus strand of OU342635.1, from coordinate 42,578,219 downwards.
GCAACAGAAATACAGTGAAGAGAAGCTGCTAAAAGTTATTCAGCAACAAAGGGGAGATTATATGTGTAAAATAAATAAAGTACAACAAGACTTTGGTTGTGTGAAGTCAATAGTGTTCGAGTGACTTCGAGAATATACTCAAAAGTCTCGAAAGTTTCCAGGTGAAAAATTCTCCATGTGCCGCATCTGCGAACTGTTTTGGCTCAAAAGTGAAACCCCCGGCGTACGATGTAACAACACCCTGATGTGCATACAAAATGCAATTTCAGGCAGCCTGCATAGCTAACGGGTGGAGCGACGCAGAGAAGGCAACAGCACTGGGTCTTGCCCCTTCGCGGGTAAGCTGTGGACATGCTGCAAACACTGCCGGTAGAACTGCACTCAAATTATGACAAATCAAGTGCAGCATTAGAACTTAGATTCGGCAATCGTCATATAGCGCAGGTTTTCCAAAATCAGTTATGAGTAAAGTATAGAAGACGAAAAAATCGCAACAGGAGTTCGAAGCCAATGTGAACAGGATTGTTCACCAAGCTTACCCAGACTTACCGCAGAGTTTTAAAGAACAGCTAGCTGGATGGTTGATCAGTTACCTACTCTCGTAGAAGATCTGTCGAGTATTATGGTTACTTTCATGGGTGATACCTAGCTGGCGAGAGTGAACTCTGTCAGGGACCTGGGTGTTCTGTTTGATGGGAGTTTTAACTTTGCTACTCACATCTCTGACATTGTTAGCCGCGCCCTTAAAGCTTTCGGCTTCATATACATATACAAACTGTAAAGAGTTCACGAATGTTGGTGCATTGGTAACACTGTTTTACACGTTTGTTAGATCTAGACTTGATTTAGGTTTCCTATTCCCCAAGTTCATATTCACGCCTTGGAGAGTGTTGTGCTCTGACTAGGTCGCCGCTATACTTAATGTGTGCTCATTTCAATAGTGTTAGCGATTGCTGTGACTTAAACCATGACAATGCATTGCCTTATTATTGAGAAATGGTCTGGTAGCTGTAGATATTAGCGAATTTATGTTTGTAAATTTACTGGTAGTAGTAAATTTAGTACTGTTCTTGTTATTCTTTCTTTAGTACTTTGTTAGTCAATTTAGTACTGTTCTCAATTATTCTTACTTATTACTGTAGTTTTAATTTACTTTTAAGTTTGTGATTCTGTAGGAAATAGCTATTTATGATATTAGTGTTAAAAGTGAAGTTTTATTTTACGAGTGAAAAGGTTTGTGAAATGAGCGAAGCGTAGCGGAGCGAATTTTATAAATTCACGAAGAAAATAAAATCACTTTTAAGACGAATATCGTAGAATGGTTTTTGTAAAACTGCTCTATTTTGATAATAAAATTGATGAATTTAGAATGACACGCAACTTCAAATTACATTTTCAAATATTACAGATAAGTACAAGTGTACTATGCATAGATACCGTTGCCGACGCTATGGTTACTAACAAATGCGTGCATACAAATAAAAGAGATGTCATAATAATTATTATTGACATCAAGTTGCAATTTCTGAACAATTATTATTGTCTTGAATTATTTACTAGGTACTTATTTTTTATTAATATGTTTGCCAGTAATAAAAATAATATGAAAAAATCTTACTACCGAAGTGACCCAGATTGCCTTTACAAAAATGTCAATGCGCATGTTAAAATCGAAAACGTGGAGTTCCTTCCAACCACTTATATTCTATGTAATACGTCAAATGTCACTTTGTAAACACATGGCAAAATTCAACGGAAATTGGATGGAAGACATGCTGGTAAAATTACGAAGACTAATGTAAAACGAATGTGAAACGAATGATCGACATAATGAGCTAAACAGGCTATACATAGGGGTGACCCCCCAAAACGTGGCTTCTTCTTCGGCACTTCCTGAATAGACGACCACATCAAGTTAGCAGCGATTTATTTAAAGGTTACCTCGTGCTCGAGTGTTGCTTCCAAACCAAAAACAAAAGCTTTGTTATTATCTCTTGTAAGTACGATTCCACCTGTTATTTATTATTGTTGATTTTTATGTCTGTTTAACATTACCCAAGTAAGTACCTACATACCTACTTACTGCATAATTATTTTAAATCATGTTAATTCGATAGCAAAATTATTAATCTTTCATATTAATTGGGGTGAATTTCATCACATGTTAAATGCCATGCTTTATTTTTACCTGCAGTTTATTCAACAGATTTGTTTAAATTAATTTATTTCACAATTTCTAAATAACGTGTTTTTATTAAGAAATAATTTCTAAAATAATGATAGGAAATTCTGAATTGGCTTAAAGAAGGCTTATTGAATAATAAATAATAATAATAATTCTCACATTCCTGTAGGTACCTATGAAGGGTTATTTTTAACGATCTTATTTTAATCACATCTCTCACACGTGCATGGTTTTTGTTAGAAATATATTAACAAATTGTAAAGAACTTCTTTCTCTTATTTTATACTTTATGTATCATTCGAAACTGAACTAACATAGGGTCACCTTTATATTTTATTGTAGTTTACGAACCAAATGGTACCGCTCTATTTATTCATGTTACAACAATTCATGCCTGCATTTATTAACCTGTGTGTGTCAAAATGTTCATTTAATTCTTCTACATTTTATTTTATGCTCTTTACTGAGAACGTAACCGAACCTAACCATTTATCAAACCAACCATTTTGTGTATCTCCAGAATGATGTTTAGTCGACTCGCTTCATTCTTATTGTATATGTTCTAACCATTTTCTAACAATCGATTGCTACCATTCACATTTTATAAACATGTACCTACTTATTATATCTTGCCATGCTTTTACCTCATGTCACATGTTCGCTCTTTATTCTTTTTTTTCATGCCTTATTTGATCGCTTACTTAATCGATGTCTTATTTAAATTGTCTACTGAACATACTTGATTTAATTGCTGTTTATTGACTTATACTTTTTGATTATTTATTTATACTTCATGAACATATTTATTCGACAAAACTGTACAATCAATTATTATTTATCTTGTTTTCAAATTGATCTTTGTAAATGTAAATTCAGGTTCTCTTAGTTTCTGTGAAATCAATCAACGTAAAGGTTATTTCTTGTTCTTCACAATTCAAAAGGGTGGATCATTTTGATTGATAATTGTTTACCGAACTATTGAACTACGAATGTATGGGCCTTATATGAATCTAACTAACATTTTCGTCCTTGCCAGAGAAGCCATTAAACAACCAACGGGTAGCATCCTAACCACGGATCTCGGACAGGGGCTCCTCCAACTCTAGGCGGATAGCATCCTAACCACGGACCTCGTTACACTGTCATACTAACAAAACCATTCCCATGGTTATCTTGAAGACCTAGATTTCTGTGGTAATGCTTCTGTTTAAAATGATTCGCGCAAATGAGTCAGAATTAAAGAGGGTTCATTAGTTTTGGTGACAGTTGTCGAGAAGATTGACCTACGCTTTTCAAACCTACCGTTGATTCTTTTCATTTCGGGATAATGATCGAGGTTTTCTCGGCCACGCTCTTTTACTCGGGAGTCCCAGTGAGCGTAATAGGCACTGTTAGGCTTCTCTTAGAAAAAAGTAGGTGTTTTTAGAATTCATTTGTTTCAATAATCTCAAATCTCCCACCTTTTGCCTTCATGTCTGTGTATAAAAGAACCAATAACAAGGCCGCTACGAACGCAACGGAAGGTCCAAACAAGGTGAAAACTAGACGAACACGAGCCCAGGTAAAACCAAAAACACAGGTAAAACCACGATCACAAACAGTAAGTAATGTTGGCCATTTTATTTGAAATCAGGGCGGGATAACTTTAAATTCAAATCAAATACACAGCAGGATACACAGTACATGAAGCATTGTGGAGGTTTGAGATTATTTTAATGGTTTTCTTGTTTTTTGTTTGATTCTATTTTTTTCGGCGACGACAATCTTTTCTTTGGTATTTTTTTTTCTCTTCAACCCTTCTCTTTGATGGTTTTTTTCTTCAGCCTCGAAACACACATTTTCAAGTCGAGCGTTCAGTCCAAAAGTTGCAATTCAAGGTGTCACAGTTCTTCAGACACATTCAAAGCAATCGTTAAATAAAGAAAGGAGAAAAACAAGGACGCAGTCCTCCCGACAAGTTCAAAGAGTGACAACGATTCAGGTCAGGAGCGCAGAAACACAGCCGAAACACGATCATGCTTTAAAACACCCGTGGGGCCACACAACGCAGGGGCGGGGGGCACACAAAAACACCCACGGGGCCACACAACGCAGGGGCGAGGCGCACACAAAAACACCCACGGGGACACACCACGCAGGGCGCGGAGGGACACAAAACCACTCACGGGGTCACACGAAGCAGAGGGGAGGGGGCCACACAAAACCACCCATGGGGCCACACAACGCAGGGGCGGGGGGCACACAAAAACACCCACGGGGCTACACAACGCAGTGGCGGGAGGTACACAAAAACACCCACGGGGCCACACAAAAACATCCACGGGGTCACACAAAGCTGGGGCGGGGGGGGGGGGGGCACACGAAAACACTCATGGGACAACTCACAATGGAAACACAACCACTCACACATTTAAAACACTCCGAGTGATTCACGACAGCAGCACCGACACGCACACGCACTCAAAACACTCGTTCAAGCAGGGACGCAGACATTCACATACATTCAAAACACTCCGAGTGATTCACGGCAGGACCATCGACACTCGCACATATTCGAAATACCCAGGGTGGTTCACAACAGGGGCGCAGACATTCGCACACATGTGCAAAACACTCAGGGGGGCTACTCAAGCAGGGACTCTACACTCAGGGGGCCGTTCCAAGTAGAAACGCACCCGTTCAAAACACTCTGAACTCATTCGAAACGAGGGCAAAATCCTTCGCACACACTTGTTCAAATCAATCAAGGCGACATTCAGAACAGGGGCGAAGTTGTTCGCACTTGCCGAATCAAAATAAGGGAAACAAAACGACACACACACACACATCATTATTATTATTCCTTGTTTGAATGTCGATACTGCTGTATATATTTGGTTCGCAGGTTTATACGAATTTGGAAACGACTGGATCAGTGGAGTCAGACGTAGGAGCGTGGGCCCAACCCAGATGACAGCGGAACCAATCTAAGCCCTGACTCTAAGAGAAGTCGTGGCAACCAAGCGTGGTTCTCTCTGTGGTCAGTTACAACCATTCAGGGTCACTCGCTGGAATGGAAGTCTGGCTGCGCGGTAGTCGACGATACGAGTTCTGGCCGTGCTGGAGTCGACGATACGAGGACTGGCTGCGCTGGAGTCGACGATACGAGCTCAGGCTGCGCTGGAGGCAGCGATACAAGCTCAGCATTGTCTTAACGAGCTACGCAGTTGCCACCGATGGACAAAATTTTTCTTCGATCGCCAGGATGTCATTTGTTTCAATCAGTGTATCGATTTAAGGTCAGCAATTTCATGAAACATTGTGAACGACATGTGTCGTACTAGCTTTTAAGAGGAATAGGAATTGTTAGATTGCATTGTTGACATTTGTAAATAACCTGACATGAAGATAGATTCTTTTCAATGCCTTTCACTTACTATCTTCAAGTGGCGTCTGAAGTACGCCTGACAGAGGCGCACCTTAGTACCTATAACTGCAGTATAACAAGTAAGCAATTTAAATTGCTCTTACTAAGGAAGTAACGTCAGGGGTACAATATATACCCGTCATCACAACAATTATTTAGCAAGCCAAATGAGCAAAATCAATTACACTGGCAACAAAATATTTTGTCGCCTAATTTTCCACAATTTCAACCCAAAATGCCACCACAATACCAGCAGACGCAACTACCACCAGAATACCTACAGCACCAAATGCAAATACCTACCCAGCCATCAACCAGCCCATACCAAAAATCCACAATATCACAATCCACGACATATAATACTCAGAATATCAACCAAATATCTGAATCGGATTCAGACATTGCCGACCCCGAAGAAACACAAAATAAACATTCCTGGCAAAATGTGAAAGACATGAGAAAACGCAAAAAACAGGCAATCAGCAATGAAAACAGTGCTCCTGCTTCTCCCCAAATTATAACTCGCAACCGATACGACCCACTGCTCACTACAGCTGGAGACGAACGAACGAACATATACGGAGTCAAAAACTTCAAAGATTGATAAACACATTTCCGCAGTAACTGAGGAAGAAACATACTACAGTAAGGCATTACCGTTAAAAATGCTCATACAATTGAAACATACAGAAAGTTAGTGCGCCATCTACGAGAAGAAAAAAATATCCGTCACATACCAGCCAAAAGAAGACCGCGCTTACATAATTGTTGTGAGAAATCTCCACCATTCAGTCCCTATTGAAGATATCAGAAACGAAATAGAAAAAGCAGGCCATAAGGTTAGAAACATAATGAATATCAAACACAGAATCAGCAAAGAACCCCTCGCGTTATTATTCGTAGATTTAGAATCACAAGCAAACTACAAAGAAATATTCAACCTAGAATTTACAGAACAAAATACAGAACAAAAATCACAGTCGAACCACCCAGAAAAAACTCCAGCATAATCCAATGCCAAAGATGTCAAGCATAAGAACACTCGAAGACACATTGTACGAAACCATATAACTGTGTCAAATGCGGGGGACAACATGACACCAAAATATGCAAGAAGCCAAGGAATACCGCAGCGAAATGCGTTCTGTGCGGAAGTGATCATCCTGCAAATTATAAAGGGTACACAGTTTATAGAGATCTAATAGCAGCAAGGAACCACACAGGCAAGACAAACAATTATACCCATACAGAGCCATCCAACAAAGCGAGAAATACCCAAACAGCCGACCCAATCCCACACAACGTAAACTTCTCACAAAATGTCCCCCAACGTAACCAAAAATCAAGTTACGCAGATGTAACATCAAGATACCGAAACATCCAACCCACAAACATCAATGAGCAGATAACAGCATTCGTAAACGAATTCAAATCCATGTTTTTTCAGCCAATAAACCAAAATAGCATGATCCTCAATTTGCTAACAGCAGTCATGGGAAAAATTAACTCTTCGCACCCATCATCAGATTTGCCACATGGAATGCCAACGGACTGCTTAACCATAAGCAGGAGATAATAACATTCCTAAATTTAAACAAAATTGATATCCTTCTTATATCCGAAACGCACTTCACTGATCAAACAGTATTCGTCATACCACTCTACTCAGTCTACAATACACCGCACCCAGACGGCACCGCCCACGGGGGTTCAGCGATAATCGTTCGCTCAGCCATATCCCATCACGAACTACCACACTTCCGGTCAAACAAGGTGCAAGCAACAATCATCGAAGTAGATGCATCACCATGGAAATTCAAAGCCACCGCCATATAGGGTATACCTTTGGGAGATGATACCATTTGTATAGGCTAAACTGTCAGTCTGACAGTTCTAATTTTTTGCATATCTGTATTATAGAAAAAACACAACATTTTAAAAATATTGTTACGTCTTATTTTAATATTCTTTTATTTTAATCTTTTTATTCAATTTTGGCAACCTTGCCAGTTCCTGATGTTTGCTTCTTAGTAAGCAAGGAAAACAAAAACAGAAACAATACCTAGTTACGATTTTGTAAACTTAATGTCAATAATAATTAATAAATTACATCAATAAATTGAACCCTTTTGTGTTTCGAATGTGGGCAGTGAACATCCCCTACATTTGAGCTGGTCCTTCGAGCCGGATTGGTGTAATTTGTGGTCATTACAATGGTAATTATCATTTAAAGAAGGGTTGTATTAATTCATTTGCACTTTTCAAGAAGTTCAGACGCGAGACGCGAACGTCACGCTACGAACTTTGATTCAACCAGTCAAGGAGCAGGCATACGTTCCCGATTCAAGCGGAATCCAAGTACTCCGGAGATCGACGTGTCTGTTCTACTGCATTGGCTTCAACGGCGAGAACTCAGATTCATGGTGCATGCAGCAAGGTCGACCTTATCGTAACACATAATAAGGTTCATAATAACTGACGCCGAGTCTCTGAGTGAGTTCATTCCAGTCTTTCCATTTACAAACATTTCCACGTTTCCTTAATAAATTAATCATCGTTTCAATTCCTTATTAGTAGAAATTGAACAATTATAAGATTCGTCTTTAAGAATTAATAATTAATTCGTCATTTTTGAATCTTAGGTGATATAGGTACACACCTAGTAAATTTATTTAGGTTTATTCATTTAAATACTTATTCATTTAAAGAATAAATAAGTATAATACCTACACATTTTAGTAATTTGTGCAACAAATTATTACATTCATTTTCAATTCTTTATCTTTGTTTTGTCGCCTTCCTACAACAGTTCTCGACATGAGTAGTACGGGTGGAGATGATTCATTAGACACATTAATTAGAAAGCGTGGTACTATCAAACATAAATTAACATGCTTTCAAAAATTCTTCGACAAATGTAGTGACTCCGAAACTCTCGAATCTTGTTATGTTGAAGTTCAGTTGCGATTTTCAAAAATCGAACCATTGATGGATGAATTCGAGGAAATTCAGAGTGAAATTGAAACCATTGCAGAGGAGAAAGATTTGCCAGGGCATTATAAATATCGAGAGGAATTCGAAGGTACTTATTATTCCTACGTCGTTAAGACACAAAAAATCCTTGCTTCGCAGGAACAAGAAGGCGTGACAAGCGATCAACCTACAGATCCCGTTGATCCGGATCCCGTTGATCCAAATCTATCGCTTGTTACGACTCAACCATTTCATTTGCCACCGAACGTACAGTCATTTTCAACTGTGCCTCCTCAAGGCTTCGTACCCACACAGGGGGTACAGCCTCAGTCATTTCAGGGTGCAAGTTCGAGTAGGGGTCAAGATACATTATATCCCGCGAATACTTTACGTCTACCGACCATTGATTTGCCAAAATTCGCGGGAGACTATCATTCATGGCTGGAATTCAAGGACACTTTTCAAAGTCTAGTTCATAACAATGAACACATTCCGGACATTCTCAAATTTCACTATCTAAGGTCCTCACTGACAGGGTCTGCCTTACAACAGATTCATTCGGTAGAATTTTCAGTCTCCAATTACATTATCGCCTGGGAAGGGCTACTTGCTAGATATAATAACAATAGGTTATTAATTCACAACCATGTGAAGGCTATTTTCGAATTAGGAAATATTAAAAAGGAAACTCATTCCCAAATAAGACAATTAATGGATAAAATATCCAAACATTTACAATCATTAAAGTCATTGGGTGAACCGATTGAATACTGGGACACACTCGTGATCTATCTCATGTGTAACAAATTAGATGAAGATACACTGAAGCAATGGGAGCATAAGAAAGGAGAGATGAAAGAGGTAAAATTAGAGAACTTATACAATTTCCTCAAGACGAAGGCCGATGAGTTGGAAGCTCTCACCATGAGAGACTCCAATTGGAGAGGCAAAATTACGATGCCTTCTCCAAAAAGATGCAATCTCGCGCAAAACAAGGTAGGCAATATTAGTTGTTTCGTTTGCAAGGGTAAGCATTTTATTTACACTTGTACAGAGTTCTTAAATCTCTCAATCTCATCCAGGATCAAGAAGGTCAAGGAACTTAAGCTTTGCTTAAACTGCCTGGGCAACCATAAGTTAGAAACATGCACACGAGGGGGTTGCAGGATTTGCGGTTCTCGACATAATTCGTTATTGCATGAGTCGACTCCAATAATCAAGGAGGTGACAAACCACGCATCCCGTGGCTCCAATATACTTTTGGCTACTGCTCGTGTGGCTGTTTGCACCCCCACCAATGGGGAGGCTCAAGCCAGAGCTCTGTTAGATTGCGGTTCACAGAGCAATTTTATAACAAAGGATCTTTGCAATCAGCTGAGAATTGAATCAATTCCTACGAAAATATCAATAGTAGGAATAAGTGGTGCAATTTCTAGCATCAACGAGAGATGCATTATAACAATTGCATCCAATTGCTCTTCATATAAAAAATCCATATCCTGTTATGTTCTTGACGAAATAACAGATCAATTACCAGTCGTTGACTTGGATAATTGTTCTAATTGGAACATTCCTGACAGCATTAGTCTAGCAGACCCGAACTTCCATCAGTCGGGAGACATTCACCTTCTGCTAGGAGCAGGAGTCTTTTGGGACATATTAAACAATGGCAAGCTGCGCATTGATAACACGCAGCTGACTTTACAAAACACGTCCCTTGGTTGGATCGTGTCTGGTACCCATCCAGATGCTCCCACCAAAATGCACTGTCATTTTGCTAGAGACATTCATGACCAATTGGAGAAGTTCTGGGAAGTCGAGGAAGTATTGAGTCATCAATCAGTGCTTTCTCCAGATGAACAGAAATGCGAGAATATTTTTGAAGAAACTACAACACGTCACCACGACAGCAAGTTTGTTGTAAAAATTCCTTTGAAGGTCTCGCGAGAAGCCTTGGGTGACTCTAGAGCAGTAGCGCTAAAGAGATTTCTTAACTTACAACGGAAAATGCAGAATAATCCTCAATTTGGAAAACTTTATAACTCATTCATGAATGAGTATGAGACACTTGGACATATGTCCAGGGTAGATCCAAGAAATCTTCCCCCAGACATTTACTTTCTGCCACATCATGGTGTCACAAGAGATAACGGGAATACTACAAAACTTCGTGTAGTATTTGATGGCTCAGCAAGGAGCTCCACAGGATCATCACTTAATGATCTGCAATTCATAGGCCCAAAAGTTCAAGATAATCTTCATTCGATCTTTTTAAGATTTCGTGTTCCGAAATACATAATAGCTGCAGACATTAAAATGATGTATAGGCAAATTTGGGTAAATCACGAAGACCGTCCACTACAATTAATCCTTTGGACTTCGGAGCCTAGTGCTGAACCACAGGAGTACATGTTAAATACAGTCACATACGGGTTGGCTTCATCACCGTATTTGGCCACAAGATGTCTCAAACAGTTAGCTATTGAGGCAAAAGATAAATACCCAACGGCATCCCAGGTAATGTTGACAGACATTTATATGGATGACCTACTAACAGGCACTGATTCAGCTCACGAAACGGTGTCCTTAGCAAAGGATATCCAAGGTATCTTACATTCAGCAGGCTTTCCCCTGCATAAGTGGATTTCCAACAATGAGGAAATTCTATCACATTTCGTATCACCAGATACGGTTAAGGAGACCTTCTGTCAGTTGGGTGACTACACTGATAGTAAAACTTTGGGACTTTTGTGGTCCCCTCAAGAGGATGTATTAAGGTACTGTATCAAGGAATTTGACCCATCGGCAGTCAGTACGAAGAGATCGTTACTCTCTGACATTGCTCAGGTTTGGGATCCCTTGGGACTAGTTGCTCCATGTGTTATAAGGGCAAAGTTCATGTTGCAAAGGATGTGGCAACTCAAGTTGTCATGGGATGAACAAATTCCGAAAGACCTGCTTCAAGAATATCAGACATTTAGACAACAATTGTCCACATTAAATCAATTAAAGATCCCCAGAAGGATCTCTGGTAGTCCAGTGATGTCCATGCAACTTCATGGTTTTGGAGATGCTTCTCAGGAGGGATACGGTGCGTGTCTTTATATACGCACACAAATGACTGATGGACAAACTAATTGTAATTTGTTATGTGCTCGATCAAGGGTCGCACCCTTAAAAACTTTAACAATACCAAGACTTGAGCTTTGTGCTGCGCTTCTCTTGTCTGAACTAGTTGATAAGATCATAAATTCATTACGGGTCAATTTCGAGTCCATTCATTTGTGGTCTGACTCTTCCATTGTCCTCTGCTGGATACAAACAGTACCCAGTAAACTTCAAGTCTTTGTTTCGAACAGAGTCGCTCGCATTCAGACTCTTACCAAGGATAAACAATGGCATCACATTTCGTCTGGGGATAACCCCGCAGATATTGTTTCGCGTGGCACAGAGGCAGAGTCGCTTATATTTAACCCTCTTTGGTGGCACGGGCCAAGCTGGCTGCCCCTTTCCCCAGAAGAGTGGCCGATCTCGTCATTAGTTTTTGAACCTGAAATTCCGGAAATTCGCAAGGCGGCCAGATCACTGGTAACTTGTCAGGTGGGAAGTTTCAACATTTGGGATAGGTACTCGGATTTTAATAAATCAAAACGCATTACGGCGTATCTGCTTCGTTTCCTTAGTAACTGTAGGGCTTCACCGGAAAATAGAAAACAGGGACCTTTGACGGTTACAGAGCATAAAAATGCTGTCAATACATTAGTCAGATGTGCTCAGGCAGAAACATTCTCTAAGGAAATACAATGGTTGAAGGAAAATAACTCAAGGGTATACAAAGGCATTTTAAAACGCTTAAATCCGTTTATCGATGATTTTGGTCTTCTTCGGGTTGGTGGAAGACTAGAGAGTTCAAATTTTCCTTACGAGAAAAAACATCCTCTGTTCCTTTCTGCCAAACATCCCTTGACAAGGCAACTTTTTTTACATAAACATGTAACTCTTTTACATGCCCCTCCTCAATTACTTCTATCCTCAATCAGAGAAGAGTATTGGCCTTTGGGAGGTCGTTCTTTGGCACGTTCAACAGTTCACCGATGCGTACGCTGCTTTAAAACCAAACCTTATTCTTTAACTCCACAGATGGGTAACTTACCTCCATTACGAGTACAGGAAAATCTTCCCTTCTCTGTAAGTGGTACTGACTTTGCCGGACCCTTCCTCATTCGAGACAGAAGAGGTCGAAATTGTAAAACAATCAAATGTTATATTTGCCTTTTCATTTGTTTCACCACAAAGGCTATTCACTTGGAAATTGTCACGGATTTATCCACTCAGGGATTTATGATGTGTTTTAGAAGGTTTTTCTCACGTAGGGGTAAACCTTCCCATATATTTTCAGATAACGGTACAAATTATGTTGGTGCAAAAAATGAGCTTCGAGAGCTATATAAGTCACTTTCATCAAATCACACAGGTATTCACGATAATCTTACCTTAGAAGGTATTTCGTGGCATTTTATTCCTCCCCGTTCCCCTCATTTCGGCGGACTGTGGGAAGCTGGCGTTAAGACGGTTAAACATCACCTATTAAGGGTGATGAGAAAGACTCACTTCACCTATGAACAATTTAACACAACATTAATTCAAATTGAAGCGGTGATTAATTCCCGTCCACTCACTCCATTATCCTCGGATCCCAATGACCTTGAGGCTCTCACTCCGGCGCATTTTTTAATCGGGAGAAGGTTGACTGCCATTCCGGACCCCAACTACCAGTTTATCAAGGAGAATCGTCTCTCATACTACCAGCAGGTTATTGCCAAGCAGCAACACTTCTGACAGCGTTGGTGTCAGGAATATGTCGCAGAGCTTCAAGAACGTCAAAAATGGTTTCAGAATCTCCATAGTCTACAAGTGGGCTCCATGGTTCTTATTAAAGACAACAACGTACCTGTTCTTTTATGGCGATTAGGACGTGTTGTTGACATTCATAGTGGTGCTGACGGTGTAGCCAGGGTGGCCTCCATTAAAACTTCTAGTGGTGTAGTGAAACGAGCATTTACCAAAATTTGTCCTTTGCCAATAATTAATGAAGACTCAAGTGATAGTGAAAACTAATAATTAGACTCATTTGGCATTTTTTTGATCTTTAGATTACATGTTTCTTTATTATAGGACTTTTACTTGTTATGTTATGATAATGTTGTACTTAACAGTTATGTTAACGACACAATTATGTACCTTTGGAATATTGATATACTTTAGTAACCATATTATTGTGTTGAAAGTTAATACTTTCAAGGCGGCCAGAATGTTACGTCTTATTTTAATATTCTTTTATTTTAATCTTTTTATTCAATTTTGGCAACCTTGCCAGTTCCTGATGTTTGCTTCTTAGTAAGCAAGGAAAACAAAAACAGAAACAATACCTAGTTACGATTTTGTAAACTTAATGTCAATAATAATTAATAAATTACATCAATAAATTGAACCCTTTTGTGTTTCGAATGTGGGCAGTGAACATCCCCTACAAATATTTTCGGCACAACACCACTTCCGGTTATACCAGAAGTAAACACCAACTTCGGGTTTTTAAATAGAATTGTATAGGCTAAACTGTCAGTCTGACAGTTCTAATTTTTTGCATATCTGTATTATAGAAAAAACACAACATTTTAAAAATATTTTCGGCACAACACCACTTCCGGTTATACCAGAAGTAAACACCAACTTCGGGTTTTTAAATAGAACACCCTGTAAAACTTTATATTTTTTAAATGTCTGAAGAAATCTAATACAGGTGGTTTTCACCATTGGAATTTAGATTGAGCGGTTTATGAGTTATAAACAAGTGAAAATCGAAAATTTTCAACTTCAAAGCAGCGTAGAACTAGAACGGCTCAAGATATCTAAAAACGGTTTACATATCCCTATCTTAACTTTTCACATAGTATGCTACTATGTGGTTTAAATTTTAATACAGGGTGATGAAAAATCTGATAATTTTCATTACCCTGTATTAAAATGTCATGTCCGACATGAACCTGGATTTACTCACTAATGGAAAACCCAAGTACTGGCCAACGGACCCCACAAAAATTCCAGATCTGCTTGACTTCTTCATAACGAGCGGAATTCCCCGGAAAAATTGCATAGTCGACAGTTGCTTTGACCTCACTTCCGACCACACCCCGGTTATTCTTAGCATGAGTGCTGCCATTATCAGTAAACCTCCTCCACCAAAGCTAACATCAAAAAATACTGACTGGCACAAATTTCGATCCTACATTAATGAGGCTATTGACCTGCGACTACGAATCAAATGTCCCACCGATATAGATGAAGCCTGTACAACACTTCACTACGCTTTTTTTATTGAAAATACACATGCACTGCAGGGAAATCCCTATGACGCTCTGGGAGCGGTGCATGAGCGGAGATGTCGATTCACGTTGGCTTTGAATCACTGTAGGTTGTATACTTCGGGAAACACGCCCTTTGGAATGCTATTCCAAAGAGATGCGGTTTTATACATAAAAGAAGTCTGAAATAGGGTGGTACGAGGTGTAACGAGCTGAACCTGATACAGATGAGCGTCTGCGGCTCGACGTGTATTTCTGCCCGGTCTTTTTCTAGGTGGGATCAAGCGGGCCACGTCTTTTTGAACACTTTCCATAAAAATATCTGTAAAACAGATTCAGGTCAGCTACTCTTCTTCGATGTTCGAGAGTGTCTAAATTTCTTGTCAAAACTGGGTCCCCAAACAAGTGTATGGCTCTTTTCTGGATAGAGTCTAGTAGTCTCAGTGTATGTTTAGGAGCTGAGCTCCAAACATGTGAGCAGTACTCCAATGATGGACGGATTTGAGCCTTGTATAAGAGGAGAAGCTGTTGTGGTGTGTAAAATTTCTTCGTGCGGAAGAGTGTTCCAAGTTTTTGAGAAGCACTCTTCGCCAGACCTGCAACATGATGATGCCAAGACATGTTCGCTCCGAGACTCGCTCCAAGTAAACGAAGATATGACGCTGGAGTAAGAGAGTGTCCCGCCATCACCATATCTGGCTCCAAAACGTTGGCCTTTTTGGAGAAGATGACTGCTTGGGTTTTTCCAGCATTAAATTGAACTTGGTTTCTATCGCCCCAAGCTAGAATGTCTTGTAAGTCATTGATAAGTATGGCAACTTCTTGTTCCCTGCGAGTCTGTGCGTCGATGGCAGATGTTCGCGCATCTAAGGTATGAGAAGATATGAGTGTACTGTCATCGGCAAAACTGTACATTGGATTTTTTGTTGTTTCAAGCAAGTCGTTGATAAATATTAGAAAGAGAGTCGGAGATAAAATGGATCCCTGAGGCACACCGGCATTGATGGAAAGGGTTTCAGAAAGAGCTCCATCGACTACCACCTGTAATGAGCGATCTCCGAGATAACTCGCAAGCCACAAGCAGAATTTCTCGGGCATGCCATAAGCCTGCAGTTTTGCCAACAGTCCATCATGCCAGACACGGTCGAAAGCTCTAGAAATATCAAGCGCAACCCCTCGAGACTCCCCATGGTGCTCGATTGCGCTGTTCCACAGCTCGGTGACGTAGGTGAGGAGGTCACCAGTTGATCTCTGTTTACGGAATCCGTATTGGCGGTCGCTGATTATATTAGGTCCTTCCAAGTACCTTAAAAGATGTTGGTTAATAGCTTTCTCCATAATCTTGGATATTACTGAAAGCAGTGCCACTGGTCGATAGTTATTTGGTATAGTATTTTTGCCTTTCTTGGGAATAGGTTGGATCCGTGCACATTTCCAGCAGGAAGGAAATATTTCTTTTTTATACGACAGATTGAAAAGTCGACAGAAAACAGATGACAGCTCAGTGGTGCATTTTTAAGTACGATAACGGAAGGAATCATTGGCGGAGTTCTTCCCTGAAAGTCGACGGAAGAGTATGAAGAAAACACTCCAGCCAACAAGTTCGCCTTCTCCTTAGCCGTAGATGCGATGGTCCCGTCTGTACGTGTAAATGGTGGAATCGTGGATCTGGTGAAGTTCTGGCTGACTGCCTTAGTTACCGACCAAAAAGATTTAGAACCGTTTGGGCAGGAGAGAAGTTTGTTCCTAATTCTTTGGTTGTGAGTTTCCTTGGTTTGATCTATTATTTCCTTGCATCTGTTTCGAGCAAGGATGAAATTGTGGTGGTTTATGCCGTCGGGGCTCTTTCGCCATTGGCGAAAAGCCAGTTGTTTGGAGGCGATAGCTTCCTTGCATCTTTTGTTGAACCAAGGTTTGCTGTTTGAGGGCTGTTTTTTTGAAAAGGGAATGTAGGCTTCCATGCCTGTTAGGATGACTTGAGCAACATCCCTAGCGCAAACAGATGGGTCATTAGAGCCGAAACAAATACTCCTCCATGTAAAATCTCGATAATATTCCCTGAGTTCTTTCCATTTAGCAGATTTATAGTGCCAGACTACCCGCGGTTTATTTGCTTCTTTAATATTAGTAATTGGAAGGACACAAGATGTTGAGACGAGTTTGTGATCTGAGGAACCCAGTGGTGCTTTCACCGTGATAGTATATATTTGAGGGTTCGTGGTCAAAAACAGATACAACAGGCTAGCGAATTCTCCTTCGCGATCGGGAATGCGGGTTGGTTCATCAACGAGCTCGGTAAAACCGAAGCTGATCGCAAACGATTCCGCTTCACGGCCTTCTTCATCAGTGAAATTTTAGTATTTAAGCTAGTTGATGTTATGTACATTAAAATATCCCAAGATGGATATCTGGCTTTAGGGTAGTTTATCTGTATGAAGTCAACAGTTTTTATCAGGGACAAAAAAGTGTCCTATACTGTGTATCGCTGGATGGTCGGTACAAACAACAGATAAATCTCGTCGTTTGTCGGTCTGTTATCCTAAGCCACATGACGTCAAAGTCATTGGGCTCAAAGTCTTCCTCACGTTGGCAGGAGAGGTCACTTCTGACAAAAATGCCAATTCCGAAGTTACGTTTAAATCGGGAATGAAAGTCATATCCTGGATAGAGGTAATTAACGGTGCTTGACGACGCTTGGACTTTTGTTTCGTACAGTGCTAGAATGTGAGGTTTATTTGTCTGAAGATGTTGGTGTACAGAATTGATATTCGTATTTAAACCTCTAATATTACAAAAGTCGACTATAAATTTTTCAGATTCTGGAGGTGTTATTTTTCTTTCTCCTGCATGAATGTGCCCCTGGATTAGCCCCCGCCCGGAGATTCGAATTGGGGGTCGTTTTAACTCCGGAAAATTTTAATCCCGGGAACGTCATCCATGCATATTATTATTGTGTCTGACCCCATGGACCGGAATCTCTGGCACAGCAACGAAACGTCAGCTCTTTAAAGCAACTTCACGCCGCCTAAACCAGAAAGATGGTATCGCACCGGGCGAGGCTGTGTGGGTCCAATGTCCTCTACCATCTGATTTGCTAGTTTTGGTCAGCCCCAGGGTATCTTCTTGCCCCGGTGTCATCTATATAGACGACGTTCCCCTATCCGCCACCCGGGGAGGCTCCCGATGGGGGACTAGCAACCCCGACACGGGGGGCTAGTAAAAAAAGCAGCATATTGTTCCACACCTCAAAACCCCCATCAAATAACTAGTGACATTAGCATACCACTTCACATACTATCTGGCTATCATAGAAGCTGGCAAAAGATCTAGAAACGTAGCTGACCAACATTACTATAACAGACTGCGCAGACAATTAGCCGCAGCCTTAAATGACTTCCAAAATTCCACATTTGAGCACTACATTACCACTCTATCACCTGACGATAATACTATATGGAAAGCAACAAAAAAGTTCAAAAGACCTCAAGCACATGTACCACCAATTCGCAGAACAAACGGCGAGTGGGCACGAACCGACAAAGAAAAGGCTGACACCTTTGCTGAACACCTAAGCAAAGTTTTCAAAACTGCTCCAGGAAACATAGACAATGACATCCAGGAATTTATCTACTCACCTTGTCAAATGTCCCCACCCATAAAACCTTTCACACCAGCAGAAGTCAGTGCAGAAATTAGAAATCTGAATGAGCGCAAAGCCCCTGGATATGATCTAATGAATGGGCTAATTCTAAAGCAACTACCTCAAAAAGCCATTGTCCTCTTAACGTATGGTATATAACGTATATAACCGTATGGTATCTCTATCCTACCTTCCCACGACATGGAAGTACGCCGAAATCTTAATGATCCAGAAACCAAGCAAGCCTACCAATGAGCCAATATCCTATCGACTAATTAGCCTCCTTCCCATATCAAGCAAACTATTCGAGAGATTGATACTCAAAAGGATCAAAGAAGACTATGACCTTCCAACATTACTGCTCAATCATCAGTTTGGATTCCGTGAACACCGCTCCACGATTCAGCAAACCCATAGGATAGTAAATGCAATTGCTAACAGCCTTGAAAAAAAGGCATACTGTACCGCAGCGTTTCTTGACATCTCTCAGGCGTTTGACAAGGTATTGTTGTAAATATAAGACATTAATGATTTATATGACAAGACTGTGAAATATTAGGTAGTTGTTATTGTTCGAATTTTTATTGTTACAGTTTGTTAATTTATATTTATTGCATTTATCTAGTTGTACATTTTTCTTGTTGTTAGGGTGATTACGATTTTAATTTTGTTTTAATAACAGTTATATTTTTCTGATTAAAGTTTATGAATTAAAACTTATTTCACTCAAATAATATTCTTTATTCTCTTCCACTAAACACAACAGGTATGGCATACAGGCCTCCTCTTCAAGTTAAAAAGTACACTAAGTTCCAACTACTACCTTCTGCTAAAGTCACACCTGTCCAAAAGAAACTTCTCCATCAAATACAATAACCAAAAATCCGATTACCAACCAATTCAATCAGGCGTTCCTCAAGGAAGTGTACTAGGTCCGCTACTATTTTTAATCTACACAATGGGTATACCTGAGGCAAATGACACCACTATAGCAACCTTCGCAAACGATGTAGCAATCTTGTCTGTGAATGAAGACCCCCAAATTGTCTCTGAAAAACTACAAATCCACTTAAACTTACTAGCAAGATGGTATAGGAAATGGAGAACAGAAATCAACACAGCTAAATCAGCTCAAGTTACATTCACCAACCGACATACCACTTGCCCACCCGTAACCATGGACAACTCCCCGATCCCAATCAAAACTGAAATCAAATATCTTGGACTCCATCTTGACCAGCGGCTTACCTGGCAGAAACATATCGACACCAAACGGAGACAGCTAGATCTTAAGTTCCGACAAAATGTATTGGCTCATCGGAAGAAAGTCCAAACTCTCGCTAGCCAACAAACTTTGCTGAAACCTATTTGGACTTACGGACTTCAATTTTGGGGATGTGCTAAACCCGCAAGACTAAATATCATACAGAGATTTCAATCAAAAACACTCAGGGCAATAGCAGACACACCTTGGTATGTCAGCAACCACACACTCCACAATGACCTCCGAATACCACTCATCAGAGATGAAATTCAAAAAGTTGCAACCACATACAGCCAACAAACAGTAAATCATCAGAACATACTAGTTGAGCAAGTCTATGACAATGGTCCCGAAGTAAGAAGACTCCGCAGAATATGGCCACAAGACCTCCTACAGCACTAAGCACAGTGGGTGTATTCCATAAGGCGAGGCATCGGTGGATGCTCCCTTCCAAGTCTCCTCCATTCATCATATTTACTTAATGCTCCAAATGGAAGTAGATTGTAAATCTTAATACCAAATAAAAAAAACATTTTTCCAGTTCAATAAATTAATAATTAAAAGATTACTTTTTAAAACATGTATGTAACACTAAAGATCGTTTCAAACTCTGCTACTAATCAGGGGGGCTATTCTCGAATTCGTGGGAATGGAAGGATCACCGAAGATCGTTCCCATTCAAAGTGCAAACTTGAGATGAAAATGTTTGAGGAGATGTTTTAACAGCTTGATATCATATTTTTTGCACATTTGGTCACAGACGTAGGTATCAAGTGAAAAAAGCAAAGTTTGAAAAAGAAACAAAATATTATTATGACTAGAGAACAAGGAATCCTATTTTAGTGGCTATTAAAAACATTTTTTGGTCTAAGAAGCTATAGATTTTAGTATTTGGTATGATTTTTAACTGTATATCGTAAAAACAGTTACTGAGAAAATGAGTCTTGACAGGCAACGGAGTGATCTTCACTTTAATTTTTTTTATAGTCTGCCAAGGTCATATTTGTTTATGCTACGTTGTAACATCGAAAATTATTTCACTAAAAATGACAAGTAGAATTTGAAGGTTATTAAAGAGATCAATTGAACATTTTTGACATTAGGAGGATTCAGAAACAATAAATTAAATTATCGATTATAACGTAGTGTTGGCTTTGTTGTCAAGTTTTTTATATAAAAAATGATTTGTTTTCGGTTTACATCTGTCAGTTTTGAGATTTAATTAATTTAATTTTTAATTTATTAAAATAAATCAAAAATAACTAAAGTACCTTATACAGATTTTTTATTCTATAAGAGTAAGCCAATTGCCAAAATATTTACCTAAGTAGAAAAGACAAACAGATTGTGGCAGATTTGATTGAATATTTTGAAGATAATTCCATGAATGGGGGCCCCTTATATTACCAGTAACAAGTAACATCGGTGAGTGAAGTATAAATCATTTTACTTTGGTCGACGTCAAACGTTACACGAAGTTGGTAATCCTCCACTTTACGTCGCCGCCATAATGCGCGTGCGCGGAATATATCAGGTCAGGTGGCAGTTTAGAACAACAAATGCATGCATAGTTGCCATCATCTTTATTTGCAGGATCTATTATCAAATAATGAACTTTTTAATCTTGATAATAATGAATTACCTTGTTGATAATCAACGAATTATTATTAATGCATGATAATAAAAACACATTTTATGTCAGGTCCTTTGGTCAGGGTAGGTTTTTTTTCATTTTAAGGAAATTTTGGCCAGTCGAATAAAAAATGCGGATCACTATAAATCAGGTCTTTGGTCAGGGTAGGTTTTTTCCTTCAAATGTCCTTAAAATGAAAAAAAAAACGTACCCTGACCAAAGACCTGAATATCAAGATTAAAAAGTTCATTATTTGATAATAGGTAGATCCCTCAAATATAGGTATTGTAAATAAAGCTGGCAACTATGCATGCATTTGTCTTTTCTAAACTTCCAGCTGGATCTGATATTCCGCGCACGCGCATTATGGCGGCGACGTAAAGTGGAGGATTACCCACGAAGTTTACTAGTTGATTTTATTCCTGATCGTCTTTATACCCGGTTTCACCAACAGTATATAAATCTGTAAATAACTATTGAACGAAAAATTTTATTCTCTAGTTAAATCTATTCTTGTTTCACCAACGTGTTTGAGAGATCAAGTAGTTATTCATAAAATAGGCAGATATTCAGTACAATTTCGAACATAAATAATTGTTGGCAGACTATTTAAAAAAAAATAACCATAAATAAGGGCTTCCCGTCCGATCTTTTTGAAAATGGTCATGTGGTCATATGGTCATATGGTTTATTAAAGGGTCATAAAACCTATTCAATAAACTTTCGTATATATAGCAATTATTATATGTGCCTTATTTTCTGCAACGCATAACTGCCTGCTGAGTGGGTTTTTTTTACCCAGAATATACCGGTAATAGATAAAGATTCACAGAGGACTAATAATAAGTTTCAAGTAAGCTGACTTAATAATAAATTGTGTGAATTTTTAGACCATTGTACACTCGTAAAAAACTGACGTTTTTTGAAGTTAATTTGACAGTCGGTGATTCAGGTATAAAAAAAAAATACCCTGGGTTGACCGGTTTTAATGTGAACTCTCACGACCCAGGACCAGTCTCACTGCGTTGGTGAAAAGTACCCATATTAGATCTTCTTCTGGGAATAAACTTCTTCACTCTAATATTTCAGAGCTACTTCCCAGGGACTAAAACATATTTCGATATATTCCTCCTTGATAATCGACATAAGACGTCCTCTTAACTTCTAAGATGTTCACATTTGGCGTCATCCATGCCTGATACACAGCTATAATACCTATTGGCGTGGTGTGGCCCTAAAATTAACAGTATAACGGTAAATCTTAAATTGAGCATAATGCCTCGTAAAAGATCGGGTTTACTTCCTACTTCTTATTGTCTATATTCTGTTATTTAATCGACAGATCGAAACTAATGGCACGAAAAAACACATACGTTGAATTTCCTAAATCGTGAGATTCGTGGATGATGTAAATTCACATTTCACAGATTTGAAGAAACTCCTTTTTTGTATCTAGGTATAAAAACAAATCTGCAGAATCGCACTGAGGTACCTACGAGGTTTAGTATCTTTCCAAAGACGCAAGTCAAAGACTTCCCTGGGGATTTAGTCACTATAGTTATGATTACCTGTCCAGTCGTTCAACATCGAGTATCTTGGAACTAAGCCGCTCCAGGATTATTCCGATGTCCTTAATGGAGAGGTGACGTTTCTGATCGACACTGAGTTGGTCGATGAGCAGCAGGAACTTTTCAGAGGTGACAGCCTCGTCCTCCATCACGGTGTTCTCCGTTTCTGATTCGGAGCTCTCGTGTTCGGACTGCCCGCCGCGGCGGCCACCTTCAACGTCTAAAAAACGCACGTGTCGAGATGATGCCGACGACGGCGGTTGTGGGGAAGTCTGCTGTCCAGCGTCCTGAACCAACCATGCCGGCAGAATAAATTATTACATTAGTTACTTACGTGAGCCGTTAACACTTTGATATGAAATTTAATTCCTTGGAGCAACTAATAATATTGCTGCTATTTATAATAATGAAAAAACAATTTTTCGAAAGAGAAAAATTTCAACATTTTGTTTGATAAGCTTGAATAATACAGGGTTATTCACGGTATACGCCACGGAAGATTATGGCCGTGTCTCTGGATTTTAGGATCTTTTTATTTTTGGAGTGGATAGAGACCCGGCAGAGGTACGTTTTAAAATTATATTCATAATGTACAGGGTGTCCCAAAAGCATGAAACATATCAAAGTTATGTTTTTTTAAACGGAATGCTCCTATGTTATTGCATTTTTAGATTGCCTGGGAAGAAAAAAGAAGATTGGCTTTTACAGTTGTTGTTTAAATTCAGAAGTTTTTGAGTTATAAACAAGTGCAAATCGTCATTTTTCAAGTTCAAGGCCCTGTACAAGGAAAACGGCTTAAGATAGAGAAAAACGGCTTACATGTCCCTATTTTAACTTTTCATGTACTATCCCATGATGTAGATGAAATGTTTATACAGGGTGATAAAAAAATTGAAAAATTCTGAAATTTCTCCACGCTTCGACAAATAAAAAAATCAAAGAAAGAACAAATGTTTCTATACCATAGAATAGTACATGAAAAGTTAAAATAGGGACATGTACGCCGTTTTTCTCTATCTTGAACCGTTTTCGTTGTACAGGGCCTTGAACTACAAAAAATACGATTTTTACTTGTTTATAACTCACAAACTTCTGAATTTAAAAACCAACTGTAAAAGCCAATCTTATTTTCTCTTCTCAGGCAATCTAAAAATGCAATAACATAGGAGCATTCCATTTAAAAAAACATAACTTTGATATGTTTCATGCTTTTGGGACACCCTGTACATTATGAATATAATTTTAAAACGTACCTCTGCCGGGTCTCTATCCACTCCAAAAATAAAAAGATCCTAAAATCCAGAGACACGGCCATAATCTTCCGTGGCGTATACCGTGCATAACCCTGTATAATATATTTTTCATTGCGCCTTCATTATAATCTCGAATAGTGCAACCCAAAAGGTAGAGCAATCGGGTCTTTATTGGAAAAGTGTGTTCTAAAGGTAGCTATAAGAAATTACCGAGCGGGTTTAGTAGAAGAGTCGGAATAAATACCTTCAACGACAATATGGGAAACCCTAACTGGAATACATATGATGGTTAGCGCAGGTTTCAGTGATATCTACCGCCATATCATCAATAAAACTAATAATAATAAGATACTTAGAACACCTTCATCTTAAGTCTCAATTTAGTTACCGATATAACGCCTTTTGTCATTTTTTAAAATATCCAGTTATAACTTATAACTCTCAACACGATAACCACCTTTGGACAATGTTACTTTTATGTCATTACTATATAACCATACCATGCACCCTTCAACATTCCATTTTTTCATTGCCCTATACTTATGTCATCTTAACTGTCATGGAAGTCTACATTCCCTTTTCAAAAAAACAGCCTTTAAACAGCAAACCTTGGTTCAACAAAAGATGCAAGGAAGCTGTCGTCTTCAAACAAGAGAGCGCCCCTATGTCACAAATCACCATAATTTCATCTTTTGCTCAAAACAGATAAAAAGAAATTGTGATACTCTCCGACTATCTGGGAAATATACACAATGGGACCTGTCTAGAACCTGACGGATTTCTCGGGTGCCAGATTTTTATTGAGGGTTTACTCCCTCGGGAAAATAAGCTCGCTAGTTTTTCCAAATTACCTTAGTCACATGGATGGTACGTCTATCGCATTCTTATCCCAGGGTAGCTCAATGGAGAAACGGATAATGCCAGGGGTCAGATGAGGTTAACTCAACGAAAAAAAATCATATGATGAGGGGCGGGCTTTAGGCGTTCCCTGACTTTTATGACACGTCTGCGGTAAATGAAAACAAAATGTACGAATGGCACAATATTATGTATAAGCAAGCGAATAAAGTGAACTAATTTAATTTTTCTGCCGGATGATTAACTGTTGCGAAGCAAAACGGCTATGACCAAGCGCTGGCTCATTACTCTGAATACGGCGATTGGTTTTCCAGAAACAACGGAGTATCTGCTTGGACAATATTATTATTATTTCGATGAGTTATTTATATTTATTCAAAAAAATGTCCACCATTATTAACAATTTATTAGACCTCATTTTCTGTAAGTGTGCATATTTATTTTGAGAAAAAAGAGTAACCTTTTCCTTATCGACTGCTGTGCCAAATAATTAATCTACGTTTATAATTAATCAGTCAACAATTTGATCAATTTATATTATATATGTGTGACTTCTTTCTCCAAGCTCCACAGGACGCACGAGACAAAATAAAAGATCTTATCCTGACGTTTTACAAACTCAACGAAACAATTGACCCGGATCAACCAAGTCAAAAGTGACTTGAAAACAAACAAATACTATCTCATTGAACAAACCAAAACCCGGAAATACTTTCGCTGACATCAACTCAAAGGCACTGAAAACCTTACAATGGAACATAAACAGCTATAACTCAAATCAAGCTGACCTGAGAAGTTTGTTTAATGAGTTCTCACCAGACCTGGTTTTATTAAATGAAACTAAATTAAAACACAATAATTATAATCTATAAATACCTTACTACACTACTCCACGACAAGACAGACCAGACTGATAAGGAGGAATAGCTACCTTGATTAAAACAACCATTCGACATGAAGAAATTAGAATCAATCCAACAATTAATGATGCATTGAGGCAATTTCTATATATGTATAGTTAGAAAAGTAAATAACCAAGTGAACATAATACACATGTATGCAATCTCCACCGCAACAGATTCAAATCGACTACGTTCAATAATATTTTCACTAAGCTAAAGACCCTACAATAATTATGGGAGATTTCAATGCTCACCACCACAACATGTGGGGCAGCAACAACAACAACTCCAATGATCACATAGTGATAGAGATTATGGACACTCATAACCTCGTTATCCTTAACGACGGAACTCCCACTAGACTTACCAACCTCAATTTGAGCCCTAGCACACTATACCTTACCATCGTTTCCAGTGACAGCAATATCCTTCAAATAGAAGGTTCTCGCAGACTGCGGTAGAGGTGAACACTATCCAACATATTGTGAAATCTATCATGCAAATAAACCTGGACGAATATAACTCAAAATCGTTTGACACACACGTAGACAAACTCATAAAGCCGACTGGCTAAAATATCACAATCTTATAAAATAAATGTACCCAACAACCCAAGTACTTAATAACGACAATCTCGCACAGATACTAAACATTGCCGCAAACCAGAGTATCCCATTAACTAAATAAAAGCGCATATAAACCTTACACTCCCTGGCAGGATGAAGAATGCCATCATATGGTCCAAGAACGTAAACGAAACATGCAAGACTTCAAAAATAACCAGTCTTAGATGAACATCTTAATTTATCACATGTTGGAACTGATGTCATGCTTGCTGATATTTTGACCAAAGGGTTACCTCGTCCGAAACATCAGAAATGTGTTAAAGTATTAGGACATAAGAATGTTTCAGAGGATACCTCTGTATGAATCAAGGGGTAGTGTTAGTGTTAGAGTAATACTGCTGCAGTAACTGCTGCATCTATAAATCTAACGTTACGACAAATACATAAAGTACGACAAATTAAGTGACGCATTGATTCGGCAATCGTCATATGGGCCAGGTTTTCCAGAATCAGTTTATGAGCAGAGTGCAGAAGACGAACGAATCGCTACAGGAGTTCGAAGCCGAACAACTAGCCTCGCAAACCTTTGTCAATGGAATGCGAGGCCCTGAAATACAGAAGATCCTATATGCATGTCACATTTGACGAAGTCCAGCGAAGCGTTAGAGCACTTAAAATAGGCGCAACAATAAAGGCGTCGAGCGGTAGGACCTTGTCAAAAGTACGAGCAGTAACCATCGATGAAAAAAAGAAGAGAATGTGACTGCCATGCTGGAAAAGTTAGGTAAGATGATGGATAAGATCTCTAAGCAATTGAACGAGAGAAAAAGATGTTGGACTTCAAGGAGAGACGAAACTTGGAAACAGTGCTACCGTTGCGTTTCCATTTTTTATTTTATATGTAACTGTGAAGTTGGTGAAACTCAGATACGTGGCAGATCAGATTCAGACAAGATGTCCGGTTCGTGGCGATACAGAAACAGGAGTAAAAGACCCAGCTTCCGAATGGAGAACAAAGGATTCTAATAGGTCGAGCGAGACTTCAAACATGATGACGTAGGGCGGTTTGGTGGTGAGAGTGATCACGATCGAGACCGTGAACGGAACTAGGACGGAGAAAGACGCCCGTTCAGTCGATTCGAGGACCGCGGTGACAATCGGAGACACTTCGAGGATCACAGTGACGATCAGGGCCGCTTCACCAGAAACCCCCAGCCGGCTAGGAATGAACAGGACAACAGATCATCGGAGCCGCGTCAGAGGCCCAAGCTGATGTTGTTGGCGTCCCGTACGAAACCGATTAAGGATAGTCAGAAGGAAGACTGCGTTCGAAGGATCGAGATCAAAGCAGATACCGAATGGACAACAGAGGTATGCAAGAGAGAACAAGAGAAAGATGAAGACATTGTCAACGGAAAGAAGAGAATGGACCGAGAACAATTTGGGCAGAGGTTGCTCCATGTAGCCGAGAATTTAAAGGTTTATGATAACAATGGGAGACCTAGCGAATAGAAAATGTTCTGTTAAGAGAGTATGGGAAGGTGCCGACGGGAAGAAGAGAAAGGTTTGTTACACCAAAGATATTTTTAGAGCTCCAAGAAAATATTACTTCAGCTTTTGTTGTAATCTTACCTGTATTGGCGAGGTAGCTACACTTTTATGTACGGCAATCTTCCTGCCCTCCTCGTGCAGCGCGCAGCAATGGAAGTCGCATTCGACGGCACCATTGCTCTGCGGGCTTCCGGCTCGTGGCATGTGAGCGTGGTGTGCACACTCCGGCGTGTGGATGTGGATGGTACCGCTCTCCAGTGAGCTGCTGCCCTGCCGGTGCAACCGATGCATACCTGACTTGTTCATATCGTCGTGGTTTATCACAGTGATCTGGGGACTTGAATATCTGCAAACAATGTAACCATCCACTTGACTTCTCTCTAAGAAGAATGCAATTATTAAAGTGCATAGAGTTTAGAAAATTGTGGATAAGATTTAAATTAAAAAAGTCTCGCAGATGTGGGAGGGGAAGCAAATAAGGTATTATAGACATGGGGGAAAACTTTTTTTGCCCCTAGGTTAGTTGCGAGTCATCGAACAAAAAAATTCAATTCGGGTAAAAAACGGATCTCTCGATAGCGGACAACTTTGATGGGTGCAATCGCGAATCCGTCCATTACTCTCCAAAATATCGCCGTTTTGGTTCTTGGTTTTTTTCGCCAAAACGGGAGTAATGGACGGAGCTGGATGCATAATTTAGGGAGAGGCGTGTATTAGGGTCGAAGCGAGAGAGGGGAAACCTAAAACACACGGAATCGGACATAACTCTCACTGTTTTTCCCCCATATCACGCAGCAAAAAAACCTAATTTTCTCTAATTGGCCGCCTATCGATTGATAGTCGGACAATTTTTTTCTTTCCCAAAAATAAACAATAGCGGCCAAAACAAAAAATGAAAAAAAAAATTATATTTTTATTATGGAGGGAAAAGTGTTTTTTTTTTTAACCAACCGAATGATTTTTGGGCTCCGACCGTTGATTAGGAGGGGCGGGAGAGGGTTTTAAAAAACTGAATTTCTTTTATCGATAACGCGGGAACAGGGAAAGGGTTAGGGACTCCTAGCCGAGCTCATCTTCAAGGGAATTAAACAACCTTTCAATTTTTTTTCGGCTGGAAATGTGTCGAACATACCGGGGTGAAACGCACGCGAGGTACGGCAGAAACATAGAAAGATATAAAAAACACATACGCGCGAGAAAAATAAGGAGTAAATTCGATAAAACGGAAAGTACCGATTTTTTGTAAAAATAAAAAACCTGTCGATTTTTAAATGTAACTTATGTTCCATTGACGTAACATTTTTTCATGCAGGGTGTTCTTTGGCTCAGTACCTAATGACGACATTGTCTATTTTTTAAATAGGACGCCTACATTATTGTATTTTAATATTACCTAAGAACATCCAATAAGAATTATTTTTGCAGTTGCAATTTAAATTGATTATGTTATGAGTTTAGGTTATGACTATGAGGCTATGGTTTTTTATACCTCTCTATGTCTCTGCCATATCTCACGCGTGTTCAGCCCTGGTACGTCCGAATATTTCCGAACCAAAAAAAAATAATAATAAACTGAAAGATTGTTTAATTCCCTTAAAAATGAGCCCGACAAGGAAACCTCTCTCGTACCTACGTCCTAATCAACGGACAGATCCCAAGCCGGGCTCATTGTCAAGGGGTTGAAAAAACCTTTCGGTTGATTAAAAAAATCTCTCCACTCCCTCCCTTCATGATAAAAAAATCTAACAATTTTCTTTTTCATTTTTTATTTCGGCCGCCCTTTGTTTATTTTTGGAAATGGAATTAAAAAATTCAAATCAATTATTGATAGGCAAGGAAATTTGTTGTTTTTTTGTATGTTTTATTTTTCCCCTCCTTCGCCCCTAATACACCCATCCGCGCAAAATTTATCCGAAAATTTTTTTCATCGACGACTCGTAGTCAACCTAGGGGCAAAAAACCGTTTTCCCTCGTTTTTATACCTGGTTTTCACCCCCCTCCTTAGCTCCGAGACTTTCGACAAGTCGACCATATAACAAGAGTGGTCCACTAAGTTGACTAAAACAAAAAAATAAATAATTAAAAAAAAATTCGTTTTTGGAAGTTTTTCACACTAAAAGAACCCCGCTAAAAGACCTTCATATCTATAGTTATAGATTTAATTGATAAAATAATATATCGATAGTTATTATTGCTTATAGGTACTAATTGTTTCCTCATACCAGTTAGTATAACTCGAGACTAAAAAGCAGGTCAGGTCGTTCTCAGTATTCAGCAACTGTTTTATTTCAGAAGGGGGCGACTCACCTTGGCATAGGCTGGTGCGTGAAGACACCGTCAATGAGCGTCTCCTTCTTGCCGCCTTGTGGGAGGCCCTGACTCTGGCTAGTCTGGATAACCAGGGAAGGCCGCTTGCTTGGCGAGAACTTACCGGGCGAGGGCGAGGGCGCTTCCGAAGAGGCCCGCGACGGCCCCGATCGCTGGTCCCAGTGCAGCACCACCGTCACGCGCCCCTTGTTGTCCATAATTTTCCACGACGGCGTTTCGTCCTGCAGCTCCAGCGCGTGGATAGTCTCGCAGACGATCTTCGGGATCGCCGACAGGGCTACTAAGAGACCAAACACATCAAAATCGATGTAATTCTTTTAGAAATTTTATGAAGAAATTTTACAAAACATGCAACTTTTATTAAGCTGTGTCACCAAGATCTTATAAACTTCTAAGAATCTAGTCGAAAAACTGTTGCCTTATTGTTTCTTATTTAAAATTAGATTTGGATAAGATGTTTTATATCATATAAATTTTTCCATGTAGATATAGGTACTAAAAACTAATCGATTCAAGCAGGATGCTTTGAAGAACTAATGTGTATTTGTTTGGAAAATTACATTGTAATTTATAATTTAAGAATTACTGAAAAGAAAAAAAAAATGTGAGATTTCCTCAATGCTCAATTTTTCGTTACGCATGATTCTTCCACATTATTTTCGAGCAAGCAAGTTTTGCTTGCTTGGGATTGAACTATACAGGGTGATTCAGGTTTTACCTACTTAACTCTAGGGAACGATAGAGAATCGAAAAATAATATGAGTTTGCTTCATGAACTATATTCGTGAAATGCTTCGTTAAGAAAATACAGGGTGTTAAATTTTAAGAAAAAAATCGTATTTTTGAAATTTAAAAAAATTGGCTGATTGAAATAATTTGAAATTTTGAACAGTAGTTGTGCTAATTGAAGTACATGATTTGATACTTTCGATGAAAAATTCTTCACTCCAGTGGCAGAGATCTGGGTGTGTTGTTACCTTTTTTATTAAATAATTTCTACGCTACTGACTTTAATGCAAATTGGTTATTTATGGTAGATACCTTGTTTTGTTTAGAAGAGAAAAATCATCTTACATTTTAGTTGTAGAACGCACCGTTTTCAAGATATTCCACAATGTTGGCACTCATGCAAGCTTTTTGTAATGCAATACGGTTCAATAACGATCACAAAAATGATTAACAGTGTGTGTCACAGGCATGGTACTTACACCCCCTTTTTTTTCTTTATGTTTTGAGATAATTTTTTTTAATTTAGTACGTCGCGTATTCTCAATAGAGCGCACTTTTTAGCAGATAATTTAATTTTTTCCCACATCCGGTTTTTTCGGAAATGTTACCAACTTTTTATTTTTAAACGGGACACCCTATATATTATTATATTTTTGTATTCTATACATTTGTACGAATCCAACAATACCACATAAGTACCATTTCAAATGTCAAATTTGTTTTTATTTAATTTTTTATTTCTCAATTATAGTGTGCCATGACTGTTTCGTTTTACTCCAATTGGATCGTCCAATGCTAGAAAAATCGAATTTTTGTTCAAAGTACTAAATTAAGTGATTTATGGATAAATTATGCGCACCGGAATGATTTTTTGAGATGGATTCACATTTTTCAAATGGTACCATATTGGTACCGAAATATCATCTACTAGTCCACCTAATAAGGAACATTTTGTTGTGCCCATTTTACAGTTATGACGAACACAACTGAAGTCATGGCACACTATAATTGAGAAATAAAAAATTAAATAAAAACAAATTTGGCATTTGAAATGGTACTTATGTGGTATTTTGTTGGATTCGTACAAATGTATAGAATCCAAAAATATAATACTAAACAGGGTGTCCCATTTAAAAATAAAAAGCTGGTATTGTTTCCAGTAAAAACCGGACGTGGGAAAAAATTAAATTTTCTGCTAAAAAGTGCGCTCTATTGAGAATATGCGACGTACTTACCAAATTAAAAAAAAATTATCTCAAAAAATAAAGAAAAAAAGGGGGTGTAAGTAACATGCCTGTGACACACACTGTATAAACTAGTGACCGGGGTTAAAATAATTTCTTTGAGTTTAAACTTTTTCGCATGTCTTGAAATTTATATTGCATGAATTATAGCCCTAATATTAAGAAAAATATGTTCTATTTTTTATTGGAAATGCACAGGAGAATCTCTGTGAAGCTTTGGAAACTGTATCCGAGCATAGATATCGACTCACGTTCACTTTGCATCATTGCAGATTGCAGGTTGTATTCCCCCGGAAACACAACCCTTGGAACGCTATTCTAAAGTAGTGATGTTACATGAAAGAAGCCTAACACAAGGTGAAGGAGGTGTAACTACCACAGCTGCACCTGATAGGGATGAACCGAAGGATGAACTATTGCGGCTCGATTAGTATTTCTGACTTGCCTTTTTCTAAGTGAGATCAAATTGGCCAGCAGGTCTTTTCAACACTTCCCATATAAATATCTGTGAAAACGGCTCAGTACAGATACTTTTCATTGATGTTCTGGTCCCCGATCAAGTGTATTGGTCTTGTCTGAATGGAAAAAAGTAATCTCAGAGTATGTTTAGGAGCTGAGCTCCAAACATGTGAGGAGTACTCCAAGAGGATGAGTCTTGTATTAAAGGAGAAGAAAATATTCCCAAAAGAAAGAGTCCATGGAAGTCATATCAGTCATCCTGACCTGGGAGGCCATCTAATAGGACCCCGTCGTCTAATCCATAGCCCTGGGAAATTGTGATTTAAGAATCCACGAGCTTGCTGACAGAAATGAGATGGAGCATACATTTTGATGTAAGACTTGCGGGTTTACTGAATTTGGTTTTATCTCTTTTATTATTTTCGGTCTTCCGAGAGTTTGGCGAATGTAAATCACTTAACTGTTTGTGATACTGTATATTTGTTGATGGGTGGTTCATTTGGGTGACTGTCGTCAAACCCCTGACAAGCTTTCAATCTGACAAGCTTGAAGCATGGGTCGTTGTGTAATAGAACAAACAAAAAAAAACGCTGTATAATAAATGTAAAAATAGAATATAAAAAGCGGTTTTTTAATCTTTTTTATCCTTTTTTAATATTTTATTTAATATTTTAATATTTTTTAAAGCCTTTTTATCGCCATTGGGATCTTGACAACTATAGCAGAGATAGAGAGTCGGTCAATTTAGAGAGAAGTTGCACGATTTTATGCTCGGTATAAGATTCTGAAAAAAAAATAGGAAAACTTCAGGCATTACAGAAATATCTTGAAAACACGAAAAATCCAAATTTCTTATTTTGGTCATATCTTTCTTTTATTTTAAATGAAGAAATAATTTTTTGTAGGCTTACATAATAATTCGTCCAAAGCTATATCCATATTATGATGTTTCAAAAATTTTCAAAGCCCACCTTCCAGAGCGAGTTCCAGAGTTTTCATAGTCAACTTTAGTGTTTCTTATGTCCGCTTTATTAGTTTTTCATGTCATTAAAAAAATGTCTAAAAAAATGAAGAAAACCAAAAATCTAATTAAAAAAGAATCTTTTTTTTAATTTTATTCTCCTCTTATTTTAAAAAATTTCACCGAATGTCATAAAAAGCCGTTTTGACGTCATATACCTAATGCGTCTAAATGACATTTAAAACAATATGGCCGCGATAAGAAAAACTACTAAAACTCTAGGATCTAGTCGTCGGTATTGAAAATTTTTGAAATGTCAGATAAATAACTCCTGACGCCTTTATCCTACAATTTTTTTTTCAGCAATTTAAAAGCAATGGCTAAAATAATAAAAATTTTCGAGTTTTCAGGTTTTTTCAGAATATCTCAGCATTGACTGAGTTGGCCTAAATTTTGTTTCGGGTTCTTAATAAACATGAAATTATGCAACTTTTTTATAATTTAACTGAGACATCCCAATGGTGAGGTCAGAGAGATAAATAAAAACGTTCTATAAAACCCTAAATTCCCAACGAGATTCGGCATCAATTTGAATCAGGACAAGGAGTACACATGGCTTCCTAATTCTCCACGTAGAAAGGTAAGGTAAGGGCAGCGAGAAGGTGTAGGGAGCGGCGAGATGAGCTGGCAAACGGCCCGGCCCTTCATCCTGAATTTAACCTAACCTATAACCTGCACCGGGCACGTTATCACCCACCAGCCTGTGCCGTATTTCCCACCCGATGTTGCCAGACTCACCACTTCTGCACTGACAGCGATATTACCAGGTTAGTAAAATAACTCGTATTATATCTTTATAAACTTTTATGGATACAATTTTAATTTTTATAAAATATAGTTTTACTTCATTATTTTCATCGGTGTCGTAAATACATATATGCGATGTCCTCTTCGACACTAGATACCTATTTTAGATTGAAATTTTGCCCAGACTGGTGAAATTTAATTTTAAAAAGTATAATAAATTATTATAAATGTATTTAATCTGACAGTGCCGAAAAATTGAATGTCATACTGATAGATGGTCTCATTTTTTTACCGTTCTAAGTTAAGGTTTGGTTGTTTTGTAATTTTTAAACCCTTGAGGATACGATCCAGAAAAATAATAGCAACTTAATGGAATATTTTGACACGGAGTTGGTTAATGGTGGTCCACTTTCAAGTTCTGCTATTAAACTTTTGACTAGTGGACTCTATTGGAAAAATTTCTAGATAATGAACTGGCTAAAGGGCTGTAAGAACATGCCATAGGCTAAAGAAAATATAAAAATACATTTTTCTGAATAGATTTGTGTCACTTCTTTGTTTTTACGCCTACTAGTTTCGGAGATATAATAGTCAACTTTTGTTCAACAAAAAATTCCATGTTGGTTTTGTCTTTGGAAAAGTTTTTTTGCGCCTAATTATCATTTTTTGTCAAATAATACATTAATGTCCGTATTCATCAAACTTCAAAATATAACTCTGGGGTTATATTTTGCATTATCTGACAGCTGATTGGTCTAATGCTCAAACCCTACGAACGCTACGAATTTTGAACCAATCACATGTTCCAAAATATAACCCCAGGGGTTATATTTATTGATGAATATGAGCCATAGGCCCGTATTCATCAATAAATATAACCCCTGGGGTTATATTTTAGAACATGTGATTGGTTCAAAGTTCGTAGCGCTCGTAGGGTTTGAGCATTAGACCAATCAGCTGTCAGAAAATTCAAAATATAACCCCAGAGTTATATTTTGAAGTTTGATGAATACGGACATTAATGGTAAACGTGACAAAAAATAAGTGACCAATCTGACGTTACCGTAATAATAATAACATAAACAATTAAATAAATCCAAAATTCCCTGACTCGCTTTCATATTGCATGCCATTAAAATGAAAACTGTCTGACGCTTTCATTTTTTTCTTCACCATACCATTAGGGCAGATATGTCGTTCAGAAAGCGTTATTGTTTTTCAACAATCGGATTGCTGTGATTGATATAATAATTTATTATTATATCAATTTGTTTTATAATATAATATATTATAAAACATATTATGTGTTTTTGTTAGCTTATAAAAAGAACCAACAGTAGAATTAGTTAGATAAATGTTCATATAAACAGTCACCTAATGAAGAGCTGCAAGAACGGGCCTAAAACATGTAAAAATCATCATGACACATACATTCCCATCGACTGAATTTCCAAAAAGCTGAACTTTTGTTTGAATAATTTACACAAATAAAGAAACAATATACAAACAAACGAGAATTTTTTCTCCAGTCATACTTAATGCAGTCAGAATAACTGGCTTCACGTTACGATTTTCATTCCTACACGTCGGTCTGTCAGTCTAATTCCTGCGAAGTTTCTAGGTAACACAAGAGTACTGACATGATTTTAATTAAACTTGGTTTATTACGTAGCTTTATTGGAATTTAAATTATCAGCCCTAATTTGGCAAGAATTGCAAAAACATATTGGGAGAGTTGGTACTTTAAGATAATGAGTTGAGTATTCAAAAATCTGAGGGCTTGTCGTATTAAAATTAAGTAAGTACCTATATAAAATCAATTGATCTTGGACTATTTTATAATATCGTGTTGTTCAACGGGGTGGAACCGCGATGGTGTTAAATAATAACTTCCATGCCGTTCAGATTAATCAAGACAACGTGTTAACACTATTGATGCCGAATTTATAAGTTTGATGGAAAGTTTTAATTGTTGATTGTCTATGAAGACCACTTGACTAATTTTGTTTTGCTGCTTGCTTTGGAATCTAAACGAGTTAAAGAAGTAGCCTACCACTTTGAATGATGTACCTTTGACGATGGGTCCCATATATGTTGCAGTCAGAAATTGGGAGAAAATTCGTCAATCATATTATATGTGAAATGACGAATCTCTGGCTAGAACTCACGGCTGCGTTGAGGGAGCCACCCAAGAGGTCAAAAACATGATTAGTTCATTTGGCCATGAAACAATCGTCTTACCTGGAGTTGAATTCGCATACTTGGTTTGTCAACGACATGACTACGACCAGAAGTAATAAAGGATATTATACAAAATGAATTTGATCATCAAAAACTTACTGAAATTGAATCAATCCATGGATAGACAAATGATCACAATCGTTCTAAATTTTTTAGCATAGCTGATGTTTTTAAACAACATTTTATGAGAATCATCGGTCATAGATAATACAGAAGTTCCGGTTAATGGATGTAAATTTTTGTTTTATGGTGCATCCACAAATAAAATCTGCCTACCTAAGGTCAGTTCTATAAAATAAAAATCCTTTCTTTAAAGGAGAACGACTGTTTTTTTGATGACCCCATTTTGATTTTCTTACAAAAATATGTTAGAAAAAAATATCAATTAACCTTCTCGCTAACGTAGGTATTTTATAGTCGCCAATGAACCACTTATGTAAATCTAGCTCATATTTTCTTTTATGGGAGCACCAACACCTTGAACAAAGAATTTAGGGTAGTTCTGATAAGGTGTAGTTTGATAATCTGCAAAAACTTTTGCAGCTTAAAAAAATTAAATTCGTAAGGAGTGACTGGCTGGTAAGTAAGGAGCCTTTAATTTTGCGCATGACTTTAAACGAAGCGACCAATCCCCGAACTGAAAACAAAATGTAACCAAAAATTTTTCAAAAACCAAGTATTGTTACCTATTTGATTGTTGAAATGTATCTATCTGGAGAAACATTCAGTCTAATTTTAAATAATCTGAATAGGCAAGGGCATGGACCTTCACTGAGATTTAGAATATCTGCAATAATAAAATTAGATTCCTTTAGTATGTCACGCCTAAAACAACCATTATCATGGCAACATTGGACTTAAATTGAAAAAAAGGGGTCTTGTCGTCCTAAGAAATTATTATTAATGCGATAATATTACGAAGGATATAATGTACCTTACAGATAATGTTTTGAAAGATTTTGCAACAATACTGGCATAATTTTTTTTTTTTTTGATAGGTACCTATACACCTTGTTTAAGAGAGCTCAATAATGCAAAGCAGAGTTAACTCGACAAATCTTTCAAAAAATAAATTAGCTTTTTCTCACAGAGAATATTTTTATTATCTCACGAAAGTAAAGTTAGCAAAGATTTGGCAACACAGGAGACTTTCCTAACCCTCAACCCTCAACGGTGGTACACAACACATACCTGCCCGTATGACATCGACCCCGGCGGGCAGCCATCGCTCCCCCGGTCGCAGCAGCAGGAGCACGGTGTTGGCGGGAAGAGTGCGAAAGTATTCGCCGTCTTCGACCTGTGTGCCGTCCGCCTCCAGCACCAGTCTGAGAGGCTCCTGCACGCCCAGGCCGAGCTTGTCTCGACCGCGCTGCACCAGCTCCTCGAGGCTGGCGACCACCAGCCCCTTGCGCACGCTACGCCGTCCGTCCCATAGCTTGAACGGCCGCTTCCCGCCGCCGCCTCCGCAGCCGCCTCCGCCGCCGCCGCCTCCGCCGCGCGACTCCTGCAACACGCCCATCCGGTCAGAGACTGGGAGCAGCAGCGGTCCTGACCTACCGCTAAGGAGGAGATGCGAGGGCGCTGTTGCCGGCTATTGAGAGTGGGTAGGAAAGACAGGGTTGTCAGAATTGGGGTGATTTATATACGGTTGGGAAAATCATGCACCACAGAAGCTCATGCAAGGCTTGGAAACTACTAATATTTTCAGGCCAACTTGGAATTTATCTTAAAAATTGTATAAGAATGCAGGGAAACGCTATATATGTTTTAAATATTACCTTAGCTACTGTGTTAATAATTGGCATTATTGGCATACACATATTTTTCCTCGTTTTTTTTATTTACTTATTAAAATTCCTATTAAATATATTATGCAGATTATTTTGCAGCTCGTTTTGCAGTTTTTTATTCAGAGTGTTCCCCTCATTTATTGTCCTTGATACAATAATGACTAGTCATCCTTTAATAAGGTCACGATGTTCGTACGTTACAATATTTGCAAAACAATAGGTAATTTGTTTTTTTTTATATATAGAAAGGTTGACGATCTCATCAACGACTCTTATAATAAGGACCTCGTAGCACCACCGATAGACCTAGACATTGCACCCCGTCCGCCAATTTTCAAGTGATACTACTCCACTTTTTAAATTTCACCTCCACAATTTTGCACTCTCTGTAAACCTGAAATCAAAGTAAACCGTGACTACTACTCACAGCTCTGAAAAAGATCCATTTTCCGAGAAATAACGAAACATAGGTACAGCGACAAACATACTCATCATACTGTTAACATTCTATCCCTCTTTCTCTCTTTCTCTCTCTCCCTGTATCTCTTTTTTTCTCAACAACTGCTTATACATCCATCAATTTGCCAATTTAAGTTAAAAAAATTTAAGTGCCAAGTTAAATTCGTTTTTACTTATATCAAAAATATATAGCGTGAAAAAAGCGTGCTTTTGAAAAAAAGTTCAATGACATTTGAAATACGAGGCCGTAGCCTCTATTTTAAATGAACAAATTTTAACGCTGTCAATATTAAAGAAGTTGAGTTTTCAACTTTACTTTGTCATAGGTATACCTCAGTTACCTAATTAGCAAAAATATTATTTTTTACTATGTTGCCAGGGATCCACTAATGCGTTTCATACAACGTGCTAAGTATACCTATACGAAGTCCGCCATTTAAAATTCACCCTGCATATTATACATCAAGGGCAGATGAATTTTGGAAAATCACTTTTTCGAGATCTGAAATTCAGGCTTTTGATGATTTTGGGTGATTTTTGTAAAGTAGAGGAGTCCTACTAATATCTGGTGTATTTTTTATTAAATATTTTTTTTATGTTTAATGTTTTTAAGAAACAGTAGAAAGCGTCACCTTGATTACAATACACTAAAGGTGCGCATACTTTACTAGCCGAGCGGCTTGCGCGGTACCCGCGAGCCGGTGGTTCACCTGAATAAATTATCGTGCTCCGAGAGGTACGTTAAAAAGGGGGTCCCGGCTGCTTCACAGCAGTCGTTAAGTTACGTCAGAGGCCCTTGAGGCTACTTGAAAACTTCTGACACTTGGGCTTTACCACAGCCATAAGATATTTATTTATTTATTTTACCTGAATATTACTTTAGTACGTGGTTTCAATGGTGGAACGCATCGCGTTCGCCATCTTATATCCGTCTTATATCGGTTGTTCAGACGAACACAAGGGAATTATCACTGCAGATTTACAAACGGTTTCAAAAAGCCTTGCTTTTCAAATGATCGCGAGCATCTGGTCAGTACGTTGTTTATAATACAGGTCAGTGTGTTTCCTTTTTTCGTCAAACTTCGTTGTTTTCTTCTGTCAAACTTCTTCTTTCACAAAATTCAGAATGAGGTATGTGAAATATTTTGTGATTTTCTTTCTTCCAACTATGATGTGATTGTGTCAAGTATACCGCGTGCTTGTTGCATTATGTTCGGCGTCTAGAGAAAGCATGCACCTTTTACATTTTTTCTTTTCCCTACATGCAGTTTGACGGTATGAATTGCTACCGTCCAAGACAAATTGTAGTCTGTAGAAATTGCCTGACTCTCCTTAGGTACCTAACTATTCTTCTCGAATCAGAGTACCAAATTTTCATTCTTGACGTATCCGATTAAAAAAAAAAACGGCCTCCATGTAGGTATACCTACTCGAGTGGATCGTTTCCCTCATCCTACAGGCGAACATTTCCAGACAACTTAGAATATTAGCAGCTTATTTTTGTAGTTATTAATATTATTATGTTAATACCGTTAATGCACCTAAAAACCAATACCAAAATAATAATATAGTTCGGCAATTGGTTCAATATTTACAATTTTCTAATATTAGCAGCTGTTCACCACAAGAAATGAAAATAATATGTGACCCATAGAAGTTGCAACTTATTTGTCTTTCCCCAATTGTAATCTTGTTCCAAATACAAAAATGTAATCCAATATTCAGGCTACTCTCTCTGAAAAGTACGCACTTGGCTGAACGATTTACTATCGAGCTACTCCTTAGAATCTCTCCCAAGAATCTTAACACGATAGTTGTTTTATTGAGGGCTTAAAATTCCATCTCAATTCAAACTGAGAAGAAAAAACTCATACTAGTATGTGAATGCTTGTGTAAAGTGAATGATTTAATAAGTACATAGTACATGTGCTTATTTTCTTGAAGTACTAATTTTAAAGATAAGTAAAAAACTACGGCAACACTGTCCAGTGAATTCGAATCTCGACCAGCTAGGAGCGCGCGGCTCTTGTAAACACTGAACCGAAAGGGTACGAAGCGTCGCGACGGCCTCGGGCGGATACAGATAGCTTCAAAGTTCAAACCCTTGGTGAGACCAGATGACAAGGGAGAAGTTAAAGAGTCTTGTTTAATGTCTTTCAATTAACGTAATTCGTTTTTTAACTCAATTTCTAAATAATTTTTATTAATTTCCAAATATTGTAATAGATAGGTATTAGGTATATCCACCGAAAGTTAATATAAGTAGGTATATCAAATAATAGAACAGTGTCTCTTAAAGGTGTGACTGTCTTTGCCAAACTTGGTAGGTATACTTACATACTACATAGATATGCAGTGGGTTCAAAACTATAAAATATGAGTAAAGTATATAGGTAAATAAAATAGGTAAAGTAAGAGCGAGCGGTAGCGCGCGGCAATTCAGGTCGCTGCCCTGTTAAATCGTTGACGCTGTGAAATCTGGTTTCGAATCCCAGCTCGTCATGGTTGTTTGCGTTCGTTAATTTAATTATTTATAATATTAAAATGTTTCTGTGGCCATATGAGCTCGATCTCGAAGCCAAATTATTTACCAGAGTGGAGCGACTATGTCTTATCTGCACAGTTACGACAGATTCTCCCTTTTTTTTAATATATAAAATATGAAAAACGAAGAATGCAAATAATTGTTTTGCAAATCGTTTCATAAAGTTGCCATTTTGATTAACATTCTTTCAGGCACAAGTGCCTAAAGTACTTTACCGATTCGATCGGTGACGTTCGTGAGATAAGGGAGAAATGCAACCCCAAACTCTTGATGGTTGTTCGCTGGGTATCGTGGAATGTTGGGTTCTGGGTCGTAATGCTATCCTGATTTCTCACGTTGGCCTTGAATCGCTGCAGGTTGTATACTTCAGGAAACACGCTTGTTCTAGGTGGGATCAAGCGGGCCACGTCTTTTGAACGCTTTCCGCTTGATCTAAGAGGGCGAGTTTTTCTTGGAGGTGTTGGGCCTGACAAACTCAGGATGCACAATTCACCAGGGTTTTTATTACTGCTTGTTTTTGACCTGGATGATGGTTGGAGTTCTTGTGCAAATACCGATCTGTGTGTGCTGGTTTTTGATAGACCCTGGGCTCCAAAGGGCCATTTTCATTCCTGTTAACGGGGAAATCCATAAATGGTAGTTTTCCCGTCCTTTTCTGATCCCATAGTGAATTAAATATGGGGGTGAATGCTATTGATATGTATACGAAGGGGGGTCAAGGTGTCTATTGCAACAGATAAAATCGCTAGGAATATAAAGGTAAATTTTGATTTGATAGTTCATATTATCGAGGAGGATATTAATATTTCAAGTCAAGAAATGAATTTTTCAGAAGTATGCTAAAGATTACAACATGAACAGCAGATCCAATCATCGACCTGATTTTAATTCGAAAAAAAAATAAGTACTTAGGCAGCTAATATTAGAAATATTTAAGTAAGTTAAGAGGATAGGTACGACGGCGTATTAGTGCCACGGCGCAAAATATATTTTTTAATATTTCGCCATTTCAAAACTCAAAATTTTGAGTTTAATCTCACAATTTTGTGTTTTAATCTCAAAATTTTGACTTTTAAATCTCAAAATTTCGAGATTAAATCTCAAAATTTTGAGATTAAATCTCAAAATTTTGAGATTAAATCTCGAAATTGTGAGTTTTTAAATGTCGAAATATTGGCACTGAAAGCAAACAACCATTGTTGTTAAGCAAGGTTAAATGCGCATGTCACTCAACGAAGTCCTGTGTTGCGTGATTTAGTAGCTGAATTCTGGCCAGAATCTGATAAGTCAGGTCTTTGGTCGTTGTTAGGTTCTTTTTCTCCCCCTTGAAATTTACAACCGCTAGCCTCTAGGGCTTTTTTTTCTATATATTTTATATTTTACTTTTCTTTTTTTTTTCATTTTCTTGAAATTTCTGGGAAAAAAACTAACAATGGCCAATGAGCTGACTCATCATGTTTCGATCAATCTGGTTTAGAACCGATCAATCTGGTCATCTTTTTTATTCAGTAAAAATCGATACTTATCGTAAAATCAGTACAACCTGACAACACTGTGCGGTATTCCAACTGTATTTCAACATAGATAATCTCTTTGAATCTCGCATTCGTACTTACAAAGTTGGAATACAGCACAGTGTTGTCAGACGGATTTTACGATATGTATCGATTTTTACTGAATAAAAAAGATGACCAGATTGATCGGCTCTAAACCAGATTGATCGAAACCTGATGAGTCAGCTCATTGGCCATTGTTAGTTTTGTTCCCTGAAATTTCAAGAAAATGAAAAAAAAAGAAAAGTAAAATATAAAATATAAATAGAAAAAAAGCCCTAGAGGCTAGAGGTTGTAAATTTCAAGGAGGAGAGAGAACCTAACAACGACCAAAGACCTGACTTATCAGATTCTGGCCAGAATTCAGCTAAAAAATCACGCAACACAGGACTTCGTTGAGTGACATGCGCATTTAACCTTGCTTAACAACAATGGTTGTTTGCTTTCAGTGCCAATATTTCGACATTTCAAAACTCAAAATTTTGAATTTAAATCTCAAAATTTTGAGATTAAATCTCGAAATTTTGAGATTTAAAAGTCAAAATTTTGAGATTAAACTCAAAATTTTGAGTTTTGAAATGTCGAAATATTAAAAAATATATTTTGCGCCGTGGCACCAATACGCCGTCGTATATAGGAAAGATAACTGGTCAAGGTAGTAGGGCACCAAGCTGTACCCATTATAATGATAACCTATAAGAGCTTTTATGATTTCCTTACATGAGTGCAGAGCGAGGGGAGGTATTTTCTGAATTCCGTCGGATAGTCCTTATCCACAACATTCTCTTAAAGATGATCAGAATCTAAATGAAATTAATTGAAAACAAATTCTTGTTGAGCTAAGTAAGCATTCGATTGCAGCTATCGGGAAAATAGTTAAAATACAATGGTTTTAGATTGACCAGATTCTCGGAGAAATGAAATATCCTCTCCGATTAACTCGAAATCCCTATAATACCTTAAGATAAACATATCTTTTATAAAA
Organism: Malachius bipustulatus; assembly: GCA_910589415.1. Classification (NCBI taxonomy): domain Eukaryota; kingdom Metazoa; phylum Arthropoda; class Insecta; order Coleoptera; family Melyridae; genus Malachius; species Malachius bipustulatus. The sequence goes on along the minus strand of OU342635.1, from coordinate 42,533,957 downwards.
AAAGATATGTTATAATTATTGTATAATTAATTGTATAATTGTATACCTAATTAAAAATAATTATAAAATTATTTTTATTGAACCACTTTATTTGATTATATAATATTTGATGAGTTTTTATTGTTACCTTATTTTTATTAGATTATATTAAGATTATTAGGTCTATTAGGATATAAGTTCTAATTAACATAGGTTCTAATTTAAATTTGCCACTAAAGATTTTTTACAGAACAAATTAGAAAACTTTCGTACAGCACGTGAGGAGAAGACTGAAGACATGTACGGTACGGTTTTGTCCTTATTATGGACTCATCAGCATATCATATCAGTCAGATCCAAACCAAATGCACATGCCATATGAAAGTTGAAACTTATATACATCCTTAACTGATGTTTTCGTTTTGTAGTGACTTGTAATTTTTAATAAGTAGGCAACCGGAGAAACGTGCGTGTCTTTTATTGTCCATAAACATATCTATACATATTATAATGTTAAAACACAAACGCGAATGGACACAAGAATTCATTGCATCTGTAAAATTGAATTTTATGGAAATTCTTGTATGTATGTAATTTAATTTCGGATGAAGTTTCTTTATTTGACAAGCCATATCTGGCTAGGTCCCGGTCCGACCGACGACAAGCTGAGCAGAATTGTCTTGATTCGCTATATTCCCATTCTCGAGCACAAGGACTACAATGATTTATAACCCGGATAATAGATTACCTGACAAGATCCCCGTAGTATCCAAAAAGCGATTTTTCGTTCTTTATATCACGTTGTTTAATCTCTTTCTCTTTGAATTGGCATTTCGTAACATATTTGAATAATACACAAACGGTTAAGGTCGAATAGTTGAAAGTGAATTCGGCACCTCCCGTCTGGTACTTTTTCGTCCAGGTCTCGGCGGGTTGAATTTTTTTATAAAAAAAATCAAAGAAAATGTTAGTTGATAGATATAGGTACCTACACAGAGAGGAATATTTTTCTTAAGAGAACTAAAGGCTCGAGGTATTTCCTATAGTGATTTTTTTTGTTCACAACAACTTTTTCATTTACAGTACTAAACTGTAGTTGGATTCATTAAAATCGAGCAATTATTAGTTCAATTAAATAATATAATAATTTAAGCTTATTTCTGGAACGAAGTATATTTTATATTGGCATAATAATAATTAGACACACTATAGAACATAGATCACAGTTACATTTTTTGATTGTCGCATTGTGGAAGTTTTATCTTTAATTTTCTAAAAAAGCTGCCTAATGACGGTCTTTGACGTCTCAAAAGCAACTCTGTCATTCTTCGTTATTTGTGGAATAAACTCGCGGCTCTATCTGGCTTATTTCTAGTAGTTTTTTTTTTTATGAAGGTATAACCAAATAACGAGACCTTCACTATCTTGGAGAGTATGATTTTGTTCATCCGAAATGATATGGTGCAACTTTTTTTAGTATAGTTGAACAAGAAAATAACGAAACGACTTTTGTCATTTTATTAATTTTTGGATTATTGAAATATTGTTGAAGTCAAAAAATATGTCAGTTTAACAATTAGATCATTTCGTTATATCTCTTGGTCGACTATACCTAGTGACGAATTTTGAAATCAAATTTTCTCCCCCTAAGAAATTTTCAGAAATATGTGTTTTTAAAAACATCCATCGCGTTAATAAACCAACGGTTTGAGCTACGGAGCATTGGAAACTTCATCATGCGGGGAGCTATATTAATTATTGGGAATAGATGTCTATACAGGGTGATTCATGAGTGACCTTACATAGACCAATGGTGATAAGCGGACTTCAAGGCGGATCGAAAACCACAAAAGAAATTTTTTTTTGTGATTGATTACGAAGCTACAGGGTGTTTTATGTCTCAGGTACAAAACTTTGATAGGCGATATTTCTGAAACGACTGGAGATATTTTGTCGAAATTTACTAGGAATAGTGCATTCCGGAAACTTATCAAAACCGCATTCTGAGTTAATTAAAAATCCAGGACAGGACTTGAAAATTTTTGCCCCCATGGTCTTTGTTGAAAAAGTTAATTTTCTGACGATGTTTCTGAAAAACTGTCATCGAATTTGAAAAGATAAGAAAAAACTCTATAGAAACATTCCTCAATTTGAACGGCACGCCCAAACCGTCTCGAAAAAAAAATGTCAAAGTAAAACTTTTCTGTAAATTATCGTTTTCGAGCAGACATATTTTACTTAATGTTCGTCTGAATTCCTTCAAATTAATTTTTTGACTTGTTTCTGTGGGAAAAATGTCAGTGTAAATTAAATGTCATCAATATTAATGTTATAAACGGTTCTCAAAATGTCCTGTACCAACTTCAATACATTTCCTGCAGCGTTTCCATAAATTTTGGTTTGCTTTTTGAATTATTTGCCTGTTGTTTCTAATTTCATCAGCAACTACCAGTATTCGCGTCCTGAGCTCCTCTCTGGTACTTACTTCCGTTTTTTAGACTTCCTGCTGCATATGGCCCCATAGGTAATAGTCTAAAACAGTGAGGTTGGGGGACCTAGGTGGTCAGGAATGAGGGCCGCCGCGCCCGAACCAACGATTGGGGTACTCATTGTGGAGATGCTCTCTGACTTGTCGAGAAAAATGCGGTGGTGCCCCATCTTGCTGGAAGGAAAGAGCACGCCTGTTCAAGTTCGTCTCTGCAAGCAAGCCGGGCAAAATGACTTGTAGGAAAAGTAAATAAATTTCCCCTGTGACCCGCCCAGCAAAAAAATGGGGTCCTATTAGGGTATCATTTGCAATGCCACTCTACACATTTATAGAAAATCTGTTGCGAGTTCTTCTGAACAACAGAGCGCGGATTTTCATATGCCCATAAGGTGGTAGTTTTTTTTTTATTCGTTACACCATACCGCGTGAACTGAGCTTCATCAGTAAACACCATACACAAACATAATGTCTGCGTATTCGTTATTACGCCGTGTCCTAGCTGCATCCGGGTAATGCGTTGCGTGCGATGCGGGGAACGCACGCAACGCAAACTCGCACGAGAAATTTTGAGTGTGTCCTAACTGAATGCGTGCGGTGCGGGCGAGAAAATGGTTTCCAATCCAACTATTTCTGGTGTAGCTTCAGATTAAATACGTTTTAATTTGGAAACCAGTAGGTTGTTGGAGCTTGAAAGACTTGAAAATCACAGAAAGAAACATGTTACTTAAGAGAAAGAAACAATAAGACGCAAGTAATCTATAGAAATAGGTATAGATTTGATAGATAGATAAATAGCAGGTAGGTTAAATATAAAAAGGTCTACAATAGAAGTTAATAGACCTCATACTTACTTTAAAAACCTAAATTCGAGACATTTTCACATTCCCAGTGTACCTTGACTCTTGTTCTTGTAAAATAGATTTCTCTTATTGCACAAAATGTTTCGCTTTGGCACGAAGGCAATCGAAATTAAAAAAATTTCCTGCCCGCCGCAAAAATTGCAAGATTTTGACAGATGAAAAAACTAAATATTTCAATTTAAAACAATGCGTGCGTTGCGGTGTCGTTTTATCGTACGACTTTGCGGGCAAACGCGTCTACTGAGGACACTCCCATTGCTTTGCATGTGTTTTATTTTAATCGTTCCCCGCAACGCACGCACGCAACGCACGCAACGCAGTCCCCGGATGCAGCTAGGACGCGGCCGTAAGAGAAAAATGATTTGTGATTATTAGTGAAATATGAAAATTTTGTAGTTGACACCTGATTTCCCAGTAATAAAGCTTGGCCTTCTGTCAAACTTTTTTCCCACAGAAACAACTCAAATTTGAAGGAATTCAGACGAACATTAAGTAAAATATTATGTCTGCTCGAAAACGATAATTTACAGAAAAGTTTTACTTTGACATTTTTTTTTCGAGACGGTTTGGGTGTGCCGTTCAAATTGAGGAATGATTTCTATAGAGTTTTTTCTTATCTTTTCAAATTCGATGACAGTTTTTCAGAAACATCGTCAGAAAATTAACTTTTTCAACAAAGACCATGGGGGCAAAAATTTTCAAGTCCGGTCCTGGACTTTTAATTAACTCAGAATGCGGTTTTGATGAGTTTCCGGAATGCACCATTCCTAGTAAATTTCGACAAAATATTTCCAGCCGTTTCAGAAATATCGTCTATCAAAGTTTTGTACCTGAGACATAAAACACCCTGTAACTTCGTAACCAATCACGAAAAAAAAAATTTTTTTGTGGTTTTCGACCCGCCTTGAAGTCCGTTTATCACCATTGGTCTATGTAACGTCACTCATGAATCACCCTGTATGTACAGACCTAAATCTAGAAACCATTATACAGGGTGTCCCAGCTTATTCGAAGCGGTCTCTGGAGGCCAAACGATGGACTTTTTCAAAAAACTTTTTGAAAATTCATGTACAGGATCACAATGGCCATAATTTAAAATTATTTTGGAGTATACAGAGTGTCCCATATGACAGTGGCATATCAAAGTTATGTTTTTTTAAATGGAATGCTCCTATGTTATTGCATTTTTAGATTGTCTGAGAAGAGAAAATAAGATTGGCTTTTACCGTTGGTGTTTAAATTCAGAAGTTTTTGAGTTATAAACAAGTGAAAATCGTCATTTTTCAAGTTCAATGCCCTGTACAACGAAAACGGTTCAAGATAGAGAAAAACGGCTTACATGTCCCTATTTTAACTTTTTATGTACTATCCTATGGTATAGAAGCATTTGTATTTTCTTTGATTTTTTTATTTGGCGACGCGTGGAGAAATCTCAGAATTTTCAAATTTTTTATCACCCTGTATAAACATTTCATCTACATCGTAGGATAGTACATGAAAAGTTAAAATAGGGACATGTAAGCCGTTTTTCTCTATCTTTAGCCGTTTTCGTTGTAAAGGGCCATGAACTTGAAAAATGACGATTTTCTCACTTGTTTTTAACTCAAAAACTTCTGAATTTAAACACCAACTGTAAAAGCCAATCTTATTTTCTCTTCTCAGACAATCTAAAAATGCAATAACATAAAAGCATTCCATTTAAAAAAACATAACTTTGATATGCCATTGTCATATGGGACACTCTGTATACTCCAAAATAATTTTAAATTATGACCATTGTGATTCTGTACTTGAATTTTCAAAAAGTTTTTTGAAAAAGTCCATCGTTTGGCCTACAGAGACCGCTTCGAATAAGCTGGGACACCCTGTATGTAGATACGTCTTAAAGAAAAATTCAGCAAGCTAGGGCTTATAGTTTCAGAGAAATCGATTTTTTTATTTTACCGTGATATTGGCGCTCGGACGCTTCGAGCTACTATTTACGTATAGCGTATAGGTAGGTACCTCAAATTTTAAATCGCTAGTGATACTCGCGCTGCATAACTGGCATAGCGACGATACGATCGAATTCTTCTCTCGTGTAACTATGAAAAAATCCACTGATCCAAGAAATTCACGTATCAAAACTATTTTTTTTTATAAAATAAAAAGATATTTTCGCCTAAATTTCGTATCTTTAAATTTGGAGATAAACGAAAGTTAACAAGCACTGGATATCTTTGTAAGAAAATCGTTTCTCATTTTACATCGTATCTTGGATTTTGGTAATGAGTAAAAAAATCTTTTGTGTGTTTTAGTCATTATTTACCTCTTGGTGCGTTAATTTCTAGGAGCAGTGAATATTAATATTCAAAAATAAGAAATCTTAGCATTTGTTGTATATGGTGTTGGCAAGGAAAACTCATTTTAGTTGTTTATCAATTATTACAAAAAAAAAAAAAAAATTGATTGGGAAAAAGAAATGCTTGTCGAAGTTCCTATATCAGTAAAAAAAGACATTGAGGCGCAATTTCCTTCCGACCATTCCAATTTGCCGAGTACCTACTAGTACTGATGCGCACTAGAACTAGTAGTTCGTTTTCGTAAATGTCCAATGGGTCTATTTTGCAGGAGACCGGGATGAAAGAAACAGGAAAAGGGAACTTCCATACAAACTGATAAGGTATATTTATTATTATCTATTATCTTTGATAATTTTTATTGAATCTTCTTATTAAATGTTGAATTTTTATCTTCTAATTAATTTGTTTGGGTTTCGGTTCTTCGATAAAAATATTATTTTTCCAAAAAAAGACTTTTATAAAAAATGGAAACGTTTCGGGGCCGATTGGTCCCTTGTTCACTCATGAAATGTATAAAAATGTAAAAAACTTAAAAATACTTTTTAAAAAACTATAATCAATACAATAAAATTGTCGTACATCAGCGTTTATAAAATTTTTAATTTTAATTTCCGAAATAAAAATTGACTTTGATTCTGACATTTTTCATGTGTTTTCGTTCTTTTTTATTGAAAATGCACATGCACTGCAGGGAAATCCGTATGACGCTCTGGGAGCGCTGCATGAGTGGAGATGTCGATTCACGTTGGCTTTGAATCGCTGCAGGTTGTATACTTCTGGAAACACGCCCTTAGGAATGTTATTCCAAAGTGATGCGGTTCTATACACAAAAGAAGTCTGAAATAGGGTGGTACGAGGTGTAACGAGCTGAACCTGATACGGATGAGCGTCTGCGGCTCGACGTGTATTTCTGCCCGGTCTTATTCTAGGTGGGATCAAGCGGGCCACGTCTTTTGAACACTTTCCATAAAAATATCTCTAAAACAAACTCAGGTCGGCTGCTCTTCTTCGATGTTCGAGAGTGTCGACATTTTTTGTCAAATCTGGGTCCCCTATCAAGTGGATGGCTCTTTTATGGATAGAGTCGAGTAATCTCAGCGTATGTTTAGGAGCTGAGCTCCAAACATGGGAGCAGTACTCCAAAGATGCTCGGATTTGAGCCGTGTATAAGAGGAGAAGCTGTTGTGGTGTATAAAATTTCTTTGTGCGGAAGAGTGTTCCAAGTTTTTGAGAAGCACTCTTCGCCAGACCTGCAACATGATCATGCCAAGACATGTTCGCTCCGAGGCTCACTCCAAGTAAACGAAGAGATGACTCTGGAGTAAGAGAGTGTCCCGCCATCACCATATCTGGCTCCAAAACGTTGGCCTTTTTGGAGAAGATGACTGCTTGGGTTTTTCCAGCATTAAATTAAACTTGCTTTCTATCGCCCCAATCTAGAATGTCTTGTATGTCATTGTTAAGTATTAACTTGCTCCCTGCGAGTCTGTGCGTCGATGGCAGATATTCGCGCATCTAAGGTATAAGAAGATATGAGTGTACTGTCATTGGCAAAACTGTATATTGGATTTTTTCTTATTTCAAGCAAGTCGTTGATAAATATTAGAAAGAGAGTCGGAGATAATATGGATCCCTGAGGCACACCAACATTGATGGAAAACATCTCAGAAAGATCTCCATCGACTACCACCTGTACTGAGCGATCTCTGAGATAACTCGCAAGCCACAAGCAGAATTTCTCGGGGATGCCATAAGCCTGCAGTTTTGTCAACAGTCTATCATGCCAGACACGGTCGAAAGCTCTAGAAATATCAAGCGCAACTCCTCGAGACCCCCAATGGTGCTCGACTGCGCCGCTCCGCAGCTCGGTGACCAGGAAGTCACCAGTTGACCTCTGTTTGCGGAATCCGTATTGGCGGTCGCTGATTATATTAGCTCCTTCCAAGTACTTTAAAAGATGTTAGTTAATAGCTTTCTCCATAATCTTGGATATTACTGAAAGCAGTGCCACTGGTCGATAATATGATATTAGGTATGGTCTTTTTGCATTTCTTGGGAATAGGTTGGATCCGTGCACGTTTCCAGCAGGAAGTATAAATTTCTTATTTTATACGACAGATTGAAAAGTCGAAATTGAAAAGAAAACAGATGACAGCTCAATGGCGCATTTTTTAAGTACGAAAACAGGTACGTCATCGGGTCCCGAAGCTTTGTTTGGATCTAAGGCTAACATAATGCGCTTTATATGACACGCTATCGAAAAATAATGTCTGACATTTTGGGCTACACGGAAAGGATCAATGGCGGAGTTCTTCCCTGAAAGTCGACAAAAGAGTATGAAGGAAAGACTCATCCCGCCAACAAATTCCACTTAATACGGATCTGTGCTCTTATTAAACTTTTTGGACATCTCAAATTGTGATGGCGATGAGTAATACAAATCCAATAAGTTTAATAGACCATAAATCGAACCACTATGTATTGTGTGGCATATCATTAAATTCGGGATTAAAATATCTTTCAATTTCTGCAATAAAAAATCCAGGGCCATATTTTAAAAAATCTGTGCTTGGTCCGGCCCTGCAAATATTAATCCTCAGATAAAAAAACTGACATCATAAAAATAAAACTAGTCAACAATTGCAATGAAAATGTTATTTCAATTTTCCCAATCTTCAATAATAACGTCAATAAATTTATATATATATATATATAATCAATAACACAATTACCATTACATGGTGTAGTGCGTAACATAAATACATTTCATTCTTAACAAATAAATAAAATAAAATATACAAAATCCATAAATACTAGGTACAAATATCTTCAACCAAATAAACACATCAATAAACTAAATAAACATCCACTTATTCTGCACTCCTATTGTTCCTTCTATTTCTATTTCATGTGTACAAATTCTGCCCATTCCCTCTTATTCTCTGCCATTTTGCACGCTTCTCTCCAAGTTTTTCCCTTCTTTAATAATATCTCTCCTATAACTCCATTCCACTTTAATTTAGGTCTTCCTCTCTTCTGTTTTCCTAAAGTCTTCGCTTCCCACACTCTTTTCACTGGTCTTCCTTCGTTCATTCTCCTCAGATGACCCCACCAGCTCAGCTGTCTCTTTTCTATGAATTCAATGGTTGATACTATCTCCAGTTCTTCTCTTATTCTTGTGTTCTTCATCTTGTCTAATTTCGTTACTCCTCTGACTCTTCTTAGGTATTTCATTTCAACTGCTTGTATCTTGCTCTTCTGTCTTGTATTCAGCACCCATGACTCGCATCCGAACGTCAAAATTGGTCTGTATATCGTTTTGAAAACCTTCATTTTTGTCTTTCTGTCTATTTCTCTTTTGCCAATAAATGCTTTGTTCATTGTGTAATACAGTCTCATTGTTTTCTCTATTCTTTCATTCAATTCTGCTTCTTGTCCTCCATTATCTTCTATATTCACCCCCAAGTATTTATAACATTTCACCTGCTCAATCTGTACTCCTCCAATTTCTATTTGTATCTGTTCGTCATTTTTTCCTATACTCATTACTTTGGTTTTATTCTTATTTATCGTCATACCTAGTTCTTCCATTGTTGTGTTCCATATCTCCAAACTCTTTTGTAGTTCTTTTTCTGTTTCTGCCATTATTACCACATCATCGGCAAATGCTGCTTCTGATATTTTTATGCCTTGTAGGTTCCTATATCCCACTTGTACTTTCTTTACCTTTCTCGTACATTTCTTTATTATTTCATCCATGAAAATTGTGAACAATGTGGGACTCAGACTACCTCCTTGTCTCAGACCTTCTTTTGTTGTGAACATTTCTGATTTCTGATTTTTATTGATTACACTGTTAAAATTTCCTTCATATATATTTCTTATAATTCTCACCAATTTGTCTTTACACCCCCTTTCTTTCAGTATTATCCATAATTTAGCACGGTTTACTCTATCGAACGCCTTTTCCATATCTATGAATCCCATATACACTTTCTTTCCCTTCGCCATGAATTTTTCAATTATTTGTTTTATGGTAAATATGTGGTCTTGTATACTTCTACCCTTCCTGAAGCCACTTTGTGACTCCTCTATTGAACTCTCAGTTATTGCTTTTACTCGTTTTTCTATTATTTTTTCATATATCTTCATCGTTGTGCATAACAAATTTATACCTCTATAGTTATTACAATCATACTTGTCGCCCTTCTTATGTATAGGTAATATTTGCGCAGTTTTCCATTCTCTTGGTACTTTTTCTTCCTCCCACACTCTATTATATACATCCAATAACATTTCTGTCCCTTTCTCTCCCATATTTTTGATCATTTCAGCTGTTATCTTATCACATCCTGGCGTTTTTCCCGTTTTTATTTCCCTTATTACATTCTTTAATTCTTCTAGTTTTATATTGTCTTCTATTTGTTCTTCATGTTTCTCCTCTTCTAGATCTTTCTCTTCTTCTATTAGTTCTGTGGTTCCTAGTAGTTCTACGAAGTATTCTCTCCATCTGTTAATTACCTCTTTCTCTTCTGTTAACAGGTCTCCGTTTCTGTTTTTAATTTTTGTTTCATTATATGTTTTCTCGTTTCTTAGTGATTTCAGTACTCTATAGAATAATTTTTGGTTTGTTTTACTATCGTTTTCCATTCTCTCTCCGAATTCTCTCCAATTGTTTCTCTTTGCTTCTACTATCATATTTTTTACCTTCTTTCTTTCTTCTTTGTATCTTTCGTAGTTTTCTTGCGTTTTATTACCTATGTATATTCTCCATCTATTCTTCTTCTCTTTTACTTGATTCCTTATTTCGTCGTTCCACCATGCCGTCTGTTTGGTTCTCGGTTTCTTCCTTGCGTACCCACATACTTCTTTCGCTGTCTCTATTATTATATTTCTAAATTTAATCCACTGTTCTTCTATGCCTTCTTTCTGGTCAGTTTGTTTTTTCATGTTTCCTATTTTCTTCTCTATTACTTGCTCATATCTCTCTGCTATCTCTTTTTCTTGTAATCTACAGGGTGTCCCAGACTTAATTGACCAGGCCATATCTCATATACAGGTTGAGATAATCGAGCCGAATAAAAGGCATATTATTATAATTTTTCAAGCTGTATAACATGACAGCATGAAAACAACCCCTACTTCAACATCCCGTAAGTTACAGCTCTCACCCTTAAAAAAATGAATAGCACCCTGTATATATTTTTGTATATTCAAAAGCAGTATTCGATTCCCTATTCAGATGATTTTTCAGATTCAAAATTGGTTGAGAAATAACCAAGAAAAGGTTCATCAAGGTGGTCATGACTTTTTATCTTAACTTTCTCTGGATGACTTTTGCTGTCAAAATTTATCAATATTTAGTCATAGTTTTTAACAGGCAGGTGATAGTTATTATTATAATTAAAGTCCAAACAATTTATTTGATAATTCTGATTTATTGGGAAATTTTGAAAAATAAAACAAGAGACAAAGCACTTTATCATGAACCTTAATGATGACTGTGACCTGCTAGTTAAAAACTATGACTAAAATATTGATAAATTATGACAGCTAAAGTCATTCAGAGAAAGTTCAGATAAAAAGTCATGACCACCTTTCTTGGTTATTTCTCAACCAATTTTGAATCTGAAAAATCATCTGAATAGGGAATCGAATACTGCTTTTGAATATACAAAAATATATACAGGGTGCTATTCATTTTTTAAGGGTGGGGGCTGTAACTTAGGGGATGTTGAAGTGGGGGTTGTTTTCATGCTGTCATGTTATACAGCTTGAAAAATTATAATAATATGCCTTTTATTCGGCTCGATTATCTCAACCTGTATATGAGATATGGCCTGGTCAATTAAGTCTGGGACACCCGGTATATGATTTTATAACTTCATTCCCTCGTTTTTCTATTGTCTTCTCTTTATTTTCTCTTTCTTTTTTATCTCCTCTTTTCACTTTTGTTACCACCATATAGTGGTCACTACCTATTTCTGGTCCTCTTCTCACTCTTGTATCTATAATCTCTCTCCTGTTTTCCCTACTCACCACTACGTAGTCAATTATTGATTTTTCATTCCTACTCTTCATTTCTCTAGTGTATTTATGTATATCTTTATGTTTGAATATCGTGTTCGTTATTATCATATTCTGTATCATGCAGAAATCTAGCATTCTCCTTCCATTGTTGTTTCTTACATTTTCCCCATATTTCCCTATCACAGTTCTGTACCTGTCATCTCTCTTCCCTACTCTACTGTTGAAATCTCCCATTATATATATCACTCCTTTTGCTTCCTCTACTGCTGTCAATAAATTTAAAAAACTAAAATTGACAATTTTGGGTTTTTCAAAATAATTCGAAAAAAGAAATTAAATCTCTAGATGCCATTGCATTGTCCTTCTGTTTGCCCAACTTTTTCTCAATTTAACTGGCCCTGCGTATCTCCCATGGTTTTGCGAGATCCCCATGCTGTTCATTCTTATCATTCTTATCTTGGAATAGTAATATTAATTATTATTGTTAATACTGAGAGACCAAACTTTGCTCCTGAAAAATGGTCTCATTATATACTTAATAGAATTTTTATTGGTTCAGGAACAAGAATATTCGTTCCAATCCTGCTTAAAGCAGTTTTCAAGTATATCGAACACGTAATTTTGCTCCGCAGGATGAAAAACTGAAACAAACCTTTAATTAGATTTTATCTTTCTATACACCCGGGGTAATTGAATGAATCCTGGCATCTAATCTAATAATTGTCTGTCATAGCAGAGAGATACTAGAACAGCGATGGTAGAACTAAAACAGGAAAAATTCTAATGATTGACCGACGACTCCAAGGTGTGGCTTCTAGTCTCGTGAGTCATCGTTATTTTGTTTAGTAGACAAAACTAAGATTATTTTTTTAGCTTTGCAAATTATAATAATATTGTCATTGTAAAAGATCACAAAAATACAAAGGTGCTACACGCTTATTAATTAACTAATAATTTTTTTCTACTCCTAACATTTAATATGCATATTAAATATGAATCACCAGTGCTTTAATGGGTCTCATTAAGATACAAATTTTCATTAAAGCACTGGTCAAGCTATCCAATGGCAGAGGAGCATTTGCAATCGAATCGTTCCTTTTCGCTCACAATCGGGTCGGTCCAAAGCAACCGAAGTCACAGAGTTGTCATACTCACGACAAAAATTGCCTTGTGATATAAGTTCTGTATTTCTGAAAAAAATTCTGAACGTTTATTTAATTTAGAACATAAGTAACATTCAAAGGAAATTTATCAAGATTTTATGTTACCTTAATTAATTTGATAGGTAGGTATATCGTGTAAAAGATAGGAAGATAAAGTATTATATTATTCGTAGTGCTCCGTGATAGTATTCAAAGCGGCAACGCTGCGACCGTCGCGTTGCGCAGGTAAACAATATCGTAATTATTGGCTGTCAATGTTATTAAAATTATTATTAATCTCAAAATCAAAGCGTAAAATTCGGAATTCGAACTTCGCATAATAAAAATTACGCAGTAGTGAGTAGTCTCTTTAAATTTGATACTAAAACATGTCTCAGCAGAATAATCTTAGCGACGAAGAGAAAATTTAGTACCTAATATGCGTGAGCAAATAGCAAGCAACCTATCTTAACCTCAATGATCCGCAATTGTACACGGGTCATTGTTAAAATATATAATTTTTTAATCTTTTCTATGAAATAAAAAAGGGTTGTAGAAAAAATAGTGTATGGAACTCGCAGATAATGGCTATTAATACGCTCTTATGATGGTTAAGATACGAGCCGTAGGCTCGTATCTTAACCATCATACTCGCGTATTAATAGCCTTCATTATAAGCTCGTTGCATAGTATACTATTATGTACATTTTATATATAAATTGTTTTGATAAACTGGTGTGTACAGGGTGTATTGTAACGTCCGCATAATATTAGCACCACGCGATTCTACATCAAAAACAGAACAAAAAAGTCCTCAACAGTTTTTTCTTGATATACACAGATTTTAAGATATGGACAATTTAACGTTCTTAAATTTTGCAACACTGGCGCTGGTATAAAATTATTAGACGTGAAGTCACCTCACTGGTATAGTGTGCCGTTGCTATGTAATCGAAAAAAGGTGCAACAAGACAAATGTCATGCTGCGACGTGTCAATGTTGCAATTTTTTTAAAGATTTTTTTATTTTCAATTTTTTATTCAACAATTAAAACGCGCAGTTGCAATATTGATTGGAAGTATTGGAACTCAGGAAATCAAATAATTCCTAGTTTTGAAATGTTAATTAAAACCATTTTTACCAAAAAAAAAATCTAAAATTTTGGATAATTTGGCTATTTTACTTCTTACTTAAGAATTTTTTAATAATATTAAGCAATTCAAATTTAAACTACAATGGTCGATAACTTCGTTATTTGAGGTCTAAGAGCTAAACGGTATTAAAACTTTATGTTCTGTTTTTGATGTAGAATCACGTGGTGCTAATATTATGCGGACGTTACAATACACACCCTGTATATCATTGTACTCACGCTTCATATCAACATGTATGTACAATGTAGTGAATTGCAACGGCCTTTGTTGTTATTGTCGATTTTTTACTGTTGTTTATATTTCAATTTGTTATTTCCTGTAATTGGGTGTATAAATACCTGTTGGGAATAAAGATTATTATTATTATTATTATTATTATTATTATTATTATTATTATTATTATTATTATTATTTTTTCTTCTGCATATATGTAGCATCTCGGGTCTCATCTCCCGGCGGCAAGCAACCATGTCGGGCTATCACCAAGACAAGGTCGCCATAGAAGTTCTACTACATGTGTTTAGTTTGCATGTTGTGTCAATTCTGTTAAATGTGTCGGATGTTCATCTATTTGTATGTCTGCGTACAGAAATTTTCTAACGATGTGACATGTACTTATTATTGTGGCTTTCTGTAGTTCTATGTACGTATTTTTGTGCATTTTGAGTGTCTGTAAGCTTTTATGTAGTGTATATGGTACAACCCCTGTAGAGGACAAGACTATCGGTACGATGACTACCCTGTCCATCCTCCAGAGGCGCCGCACCTCCTGTGCTAGATCTATGTATTTTGTATGTTTTTCGGTGTCCGTTTTCTGCAAGTTGTGTGTATTGGGTATCGCTATATCTATTATATATGTATTTTCGTTTTCTTTGTCTATTAATGTGATGTCTGGTCTGTTATGATGAATTGTTTTATCTGTGATGATGGCTCTGTCATAGTATAATTTGTGAGTGCTATTTTCTAATACTGTTTGCGGGTTGTATTTGTAATATGGTGTATACATGTCGATGAGTTTGTACTGAGCTGCGAGTTTTTGATGTATAATGTTCGCCACCTGGTTGTGTCTATGTAGATAGTCGGTTTGTGTAAGTATCCTGCATCCAGCTGTAATGTGTTGTATTGTTTCCTGTGATAAATGACATTTTCTGCATGTATCGTCTGTGATTGTGGTGTCCTTGAGTATATGTTTTCTGTAGTTTTTAGTATTTATTGTTTGATCCTGTATAGCAATCATGAACCCTTCGGTCTCCCCAAAAAGGTTCCCACAACTAAGCCACTTGTTCGACGCCTGTTTGTCGACATGGTTCTGGCTCAGCTCATGGGGGTGTCTCCCATGGAGTTCCTTCTGGGTCCACGACTGCTGTTTTGTATTATTATCTGTTATGTGTAGCTCCAAGTTTTTGTTATGTAGGTTTAAAGGTGTGTTGTTTCTGTCTGCGATATTTACGGCTTTGTGTAGTTTGGACGTGGTTTGTTTTGCGTGAAAGAACTCTCTAAGATTATTTATCTGTTTGTGGTGCAGATTGGGTATGTCAATAAGGCCTCTTCCCCCCATCTCTCTAGGTAGAGTCAGCCTTTCTGTGGCTGATTTAGGATGATGTTGTTTGTGTCTTGTGAGTGTTGTTCGGGTTTTCCTCTGGAGGTCTTCTAAGTCTGTCTGTGTCCATTGTATAACTCCAAACGAGTATGTCAGTGTCGGTACAGCGTATGTGTTTATTGCTTTTATTGTGTTTTTGGCATTCAGTTTTGTTTTTAATATTTGGTTTAGTCTGTTTATGTATGTTTTTCTTAGTGTTTGTTTTATTTGTGTATGTTCTGTGAGCTTGGCCTGCTGGAAACCAAGATATTTATAGACCTCGCCCTCTTCCATGGATTCAATCTTGTCGCCATTTTCAAGAGCGAATTCACCTGCCACCAGGGTTCTTTTTTCGATGTTGAGAGTTTTACATTTCTCCAACCCAAACTCCATATGTATGTCCTGTGAGAATGTGTGTGTAATTTTCAGCAGATGTTGCAGCTGTGTTTGTGTGGATGCGTATAATTTTATATCATCCATATGTAGCAGATGCGACAGAGTATAGTGTGTTGTTTTGTTGTCTCTGATGTTGAATCCATAATTTGAATTATTCAGCATGTTTGAGAGTGGATTCAAGGCAAGGCAAAACCACAGTGGACTCAATGAGTCCCCCTGGAATATGCCTCGACGTATAGGTATTTCTTCTGTAGTTATAGTTGTTTTATTGAGCGTAAGACGTAGTGTAGTTCTCCAGTGTGTCATAATGTTCTCGAGGAAGGCGATGAGCGTGGGGTGAATTTTGTAAATGTTTAATATGTGTATCAGCCAAGTATTATTATTATTATTATTATTATTATTATTATATAAAAGCAATAATATTTTTACATAAAACAGTAATAGGTAGTTGGCAAAGTCACGTTGGCTTTGAACCGTTACAGATTGTATTCCTCAGGAATTCTGTAAATGAAAGAAGTATGAAATAAGGTGGTGTAACGAGTAACGTGTAACGTGTAACGAGCTAAATCTGATAAGGATGAGCTACTGCGGCTCGACGTGTGTTTTTGCCCGGCCTCGTTCTAGGTGGGATCAAACGGGCCACGTTTTCTGTCACTTCCCAGAAAATTATATGAAAAACAGGCTCAGGTCAGCTACTTTTCTTCGATATTGAAGACTAAGTATCTAGAGGTTTTGTCAAATTTAGGTCCCCGATCAAGTGGATGGCTCTTTTCTGAGTGAAGTCAAGTAATCTCAGGGTATGTTTAGGAGCTGAGCTCAAAACATGTGAGCAGTACTCCAAGGATGGTCGTATTTGAGCCTTGTATAAGAGGAGAAGCTATTTAGGCATATAAAATTTCTTTGTACGGAACAGTGTTCCACGTTTTTGAGAAGCGCCCAACCTGCAACATGATCATGCCAAGACATGTTCGCTCCGAGGCTCACGCCAATCAAAATGAGAGATGAAAGAAGAGAGTGTTCCGTCATTACCATATCTGGCTCCACAACGTTGACTTTTTTGTAGAAGATGTCCGACTGTGTTTTCCCAGCATTAAACTGTACCTGATTTACCTGATCTATTGCCCCAAGCTAGAATCTCTTGTATATCTTTGTTAAGTATTGAGACTTCCTGCTCTTTGCGAAAATGTGGTCGATGGCCGAAGTTCGCGCCTCTAAGGTATAGAAAGATATAAGTTATGAATGTAGTAAATCACCGTTAGTTTAATTATTTGGAAATTAGTTAAAGGCAAGCGGTGTCACAAATAAAAGGTGTGATCTTTTTTTGTTAAACTCTATATTTCAATCTTAATTTCAGATCTTCATCAGGAGAACTGTAATAATTATAAGAAATCAATATTTTTTTATATAACAATCTTAAGATAAATACTTACAACAAGAGATCAAAATAAAATTAGCATCTTTGAAATTGAAGTCTTAAAAATCTTCATAAAAGTATAATGTTAATAAAGTTCAAATTTTTCTGTTGTAATTTTATGCTAAATATTTATAAATATTAACATTTATGAATAATTTTGATGATAATTTAAAAATTGCTGGTTGGGTGCGACTTGCGCCATAGGATGCACCCCAGGCAGCCGAAACGCATGCCAACAACTGAGGTCATAGTGCTCCCAGTGTGCGTGGAAGTAAGTGATGGCTTACTAGCCATTGTTACACAAGAGATAAATGACATATTCCATGAATCATCTCACTAAGGTTAATGATATAGGTTATGCTATTTGTTATAGTGAGATACATTGTACTGAAGAGTCCCAATTAGAACAATTTCCATCTCTAGCTCACAGCGCGACATCAATGAATGGCATGTTGTTTTGCAATATGTCATTCATCTCTTGTCTAACATATACAGGATGTTCCTAAATACTAGTTACATACGGTAGGAGATAATTCGTTGGCTTACTTTAAGCCTAAAAGTTCATATATACATAGATCTGTAAACCGCCTCGTTACCGATCTACACGGTGTTGAAATTTGAAGAATTTTTGAAGAGGAATCAAGACGTTTACGCAACAGGGAACATGAAGTTAGGCAGAAGATACTGTGCAACACAGAATAAATACAGGCGACACCCAACCAATAGGACAAGCCAGAAGAAGACTGCTGATTGCGAAACAAGAAGAGGTATCAACCATGCTGGACCAGATGCTGAAAGATGGAGTTACTGAGGAATCCAACAGCCCGTAGTCATCGCCAGTCGTATTAGTTACCAAGAAGGACGGAAAAACGAGGTTTTGCGTCGATTATAGGAAGCTGAATGATGTTACGAAGAAGGACAGCTACCCGCTACCAAGAATCGACGACATTTTATGTACCTTGTCTGGCTCAACCTGGTTCTCAACTTTGGACCTGAAGAGCGGTTAACTGGCAGGTAGGCATGCATCCAGACGACAAAGAGAAAACTGCATTTTCTACTGGCACGGGTCTGTACAATTTCAAGGTTATGCCCTTTGAAAGACTGACGGAGATGGTACTCCGAGGACTGACTTGTAAAACATGCCTAGTATACCTGGATGATGTCATGGTTATAGGTTCCACTTTTCAAAACCACATCAACAACCTTCAGGAAAATTTCGATCGATTCAGAGCTGCCAACCTGAAGTTGAATCCAGAAAACTGTTTGCCATTAAAGAATAAGGTTGAGTTTTTGGGGCATACCGTAAGTTCCGAAGGAATCCAGACCAGCGACAGCAAAGTAGCATCGTTTCGTGATTGGCCGACTCCTAAAGACAGACACGAAGTCCGAAGCTTCCTCAGTCTTTGTACATACTACCGAAGATTTGTCATGAAAGTTGCGGTTGTAGCAGCTGCGCTCCATAAGTTCACCAAATTTAAGACGCCTTTCATCTGGGATGTCAAGTGTGAAGACGCTTTCCGAAAACTGACAAAGGCTTTGATTTCTAGTCCGATTCGGTCATATCCTCAAAGAGAAAGAAAGTACGTACTTGATACTGATGGCAGCAACATCGGGATGGGTGCTGTTTTATCGCAGGTCCAAGATAGAGAAGAGCGAGTTATCGAGTAGGATGACTATAGCAAAACCTTAAAAAATTAAATATTGTATGGCTGTGATAACACCCAAGTGTCGGAAGTTTTCAAGTAGCCTCAAGGGCCTCTGGCGTAACCTAACGACTGCTGTGAAGCAACCGGGACCCCCTTTTTAACGTACCTCCCGGATCAAGACCTTGACGAAGCTTGAGAGGAAGTACTGTACTATCAGGAAAGAATTGTTGGCTATAATCAAATCGGTGGAGCATTTTAAACCATGGGAAGGAATTCCTGATCTGAACAGATCATGTGGCGCTCTCCTGGCTGATGAAGATGAAGAACGTATAGAAGATCAGATTGCTAGCTGGACCGAACGACTACAGCAGCTCAACTTCAAAATAAAACAACGCGCAGGCAGATTACACCAGAACGCTGATGCGTTATCAAGAAGGCCATGCGTGAAGTGCTCACATGGTAGTAGGTTGAGGACAGCCAGAAGGAAGAGTACGTTCAAAGGATCGTGATCAATGCAGATACAGAATGAACAATGTAGGAAATAACAAGAAAAAGACGAAGACATAGGATATATTTTAAAACGGAATGAAGAGAATGGACCGAGACCAACTTGGGCAGAGGTTTCTCCGCGTAGCGCAGAATTTAAAGCTTTATGGTGACAATGAGAGTGCCGATGGAAAAAAGATCGTCATGCAGTTGGTGGTTCCAAGGAGTAAAGTTAAGAAGATTCTTGAATTAATCCATGGGGTACATCAGGAGCTCACTTCGGAGTGAACAAGACACTAGCGAAAGTTTGAGAGAGGTTCTACCGGGTGAACTGCAAGGACGATGTCGAAGCATGGCGTGCTGCAAGCAAGGGCCCAAGCAGAAAACTGACAGGTAATGTGAAGCAGTACAACGTCGGACCCCATTCGAGAGGATAGCCACAGACGTAGCAGATCCTTTTCCGATCAGCGACAGCGGCAATCGCTGTATCCTGGTTGCCATGGATTATTCCAGCAAGTGGCCTGAAGCATACGCCATACCGAACCAAGAAGCTGCTACAGTCGCGACAGTCTTGCTGGATAATTTAATTATCGGATTTGCCGTACTTTTAGACTTGCATTCCGATCAAGGACGAAACCTTGAATTCCAAGTTTTCGCAGAGATGTGTAAACTGCTCGGGATAAAAAAGACAAGAACTACACCTCTCCATCCACAGTGTGACGGTATGGTGGAGCGGTTTAATCGGACAATGGAGGAGCATCTGTCGAAGGTGGTGAGCAACAATCAGAGAGACTGGGACCAATACCTGCCGTTGTTGCTAATGTCTTACAGAGCAGCCATCCATGAGACTACGGGGCAGACACTGGCCCAGGGTTATATTCGGCAAGAAGATTCGGCTACCCTGTGACTAGGTCTACGGCTCACCAAGCAGTCCACCATTCGAGATCACAAACTATGTCAATGAATAATTGAGAAACTCTATAGTCTTGTCAGGAGGAAGATCAAGTTGGCCAGCGATGGAATGTAGGCGAGGTACGACTTGAAGGCAAACTCCGGCGGCTTCACAAAAGGAGACAAGGTGTGGTTTTATACAAGGCGAATAAGTTCAAGCGAGGCGCTCGAAAATAAAAGGTATCGAAACACATTCGCGAACAATAACTATTTCAGATACGTGTATTTGTTTGTTAACTTCCTCAATTTTCAAGATGACTCAGCCATTCATGGAAATGACACTTTCGTGACAATAATTCTAGTTACACGAGAGGAATGACACATTGTGTCAATGTGACCAATTCTCCTAAATACCAGAATGGTTCCGCGTTCTACTGTTGGTGAACTAACTGACATTTCTAGACTCCCCGGCCAGGGATATAAAGGCGGAGCTGTCGGAGCTCTAGCAGTCAGTCATATCAATCGCATAGATCGCATCAATCACATAACCAGTGTATTTTTATGCGATTCAATTGTGAATTTTTTAACTGCCTTTTTGAAATTTTCCTAAGTCAGATCATATTAGGTAGTGACTGTGAAAAGTTAATTTTATTTCGTTTTAAAACGTGCCATAAAATGAATTTTATTAATGTGCCAAAACAAAAAAATTTGGCAAAATTTTACCAATTTTGTCTCTTTTCCTATGCTGGCGAACTTAAATATTTTTTTTATTATTATTGAAAATGCGCATGCACTGCAGGGAAATCCCTATGACGCTCTGAGAGCGGTGCATGAGCCGAGATGTCGATTCACGTTGGCCTTGAATCACTGTAGGTTGTATACTTCGGGAAACACGCCCTTTGGAATGCTATTCCAAAGTGATTCTATACATAAAAGAAGTCTGAAATAGGGTGGTTACGAGGTGTAACGAGCTGAACCTGATACGGATGAGCGTCTGCGGCTCGACGTGTATTTCTGCCCGGTCTTGTTCTAGGTGGGATCAGGCGGGCCACGTCTTTTGAACACTTTCCATAAAAATATCTGTAAAACAGACTCAGGTCAGCTACTCGTCTTCGATGTTCGAGAATGTCTAAATTTTTTTTGATTGATATAGTAACATAGCAACAGTATGGTAACCCAAGTGATCATAAAACAAAAGAAGCTAGATTTAAATGAATTTTAACAGACTTAACTAGATCATAATACAATTTCTTTAGAATCTTCTTAGTTGTTGATATCAAGAATAAAATCAAGCAGTGATGAAGTACGACATGTATCTAGCTGTTCATTTATTACTACATGTATTGTTCATTATGTAAAATGTAACTGTCTGTGGATTTCTAGATATTCAAGAAAATTTTATTTAAAATAATGATCATAATAATGAAGTAATTCAATATTTTCTGGATGTTTCAGTCAGTAAGAGTTTAGGGGCCGGTTGCACAAACGTAAATTAAAAATTTTGAAATAATTACTGATTTTAAGTTGCAAATTTTGAAAACATGGCTAATATATTTAATTATCTTTCATTTTTTATCGGTAATTAACTCTCCCTAAAGAAAGTAGAGTTTATTTTCAGCAATATGAGACCAATATTTTGATAATACAGTGCATTTTAAAATCAGAGTAATTATCTGAAAATTTTTAATTTACGTTTGTGCAACCGGCCCTAGGTGTTCATTGTATCTAATTTCTAGGTTTATACAAGTTTATACAAGTAAACCATTAGGTAGGTAATTACCTGTAGTTATCTGTATTTGAAAATGTCGCAATACTTCAAATGTGCTTCATTTTATTTAAATTAGGATAATTTGGGACACATTTTTTTATTTCGAAGCTTTAACACCGTAAAAAAAACTTAAAACATGAACATTATTCCTGTCATTATACCTCGTTTTCAATCAATTATTAGAGACAATATTATTTTTCAAGTGCTAAAGAGTTATTCTACACATTGTGCAAATTTTCGGAATTGAAAGTGGTAATTTTTTGACTACAATCTAGGGAAATCTTAAAATTTAGGTTGGTAACGTTGGATCTACCTAAAAATAAACTACTCTACATATATTAACAGTGCTTTTTTTTCTATTTCTATAAAATTTAAATGCGATGATTATACTGGCTCAGACCATGGGTTATACCATACAGGATTGGTCGCGCATAAAAAAAAATTAATCGTCATTTATACAGGGTCGTACTAGGTTTAATTTAAAATTAATTTGGACTATTATAATACAGGATATGTGTGTGATACAGTTTTGTTCAAATAAAACTGCTCACATGCTATATAAATAAAATATCCTGTATAAAACCCACGGTTTAGCGTACACTAACCAAGGTGTCCATGTCTCCCAATTCAGTAACAAAATTTATTTTTAAAATGTCTTATTTAATACGGTAAAATCAGCTGTATCTCCTTACTACAAATTGTAGAAGAGACTCATCAGTTGGAAGAAACATTCCCGATTATCAATAGAAAAATATAGAAAGCAATACAATCTTGCTGTAGCAAAGCATTATTACATTGGATATCTACTTAATAATAAACACTGCAAAACGTAAAAAAATTGTGAGGTGTTTCCCGAGAGACCAACTGGAGTCAGGTTAGAGTTTAGATTATACCAGGGTTTAGAACTGTCCGCTCTCCGTAAGAGATTAAAAATGTTTCGTTTGATCAAAAAATATATTATCCATCGGAGATGGAAAATGTGGTTTTAAGACACAGGATAATTTTAAAGTGATACATGAGTTTCCATATATGAATAATTTAATCAAAGGTATTATATTTTTACGCACATAAAGTATACTTAGTCAAATAATTAATTAGTGTGTTAAAAGTTGACATAAGTGGTCAGATTTAAATCGTTCGCAAATTATCCATCTTCGCATTATTACAGCTCAGATGAACACGTTTTGAAGTTCCATTGAAAACCGAGATGAGGATACAATGCGTTTAAAGTAAAAAAGTAGGCACACCTACCTATACAGGCTTCCACAAATATACAGTGCGCGAGAAAAGTAAGTAAGTAAGTAATAAAAAAATCTATCTATCAATGTGTTGCAGGGGGTACCTTTCCATTAAACTTTTCGAAGATGGGGTTGCTACCCCTCAGGGGTAACAAGGTGGGGGCGGTAGAGTTGACAACAACTCTACCGAATGACAGTTTAAAAATAACAGTTGACATGTTTTTGCATTTTTTCGAAATGTTTTTTTTACAAAGCAAGAGAATTTATTCCTTACTTTTCTCGCGCACTGTAAGTATCTATATATAATTAAACTCGAGATGTAGGTGGTTTGACATCGTCATAAGAACTCATAAGCTTAGGTGATACTCTAGCAAGTTTTAGACAAATCACTTTTTATTAAACATTTTTCAAAATTTAATATATTAGCGATAAATTTCTCCCTTTACATTTCAGATATTTTGCAGGATGCAGGATAGTACTTAGGTATAATAAACTTCATTTCATGCATTCAAAGTGAAAAAAAAATAGTTACAGCGAACTCTCTTAATAAGGTGCTCAGTACACAGTAAGTCCATGAGACGATGTATACAAGACAAGCAAAGAGAAGTAGGTCCATTGATGAGAAGCATCACTCCAAAATAACACAAAAATATGTATACCTACTACTACCTCCTGCTGGTACAAGCACTTTCTTCGTCTCTAAATTAACTGGTATAGGTATACCTAATTGAAAGTACTAGTACCGGAACCAGAGGCAGTAGATACCAACATCAATTCTAGAATCTAGAATTAACCACATTTAACATCTACATAACAATAAATTAAATTATTAAATCCTTTACATCGAGTATGATGATATAAATCAAGGCAAGGACAAGGACAAGGAGGTCAGACACAGACCAGAGACACTTGACATATACACAGTTTCAGAAGGTGCGATTGAATTGACGTGCGGTCCTGAAAATTTAGAATCAACTATTCTCATGTAAACTGCGTTATCTGAAAGCCACATATGGGTTTAGCACTTTAGCAATTTCATCGCGGAAGCCCAGCCACATAGGGCTTAGCTTAGCGATAAAGATAATGAGGCGAGGAGGAGTAGGAGAGCTAAAGAGTTAGCATGCATACATGTGAGGCGAGGGATTTATCATTCGGCAGTCAGCATTTAGCAGTTTGTACCTCTCTGGCCATCACGGCATCGCAGAGGCGCGGCTGGTAGAGCCGCGTGTCGCCGGCGGTGCACCTTTACCCGAGCACTAGGCCGCCCGTCCACCGCTAGACACCGTCAGGGGGCACAGCACCGATATCCATCCACTTTTGGTGACCACCCTGCTGCCTACCCAACGACCACTAACCGCGGCGCCCTCTGAGATCGATCACGCCGCGACGCCGTCGCCGTACCCAGCCGCGCAAATAGACGAGGGTGGCAGCATTGCCAGCACAAGGCGGGAAAGTTCAGGAATGGAATTTGCTGGGCTATGCTTCTTTCTGAGGAATAGACTTGGAGTTTTTCTCAATTTAGGACTGCTTCAATTCCATTGCCATTTCGATTATGCGAGGGGAGGAAAACTGACTTTTACAAAAT
Source organism: Malachius bipustulatus (assembly GCA_910589415.1). Taxonomy (NCBI): domain Eukaryota; kingdom Metazoa; phylum Arthropoda; class Insecta; order Coleoptera; family Melyridae; genus Malachius; species Malachius bipustulatus. Next base: position 42,508,959 of record OU342635.1, on the reverse strand, counting down.
GCCCTAAGTGCGCTTCAGAAACTTCGGATATATTTTGATAATTTTATATACAGGGTGTTTACTGTAAGGTTGGCCAAACTTCACAGGCTGATTCTTCAGATAATGAAATAATGAAAAAAAAAATATACAGGGGTGTCCGGAAACACTTCCTAAGAAAGATATACGCTTTCAAAGTTTCAAGAATTTTATTCTAAAAACTTATGAAACGATAAAAACAATAACGGAACAACCTTACAGTAAACACCTGTATATAAGAATTATTAGTAACCATTCATTATTAGTAACCATAGCCTCCGCTATTATTTTTATCGTTTCATAAATTTTTAAAATGAAATTCTTGAAACTTTGAAGGCGTATATCTTTTTTAGGAAGTGTTTCCGGACACCCCTCTATATAATTTTGTTCATTATTTTAGTCTTAAGAATCAGCTTGTGAAGTTTGGCCTGCCTTACAGTAAACAACCTGTATACCTAGGTTTATTTTTACCGATTGTAGATTCATTTTTATTGATTCAGGTTTAGACTGATTGATTCATTCATGTTTGGTTAAGTTAGGAATTTATAAAGACTTACAATGAGGACGTGTACAGTACAAGTATACTATATCTACCATATAGGATGTTTCGAAAGGTGGGATTAACTTGACAAGTCCTGAGAAAAAAGTTCCTATTAATATGGGTTCTCAAATCCGCTATTTTCGAGGTGGGTGTCAAAAATAAAATAAAAATTCGATTTTTTGACTATATCTCAGAAACCGTTTGAGATATATAAAATTGAACTTTTGTACACATGTTAATAACATTATTATTATTGACTTTTTTGGCGTTCCTTAAATAATTTTCCATATGCAGTGGCGGAGTTTTTGGGGTTCCTTGAAATTTTTTTGCTCCTAATTTCTACGACGCATTGTGAAAATTGGCATTATGAAAGTACATTTATTTATTTATTTATGATTTGTTTCACTGAGAAAAAATAATTAGGCATTGAAAAAGTAGGTACTATTAATGATATGATATGTATAAAAGTTTAGTTTTATATCTCAAAGGGCCGCTGAGATATCGTCAAATAACTGAAGAAAACAAAATTCTGGACATGATGATCTTTGTATCTCAAAAGCGGTAGGTTTGCGGGCCCATGTTAATAGGGACTTTTTTCTTAGAACGAGGTAGGGAATCGCACTTTTCATTTTCAGACACATGTTTTGAAACACCCTGTATAATAGTATGGAGTCTTCTAAAATTCTTTAAGATTTTAACTAAACACAAAAGCTGTACTCTTTTATCACCACTCGTTTCTTTATTATCAAAATATTTTCGTTATTTTTTCACTTTCTTTAATTATTACTGCCTCTATTATACCTTCACGCGCTCCGGTATACAGAATTTCTCTTATTTCAGAGCTCAATATGGTCTCAGTATCTCGTAAATACCAACATACAGGCTAGGGCGCCAGTAACGTCTCGGCCTGTGTAGCCTGAACCGCCTGAATGCTCTTATGTTATTGCATTTTTAGATTGTGTGAGAAGAAAAAATAAGATTGATTTTACGGTTGATGTTTAAATTGAGAAGTTTTTGACTTTTAAACAAGTGGAAATCAAGACACTGTACAACGAAAACGGCTTAAGATGGAAAAATGACTTGCTTGTCACACCTTTTGAAAAATGGGAGGGTTATACACCAAAATTGAAGAACTTACGTGTTTTCGGTTGTGAAGCATTTGCGAAAAACTTGGCGAAAACTTCTAAGCTAGATAAGCGTAACAAAAAGTTAATAATGATAGGCTATGCAATGAACGGATATAGCTTATGGAATGAGCTAGATAGGCAATTAAGTTTCAGTTAATCGAGATGTTGCTTTTATGGAAGAACAGCAACAGAAAACTATTATAAATGGAAAGGTAAAATTTGAAACTGAAGATCCATAAGTGAAGCTGAAGATTTAATTCAAACTCAATCTGGTGAAAATGTTCATGATGAAAAGGTAAAAAGTTTCTAAGAAAACTTAGATCAGTTGCAAAATAATTATGAAGGAGACCGAGACAATCGAGAAAGTGAAGAAAGCCAAACATCCAGAAAAGGAAGAAAAGTAATTAAACCTAAAAGATTAGAAGATTTTATTCTTAACGATGATTACTCAATGCTAACTTTTGAAGAAGCAGTTTCGGGAGAAGATTGTGATAAGTGGCTTTTGAAGCAATAAATATGATGAAAAGAAATCCTTAAAATTAAACGACACTTCGACTTTGATAAATAAAAATGAAGTGCAAAATAAGAAAATATTAAGTAGCAGATGGGTTTTTAAAATAATTAAAGGCAATGGCAAATACAAAAAAGCAAGAATTGTACGAGGGTGCAAACAACGACAAGGTGTTGATTATAACGAAGTTTTTAGCCCTGTTCATCTCTAAGAATTTTAATTGCCATAGCAGTATCTAGAGATTACAACATTATGGGTTTTGATATAAAAACTGCATTCATGTACGGTGAACTGCAAGAAGAAATGTACATGAAACTACCCAGAGGCTATAATTAAACTGGAGCCTTGTATGGACTGAAGCAGGCTCTAGCTAAATGGAATGAAAGATTCACAACTTTCCTGAGAAACAGAGGTTTCAAACCAACTTTATCAGCACTATTTAAAAACGAAGAAAGGAATAAATAGTTGAAGATTTGAGTAAAGAATTTAAAGTTAAAATCTATGAAAATATGAATGTGTTTTTGGGTATTAAATTAAAAGAAATGAGGATGGAATAAAATTGAAACAAAGAAAATACATACATAGATAAAATACTAGAAAGTTGTGGTATGGACAATACAGCCGTTTTTCTTGATTAGGGCATATCTGCAAAAATACAGTTTTGAGAAAATTGAAATTTAAGATTTCTCAACATGTCATCCTTAACGTTTGAGGCAGTGGTGGGAAATTTTTGATAAAAAAAGGAGTTACCTTATTTGGTTGGTCGCTGGAGATTTTCCTTTTCCCAAACCGTAATTCTTGTTATAGCACTTTCCCTCTGACAGGCACTATTACGATAATGATCGCGGAATTGTTCTACAGCGGGATCAACTTTTGATTTCACTTTTAACAGCGGGTAAGCGGGTTTTTTAAATAAAAAATGATAGTTCTAAGTAGCGGCGATTTTCGACTGCGGCGGAGAGTGTCTTCTTCTTCTCTTCTTGTACCTTCTCGCTGCGCGGATGATCGGTAACTTAGAGGAGTAGGTACAAGGATAGCGGGAATTTCAAATTTACGCATAAGTGTGGTTGTGTATTATGTGAAAATAAATATGGCCAAACCATAGCCGGCGGCCTTGAAGTATTGTAATACTTCAACAGAATAAATGATTACAATCTAAACGAGAATAAACCCCAAACTTAAACTAAAAATATTAATAACTAAACGAATATATACAAGCAGGGTAGGATGCGGATTTATTGACTTGGCAGAGGACAAATGCGAACCACAGGGCGAACATAGCTGCCCGTTTTGGTCTTCACCTTTACTACGCGTACTACTCCATCCTTTCCCGGATAGACCTCCTCTATCACCCCTAAGGGCCAGCATAATGGCGGGAGCTTATCTTCGCGAATTATTACAACCTGTCCTTGTGCCGCGGGACATGCTTCAGTGTTCCACTTTTCCCTAGCTTGAAGAGTCGAGAGGTATTCAATATGCCATCTTTGCCAGTAAGATTGGACTAACTTGTCAATCAGAGCATACCGCTGTAAACGATTTACTGGAACATTGTCTAAATTTTCAGCGGGAATAAATTTCAGCGGAGTAAGATTAAGAAAATGGGAGGGCGTTAATGCAGTTGGATCCGAAGGATCATTACTTAGACAACAGAGAGGACGCGAATTCATTAGCGCTTCGATTTGAATGAGAATGGTATTGAGTTCCTCGTAGGTTAAAATCTGATTGCCGATTACTCTAAAGAGGTGAGTTTTTACACTCTTAATATTACTTTCCCATAGGCCGCCCATATGAGGGGCGTATGGAGGGTTCAACTTGAATTCGATCTTTTGCGGCGTTAAATCTTTAACGATCTCTTTAGCGAAGTCCTTGGAATATACCAAAGAATAAATTTCATTCAATCGTCTGCGTGCCCCGACGAAGTTTCTGCCTCCGTCACTGATAATGAGGGACACGGGACCCCGACGAGAGATAAATCGTTTAAAGGCGGCTAGAAACAGACCTGTCGAAAGATCCGACACTAATTCAATATGTAAGGCCTTAGTGACCAAACATACGAATAAGCAAATATAAGCTTTTTGGCTTTTAACTCCGCGTTTTCTAGTTAGTGTGATAGCTAAAGGTCCTGCGTAATCAACACCACACTTAGCGAAAGGTTTGTGTTGACTGACGCGAAATTCAGGTAGGCTTCCCATCAAAGGCGATGATGATTTTGGATTATTTTTAAAACAAGGGTTGCAAGAATGAACCACCCTGCGTACAAGATTGCGACCAGACAATATCCAATATCTATGGCGTACTAGAGCTAACAATAAAGTAGGTCCTGCATGACATCGTAATATATGATGATACTCGACCAATAACTGAACGATGCGATCTCTGGATGGTAACAAAATAGGGTGTTGTTGTTCATAACTAAGCGGTGCATTCTGTAAGCGACCTCCTACTCTGAGGATCTCGTTTTCTATAAATGGGTTGAGTTTGCGTAGTTTGAGACGACAGGACTTTCCTGACTTCAAAGCTTGGATATCGTCTTGAAAATGTGACTGCTGAACACATTTTAAAATGTAATTCTCGGCTTTGTCCAAGTCCGAAACTGAAACTGGTCCCTTAGAACTCAGTTTTTTCGAGAAGCGTAAAATTAAAACCACTACCCTGAGTAATTTACTCCATGAGGAAACTCGATCAGCGAGAGTATAGATTGGATGAGGCTCGGGATTAGCGATTTGTACAACTAGTGACAATGCCTTAGTTTCAGGCATATCAGCGGGAGCGGATTCTTTTTTTAAAGGCGTGATAGACCATTGGTGTTGCGGGGAGGAGATCCAAGAAGGTCCTTGGAACCACACATTTCATTATCGATCAATTTACCGGGAGTAACAGGGCGAGATATTATGTCACTGGGATTGTCCTTTCCTGGCACATGATGCCAATGCTCAGGATCGACAATTTCTTGAATAGCGGCGGTTCTATTGGCAATAAATGTTTGCCATCTATGCGGGGATTAGTGTATCCAGGCCAAAGTGATAGTGGAGTCAGAGAATGCAAATATTTTATCAATTGCGCAACGAGAATGGAAACTATTAATGACTGATTGTATGAGTAATGCGAGAAGATGAACAGCACACAATTCCAATCTTGCGAGTGATATCTTTTTCAAGGGTGCAACACGTGATTTCGCGCAGAGAAGAGAAACATTAGTTGCTTTCGAAGTCAGCGAACCAATGCGAATATATATCACCGCGCCATAACACTTTTCGCTAGCGTCTGCGAAACCTAATAGAGTTATAAATGAGTCTTCAAAAATACCTATGTGACGAGGAATATTAGCCTGCGAAAAATTAACGAGCTCAGAGTGAATTTGAAACCACATTCTTGAAAGGTCGTCTGGCAGCTCTTCATCCCAGCCCAGCTCACGCTTCCAGCACTCTTGTACTAGAAGTTTCATGCATGCTGTTAAAGGAGCGATCATACCTAGGGGATCAAAAAGCGATGCAGTAGCTGATAATATCGAACGTTTAGTAGCGTTGAAATATTGAGAATCAGAGTTAGTTCTGAAAATAAAATTATCGTCAGCCGGGTTCCAGCGTAAGCCTATTAGCTTAGTTTCTGAATCAGAGTCAAATCGGACATTCTTACTGTTGAGGATGTGACAACGCAGCATGCTGCTGACAGATGTCTATCAACAATGTCAGCAGTCAGACAGCGGTGTTGGAATTGAAACATCACCGTCATTCATTATTATTACGCCAGCACGAGAAGTGTAAGTTGTAGATCCAAATGGTTAATAAAATTATAAAATATAAAGTAAAATGAGTCTTAATTTGAATAATGAGTTCAAATAAATATAATAATAAATAACACATGGCGCAGTCAGTAAAGCGAACCCGTGACCTTTTAACATGTAACAATAATTGATTACGGCGAAATTTGAAGATATATAAGAAAGACTACCGGGACCGGGTGTTCAAAATGGCGAGCTTTAATCAAAATGTGTTACCTTGCTTGAACTTGAACGACGAATCCAGCCCAGCCGAAGCATGGAGAAGATGGATTAATAAATTCAAAATTTATCTGAAAGCATCAGAAGCAGAAAGGAAACCACAGCCTACCCAAATCGCGATGTTGCTACATTTCGCTGGAGATCAACTCGTGAGAATTTACGATACAATAAAGTTCCAGGAAGATGAAAAGGACCAAATTGAAGTTGTTATCAATAAACTCAACAGCCACTTCATCCCAAGAGAAAATCTCACGTTCCTGAGATATAAATTTTTTATGTCCCGACAAAGAGAAGGTGAGTCAACGGAACATTTCATTGTAACACTAAGGAAAATGGCAGAGGCGTGCAAATTCGAGGAATTAACGGATGACCTAGTTAAATGTATGTTGGTGTGTGGTACCTGCAACGGAGAAGTGAGGCAGAAATTATTACAAGATGACGAAATGAAGTTAGACGATGCCATCAAGCTCTGTTCAGTTATGGAACAATCCAAAGCACAAGCGGTGAACATAGACAAATTGAAAATGCACCAGCCAGCAGAAGACACCGCAGTGGATGAGCTGAGAGCACACCGGCAGGAGAACTGGAGCAGGTACAGGAACTACAATCGGGGGCCTAACAATATACAGGATCTACAGGCCGTCCCTATCGTTATAGAAGCAAATCAAGAGGGCGTACCCCGTCTAGATCCAGAACACCGGTATGTAAGACAAAATTTATCACGCAGTGTACGAGGTGCGGTAATGATCACCCGATTAATAAATGTCCCGCGTTCGGTAAATTTTGCAGCATTTGTAAAAATAAAAATCATTTTAGCAACGTGTGTCGAAAAAAAAGTGTAAATAGTTTAGATAAGCAACCAAATGAAAACGATTTAAATGTAGTTATGGATACTTTGTATATAAGTTCTATAAATAACCTAGATAAACAAGTTTGTGAGATAACTGCCTGGAAGACTAGTTTGGAAATTGGGGATAAAATTATTAATTTCAAAATTGATACGGGCGCTATGGTAAATATTATGCCAATTTCAATATTTAGGGATATTTTAAAACTACCGACAACTGCAATTAAGCAATGTAAAACTTTACTACAATCATACACTGGAAATGTCCTTCCCATTTTAGGAAATTGCATCATTGAATGCATTAAAAATAATAATAAGTGTAACATTCTATTTTATATAGTAGATTCTAACACAGAGGCTTTGATAGGTCTACCAACGTGTGTTGATTTAAATTTAGTTAAAAAAATTGATTCCCACTATGTACGGTCACAGAAAAATGATATTGTAAGTGAATTTGGAGATTTATTTTCTGGTATTGGTTGCCTAAAAGAACCATACCATATAAAATTGAAGCAAAATGCTCAACCAATCATTACTCCAATAAGAAAAATACCCCTAGCCTTAATGCCGGTATTAGAAAAAACCATTCAGGAATTAGTCAGTGCTGAAATAATCACTAAAGTTGAGGGTCCGAGCGACTGGATTAATCCATTAGTGTTAGTTAGGAAATCTAATGGTAACTTAAAAATTTGTTTAGACCCACTGCATCTGAATGCAGCAATTAAACGAGAACATGCGTGTTTAACTTCTTTCGAAGAAATTACAAGTAAATTAAATGGAGCAAAATATTTCTCGACGCTAGATTGTAATCAGGCGTTCTACCAGGTACCGTTGGATGAACAAAGTCAAGCTCTTACAACTTTCGGTACACCTTTCGGCAGATATAAATTCACCAGACTACCGTATGGCTTAAATTGTGCAGCAGAGGTATTTCACGATAGATTTAGACAAATATTTGATTTAAAAAATGTGTGCGTGTACATAGATGATATTATAATTTGGGGAAAGACTATTGAAGAGCATAACCAATGTTTAATCAATACATTAAAAAAAGCCAGGGAATGTGGAGTTAAATTTAACCTAAAAAAATGTAAGTTTTTGCAAACTGAGATCAAATTTATGGGGCATAAAATTAGTAATCAAGGTATTTCAATTGATGAAGATAGGATTAGAGCGATTAAGGAGTATCAAACTCCAAAAGATAAAAAAGGAGTTCAAAGACTGCTAGGAGTTCTAAATTATATGAGTAAATATATCCCCAACTATTCAACTGAATCACAGCCATTGAGGGATTTAATCAAAAAAGACTCAGAATTCATTTGGGACGCGAATCATGACTTAGTACTCAACAAAATTAAAGATAGTTTAGTTAAAGCTCCTGTATTGAAATTTTTTAACGACAAACGACCAATCGTAATTTCGGTTGATGCAAGTAAATCAGGATTAGGTGCAGTATTGCTGCAGGACAATTTACCAGTTGCATATGCTTCTAAGGCACTCACAACCACACAAATTAACTATGCTCAAATTGAAAAAGAGCTTTTGGCGGTGTGGTTTGGGCTTACAAAATTCCACGATTTCGTTTTCGCGAACCCAATGATAACAGTACAAACTGACCACAAACCATTACTAGCTATAATTAAGAAACCTTTAAGTAAATGTCCTGCGCGTCTACAGAGAATACTCTTACAAATTCAAAAATACCAATTTAAATTAACTTATAAAAGAGGAAAAGACTTAGTGATAGCTGACAGCTTGTCAAGAGCTTACATCAATGACCAAATTGATCCCGAAGAATGGGAAAATGAAATAAAATTGCATGTTTGTTTAATTAACGAAAATTTAAATATAGCTGACGAATACTTGCAAAAAATTAAAAATGAAACCGAAAAAGATACAGAACTGAATGAGCTAAAACAAATTATTTTGAATGGTTGGCCAAATAATAGCTGTAAATTGAAGGTTAGCATTAAAAAATATTGTAAATATAAAAGTGAGCTTACAATGAATGATGGAATAATTTTTAGGAATCAATGTTGTCTCATTCCATCAAGTTTAAGAAAAGAGTTGTTGGAAAAAATCCACTATACTCATCTTGGCATAAATAAGTGTACAAAATTGGCGGAAGAATCTATATTTTGGCCAGGTATGCGAAATGAAATTAGACAATTCATTGAAAATTGCGCAATATGCCAAAAATTTGCTCACTCAAAAAGCTCTGAACCATTGTTGCCACATATCATTCCAGCCGTACCGTGGTACAAAGTAGGTTGTGACCTGTTTGAGCTTAACAATGTAAAATACCTGCTAGTAATTGATTATTATAGCAAATTCCTGGAAATTGAAAAGTTAGGCCAAAACACAACAAGTTATCACATTATTCAGCTATTAAAAGCTATGTTCGCAAGACGTGGTTGTCCGAACATTTTTATTTCCGACCAAGGGCCTCAGTTTACATCGGCAATTTTTAAAAAATTTGCAATGGAATGGAAGTTCAATCATGTAATGTCGTCTCCATTATACAGCCAATCAAATGGTATGGCTGAACGTCATGTTCAAACAGCTAAAAATATATTTAAAAAAGTTTTGGAAGATAAAAAAGACTTGCACCTTGCATTGTTGCAATACCGAAATACTCCAATGCATGGCGGCTATTCTCCGGTTCAAATTTTAATGTCTAGAAACACATGTAACCCTTTACTCCCAGTCGCTATGAAAAAATTAGAATCAAAATTAATTAATAAAAGACAATATGACGCATACATCAAAGCTTCCCAAGATAGACAAATAAATTATTATAATAATAAGAAGGGCGTTAAAGAATTAACTCCATTAAAAATTTACAGCCGAATTATGGCTCAGACAAAACCAAGTTCCAATTGGTTTCCAGGCAGAACAGTTAAAAAACTAGGTAAACGCAGATATTTGATAGAATTAGATACTGGGGAAAGATATATTAGAAACAGGAAATTCATAAAACCTTCTATATTAAAAAGGAAAAGAGAAGAGAATGATGAACGTATTGAGGGGAAGCCTAGGAGGGTGTCATGGTACAATGAGGCTGTTAATTTAAAAGCAAATAATGATATTCAATCAGAACTTGTTAGCCTGCAACCATTTAGCGCCTTCTTTGGATTTTGCCCTGATACTGACCATCAATTAGACGATAATGTAGATGTAAATGTAAATAATAGTAATTCTAGTAAGATAGAAAGTGATATCAGTGTAAGTGACAACCAATCAAATGATAGTGCTTATCTGAATAACCAGTTAAATGAACAACATCCTCTAAAGAACACTTGTCCCAACTCGGAGTACCAAAGCATAAACAGTGACCCTGACGTTGACAACAGTGCATCCAAACCATCAACAAGTGCTGCTATTAAAACGAGCTCCCCCAAAGTTAAAAGTGACGGAGCAAATTATCTCAAAGCATATTCTACGGCCAATTTGGGACCAAGTGGGAGAGGAAGAGGTCGTGTAATTAGACAGCCTGAGAATAAATCATCTGAAACTGTTAGAACTTCATCAAGCGGCCGTCTGATTACAAGACCCCAAAAATTAGATTTGTAAATTGTAAATAATTGTTATTGTGTTTGTTGTTTTTAATTTAATGTAGCGTGGTCACCTCCTTTTATCATGTAATTAAAAAATTAAAAAAAAAAGGGAGATGTTGAGGATGTGACAACGCAGCATGCTGCTGACAGATGTCTATCAACAATGTCAGCAGTCAGACAGCGGTGTTGGAATTGAAACATCACCGTCATTCATTATTATTACGCCAGCACGAGAAGTGTAAGTTGTAGATCCAAATGGTTAATAAAATTATAAAATATAAAGTAAAATGAGTCTTTGAATAATGAGTTCAAATAAATATAATAATAAATAACACACTTACATAAGCGAAGTTCCTTTGGAATATGTCCCAAAAATTCCAATGAATTAGAGATCCATTTAGTCAGGTTGAAACCTGCACTTCTGAAGAGAGCGTTTAACTGCTTATACAGTTCGAGGGCTTCTACAGGGGTATGTACTGAATGCAAATAGTCATCCATGTAACCGTAAGTCGAAGCAATGGGTGCCGCTTGTGGATATTTATCACCTTCGTCACTAACTAACCTTTTGATCACGCGCATGGCGAGATAAGGCGAGCATTTTAATCCGAATGGTACACGTTCAAATTCATAGATGTCCATGGGCTGCTCAGCATTAAATCTGAAAAGTATTCGTTGGAAGCGGCGGTGTTCCCGTTCGACTTTGATCGAGGAAGAACATCTTTTCTAAATCAGCTGATACCGCGATAGCGAAGAGTCGAAAATTGATAAGCAAATCGAAAATATTGGACTGAAGGTTAGGCCCACAATACAAAATATCGTTAAGACTCTTTCCAGAAAATGTCTTACTGCCAGCATCAAGAACAACTCTAACCTTAGAAGTATCCTTATCAGGCCGATATACGGCTCTGTGCGGTATATAATATGCATGAGGGGGCGGTCTTGATTCAATTACTTTATTTAAGAAACCTTTATCAATGTATTCTTGAATTGTTGCGTTATAACCTGTGCGTAAGTGACTTGCGTGGCCAAGTGGTACTCCGCTGGCTCACGAAGCCAAAGATCGCGGGTTCGAAACTCACCTCGGCCCGCTTTACTTTTCAGATTCATTTTCGAATGTCTGTGAAAAGTAAAACAAGCGATCGAAAGTTTTAAAGGCAAATATAATTTAAAAGTGTGTGTGGCTAAAGAGTTCGTGCTCAAAGCCAATTTACCAGAGTGGAGCGACTATGTCTTACCTACACAGTTAAGACCGATGCTCCCTCTTTTTAAAAAAAAAAAAAAAAAAAAAACCTGTGCGTAAAACTATGTCTGAATCTAGTTTCTTTTCCAACGATAATAATCTGCGCTTAGCGGTAAAATATGAGTCCCCCAATTGATCAGGAGTCTCTCTAAAGGGCAATGAAACGACGTATCGACCATCTGCTTCGCGCAAAACATGATTATTGAAGATTTCCTCGCATCTTTGTTCCTCAGGACCAAGAAATTTACGTGAAGGAACCGATTCTAAATCCCAGAATTTCTGTAGCATGTCATCTAAGCTTGTTTCCTTTCCCTGGATGACTGCGTGTAGGCCGTAAAAATTATTTGGCTTAATTTCTGCACATTTAGCTTCGCCCATCAATAAATAACCAAGTGTGGATTGGACCGCGATTATTCCGGAGTTAGGGTGAATGATCTTTTTTGATAACAATAGATGCGGAAACAACCCTGAACCGATGACGCAATCGATTTCTGAAGGAGAGAAAAATTTGTCGTCTGCTAAGAGTGTGCCCTTGAAATAATCTAGAGCTTCTGTGCTTAGTTGCGCGGTGGGCAAATTCCCTGTAATCTTTTCAACAACTGCGGCTTTTATCGTGTATTGATAGCGAGAGTCAAATCTAGATCGAAAACTGATAAGAGTATATCCTAGGATAGGACGCACCAACATACCGATCCCATGTACTGATGATGATTGATAATTAATGATCAAGTTTAATCGTTTACAGCAAGATTCAGTAATAAAATTAGCATTTGAGCCGGTGTCTAATAATATTCGAATACTGCAGTTCAAGTCGGCTTTACTGTTATCACAAACATAAACTCGAGCGGTAGGTGAAACATCAGTATAAGGACTCGAAGAATTATTTGTATTCGTAAATAAGCACTCCTTGCTCGGGGTTTCATGCATTTGCATTTTATTTTTAAAAACACTATCTGCCGCGTTCACATCTGGGACAGTAGCGTGCAACTCAGTTGCAGGAACGAGTTTTGTCGTGGTCGACAGCGATAATGGTTTATTATCTTGAGAGGCCTGGGAGGAATTGAAACTATTGAAATGTAATAACGAATGATGACGTCTGTTACATTTGAAGCAGGTTCTTGAGGATCTACACTGTCTAGTTTCATGAAAACCTAGACAGTTTTTACAGTATGCGTTTTTTGACACTATATCGTACCTAGCGGAAACATCCAAGCTAACAAACTTTGGACAGCGGAATAGAGGGTGCTTGTCATCTGATTGACAAACATTGCATGAGCGAACTGATGAGTTACTATTTATTACAAATGAATGGAAAGAGGATTGCTTGCCTTTTGATATATTTTGTGAGGAGGATGCGGTTTTCGAGGGAGAAATATACGTTAAAGGTCTGATAAGTTGTTGGGTGCGCGTCAAGACTCTAGTTTGTTCTTTAACAAATTTTTCTAAAGAAGCGTACGTAGGTATTTTTTCCAAGCGAGAATCTTGCTCAAAAAGGTTAACAGTGTCCTTATCGAGTTTATTCAGAGCGATATGCGTGATAATAAAGTCAGCCAAATCTGATAGGTTGACGGCTTTTAAAGCGGCAACTGAAGCACAAAAGTACTCCAGAAAATTGTCTAAATTTTGCGGTGAAGCATTGACAATGGGTTTAAACTTAAACATATTATCCAAGTACTGAACAGCGAGAGTGCGAGAATCTTGATATTTTTCAATCAGCAAGTTCCAAATAATAGGGTATAGTTAGAAGCAGTTGGCAGCACCCCGGCGGTGACCGACAAGGCCGATCCGGAAAGTTTTGATATTAAGTACTGAACGCGTTCAGCGTCTGTGAGCTGTTTATTTTCGTGAATCAATGCTTTAAAATTTTGATAAAATAATGGCCAACGAATAGGGTTACCATTAAATCCTACTAGTTCTAATACCGGTAGTTTTTGTTGCGGTTTAGTTACAGCAGGAATATTGGGTTCGGTTTTGATTTTGGTCAAGTCGGCTAAACTTTGTTCAGTAGTTTTTATATGACAATAGATCTCATCAAATGCTTCTGCAGCTTTAAAGGAGGGAGTATATTCGGGTTTTAATTTTAATTTTTCAAGGTTCACATCCTGCACAACCTGCATATATTCATCCCTAACTTTATCTAGAGTTTTTGTACGTGTTAGAAATCTTTGATTTCCCTCTGGGGTTCCAACTGATTTACTTAAATCATATCAATTTTGAGCAATAGAAAATAAGCTCTGTTGCTTAGCTTCTAATACTTTTAATGTAGACATTTCAAAAGTGATATCTACTTGATAAGACAGCGACAATGTCGGCGTTTAATTTTATGAATAAATGAATGATTTAAATTTATCAAAAAGATTTAATATTAAGCGTGTATTATGTATTATTGAGGATATATGGACTGTAATATGTAATGATCGGGTCGTAGGACCAAAAATTATGGTGGGAAATTTTTGATAAAAAAAATGAGTTACCTTATTTGGTTGGTCGCTGGAGATTTTCCTTTTCCCAAACCGTAATTCTTGTTATAGCACTTTCCCTCCGACAGGCACTATTACGATAATGATCGCGTAATTGTTCTACAGCGGGATCAACTTTTGATTTCACTTTTAACAGCGGGTAAGCGGGTTTTTTAAATAAAAAATGATAGTTCTAAGTAGCGGCGATTTTCGACTGCGGCGGAGAGTGTCTTCTTCTTCTCTTCTTGTACCTTCTCGCTGCGCGGACGATCGGTAACTTAGAGGAGTAGGTACAAGGATAGCGGGAAGTTCAAATTTACGGATAAGTGTGGTTGTGTATTATGTGAAAATAAATATGGCCAAACCAGGCAGCAAATTGATTTTCATGCCATGTCAATACTTTATTATTGCAAGTTTTTTTATAGTGAAGATACAAAATCTGACAAAACAGTTTAAAGCCCGTATTTAGGTGGATTTTTGTAAAAATAATTTGAACAAGAGCTATAAATATTTTTTCCCCGAGGCACCCCTACGAAGATATTTCCTCTTGAAGTTGAGGGATGAAAATAATTTTTTTGAAATAACTATTTTTATTGGTCGACCAATTTTATAAAAATTTTTATTTAATCTTGCATTATTTAGTACGAAGGCGTAGAAGCGCCACACCAGTTTTATTTTTTAAATTCCGAGTTTAAACTCGGAATTCCGAGTTCAAAGTAAGAATTCCGACTTTAAATTCGGAATTCCGAGCAGAGCCGGGCCTAGCCTAAAAACAAGTGCGGAAAGGTTAATCACAATAAGCAATTTATACTGGTACATTTTTACGTTACGTTTGAAGGACCACGGGCCGCTGGACACGGCGTTTCTCAGTTGGGCGAAGTTACCTGAGTGACCCTTCGACACGACGGGGGTTTTTATAATCCTACAGCTCAATTGGGCGAAGGAATTTCTAAATACCGTTGAGTTATTTGCATGCTCTTATATGGCTACGTTGCCAGATTTCACAGAAATTCCGATTTTCTACATTAAATAAAATTGAAAAAATTAATAAATAATATTAATACCGATGTATTATTTTTTTAAGTTCTATCAAATACATCATCAAGCCCTTAGTGCATTTACAATTATTTTATACTATACCTACAGCAGAAACATAAAACATCAATAGAAGAGTAATATATAATGAATATGGCGATACACATTATAATTATAGTTATATCTCAAACATGTTGCCCCAGTTTCAAAACAACTACATATAAGCAACCGTAATTACGGGAGCTGTTTTTTATTTATGCGATGGGTATTTTTTTCCGCACTAAAACTCACCGGCGGTAAGTCAGGTCTTTGGTCAGGGTAGGTTTTTTTTTCACCTGACCAAAGACCTGACATACCGATGACGCTCAAGTGCAACATAGCCATAGGTAGGTATACGTATCTACTACAACTACCTACTCGACTTCAATTATTAATAATAAATTGATTAGGTATACCTATATGCGATCTACTAAAAGCACCACTAAATAAATCTGGCAACACTTCTATATACAGGGTGTCCCAGCTTATTCGAAGCGGTCTCTGTAGGCCAAACGATGGACTTTTTCGAAAAACTTTTTGAAAATTCAAGTACAGAATCATAATGGCCATAATTTAAAATTATTTTGGACTATGCAGAGTGTCCCATATGAGAGTGGCATATCAAAGTTATGTTTTTTTAAATGGAATGATCCTATGTTATTGCATTTTTAGAATGTCTGAGAAGAGAAAACAAGGTTGGCTTTTACAGTTGGTGTTTAAATTCAGAAGTTTTTGAGTTATAAACAAGTGAAAATCGTCATTTTTCAAGTTCAAGGTCCTGTACAACGAAAACGACTGAAGATAGAGAAAAACGGCTTACATGTCCCTATTTTAACTTTTCATGTACTATCCTATGGTATTGAAACATTTGTACTTTCTTTGATTTTTTTATTTGGCGACGCGTGGAGAAATCTCAGAATTTTTCAAATTTTTTATCACCCTGTATAAACATTTCATCTACATCATAGGATAGTACATGAAAAGTTAAAATAGGGACATGTAAGCCGTTTTTCTCTATCTTCGGCCGTTCTCGTTGTACAGGGCCTTGAACTTGAAAAATGACGATTTTCACTTGTTTATAACGCAAAAACTTCTGAATTTAAACACCAACTGTAAAAGCCAACCTTGTTTTCTCTTCTCAGACATTCTAAAAATGCAATAACATAGGAGCATTCCATTTAAAAAAACATAACTTTGATATGCCACTCTCATATGGGACACTCTGTACACTCCAAAATAATTTTAAATTATGCCCATTGTGATTCTGTACTTGAATTTGCAATTTTTTTTTGGAAAAAATCCATCGTTTGGCCTACAGAGACCGCTTCGAATAAGCTGGGACACCCTGTATATGGGCAAGGCCGCACATGTATTTCTTGTCTGTCCAGTTATCTCTTATAATCCCCTATAGTTTCTCGTTTGTCGCCCAATTGACCCCTGGGATTAGTAAATAACAAAATCCTTCGCCCAATTCGGTATCGCCCGCTGGCTGGACAATACCTGCTAGGTATCAAAAGTTGATATCACGCCTAAGTCCCTCACTGATATTCTTGCAGTAGCAGATCTCGATATTTATAAAGCCTTGGTTAACTTTTTTATTTCAATTCAAGTAACTCTTTAATTTTCTATTAATACACTCAAAACTTCCTTTTCCATGAATTAGCTTCCTCCGTCTAATGAACGTTCTGGAAATGTTCTTTTATTGTGTCTAACGAACAATGTTCGAGGCCAACCCAACCTTTCATACACACAATACCTAGGTATATAGAGTTGAATTGAGTTAGGTTAGCCAACATCTAGTCTCAATATGGTCAAAGCCTTCGTTACCTACTTTTATTATCCAACTAGCTGAATCGGGTTCGGCGTTCCGCGAGTAGTCCGTACAGGCCATAGCCGTTCTGAGATATTCGGCGCCCATGTATCTATCTTGCGTGTTCTTGTTTGAAGCTTAAGCTTTAAAATGAGCCCTACATTTTGGAAATCGGGTCACGGATAACAAAGTTATGATTGCCACACCAAAAAGTAGTTTTTTTGAGATCACCCTGTAAATAAATGAAATAAGCGGAAAATTCGAAAACCGTTTCGAGATATGAGAGGTCCATCTTCATGATCTTTGTGTTGAAATTAAAAAAGGAAAATCTTTGATCAAATGGGAGCAAGCCGAACTTTCTGAGATTTTGAACTGTTTTATTTACCACCCTTTATAAACTTTGTGTGAAGTACCAAGTTCTTGCAAACGTATGGACTGATAAACAAGGGATTGAACTAGTGAACCCTCGAAACAAAAATTGAATTGTTCGAAACAATCCAAATTTTATCGGTGCCAAAGTTAGGCCAAATTTGATCATGTAACGTTTCATTTGTTGAGCAGTTTATTTAAAATCAGGGCGGGATAATCTCAAATTCAAACATCCAAGACTTCAAGGCGGGATAACATCTAATTCAAATCAAGCATTCAGGGCGGGAATTCAAACAGAGACATTCACGACAGACAAGTTGAGATTTCAAACGTCAAAGAGGTTCTTTTTTTAAAATCATTCATTCTGGGGGCCACATTACAGCATATGATGCGCATGACGCAGGACCCTCCATTTTAAAAGGTTAGGTAGGAGATAGGATACACTACAGAAATTGGTAACAGTGACCGGGATACAGGTTAAATGGGGTGTTACACTACAACCCAGTTGGTAGATTTAACCAGGAACTGTTCCACAGGTTAATACTAGTCATTTTCTTTTAAACTAAGAAAATAGTAACAAAAATTAGAATACAGTAGGAAATCAGGAATAATAATTGTTAGTTTTGAAATTTAGCATAACAGTCAAATTGAAGGCCAAGTTCTCTGATTAACCAGCAAGTTGCTGGTTAATCAGAGAACTTGCAGCATGGTGAGACTAGAAACAAAACTCGATTGAGTATTGTATTGGGTAGAAATTAAACAACTAATGTAAAATCATTTAAGTCTCCACGTATACTAGAATTGCAATTTTAACTGTTAGGATAAGAAAACGTAATATTAAATAATCTTCCATGTAAATCTGTGCTTCTACTATTGTTGCCAGTAGAAAGGAATGTAGAGTGGTAGTTTTACAACCCTCATCGTACGCACGGTCCTGTTATGGCAGTCGTAAGCTTGAAAATGACAAGACTGGCTAAACCAGGGTTGCCGTTTCAGCACTTTAAAAAGAGATCTAATTCAGTTCTCAACCAAAGCAAAATAATATAAATAAAATCACGTAAATGAGCAAAGGTCAAAAGTAGAATTCTACTTGTAAAATCCAATAAATAAAAGACTACTTTAGTGCGTCATACGAATGTCTACTCCAATCAAAATTTTAATGGTTGGTTTCGCAAATAATTGCTATAAAATGTTATCGCTAGCCTTGACTGGGCTATCTGCTTTTTAAACAGGTGTTAGGTTGAAAACTGGACCACGGTGAGGTCGATGACTGGTCTCGATGCAAAAGCACTCCCGTAAACATGCCGGCTCCAGTAGGTATCAAATTAAAATTCCAGCATGTCAATTATTATCCAGGCAGCCCGCAGGCCCTTAGTAAAAATTTTAGAATAGCGGTCTGTAGCTTGGTCAGTTGGTCATCACATTTAAAAATAGCAATAACCAAACAAAACCAAGGTAACAAACCTCTAGGCAAAAACCAAGGTATACTGCGAATTATTTAAGAAAGCGTAATACCCAAAATGATAAGATGTATCAACTCATTGCTTCACGAGGCCAGGTAGAACAAACAGGTGGCGTACGGGCAGAATAAAAATCAGTACTCACTAAACAGGTTTAGGTGAAAAACTGGACCACGGTGGGGTCGATGGCTGGTCTCGATGCAAAAGCACTCCCGTAAACATGCCGGCTCCAGTAGGTACCAAATTAAAAACTCCAGCATTTCAATAGTACTGACTAGACAGGTGTTAAAAACTGGACCACGGCGGGGTCGATGGCTGGTCTCGATGCAAAAGCACTCCCGTAAGCATGTCGGCTCCAGTAGGTACCAAATTAAAAATTCCAGCATTTCAATTATTACCCAGGTAGTCCACAGGGCAATAGGTATTTAAAAGGTCAAAATATGGCCGAATTAAGGTAGCCAACAGGGCAAATGTAAAGGTATACCAAAACAAACTAAGGGACGGTTGCACAAACGTAAATTAAACATTTTTAGATAATTACTTATTTTAAAATGCCCTGTATTATGAGAATATTGGTTTGATGTTGCTGAAAATAAGTTTTACTTCCTTTAAGAAGAGTACTGATAAAAAATAAAAGATCATTAAATATGTTCGCCATATTTTCAAAATTTACAATTTAAAATCAGTAATTAACTCAAAATTTTTAATTTGTGTTTGTGCAACCGGTCCTTAATGAGTTAAACAACTATCATAAGTATGACGTCAATTACGAAAATCACAATTAGTTATCAAAGCGCTTTCACAATTCGATTTATGGTGGTGTTTAAGCCTGCCTTTGTATCAGTGTTGGAGTTAAAATAAACAATCATAAAAAAATTCCAAAAGAAAGGAAAAGACGATCTAATGGCGTTGAAGCTTATTAAAACACAAAATTAAAATCCAATCATGTTCAAACATGTAATGTGTAAAACGAGGACAATTGATCAATGTTCTCCAAAGTTGGTTGTTTTCTTTAATTAATTCAAGCTGATGCTTGAAATTAAACAAAAGAAATGAAAGTAATAAGACAGCACAGAGGTATAAAAGGGTGGTGTTTGAGTTAGTTAATCAGTATGAAACATGAATGAAACATAACTACTCTCACCCTTCACTTTTTTATTCTTCTTGAAAATAAATTCTGCAGCACAGAATCCAATCACTTTCCGCAACGCTGTCACCAATAAGTCCGGGCATGACTTAATCAAAGAATCTGGGTGCGGGGTCAACTCGAAAGAGACAACGCTGGGGACCGCCATTTTGCTAGACGATCACAACTGATTTTTATAAAAGATCAAAAGAGACCTAGGAGGGTAAAAGTTACACTGTTGGGATGTTCCAACAACGATATCATTACGTTTGTTTTACCGCAGCCTGAGCTACTCACAATCAGTGTCCGCTTGCATCCGCCACTCAAGAGATCGCTATTTTTTTGAAACTTCTTACCATATACGAGCAACCGTCATGATTCTATACAGATAGTTTCTTACTGTGAGCTTTGATCTTCATCGCTACAACCGACGAATGTTGTCACTCTGAGATTATATTTATATATAGGGGATGCATATTCATATTAACTCATAATGTCTCGATACTTAAGTGTCACCTTGAATGCACTCAGCCAGTGGAATTCACAAAGGATAATACATTAGCACCAGTTTTAAGTTTCAAGCTACTAATTCTCTCCCTACTGTAACCGAGAGAACCCCGGCCCGTTGCTCTGTGGCGAAAAGTCACCGTGTGATCGTCTATTTACCTCGGGGTTTCCCCTAATAGGACCGCTGTGTTTCCTACGTTGTGTTTACCGTAGTTTTTACCGTAGTCACCCCTGCTCTTTGATTGAGGTATGCCAGGATTACTATGGCCGAAACGGATGCGCAAAGAACCTACTATGACTCATGGTATCTCGGTTGATTGGGATTTCTTTCGGAAAAGCGGAGAACTTTACTGAGACGTGTTGTTAACTGTTGGCTTCCTGGCGGATGTCTAAAAGCGAGTGATGAGCGAGAGAATTCGTTTGCAAGGGCGTAAAATGGTGAAGGGTGAGAGGGCTGTGATTTTGCATAGAGAGTACGAAAAAATGGAAAGCGAAGAGAGATCCCTTTCATCCATGTTTCAAACTCTAATCCATTTCGGATTCCACTCTTTTGCACACCTGTGCTTTCTTTTTGTTTTTGTTTCGTTTACAGACTACCCGGTATATGCGGGAATGTCTTATTATTTCGTTTCGCTTTTATTTCGGTTACGGACTATCCGGTATATGCGGAAATGTCTGTGTGATTCACCTATTCAACGATTTTCCTTGCCTAATTTCCTTTTTCTAGTTTCTTTGATTTCATTTCAAGCAACTGCTTGAATTAATTAAAGAACACAACCACTTTGGTTACAGACTATTTTCTTTGCCTTGCGAGGGTCATTCGAGTGCGGGGTTGCCACTTCTCCTGAATTTTGATTTCGTTTCTTTTATAAGATCGTTCCTTCCGGTTCTCTTTTATTTAATGATTTTATTTTCACAGTTGATTTACCTGAGAGAGTGAATTATTTCACCTCCGTTTATTTGATTCATAACCTGGGTGATACTGTATTTAGTTATCACTTTGTATACCTTTGTTGTTATTTGTCTTGTTCTACCTTTTATTGCATCCGTCGATGCTGCCTCGTCAGGCGACCTTTATGTCACATATGTTACCTTGCCCTTAGGCATTTGTCACTGTTATACCTTTTATTGCACCTGTCGACGCTGCCCCGTAAGGCGACCTTTATGTCACATATATTACCTTGCCCTTAGGCATTTGTCACTGTTATACCTGGTGATTTACCTTACTCGTCATTCGAGTGCTTTTCAGATTGAAACCTTAATCAACTGTATTATTGTAGATTTTTCTACACACCTTAATTTATTACCCAGAGCATGTTGGCTCCGTTCTCTCGAAGATCTTTGTTCCTCAACGTGATTATTAGCTGACCATACTACAGACCACGACTCTTTAACCATTAATCTAGTTAATGATTGAAAATGCTGGACTTTTGTTTATCATTCGTGTTTAGGCTTGTTTACAGACAAATTACTTAATCTTTTGTATCGGTACCAGCCACCGGTCTGCCAGTAACACGAGTACGTCGGCCTATCACCCCAAAGAGCGTAGATAGTACGATGAGAAACATAATAATAGCGTTTGTCACATAAGATTCAGGTGTGTATAAAATCTGGTTAGAAGAGATTCGGAAAAACGACCTTATAATGATCAATTTGGTTTTTGAATCTAAATTGGCTTTACCCGCTCTCGAGGCCAGTCTAATTTTGGTGATTTTGGTTTTCTATTCGCTGATTTGCCTATCCTACAATTGCGGGTGTTTTATTGCCCCGTGGCGTACTACGATTTCCACTTTAAAGAGTCCTGCTCTTTTTCCGGCCCCCTGAGGTCTCCATCTGGACATCGAGATGAATGCCTCCCCCAACGTTTGGCAATCGAGTACCTATCATGAATCCTAATTGAATATTGTAATGTACTTGGTTTTTCCTGATAATGTAAATAAGTGGCTGGTGCTACATCTGACAACCCTGCCTTAGCTTGCTTGGTTCTATCTGAGAGTGAAATCTACTGTTGCGAGTTCCTGTCATATAGCGCCATACAATGGGAAGTATTTCTCACTTTCATTCTCTAAGTCATATAATTTAAAGGGTCAGCAGGTGCCGGCCTACAATGCACTAAATAAACTCGAACTCCTGGAGAAATCGGATGATTGTTTTATTTATTTCGTTGTCAATTCCCTAACTTGAATTATTTATAATGATGTGCCGTTTTGTTTTCACAGGTTATTTATTTCCGACCTGGGTTTCCTTCTAGCCCTATTTCGATTTCCTATACAGCGAATTTGTTGTTGAGGAATTGCTTCCTGCCGCGGACTCGTGTTTGAGTAGGTACCTACTAGGTATTTACTGCTGATGCCGCCTAATTCCTAACTAATTATTTTTCTTGATTTAAAATGGGATCTGCGCTCGTGGATTTGCCGAATCTGTTTGATTGTTTTACGTAGTTGAAAATGTGGTTGCAATGATATCTGCCCTAATTAATTTCTTAAGGGGTTTTTCCTGGGTTTAGGAAGGACAATTCGGCTGCAGTTCACATAAGTCGTCTCTGGCCGAATCACTGGGTAAGAATTGTGATTAGAAGTTTGTTTGGGTGCTATTTTATCCTAACTAATTAGGAAATTGAAATTCTCAGGCTGAATAAGGACAATTCGGCTGGAGTTCACATAAGTCATCTCTGGCCGAGTTGTTGGTTAAGAATTGTGATTAGAAGTTTGCTCGGGTGCGATTTGACCCTAACTAAATTGGCAATGGAAATTCTCAGGTTGAAGAAGGACAATTCGGCTGGAGTTCACATAAGTCGTCTCTGGCCGAACTGCTGGTTAAGAAGGAGTCGTTATCTGGAGTTCACATAATGTCATCTCTGGACAACGACTAAAGGGTTAAGGAGTCAGATGCGACCTGCTTGGAAGCTGATCTTCATCTGCCTGGTTTGTTCTAAGACGTCTGCTTTTATAGAAGCAGTCGCCCGCTTTCGAAACACCACGCAACAATGCACCTTATTGACATTGCCTCATGCCGTGATTTATTTCTTAATCGTATTTTCCTAATTACGGGACTTAGCGATTTGACCTCGCGGCTACCTTACTGAATTGTCCTAAGCCTGAACTAAATTTTCTTTAAAATCGGCCGACGCGTTTAGTTTAGGTACTTCTATTGTACCTAGCTATTATAATTACACCGGCTTAACTTTCACTTCGCGTTTACACCTGCTTGCCGTTTAGGTACCGGGATGCTTTTCCGGCCACCTTCCTTTATTAATTCGCTTTATCGATTGGTGAAGTTTTCATTATCGTAGGTATGATAACTAACGAGTTACCATTGTCTCTGCAAAGGGTTATTATTTGATTCTGATTTAACATTCTTTCACCCGGTCTGTATCTTTCCGACCGTTCTTGTATGTAGGTCACCTATTATTCTCCGTCACGCGGACCGACAGTGTGAAGTGACCCAGATTGCCTTTACAAATGTCAATGCGCATGTTAAAATCGAAAACGTAGAGTTTCTAACATTCACTGATATTCTGTGTATTCGATATGTCAGTTGTCAAGTTTTCAAACCTAGAAACGTCAAATGTCACTGTCAGTCTCCTTCTTGTAAACACATGGTGCAATAGCCGCGAAAAGGAAGAAAGGGAGAAGGGCGGCGAATGGGGCGAGGGCGAGTGCGAGTAACTGACTGCGAATAAGATAGAATTATAATGACAAAATAACGATTGACATAATTACCTAGGGAGGCTATATATAAGAGTAACGACCTTAGAACGAGATCATCTTGTGTTAGCAGCCCTTCGAGATAGACGACCACATCGAACTAGCAGCGTTTTTCATTTTAAAGGTTACCTCGTGTTTTCTAGTGCCGTTTCCAAAACTCAAAACAAAAGCTTTGATTGTTATTCTTGTAAGTACAATTTCATCTGTTATTTATTATTGTTAAAATCTTATACCTGTTTAATATTACCCCAAGTAAGTACCTACCTACTGTAAAATAATTAATTAATTCGTTCCTCCAAAATCCAAGAGCAAAATTATTAATCTTTCAATACAATAGGGTTGAATTTTGTCACGTTTTAAATGTCATGCTTTATTATACCTGCAGTTCATTCAGCTGATTAATTTATTTCACATTTTCTAAATAATGAGTTTTGATTAAGGGATAATTTATAAAATAAGGGTTAATTCTAAATTGGTTTAAGGTAAAGTTTATTTGAATAATTTAACTTCACATTCCTGTAGGTAGGTGAGTACCTACGAAGGGTTATATTTTAACGATCTTATTTTAATCACATCTCTCATACACGTGCATGGTTCTTATTAGAAAATGGATTAACAAACTATAAAGGACTTCTTTCTCATATTTTATATTAAATGTATGATTCTACACATATGCTAGGGCCACGCTTTTATATTTTATCATAATTTTAATACCACATGACTCTCTATTTATTTATTTTTACAATTCATGCCCGCATTTATTAACCTGTGTGTGTCAAAATGTTTATTTAATCCTTCTACATTTTACTTTATGATAATTTTCTGAGAACGTATCAAAACTGAACCATTTATCAACCAACCATCAATTGCTGCCGTCCACATTTTATAACCATGTACTTACTTATTATGTTTTGTCATGCTATTTTTCTCAGGTCACATGTTCGTTCTTTATTCTTATTTTTCATGCCGTTTATTTAACCATTTATTTGATTGCTTATTTAATCGATGTCTTATTTAAATTGTCTATTGAACATTCTTGATTTAATTGCTGTTTATTGACTTATACTCTTTTGATTATTTATTTATATTTCATGAACATATTTATTCAACGAAACTGTCCAATTGATTATTGTTTATCTTGTTTTCAAATTGATCTATGTAAATGTAAAGTCAGGTTCTCTTATTTTTCTGTGAAACCAATCAACGAAAGGTCATTTCTCGTTCTTCGTCAAACTCAATTCAAAAGGGTGGATCATTCTGATTGCTAATTGTTTACCGAACTTTTTGACTAGAATGTATGGGCCTTATGTGAATCTAACTAACATTTTCGTCCTTGCCAGGGGGGCCATCAACACAACGAAAGGGAAGCCTCCTAGTCGGACCCCTATGTAAAAGGGGCCCCTCCAACTCAATAGGCAGGTAGTTTCCTCGCAGGACCCTGTTACACCGTCTTATACTAACAAAACTCATTCCCACGGTTATCTTAAAAACCTAGATTTCCGTGGTAATACTTCTGGTTTAATATGATTCGCGCAAATGAGACACGAATGAGGGTTCAATTAGTTTGGTGACAGTTGTCGAGACGATTGATCTACGCTTTTCAGGCCACCGTTGATTCTTTTCATTTCGGGATGCTGATCGAGGTTTTTCTTGGCCACGTTCTTTTTACTCGGGAGTCCCAGCGAGCGTATAGGCACTGCTAGGTTTCTCTTAGAATAAAATATGTGTTTTTAAAATGCATTTGTTTCACTAATCTCAAATCTCCCACCTTTTGCTTCATGTCTGTGTATAAAAGAACCAATAACAAGGTAAGAGGTTACTACGAACACGACGGATGGTCCAAAACAGGTGAAAAGCTAGACGAACACGAGCCCAGGTAATGAACACGAGCCCAGGTAATGTCACGAGCCAAGGTAAACAACGATCACAAAACGTAAGTAAAGTAATGTCGGCCATTTCATTTGAAATCGGGGCGGGTTAATCTCTAAATTCAAACATTCAAGAATTCAGGGCGGGAAAACCTCAAATTCAAATCAAACATTCGAGCGGGGATCCAAACAGTCATTCATGACAGACAAGTTAATTTTTCAAACGTCAAAGGGGTTCTTCTTTTTCAGTCATTCAATTTAAGGGGGCCACATTACGGAGTTTACTGCGCATGACGCAGGATCCAGGATTTAAAGGTAGTTTACACTACAAGTGTCTCGACACAATGCTTGCCCTAACATCTGGCACGCCTCCATCCTAGCTCTGCTGGTCTTCGGATGTTGTTAAAAGTGTTGGAACTCCGCTAGCTAGAGCGCTTCTATTTTATGAATATTTAATGAGCGGACGGGGATCGTTTACTTGATGTAACGGCGGGTGGCTGCGCTTTGATTTTCTAACAATTTTACCTTTAGGTATTTACGTACCTAATCTCGCACTATTTGCTTTTTCGATTTGGACTGATTTAATGAGGGCGACGGAAATATTTTCCTTATCATCCTACCTAGGTGGAATCCATTTCACTACACATCATCACACTTCTTCTGATGAGACTTTTAAAATTACATCTGTAAATTCGATATGTATTTATTGCAACATAACAACTGGATCGTACATTTGATTCAAATTCAAGTTTATTCACACCAATCAACAAGGATGATAACATTATGTTAAGCATCTGCGTTTTTGGCAGGTCAAAAATTACATTACTTAGGGCCGGTTGTTCGTACGTCAGTTAAAAATTTTGAGATAACTACTGATTTTAAATTGCAAATTTTGAAAATACGGCGAATATAATTAATGATCTTGTATTTTTAATCAGTAATTAACTCTTCTTAAAGCGAGCAGAATTCATTTTCAGAAATATCAGACCAATGGTTTGATAATACAGGGCACTTTAAAATCAGTAGTTATCTCAAAATTTTTAACTGACGTACGAACAACCGGCCCTAAATCAATATAACAAATAGACAATATAACTGGTCAATTTCACAATAGTAAATATAAATAATCCAGAACACAATTTCGAAATTTACAAAAACAACAAAAGAAAACAATCACTGTATGTAGACATGCACATAACACAACCTACACAATATGATCGACATAACGACCATCCAAGAACTCGTCAATGCTGTAAAATGCATGTTCACATAGAAATTTTTTAAATTTAATTTTAAAAGCAGAATAGGTTTATAGCATTAGGTAATCTATTGTAGCACATAATATTGACTTAACTTTTCTCAGAAGTGCATGTTCTTGAAAAGAGCTCCAGTAAAAGGGTGCACCATCTAGTGTCATAGCCATGTACGTCTGCACGGATGCGCAGCTCCCCGACCCATTTCCTCACATATAAACATGTTTCATAAATGTACAGGGACGGCAAGGTAAGAATCCCAAGGGACCTGAAGAACAACCTGCAAGGATCCCTCGATCCCTTCCCAAGCATAATACGAACAGCCCTCTTCTACACGGCAAAAGCCCTCAATGAATGATCCCCTCAAAGCAAAACTGCATATATTAGGTGGGACTGCACCAAAGCATAGTATGCCATCAACAGAGTATCCAAGCTCACCAGTGGGACCAAACATCTGAGAACATATATGCCTCTAGAGACCCTCGCACACACGGAATCTACATGCTCAGACCACGTTAGACGCTGATCAATTCTAATGCCCAACAGACAAATAGAATCCTGAGTGGGAACATTTATATCAGTGGCTAGGGTAATTCTTTGCGTCTTGTCACAATTTAGGACATTTTATTACGGACAAACCAGTTCGAAGCGTCATCAACAGCTCTATTAACATTCTCTCTCTAGCCCTCTCGGCGCTTCGGTGACTGCTATAAAAAGTCGTATCATCAGAACATTATAGAGGTTGCTCCCTTAACATTACTTGGTAGATCATTTATGTATAGTATAAAAAGGAGAGGACCAAGAATCGATCCCTGTGGCACACCATGCAACTGCAGCAAGACGTCCGACTTCTCTTTATTGAGACATACACACTGCCTCCTTCCTTCAAGATAAGACCGCATCAAATCAAGGCAAACACCCCTAATTCAACACTCCCTCCAGAGATTCAAAAAAAATATCAAACTTACCATGAGAAGAAGATCTATGCACTGCAACTATAATGCATCCAAGCTCAGGAATCTCAACTCCAGAAAATTCAGAATTAAATGAACTAGAGTGAGCTGTCAATCCCAGATCCCTGCAAACAAGATCCAGCCTAGCAAAAATCGCTACACCACCATGCAGACGGGCATCTCTACAATAACAAGCCTGTAATTCATACCCTTCAAGATTTATATTATGTAATAGGTCACTGGTACACCAGTGTTCAGTAATGCAAACAATGTCACTTCTTACCTATCTAATATGAGAGATAGTTCGTCTATTTTATTTGTTAAACATTGTATATTCAAGTGAAAAAAAAATTAATCTTATTTTTATTGATTATGAATAAAACACTAATGTTTTATAAAATTCTACTGTATATTAATCGATGATAGAAACGTTACACGTGTTTCTTTTTTTTTTTTTATTGAAAATGCACATGCTCAGGTCATAGACTCAGGTCAGCTACTCTTCTTCGATGTTCGAGAGTGTCTAAATTTTTTGTCAAATCTGGGTCCCCAATCAAGCTCTTTTCTGAATAGAGTCGAGTAGTCTCAGCGTATGTTTGGGAGCTGAGCTCCAAACATGTGAGCAGTACTCCAAGGATGGTCGGATTTGAGCCTTGTATAAGAGGAGAAGCTGTTGTGGTGTATAAAATTTCTTCGTGCGGAAGAGTGTTCCAAGTTTTTGAGAAGCACTCTTCGCCAGACCAGCAACATGATCATGCCAAGACATGTTCGCTCCGAGGCTCATTCCAAGTAAACGAAGAGATGACGCTGGGGTACGAGAGTGTCCCGCCATCATCATATCTGTCTCCAAAACGTTGGTCTTTTTGGTGAAGATGACTGCTTGGGTTTTTCCAGCATTGAATTGGACTTGGTTTCTATCGCCCCAAGTTAGAATGTCTTGCAAGTCATTGTTAAGTATGGCAACTTCTTGCTCCCTGCGAGTCTGTGCGTCGATGGCAGATGTTCGCGCATCTAACGTATAAGAAGATATGAGGGTACTGTCGTCGGCAAAACTGTATATTGGATTTTTTGTTGTTTCAAGCAAGTCGTTTATAAATATTAGAAAGAGAGTCGGAGATAAAATGGATCCCTGAGGCACACCGGCATTGATGGAAAAGGTCTCAGAAAGAACTCCATCGACTGCCACCTGTAATGAACGATCTCCGAGATAACTCGCAAGCCACAAGCAGAATTTCTCGGGCATGCCATAGGCCTGCAGTTTTGCCAACAGTCCACCATGCCAAACACGGTCGAAAGCTCTAGAAATATCAAGCGCAACCCCTCGAGACTCCCCATGGTGCTCGATTGCGCCGTTCCACAGCTCGGTGACGTAAGTGAGGAGGTCACCAGTTGACCTCTGTTTGCGGAATCCGTATTGGCGGTCGCTGATTATATTAGCTCCTTCCAAGTATTTTAAAAGATGTTGGTTAATAGCTTTCTCCATAATCTTGGATATTACTGAAAGCAGTGCCACTGGTCGATAGTTACTTGGTATAGTCTTTTTGCCTTTCTTGGGAATAGGTTGGATCCGTGCACATTTCCAGCAAGAAGGGAATATTCCCTTTTTATACGACAAGTTGAAAAGTCGGCAGAAAACAGATGAAAGCTCAGTGGCGCATTTTTTTAGTACGATAACAGGTACGTCATCGGGCCCAGAAGCTTTGTTTGGGTCTAAGGCTAACATAATGCTCTTAATGACCCGCTGTCGGAAAACAATGTCTGACATTTTGGTCTCCACGGAAGGGATCATTGGCGGAGTTCTTCCATGAAAGTCGACGGAAGAGTATGAAGAAAGCACTCCCGCCAACAAGTTCGCCTTCTCAGTAGCCGTGGATGCGATAGTCCCATCTGTCCGTGTAAGTGGTGGAATCGTTGATCTGGTGAAGTTCTGGCTGACTGCCTTAGTTACAGACCAAAAAGATTTCGAACCGTTAGGGCAGGAGAGAAGTTTGTTCCTAATTCTTTGGTTGTGAGTTTCCTTGGTTTGATCTACTTATTATTTCTTTGCATCTGTTTCGAGCAAGGATGAAATTGTGATGGTTTATGCCGTTGGGGCTCTCTCGCCATTGGCGAAAAGCCAGTTGTTTGGAGGCGACAGCTTCCTTGCATCTTTTGTTGAACCAAGGTTTGCTGTTTGAGGGCTGTTTTTTTGAAAAGGGAATGTAGGCTTCCATGCCTGTTTGGATGACTTGAGCAACTTCCCTAGCACAAACAGATGGATCATTAGAGCCGAAACAAACACTCCTCCATGGAAAATCTCGATAATATTCCCTGAGTTCTTCCCATTTAGCAGATCTGTAGTGCCAGACTACACGAGGTTTACTTGCTTCTTTAACACTAGTAATTGGTAGGACACAAGATGTTGAGACGAGTTTATGATCTGAGGAACCTAGTGGGGCTTTCACCGTGATAGTATACATTTGAGGGTTCGTGGTCAAAAACAGATCCAACAGGCTAGCGAATTCTCCCTCGCGATCGGGAATGCGTGTTGGTTCATCAACAAGCTGGGTAAAACCACAGCTGATCGCAAACGATTCCGCTTCACGGCCTTCTTCATCAGTGAAGTTTGAGTCGCTACTTTCGCTACTTTTCATGTAGCATCTTCAGACGTAAATAAAATTATCAATAATTTTATTAACATTTGTACTTTCTTTGATTTTTTTATTTGTCGACGCGTGGAGAAATCTCAGAAATTTTCAAATTTTTTATCACCCTGTATAAACATTTCATCTACATCATTGGATAGTACATGAAAAGTTAAAATAGGGACATATGTAAGCCGTTTTTCGCTATCTTGAACCGTTTTCGTTGTACAGGGCCTTGAACTTGGAAAATGACGATTTTCACTTGTTTATAACTTAAAAACTTCTGAATTTAAACTAGTGACGGGATATAACGTTAAAATTCAGTAACGTTACTTCTCGTTCCGTTCCAATGAAATAACGTTCCAAAATAACGTTATTTTGTAACGTTACTTTGTTATGAACGAACAATGACAATGGTCTGGGAAGTGGGAACTTGGATAAGTAAACGACTGAAATAAAGAATGAAAGATGAAACGACAGCGAGTGAGTAACCAAACGTCCATGGCAAGCGTAGCAAAATAACGTCGATGTTCATAATAAATAAAAATTAAATAATAATTATCATTTCCGCAAACCGAAGTTACAGGCCTTAAAAACTATGAGGAATACGAGGTTATAAAATAAACGAGAGGATTTACCTACAAATATTTTTTTCTTTTTATGTTTTAAACTCAATTTTGAAACAATAGGTCCTACCTACCAATAGAAGAAAATTAAATGAAAAAAATGCTCACCCATCAAAATAAATAACTTTCATTATTATAAAAATTCTTCTATGAAAAAAATAAGTAGGTACCTATCTAATTAAAATTAAATTTGATTATTTTTATTGAACCTTGCTTCTTATTAGTTGTTAAATGTTCTTCGTCTTTATTTGGGTTTTAGGTTCGATATTAAAATATTATTTTTCAAAAATATTTTTATAAAATTGAAACGTTTCGAGATCGATTGGTCTCTTGTTCACTCATAAATAATTGTAAAAAATATGTAAAAACTTAAAAATACTTTAAAAAATCATAATTATTATATTAAAATGTCGTAAATGGTGTGTTTTTAAATTTTAGAAAAAATATAAGTAAATTAATTTTGATCTTGAAATTAATTATTAAATTAATTAATTAAATTAATCTTGAAATCAAGATCAAAATTAATTTACTTATATTTTTTCTAAAATTTAAAAACACACCATTTACGACATTTTAATATAATAATTATGATTTTTTAAAGTATTTTTAAGTTTTTACATATTTTTTACAATTATTTATGAGTGAACAAGAGACCAATCGATCTCGAAACGTTTCAATTTTATAAAAATATTTTTGAAAAATAATATTTTAATATCGAACCTAAAACCCAAATAAAAGACGAAGAACATTTAACAATTAAAATTAAATTTAGAGTTAATAAAAAATATGCTACATTAATATAACTCCTTTGCTTTGATTTTTTTAAGGTATATAAGTAGGTCAGTTATTAATAAATTATAAGTTTTATATAAATACCTATTACCTATAGGTACCTATACCTACACATTTTTATGTGTGAATGAGAATGTGATATGCAACGTAATGTAACGCAAAACGCAACGAAGAATGAAGACGAAAGTTATCTGATCTGCAGAAGTTAAATAATGTAATGGAACGAATGATGGAACGGAACGAAAGGAATAACTTATTAACTTATAACTTATAATGTGATATGCAACGTAATGTAACGCAACGGAGAATGAAGACGAAAGTTATCTGATCTGCAGAAGTTAAATAATGTAATGGAACGAATGACGGAACGGAACTAACGGAAGAAATAACTTATCTAAAGTTATAACTTATAAAATAACTTATCGACAAGGAACGGGTAGGTAACGCGCCAGCGCATTAGGTATCCAGCTGAATTCTATAAGTTATACAAATAACGAATAACTTATCGTACAGGGAACGGAACGTAACGTTACAAAAAAATAACGTTCCAAAATAACGTTACTGGTATAACGTCTCGTCACTAATTTAAACACCAACTGTAAAAGCCAATCTTATTTTCTCTTCCCAGGCAATCTAAAAATGCAATAACATAGGAGCATTCTATTTAAAAAAACATAACTTTGATATGTTTCATGCTTTTGGGACACCCTGTACATTATGAATATAATTTTAAAACGTACCTCTGCCGGGTCTCTATCCACTCCAAAAATAAAAAAATCCAAAAATCCAGAGACACGGCCATAAACTTCCGTGGCGTATACCGTGAATAACCCTGTATGTACCTATTTATTAATATAAATATGTGAATTTTTTGCATAATAACTGCTTACTCACTGCTCACTATTACTTATATTTAGTAGAGAGACTAAGCGGCAATACATGATTTAATTGATTTATCATGTATTGCCGCTTCATTCGCTTCGCTTAAACTGGTGACCGTATTCTGCCAATTGACTTTTTGGGGACTTTTCCAATGGCTGACCCTTATTAATTACGGTTCGATTTTTTTTAATTTACCAAGCAACGCAATTTCAAATCTACCCTCTAAATAATAATAAGGTCATTAATATACATCCGCGGCTCCTACAGTTTCACTATGGCACCTATATAGGGGTGGAGAACATACCTATAGTAACACCAGGAAGGTATTTATTTGCTTTGCAAATGAATAAGGGAAGGCCACAAAACGGCTTTAAAAACCAATTTTGAGAGTGCAAAGAAAGTACGGTCCTTGCACAAGCGCGGTGTAAATAGCACTAGTCTCGATGTATTAAAGATGTATCCACTTTACGAGACAATGCGAGCGCTTCCAAACGTATACCTAGTCCCGTATTCACATCATATCCGTTTTTTCATATCGTGAAAAGACCACAAGGATTGATGTTACGATTTTTTTAATATAAATGCAAAATAAATGCAAAATTCAAAATAAAAACCGTGCTACTGTTAATCTCGAAGATTTTCCTTGCCCTGAAAGTGAAAACAAAATAGAAATTCGACCGTAGTGCCAAAGAGGCCTTAGTTGTGACCTTAATATTAGTTTGCAATGGCGGTTGTTAGTTTCTTACCCACCCAGCACCCCTATTTCGCTCCTCGGTCCCGAAAAAAATTGATGAAACTTAGGAGCCGCGGATGTATACAGGGTGTACCATGTACATGGTATATAGAGAAGGATACGTATCCTTCTCTATATTGCTATCTCCTAACGCTAACAGATACAGGGTCGGTTAAACAAATCCAAAGGAGCGCAATTTTGTGGCCATCTCGATTCCGTCGAGACATACAAGCATACAAGATATCTGTGACCGTTCCTGAAATATCCTGAAAAAACTGAAAAAACGAGATTTCTTATTTTTGCCATATCTCTTTTATTATTGGAGATTAATGAATAATTTTTTGTGGGCTTACATAAGTCGGCAAGAGCTACCCATCTGACATTTCAAAAATTTTCAAAGCCGACTAGGTCCCAGAATTTTCATAGTCAACTTTCGTTTTTCTTATGGCCACCATAGTGTTTTTTTATGTTGTTCGGTATAAAAGAAATCATAAAAACTAAAAATTGTTAAACTTCAAAAAATAAATAAAAAAAAATTTTCTTCTTCTTTTTTCTTTACAAAAAAGACACATTTTTAGACCAAATTTCATAGATAAATTAAAAAAACATAAGGCAAGCACTATTTCGGCGTATTTTACAAATGTTGACGTTTTTCGACGATTTTTATTAGGTTTTTCTTTGAAATATTAAGAATAAAAATTTTAAAGTTTTTTGAAGTTTATTAATTTTTGGTTTCCATTATTTTTTTCATATCGAACGACATAAAAAAATAATATGGCGGCCATAAGAAAAACGAAAGTTGACTGTGAAAACTCTTGGATCTAGTAGGCCTTGAAAATTTTTGAAATGTCAGATGGATAGCTCTTAACGGCTTATGTAAGCCTACAAAAAATTATTTATTAATTTCCAATAATAAAAAAGATATGAGGAAAATAAGAAATCTCGATTTTTCAGTTTTTTCAGGATATTTCAGGAACGGTCACATATATCTTGCATGTTTTGACGAATTCAAGATGGCCACAAAACTGCGCATCTTTTCTCTAATTTAACCGACCCTGTATCTTCTAGCGTTCAGGAGATAGCAATATAGAGAAGGATACATGGTGCACCCTGTATAATTACCAATAATAATAATAATAATGACTTTATTGACTTTTACAAAATTAAACATTTACATTCCATAACAATATTATATTCTTGTCAAATGGCGAGGTTCAATTGAGGGAAGACATGACGTGGAGTTCCGACACATCCTCAGCATGAGAGGTCAATAAATAGTCCAGAAGACTCTCCGAATCCTCGGTGATTCTGGTGGGTTGATCAACCAGTTGTGTTAATCCAAGACCATCAAAAAGTTCAAGCACGTACTTAGTTCTGTAGTCATCTGTATCTAAGAGATCAACATTGTAATCGCCTACACATAAAATCCTTCCATTGTTCAAAAGCAGCTCAGTGAGCGTGTCCTCGAAAGCAGAAAAGAACTGCCTGTAATCAACAACTTGACTCCGATACGCGACGCAGAAGCAGATACCCCTACTCCGATCGCCAATCCTCAACCATAGCTGTTCAATTTCTCTTGAGCTACTTATAACTTCATAGGAAAAGTGGGTTCTAATGTAAATTCCCACACCACCACCACTTTCGGGTCTATCCCGTCTTATAATCTTGTAGCCGTCTATCCCCACCAATGTATCAGGAACATTGCTGTTCAGCCAAGTTTCCGTCACACCAAAAACGTTAAAGCTTTCATTCAATATTATATCAGAAACTTCCTTAAAATGCCTTATAAGAGACCGTGCATTTAAATGACCACACTTCAGTCTATTCATTACGAAGAATAAACAGAAACAGAATGTACAAAACTCGTCCGAAACAGACGAAGAAGAGCAGCTGCGAGAGTCTATAAATTATATCTTAATAAAAATTTACCAAATTATTCCGTATTATACGAGTAATGCAAGTACCAGTAACAATATATCTTACAAATACTTACAAATACTTACAAATACTTAGTAAACAAAACTAAAAATAAAATAAAAATTTATCTGTAGGTACTAATCTAAATCAGACTATGCCTATGTATATGTAAATTACAATTAAGTTAGCAATAAAAACGCAGGCAAACAAAATAAAGGAATTCCGTAAAGTATGTCCCTGAACGAAGAAGAGCAGCTGCGAGAGTCTATATAAATTATATCGGATTTCGGATTACAAATTTACTAAATAATTATTCTGTATTACAAAATATACAATGCAAGTACCAGCAGCAATATATCACGCTATGTGTATCCTACGGTTATCTATCTACTTACAAAAATAGTAAACAAAACTAAAAAAAAATATTTGTACTAATCTCAATCAAACTATGCCTATATGTAAATTAAAATCAAATTAGCAATAAAGACTCAGAAAAACAAAATAAAGGAATTCCGTAAAGTATGTCCTTGAGTAGTTTGGCCAATTGAAAATATTACAAATCAAATAACCATAATAATTAGTCTCTGCAGCCGCAGTCGTTCCCTTCAGCTTCAATCACAAAAAAAAAACCTATAATCTCAGATGGTTAAGATTCCCTTAGGAGATCAATCAAAAATAATCTTATGTTGGTTACATCTTCAAAAGTTTCGACTTTACATCTTCTCTCAATTCCGGGTGGTTTAGCAAAAATACGACCCTCGATGGTCCATACATTCCTTTTCCCAACCTTTTGAACAGTTTTAATGTATAATTCATGTGTGCTTTTTGTCAGTTCCTCGGTTATTACCACCCCAGTACCCTTTAATTTCCTTCTGTTTCGCAAAACATCAATCTTTGTCCTATAGCTTGAGAATTTAACAACAGCCACACGCTTTCCATTATTACCAGGCGTTGTTATGTAGTCACAACGTTCAATATCGCTCATCACCATGTTTGTACCCAGTTCGCGATTTAAAAATTGTGGCATACTATTTTCAAGATCTACAGCAGGTAAGTTAGGCACTCCCTGCATACGAACGTTCTTCAGTTTGGCCGCCTGTTCGCATTTAAGCCCGATTCTCACTATAGTGCAAGGGATGTGCAAGGAATGGTAAAGGCACGGGCTCGGCAAAGGCAAGAAATTTATCAAGCATTCACACCGTAACGAGTATGCTACGGTAACTAAACAGGCTTCTAAACCCTGTTCGGTGCTACTTAGGTTTTCAGTTGTTATTAATGAGTCTTCTACCTTCCTTTTTACTTTTGACTGATAGTATTGACCAGTAATAATAATGTTTTCTACTTCAACGCTTGTAAAAATAGCTTTGTTATTAGACGAAGACGAGGAAAAACAAATAGAGAAGGGTCAGAAACGAAAAAGACGTTTTTGGGTAATGTGATATGATATGTTAAAAAGACGGAATCAAGAAGGGGAATTCTCTACACTACATCCCGAATTGATAGATGACGAAACCAAATTTTTTAAATATTATAGAATGTGAATTATGAATTCAATAATTTGTTAAAACAGATTGAAGAAGTTTTACAGAAACAAAATACCACTTTTCGTGAATCAATTCAACCAGTTCAAAAACTGGTTCAACATTTTCTTCTTCGTCACTTTCTTTTTGCCTGCTGACTGCCGGGAATGAGTATTCAGACTAGACAAGCTTTTCGAATCCGGCTAATAATCGGCAATGCACGTGCTCGGCAAATATTGTTTCGAAGAATACCTGGGGCAAGCGACAGGCATTGACGAGCCGGTGCCTGTATAGTGTGAACGCGGCGTCGGAAATCACATCCAAATACATGTCATATAAATATTGCCGAGCCCGTGCCTTTCCCGTGCCTTGCACATCCCTTGCACTATAGTGAGAATCGAGCTTTATTCAGTTGTAATTGTAATAAGGTTTTATTTTCCGATTTTAATTCATCGATTTGTTGCTGCATACATTCCACTTTATCATTCAAGCCAAAAACATTAATTTTTTCTGCCACTTTATCTGCTATCTGTGTTAATAACTTATCATCTCTTAAAGACTCTGATATTGTGAATGCAATTAATTGCTTTATATCAGCAATTTGTGAGTGTGTAAATGGCATTATTGCAGATATTCACAAATATACTCACACAATATGTATTTTCACTCGTGAACTGCAGAAAAGCGCATTAAAAAACAACCACTAAAAACCACTGAAATTAATATTTAAATCAGGATCGACGCGGGACAGACTGATGTTAGGGGGTAATAAGCGGCTCCCATTATTCATTAATTCGTCTTCAAAGTATTCAATCAAATTTGCCACCATCTGTTGTGCTTCTTTACTTAAATGCTTGTGCATTTTGCTTACTTTAAAAATAATATCTGTCACTTTTCTATAATAATTTTTAATTTATTTTATAAAATTATAACAATTAAATCTCAAAACTGACAGAAGTAAACAGAACAAAATCAGTTTTTTTATATAAAAAACTTGACTTGGAAATGTTGTAATGTTGTAAAAAATTTATTGTTGTTGAATCTTTCTAATGTCAAAAATTTTCCTTTGATCCCTTTAATAACCCTCAAATTCTACTTGTCATTTTTAGTGTCACAATGTTCAATGTCACAACGTAGCATAAACAAATATGACCTTGGTAGACCATTTATTAGAAATAAATCCATTATGCATTATCCATTATGCATTATGCATCATGCATCCATATATACATTATGCACAAACTGGACTTAAATATTCTAATAATAACTTACTGTTATAATAATCGAATAAAAATGAAAATCTAGGTCATATGAGTATAATTTATTGAAAAAGAGCTTGTCAACCGGTTTCGGGGGTTAGCCCATCATCAGGACAATTATCAGTTATTGGCAATTCCAGAAATTTACAGGTGTTAACATTGCATACAAATGTGATAGATGAAGATGAAAGCTCTATTATAAGAATCAACAACAATTGTACAAAAATTTCAGTGAATTATGTTACTCACATGAAGTTAAATATAATTTAAACCTTTTCGAAGTGAAAAGGGTTGAGATTGTTTTACCTATTGAAGATAGGATTTGATATTACATATTAATTTGACATTTTTAATAGAGCAAGTTAAACTGGACCGAACCGTGAGGCGGGACGACCAGGAAAAAAATTTTTTTTTTCCTGTAAATTTCTGGAATTGCCAATAACTGACAATTGTCCTGATGATGGGCTAACCCCCGAAACCGGTTGACAAGCTCTTTTTCAATAAATTATACTCATATGACCTAGATTTTTATTTTTATTCGATGAATTTGAGTATACTATGGCCAACCTATATGTTATAATAATGTCCGTATTCATCAAACTTCAAAATATAACTCTGGGGTTATATTTTTAATTTTCTGACAGCTGATTGGTCTAAATGCTCAAACCCTACGAACGCTACGAATTTTAAACCAATGACATGTTCCAAAATATAACCCCTGGGGTTTCCCTTATTTAATACGTGATTTTTTTTTTTTCAAACAAAACTAAAAAACAGTGGTGTGTGGTTGGTTTATCTTTAGAAATAAATGTAATAACCAACATCACATTTACGATGCAAGGGGACTCCTTAATGTAGAAGCATAAAAAATAATTTCCAGATCAGGCGTTGTTTTTTTTTGCCTGAGTAGGTATTTCCTAAACAAAGCCCTACCTGGAAAAGTTATTATTTATTATAAAAACAAATAAAAATTTAAATTTTAATTAAATTTTTGATGAAATTTTAATTTGGCTTTCTAATAAGTACTGAAAAAATAAAATATTTATAGATGATATAGTTTTACATTTTTGGAAATATTTCCTGAATGAAGCCCGATCAGGAAAAAGTTATTCTTTTTATGTTTATGATGCGGTTTTGTACATGAAATTTTATTTTGGCTGTCCGATCTCCGAACACCCTGTATCAGTAAAAAAAATAAAGGGGAATAATTTCAACTTGCCAATATAAATTTTTTTGGTATATAGATAACTATTGGATTTTTTTACATTAGATAACACAAACTGATTCGATTCTTAACTAAGCTAATACCATATAGTAGAGAGGGTCTAACTTTCGAACCGCCTTGGACTCGAGAATTTTTTTTATTTTTTTTTTTCATAAAGTTGGACCCCCTCTTCATTTTGGTGGCATTTTCAAAAATTTAATCGACGCCCTGGCGGAGAAATGTACATGCGAAGACATCGGCAATGGGTTTTTTGCACATAACTCGCTTAATTCAACTCTGAGCATAGTAAATATGAATCTGAGCAAAGAAAAATGAAGAGCTCTCGAAGACGCGTAATTTGAACTTTGACTGGTTCAAATCGGTCAAACGGTTCTCGAGATATCGCATTTTCAATTTTAAGGCCCTTTGTTTAGGGTTCCGCCGCGGTGCGAATACACCGCCGTCTGTGTTCGCGTGTTTTGCATGGAAAAAATCGACTTAGGGACTCAAATCAAAGATAAAAAAATTCCCGTCTGACGACGAAAAATTTTTACCCCCACCCCCTTCTTTCATGGCAAAAAAACAGTTAAAAAAAAAGGGGGGAGGGAAATCGGTTTTTCTGCGGGCATCTTGCCAATATTGGCGGAATCGAAAAAAAAAAACATTTTAAAGTAGGCATTCCAAAGTGTCATCTCCCATTGGTTGGGCCCGACGCCCCAATATTAGCGAAAGTTATAGCAATTTGAATTTTAATTATGATTTCCCCTCCCCCTCCCCCCTAATCGAAATAGCGACTTCAAAATTTCAGGCATCATTGAGGACACTGCTGTCTGTCGATGAAAAAAAAAATTAAGTCCCTAACTAGATTTTTTCCATGCAAAACACGCGAACACGGACGGCGGTGTATTCGCACCGCGGCGGAACCCTGAAGAAAGGGCCTTAAAATTGAAAATGCGATATCTCGAGAACCGTTTGACCGATTTGAACCAGTCAAAGTTCAAATTACGCGTCTTCAAGAGCTCTTCATTTTTCTTTGCTCAGATTCATATTTACTATGCTCAGAGTTGAATTAAGCGAGTTATGTGCAAAAAAACCATTGCCGATGTCTTCGCATGCACATTTCTCCGCCAGGGCGTCGATTAAATTTTTGAAAATGCCACCAAAATAAAGAGGGGGTCCAACTTTATGAAAAAAAAAATCAAAAAAAATTCTCGAGTCCACGGCGGATGGAGCCTTTTTTTTGACAGACCCTCTCCACTAATATACCATAAAAACAACAAATAACTTCAGATGAAGAAATTACAGCAACCCTTGCATATGGCTAGCAGACCTAAACATAAGAGCAGTTGAGTGACATGGGTGATCGCTAAAGAGCGCTTAGCCTGCGTGGTTGCAACTGCGGTGAATGAAGTGTCCATAAAAAAAATTTACCCGATTTTCATTACAAAATTTTTCCCATGTTTCTTCTTAAGGCTATGAACTAAGTTAGAAAAATTGACAAGATTGTACGAGTTCAAGTAACAGAATAATTACAGTTTAAAGAAAATGGTACGCTAAATGCTCACCTAGCGACCACTCGCGGGTTAATTGCGGTATAATTATCTTACCTTTTCTACTTCCTATACCGAAATGAAATTGTATAAGATTGCCAGGAAATTCAATGTTTTCATGTTTTTTAAACTATGTATTAGTGTATTTTTTAATAAAAAAATACACTATTGAGGACGACATCACTTTTCGAAAACCACCAAAAACGCGAAATTTCGATTTTAAAAACGCTCCAGTAGCTTTATCTTTCAAGATTAGTGAACGAAATTTTGGATTCTTGTAAAACTTTGGGATGACGTTAGGATTTCGTTGAAAAAATTTACAAAAATTGCGTTACTTCTACAGGTGTCCTTTCAAAGTTCCAGAAATCCGGTTCTTGTGGTATCATTTCAGGTCGCAGTTTTCAATCTAGGAGGCTGAAAGTTTTGTGGTAGTAAGATATCCACAAGGAGTGGTCTGGTATTGCACTTGAGCAAAATCGGCCGAGCCGTTTCAAAATGGCAGCCATTTGAATTTTTGGAAAATTTGCTTATATTTGAGACCTTGTATGAGCCAGATGGCAATAAAACTTTGAAATCAACTTAACAGGATTGGAAGAAAACTATTTGAAATTTGAGTTAAAACAATAAAATTGGCATTATTTATTATAATAAACCAGTGGCGTGGGTAGGAAAAGGGTAAAAATGTCTAAATTTCTATAACCGTTTATGAGTTCATTTTTGAAGAAATTGAACTGAACTTTTCTCAGTAGACAACTACACTAATAACGTTTAATCTTCGAAAATTTCAAGATGCAAATAATAAAAATGACGGAGATATTCGATTTATAACTTCCGAGACCGACGAAGCCGATTTCTCGGTAGTCCCTAAAAATGTCTGTCACCCGGTCTGTCCGTCTATGCGTTTGCTAGGAAACACTCTAGAGCCGTATTTTTCGTCGTAGAAAGTTGAAATTTGGCTCGATTGAAGAGGCGCACGGTTCCACGATGCCTATTGAAAATGAGCGGGATCCGTTGCCGGGAAGCGTCTTTTTTTCTGGAATTTCGGTTTTTTTCGGGAACGACCTAGGAAACACTCTAGGTGTCTGAAAGTTGCACCCACCAAGTTGAAATTTGGCATGGACGACCCTTGGGACCCCTAAATACGACCTATTGAAAATGGGCCGGATCAGAGAATTGTAAGGCCCCCGTTCAGGGCCGTACTTTTTTTTACAACGTCCCAAATATAGGATTTGTTTCTCGGTAAAGGTACATGGTGAAAAGATTCTGTTTGCACAGGTACTTAGGGAAAGCATAGACGCACAAACTTTATGGAGATCGTTTTTTGAAAAAAAAATTAGGTGAGCGGAAAAAAAAAATTTGCCATGCCCCTAGAATTTTTCGACGCTCACCTATCATTTTTTGGACGATTTCAAATTTTTTTCGAATTTTTTTGACCGATCGAAAAAATAACAAAACAGTGCGATAGAGCCATTCATTACCTACAAAAAAAGTATATATAGTTTTTTACCTGAAACCTTGGAAAAACTGTCAAAATCGGGAAAAACTTTGGCAGGTCATTCCGATTGTTTCCCGCGTCGGCCATTTTATCTTCCTTTATTTTCTCCATCGTGATTTTTTTTCAATTTTTTTTTCTTCAACATATAATTTGAAGTTTTATCTTCATTTTGTCTCGAATATATGGGTACTTTTAACGAAAAATAAAAAAATTCCTCGCTGGTCGTAAATTAGCTTACACTTATTTAAAATTATTAAATCGATGCAATTTCTTTTTTATTTTTTTTCACATTCAATTATGAATGATTCTGAAAATTAGAAGAGAAATCGCAACGAAAATTAAGTCACCTACATGCAGGTGCAAAAAGTTTTCAAATTGGACTTTTAATAACGAAGATATGACAAGTTTTAAAAATAAAAATTGTGATAGTGGTATGGTGTAGGTACTACCGAGCAAGCACATGTAATAGATTATACCCGCTCAACGCTATATGTAACAAATTGCAGCTTGGCGGAGTTTGTTAGGTTCTTGTCTGGTATCCTGATGGTACAGTGTTCAAATCCCTAAAAGGATTATTACTTTTTTTGCGGATATTTTTTTCATTATGTTCATTATAAGAAGAAATAGGAAGAAAATATTCATAATTGAATCGCATAAAAATACACTATCTATGCGATTGATGCGCAAGAAGGTTTTTTTATACTTTAAAACTATGTTTTTTATACAGGGCGTCGAGTAAGGGTCTGCAAAAATTTTAAAGTTTCAGTAGCCTCAGCTCTGGAAAAAAATTGAATTTTTCAACTAGTATAGGGAGATTGTTGCACTGATCCCTCAGGATGTTTTTGGAAATATGCACCGATCTTTCTCAACTACAGAGTGGTCACAAAAAACAACTTTTTGGTCCAGCCGAAAAAAGAACTTTCATGTTTTATTCACAAAGAGCAATATTTCCAGTTTACTCAAAAATAACATTTTTTAGTAAAGAGTGTTACAATAGCTTTCATGCGTTGAGGCATTGATCTTATAATGCTGGGTACACACTTGAGCTTGAACTCGAATTAGCACAGCCCGATGCGTTCAGACTGAGCCGAGTGCTGTCAATACATCAAAGAAATTTCGTACTCAGTATAGACGAGATTATTATGGTTGTCAGCTCCACATTCAGGTGAATTTTTAACATAAATTAGAAAATAAGAAAATACATTCCGTTATTATTTTTTCTTCTTTTCCAGGTTTTTTACAAATAAAATTGAGTGAACCCAAAAAAATGCACAAATAGAAAAATATAGAGATAATGAGATTTTGTGGAATCCTCGCCACCCTAACTATTTATAACAACATTGACGCATGACATGAAATAGCTGCAGATTGCAACATAAACCAAAAGTAATTTTAAAAAAAGAGAAGTGAAGTTTCCCCAGGAGTTATTTTTTAAGCAAATCTCCCATCGCAACATTCAGTTGTTTCGTCCGAAAAACTGGATCAGTCTTCGATCCAAATTCTTATTCGCGGCTCGCTTAAAAACATGAGCACCCCGAATAAGCGGCTCAGCTCGGTCGGGGCGCTCATTCGGAGCTCGTGCTCATGTGTATACGCAGCAAAAGATTATCAATGGTCTCTTGTGTGTGTT
This sequence comes from Malachius bipustulatus, assembly GCA_910589415.1. NCBI lineage: Eukaryota > Metazoa > Arthropoda > Insecta > Coleoptera > Melyridae > Malachius > Malachius bipustulatus. Next base: position 42,464,303 of record OU342635.1, on the reverse strand, counting down.
TTACTTCTTGCACTTTGGGAATGATTCTTGAGAAGACCAAAGGGTACCTCAGACCGGTTAATTGATTTTCGAGGTAATTTACGAAACCAGGAAAGATCTAAAGTTTTGGCCCCAGCATGAACCGCAGAATTTTAAAATCGGCCTGGCCACCAAACACAAAACCTCTAGCGGCAGGACCAGCAAGTAGTTTTTTTGTCACCACTCTATAGCTGAGAAAGATAGATGAGTAGTTCCAAAACCGTTTCGAGAGATAGGTTCAACAATCTCCCTGGATTAGTTGGAAAAAATCCAACATTTTTTTTTGCAGAACAGGTAGTTAACATGAGCAACCTGTACACACACTGTATAAAGTGGTTGATAGTTCCAAAAATTCAGCTATCTAGGGCTGAATTTTATTTTTTTGAATCAAGAATCTTTTACGGCACTTCGAATGACTGAAAATTTAAGGTGGGCTGAATTTTTTTTCTCGAAAAAGTATTAGATAAACGAGACTTGTAGGTAAGTAAGTACCTATATTAATAATTTAAATTTATACCTAAAATTTTATAGTTTTATTTATACTTCAAAATATACTTCTAAAAGCTTATAAAAAATTGAAGTTGCATCATTCTTACTGATTAAATCAATAAAAAACAAAAATATCGAACAACAAAAAATTGTATTAAAATTTTTTCAGCTTTGCGACAAAAAAGCCATCCATATTATGTGTATGAGGATAAAATCTTCGAGTTAGAGTCAACGTGGGATGGAAAGTCATCTGACGGAAAGTTTTAAAACCCTCTGTACCGAAATCTAATCCGGTATCAACCAGTTTCACATTACGCTTTTTCAACGCAAAGTCTATAATAGCTTCATTTTCCTCTGGCAAAATGGAACAAGTCGAGTAAACTATTACTCCTCCAGTTTTTGATTTAGCATTAACACAATCAATAGCACTCAACAAGAGCTCCCTCTGCAGTGTGAAGCACCTCTGAACATCTTGGTCGTCCTTATTGGTCTTTGCACTTGGATCTTTAGCAATAATTCCGGTACCGGTACAGGGAGCATCTAATATAACCCTATCGAAGCTATTGAAATACTTGGAGTATTGTCTGCCATCAAGATGAGTAATAGCAGAATTAGTAACACCCATGCGATGGAAATTACCAACTACAGCTTTTATCCTGTCAGTGTTCACATCGTTTGCAAATAGCACACCTGTGTTTTTCATTAAAGCAGCTACATGTGAAGCTTTACCGCCTGGAGCAGCACACATATCCAATATTTGTTCCTTTTCCTGAGGAGCAAGAGCCATCACAGGTAACATACTAGACGCACCTTGTATTATGTAGTGTCCGGCTAAATATTCAGGAGTGGCTCCCAGAGGTACTTGTGATGAATAAACAACCAATCCAACTTTACTCCACTTTCCTATGGGATCGAGATTAACTCCACGGTTTATTAAGGCTTGTGCTAAGTCCCGTCGACGCGTTTTCAAAGTGTTCGTCCTGATGGTAACTGGACGTTGCACTTCACTTGCTTCTAGGAATTCCATCAGCTCAGATAGGGGAAACAGCTGCATGAATTTCTCCATTAGGTAACTGTTGTAGCCATAATACTCGCACAAGTCTTTCTGTAGCAGTTCTAAGTAGTCTTTACGAGAGTGTTCGCCATCTCTGAGTCTTTTGAAATCTGATAAGACAGTTATTACTTCTCGAATTCTTTGCTGTATGTCTTGGACGCTTTTCAATTCTTCATTGTTTTCGGGAAATTTGAAAATCTCCTGGTCATCGATGTGCATTTGCATTTCATCGTCGGCTTCTTTTTTTTCACGAGCAATCTTCCTCTTCAGTTTCTTGGTGTCTTTCTCTACAGGTAGTAATTCTTCATAGTCGTCGTCTTCCTCGCTCTCTATAATTTAAAATAAGAAGTGAGATTAATAATTAATATTTAATAAACATTATAAAATCTGAAATTAACATAGATAATAAAAATGGAGGACTTGTCTCAACTCTCAACCCCATCTATAATGTTTATAAATGCTTTAGTGCAAGTTACAGCCTGTGACTGACTGAGTGCTTGTCAAAGTTTATCTATCAAAGACACAGTATTACAGGATGACTTTACAGGATACAATTTACACACTACATAAAATAATTTCACTATTCAAAAATAGGAGTTCAAAAAAAATTTAACCCCATGTTGTTGTCTACATCTGTGGAAACTCTAAACCTATTCCTCACTAACAATTGGGGTAAGGAGAGCATATTAAAAAATAAAAAAAATACAGGCTGTTCCAGAAAGAATGGATCAAACAAAACATAATGGTGGAGGGGGGGGGGGGGTCATTTGAAAAAAATCCCACAAGACTGTTGATTGTTAAAGGTTCTAGAGTTGTTATTAGTCTTTTTATGGTTTGTGAAAAAAATGGTAACGCTGGATAATTTTTTTTTATTTTTGCTTTTTTTATACATGTATACATTTATTTATGATTTTTCTTTTTTTTTTAACAATTTACAGGAAGGTGTTATAGACCTGACACAGCAAAGACGTATTTGAAGCTTTTCAAAGAAGCACAATCTTATTTGGTACCTAATAGATAGGTGTTATAACTGTTGTATAATATGCTTGACCAAAATAATATAAGTATTTACCCACTATTGGGTAAATACCACAGTGAAAACCTGGGTATTTTACATCACTATACTTCATTTAATAACTAGGAGGAGTAAATTTAAATAAACCGCCAAAAAAAGATGCTTCTCATTGGTCAATTCATAGGCAAAATTACACCCAGCAAAGCTTGTACAGGAAATTGAATCTATGTTACGCTCAACACTACATATACACTTGCTTTTTTATTGTTATGTCATTATTGTTTACAATGTCAGCGTCGAATATGACACATCAGTTTTATAATCAGTTATTTCCAAAACCCTATAAGTTGTTCTAAATAAGTTCTTTAAAAGCTATTTCAAAACCAAATAAGTTCTTTTTGAAGCTCATTCAGTTCTTTTTAGAGAACAGACATCCTTTTCAGAATTTTGAAATTATTTTTGGCTTTCCATTTTCATCCTGCAAACGGTTTCAAGTGCCATTATGGATAATCCTACATCAAGTACAAGTGAGAGGATGTCTCCTCCAAAGAAACGGGAAGAAAAGAGTGTCACCTACTAGATTTTGGAAAAACTACTCTATATGCGTACTTCACCAATAATTGAAGAACATATTCCAATCGAACAAGGTGCGGATTTAGACCAAACAGGGACTGCTGTATGTGATAAAGTTAGTTTCAACAACACACTTTGAATCTGGTCCTACAAAAACTGAAAAATGCTGTTTATAATACTGTTTGAAAAAATTGACTTATCCACAAATTATATATTATTAAATGTAAAATAAAAACTTTATCTACGATGTTATGTGTTATATAATACATACATAATAGTATATTATATTATTATTCAACAAGCGCATAATGATAGCTATTATCCACGAAGATGAAAATTGCAGCACGAGCCTCTGGCGAGTGCTGTAACATCTAAGTGGATAATAGCCATTATGCGCGAGTGGAATACTATACTTTATCTACGAGTATACTTGAATAAAAATAATTTTACTTATGGTAGAATTAAATTTTTATGTAAAAAAGTTTTATGGATTGCAGTTTTATTTATTAAAAAATATGGTTCTCTTTAAGTAAATAATTTGGTTATTGAAATATTGCAAAAGTACAGAAAATATGACATACTTCACTGTCGACTGAAAATTTGTAAAATAACTTTAAAAGGAGAAAAATTACAAAATCAGGGTGAAAGATTTCGTCGCCAATCGTATTTCATTTTTGATTTTGCAGGCAGTAAACCATTATTTGATGTGATGCATTTGTTGCTGTTCCCCATGTTACATCAGCAGGTGGCGTATTATTCAAGATGTTATTTTCTTCGAAGTACATCCTGTATTATTCTGTTTATAATAATTTTAAGTTTAATTTTTATAATACAATAATAATTGTAATTTGTATTGTAAAATTAAAACTAAACAATATAAACAAATGTGAATGTTAGGTTATCGTGATTAGCTGTCACTACTGTCAGTCGACTAAATCTATTGGCAGCGTTCCAAAGGCATCAGCTTTCACAGCGGTTGAATAGGGCTTTATAACTACGCACGGATACTAAAACATGTTCATTTTAGTATTATGATAAGTAGCTTCGTATGCTATAGTAGTTGAAAGATCAAAATCATCCTAATATTCTGCGACTTTCATATTTTTATAACATTTTATTAAACGTAAAATAAATGTTTAGGGACTCTATACTTTCACGTCAGTGGACCATTGACAGTAGTCAGTAGTTTGAATCTGCCAAACGTACGACAGAATAGGGCGGTAAAGTTAAACAATTGACAATAACGATTGAATAATGAGCTCATTGTTCAATCGACCTGACACTATTATTCGATAGGGCAATAGTAATGCATGCATTACTTCGTTAAAATTAGACTAATAATTGATTTGTTATCTAATAGGAGTAGATAAAATATATTTGAGGCGCTCGGCAGTAAAAAGTGTTAAGTGACAATATGATTGTTTTGAATAAAATGGATTTTTTATGATTTTTTACATGCATTTCAACTTGAGTTTTGTTAGTTGCCAGCTTTTACGAAGTTTTACTTCACTGTCATCTATTGGTTTTATCATGAATTCGAATGCAGGATACTATTCTATATGCACTTAACATAGTTTTCATGCCATTACATTAAAATTGTAATATTTGTCACTTGACATCTTTTACCACCAAGCGCCTCATTTATATGTTACATTAAATTTGTCACATAAGTATTGCCTAAAATAAAGTACTTTCAATCAATTTAATATGAATGTTAATAATTATTATCCTTAGTATTCTTCGAAATATCTATAAATTATTCAATTTCATTCTATTTATATCCAGAAAATTATTCAGCACTATTATAATACTGATATATTATGCAAATCACAATGATTTGTGATACTGCTGTAGAGTCTCTCCTGAAAAGTAGACTCCTACACCGAAAACAAGTCCTATCTTCCTTATTAATAATTATTGTTTCAATTCAAATTTGCCGCCAAAAAAAAATCTGGTGATTTAATCTGGTGACTTTTAGTGGTGTAAATGATACTTTGCAGTTTACTCCTCCTAGTTATTAAATGAGATATAGTTATGTATGAACTCTACTATAGCATTGCCACCCATTATATTAGAGCATAGGGATCAGCCTGTTGTAGTATTATATTTCTCCTTGATAGTGTACATAAAAGGATTGTTAAAATATTGTCTTCTTCAAATGTTAACATTAAGTTACCATTAAATATTGAGCAGAAGTACTCGTATATATTATTCTGGAGTCCATTTCATATCCCACTGCCCTCTTATTCTAAGAAAATTGGTAAAAGGAGTCATGCTTATTCAGCAATAATTATTTTTAATAAACTACCGAACTAACTTCAAAAGATTAGAACTGCAAATTGTAAGAAAAATATAGAAAACTTTATTAGAACTGTGTCTCTATGAAAAAATGCAAAAGGGGAAGGGGGGAATAAAGACAGAAAGCAGTTAATTATTGTTACTCTTGGAATTAAGAGCAAAGTTTTTAGATTTCAGTGTAATTAATTAGTCAAGTTTCTTTTTTAGGTATATTACTTTTTTGTTTTGTTTTGTTTCTTTTTTAGTGTATTTTTAGTGCATTTTGTTTTTTATTATTGTGCCCTGTATTATTGTTTTGTGTTTTTCATTTTCTGTGTTGTTAAATCTGGGCTGTGTATAGGTTCAATTAATTGTTATCTCTGCAGATATACATTAGTGTGTAAAAATTTCTTGTGTGTACTTTTTGACTCTAAATTTTCAACCGAATGAGATAGAATTTTGAAACAAAAATTAAATCAAACGTCATGAGTTTTTCTACTTTTCAACGTAAAACTGATGTGTCAAATGTCAAAGATGAGGTTGCAGTCGATGTCAATTTCAATTTTTTAAATGGCATGGGTCACACGAGACCTAAGTATATCAGTTATCTGCACAAAAATTATGTTGGTAATCAATTTTGACAATCTTTGTGCCAGTGTGGACATTTATAGTGTTTATAGAAGTTTATAGACCCTTTAATTTCTTATCTGAATGAGACAGAGCTTAGGTAAAACACATTAAATCCAATGACGTGAATTTTACTACTTTTTGACATAATAAAACTGATCTGTCAAATGTCAAAGATGATGTTGCAGTCGATGTAAGCTTGAATATTTTAAGGGACACAGGGAGTCGTGTGAGACCTCATTTTAAAGGTATTTTAATTATCTACACAAAAATTATGACTATAGTCCCATAATATGTGGGCAATCTCCCGGATTTGGGTAAATTTCGTAAAAATAAATGAAAAAATAGCTATAAAATTAATTCCTCAGAGACACCCCTACAGAGATATTAACTGTTGAAGTTGAGGGTTGAAAATCAATTTATTGCAATAACTTTTTTATTTCTTGACCGATTTTGATAATTTTTGGTTTTATTTTGTATTATTTTGGACTGTTTGGAATAGTGTTTCATAATCTTTGGTAGCACATACATAGACCTCGGGATGGCATAACCCCTCATTCACTTGAAATAAAACAATAAAAATAACTCTAATTCTAACTGATTTTCTGCGTATTCAGCGTTTGTGTAACTCATTTTAAAATGAGTTAGAATTGAATCTGCATGAAATGAAATCTTTGACACTATTTGACGTGTATTTAATTAAGTTATTGTTTTGTTTCTTGCTCAATTTACTGTCAAAGATCAGCCATCTTGTTAAAATTTACTTGAAATTTAGAAAGTTCCTGCGACACATCACCTATTAGAAGGACGTTTATCTCGATAACGGTTCGCTCTATCGAAATAAATAAAGATACATTTTTCATGTAAAAAATGTCAAATAAAAAGAAAATTAACCTTAAAAAACTGTAAAATTATTATTTTGATTGTTTTCTTTCAAGTGAATGAGGGGGTTATGCCATCCCGAGGTCTATGTATGTGCTACCAAAGATTATGAAACACTATTCTAAACAGTCCCAAATAATACAAAATAAAACCAAAAATTATCAAAATCGGTCAAGAAATAAAAAAGTTATTGCAATAAATTGATTTTCAACCCTCAACTTCAACAGTTAATATCTTTGTAGGGGTGTCTCTGAGGAATTAATTTTATAGCTATTTTTTCATTTATTTTTACGAAATTTACCCAAATCCGAGAGATTGCCCACATATTATGGGACACCTGTATATTATGAACTATAAACTATAAAATTCATCACATTTGATTTAGTGTTTTTTTTTTACGAAAGTTCTGTCTCATTTAGGCCAAAAATTAAGGTGAAGGGGCTCTATAAACGTCATCACTGAGACAACGGCTGTCAAAATTGACAACTAACATAATTTTTGTGCGGTGTAACATTTCAAAATAAAGATTTATTTCTTTGGCAAACAAATTCTTTATAATTGTACAATAGAGCACCTAGCAATATTTATTTGACACTACATTTATGATTAATAGACTCCCCTATTTTATTTTATTATATAAATTTATTAGTTTAGGTTCTATTTCGTTGTTTGTAAACAAGGAATGATTTATTTTTATTAATTCAGTATCTTTAGGTGGGCTTGATAAGGTAGCTGATAGAGAGGAAGCAGAGAAACGGTCGGCTCGAATTGACGATTGATTTAAGGAAGGTCTTCGTATTTGGTTGTGTTAAAATTTAACAATACAGGGTGTCCCAGCTTATTCGAAGCGGTGTCTGTAGGCCAAACGATTGATTTTTTCCAAAAAAAATTTGCAAATGCAAGTACAGGATCACAATGGTCATAGTTTAAAATTATTTTGGAGTATACAGAGTGTCCCATATGACAGTGGCATATCAAAGTTATGTTTTTTTAAATGGAATGCTCCTATGTTATTGCATTTTTAGATTGTCTGAGAAGAGAAAATGAGATTGGCTTTTACAGTTGGTGTTTAAATTCAGAAGTTTTTGAGTTATAAACAATTGAAAATCGTCATTTTTGAAGTTCAAGGCCCTGTACAACGAAAACGGTTCAAGATAGAGAAAAACGGCTTGCATGTCCCTATTTTAACTTTTTATGTACTATCCTATGGTATAGAAACATTTTTACTTTCTTTGATTTTTTTATTTGGCGACATGTGGAGAAATCTCAGAATTTTTCAAATTATTTATCACCCTGTATAAACATTTCATCTACATGATAGGAGAGTACATGAAAAAGTAAAATAGGGACATGTAAGCCGTTTTTCTCTATCTTCAGCCGTTTTCGTTGTACAGGGCTTTGAACTTGAAAAATGACGATTTTCACTTGTTTATAACTCAAAAACTTCTGAATTTAAACACCAACTGTAAAAGCCAATCTTATTTTCTCTTCTCAGACAATCAAAAAATGCAATAACATAGGAGCATTCCATTTAAAAAATCATAACTTTGATATGACACTGTCATATGGGACACTCTGTATACTCCAAAATAATTTTAAATTATGGCTATTGTGATCCTGTACTTGAATTTTCAAAAAGTTTTTTGAAAAAGTCCATCGTTTGGCCTACAGAGACCGCTTCGAATAAGCTGGGACACCTGTATATTTAAACATTCTCCTTATGTCATTCGCCTAATTATTATTGTGTCCAGTGGCCATCGTTTGTTCCTATCAGCGTGCTCAGCCTTTTGTTGTTGGTAGAGTTTTTTGGGTTAGTGTAGTGTAAAGAAACCCCAATGAAATTGGGTAAGTAGTTTATATTTTTTATTGGCTCTCTGTCGTTTTTTATCAAATTTTTGGAACTTGCGTTCTTCCGCAAATGGAGCATATATGAACTTGTGTTTGCAGGGTTTTTTGTTATGATTGGAGTACTAATATTCCTAGCCAGGGATAGTTTGGAATAGTGGAGGAAGGGCCGTGATGATGTCAAGTTCCTATATTTTTTTGTGAGGCCTTCCCTTGAGTGCTGGGACACATGGTGGTGGATCGACTTCCCTGAGCAGCACGTCCTTCACCGGATTCAAGGCCAGATTATTCAAATTACTTAGATTAGTCAGATTATTCAGATTACTCTAATTTTTTATTTATAATAATTCTAATAGTTCTAATTTATAGAACCTCTCTGAAATTATCTATTTCACACTTGTTTAAATATTAATAAAGTAGGTTCCTCGATAGTTCCCTTTTTAAGGAACATTTTCAACTACTCCGTATTTTGTGAGTCACATTTAATCTGTAACACTTTTTATATAATTTGCACCTTTAAAATAGTCAATAAATCTCTATCATCATAATTAAAATCACATCATAGAACAAACTGTATTATTAACATTGTAAAGCCGATCATAGCTATGTGCAAGCTCATCTCAAATTAAGGCAATAATTCCAATAAATTTACAATAGTCATTTACCTACCTATTCTGATGAATTAAAAACTTTTTATAATTAAATCTTTTCAAAACTTAGTCTTTTTTTTAATTTTTTGTCTTGCAGAATAGTTTAAATAGTGCAAACTGCACAAAATTAATTTTTCTTATTTTTTCTACAAAAATAAGTGGCGCCTGACGAAACATAATTTTTGTTGCTTCGGGAAAGTTTCAAACCCATGACAGATGCTCTCTGATGAAAAGCACCGCGCTATGTGACTTATTTAAATAAATAAAAAAATAGGTTACAGCAGATAATTTAAGTACCTTCAAAATGAGGTCTTGCATGACCCCCCTCCCGTGTCATTTAAAAAATTGAAGTTGACAGCGACTGCAACGCCATCTTTGACATTTGACAGATCAGTCTTGCATCAAAAAGTAGTAAAATTCATGACATTTGATTTAATTTTTGTTTCAAAGTTCTTTTTCATTCGGTTAAAAATTTGAGGTAAGGGGAAATGTCTTCACTGTATACCAATTTAATATTCTTTGCGTTTCGATAAAAAAAAGTACAGCTACAGCAGAACATCAGACGTATTTAGCAGTAGACGAAAAACTTAGGTAAAGCATCAGGTGAATCAACAGGACAACTACGACATTTACAAGTTACAAATGCTTGCAACTCGGTCCCGCATTAATACTGTCATGAACCTTTAACATTATTAAATTAATTTGCGCAGAATCTCATATCCAAAACCTCACGAGCCACCACTGGGGGAAACGAGAAAATTTTCGGTAGCCCCAGGAGGCAGAGGTGTGGATCCGTCACTGATTTATGCAATAAAATTGGACTAACCAGTTATACTGTAGCAACAAAACATCAGTTTTCTCAAAAAAATGTTTGGAAAAATCGATGTTAAATTTTTTTTTTTTTTTTTGTAAAACAATGAACTGTTGTACAAAATTCTCACTAAACTGTTATTTCTTGAAAACGGACAGACAAATTATTCAATACCTAAACAAATATTTATAATGGCAAAAAATTCACGGGAGTCATGTTTCAAAATTATTTGCTAACTATTTAACAGATTGTTAAACAATAAACCAGAGAATAATATTCATAGAAATATTAGGGCTTTTCACGACTCGTAATAGTCTAACAGCTAATATTACAAAGGATCATTAAGTTAACGGGCAGATTTATGAGGCGACGTCGATATTTGCTTTAAAAAATATCTGGCCGTTAGCTTAATGGTCCTTTATAATACTGGCTATTAGTAGTTAAGGAAGGTCCAAAGATAAATGCACCCTGCTCTATACCTCTTTTAAAAAATAAGTAGAAACAATAAAAAAAAAAGAAACAAGCAATTATGGCCTACCTAAGAGATCAGTTTTCTTGGATACTGATAAGCTTGAAATTTCCCACAAATCAGCCTGATTAGTAGAGGAACTTATAGATGGAGTAATATTTTTCGATTTTCCATTGAAATTAGTCTTCTGCTTCACTTCTTTCACTTTACCAAATGATTCCTCTTGCCATTCATATGTGCTTCCATTTAGTTCACATTTTACTTCGTCAGATATTGATTTTTTATTATTGATGTTTTTTTTGGATTGCTCGAGAAGTCTTTTCTGAACTTCCTCTTGTTTCCGGAGTCGTTTTTTCACTCTCTGTCTCTGACGACTGCTTAGTGGTCCAGTTCTGTTCGAGGGAATATCTGAAATCAAAAATAAACATTTTCTAAAGCAATAATTAACATTTTTTTATTTATACCACCACCTTCGGCGACACTGACAAAATGGGCACCTGTTCGATGGATCTATGCATGCCGTCATAACTGTCAATCATATGAACCGCATCAACACAAAATTTCAGCTTTGATAAGACAGTGGCGTTCTGAATTTATTGTGTTTAGGTATACAGGGTTTTTATAACTGAATAGTTAATAAAAATATTTAAATGTTTGCACGTTTGTATATTGTTGGTAGCATAATAGGTAGGTTATATTTTAAACTGATTCAAGGGTATGCAACAATTTTTACACTCTGCTGTATCTTGGTAATAAAAATTCAGAGCTCAAGAAATCTGAACTGAAATTCTAAAATTCTCGGACGCCTAGGGTGAGGACCCGCAGAATCCTTATGGAAATTGGTCAAATATGTTGTGACTTTGGGGGACCTGCAGTATTTGATGAGTGGATCAAAAGTCACAAAAAAAACTCGTTTTCTATAGAACTTCGCTTCTGAAGACTGAATTTTTTCTATGCCGTTGCTATATCTTGCCATTATTTGGCCATTAAATCCATGGTTACTTTATACAGGCTGTCCGGAAATTATGCGCAAAAAATTAAGGGGGTGATTCTACTTGATGAAATATTGCCAAAAGTATATATAATTTTTTTTCGAAAATTCTCAAATAAGAAAGTTATAAGCCTTCAAAGTTGATTTTTTTTAATCAATATTTTTTTATAACTTTTTCTATTGTACGGATTTTCTTAAACTTTGACACACTTGCCACTGATGTTGCTTTACATACTTGGTTCAAATTAGACTTGAATTCCTCTAAATCAAGAGGCCTTATGTGCCCTTGACCTTCAAAAAAGGCCTATAACTTTTTTCGTAATATTTTTTTCTGAGTTTTGAAGACGCACAATTGAAGAATATGAAGAAATATTCGGAAAAGGTCCTCTTTGTCTATCACGATAAAATGACCTGTTTCCGAGTGAAACTGTTTTAAAAATTTGCTTGCACCAAAATTGACCGAGGAAACAAGACGTTTGCTTTGGATTTAATTTTGACAGCAATTTTTTTTTATTAAAATTATTTTATTATTTTATTAAAAAAAATTATTAAAAAATTTTAAAATTTTATCATTTCCAAGTCTATTTATATACGAATGTCTCTGTTTTGTACATAACTAGGCAACCCTGCAGCTGTTTCCAAAGCATGCTTTGGTATTGTTGCAAAATGATCATAATTTATGGTGATCAATTTTGGTGCAAGCAAATTTTTTAAACAGTTTTACTCGGAAACAGGTCATTTTATCGTCACATGGTACTAATAGAGGATAGTTCCGGTGTGCACAAATAATAGGACTCTTCATTCGCTTTGTTGATAAAATATACAGGGTGTCTGCTTAAGGCTGGCCACCGGCTATATCTTGGAAACTAATGGGTCTATAACCTCAAAATAAAAAATTTCCAGACATAAGTGATCACAAGAAATTCAATGAAAATATTTTCAAGATGGTCGCACTTCCGGAAATACCGGAAATTGACACCTACTTCGTTATTTCAACGGGAACACCCTGTAAAATATTATATTTTTTAAATGTCTACAGCAATCAAATACAGGTGGTTTTCACCATTGGAATTTAGATTGAGCGGTTTAGGAGTTATAAACAAGTGAAAATCGAAAATTTTCAACTTCAAAGCAGTGTAGAACTAGAACGGCTCAAGATATCTAAAAACGGTTTACATGTCCCTATCTTAACTTTTCACATAGTATCCTACTATGTGGTTTAAATTTTAATACAGGGTGATGAAAAATCGGATAATTTTCATCACCCTGTATTAAAATTTACTCCACATAGGCCCGCATTCATCAATAAATTTAACCCCTGGGGTTATATTTTGGAACATGTCATTGGTTTAAACTTCGTAGCGTTCGTAGGCTTTGAGCATTAGACCAATCAGCTGTCAGAAAATTCAAAATATAACCCCAGAGTTATATTTTGAAGTTTGATGAATACGGACAATAGTGGGATAAAACATGAAAAGTTAGGATAGGGACATGTAAACCGTTTTTAGATATCTTGAGTCATTCTAGTTGTAGACTGCTTTAAAGTTGAAAATTTTCGATTTTCACTTATTTATAACTCATAAACCGCTCAATCTAAATTCCAATGGTGAAAACCACCTGTATTCGATTTCTTCAGACATTTAAAAAAATATAATATTTTACAGGGTGTTTCCGTTAAAATAACGAAGTAGGTGTCAACTTCCGGTATTTACGGAAGTGCGGCCATCTTGAAAATATTTTCATTGAATTTCTCGTAATCACTTATGTCTGGAAATTTTTTATTTTGAGGTTATAGCCCCATTAGTTTCCGAGATATGGCCGGTGACCAACCTTAGCAAGACACCCTGTACAAATATACCTTCTATTGGGTACCTATATTAGCGAGATTTCAGGTAATTAATAATAATTTTTTTTCTGCGACGGGCAAAAAGTGTGACCTTTTTTCCCCGTTAACAGGTAGAAAAATGCCTCATTATTATGAGCTGCATCTTATCGAGGAAATAAATGAATTAGCAGGGAAATAAATGAGTACTTATTTCCCCGAAATGGCGGCTTAGGTATAGCTACTATTAACACTCAGATATCATTAAATTTATATCAAATATACGTAAAGGAAAGTTACCTTATTATCCAAATGGCAATTATTAAGGGAATTTTCATAACAATCACTATCCATATTAATAAATTCACTCATTGAGACCTTACAAGAATCTTTGCAAAACTATCTAAAATTTTAATTACATTAATATGACGTTTACGTAATTAAATCGTTTTTAATTAAAATACGCCAATAACACTGTCTCAGAGAAAGAGCTGGATTTTTTTTGGCATTCCATTGCATTAAGCCGGCCACTCACGGTACTGCGGTGCAGTACAATTTGGTTGGATTCGACAAGATCGTACGATATTTAATAGTGTGTGTCTACGACCGACGAAGTCGGACTGAGTTGGATCGGCTCGTCTTGCAGTTAAAACTTTTTAACTGCAGCAGTACAATTTTGTCGGATCGCATGCAATTGGATATGAATTGGAGCGTGTGTGGCGATGGCCGGCAAAATCATACAACAAAGTACGTGCTTACGTGCTTATTAGCTGTTTATTTCAATAAATTTGGGGTTTTTAATAAATAGATATGTCTAGTAAATATAATAATTTTTTTTAAAGGAGTTTTTTGTAATATATAAACATTTTGATTCAATCACAATTGATTTATTTTTAGCAACCATTCCTTGCAGCAACATTTTCGATTAGTATATTATCTTTTCTTTCATTTTTTGATTTACAAACACAAATTACAGCTGCTGCTAATTACAAATTTTTCTCATTGTCCGACGTCTCTACTCGACGAGAACTGCCCAATACTGCACGGCTGGATAGTGAGTGGCCGTATACAATTGTCTGCGAAGTTGTACAATTTCGTAGTACGATCCTGTCGTACTGCGCTGCAGTATAGTGAGTGGCCGGCTTTAGTCTTGAATACGCGTTTTCATAAACTTTTTGTGATTTACTTGGTAGTAATTTCGCCGATGCCTCTTCTGCTAATTTTATTAGTTCTGGAGGTGTAAGTGAAAAGGATTTTTCACAACAATCACTATTATTATCCATTGAACAATCAAACTCATCCATCTAAAACTTTATATGTACCTAATTGCGAAATAAACTGTCATGAATGAATAATTAAATTGACATTATAAGGATTTTTAATATTTCGTTTCCAGGCAACGTCAATTACGATAAAAGACAGTTTGAAAATCCAAGTTTAACATAAATCATTTTTCCGACATAATTTTCAGTTATCTAACTACGTTTTTCGACATTCTAACACTGATATTTCTTCTCGCAGAAAAAAATTGTATATTACACACGAGAAAAAAATGCGATTTTAGCTCTCGAAACCACATCTCGAGCTAAAATCTATCACTTTTTTCCCTTGTATAATAAATAACTATTAATAACATGATTAATTTACGTGGAAATATTTATTGTACATAAATTATCATGAAAAAATCATATTTTTCAAAAACAATACTGAAACGTAAATTTCTGAAGATCTACTGAAATTTCGCTAGGGTTGGCAGCACTGTTTCTATTCACCATAAGTAATCCTGGATTTATAAAATGGTCAATTGTACTGGGAAAACCAATTTGTCCCTTGAATTTCAAGTTCATAGCTTGTTCCTTCCTAGTTTGCAATGTTTGGATTGTTTGAACTCTGAATATTGTCACCTGCTGTAGTGACAAACATGTGTAAGATGTCTAATGAATAACTTCAAATTATTTAAGTTTGTTTTCATTGGGATTCTGTGAAATCTGCAGTAAAACCCATATTTTATTCGGATATCCCCATCTGCTTGTTCCGAGAAACCAGATGCATCTTATTTTTAACATCTTTATAATTTAGCTCAGTATTTTCTGTTGTATAATTTGTAAATAAATATGAATATTCTGTATAGGTTTGGGCAAAAGCAATATTCTGAAAAAGTTCTGCAAATTCGGCAATACCGGACTTTTGCTGAATATTCGGCACATTCCTAGATTTTTTACAACTAGGTATCTGAACACAAGGCAGGGGTATGATTTCAAAGTTCGTTAAATATCTGGAAAATCCCTTCAATTTGAGAATATGGCAAACACTGTCAATTAAATAATTGACAATAAGAAGACCATGAACAATTTTCCAGTTTTTCGTAAGTCCAAGAACAAGAATAATTATTGTTGATAAGCCTGCCAATGCTCATTGTCTCAAATTGTTTGACCCGGTTTGACCATAAAACCATTTTGTCAATTATTTAATTCATAAATAAGGAATAAATGCAGGTTGTATGAGTATAAAGCACATACTAGCCTGTTACGTGGGGTTGGAGTGGTCCTCCATCGCCCTAACATTTGTCATACTGGCAGTGCCTGAAACTCAATCAAGAGAGCCTTCATCAAAACAACAACAGAGCCACCAGAGTATCAGAACAACCACAGACACGTGTTTCGCCCTATTGGGGCTCATCAGTGTGCTGCAACTGGAGTATCCGGAGGATGTTGTTGAATTTCTGAAAGCCCTCTAGGTCTTAAGCAAACCAGTTACACGGTTCTCCGTGTGGTTTAAGCAGAGTGACATCTAGCGATCAGTTCGAAGAACTAATCATGAGTTCACTTCAAGATTTATTGTACTTTCAGACACCACCAATGCCAACGATGATTGACAATCATGAAAAATGGGCGATGGAAGAATACTCCGACCCCACGTAACAGGCTAGTAAAAATTGCACTTGATGTGCAATTTTTTGGTAATTATTTACATCCGCGGCTCCTAAGTTTCATCAATTTTTTCAGGACCGAGGAGCGAAATAGGGGTGCTGGGTGGGTAAGAAGCTAAAAACAGCCATTGCAAACTAATATCAAGGTCACCACTAAGGCCTCTTTGGCACTAAGGTCGAATTTCTATTTTTTTTTTCACTTTCAAGGCAAGGAATATCTTCGAGATTAACAATAGCACAGTTTTTATTTTGAATTTTGCATTTATATTCCAAAATACGTTACATCGCTCGCTATTATGGTCCGACTATGTTTGAATGCGGTTCGTATGTTGCGTATGTTACCAGACCGGCCCTGGTGTTGATATTACGAGTTTCCGGCGGTTTCAATGTTTATTCCGTCCACTCGACACTCTGACCTTGCATGTTTATTGTAATTTTCGCTGTTCTGAACAGGCCCGCACTCAGGAAGACCTTCTTTTGATGCCCTTTTGTTCGCTTATCTTTCATTTGCAAAGCAAATTAATACTTTCCTGGTGTTTTCATTTCCTTTCATTTCATTTATTGCCCAACAGATACAAAATCCAAATTACGGACAAATTCTATAATCTAAGTAATAACAACAATCAATTTACAGTATCAATAGAAAAATAAAATTAAAATCATTATTGCATAGTTACAAATAAATACCCAAAATATAGTCTAAGTAACAAAAATGTAAATTCAATTAAAATAAACACAATCATCATACATCATCATACAGTAAAGAAACCACTTATTCTATCCACGGAAAGCTCTCAGCTGTGATGCTGATAAGCTCCCGCAAATCATCGCTGGATATGTTGCAAGCCTGTGGAAAAGAGTTAAAATTTCTCATCGACGCATACAGTGGAGATCTGATCATCAAATTCGTTCTGGCAGCTGACAAATAAAAAGTCATCGAGCTTCGCGAAGGTAGTCGCGGTACATAAAACGATATAAGAGACAGAAGAGAGATACAGTCTACCTGATTATTCACCAATTTATAAAGAAAAATTTACTATAGGTGTTACTATAGGTATGTCCTCCACCCCTATATAGGTGCCATAGTGAAACTGTAGGAGCCGCGGATGTAAATAATGACCAATTTTTTTTATACTTTATACTTACACGGCCCGCATTCATTCCGTATTTATGAATCGTTGAGTATACATGCCTATTCTCTCTTTTTCAATCATTTCATTGACAGTTTTTGTCATACGGCCGGTCACATATTTATACGACATTTTGTTTTCGACATGTCTCTCTATTTGCAACATAACGATAACAATGACGATTCACACACCAAGCAGGCATGTTGCAGATATGAAGACACTTGTCGCCCACAAATATTTCATGACACTCTTTGCTCCCAAGGGACATTTCGACCGCTGCAAAGCATAGGTCGTAGGTAGATATAAACAGACAATACTACAGCATCTTCATCCGACGACAAGATGTTATTGTAGATGTGAGAAGTAGAAGTTTTTGCTATGACATTTTGAATGAAGCGACATGTCGAAAACAAATGTCGTATAAGCATGCGACCGGCCTAAGCAATCAATTTGAGGGGATTTTTTTAGATATTTTTCACAAAAACTTCCCAATCATGCCGCTGCTCCCGGCGTATCGCTAACTCGCGGACTATTAGATATTATAATGATTCTCCTAAATCCGATCTAATTTACACATTGTTTCCAGCCTAGAAGTAGGTACAGGTAGGTAATACAAAATTTGATGGTGGAGAATTCCAAGAAGGCATTCTAAAGCAGGCTACTGAGAGCTGTATGCTCATAAAGCAAATCGGATTATCTCACCGTGTCCTGTCCAAGAATTCTCCGCCTTCATATTCTGTACGAGCAGTATGTGAGATAATAAAAGCATGTAAATTTAATGACTACTATAAAAATGTATTCCTATATTTCCATCAGGAAACGTAAAACATGGTATAGTCAAAGTAAAAAAAGGAAACTAACTTGGAATAACAGGATCTTTCTGCTTTTTCGCTTTTCTTCCTTTTCCCCGTCTTGCAACCGAACCATCTTCGTTTAGCTTAACTTTTCTGCCCATTTTTTATTGAACTTGAATCACGTTTTAGATCAAGCAAAAATACTCTACACTGTAAACTATCTTATTTTATTCAAACAACAAACATTCAACTTATTCAAAAGTTGACAGCTTTTAACAAGGAACAGCAAAGTAACTATTTTTGCAAAGTACTTAAAGGCGTTAAATAAAGATTATAACAATACATTTTTGAAAATTCAACTAAATACTAAATAAATTTAAAAGAAAGTTTTTTAGGTTATTTGTTTTTTAATTCTTTGGTCAGTTCTTCTTTTTCGTTGTTCTTCTTATTCTCTGGAGAGTTTTTGGTCTCGCTTCTCGTTTGATGGCTACTTGGCCAGATTCTTCAAGAATATGGAATATGGGACGCCTTGGACGTGTTAAGAATGAAGATGTATGTATAGTCGGATTCGATCTAAATAGTCCCATGTATCAGTTAAGAATAGACACGGTCAGTGATGACGTAACAAATGGCTAGGGTTCCAAATAAACAAGCATTTAACAGTTGCACGGTTACCAATTTCACTGTAAACTTTTGATTACAGTAAATACTGTAAACTTTTCATTACAGTAAATGGGGAATTTTTATTGATAAAAATTAAACTACCGACCGACGGCTCGAGCTCCACGGAAACCTAATTAATTTCAGTCCAGATAATCACAATAAAATTCAAAATAAATAACACTAAAATGTAGGGTTACCAATAATAACAGTACTCATTCAATCAATAAAAAATGAGGCATACATTATTTATTATTATACAGGGTCCCAGCTTATTCGAAGCGGTCTCTGTAGGCCAAACGATGGACTTTTTCAAAAAACTTTTTGAAAATTCAAGTACAGAATCACAATGGCCATAATTTAAAATTATTTTGGAGTATATAAAGAGTGTCCCATATGACAGTGACATATCAAAGTTATGTTTTTTTAAATGGAATGCTCCCATGTTATTGCAGTTTTAGATTATCTGAGAAGAGGAAATAAGATTGGCTTTTACAGTTGGTGTTTAAATTCAGTAGTTTTTGAGTTATAAACAAGTGAAAATCGTCATTTTTCAAGTTCAAGGCCGTGTACATTGAAAACGGTTCAAGATAGAGAAAAACGGCTTACATGTCCCTATTTTAACTTTTCATGTACTATCACATGATGTAGATAAAATGTTTATACAGGGTGATAAAAAATTTGCAAAATTCTGAGATTTCTCCACGCGTCGCCAAATAAAAAAATCAAAGAAAGTACAAATGTTTCTATACCATACAATAGTACATGAAAAAGTAAAATAGGGACATGTAAACCGTTTTTCTCTATCTTGAACCGTTTTCAATGTACAGGGCATTGAACTTGAAAAATGACGATTTTCACTTGTTTATAACTCAAAAACTTCCGAATTTAAACACCAACTGTAAAAGCCAATCTTATTTCCTATTCTCAGACAATCTAAAAATGCAATAACATGGGAGCATTCCATTTAAAAAAACATAACTTTGATATGCCACTCTCATATGGGACACTCTGTATACTCCAAAATAATTTTAAATTATGGCCATTGTGATCCTGTACTTGAATTTGCAAACATTTTTTGGAAAAAATCCATCGTTTGGCCTACAGAGACCGCTTCGAATAAGCTGGGACACCCTGTATAGTAATAATTGGATACATAAACTATAAAAAGTCCGTGTAAAGAATGAATTGTTTACTCGTAAAGAATCGCGTAAAGAATTGAGGTAAAGAATACGACACATCACTGCTGACTGCTGCTGCGTAGCTTTAGGGGTACGTTCAGAAATTCACTCTCGAGTACGATTGGAGTAGGGGTAGGGTAATGGGCGTTTCTCCTGCTCACCCGTATCTCATAGCTCGTTCGTAAACCTACCCCGGCATTTGTTGAGACAACTGTCAGCAGTGAACATATGATTTTTTTACACAACGTAGAACTTAAAACAAAAAGACATTCAAAACCCTTGAACCGTTTTACCGCAAATAAGATAAAAACTAATATATTATCTTAATTTTTAAATTGTGATAAATGCGGCTTAAGTTGACAGGTTAAATGTCAGAGTACGTTCGTAACCTCCTATTCCGTAGGGTATTCAGAGCATGCCCTAGATTACGAACTCTTCGTTTATGAACACTGTAAATGACATTTCTAGGGGTATGCCAATAGTTTCTGAACGGCCAAGGAGGATATATGCTCTGTATACTCGGAGTAAGTTTCTGAACGTAGTCTAGGTGTTGCTTCAGTGGTTGCTTCACATTATATCTCGACCAGTTGACTTCGCGTTAAGCCTCCGTAAGGGTAAGACGTGCGATTTGATAGAGCAGTTGCGATAGTTTCAAACATCCAATATCTTTATTACAATTTAATATACATTCTTTTGAATTGAAAGATTATAATCCGGTATAATTATAGTGCAAAATAAGTCATGTAAAAATAAATGTGATAGGAGTGGTAGGTACTAATCCATCCTCTGTCAGTTTAAACCCATCTCTCTGATTTTCTTCCAAGGTAAGATTAATCTAATTTTCATTCAGTAAGACAGTTTCATAAATAATGCCTGACCCCCCGGGGGGGGGGGGTCCCCCACCAGGAGAGGGTAGAAGCAATAACGAGGGTGAAGCAAAATCTGAAAGAAAGACTCTAAAATATGAAGCAACTGATAAAGGTCCTTATCAAGTTATGATTGAATCTGACAAGGTTCTTAAAGATAAAAATAATCAACAAAGTGGTAATTTAAATTTGAGAAATTTAAGTCATTTAAGTATAGCGAAAAAAATTTTAGAAATGAAATTAGATTCTGTTGGTAAATTAGAAAAAAAGGGGAGAAACAGGCTTTGCATTACTTTCAAAACAGCTGCTGCTGCTAATAATTTTATAAATAATGAATCTTTGCGAAACCAGGGCTTTTCTATGTTTATTCCTGCGAATCTGGTATCATGTAAGGGCATTGTTAGATACGTAGACAAGACGATAGGAGATGAAGAGCTGTTGCAGTACTCTAGCGCAGGTAATGTTAAAATTATTAGTGTTAGGCGATTCAATCGCCGTACGGCTGTTGAGGGTAAAGAAGGAGAATTTGAATATAAGCCTACAACTACAGTTCTATTTACCTTTTCAGGGCAAAGTATACCTCGATTTGTGGAAATATATAGACTTCCAATGCCAGTGGAGACATATATGATTCCAGTGGTACAGTGTTATAATTGTTTCCTATACGGTCACGTGAAAAAGAATTGCAATGGCAAAGAAAAATGTAAGGTATGCGGACTCACCGAGCCACACGACAACAAAGTCTGTGAGACGAGGTGCATACATTGCTCTTCAAAGACACACCAGTCGATAAGTAAGGCATGTCCCGAGTTGAACCGACAAAAACTTATTAGGGAAATAATGTCCCTGCAAAATTTATCACTCTTCGACGCCACTCAAAGAGTCCCAAAAAACACAAAAAATCCCCCGCTAATTAGCAAACCTGAAGACTTTCCCTTGATATCTGGTCAACGACCAGATGGACTTATATCTGTCTCACAGAGACGGAATTACTTAACTAACCCCGAGAATACATACAGTAAGTTGGTGAGTAAGCGCAAGGCGATCTCTCCAATTGATCTCGAACCCAGCTCAAGTGCCAGAATATCACCTGGTTATGACAGGAGGTCACATAATGAGTGCCTCTATTACCCTAACTCTAGACCGGCCCCAGGACCTACTTCATTAAAGATGACCATACCTAAACCAAGAGAGTCATTACATGCAAATAAGAATGAAGAAACCACAGAGGAGGTTCAAAAACTCCTCAGTATGTTTAATAATTTGACCGTACCTCAGAAACAATTTGTTTTGTCCAACATAAGTTACATTAATACCACTAGTAGGCCCATTGAATCGAATGACGCAAAAAACACGGATGCAGAAATGTCCTGTGAATCCGATATTTCGTACTAACACCCTTTCTTATACCCCTCATATAAAAGTACTGCAGTGGAATATTTCCAGCTGCAGAAGTAAGAAAGATCACTTAATTTGGTTAATTAATGAACATCAACCTGATTTAATATTTTTAAATGAAACTTGGTTAAAACCCACGGATAATTTTACGGTGAGTGGCTTTAATTGTCTGAGACAAGATCGCGTCGATGGGTATGGTGGTATAATCACAATGATTAAAAGGAGGCAACCATTTAAGGTCATTACTACTAACAACGCACATCAACCTGGTCGTTGGCAGTCTATCGCCATACAGACACATGGTATTACCTTTGTTAACATCTACAACCCCCCTGATACCAGACTAACATCCCAATTTTGGGAAAGTTATGTAAGATCTTGTGGAACCTCAGTTGTTGTGATGGGAGACCTGAATGCGCATCACCCTTTGTGGGACACCACCCCTATAAACAGAAGTGGCAGGATTATTCAGTCCTCACTTGAGGAACTGGAGTTGGTTGTATTGAATGATGGAAGACCTACATTGGTTAGATCACCTGCATCCCAACACATAAGTGCAATAGATTTATCGATTGTTACCTCCAATCTGGCAACCACGGCATCATGGACGGTGTGTGATGACCCAAGCACTAGCAACCACTATCCCACCCTATGTACAATAAATACATTTAACCAGCCGACACCCCCAAATCCATATACACCTAGGAGAATATTTAAAAAAGCCAACTGGGAACTATATATGGACACTGTGTTAGAGAGGCTAACGGGAGAATCATCAGTAACATATGATTACCTGATGTCAGTCATTAATGATGGTGCAGAAATTGCAATTCCAAAATCGAAACCTCCCAAAAAGCCTAGAAGGATACCCGTTCCTTGGTGGGATGACGAATGCACTAGTGCTATGACGGAACGTAAGAACGCCATTAACAACTTTAAAAACAACTGTTCTATGGAGAATTTTTTGACAATGAAAAACACCATAGCAAGAACCCATAAATTCCTCAAGAACAAAAAAAAAGATAAGTATAGAACTTTTTGTGCCACCCTAAATAGGGAAACTGGACTAACAAAAGCATGGAAATTTTTCAAAGCAATGTCAAGAGCTAGAAATAATTGTAGCGTTGTTCTACCATCGGCTCAGGTAGCTGTTGATATTCTAAATGCAATCTCAGTGTGCAATATACTACCAGACTTCCGACTTAAGCCGCGAACGGAGAACTATGAGCCATTTAACATGAATGAGCTACAAATGGCATTAAATGGGAAAAAAGATACTGCAACTGGGATGGATCAGGTTTCCTACTCCATGCTAAGAAACCTCCCTGAAGCAGCGATGAATTCTCTCCTTTCTCTCTACAATCGTTACTTAGAAGGTAACGCTATTCCTCAAGAATGGAAAACTTACTTGATACACCCCATACTGAAAGCTGACAAAGATCCAAGCGCGGCTGATAGCTACAGACCAATAGCAATGTCTTCCTGCATAGGTAAGACACTGCAGTCAATGATAAAAAACAGAGTGGAATGGCAGATGGAAAACACTGGTATCTTACCGCAACTGCAGTCCGCTTTCCGTAAAGGTAGGTCGGTCACAGATAATGTACTATATCTAACCACATATGTTCATCTGAGCTTCAGCAGGAATATGCACACGCTTGCAGTCTTCTTGGATTTAAAATCAGCTTTTGACAATGTAAACATTTTCACATTGTACGAAATTCTCGTTGACGCAGGCTTCCCAATCTCACTCACCAACTTAATATTGAATTTGCTGACTGACAGACAGGTATATGTAAAGGATAATCAGGGCAATATCCATGGACCCGAAATTGCTACCCAAGGACTCCCGCAAGGATCATCGTTGAGTCCAATTCTATTTAATATATATTTAAATATAATAAGAGACTTCCTACCTCAGGACGTTAGCATAGTGCAGTATGCGGATGATATATTGCTGCTATTTCGTGGTCAGAAGATCGCCGAAACAGTAGAAAGGATTAATGGAGCTTTGATATTGTTAGAAGATTGGCTACAATCATTGAATTTAACGGTTTCACCATCTAAATCGGTAGCTGTGCTATTTACGAACAAGAGAGCACGTAATACCGCTGGATATACAATCACAATGGCAGGAAGTATTATACCTTGGAAGGAACATGTCAGATATCTCGGAGTCATCTTTCAGGGTGACCTGTCCTGGTCAAGACATGTCGAACATATAAGCGGTAAAGCAGTCAGAGGGCTAAACCTTCTGAGAGCTTCGGCTGGAGTTTGGTGGGGAGCTGATCCCGTTATCCTGAAAACTATATATTGTGGCCTGGTGAGGTCGCATATAGATTATTGCTGCCAGATATTGAAACCAATCACTAAGCAACTGAGTAATAAACTGGACAGAATCCAGTATCAAGCATTGCGAATTGTTCTGGGATGCATGAGATCGACTCCGACTAATGCACTGCTTTCTGAGGCTTCGGAACCCTCACTTGAACACAGACGGAGGTGGCTAGCAATGAAATACACCATTGGACTGAGGAAAATAATCAACCACCCACTTCATCAATTGATTTCTGACTTGGAAAAATATTGCGCTGAAGGACTAGGATATTGGAGGAGAAGAGATCATCCTTATATTGTACATG
Source organism: Malachius bipustulatus (assembly GCA_910589415.1). Lineage (NCBI taxonomy): Eukaryota > Metazoa > Arthropoda > Insecta > Coleoptera > Melyridae > Malachius > Malachius bipustulatus. The sequence continues at coordinate 42,439,180 of OU342635.1, read as the reverse complement.
CTTCCAGAGCTCTGAAAAGATACGAGCCACATTTAGTTCAGACTTCCACACCTGCCTGTTTCCTGATAGAGCTAGACATACAGTTGGAGAGATTACACTTCTACGAACCGGATTTTAGGAAAGACGAAGACAATGCGAAGGCTTTCCTGGAATACATCAACACTAATTGGCAAAATCACACAGCAATTTACACTGATGCTTCATTAAACCCAGAAGCAAAAAAAGTAGGCGTCGGCGTATGGATTCCCGAGATAGGATATAAATTAAAATTAAGATTGTCCTCCTTTACCCAGATATATACCGCGGAAATAATTGCCATAAACATTGCAGTTGAATATGCACTTAAAAATAACATAAACAATGCTATCATATGCTCAGACTCTAGGAGTGCCCTACAGATGATATGTCAACAGAGTTATAAAAGTTCAACCTGTCAATTGTCGTTACTCACCAAGCGACTGATCATTGAGTCGCGGCAAGCTGGACTGGGCATAGAACTGGTCTGGGTTCCAAGTCATACAAATATTCAGGGCAATGAAATGGCTGATCAACTCGCTAAAGAGAGCTTGTCTCTCACCTCCTACGAAAAAATTAAAATAGATCCGGTCAACATTAACCCAATAGTCAGGCAATTGCTACATTCTCAGTGGGAAAATGAATGGAGAGAGTCATTTAATTTGAAGGGCAAATGGTATTATTCCATTCAGGAATATTTTCCTGAAAAAATGTGGTTTAAAAAATTTCCTTTTGTAAACCGCAGGCATATCAGCACAATTATACGAATGAGAACTAGCCATTGTCTAACTGGAAAACATAAACACAGAATTGGGGTGGCCGAGAATCCATATTGTGAATGTGGACAGATCGAGGATCTGGATCACATTTTCTTTGCTTGTCCTATTAACTTTCTGCAGGATTTTGATATATACAGAGAACTTGTTTCTTGTGGCATACCCTCTCCACTAAATATTAATACTGTCTTAGGATGTCTCACTTTTCAGACGTCAAGTATTTTAACAAGGTTTCTCCAAATTAATCATATCTTCTTATAATAATAGCAAATTATCCCTACTTTCAGATTTAACCCGTCCCAAATCCTGGGTGTTATCCGGAGGCAACTTTCGGGTGTGTAATGCTCTGCTGTTGCCCCAGAGAGAGAAGAGTCTATCCTGTGTTGTGTTGTCCATGTACTAACTCCTCTCAGATAATTGCAAATGGCACAAGACATCACTAATCGCAACACAAAAATGTCAAGTCAAGTTAGCACTTGACAGAGTGATACTTACTAGAAGCTGGCTATATGCACAAGGGTGCCCAAGCCATTAAAGAAGAAGAAGAAGAAGATCTCGACCAGTTCAAAAGTACGCGCGCGGTTATAAAACGTGTAAGCAACTAAGAGAAGAACTCGAAGGTGTGGTTTGGCAAAACCTAGTTGGGATATAAATAAATGCATATGGTACACATTTAATTTCTAGGCCTTTGCTATCTTGTCTTGGTTCACACATCATCATGACCATGGATCAGTGATGTGCCGTATTCTTTATCTTTACCTCTTTTCTATACGCGATTCTTTACGGGTAAAGAAATTGTTTACATGGACTTTTTTGAATGTAAAGAATGTAAAGAAGGTAAAGAACGTAAAGAATGTAAAGAAAACAAACAATAAACAATGCAAATTTATGCTTATTATTGCTTATGCAATTAATTGTAGTTTATGAATCTAATTAATTATTACTAAATAATAATAATAATAAATATTGTATGCCTGATTTAATGTTAAATAAGGTTGAGTAAGGAAGTAAAAATGCAGGTTTTCTGGGTTTATTTATTTAACTCAGTTACACTATTTGTATTCGGTATTCCTCACTATAATTAGTTAGAATCTAGAATTTTTAAAGATCGGTTTAATGTTAACCGATTTATTTCATTTAATTAACATGCAGTGTGAGAATTGCAATTACCTACTATGACAAATTTCAACAGTATGTCCCATTGTAAATGTAGAGTGTAGCTGACGGCATAAACTGTAGTAATATAAAGTTTCTTTGCTAACTGAATCGATTCATTTACGATTTCAGTTAGTTTTGTCTCATGGTTAATCTTTGCGAACCGTTTTAGTACCTGTAAAGAAAAGACATAACAAAACACACATAAATTAGACCTTGTTGATGGGAGAAGCCTAATCGACTTATCTCCACACCCCGGAGTCCCCGGACTAATAGAAAAGACGTAACAAAACACACAAAAATTAGACCTTGTTGATGGGAGAAACCTAATCGGCTTATCTCCACACCCCGGACTAATACCAAATAAATAAAATCGATTCCAAAGGACATCTAACGTCAAAACGAGACATAACCTATACAACAGATTGAAGCGTCGTTGTCTAACGCTGCGATTCGTGAGTCAAACATACAAAATCATATCGTCGTTTCATTTAGGATTTAACATAAAAATACACCATGACAAAAACATAAAATACAAAAGACACAGCACATAAATCGTCACCGTTTTAGTGTAAAATTGACATTGATAAACAAATCTGTTATATTCAGGAAGACCACATTTTATCTTTCTATTTCAAGGACTCATACCTCCTGAAAAGGAAACAAGACACACAAAAATGCATAAAAACAAATAAATAGATCAGGCGAGTAAATCAATGACAGCAAGTAAATAAATAGATCGGGCAAGTAAATCAGTAGCAACGAATAAATAAATAGGTCAGAGCCAGTAAATCAGTAGCATCAAATAAATAAATAGTTTAGAGCAAGTGAATCAGTATCAACTTGATCAAATAAATAAATAGTTTAGAGTCCAGGAAATATGAAATACAAAATGAGGTCAAACATATTATATAGCAGAGGCGTTATCGATCCGTAAAAAGACGGTCCTCGATAACAATTTAGAAACGAAATTAAATTCATCAATGCATGTGTCGCTCGCATTCCAAAACAATAAAATTTCAATTCAAATAAAATGATTAATGATCAAAACCTCACAATGGCAATTAATTTAGCACAAAACAAATTAAAATCAAAAAAAGGCACATGTTCATTAAATTGACGATAATGACAAAGAAAGTTAAAATTCACCAGTAAAATTCAATCAAAGACATAATAAAATTATACAGTATAATCGTTTAAATAGTTTCATGAATAAAATGTAAATAACATTGTTGAGAGCAGAAAAGAGTTTAAAATACAAGGAAAATGTGACCTTAGTAAATTAAATTGTTTGTAGAGAAATGTGCTTGATCATAATAATAATAATAATAATAAATAATCAAAAAGGCATGTGCTGGTTCATTATTACAATAAATAAATTTAAATAATTGAAATAACCATAAAGATTGGATGAAACGTGATGTTAAAATAAATCATGCTTTCTGTAAAACGTGGTATTAAAATGGATCATGTTTTCTGTAAAACGTGGTGGTAAAATGGGGCCCTCCTTAATTATAAAATGTAAAGTTTCAAATTATACATGCTGATGGTTAGAATAAAATATAAGCTATCTCCTTTCGTTTAAATACAAAACAATTATTTAAAACTTAATGTGGCACTACTTGAATAATTAATGAGCTTGACCAAACACGTGTTTTACATGAGTCTTTTTCTAAATGAACAAATTGCAACAAAATTGAATAATACAACCAAATAATTAAAACAATATGATCTGATCTCTAGCGATATCATAATACCTAACAGATATTAAATTATAAATAAACAGTAAGTACTCACATAATATGGTTGTTATAAGATTCGGTTGTTTAAAATAATAACAAAGACCAACTGATTACTATTACTGAATTACTAACCTTGCTCCAGGGGTACAACCGGGCCTGAGTGTGACTTGAATTCTGGGTTAATGACATTGACAGAACTGACGTTTCTAGCTTTGAAAGCTTGACAAATAAAAATAAAAATTGGGTGCGTTTCTTGACACTAAAGTTTACAATTTGAACCATGCGCAGATTGTTATATAGTTTGGGTCCTTTCAATATACTTAACACGAAATTGAAATTAGAGAATAGAAAACCAATAAATTTGCCCAACGTAACTGTAGTGTAAACTACCTTTAAAAATTTGAGATCCTGCGTCACGGTAACAAATCTGTAGTGTAACATGCCTAAAATCCTGAATCCTTGTTGACGGTAAAGAATGGTGATGTAAACTATCTGGACTCTCAAAATGGAGGTGCTGCGTCATGCGCAATCAATTCAGTAATGTGGCCCCCAGACTGAATGGTTTTGAAAAAGAAGAACCCCTTTGACGTTTGAAATGTGAACTTGTCTGTCATGAATGACTGTTTAGATTTCCCGCCCTGAATGTTTGATTTGAATTTAAAGTTCTCCCTCCCTGATTTCAAATAAATGACCACATCACTTACTTACGTTTGTGGTCGTCGTTTTTACCTTGGCTCGTGATTCACCTGTGTTTGTAGTTTTGGCTCGTGATCTGTCTAGTTTTCACTTTGTTTGGACCTTGTTGTTGTGTGTAGTAACCTTATTTTGTTTCGTTCATAGCAAACGCTACGAAAATACTTTGAGAGAGTCTTTTGTTGAGAGATAGGAGATTTAATTTAAAAGACAGAGTTTCCCCTTTGAAATGAATTGATTTATTGATTTTTGAATTGATTTGAATGTTTAGTCTGTTTACCCAAGTGATCCCGAAAAGGGTTTTCCTCCTAAGAAAGTTTATAGTCACGATGAAAAAAAAGAAAACCCAGTAAAAAGAACCTAACTCGGACTTGCAAAGTGCCAATAAATAAAATACAAAAACATACAAAGAAAAACACACAACGAAACACATCCAATGAAACGACGACATGTTAGAATCAAGCATTTGCTTGGGCGTTGAGGGGTGAGAACTAAATCTCTTGTATTATGGTAACCTGTCATTTTAACGTTAGTCTTTGCGAACCGTTTAGTACCTGTAAAGAAAAGACATAACAAAACACACATAAATTTAGACCTTTTGATGCAAGAAGCCCAATCGACTTTCAATACACCTCCGCGGACTAATAGAAAAGACGTAATAAAACACACATAAATTAGACCTTGTTGATGCGAGAAGCCTCATCGACTTTCAACACACCCCGGACTAATAGCAAATAAATAAAATCGATTCCAAAGGACATCCAACGTTAAAATGAGACATAACCTATACAACAGATTGAAGCGTCGTTGTCTGACGTTGCAATTCGTGAATCAAACATACAAAATCATATCGTCGTTTCATTTAGAATTTTACATAAAAATACACCAGGACAAAACATAAAATACAAGAGACACAACACCTAACATCGTCACCGTTTTGGTGCTAAATTGACATTGATAAACAAATCTGTTATATTCAGGAAGACCACATTTTATCTTTCTATTTCAAGGACTCATACCTCCTGAAAAGGAAACAAGACACACAGAAATGCATAAAAACAAATAAATAAATCAGGCGAGTAAATAAATGGCAGCAGGTAAATAAATATAGGTCAGAGCATGTAAAATCAGTAGCAATAAATAAATAATAGGTCAGAGCAAGTAAATCAGTAGCAATCATCAAAATGAATATATAGTTTAGAGTCCAGGAAATATGAAATACAAAATGAGGCCAAACATATTATATAGCAGAGGCGTTATCGATCCGTAAAAAGACAGTCCTCGATAACAATTTAGAAAAGAAATCAAAATCATCTGTACGTGTGTCCGCTCGCATTCCAAAACAATAAAATTTCAATTTAAATAAAATGATTAATCATCAAACAAGTCACAAATGAAATTAATTTAGCATAAACAAGATTAAAATAAAAAAAGGCAAATGTTCATTAAATTGACGATAATGACAAAGAAGTTAAAATTCACCAATAAAATGCAATCAAAGACATAATAAAATTATACAGTGTGATCGTTTAAATAGTTTCATGAATAAAATGTAAATAAAATTGTTGAGAGCAGAAAATAGTTTAAAATACAAAGAAAATGTGATCATGGTAAAATAAATTGTTAGAGAAATGTGCTTGATCAAAATAATAATAATAATAAGAATAATAATCAAAAGGCATGTGCTGGCTCAAGATTTCAATAAATAATTTAAATAATTCCAATAAACAAAGAGATTGAATGAAAACGTGGGGGTTAAAATGAATCATGCTTTCTGTAAAACGTGGTGTCATACAATTGGTGTTTAAAAATGGGGCCCTCCCTGACTATAAACTACCTGCACCAATTGTATGATTTTGAGAGAGATAAAATTAAAAGTCGAGCAGCACGTGTTAATTTACCAATTAAAATAGATAGCAATTGTAAACCTCTTTACACACAGAAGTAATTATTAAAAACACTATGGGCATGGGCCCCATAACAAATTAAACAAAAGCCACGTGCGCCTCCTTACCATTGTCTTTTAAACAAATCATGTTTCAAACAATAAATAGACAGTAAAAGGTAAGAGCTAGTCTCTTGTAATATTGCAATAACAAATAAATAAGTAAAAATAAACTCACGTGCTATAAATAAACAAATAACAAAATGCTACGGAGAATATCACCAAAAACAGCTGAGCTTGACGGCCCGTGTTCACTCTCTCGATGTCAGTAATAAAGTGAAGTCTGAACACTCAGGGTTGACTAATGACAAATGCGTACCACGTTTTTGGATACATCGAGTGACTGACAAAAATGACGTTTCTGCTTTGAAAGCTTGAAAAATGACAAGTGACATTTGAATTCACAGAATATAACTGAATAGGATCGACCCTTAAGTTTACAATTTTTAACATGCGCAGTTGTCATATGGTTTGGGTCCTTTCATAACTTAAATTTAGGGTGCGACACTGCTGCAATAATTGCTTCATTGGATATTGGATATAATATTGTAAAAAACATGTCATTGCTTTCTTTTATGATCTTAGTCGTGCTTTTGACTCTGTTGATCATCAATTACTTGTATTGAAATTATACAACCAGTGTTGTGACCGATCTAGATCTTTCGATCTAGATCACTGATCTAGATCATATATTGAGATCTATGATCTGATCTAGATTCTTTTGACATGAAAGATCTATGATCTGATCTAGATCAGTTTTTTTCGATCTAGGATCTTTTTTCTAGATCTTTTTTATTGATGTGAGATGTAATGAATAGTGGCAACTATGCCATCCCTCCCCGATCGCCGGGCAGGCGCGGGACTGCCATGTCATACATGACTTGGCCTCATTCTTGATGTTAATGTTGTACTGTTAGGATGCAATAAATGTAATTGATCAAATGAGTTGTGTTTAATTAATAAGTATAGGCAGCCTACAAATGAAACAAAATAATAAAATAACACATGGCGCAGTCAGTAATAGTATGAAGCGTAGTAACGAGTGGTGAAAATTGATGGAATAGTAAGTGATTGATCGAGAAAATCAAGAATTCCTGAACGAGTAGTTTTGGTTTCAAAATGGCGTCAGTCCCTATTCAACCGTTGAGTTCACGGGGCAATATAGCGGAAAATTGGACGTTTTGGAAAAAACGCTTCCAGAATTATATAGTGGCGTCTGAATTAAACAAAAAACCCGAGGAAGTTCAGGTAGCGCAACTTCTTCATTACGCCGGTGAAGAGGCGCATCGGATCTACGATACTTTTAATCTATCCGAAGGGGACAGCAAGAAGATTGTGAAGGTCCTCGAAAAGTTTGACGAGTTTTTTAGACCGCAGAAGAACGTCTCTTATCAGAGATATTTATTATTTAGGGCCCAGCAAGGTGAGCAAACTTTGGATCAATTTGTTACTCAAATTAAGAGTCTTGCAGCTACATGTGAACTGGGAAATCTCCAGGACAATCTTGTAAAATGTGTCCTCACCTGTGGTTTAAATAATGCAGAGGCTAGAGAGAAATTATTAAAGGATGATGCCATCACATTGGATGAAGCTATTAAGATATGTAAAGTGGGTGAGACTGCGAGGTTCCAGAATAGAGTCCTTGGTGATAATCTACTCAGCAATGGTTCTTCAGCGATATCTGGAGAAGTCAATGTGGTGAGAAAGGTGCCAGAACAGAAGAAAATCTTCAGGCCAGCGGCGGGCTCAACTCATGACCGTAGGCAGGGCAATACAATGGTAAATCATAAAAAATGGCCTCAGTGGAAAGGTAATAGAGGTAAAGTTATTGAGAATTGTAGTAGGTGTGGACTTAAGAAGCATTTAGTCAATCAATGTCCAGCATTCAACAAGGTTTGTCTCAAGTGTAAAAAACTTAATCATTTTTCAAGTCAGTGTAAGAGTCGACAGGTCAATTTACTTGATAGAAATGATTGTGATAATTTTAATTTAGTTGATACTGATGTTAACACATTGTTTATAGGTTTGGTTGATGGCAAGGAACATGATACTGTTGATCATGGAAACCAAATTATTGATCATGGGAACCATGCCTGGTTGTCACAGTTGGAGATTCAAGGTAAAAGTTTTACTTTTCGATTGGATAGTGGTGCAATGGCTAATATATTACCTATTCGATATTTTAAACAATTGAGATCTCCAGTCCCAACAATCAAACAGTCTAATATTAAGTTAAAATCTTACACTGGAGAGTCTTTAAAAGTTTTGGGGACTTGCTCGTTGAAATGTAAACATAAGGGTCAAGTTAGGATCATAGATTTTTTTGTGGTGAGTACGATGACACAAGCTTTGTTAGGATTGAGTGCTTGCGTTCAGCTAAATTTAATCAAAAGGGTGGATACGGTAAATAAAGATAATAGAGATAACATAGATTATGAGGCTAAACAAATAATTATAAATTATGCTGATTTATTTAAGGGTATAGGTTGCATGAAGCAAAATTATTCAATTAAATTGGATACTAATGCAGTTCCAGTGATAGCGCCAATTAGAAAAGTTCCCATTCCAATAATTCCGGCCCTAAAAGAAACTCTTAAAGAACTGGAACAAAATAAAATTATAGAAAAAGTGGATGGTCCGAGTGACTGGGTCAACCCGTTGGTCATAGTTAGAAAGCCTAATGGTAAAATAAGGTTATGTCTAGACCCGTTGCATCTCAATAAATATATTAAAAGGGAGCACATTACATTTCCAACGTTCGAGGAAATAACGTCAAAATTTAGTGGTATGAACTATTTTTCTAAATTAGATGCAAATAATGGATTTTATATGGTCCCGTTAGATAATGAAAGTGCTAATTTATGTGTGGTAGGAACACCCGTAGGGAGATATAAATTTCTACGCCTACCATTTGGACTAAGGTGTGCCCCGGAAGTATTTCATGCTAGGTTTCAGCATATTTTTGAGTTGGAAAATGTTTGGGTGTATATTAATTGATGATTTAGTTATTGCTACTAAAACAAAAGAAGAACATTTGAAAAAAATAAAGGAAGTATTTCAAAAAGCCAAGGAAAATGGTATTAAATTTAATTTAAATAAATGTGAATTTCTCAAAGAGGAAGTAAATTTTATGGGTCACGTGATAACTAATCAGGGATTCAAAATAGATTATAAAAAATTAAAAGCCGTAGCAAGTGATTTGTGTGTTTTATTGTAATGTTGTACTGTGAAATGGATTTTGTTTAAAAAGAGGGAAATGTGAGATGTAATGAATAGTGGCAACTATGCCATCCCTCCCCGATCGCCGGGCAGGCGCGGGACTGCCATGTCATACATGACTTGGCCTCATTCTTGATGTTAATGTTGTACTGTTAGGATGCAATAAATGTAATTGATCAAATGAGTTGTGTTTAATTAATAAGTATAGGCAGCCTACAAATGAAACAAAATAATAAAATAACACAATTGATAAAGATTTTTCAATAAAAATGCAAGTTTAATGAAATAAGGCTGGCTAAATATGTGAAGGCCATATACCAAAATATTACAATTCTGTGTCTGTGTCAACTTCCATTCGTTGATCTCACGTAACACGTAACCGTTTACGATCATTGAACTCTAACCTACTGGAAAGGACTCGCAATGATTAAATAATGTACCACGCGATATTTTTAGACAACACGCACTAGTGCGCAGTATACCCATCTTTTTCTATCGCAAGAGAGCTTTTGGCTAAGAGAGTGGAAGAGAATGACAGAGAATCGAATGATAGAATAAACACTTGAGAAACATGACGACCTTGATTGAGCGTGAAATACAAAAGGCGGACTGCGACGGAAATACTTCAGTATAGTTCCTGCCCTTTACACGTTTTTGGTGCCGAAGGCAAGGCACAGTATAATAAGATAGTCTGTGTCTGTGAGTATAAGGGCATGTGTGTATATGGTGCACAGTGAACAAAGAAAAAATTCCTAGCCTTATTTTGTAAAAATACCTGATGAAACAAATAAAAGATAAAACCATGAAAGTCAAAATTTGTGGAGTATGGTATAATGAAAACTTTGAAATTGATGTTGAAAAAAAAATTGATCTATTTAGTGATCTAAAACTCAGATCTTTTATTTGATGATCTGATCTTTGATCTAGATCATTTTCAATTTCGAGATCTATGATCTGATCTAGATCTCCAATTTTTAAATGATCTTTGATCTGATCTAGATCTTTTTAGAAATGATCTTTCCCAACACTGTATACAACTTGGGTATTCAAGGAGTACCCAACAAATGGATTGAATCATACTTAAATAATAGGTATCAGCAAGTTACCTTGGGGGACAGTCGCTCGACCGCTGAGGTTGTGAAAGTTGGAGTACCACAGGGCTCAATTTTAGGCCCCTTGTTGTTTGTTTTGTTTGTAGATGATGTCATCGCAAGATGTAGTACCCAGGGCCCAGGGTGAGATGGTATTGTATGCGAATGACACTAATATAATAGTCTCCGAATCAGATTTGACTGCAACAATGGAGCGAGGTGTTGCTGCAACGGAGACTTTCAGTGACTGGTGTTTGGAGAACGGATTGACACTTAACTTAAAGAAAACAAACTGTATGTCATCCTTTGTCGCGAGCGACCGCAGATTAAACGTAACATCGACCGTAAGGGTGGGTCGGGAGACGATTGAGTGCGCTCGAGCTTTGAAATTCTTGGGTGTGTTGTTGGACTCTAGACTCACCTGGAGGGACCACATAGACCAGTTGGGTAGCAAGCTAGCAAGATGAGTACGTTTTGCTACATTCTGAAATCCTTGAGAGGGTCTGTGTCCGAGGAAGTTTTGCTTTTGCTTTACCATGGTCAGGTTCAAGCACTTCTTTCTTATGGATTGTTGTTTTGGGGATCATCCCCACATTTCAGGAATGCCTTTATCGCACAAAAGAAAGTTATAAGATCATTGGCGGGAGCCCCACCTAGAAGCCACTGTCGACCACTCCACTATTTAAAAAATATAAAATTATGACATTACCCTCTTTGTATTTGTATTTGTATTTGTTGGTAATGCATGTGAGGAAAAAAAAAGTCAGTTAATAAGGTAGTGATGTTCATCAGTACAACACTCGAACCTGTCGAGATATGCGTTTGCCCTTCTCGCGACTCGCAGTCTCCCAATCATCGCATGAATACAGGGGTATCATGAACTATAATAAATTAAAGTATTTATTTGAAGAGACGGATTCCTTGGCGGTGTGTAAGGGAAAATTGAAGCGATTTCTTCTTGACCATTCTTTTTATGAAATTAACCAGTATTTCAAAGTGTAAGGTTTTTCTGAATGACATGTCTACAATGTGTAGATTCTTTTCTGTTTTTTTGTACATGTGTATTAAGCTTTAAGTATTATTGTGAGTATTTTTTATTTAAGACGAGTCAGATAAGCTGATGCGTGTTTAGTTCATATCTACTTGTGTACTTGTGTATCTGCTGTATTGGCGATAAAATATATTATATTATTATTATTATTATTGAAAATAGGAAATCGGTACCTTGAATTGTAAATTTTGATGGAAAATGGAATTCATAATTTTTTTTAAATTATAGTGTATAGACAAACTGTGACTGTACTGTGGGTATGGTCTTTATAGATTCAAGAAATAACAAACATCCTCTTCTACATTATTTGTTTTTTGAATTTATCTCCGAGCTATTAATAGCCTGCATAGTGCATAGCATACATACAATATACACCACACAGGAAATTTAAATTAAAGTAGGTATGGGTCATATTTAAAAGTATCTTAGACACTTTTTGGTATTTAAGATAGGTATACGTATCTTAGATACTTTTTTGTAACTATAAGATACTGGTAAAAGTATCTTAGATACAAACAAGATACTTTCCCAAAGTATCTATTTTTTAGATACAGATACTCAATAACAAAAGTATCTAAGTTACTGTATCTAAGATACCGAGAGTATCTAAGATACTCTGAAGTATCTTTTTTGCGAAGATACTGACAGCCAGTGATGTGACTTTACGCGTAAAGAATTCATCCTCTACGTTTGACGGAAAGAATGTAAAGAATTCGTAAACACTACGTAAAGAATGTAAACCATGTAAAGAATAGGTACAGAACGAAAACAACGGAAAAGCAAGGTTATGTTCTATGTTTGTTTTGATTTTTTGATAACAAATTATTATTATGTTATTTTATATTATTAATTTTCATGGAATCCCACTACCACACACGATAGATTACGATGGTTTTCAGAAGTCAAAACTCAGGAATATTCTGAGCTCTCAGCTCACCGAAATTAAAATAGATACTTTTATTAACAATTTATTACATAACTACATAAACTTCTGCAAGTACATGCGGGCAGGCAGCAGTAAAATGAGTAATGACATTGACTAATGACAGTAAAGACAGTGACACTGAGCATTATTTACATTCTTTACGTCTTTACTTATTTTACATTCTTTACCCCGAAAAAGTCCATATAAAGAATGAATTCCTTCCTTACCCGTCCCGTAAAGAATCACGTAAAGAATAGAAGTAAAGAATACGGCAGTACGGCACATGGCACATCACTGCTGACAGCTCTGTTGTCTTGGTTCACAGATCATCATGAGTCGTGTCGTGACTTGTGACATGATGGCGAGTGACATGAACATGAACATGATATGAAATGACATGACTGATGAATGATGATGAGTGCTGCTGGTTTAGTGGTTTGTTTATGTATTTTTATAATAAAATAAGGAAAGAGAAAGAATAATACTTGATTACTTGAAAATGAACAATAAGCTAAGCTTAAACTTGTAAGTAAAAACTAAATAATGTTTGAAAATGTCGCCGCTACAATGGTATTTGTCGATAAAAATGTTGATTTTTATAATCACACCGACAGATAATGATTAAGAGCAAGAAGTATCAGTGTGTATTATTAGCAAGAGAATCAATCAACTCCCAGAGGTCTAAATAATCAACTTATGTTACTATTTTAATAAAAATATGAATTAAACCGATGAGTGATTCTCTGCATTCAGCTGGCTCTGCTTCAAGCCAGAACTTGCTCTCAAAAGCTTCGAAGGTAAGCTGCAATTTCATAGTTCACTGTTGCTTCATTTATTATAATATATCTGATTTTTTCAAGGGCCCACCCATATTTTTCTTAATGATGCGATTAAATATCAAAGTAGCCCTACTGCTTCTGATAATAGTGGGCTGTCTGACAATTATCAGTCTGTTTTCATATTGTGGGGGACCTGTCCCTTATAATAAGAGACTAGGCAAATATGATTACAATTTTGAGCAGGTAGCCGACGTACAAGGCACTGAAGAGATCGACTGTGATATAAATGGCGAGTACACCCTCCCGCTAGGATGTCGCAAAGAAGGAGAAGAAGTATATATTCCGTTCTCTTTTCTACACAAATACTTTGAAGTGTATGGAAAACTAGTTACCTATGATGGGCTTGAAAAATTCGAATGGTCACACAGTTACAGTAAAATTTATTACCCAAAAGAGAAGTACAATCCAAGAGGCGTTTTCATGTCCTTCGAAAACTATAATGTAGAAGTACGAGACAGGGTTAAATGTGTTAGCGCAACCGAAGGGGTGCCAATTTCAACCCAGTGGGAGGTGCAAGGATACTATTACCCAACACAAATCGCTCAGTTTGGTTTATCTCATTACAGTAAAAATCTGACCGAGCCGGAGCCTCGGAGGAAGGTCGTGGAAGACGGTGAGAGGGAGATAGGTAACTGGCTCCTGCCTCCATCGGCAAAGATAGAGAGGGTGTTTGATAAGACCACTGATAGTGTGGTGCTGAATTTTTGGAGCAGCGAGAGTTTCTTGGATGGAATCAAAGTGAAGATGGACGTAGCACTGGACCTAGTGATGAGTTTGGATGTAATGCTGGGAAGTAACAGTAGTGTGATTGTTACATTACAGAACAGGGAAAGTAAGGATTTGTATCATCTCCATTACCTTACTTCAGATACACTTATTACTGCACAGGTAGGTGATCTTTTTGACAGTATTATATTATAATATGTAGGTAGGTACAAGGGGGTAATGTTTCGCCTTCGCGACGATAATTCCCCTCCACTAGCCTCCCTCAGTCAGATCCTTTGGTCAGGTTAGGTTTTCTTCCCCTAAAATTTCATGAAACTACTAGGGTAGTAACTTCATAGGGTGTCCTATCAGCTTTCCCAGTACATTCCTAGACGAGGTTTTAATATCACTGCACTAAGTATTAAGTAAACATTATAGTCCAAGAGCTAGCGACAAAAAAGTGCAAGAGTTTTAGAAAGGCTGATACTCTCAAATCAGACTGTATTTTGTAGTGATGAAAAAAAGCGTGTAATAAATTAAACGTGTAACCGTCAACACTAAACGTTTATAAACGTGTACACGTTTCTTTAATAGTTGCATGAAAATAACCATTCAGTATTCTTAGATAGGGAAATTATGGTTAATAGGTTAACCAGTTGTAAACAGTTAATAGGAATGTGAACTTCAGATACAGATTGTCCTAATATGCGGATGAAATATAAAGAAAGGACGATGATTAGATAGAAAAACTTGTTGAAAGTATCAATTTCGAATTAATGTTCATAAAATAATTTTGCGCTTCTTGTGGACCACCCATGGCGCTGCATAGCAGTAGTTATCCGTCCTTCCTCCTTCCTGCTAGCCCTAATGTGACTTGACCTTCACCAATTTATTGCCTTTCATTATCACAGGGACTTGACCTTCACCAATTTATTGCCTTTCATTATCACAGGGACTTGTGATGGAGTTTTTAAATTTTCATTAAAAGCATATTGTAGACAAACAATAATAACAGTAAGCGTTTTTAAGACTTTGGGTAACAAATGAATAAAAGAACAAAATACAGGAATTGAAATTTTTAATTATTTTTTATTGAAATCAGTTGTTGGTAATCCCCAACAATCCCAACACTAGTACCAGCAAAATAAAATAACACTCCTTCCAGTTCCAGACAATCATAAAAAGCATAATTTCACATCATTTAACTACCCTCTGCCCAGTAGGGACACAAAGCAACAACATTGCAGGATTTGCAGGTGCAACTATTACAAGGAACTCGCAGATGAAAACCGTTTTTTTATGATGAAACCCGAAAGTTTAAATAAATACCTCCCTCACTAATTTACTAAAGTCTTATAGGTAATTCAATTTCTTTCATTTTGGATTTATTTTAGCCTTTCAGGCAAAGGAAATTGATTTTTTCCTATTAATAGATACACAGGCGTGTAATTTTTTTAAACGTTTAGTATGGTCATTACGTGTGCACGTTTCATCACTAGTATTTTGGCCATAGAAAGAGCTACACAGTCAGCATGCCAGGTGTTGGGACATAAGGCAGTTTTCAAAAAAAATCTGAAAAATCCCTTCAAATTCAAATCTCTTCAATAACATGGTCAACTGGTGACTGTATCAGTTTAAGACGACTTGGGCGAGATTTGAGAGACTTGCGAGATGGTACTTAGTGATTGGTAAAACCAGAAGAGAGTATTCTTGATCGCACTGCTTTCAGCTTGGAGAGGAGCTAGGAAGAGAGTGTTCTCAATCCACCCAAGGGTTAAGAGGAATCGGAGAGAAGGGTCCTGAGGTATCCAGTGCTGCTGTTTTTATACTCACGCGACCCTTTGTAACTGTCCTCTGGTCATTATAGTTCCATCCATCTCTTTTTAACTCGACTGGTTGCTCGCGCTAGCCTTTCAGTTTCACGTCTTCAGAGCGTGTCAAAGATTCCCTCGTAGCTTTTAACGATCGTGTAGGTGAAAGTCCAATCCTTTGTTGAGGCGGTGTGAATAAAGGATTCTGGAATTCTCACTTGAAAATAGTTTTTCTTAATTAATTCTCCTTAAGTTTCACTTATGAGGATTATTTTTTTAGGAAAAACTGCTTACCCTGGGGGGTGGTATATTACACCGGTAAGATGGAAAATGCCTTTTAAAAAATTGCACTTCAGAGCCCTTTATGCATTTTTTGATTATTTTGCTTATGACACGTCTAACATCGCTGAATTTCTATCTATAAACTTTTATAATTGCATAGTCTCCGTCTGTTAAAGTTTTTGCATCATTTATAACATCATCATCTGAATCTCCAAACATTTCAAGTTCATCACTGCTACTGTCTCTGGTACAATACAGGTGTCCCCGCTCATTCGAAGCGGTCTCTGTGGGCCAAACGATGGATTTTTTCAAAATTAATTTGCAAACCAAGTACAGAATCACAATGGCCATAATTTAAGACACCTATTCGACGTTGGCTTTTTCACATTCCACATGTTAACATCTTTTAATGCTCAGACCAAAGACACCTGAGAAACTGCCTTGCAACATTTCAAATGAAGTCTTGGAATGTGAGTTGAGAATGTTCTGTGTGAATTTTGTTAATTTTATTGGTAAGCAAAAGAGTTGATCTATGTTCAAACTTCCAACAACAACAAAAAAAATTGTAAAAATTATCAAACTGGATGGATATGAAATATCTGTAAAAATCTTCAGAACTTGACCTTTCGGTTACATGAAAATGGTTTCTGAAGTTTTCATTTTCAACAGTGTAAACAGTCATTTTAGACAACAGCAAATGTAAGCTATCCTGTTTTCATACACTCTGTTTACCGTTCCTGCATGAGGAGGTAAAAAGCGGTTGTAGAGGATTTAACAGGGAGGCTAGAGGCTAGAGCTCAAAGATTGAAGTTAGTGGATACCTTCTAAAGACTCCAATGAACCCTAATGTACTGGTAAAAATGTTTTTAAATAACATCTGATGGTAAAAAAGCAGTGGTAAGAACATTCCCTACACCAGATGAAGAGGTTGCAAAGATTTTGGAAACGTTTTGAACAATACACAATTATTATTGGTTGACTTCCTTTGTGATGAGGAAAATCGATTTTCCTCATACTTGAGCCACCTTTGAATATTTTGTGGACGTTTTTGCAGGATTTCGAACAAGGAATTGTCTCTTCACAACAAATGACGATATCGTAAATTTAGTACAAAGAGACTGCAGGGAGTGTGAAACAATCATTCAAGCCTGTTAAAGAGTGATTGAACATCGGATGTTTATAGGACAAGCTCAAAATTTCAATTAAAGACTTTTTCGAATTTGATTTTGATTTTGGTATATGGGTGCATTCCAAGTCATGTCACTCCGTAATGCAGACATACACAAACTTGGAAGTTGGAGAACTTCGGGAATACCCTTGCTGCTTGCTTCATATAAAATTAAATTTTGAGAAAATCTAGTGGTTGATTTGTCAGCGATGGAATGGTTAATTAGAGAAAAGTTGTGCTATTTTGAGATGGGTATTTTGCGAAAAAGAAAATTGAAATATCCTCAGTATTTTTTGAAGTATCCTGAAAAAAAAACGAGAATCCTTATATAGTCCAATAAAGTCTAAAAAGTCATACGTATCGATTAAGAATACACATCCTTTTGATTGTTGGATTTATTTTGTTTCATGTACGTGTTTTTATAGTAACCGTCCAGTTTGTCTAAACACTCCATCCCGCATAAATAAGTATACGTCAACATTGGTTTTGAACGAGAATTAAATGCACAACACAGAGGATAGAATGTCATTACGTGAATAAATTTTATGTAGTTGTCAGTGGCTCTCAAACTGACGTAAGCGGTTCAATTCATTTTTTGAATGATTCCTTCAATAATAATTATTACGCTCGTTCACAACTTGACAATTAACTGTTTGACATTTTCTGGTGAAATTAAAAATATTAATTCGGACGGTTAGTGAGACGTCACATCTGACTTTTTAAAGTTAATCCTACTATAATAATTTAATCTGAAGTGAGGGTTATTGCAAAAGCATTAACGACTTTGCCTGGCAACAGATCGATTTCCATAGCAACACTTCACAAGACCATCTCCTATGTTCCGTCTTAAAAACTCTCACTGTAAAGCAAAGTAATATTGCAATGTTACTAAGTCTGAACCGGGTTTTATATCATCGAGCAGTGGAAGTTCTTTTGGCTTTCGTCTGGCTGGAGTAACATTGTAACTTACTTTTTTTCAAGTCATATTATTTCTGCAGTAAGCTTACTTTATATTGGCAGAATGTTTCCGTCAAAGGACTAATAATTTTTGCATAGTTATTTAAATTGCATAAATCATATTTATATAATTTTTGAAAAATCGCCAAATAATAACTTTTCATTGAAAGAAGTTGTAAGTTGCAAGGTGCATTTTTTCGCCTCCTGCAAGAATTTAAATTACAATGTTACTCAGGCAGGCCAGTGTTACAATTATTATTCTTTTAGCAATCTTTTAATTGGAACCCTTTTCTGTTATTTATAGGCGAATAATATTTACCACGGCCTTGGAACTTCCTCGAATTGGAAGAAGCTTATTAGAGACTTGACAGTGGACTTACAGAAAGGTCTCAGCTTGTTGGATAAAGATAAAACAAAACACAGATTACATAAATCTAAACTCAAGGTATGTTGTTCATTTTGCATTTTTTTTTATGCATATTTATGTACCTATATAAAATGTACATAAGAGAGCCTAATGATATTAGATGGGAAAATAGTTACTTAGTTGTTTTCACGATTTAAGCGCTGAATCAAGTGTAATAATCATCTTTATTGTAAAGAAAGATGATAATTATTATAACTCATTCCTGTGCCAAATGCACGAGTATCTAATCCCCTAGTTATTCTTATAATAATGCCAATGGCGATGTTAATCCGACAGACCACTCCGGTACATCTACTGTCACTTAACCAAAACCTACTGTACTGGTGTAGTGTAAGTGTGCCTGATATAACAGGTTGTTACCGAGAGGATGAGTTATCTCATTAGCATCTAAATATCAACGCTTTGTATTGCAACGTGTTGCTCTGCATCCCTACCTCCAGCCACCCGATTACTCATATGTATTAAAAAATGTGCCCAGATAGTGTTTGACCATGCAATCCTAACCCTAATAGAGAATGGTTAATTAAGTAGATACCTCCTACATTACCTACTGCAGTTAAACGTTAAATGTAAAAATAATCCACTTCACTTGATTCCATGCATATAAAGAAAATAATTGGTACATTGGTTTTGTAATAGAATGTTTAAGGAGGACATTTGAACCATGTGAAGAAGAATAATTATCATGTAAAATTGAAGTGGGAAAAATCGATTGGTTAAAAGTTTAGAACTTCAGAAGGATTTAAGATGACTGTACCTACTTGTAACTTGTCAGTACTAATGAGGAACTCAGTGAATCAACAACGTTATACAACAGTGTAATGTGAATTATTGGGCATTAATAATTTTAACCTAATATATATATCTTTGTGTCTTCAAATAATTATATTATCTTTTGTTTGATTTTACCTACTTAAGCTTA
Source organism: Malachius bipustulatus (assembly GCA_910589415.1). Classification (NCBI taxonomy): domain Eukaryota; kingdom Metazoa; phylum Arthropoda; class Insecta; order Coleoptera; family Melyridae; genus Malachius; species Malachius bipustulatus. Next base: position 42,419,457 of record OU342635.1, on the reverse strand, counting down.
AGCAGTTAAATTCACACATAATAAGTGAACTGTGTATATGTGAATGATGCACATGAGGATGCACAAGATGATTTTAAATTAATTTCAAAAAATACTTAAAATTTAAACTTATACTCATTTAATTGAAATGACTGCTTTTTAGATAACAGCCATAACATTGAGAGGTCACGGAGCCATCGATAATCTCACCTTATCCATGTCAGAACACATGCAACAGTTCTACAATGCCGCCGAGTGGTTCGTGAGGCACCAGGACCCTACAACAGGGGGCTGGCCAATCCCTGCTAGGAGGAGACTGGCTTCGGGATTCAAGGATTTACAACCAGGTAAAAAATGTGGCGACTTAAGATAACTTTACCAATAGTTGAAAATTAAATAATGTGAATTACTTCAGGGTGTTCTGATAATACTGTGCAACTTTTAAAATATAATCAAACCTAATGACTATGGGTGTGCGAACCCAGAATTTTTCGAACCGAACTCGAACTCGAACCTGGTCTAAAAATACCAACAAACCCTCTTGATGTTGATGTACATAGGAGCAAATCCCAATGGACCACGGCAAAACAGCTTTGAACCAACTCTGATTTCAATTTCCTCTTGATGTTGTTTAAACTTTTTCGAACTGATAGTACGAGAGCCCACGACCAAAACCATGTATCATCGTTTTACGGCCAAAACCGTATCAAGTCGTTAGATAAGATGATCCTGAACCCTACTAGGTGGGTGGTAACGCTCAAAAGTGTAGCAACTGTGTGGGAGGCCATTTCTGCTATGTCAAAAAAAATAGGCAGACGGTATTATCGTATTACGTCTGATATTGAAAATGTACATAGATTTTGTCATTTTATAACGAAAATGTTTGTTTTCAGACATTTTGCGCGTAGCATATGGCCTGAGCGCATTTTTGAAAATGTCAAAAAATTTAGCCGAACTGTATTATAGCAACCCGGTTCAATTTTTTTTTTAAACTTTTTTATGGCTTCCGGGATTGTTAAAATACTGTTTTCAGACATTTCCGATGTCGCCTATAATCCCAAAAACGAAAAGAACGTTCCGGAGTCGCCTGGCAAACGCCCTGGCGCTTGTTACAATCCTATGGCAAGAAAGGCTATTTACTTCTTACGCTCCTGTCCCTTGCATCATTACAGCGCATGCGGCAGCAGGCTATTCTGACAGTTGTAACAACGCTCACACCGCTCATTCAGATTGCTATTGTACGATTAAGTTTAAAAAGTCATATGTGACGTCATCCCAAACAGCACAAAGTAGTCCAATGGACATCCCTCTATGTACCAACGGACGTCCATAGGAAGTCCGTTTTTGTCCTATGGACGTCCATGGGACGTCCATTCAGTGTCCATTTGTCACAACTTTGGACATCCGTAGGGAGTTCTTTATCGGACGTCAATAGGGAGTCCGTTATCGGATGTCCATAGAGAGTCCGTTATCGGATGTACACAAAGCATTTGCTGATAAATATCTTAGTGAGGAACAAAAGAAAGAAAATATTCGATAAAGTCTTTAAAAATTTAGAGTTTTGAAAAAATCCAATAAATGTGTAGTGAATAGGTAGGTAGGTAATTTTCAACTTCCGTTCGACGGTTTCGGGTAAGCTCTTTATTAATCATCATCAAATAATTTACGGGTCGCAACTTATTCATTGGCTCGTAATAACATAGACTTCAATCGCCTCAATACGATTTTTGAATAATTTCGGAGTATCGAAAAGTTGTCTGATTAGTAAGGTGCTACACTGAATTTGTCTGATATAAATTTTTTCTACATCTAGACAACTTATTTTATCACGTCTAACAATTTTCAGACGAATTGCTATGTTACCGATCGGTAAATTTTTTTAACGTTGTCAAAACGGTCTCAAAATTTAATGTGCTCACATTTTCTTCTGAAAAATGATTATTTCATATACACTGACCCAAATTCACTCGTGAAAATCATTTTCAGACGTTTTGCTATGATACTTTTTTTTTGTCTCATTCTTAATTTTTTTTAAGTGGTCTCCCGGGTACACGCTACGCTAGTGGCGTCTGAAAAACTTATTTTCGATATCTTAGAGGTATCATTTAACTATATTCTGAAAATCAGACGGATTGCTATGATACAGTTTGGTAAAATTTTTTGACATTTTTGAAAATTTGGTTAGGTCGGACGATACACGGAAAATTTCTGATATTGCGATTTTCGGGTTCAGAATAATCGAATCTATTAATTTGATGCGGTTTTGGTCGTATTGCTATGAGACAAAAATTTTGGTCGTGGGCTCTCGTACTATGAACTTCAAACTTATGTCTCGAACTTTGCCGAACAATTTCTGAACAGTAGTTTCAATTTTCAACGGTCCTTTAAATTGAATTTTTTAAAAAACCGAAAGCAGACATTTTTTGAAGTGTTGATTTATTTTTTTTTACATAATTGACTTTACTCGAGTATTATGACTTTACTTGAGTATAAAACCGAATATTAAAAACAAATCCTTTTCAATTCAAGCATAATTCAACTTCACCTGTAACCTTTGAACATTTTCCACCTCCATTTTCAAGTTTAAGTCTTCTGGATCACAGACTATCATTTCTGGAGTTCTGACTATTTCATTATTTTTTGTAACTGTAGCTGTCACTGCTTCAACAAAAGTGGATGGTGAAATGTATAAAACTCACCTACTAATTAAACTGAATCTGTGATTTCTGATTTAAGACGACACTTTAACGAAAGTATAAATTTCTATTTCATTTGAACAGAAACGTGCCAGACATGAACATACCTCTTGGAGTTTGGAGCTGTTTTTCAAGATTTTATTGAGGGTCTAGTCTGTGTGTCAGGGGGAACTATTTTCCTACACCTCTTATAGTTATGGAGGTTCTCTATCAAAGCATCGAAATTTAGCCACCCATTAGTTGAACCACTCACATTTTGGTAATACACTTATGTGCGGTTGCAGAAACTTAATTAAAAATCTGTCAGATAACTACTCATTTTAAAATGCTCTGTATTTTCAAAATATCAGTCTCATATTGATGGAAATAAATTTTACTCCTTTTAAATGAGTTAATTACCGAAAATGAGCAATTTAAAATCGATACCAGCCTGGAGACAACCAGTTGAGTAGCCCCCTCCTACTGGATCGTCACACCTTTACCTCTTCTGGAAGGCTTCTCAGTTTTCCAAAATGATTTCTCAGATTCCATTTTGGATCACTCTAAAACATCACAGACAAATAAGCAAACTTATTCTTATTTTTCAGAACTGATTTAGGAGATTCAGAGCCGTCCAACACCACCTTCAAGCATCGAAGCTTGTACCTCTCTTTCCCTCTGTGTTACGTTTATAGTTTATTCAGGGGCGCATAAATTTGAGATGCTATCGTGGACGACCTTTAAATCTTCCTTGACTTGCTTATCTTTCATATAGTATTTCTCTCATGTCCGTATTCATCAAACTTCAAAATATAACTCTGGGGTTATATTTTGAATTTTCTGACAGCTGATTGGTCTAATGCTCAAACCCTACGAACGCTACGAATTTTGAACCAATCACATGTTCCAAAATATAACCCCAGGGTTATATTTATTGATGAATACGGGCCTCAGTGTTGTATTATAGATGGGGATACATGTACACTACAACCCAGAAAATCCTTTTCTGGTGTTCTGTCTCCCTTTCTGGTGACTAAGCAATTATAGCACCCCATCTAATTCTATTTCTCGGAGGAAACTTAGAATTTTTTTAGATGATGACCCTTTTTTCGCTGGTTTTAAGGGTTTCTAAATCTAAACGCAGGAGTTGTATTAGAGTTTCTTTACCATTTATACAGAATCTACAGGTTTGGCCATTTTGTAGACCAATCTTGCTAAGGTATTATGCTCCGAGTTTACAATGGCCCGTAACTCCTGTAAGAAAACCTGTTGGCATTCTCAAACTGTTTTTGTTGAGTTTAATTCAGGAGACTTCAAATCTTTTTCAGTTGTATTTCCCAAGCATTAATTTGGTCTGTCTTAATTCTGGGAGGTCTTTCCAGAGATTTTCTCTTTGGATTCCCTCTTTTTCTTTATTTCTCTTGAAGTTCTCAACAAAGTTCTGACCCTAGAAGCTGCGTTGTTGCTCCTCGCTTTGCTAGGTTAACTTAGTATTGACTCAGATTCAGGCAGATTGAACATGGTCAAATTTCAAATTACATATTAGCTTTACTTTTTCCCCCTCTACTTACATCGTAACAGATTCTAATTTTTTATGACCTTGTTTGTGCTGATGGTCAAGTATTCCATGCAACAGTTCACTGAGCTTACTCTCCGATGTTTAAATATGATTCTGCATTGCTGGTAGCTGGTAGCTGACGCAATCCCTCCTGGCAGACTTCGGAAAAGAATCTACGAATTCTTTTGATTTTTAATTGTTCACACTTCGCCTCAGATGTCGTTAGCCCAGCACATTCAAGTCTTCACACAAGTCTTCTTCCCAAGACTTGTACATTCCAAACAATTCATTTGGTTGTAGAATTACTTTTAGCATGTGATTCTTGTCTTATTCAAATAGGTCAGAAAACCAGTTTCCATAAAAAAATCAAGAAAACCATCACATTAAAAAAAATACAAAATTTTATTTGTCTTTATTCAAAAAGGAAAAGTATATTTTTTACTGAATGACATACATATGAATGTAATTACCCATTCTTCTTATTCTAGGCTGGTACTCGGCGATGGGTCAGGGTCACGCCCTCTCGGTTTTGTCGAGAGCTTACCACCACTCTCGGGGCGACCAACGTTATCTGGAGAGTGCGTTAAAGGGTCTGAGACCTTTCACCTTGCCATCCTCGGGAGGCAAGGGCGTGCTAGCCATGTTTATGGACAAGTACCCGTGGTACGAGGAGTATCCCACTCAGCCGGCCTCGTTTGTCCTCAATGGTTTCATTTACTCTTTGCTCGGGCTTTATGATCTCATGATGATCGCACCCGAACAGGCCAAAGAAGCAGAAAGACTGTTCAAGGAAGGTATGTGGATTTATGTTTATTTGTCTTAACTTAACCCCCTGAATGGGGAATATTGTTTCATTTTGCTTAACCTTTAGTAGAGACTGGAAAAAACATTGTAAAATTGAAACAAATTTTGTTTATTTGTATCTTTTTATTTTATATCTATTATACAGGTGTCCCGTATCATTATGTTCAAATTTTTTTAGTATATAGTTGGCTTAATTTTGAGCCAAAAAACCCAAAAGTGGCAGGTCTATATTCATTCGCTACGAAGTTACACGCATAAGAAAATGGCATATCTTTGGCATTTAATGCCAAAGATAGGAAAAGTTTCAGATAGGCTAGATGGATAAAATACTATAATCCGGATTTATGTATAACATCAACAGACAATTCATTTCCTCTTGCAATAAACAAAGAGGTTCTCACAGATTTCCCACACAGTTAACACAGACTGACCATAATAAAAACAGGAATACGTATTCAATCCTGCGAATCCCTAGAAAAACCTTGTTAGAATTTCTCTAAAGCTAACTGGAAGATGTGTTTAGCTCAGAAATTTACAAAAAATTAAAAAAAAATTTTGTTCCTCCAGACTTCAAAAATTATATCAGATTTATCAGAACAATTAAATCGATGGTCAAAAGAACAATTTCTAGAAGGTTTCGTAAAAAATACATCCCTGGGTGGTCAAAAGAATCAGATAGCGCTTGAATCAAGATTAACAGAAAGAACCGAAAATTGATACAGCTAACAAACTTAACCCCTTGACTCCGGTGATGCACCCGTCTGCATCATGAGTGACTGCCCGCTAGTACGGTGATGCTTGCTTATGTATCATTTTAAAGCTATTTTAGCTAACCCGTATACTGTTCCCGATATTAGGTAGGGATAAAACACGCCTACACTGTAGGTGGTCCTATCTTGTTAGGGCGATTTCATTTCTTCTTGACTGTCTGGTCCTCGTTCTCGTCTCACGTCTCGCGTCTTGATTCAGTTCAACTTCAACAGTGGAAAGGTGTGTAGTACCTACCACTATGTCGTCTAATACTGAGTCCTATTCAAGTGATCCCGATTATGATAATTACACAGGGTTAAAGGATGATTTCAGTTCCGAGGACGACAATGATTATTCAAATACTGACGAATCTGAGGTTGAAGAACCTGTTCAATTTGGGGATTGGAAAATTGTTTCAGATCCATATCGTGACAAGAGAGATTCAAAAATTATTCAGACAACATTTCCGTATGAATTTCACCCTGCAATAAGTACATCTTCTACGATATCCATAAGAGAATGTTTTGAAGCATTTATATCGCCAAAAATGGCAGATTATCTTTGCCAATGGACAAATGAACGAGCTGAAATATTTCTGGAAGCTCATAACAATTTAGCACTAAAGATTCATGGATTGTACTGGAAACACGTGACAAGAAATGAAATGTATGTGTTTTTGTCCCTTATTTCGTTGATGGGGTTGATACACCTACCTGACATGCATGATTATTGGAAGAAAACCTATTTGTTAGGAGGGCCACCAGTATTTTCCGAAAAAATTATGAGCAGAGACAGATTTTTCTCAATCCTAAAATTTTTAAGATTTGGCTCTCCCCGCGCGGCGAATAGGCAAAATCCGCTCACACGGGTGGCAATGTTTTTTGCACATGTGCATGAAAATTCAACAATTCTTATTGATCCTGGACAAATTTGTGCAATCGACGAATGTTTGATGCTATATAAAGGATGGCTGCATTTCAAGCAGTATATAAAATCGAAACGGTCGGGGTTAGGTATAAAACTTTTTTGTTTATGTCCAAGTAACCCCAATCTAAGAGGTTATACATACAATTTTGCACTGTACATTGGAAAAGATATTTATCACCCAACTCATATACCAGGTAGTGAATTATTGTCCATGTCTGGAAGAATTGTGGTATTTCTCATGCAAAATTTATTGGACGAAGGTCGCGAAGTGATACTAGATAATTGGTATTTATCCACACGCCTGGCCGAATTTCTGTTGAGTAAGAAAACCTACGTAACGGGTACCATCAATGTAAGAAGAGGTGTTCCCAAAGAATTGACCGAGCTTCCCCTGGAAAAGTATCAGTCATATTTTGTTCGTAAAAAAGATACCCTCATCGTGAGGTTTAGGGACAAACGTGATGTTTATGTTCTCACTACAAAATTGACTGCTGACTTTGAGGAAAAGGAGAAATATGAAACTGCAAAGAAAACAAAAATCACGTATAAAAGGCCCCAACATATAGAGCATTACAATATAGTAGATGCTGTGGACCAGGAAATAGAACCGTATAACACCGCTAGAAAAAGTTATAGCTGGTTCAAGAAATTAGGGATTCGTATTATCCAGAGAATGGTGTTGAATGCAAAAGTTTTGTACGAAAATTCAAATAACCAAAAATTGAAGACCTCAAAATTCACAGAGAAATTGTGTGATGAGCTCCTTTCACATTATCACTCAAAATATCTTCGAGATAATTATGATAAATCAAAAAATAAAAACTCTTCTTCGAAATCTAAAGATCATAAGCTCATCCGCCTACCAAAAGATGAGCAGAAAAGAAAAAGATGCTGGATCTGTTATAATGTTTACAAAACAACTAAATACACATTTCTTTTGTGCTCTGGTTGTGAAAAACCTCTCTGTTCAAAAGAGCATTTGGATGAATATCATCAGAAATATTTTTTTTCCAATTTTAGTTTTTATTTATTGATGAGAACTTTATTTTTGTTTCTTTATACACTATAGGATTGTTGTTTATTTTTGTGTTTTTTTTTTGTTATTGTAATTTTGTAGGTATAGAAACTGTTTTTTGTGCGTTTTGTTTATATTTGAGAAATTTGTGGTATTTTTTGCTTACGTTATTTTGATTGAATAAATTTTTTAACAGAATGATGAATTTTTGCAATTTTAAATAAAAATATTGGTTTATGTTTCCCGAACATAGTATAATATTACGCTAGGACGCTAAGCAGGTACCGGCAAATAGCGCGCCAAACCGGATATTCCCGTGTACCTAACTAAAGCGCGTCCGGCGTCAAGGGGTTAAATAAACTTAACATTTCAAGAAAGAAAAAATGGAATAGTTTAATGGAAAGTATGAATTTCACCCACACTAGTAGGAGTAGTTGGTCATTACTTAAGAAACTAGGAAACACAGAACAGCCCAAAAGGACAACTTCACTAATTTCACCAAATTTAATTGCTTTTCGTTTAGTGAAAGTATCTAATTCAGTAGTTTTACCAAAATGTGCTATAAATAGAGTGAAAAGATCACTTCAACGGCCAAGTAAAACCCCACCGTCTGAAGAAATATCTCATCCTTTTAACATGGAAGAACTAGTAGCAGCAATTGCAAAAATGAAAAATCGAAAATCAGCAGATTCAATGGAATATATACAGAATTTATAAAACATTTGGGGAATTTTTCATTAAACGGCTATTCTCCTTTTTCAACAGCATTCTAAATTCAGGAACTCTTCCAAATGAGTTTAAAAATAGTAAGATTGTCACTATTTCAATTTTAATTTTAATCTTATACCAACGAATACTCCCTCTTATAGAAGATACATTACCAAATGAACAAGCTGATTTAGACTGAATAGGAATTTTGTGATCAAGTACTGACACTTACAATTATTAATATAGAGTTGGATTTCCAAGAAAAGATGAAAACAGGAGTTGCATTTTTAGATCTTTCTTCAGAATACGATACGGTTTGGAAGGATGGTCTTATTCATAAACTTTACAACATGCGGAAGAATAGTCAATCTAAGAGAAAAAATGTTATCTGATCATCAATTTAGAGTATTCGTTGGGGAAGAAGTTCAAAATTATAAATAATGGACTTCCACTTCCACAAGGTTCAGTTTTGTCTCCGCTTCTCTTTAATATTTATACAAGTGAATATACCCCAACCCTTAACTGAATCAAGAAAATTCATACGCGCTGATGATGGCTTTGGCTTACCAGAATAATAATAATTCTGAAGTCATCAAAATTATCATCTGATACACAAATACCGAATACTTATTTCAGACTGGAGATTGTGTTTAAATTTTTCGAAAATTGAAGTGACTTGTTTCCACCTGGACGACCATCAAAAAATAAGAACTTTGAAAATAAATTTGGACCTTCCAAGCTTAATTAAGCATTGTTTTACTCTGACTTATTTTGGTGACACCTTAGATAGATCCTTACTTTACAAAGAACACCTAGAAAAAGTAAAGTAGAAGTTAAAAACGAGAAACAATATAATTCCAGGCTTAGCAGGATCCGTTTGGGGTGCCAATGCCAAAACACTTGTAATTCGGCATTAGCTTTGGTCTATTCAACGGCTGTGTACTGCTGTCCGATTTGGAAAAATAGTCATCATGTATCTAAATTGGATGGATACCCAACTAAATACGACCATGAGGATGATATCAGGAACAATTACCTCAACTCTCATTCAATGATTACCCATACTAGCTAATATTACTCCACCAAAAATACGTTCATTTAACTAGAAAAGCATGGCATAAATATCACAACTTTCCTGATCAGTTTCCAATTGAACCCTATGCTGCAATAACGTTGTAAGTGCTAAAAGTAAATTTTGCGGGAAGTCGAAATAAACATTTTTTGTGAACCAATATCAGCTTACAAACAATAATATATTAATTACTTATATTCATTAATTAACATTAATATATTAATGTTTGTAAGCTGATGTATTATATTGGTTCACAAAAAAAATGTTATTTCGATTTCCCGCAAAATTTACTTTTGGCACTTACAACGTTGTTGCAGCATAGGGTTCAATTGAGGAGTTCGCGTGCAAAACCGGATATATCCACTTTGTTAAGTACAGCCTCAAATACTGTACCGATTTTCAAATTAAATTAATGGACTGTATTTATTTACGATATTGCCTGAAAATCCACCTACCTTCTCCAACTGAAGAGTGGGCTTCCTTCCTATCCTAGGCCTAGGTGATGAGTGATGAGTCTGGCTCCGAAGTGGTCTCGAACGATCAACAGTGTGAAAAAAAACTTGAAAGGCACCACTGAATGCAAAAACAATAATTTTGTCGCGGTGCACCGAATTTCTTTTGGTCAGCGAATCTGACTCCTAATACCGACGATTGCCAAGTGGGCCCTCGATCTGCCCTCGCTCCGATCCGGCGAGTGGGGTTATCAGGCAATAATAATTACTCCCGATTCAAATTAAAAATTAAATTAACAACAAATAAGGCACCTCTGTCACAGTGGAAAACCCGCAAAAAAAAAAACAAAAAGGAAAAGAATAGCTATCTACAATATTTACAATTTTGTGGCTTTAACACACTTTTTACCCAAAATCATGTTTCAGTGGTTTCTGGATGCACGTCATGATATCTATAGGCCCATGTATCCGTTTGTAACCAAAACCGTATAAATCCCTTTAAAATCGTTAAGTAAAGTTCAACATTTGGTGCAAAACCGGTTATATCCAAATTTTGTGAACAAAAGCGGATATATCCAAATAAACAAGTCTGTGCGCAGCAAAACACTCGGTCCTGACTGGGAAATGTATGACGTTAAAGAACTTCACAAGGTGTATAAGAAAATAAAGAGAATTTCAGAATGCAAAAAAATTCACTTGAAAAAATTTCTGAATAAAAATAATAAAACTACTATTAAAGTAAAGACGTTTCAATTTTATCGCATTTGACACAACTTGGGAGTCACTTCTCAAGAAAGGAAAATCTGAAGATAACTTACAGCTAAATAGATTACCATTAGGTAATTTTATACCAGAAAAAAAGAAAAAAAAAAAGAAAAAAGTTTGACTCATGAGGAGCATTTGACTCAAAAAGGAGCATTTTGGGGAAGATTGGAGAACCAGGAAAGACCTTTTGTGGTATAAAAACTTATTAGACGGTAGCGGAGGAGAAAATATAGATATTTTGGAAAATAAAGAAACACAAGAAGGAGACGAGCCATGCGATTGCCTTCACGAAGAGACTGCAATACATAAATAATTTTTTTTGTTAATTTTTCAAAGACTGCTTGAGTTAAGTGTGTTTTTTAATAATAATTTTTTTGTTAATTGTTCAAAAACTGCTTAAATGAACTTATTTTGTTTTTTTTTTTAAGAAAAATAAATATTTTTTTCCTCAATGTATTTCATTTGTTTTCAAAACCGGATATATCCATATTTTTTTTGCTAATAACGTCAATGTGATTGCGATTTTTACAAAAAAAATTACGTCAACCAATTGGTTAGCCCATTATAATAAAACGTATCTTTTCAAAATAACAATATTTCTTTTAGTTAATAGTTTTTTTTTCATCTCCTGAAAAATTTCTAAAAGTGGATATATCCGGTTTTGCATGCGAACTCCTCAATTATACAATACCTTAATAATTTGCCAATTACTCGACTTATATCCCGTAAGCCGATATGGCTGGATAATTTTCTTAACAGACCATTTAAACCCAAAAATTAGTGGAAATTGAGCTGGCAAAACAATAAAGATTTGATAGTTAACCGGCAATTAATTGTAAATCCAACTGAACAATTAGCTGGCTTTGATCTTCAGAGACGAATTTGGGTAACTTTGTACAGATTAAGAACTGGACATGGCAGATTCAACTATATTATATTGATTAAATGGAATCCACTGGTTGATCCTTCTTGTGAATGTGGTGCACCAATCTGAGACTATAAAGCAGCTTCGTGAAGTGAGCCGGAAAAACTCGGGAAAACCAGATTGCTATAGCGCATTCGATTGACCACGTTTGACCACCCAATAATTTCGTTTGACCACCTTTTGTTTTTGTGGAATTGCAAAAAGAAAAATTTCCGGCTAACTTCACAAAATTTCCAAATTGAGTAAATGGTGATGTTTAAATGCTAATTCGTTTGACCATCGTTTGACCAGGTTTGACCACCCAATAATTTCGTTTGACCACGTCCAGGAAAAAAGATATGATTTTTTTAAATTTCCGATCCGGCCAACTTCACAATATTTCAATTCTCTCTGGAATCTAAACGGTTTGATTTCCGGAGTCGTAACTGGTTCACCCCGTTTGACCATCGTTTGACCAGGTTTAACCACCCAATAATTTCGTTTGACCACTTCCAGGAAAAAAGATATGATTTTTTTTAATTTCCAATTCGGCCAACTTCACAATATTTCAATTCTCTCTGGAAACCAAACGGTTTGAATCCCGGAGTCGTAACTGGTTCACCCCGTTTGACCATCGTTTGACCAGGTTTAACCACCCAATAATTTCGTTTGACCACTTCCAGGAAAAAAGATATGAATTTTTTTTAATTTTCGATCCGGCTAACTTCACAATTTTTCAATTGCCTCTGGAATCTAAACTGTTTGATTTCCGGAAGTCGCAACTGGCCAACCCGTTTGTCCATCGTTTGACCAGGTTTGACCACCCAATAATTTCGTTTGACCACGTCCAGGAAAAAAGATATAATTTTTTTAATTTCCGATCCTGCCAACTTCATAATATTTCAATTCTCTCTGGAAGCTAAACGGATTGATTAGCTGATTGATTGGAACCTGGTGAAACAATGGTCAAACGGGGTGAGATAGTTACGACTCCCGAAATCAAACCGTTTAGCTTCCAGAGAAAAATGTAAAATTGTGAAGTTAGCCGGATTGGAAATTTAAAAAAATCATATATTTTTAGTGGAGGTGGTCAAACGAAATTATTGGTTGGTCAAACCTGGTCAAACGATGGTCAAACGGGGTGAACCAGTTACGACTCCGGAAATCAAACCGTTTAGATTCCAGAGAGAATTGAAATATTGTGAAGTTGCCGGATCGGAAATTTAAAAAAATGATATCTTTTTTCCTGGACGTGGTCAAACGAAATTATTGGGTGGTCAAACCTGGTCAAACGATGGTCAAACGAATTAGCATTTAAACATCACCATTTACTCAATTTGGAAATTTTGTGAAGTTAGCCGGAAATTTTTCTTTTTGCAATTCCACAAAAACAAAGGTGGTCAAACGAAATTATTGGGTGGTCAAACGTGGTCAATCGAATGCGCTATAGCAATCTGGTTTTCCCGAGTTTTTCCGGCTCACTTCACGAAGCTCTATAAAGCACATAATGGTAAAAAACTTTTTTGGCTCTAACTTTTGAACCGACCTGTATAATTCGATGAAATTTTAATATTTTATAGCGGCCATAAAGAGTCATTAAGCCATATCAAATGGGTCAAAGTTTTGACAGGGATCACTTTCCAGAGCTAAAAACTTATTTTTTATTCATCTTTATTAATTTATTTCGATAAAACTGGCTGTTTTCGAGATCAATGGAATTTAATACGAATTTTGACCAAGTTCCGTTAATAGTCAACAACAACTTAACCTAATTTTTACCTGTTTGTGTTTAGCATTAGTAACTTTGCGTGTTTCGCATACCTAAAAACCGATTTATCTCGAAAACCGCCAGTTTTATCGAAATAAATTAAGAGTAGGTACCTTTTTTAAAGATGAAAACCAGTGTATTTAAAAAATAGGTTTTTAGATCTGTAAAATGACACCTGTCAAAACTTTGACTGAACAAGTGTGGTGGTAAGTCCGTTCCTGACTTTCCTGAGGACGTCAAACATCCACTCTGATATGATTTAATGACTATTTAAGGCCTCTATAAAATATTTCATCGAATTATAATATAGGTCGGTTCAAAAGTTAGAGCCAAAAAAGTAAATCGTTGAATACCCTTTTGGAGCTCTGTATCTCCGTTTAGGAGCACTTTGGGAATTTTTTTTTGACAGACTAGGTTAATTTTTAGCTCCCCTGTATGCTCCCGAGAAATTGGGAGGTACTTACCGGACACTGTATGTATACCGGGTGTCTGGTTAAGGTTGGCGACCGGCCATATTTCGGAAACTATTGGTCACAACCAACTATGTAACCAACTAGTAACCAACTATACTTCATTTTTAAACTAGGAGGAGTAAACTACAAAGTATGATTTACCCCACTAAAAGTCACCAGATTAAATTACCAGATTTTTTTGCGGCAAATTTATATTGAAACAATAATTATTCTTGTTTTCGGTGTAGGAAGTCTAGTTTTCAGGAAAGATTTTACAGCAGTGTCACAAATAATTGTGATTTGCATCTATCAGTACCTATTATAGTGCTGAATAATTTTATGGATATAAATAGCTCAAAAATGGAATAATTTATAGATATTTCGTAGAATATTAAGGGTAATAATTATTAACATTCATATTAAATTGATTGAATGTACTTTATTTTAGGCAATGTTTGACAAATGTAACATTTAAATAAATTTTATGAATGCACTAAGTATACAGGGTGATCCCGAAATGGCGTACACGGACAGCACCACAGCATCCATTGTGAATTAAGGATTCTAAGTTTTATTTAGTGTTTTCTCCAGTATGGCTCCCTTAAGAAGATATGACCATTTTTGTGGAAAAAAAAGTCACAACACTGCACTATCCTTCTTAAGGCAGAAAAATAATGTGTAGGTCTACAATAATACCCAGATAGATATTACCATGGAAACATATGAAATGGAAAGTTCAACAATGTTCAAAATAATAATCGTTGCAAGGAAACATATCCGATAATATTATTCAAAATCTATTTTAGTTGCATTGTTGAGCTCGAATTTGAACAACGATGCCACATTGAAAAATTTTGTTGAACTCAGGGAATAGGTAAACTTTGAATGCCTATAATTCCGTTCTCGATAATAATAAAAATAAAAAGCAAACGCTATCGTAATAGTTATGTCAAATCATGTGCTTTGCCAGTGGAGGTTGTTTAAATTTGACTGCCGTTTTGATGTAAAGTTTAGAAAAAGGACACCCTATATCTCGGTAACGAAGGCGAGGAAACAATTTTTGTTTTAAATTTACAGTCTTTCTGAACATCCTCTACAACACCCTGCATACCGTGTCCGCCATTTCGGGATCACCCTGTATAATACATAACATCATAGATAAAAGTTTAAGTCAATTTTTTCAAACAGTATCATACGCAGCAGAAAGATACTGGTCAAATTTTCAGTTTTTGTTGGACCAGATTCAAAGTGTGTTGTTGAACTTTATCACAGCAGTCCCTGTTTGGTCTAAATTCACCTTGTTCGATTGAAATATGTTCTTCAATTATTGGTGAAGTACGCATATAGAATAATTTTTTCCAAAATCTTGTAGGTGACACTCTGCAAAGAGATCGGCCTATAACTGGAAGCGTTATCTTCAAGTTTTCATAGTTTTAAGATTGCTATTATTTTCGCTTTCCTAAAATCAGCTTTCCTGCAATGAGAATATGATTAAAAAATGTAATAACCAGTTCAATGAAAAACTCCAACTTTTTCCCAACCCAACTTTTTCAAGACTTCTGGACAAACACCATCAAAACCAGCAGCTTCGCTTTTCTTTAAAGACTTAATGGTCGTCTTCAGTTCATCGAAAGTCAAAACCTGAGAAATTTTACTAGAGTTCCTTCCGTTTTTTCTTTGCTTCTGAAGTTGGAGTTTCATCTCTTTAATAAGAGATCTTGAAAAGTTGACGGAAAATAGGTGAGAGCTCAGATCATTTCATCTTCAGATGAAAAAGAATCTGAATCATGATCGTTGGGTGAAATAATAATTGGTTCGATTTCGATTAAATCATCAACAATACCATCTAATTTGCCCATTTTTTCTTCTTTGATAATATGTTCAATGCAGTGTCTCCAGTGAGTAGGACTAACGTGCAAGTACTTCTATAAGTTGCTTGGCATCTTGCAATTTAAAAGTTTTGTTTTTCGTTGCTACCTCACTCTTCACTTGAGCCCAAATCGGCTTTATTGGATTTAACTCACAGTGGTAAGATGGTTATCTTAAAACAGTTTTATTGCAACTTCTTGCCAATTCGTCCGTGACATATAAATTATGTTGATCCTTATGCTGGCAAATCAAATATAATAATTCAGAACGAACCATATCTGCATCGCATATATTTTTTTTTGAACGAAGCCATTCCTGCATATCAACTTTCTTTGACGAAGATGCTGGGATTTTTTCCATTTTTCGACTATGATAATGATGCATTGTCCATAAAAATAATGGCATTATCCGGCAATTTATTTAAAAGTCTTGAAAACCATTCCTCAAATACATTAGAATTCATTTCCTCGTGGTAGTCTCCGCTTTTTTTCCCTTCAAAAATCAACAGTGCATCTTCCACAAAACCAGATTCACAATCTACATGTAATATTATAAGTCTTCTCCCCTTCCCTGAAGAATTTTTCAGTCCTATGGATAATCCTTCAATGAATGCCTGACACTTGCTCTTGATCGTTGCATCCACCCATATTTTTGGTTTTGTATAACCTTCATTTAACCATGTTTCGTCGAGGTAATATATAGGTCTGCCTGCAATCTGTACTGCTTAATTGATTTTAGATAAGTTCGTCTCCACCTGACAATATCATCACGTTCAATTAAAATACTCTTGCAATTCCTTTTCAAGTACCTGAAAATTTATATCACATATCACATACATATGTATGTAAGTAGGTACTTATCTTCAGTTGAAAAAATGTGAACAAAGACCGTTATCTATACAGTCATGAGTACGATTATGTAGCCAAGTTTTCAGCTGTATATAATAATAATAATAATAATAATAACAATTTATTTGCCCAACAGAATAATTCCAATTATTCGTATAAATTATAGTATATCTATAATTTACCTGATGAAGTTAAGTGACTTGTTAAATTTATACAATGATGATGAACGGGACATCTCTGGCAAATCTGATCGTTTCTGTATTTCACTCATCAAAAGTTTGTCCAACAGCAGATCGACCACCACACTTTGCAGAATTGTTACCAATTCCAGTTGTCCTGTATTCTTTATTGATGGGGTACACAGTGGACACCACAATACATAATACATCACTTCAATTAATAAAATAAAATTCTAAAATATAAAATAGAAATAAACCCAATGCCTTGGAAATTTTAAATACAGTTACACTGATCTTTTTATGTGGCTCGTCGCTCAACTGCTGTTTATACAGATAAAATGCACTGTTTTTAATTCAGAGACAGATAGCCCAAACTTAAGCGGAAACGTTTCTTTGGAGGAGACATTCTCTCACTTGTACATGATGTAGGATTATCCATAATGGCACTTGGCACTTGAAACCATTTGTAGGGTGAAAATGCTAAGCCAAAAATAATTTCAAAATTCTCAAAAGGATGTCTGTTATCTCTAAAAAGAACTGAATAGTATCTAGACAAAACTAAGATTATTTTTTTTAGCTTTGCAAATTATAATAATATTGTCATTGTAAAAGATCACAAAAATGCAAAGGTGCTATATGCTTATTAATTAACTAATAACTTTTTTCTACTCCTAACCTTTAATATGCATATTAAATATGAATCACCAGTGCTTTAATGGGTCTCATTAAGATACAAATTTTCATTAAAGCACTGGTCAAGCTATCCAATGGCAGAGGAGCATTTGCAATCGAATCGGTTCCTTTTCGCTCACAATCGGGTCGCTCCAAACCAACCGAAGTCACAGAGTTGTCATACTCACGACAAAAATTGCCTTGTGATATAAGTTCTGTATTTTTGAAAAAAAATTCTGAACGTTTATTTAATTTAGAACATAAGTAACATTCAAAGAAAATTTATCAAGATTTTATGTTACCTTAATTAATTTGATAGGTAGGTATATCGTGTAAAAGATAGGAAGATAAAGTATTATATTATTCGTAGTGCTCCGTGATAGTATTCAAAGCGGCAACGCTGCGATCGCGTTGCGCAGGTAAACAATATCGTAATTATTGGCTGTCAATGTGATTAAAATTATTATTAATCTGAAAATCAAAGCGTAACATTCGGAATTCGAACTTCGCATAATAAAAATTACGCAGTAGTGAGTAGTGCCCTTTAAACTTGATACTAAAACATGTCTCAGCAGAATAATCTTAGCGACGAAGAGAAAATTTGGTACCTAATATGCGTAAGCAAATAGCAACCTATCTTAACCTCAATGATCCGCAATTGTACACGGGTCATTGTTAAAATATATAATTTTTCAATCTTTTCTATGAAATAAAAAAGGGTCGTAGAAAAAATAGTGTATGGAACTCGCAGATAATGGCTATTAATACGCTCTTATGATGGTTAAGACACTCGCCTACGGCTCGTATCATACTCGCGTATTAATAGCCTTCATTATAAGCTCGTTGCATAATATACTATTAAAGAACTTATTTAAAAAGGATTAATAGGGTTTTGGAAATAACTGATTATAAAACTGATGTGTCACATTCGACGCTTACAACGTAAATAATGACCAAGGTAACAATAAAAAACAAGCGTCTGTAGTGTTGAGTGTTTCACCAATGGTAAGCGTCTTTTTTTTATATTTTTATGCAGGGTAATGAAAAATCTAATAATTTTTGTCACCCTGTATGGAAATTTAAACCACATAGTTGGATACCATGTGAAAAGTTAAGATAGGGACATGTAAGCCGTTTTCCTATACCTTGAGCCGTTTTCGATGTACACTGTTTTGCAGTTGTAACATTGCGATTTTCACTTGTTTATAACTCATCAATCTTAATTCCAATTGTGTAAACCATTGCATTAGAATTTCTCAGATAATTTAAAAATATAATAATATAGAGGGTGTCTCTGTTAAAATAACAAAGAAGGTATCAACTTCCGGTATTTCCGGAAGTGCGGCCATCTTGAAAACATTTTCATTTAATTTCTCATGGTCAGTTATGTTAAAAAAAAATATTTTGAGGCTCTAGGATCAATAGTGGCCAAGATATGGCCGGTGGTCAACCTTAACCAGACATCCGGTATATCTTATCCTTTTAATAATAACTTTGAAATCTATTTTTTTTTTAAATAACCCGACCACCCATTGGCGAAATTGTTCTATTTTTAGTTTACATTATAATCAAGCAGGATTTATGTTTTCAACCCTAAGTACTTTGTAGAATATCTGCATACTGATGGATGATAAATAAAACACTGACAGCCGGTATTATAAAGGTTCATCAAGTTAACGGGCAGATTTCTGGGGCTGTTTCTAGAAAATGTACCGACCGTAGGTGAAAAACATAGCAATTTAGTGATTCTTAGCATGAAAGGGATTACAAAAATGTTAACAAAAGTCATGTGACGTCGACATTAGCTTTAAAAATGGTACCAGAAATCTGCCTGTTAGCTTAATGGGCCTTCATAATACTGGCTGTAATGTTTTTAAAAATTCTACTATACAGGATGATTCAAAATTGAGTGCAAATATTTTAAGGGCTTATTTACCAGCCAAACATGAGAAGTTTTTTTCATTTAATTGTATGTCCTAACTTGCGTCGTTTTCTAGATACAGGGTGTAAAATTTTGAAAACAAAAATTGATTTTTTATTAATTACTCAAAAACTTTTCAGCCGATTTAAATAAAATTTGGTAGGGTTATTTGTCGTTATAAGGAACTTCCTTTGATGGGAATAACATAAATTTATTAATTCCAGTGGCGTCTCCGAGGGCTACCTACTTGATACTTATAGGTAAAATTATGATACGCCACTGCTCTTTTGACAATTTATATATTTTTTTAGATTAAGCGCCTAAGCGGTCAATATTGTAACTATCTTGCCTCCTGGCTTTACTCGTATCTAGCTTTGTTTCCAAGAAAAAAATCAAAATCTGTGCCAGGCCCTATTAAAACAAGGCCCTTATGATAACAAATAAGCCTATAAAATTTTATTTAAATCGGCTGAGAGGTTTTTGAGAAATTGATAAAAATCGATTTTTTTTTTCAAAATTTTTTTCAAAATAAGCCCTCAAAATATTTGCACTCAATTTTGAATCACCCTGTATATTGATGGATAATATAAACGACTATTATAATACTGTTGCTATGTTACTATATCAATAATTTTAATAATAATAATTGCTATTATCATCAATAATTTTATTTACATATGTCTGAAGATGCTATTTTTTAAAGTAGCGAAACACGTGTTTTATCAATCCATCAATCAAGCAGGAAGTTTACATTAATTTAAAAATAAATTTTTTTGCATCTATTATTATTGGTAAAAACTAAAATCAAATCGGTAATTGAAAATAAGAGCTCTTTAGCAAGAAATCGATTTCATAACTATTTCCAGGCATGTCCTCCCTTAAGGCGATGCTGCCCCTATTCGACATGGGCAGTGTGACCTCGTACGATCTTCGCCACTTCAGCCTAGGCATCGCGCCCAATCTGGCCAGATGGGACTACCATGCCACCCATGTCAACCAACTACTCATGCTGAGCACCATCGAGAGCGACCCGATCTTCTCGCAGACCGCCGAACGCTGGATCGGTTACAAGAATGGCAAGAGAGCTGCTCACAATTGAGCAATTGAGAACAGCAACGATACGACTCTTGATTGATTGAGATTACGGCCTATTGACTGAACCTGTGGCTCGTGATCGATGTCGAGGGACACGTTTCCGAGGTATTTTTAGTGTACTGCTGCTAGTCTTGTAAATTTTCATTGAAAAACGCACTGAAAAATTTAGGAATCTTCGATTTTCAATTAGTAACAATTCTTGAAATTGTGTTTATGCTTTTATATTAGAGATAATTATTATTGGTATGTTTTAAGAATGTTGAGAAAAGCTTAAGAAATTTAATATTTATTACTACAAAATTTCCTCTTATGATCCTGTCCAATAGAGTTTGTGCCTCATAACTGAGGCTAGCCATGGTTATCAATGACTGATATCAAGAATTGCATAGCTAAAATGAAAGGTAGAACAAGGATTACTTGTTTGTGTATTGTGTACACAAAGAAAGGTTACCAGAACAAATAGAAAGAGATGCATGTTCAAGTGATGTACGAAAATGTTGTTAAATTACGCTTATATGATGACTAAAATGCAGTCTTATGAGATGAACGGAACTTAAGAGTGCATTGATGTAAATGACGCTTGTTGGTTGCGCTCTCAGAGTAATGATTTTAGGCAATTAGTTACCGGTGCTTGGATTGTGAATTGGAAACAGAATTGGGTACATTTTAATTATTAGTTTTGCTAAGTACCATACCATGATGAGAGCTGAAAAATGAGACTAGTGTTACTATTGTATTGTTCACTGAGTGGTTTGTTTTTCAGTCTCCTGTTCGTAAATGTACAAGCTGTGGAATGTTTCTATTTCACATCTGTCACATAATTTTATTTTTATTTAGAAAGAAATATCAATATCAAAATTCCATGGGCATAATCGATTGTTATTCGCTAATAAAAATAATTTTTTGAGAGTCATGTTATTTCTTAGAAAAAAATACCTATATTAGAATGTTAGATAGGGTGTGAAAAAGTAATACATAGCTGGATTTTAAGTTCAATATACAGTGCAATTAAATAAAATATGTATGCATCTATTTATAGATTTTTTAAGCCCAGTCAAAGTCTCCATTGTCTTCTATCAGTTATTTGTTGAGTGAGTTTGAATATACCTTCCACATTTAGTTTATCAGCAAATGGTCCTGTATTGAGTTGCTGTATCCATTTGTGTTTTAGGTTTTTCAATCTATCAGCCAGGTTTCTTTCCATATCTTTAGAAATATTCTGTTAAATAACTTCATTCCAAGAAGTGTTTGATTTATGTTTTAATAAAATAATTTGGTTATTTCTGTGTGATATCGTCTGGTCCAGGTGACTGAAATTTCTTTTTTATTAACTGCTAACAGTAGTTTATTTCCACATATTATGATGGTAAATAAATTTTGTAACATAATTCACTCTATTACTCTAAATGATCTTACAATAGTTTATAACAGTTATTTTCAGTCTCAATATACATTAGAATAACATCAAAATTAAACGACAAATAACCACTTCTTCTTAAATCACTTCTGTCTTGATTCCATCGAGATTTTGTTGCCAAAACGGATTTCATGATTTCGTTGCCAAAATGGATTCCATGATTTTAATCTTGTAGTAGGAGGATTTTGGAATTCTTGTGTATTTCTCAAATTCTCGGTTAGCTGCCGTTTGTCTTCTGATTCTTGGTGGTATAATGTCTGAAATTAACGGCAGCCAAGATGTTGGAGTTAACTTAATACAGCCAGTAATAACTCGCATCATGGTATTCAAATCAGAATCTATTTTAGGGGCATGAGCACTATATTCATCCAAATTGAACAACATTATTCGGCCGTAAAATATACAAGTGAAATTTCTACAATATGTTATTTTAAGTATAACATGTTGAATTATGACACATGATCTGATGAATTAGCCCTACAAAGATTAATTCTTCCATGCTTTCGTCAGGAATTTCGGAAATGCTTCCCCCAAGAGATATGATAAAAGACAGAGTATCAACAATACTCGTGCTTCCCATGTGTTTTGTCCAATCGTCCCTTATAAATGTGTAAATAATGTCTGTATGTCTGCAGTAATTTCTCCACATGTTCCAGTTACATTTTGAGAGCGCCTGTTGCTGTAACCTCATTATGTTGCTTTTAGATAGTAACTGCGACTTTATGTGTTTGTTATAATAGTACCCCCAGGCCATCTGAATAGAATTATATTGACATGGG
Organism: Malachius bipustulatus; assembly: GCA_910589415.1. Classification (NCBI taxonomy): domain Eukaryota; kingdom Metazoa; phylum Arthropoda; class Insecta; order Coleoptera; family Melyridae; genus Malachius; species Malachius bipustulatus. Next base: position 42,396,848 of record OU342635.1, on the reverse strand, counting down.
TGTGGGGGGTAGCCTAAGAACCTCATGGTCATTTGCTCTCAGAATATTGTCGATAACGGACTGTTTAGTCCCGTTGGTCTCTAATGGTTTGATCAAGTCCCAAAGTTCTTCTTTCGTAGTGTCATGTCTAAATACAACATTTTGATTAATCAGCCAATTCTGCAGCATCGTCTTCCTTGAGTTCAGTGTTGATGTACTCTATACAGCTGTATAGAATGGTATGAAGCATTATTCATAGCTACCACGCAATGATGATCTAACTTCTTCAATGCAGAAATTAGCTGATTAGGAACCCAGTTTCAAAAAATTCCCAACATGTTTTTATCATAGTCACGGTCGTTATTGTCTGATTCTAGAAAAAGTCGCACCCCTCGATGAAATCTAACTCACACCCGGCATTTAAAATTGTGAACTTGTTACCCTCATTTTTAACCCAGCCTAAATTGCTTTTATTATCTGAATCATGTACCCATTCTCGAAGATATAGATCTCAACGACATGTGGTTCCAGCAAGATGACGCTACATGCCACACAACGCATGAAACATTGGATCTTTTGCACGAAAAATGCAACGGCATTCAACTCGCGTTTTAGCGACGTCAACTGACCATCGAGATCGTGTGATTTGATGCCATTAGATTTTTTCTTGCGGGACTACGTTAAATTATGGGTCTATGCCAACAACCCACAGACGATGGATGCCTTAAAAGTCAATATAACGAATGCCATCAATGATGTCAACCGCGATTTATGGGGTCGAGTGATCGAAAATTAGAGCTCTCGGATACGCGCTCTTCAGCATAGTCGCGGCAGCCATTATATTCCGTACATAATGTAATCGGATACCCTTTTAAATAAAAAAATAATAATCATGATATCTAGTAAACAACTTGTTTTATTTAAGTTTAAAGTTTGAGCACTCTTAATGGAAAACCCTGTATTTACACCTAAAGGCTTTCAATCTTGAAACATTTACAGTGAGTTATAAAGGCTCAGTAAGCTAACGGACAGATTTGTGTGCTCTTTTCTGAGAATCTTGGACTCATTATTATTATTACTTCTAGGGTAGGTTCAAAGCCCTTGTACTGAAGCTTGCACTTTTGTACCCCTTTGGATAATTATCTCATCAGTCCCATCTCCCGAAAGTATTTCAGTATGAGTCCAATGGGTGCTTGTTCTATTTCTTTTGGCTCTGCCATTTCGGTCCCAAATACTAGAAGTCTAGTTCCCTCTAGTGCTAGGCATTCACACATTAGGTGGTATGGGGTTTCCTCCTCCTCCCCGCATCTCCTGCAATCCGGGATATTTTTAACTCCTATATTATTGAGAGGTGTCATTAGTGGGCAGTGTCCTGTTAGAAGTCCAATTGCCCATTTCAGCTGGTGTTTACTCAGCTTTTTCAGTTACATCTTCTCTGCTCCCTCTTCCCTTTACCCACCCAGTCGCTTGAACAGCACCCCAGTTAGGTTTAGGTAAGGTCTGCATTGAAGTTGATCTATTTTCTCCCATGAGGAAAATTAGTTGTTGGCCTTTTGTGTCAGGTTTTCTGTCCACTAGGATCCATGTTTCATTAGTAGGCAGTGTCCTGTTAGAAGTATTGGACTCAACTTTCTTCAGACTTCATTTTGTCAATCAAGATCTAGGGAGTTTTCATTTTTGTAAACCCAAAAAAACACCTCTTTGTCTACTAGTGCGTAAATAATATGTGAATTATACGTGAAAATAATAATTGTTAATACAAATTCTTGATTTTAACTACAAAATCGGTAATACGTGATACGTGACAGGTCTCGATAAAATTTAGTATAGTGTCGTTTTGAGAGATGATGAATCCAATGGCATGCTCAGATTTTTCCTATAAAAATCTTTAATATGAATTCTTGAAATTTAAACACTAAAATCTAAATAATCTAAAATCTAGCGGGCTTTAGATTTTGTAAGAATGAGACGCTTTTTGCTCCAAAAATAAAGTTCATCAAGCTCTACCATAAAAAAAATCTGGTTAAAATCGCACAATAAATAAAGATTTTTCAGGGTGACTCAAGAACAAATAAATGGATCACACTGTATACAGGGTGTTACAAAAAAGGAGCTCAAGCTCTTGGTCACAGATTATTTGGACAAAAATATTGACACTTACCTTATGCCATTTTTCACATAGGTGTCCTATTTTCAAGATACAGGGGTGTCAAACTGTAAATAAAAAAAAAAGGTTTTTATCAACATCAAAACATTCAAAGAGAATCCTAGCGCGAGCGCATGAAAGGGTGTTTATGGCAGACCTTGTCCCCCCCCCCCCCAACATTTTTCTGCATACACCTATGGCTCATATGTATGTTTTTGTTTATTGAGCGTTTATTTGTTTTACTATCCTTACTCTTATAACATTTTGACTTAGGCCTTCGTTTATGAGATATACCAACTTATTTTTTGTGTTTGTCATTGATGCGTGTCAACTTTTTTTTAATTTAAAGTTTGACAAATATCTTGAAAATGGCCTAAGGAAAGTGTAATTATTTTTGGCCAAATAATCTGTGCTCAAGAGCTTGACCTTCTTTTTTGTAACACCTTGTATATCCACCTAATGGATTTGAAATTACGAGTTAATCATCCAACTTGACAGCGATTTGATATTTCTTTCTAAATAAAAGTAATGTAAATTGCCCTAATTGCCTAAAGGGTTTGTTTCTGAAATACGTAATAATTGTTTACTTAATAATAACTGTTGATTTTATTATTATTATTATTATTATTGTTATCAATGGAATGTGATTGAAGTTGATTTTTATTTTCAATCGGTAGTGGCACCAACAAAATAAGTTGGTAAGTTGCAAAAAAATAAATCGGTACAATATTAATTATTACAATAGGAATAAAAAATGTTAGTTCTGCTCGCTGGAATTGAAAATATGTAAATTGAATCCAATTTAAACTGTCAACAAACTGTCCATCAAATTATATTTTCAGATGATAATAAAATTATCATTTTTTTTTAATATCTATGATAAATTATTATTCATTTCATTTGTTGCCCTTAAAATACAGTAAATTAAGTCATAGAGTTAATCTGCTTTAGACTTTTTCTGAATCCCTTTCTTAAAAAAGTCATAACTATCCAATACACTGTTTTTGGTTTTAAGTTTTGGAGAGGTGCCTCGAATGGAATTAGGAATGGAGTAATAAAATGTCGTTTTAAGAGTTTTTTTTTTACTTTAGTAAAAATATAGGTATATTGGAAATTCATATTCACTGGATATATTTTTAGAGCTAAAATTACAATGTCAAATGATGAGCGGTGTTGTCAGATTATGCTTTTATTCATGAGTTTTTGTTTTGAGTTTATAAAATATGTCTATCTAGAGTTCCCAGACAATGGAAAAATTACACATTATTGTTAAGACTAGCTCCCAATCGATGACTTATAATTCCAAAACACCACTCAAAATGGAACGTAGTCTTTAATAACATATAAAGTATTACAACATGAACATTCGCTCACGACCGATATCGTATTCTGAAGTACTCTCTAATAATATCTCTTGTCAAAGCGACATTATTCTAACAATATAACAGTATAACAATGTAACAAATACAATAACCATAACATTCGGCCATCCTTTATAATTTCTGTCCTCGGAAATTCTTCCAGAAACTGCTAAATATATTTCATCTAATTAGGGTTGCTGAAATCAAACGGAAAAATTGCTGGCAGTGTGTGAGTCTTAAGTCGGATTATTCCAGATGTGACATCATTACATTAAGTTTTACCCCACAGATTTACGTGTTGAATATGCAAAAATATTTCTTCTTACTTTTGAAATTACTGGTCTAAGAAAGAGCACTTGGCCAGAGCACCCTTCCAAGACTATACCACACAGAATAGGTAAATTTTTATTCTTTTCAAATCTGGAATCATCTTATTCTTACGAGAACATTATTTTAATATATCAAGATTCCACACAGGCAATCAATAAAAAGTAAAACGGTACCCAGGTTACCTTTATAGTCGTCCTGTCCGACTGTTGAAAAATACAGTACGTAGAAGTTCTTATAGCAAAGTCACAGGTTACCTTTATAGTCGTCCTGTCCGACTGCCGAACCACAACAAATAAACAAAATACTTCACAGGTTACCTTTATAGTCGTCCTGTCCGACTGCCGAACCACAACAAATGAACAAAATGCTTCACAGGTTACCTTTATAGTCGTCCTGTCCGACTGCCGAACCACAACAAATGAGCAAAATACTTCACAGGTTACCTTTATAGTCGTCCTGTCCGACTTCTCAAACACGATAAGTAGTGAAGAAAATGCTTTAAAGGATCACAGGCTACCTTTATAGTCGTCCTGTCCGACTTTCTTAAATATTTCTCAGCTCTCTAATAAATCAATTAAATCATGTCTATCTCTTATGTCGTTCTCTGAGTCACTACTATAAGATGAAACACTGTCTTTAACACAACTTCGGTAAGGTCGTAGGGAGTCAGCAGCAACTAAAGTTGTGAAGTTTTTATATCCTCTCATACCTTTTACACTTCTTATTTTATATCTATCACCTTCGAATATTTTCTCAACTTTATAAGGACCAGAATATTGCTTATTTAACTTTTTACTAACACCTTTCTCATTACAAGAGACTCCTCCTTTCCACAAAACTAAGTCACCTTTCTTATATTTCTTTGGTGGCTTTCTTTTGCGATCATATTGAATTTTCATTTTATCTGCCACTCTTTTCAAATGTTTGCTCGCATTTTCCCTCCTTTTCGAAAACTCAACAGAGTCTGACTGTGTTATATCATTGAATAAATTGCCTTTATAACCAAAGAGAAGCTCGAAAGGTGAATACTTTGTACTACTGTTACGTGTATTATTCATTCCCCATACAATATCAGGAATTTTTTCATCCCAAGATCTATCATCATCACTACATGTAGTTCTCATCGCGTTTAACAATGTTCTATGATATCTCTCTACCTGGCCATTTGCCCTTGGAGTAGCAGTAGCTGTCATTATATGTTTAACTTGTTTATTATTAACAAATTCTTTGAAATATCTGCTAGTAAAAGCAACACCGTTGTCACTAATTATTCTTTTCGGATATCCTAAAAATCCACCAAAAATCTCCCGTAGGTTTTTAATACATTCTGCAGAACCCAAAGTTCTAGATGGTTTAACGACTACATATTTGGTAAAAGAATCAACAACAGTGAGTATATAGGAGAATCCAGTTTTGCTTTTCGGAAACGGTCCCACATGATTCACATGTATAGTGTGCATGGGTGTAGTAGGTTTCGGAATCGGATGTAACTCTCCTTCGGTTTTGCCATAGTTGCCTTTAGCGTACCCACACTGCAAGCAAGAGCTTACATATTTTTTAGTAAATTTAGACATTTTTACAAACCAGAATTCATTTTTAATTAAGTCTAAACAACGTCCAAAACCGGGGTGCTCTATGTCATCGTGATATTTTCTTAACAACTGAAACCTGGCAAATTTTGGTATAACCAGCCTCTCACCATTAATTGTTTTCCTATACAATCGATTATTTTTATAAACAAATTCACGTTTCAAATATTGATCTGAATTTTCTTTAATTCGTTGCACAATGTTTTGAAGACTATCATCTTGTAACTAAATAGTTAAGAACCAGTCTTCGGGGCTAATTTGTAAAACGTTTAGTGGATTTCTACTTAGTGCGTCCACGTGTTTCATACTTGAACCTGGTTTATGTTCAATTTCGAAATCGAAATCCTGAACCGAAAGCCACCACCTGGCAATTCTGGGAATCAAGTCACGCTTTGAAAAGGTATATCGAACAGCTGAACAATCGGTAATGATTTTGAAATGATGACCAGTCAGGTAGATTCTAAAACGTTTTAGACTTTCGACAATCGCCAAAGTTTCCAATTCGTAGCTGTGGTATACCTGCTCAGCTGGAGTGGTAACTCGACTGAAATAAGCAACGGGTTTTAATTGACTGTTTTGCTGAACTTGAAGAAAAATACCTCCCAAACCTTTTGAACTAGCATGTATGTATTTCTGTGGGTAGAAGCGGATTATAGGGCATCAAAATAGGTTTTGCGATTAAGTGGTTTTTAAGTTCTGAAAACGAATTAGATTGATTTTCTCCCCAGTCAAAAGGTATATTCTTTTTAGTCAATTTGGTTAGTGGTGATGCAATAGTAGCGAAATTGTGAATGAATTTACGAAAATATCCCGCTAAACCAAGAAATTGTCGAACTTCGTGAACATTCGACGGCTGTTTGAAGTTTTTAACAGCTTCAACTTTAGCTGTACCTGGCGATATACCTTCAGACCCAATCTCATGACCTAAAAAGTGAATTGTGCTTTTCAAAAATGAACATTTTTGTAAGTTCAATTTAAATCCAGCGTCGCCTAAAAGTTTCAACACAGTTTCAAGTAAATCTAAGCCTTCCTTTATAGATGCCGACGGTAATAATAGATCATCCATGTAAACTAAAACTTGTTCGTAACGTAAATGACCTAAAGCATTATTGATAGCTCTTTGAAAAACAGAAGGCGCATTGACAAGACCGAAAGGCATTTTCAAATACTCATAGTGACCGTCTGGAGTCACAAAAGCTGTTTTTGAAATTGAGTTTGGTGCTACAGATATCTGATGGAAACCTTGGTTACAGTCTAGGCTAGTGAAATAAATTTTCCCCCCCAGCATATTCAATTGTTCTTCTATATTTGGCATTGGATAGACATCTTTCATTGTTAACTTATTAAGTGCTCTGTAATCTACACACAACCGAAATTCATTATTTTTCTTTTTAACGAGTACAATGGGACTCGCGAAGCTAGAATCTGACTCCCTGACAATACCTGAACTCAACAACTCTGTTACTTTTCCTCTTACTACATCTCTTTCCGTCATAGACAATCTATAAGGTCTATAACACACTGGTTTGGATTCATTTGTCAGCTTTATTTCTATCTCACAACCTTTAACTGTTCCCAGTTGAGCTGAACTATCTGCAAAACAGTGTTTCCATTTATTTAAGACACTCAAAAGATTACTTTTAGTAGCAATATCCAGATCCCTATTTATATCTATTCCATCCATTAGAATATCTCTAAAATCAATATTTTTCTCCAATAAACTCACCCTGAATTCATCTAAGACCGATGAATTGTCACACCTACTACCTCTACCAATTAGCTTTCCCTCTTTCCAGTTTATCTCTTTGTCACCCGTGTTCGAAACTGGTATCTTGCTAGTTCTGCCTTTTAGTACCATACTCGGGATACATATCAAAATTCTGCCTAGCTGGAAACGTTTGCAATCCATATAAACTTCTTCATCTTCACGGACATCATTTATCTTGACACTGACCATCGATGTTGAATGAGGGTGTAATGTGACGTCTCTGTCGAGGATGATTTCTGGACGTGCCTCGTCCGTTTCTAAGGTTATCTCACGTAGAATTTCTTGATTATCTCTTGTGAGCTTCGCCCTTCCTGCACATACAACAAGTGTTGATGACAGGTTGTCCAACAATCATCTCCAAGTTCTCCATGTTCGCATCAGTTATGAAAGCAGACGTTGCTATTTCAACATCATCAATTATTAAAGTGAAGTTTGTAGCCTTCTTTCTCTGCTCTTATAATTGCTCCACCAAAAGCTCTTAGCGAACTAGTCACCGGATAAGTTGTAAGATGGAATTTGATAACAGCATTTGAGTGTATGACATTGATTTGACTGCCACTGTCAAGATAAGCGATAACGGCCTGTCCATTGATATAACATTATAGAGAAAGCATACTTTAGGTATAATTGAAACTAACTTAGAAACTGACCATTTTTGTATGATAATGTTTTATTATTTTATACTTACATGTGCTTTTGAAATTTAGTGTAAAATACCTAAACATCGATTGATTGATTCTTGATATTTATAATAGGTAGAGCTACCTACCTAATAAATACTCTAAAACAACACAGGATACACTTATACCGAGTGACAAGTTTCAAAGCAGAACATAGGTGAATAGCACGGAAAATCACATATTTGCAGTTTATTTCTCACCACTTTTTTCTGCAAGAATGGTAATGATGTCTATCGAAAGAGAATTATTTTCTGAACATGCTGATACCAAAATACCTACAAATTAACAGTTTTATATCATGACAGAATATTTTAAACTATTTCAAAATTAAAAGATGAGCAGCCATGACATGCTAAATTCGGACAACTTTTTCACTGTCAAAGCAAATATTTTCAATTATTTAATTTATGTTTTTGAAATTAATATTCCCACCCTTTTATAAATTGCGCTTCGAACTTGTCCAAGTTGTTGGTTCTTAATGAGTGCACATTCGGCCATCACGAGCTCTGTAAATTTTATTTTTAAGGTAACCCCAAGACCTCAAGAAAAGTCACAACATGGATAAGGTGCTAAATCGGGAGATCTGGCCGGCCAGTTAATAGTATCACGGCGATAAACACGCACTAGAATAGCTATTATTATTATTATTATTATTATTCATGGACAATCTTTGCAAGGAAACGTGTATCAGTAATTAAAAATATTTGTTTTGACAGTAACAAAATTATTCGAACTAGGCATGTCATAGCCGCTCACACTTTTAATTTTTAAAATGTTTAAGTTATTCTGTCACCATAAAGAAACTGTTAATTGTTAAGTATTTGGTATCAGCATGCTCAGAAAACAATTCTCTTCCCATAGACACCATTACCGTTCTTGTAGATAAAAGTGGTGAGAAATAAACCACAAATATGTGATTTCCAATGCTATTCGCCTATGTTCTGCTTTGAAACTTGTCATACGGTATATTATTAAATTTATTTAAAAATAATTAGTTATTTAATAACATCCAATATAAAGGTTACGCCAATACATAATAAAAATTATCATCATTGAATACATACGTCATAAATGTATTGTAGCCCTTCAGATATCTTTTGGTCACTAAAATCTGTTCTGTATTCTTTATATTGTAGATTTATGCCTTCTTTATTTTTATTTTCTTTCCTTACTTACATATTTGCAGTAAAATTTTTAAATTAATTGGACCAATTTTTTATAAACTGTCAGTTTTCATCATCTCACATCACATAATTCGAACAAACGAATAATATGAAATGAAAGCTGACAAATCAATTATTATATGATCAATATGAAAAATAATTTAACACTCTTATAATTTAACAAGAAAATTTCTAATAGTTTCATTTGAACAGCTGATTTTGTCAGGTGATAATTATAAATTTGTGATAGTGATACCTTCGCAGCAGCAAAATTTCACAGCAACTCAGGACACAAATGACAAAAATGTGCCGAAAATATGAGGCAATCAAACCATAATATAATTTTACCTAAAACGTGTTGTAACAACCACCCCCCTACCCCCGATGATTGTCTAGAAAAAGCGGCCAGGACCCACCTCGTTGTGTCGTTTCTTCTTGTAGCCACCCTCGGTTCTCGGATAGGGTATGCAAAAGCTCATCAGGAGTCAAGAAATACCTAGGTGATCAAAATTACTTCCTTTAAGATTAAAGAATCAAATGATATCACTATTTCATATATGTTTCAAACTGAATATCATTTCATTCCTTATAATGAAATCTTAAATTACCTTAATTAATTATGTTTCTATTAGTTAATTTACATTTATTTATTTAGACCTTCCGATGCTGTTCCTGCAGCTGGTTTGAAAAGGACCTGCTTGAGTCATTTCAATCATCTTACTCTCTGTTTGCCTTGGATTTTGTGTGGGAGGGTTGTCGTAAAAATTCCTGATGGACAATGAATTGAATGGTTTGGTGATTTCACTTTCATCGGATGTTTGGGTGTCTTTGAGACTTACGGTGTTGCCAGATTGGGCAAGTTTTACTTCAATTTCAAGCTTGTGGTTTTACTGTTTCTCTGTTTCCTGATTTGACGAATCATCAATTTGCAGGTATAAGCTTTACCAAGAGAAATTAACAGAACCTACAAGAGACGAAGGCAGCATCCCACTGACCTTCTCCCTCAGGCCACTCTGTTCAAGGGAACATCGGTTTTACGCGACTTACACAATAATAAAAACACTGAGGGCACTCTCGCATTCGCGCAACTGCTGAAAGAAAATACCTTGATCACTTTGGATCTGAGTTTACCGTAAAAGGCTATGCTCTGACATTACGGAACTCGGTTTTGTTTTGTTTTTTTGTTTGTTTTGGTTTGAATCCTTCATTTGTTCTTATTAATGTTATAAGTATGCTACTCCAACTTTTGATGTAAACCTCGATTTGTCTGAATTTGTTGTTTTGTGTTTCTTGAGGTTTTAGTTGTCAAAGTTCGAAATGAGGTACAAATTGATACTTAACAAACAAACTAGAAATGAAGTTAAACTTCCCTTGGTTAGTGAGGTGACATATCTTTTGTTTCTGTTTCTACCTTCTGTTTGTTTTGGCCTTTTGATTATTTTTGAGACGTCTTTCTTCCTTTCCTGATTTCTTAAACCTAACGCTACTTAAATGACTGAAATGATTTCAAGCAGACCTGTTTCTGATTTTGAGAGAGGGACATTTGGCTTCAATGTCGATGAATTGTGAATGACTGTGCTGTCAGAACAGTTTAGGAAGATCTGTTATTATGTTACAAATAAATACCATTTTGTGAGCTTTACTTTTACTTACTTACGCTTCGGAAATAAAAGGAATTAATTATAATTTCTAACCTAGGGGATTTTGGTCAGAGTGAATAAATAAATACGATACCCTTGTTTATAAAAACTTGTTGGAGCTTCCTTGGCGACGTCTTCAGCGATGCTGGTGCGCTAGGAATAAAGTAAGCTGCTTATTCTGCAATCGACAGGCACAAGACAAACTGGAGGAGACTCTATTCCCGGCGCCAATTAAATAAATACAAGTAAAACAAATTAAACAACAAGAAGAGCGGAGAGTGTATTCTCAATCCACCCGAGTCAAATTAAGTAAGCAAATCAAACCAAAAGAGTGGAGAGTGTATTCTCAATCCACCAAAGTAAAATAAATAAACAAATTAAACAAGACAAGCGGAGAGTGTATTCTCAATCCACCAAAGTATTAGAAGAATCGAAAGGAAGTGATCTCGAGCGGCCCAGCGCTGGTGTTTTTATACTCACACAACCCTTTTGTATCTCTATCTGTCTCTCTTCAATTCCACTGACCGTTGCTCGCGCTACCCTTTTTAGGTATCACGCCTGTCACCTGCAGTGTGTGATGAAGATTCTCGCATAGCTTTTAACCATCGTGTAGATGAAAGTCCAATCCATTGCTGCGGCATGTGAAATAAAGGATTATGGAATTCTCACTTGCAAATGGTTTTTCCTAATTAATGCCGGGCTTCTCCTTAAGTTTCACTGATGAGGATTATTTTGAAGAAAAAAATGCTTGCCCTGGGGGTGGTATATTACAGTATCACAGTCATTTGTTACTCACATATTTACATTTTACCTTTGAAATGAAGCTTCTACAGAAGCTGTAATCAGGGAGATGATTTATTTTGAATAAACTTAGAATTCACTTTAGCTAAAACTTCACACAACTTGGTAGTGAAATTTTAAGCTCGACACATATTTAATTATTTTTCTGCAAAATAATTTTAGCTTTTTATTATTGTTGAACGTTTATGTGTGTACTACTTACAACTTATGTTTCACAACATGCGAGATCGTATTAAGAAGTTTGAAAACCTTTTTATTGTTCCATTCCATTCAAGGCATCTTCTTTATGCTCATATCAATTTTATTTTCATAACTGTTTGAATGTTTCAATTTTAATGTAGCAAAACCAATAATTATTTTACTACAGTCAGTAAAACATTAAGTCAATACTGTTCTATTAAAATACAGGGTAGCTGTTAAGTATGGAATCAAGGCTCTGTTGCCAGAACGGTTTAACATATCGCTCTGAAAATTTCGGGAGTCAAATCTGATAATATTCCACATATTTTGCACAAAAAAAGGTTTTTTTCTGTTGAATAATTTTACGATACAGCTGTCGTCTTGATTTTTTTAATGAGAAGATAGATTTTGTGACACATCATTTTGAAGGTATCTTCATTGTCTATACAAAAATTATATTGTTTTTCAATTTATAGCAAAAAAAAATACAAAAAAAGATAATTTTTTTATTAGGATATTACCAAGACTTCAAGGCCAGCATTTGGAACATCAAATGATGTCTCACATGACCTATCTTCTCATTAAAAAAAATCAATATGGCGGCCATATCATAAAATTATTGACAGAAAAATTCGTTTATTGTTTCAAAAATGTGCAGTATTGTCAGATTTGACCCCTGAAGTTTTTAGAGCGATACGGTCAACCGTTCTGGCAACAGAACTTTGGTTCCATACTTAACAGCCACCCTCTATTATGAACTGAAATTAACAAAATCGAGATACCCCCTGAGAATACTCGATTTAAGTCACCCTCTGTACTGACCTAATTAAGATGACTTAAAATGTCAACAATCCAATCTATGACACAATACATATCATAATTATTAATAATAATCGTCATGTTATAAAGATTCACATTTTTGATAGATTTATATACTTTTGTATAAGTATTTTTATGTAACATTGCATTTAATAGTCTGTTCAATTATCTTAACATCTCAATGTCATTGTCAAAGTTAAAAAGTTACTAAAAAAGTTACTAAAAGTTACTAAAAGAAACCTATGCCCAGCATATTTCAGCCAACAGGGTGTGTGGTACTTTGACATTGGCAAGGTGTACCAGAACTGAAAAGATTGTTTACATGAGCCACTTTTATATTATTATTTTCAGATTTTATGAATGAACAGAATTTATTAGTCATTTAGTTGAGATTTTTGATTATTGTTTTGTTGTGTAAATATCTCCTGAGACCATATTGAATAAATATTAAAAAATATTTTATTATCCAATAAAGTAGGAATGTATTAAATTGTTTGCGAGACTTAAATAGTTAGAACGAGGTCAATTATGTAGTTCGTAGAGTTATTGATTTATCTATTGTAAATTTTTGTAAAAAGGAAACTAAATAAGTACATTATGGAGTAGTTTAACAATTCCCAACACACATTATATTATATAATAATATAATGTAATATTATACATACATATATATTATTAACAGTAAGTTGTTTGATGGTACAATCATACTTATAGATCGTCATAGAAAAAAAAGTAACAATCGAGCAGAATTGATAGCGGAGAGTACATATTTTTAAACGGTTGTTATTAGAAATGAAAGAAAATTGTTATAAACAGAAAATAACTATAACAATAATAATTTTTCTGCTCTTTTGCAAGTGACAAGTTTTTAAGGAATTTTGTTAATTTTTTAGGTTCCTTGCCATACCATAATGAAATTTAAATTTGCTCCCATTAAGATTTGAATACTTTCGGAAAATATCTATTAAAATAAATTGTTCTTATCACTGTATTTTATATGCCCTTTTTATTAAGTAACTTTTTCTACTTGAGTAACTGTAAGGAAGTATTTGTTTATAACAATAATTATGTTCTATTATATTTCTTGACAGCAAAGGTCACAAGGGTCCTAGTACAACTACTGCGACCACAAAATTTTAGATGGAATAATGCTGTTGCTTGCAGAACCATAAAATAGGAATGAGTATTCAAAGAGAAATGTGTACCTCTAAACAGTTTTATCAATTCTGCACTTAATTGATTATGACTCTATATTAACAGAGCTTAATAGTTTGCCTCAAAATAAAAATCCTTGCTATATCAATGTAGTTTTGTAACATAAGACTTCTTCAAGCTTTATGTATTATTTATCAGATGCTATTTTTACGTATTTATGGGTTTTGAATGGTGTTGAATATCCTCATTACAAAAGCTTACAAGTGCCTTTCAGATCACTTGTTGTTAAAGAGAAGAATAATTAGAAGCATGAACATAAATAGTCAAAAACCTCCTTCTAATTATTACAAAACATTTTTTGACTACTGTCAAACTAACTACAATCTGGTTTCTTATAAATTACTCTCCTGGTCCAGTGCACTATGATATTAATTAACACTCTATCATAGAATAGAAGAATAATTAAATTAACGATTTTTTTGTAATCGACATTATTGTGTATTTATAGTTCATATAACTAATGTCTTAAAGCTTGTTGGAAGTCTAATAAATAGAGAATAATATGCACTTGCATGTTACATAGTTTTTATACTTCTAGGATTAACAAATTTATATCCTCCAGTATCTAATCTGTTGGGATATATAATAACGATCTTTTTTAAATCTATACCAAGGTTTCTACTTATAGTTTTTGCTTGTATAAAACTGCTGTGATAAGCAATAAGACCGAATCTCCATTTTGTTATTTTTTTATATTTTTTCATGGTTTGTTATCTGCTGGTACAAGAGATTGACCATAATGTGGTTGGTCTCCTTACTCACGTATTAATGTATCTATAGAAAGATAGAGAAATAACTCTAGGCACGCTTGAAGAAAGAGGTGGATCTTTTTCCTATTTTCGTTATCAATGTATAGTTCAATTATTGTCTAGACGACAAAATTAGTTCCTTCAGTTATTTTCGATAGTAACTTTATTTAAACTTTGACAAGTTAGTGTAGATTTTGACAACAATGGAATTTGAAGTAAATGCTATTAGCACAAGCTTTATATTAAATCAAAGCAATTGGAATCATAACATATTATTATTTTTTAAATTATTATTAATAATATTATCATTCACTATGAATAATATCCTTCAGAAATTAACATGAGAAGATTTTATCAAACGAATGGAATTTTACAGATATTTTCTCATTAGAGAACTGGGATTTTCAATAAATAATGAATATTTTTCCCTGATGATGAAGCTATTTTTACACAGGATGCATTTTTAATCATCAGTTATCACAATAATATGCTTCATTGATCTGATTAAGATAATTCACCTTGTCAAAGTACAAATTTTCTATTATTGAATGGGCTGGAATTGTATAAGATTGATTAATAGAACCTTTCCTTCTCCCAAGGCGTATTGGTAATGAGTGCATTGACTTCTTGCAAAATAATCTATTCGAATTACTAGAAAATTTACCACCACTTGCTCGTCAACAAATGTGGTTTCTGCATGACGGAGCACCCACTCACTTGACTTTCACTGTCAGACGGCGGTTTCATCAGCAATTTCCCTGAAAAATGATAGGAAGAGGGAAGGATAGATGCCTTCCTTAAAATGGTCACCCAGGTTACCAGGCATAGGCTTACCTACCATTGTCTTTTTCTTGTGGGGTTTTTTATACAGGGTTACTAGTACATAACTGGATACATTTCTTTGGTGATCTGATAAAACAAGAGGTAAAGAGTAAATTAACCCTAACATGCACTATGCAAAACTCAATGTATTTTGAGATGTATATTTTTTGTTTGTTTCTCTTTTAAATTTTCACACGATCGAAATACTTCTAGATATTTTTTATTCCAAGCAGAAGACCAAATTGGTTTGTATAAGGGTACTAAGGGGATGATTAATAAGAATAGGTACGGTTAAGACTATATTAACAATAACGGCGACAGGCGGATACAATGAGCATATTATATTACTGCATGCAGTTACATGAATCTCTCCACAAATGACTGACTCAGGCGGCCTCATCAGCTTAATACGTAGTTCCCAGGCCAGGCAGCGTCTCCCACTCCCAGTGGTCGGATGCCGCCTGCATTCCAACTTAACAGGGTCGGCATCGGCTGGCAGCAATTCCCAACATTTGCTTTAATGTTGAAACACTTGTTTTTTTCTTGTACTCGTTTGTTTTTACGATCCATCAGCTCGGAAATTACAACATTACTAGCTTAAAAATTCTGCAAACACAACACGAACATTATAAAAAAATGTTAAAGCAGTCGAATCGCCAATCTTTAAATAATGAAAGAGTTCAATGAGCTATTTTTGACATAGCTTCAATTTGTCATTAATCTTTCAGCAAGTTTTATTGATGCTTGATTGGAGATTTGATGTTTTTACTCGTAAAAATTATATGCATTTTTTTTACGGTTGAATTGTTTGCCTTAGTCACACAAATTGAATTTTAAATTATGTGATTCATTTAATCACAATTTAAAATCAGTTTACCGTTTTATATGTCTCATAGCACAGAACGGCATCTACTTAATAAATAACACACTTTGGGAAAGTTGTGCCAAAAAAATGGAAATTCGGTGTTCTTCCTTAACCATGGCAAAATAATCTTTTGTTTTCTTTTTTTATTTGAGTATTCTGGAGTGAACAAGTTGAATCTGTAATTCCCATGTAATTCATACAATCTACTGTAGTTACTTTAATTTGGTATTACTTTTATAAAAAAAAATGTTTTCCAATTATTATTATCCTCTATGTAGTTTAGGATTTATTTATATTAAGTAGTCCATTGGTCATGTCCTCTCCCCAAACTGGTAATTATAAAAAGTTTTATTGTTAGTTTGTTATTTTTTATTGTGTATTTTATTATTGTCCTATGTTCTGTGATTTTATTAGCTTTAGATATAGCTTATTTAATCAAGAAGGTTCGCAGCTTATCCATTGATTTATGTAACAAAATTTTCAAAGAATTACAGCCAATATTATAAACGCTGATTATAACTCAGAGTTAGTCCCAATCAGCCGGTGAAAAAGAAAAAAAATACACTAACAGGTTTATTACAAAGCGTTTTTCAGCTCCTAGGGTTAAATTTATAACTGCCAGATAACTTTAACTCGCAGTTTGCATGGTTAGCCTTACTTTTCGGTTTTATAAAGCTATTTTTAGCTTGGTTAGGTTAAAGTAGCCGGTTAACTTTGCCTATCTGGCTGATAAAGTTAACCGCCAGATTTCCGCGGGTTAACCTGGAAAACTGTCATATTATTTTTTTGAATATCAAGGGAATTTCGATTAGGTTTTAATTTTTATAGGTTTACATCCCATTTAATTGATAAAATTTTGAATGTGAGTTTTCTAATAATGCAATATTTCAATACTAACGTGTAAAATAACGTTAAAGTGAATAATAACTTGTAATAACAATTTATTATTACAAAAAGTCAACCTGGTGGTATGAATTATTTTTTATTTAATTTTTTTATTTGGAATGATATAAGTACTAGAGATAAATAAGCAGAGCATGTTCTGTTCACTTCTCTTTTTTTAAAGCAAAATTACACATTTCATAATTATCATTTAAGGGTTTATGATCATAATTTCATATTATCACAACACACTGGAGCACTAAACTGGGACACTGGAGTGATTGGGCGGACGCAGAGCTCTGTCCGTCCCTCTCGCCTAACATTATGAATTGTTTTGCAGTCGTCCGTTGAGTGTTGAATCAAATACTCTAGACTTACCAATACACGCAACTCACAACATTTTACATTAGATCTACTGGCAACCGCCGCGGCAGCGCCCCCTACAGAATGGGGTTGGTTACTAGCAGTTACTATATTTCATAATATTGTAGTAATGTTGGTTTTCTGTATTGTTTTTAACGAAAAGAGAACTTACATCTCTTCTTTTTGAGTTGGATTAATTTTTCATTTTAAACCTACTATTGTAAAAAATGATGAGACATAAGAATTATGTGTAAATATTTAATTTTATAGCTTTTACAGCTGTTTCAAAGAAGGATTCCATTATGCCAACCTTCCTTACAAGCAGAAGTTAGATAATTACAGAAATTATCTACTTAATTTTTTTTTTTTTTTTACAGAATTAGTTAATAATTTGAATTTTTTTATTTGTTGATGAATTCCAGTAACATTGAGAATTTAGGGTAGAATCTGGTTATCTTATTTCTATTTTTATTTAGAAAATTATTTACAGTAGGGGTACCACCATCTACCACTGGATCTTCTGATCTCTCAGAATCACCATTTGCTGGATCTCCCGACTTCTGCTTCTCCATTTCTGTGGTAACTTTATCATCTATTATTTCATCGTTCTCCCCTAATTTAGTTAATCCCGTCAGGCATGAGTAAGTTTCCACTCCTGGTGTTATGTTTGAATGAGCATTTTCAGACCTAACGACACGATACCGACACGACACAGGCAACTATATCGGAGCATGCAAAAATGTATTATTGCAATTATTGCAATGCTCCGATAGTTGCCTGTGTCGTGTCGGTATCGTGTCGTTTAGGTCTGAAAACGCTCATTGGCATTCCCCGACCTGCATATCAAAATTCACTTTTTTATGAATGTCAAATTTATTCGGTAGGTTATATGGAGAAATATATGCAATTATATGGAAGAAAGGGTTTCCAGTTTTAGTTTTTGAGATTTCACTTTTAACACCTCTCATTTCCTGGTCGTCCCGCCTCACGGTTCGGTCCAGTTTAACTTGCTCTATTAAAAATGTCGAATTAATATGTAATATCAAATCCTATCTTCAATAGGTAAAACAATCTCAACCCTTTTCACTTCGAAAAGGTTTAAATTATATTTAACATCGATGTGATTAACATAATTCACTGAAATTTTTGTACAATAATTGTTGTTGATTCTTATAATAGAGCTTTCATCTTCATATATCACATTTGTAAGCAATGTTAACACCTGTAAATTTCTGGAATTGCCAATAACTGACAATTGTCCTGATGATGGGCTAACCCCCGAAACCGGTTGACAAGCTCTTTTTTCAATAAATTATACTCATATGACCTAGATTTTTATTTTTATTCGATGAATTTGAGTATACTATGCAACCTATATGATTGCTTCTTTAGTCAAAAAGTACCCTATTACCTGTTTAAAATCTATATACAAGCCTTTTATCATGGCGACCATAGCCTGATTACATAGCCGCAACGAATTTTGTTGATCATCCCCAAAATCTTCATATCCATCAAATAAATCTTGCCGAGCATCGTAATTTAAGTGTTCCTGTGATGATATTTCGTCAAATACAAGTGAAATAACCCTTTCTTCCAGTTTTAGTTTTTGAGATTTCACTTTTAACAATTATTGTAAGACAGAGATATTAATGCCACAAGTAACATGCAAATTGCTGAGCCACAACCGAAGAGAACTAAGACTAGGAAGGGAAAATAGTGTTTGAAGTAACAAGTAAGACTTTGTAGAAGAATAATACAAAGCTAGTGCAAACTCCTTATCACTATTCCGATACCTTCTTCCATTTTTATGGCAATTTGCTAGTCGATATTGACTTTGGATAAACTGACCACACACTGTATTAATGCCGAAACTTGATTTTGGAGCTTTAACATGCTGACGTTGAATTTTATCCCTTAACAGTCTATTTTGTTGCTTGATTTTACAGATGAAACTGGACTTATTCTTTAATTTTTGCTTGCATTTATTAAAGCTAACTTCAGCATTGAATTCTCTCTCCTAAGAGACTCACTTTAATCCACAACAGACGAATCTGTTGTTGCACTTTCGCCAACCAAAGATTGTACACTGACTACAGATTCTATCTTCAGCTTCTTGGCTGAAGTGGCGGAACATCAGCATCAACAGTATAATTTCTGTTCTTCATCTTTACTATATTTCTGACACTATATAAATTCAGTGTAGGTACAGATCCAGGATTCAAACTAAAAAAAAAAAGAAACAGTCTTGTAATAGTACTTAAAATTTCAAGAGAAACAACAGCACCTACCCTTGAGCCCTTGACTCAACAAATTTTGATTTCTAAAGCAATGTGGTTCAAAATGGTCTGAACATATTTCTTGGAAGACACATGTCTTCCTTCTTGCAAGCGACAATCCATCTTTTTAATCTCTAAGTTAAAAATATGTTAAGAAAATCGTACAATTCGGTTGCTTGATTTAAATGGTGAAATTAATAACCATGTGGAAGCATTAGTCATTTTAAAGACTATTTTATTTTCGCTAAATTTTTGCACACCCAACCCTACTTAATAAAACATAAGGTTTCAATTTCTTTAACTACATAATAATTAAAATACTTACATTTCCTTGTTCTTCGGCATTCTAAAGAAAGATTTAGAATCTGCC
The DNA here is from genome assembly GCA_910589415.1 of Malachius bipustulatus. Taxonomy (NCBI): domain Eukaryota; kingdom Metazoa; phylum Arthropoda; class Insecta; order Coleoptera; family Melyridae; genus Malachius; species Malachius bipustulatus. The sequence goes on along the minus strand of OU342635.1, from coordinate 42,376,850 downwards.
TGCTGCTTATAATAATTAGTGCATCCATATACAGCACACACCGACCCGATTTTATATGTGGAAATTTTTTCCTTACAAAAACAAGATATTATAATGCCTATAACTTACAGTTTGCTGTTATTATAGTTACAAAATATTACGAAACTATGAAAATGCAATCCTGTAACAATCTTATTCACTAAAGTACTTGAAAACAAAAAACAATACGCACCTTCTCGTTGCTGAGTTCGTAGTACACAACCCATGCCGCTGCGGCGCTAGCAGCTGTGTGGTTGCCGAATTTTGGCTCGAGTTGCGCGTATTGCTAGGTCTAGAGTATTTGGTTGAATTGATTCGATTAGCTTGTAACTGGAAAACACGGCTGGAAAACGTTCACTGGTTTTATATGTGTGGCTGTTGGCTGTTAGATGTTCTAGTTCTGTGCTTGTGGTCTGAGACACCGATTGTCATAGACGCCCTAGTCCATTTTTCAGACACAATCACACGATTCACTTTTCACTTATTATTATCACTCGCCGTGTGCCGAGAATGAATGATTACAAACAATAAAATAACGGTAAACGGTAATAAATTCAGATTTGATTTATGTTTCTTTTGGCCTAACCTTTTCATAATCCGAATCAAGAATATTTTCTTCTCTAGTGTCAGAACTGTCAGATCTTATATTTGATTCTCTCGAATGTCATCCGAATAGCAGATCATTCGAAGTTCGTGTAGGGTCGTCGAAAGTAGATGGTTAAATATGGCCGATTTCCAGCGATAGATAGCTAACCGCGATCCTAGGCTTAGGGATATCTTGCTTTATAATATGCAAGCGGAAACTTAACTCGGAGTTAGGATTAACTGGCAGATAACTAACTATCCACTTAACCAGTATTTATAATATCGGCTGTTAAACTTATAGTGTTATTCGTTGGATCAAAATAGTTTTTCAAGATATTTTATAAAAAAAAGTTTTTTAAATTAATTTAAGAAGCCATTATTATCGATTATTATAAATCAGATAATTACATTATTTAATTTAAAGTTTCTATGAATTAAAACAAGAAAATAAATTACACTGATATTTCAAGAACAAACTGAAGGCTGGACCTAATCTTGTTAATTACCAAGATCTGACAAATTTCCTCCAAAATCTTCTAATCTCATTATTTTCTATTTATTATACTTATTGATATATTATTTTTGTAAAATAGAGAAGAGAACTCTCTAGATAAAGTTCTATGCTGTTTGTTCAAATCACTGTTCGGTGAAAATTTTAGCTTTCATTTTTTATGTATCTAAGTGCTTATTTAAGCTAAAGCTGTTTATATACTGAACATGTTACTGGATACAAAATTAATGTGACTGACAATAATACTAGTGAAATATATACTACCTAAATTATGTGTTTTTTTTTTTACTTGTAAATTGTAGTTACAGACTCATCAGACATTCAATCAAAAAGTTCTAACACCAGGAATCCTAACCTTCTTAGTTTAAAACTGAAAGAGTGTAATATTCTGTTGTTGCATGTCTTTTATTATCTATGATGAAATTATTTTCAGGGATAATATAATAAGTGGTACGATTATGACTGATTATCTAGACAAAGAGAAAAGGAATGAGATGGGAAACCGGACTATTATGGAAGAATGAAGAGGACGTGTTACCGACAAGTAAAAATTTGGCATTTCAAAGATTTCAGCTTTTGAAAAAGAAAAAATTTGCACAAGCATACTTGAATAAAATTGATGAATATTTGGAAAAAGTATATACAAGGAAACTAACAACAGAAGAAGTCAAAGAAACTCCAAAACGAACGTGGTATTTGTCACACTTCTCTGTAGAAAACCCAAATAAACCAAGAAAATTCCGTTTTGTCTTTGATGCGGCAGCAAAAACCGATGGAAAATGTCTTAATGATTTTTTGTTAAAGGGTCCTGATTTATAATATAATAATTCGATATTGAACATTCTTATAAAATTTAGAGATAAGAACATTGCATTTGCAGCTGATATTAAGGAAATGTTTTTAGAGAGATATTTTTACAGAAAATCGCCCACAGATGATTTAGATACTTATGTAATGACAGTTATGCTATTTGGTTCAGTTTCATCACTGTTTAGTGCTAAATATGTTAGGAATCTGAATTCTATGGAGTTTACAACAAAGTATCCAGCCAGCGGCTGTTGAAGCAATATTACACCAGCACTACATGGATGATTACTTAGATAGCACAGAAACTCCTGGAAAAGCTTGAAAATTAATAAATGAAGTAATAATGATTCACAAGATGGGAGGTTTTGAACTTCGTGGATGGATTTGTAATAATCAAGAAGTACTGAAGAAGATAGGAACAGAACTGAGAAGTGTAGAAACAATTAGAGACCCAATTGAGCAAAGAATATTAGAACTTACTTGGAAGCACAAAGAAGACATTCTAAGTTTATCGCTGAATTTTAATGAATTCGGAAAGTTATTTCAGGAGAAAAAATCTCAACAAAACGGGAATATTTAAGAGTTATGATGTCAATTTTTGACCACTTGGGATTTTTGGGATGTTTTGTTGTAAAGGCAAAAATTCTATTACAAGAGATTTGGAAATCGACCATAAAATGGGATGAGAAAATCACAAGTTCGCATTAAAAAAAATGGAAAAAATGGTTAAATGACTTGCATGAAGTGAAAAAATAAAAATACCAAGATGTTACAATTTGAACTATTTGTCTGTAAAAGGCATAATAATAGTATTGCACATATTTTGTGATGCAAATGAGCAAGCTTATGCGTCTATGGCTTACTTTAGATTTGAATCACTGGAAGGAATTCATCTAAGTTTTGTTATGTCAAAGAATCAAATATGCCCTATCAAACCAATAACGATACCCAAAAAAAGAGTTACAAGCAGCTCTGATGGCAACACGCTTAACAAAAGCTATTGAAGACTCCCATGCTTTGTAGGCTTCGATCGAATAAAAAATTCCCTCCGTTTATAGCACATAGAATAAGGGGAAATATTAGAAAATTCAAATGTCTCAAATTGGAGGTGGGTTCCGTCAAAACTAAATATCGCTGACGAAGCTACTAGAGATGAAAAAGAAGAAAGAATAAGACTAGTTCAATTTACCGTTTTTTCTATTTATAAAAGCATTTATTAATAGATAGTAAGTACTTTATTTATCAACTTCATAGAAAACTCAAAATAGTTTGTAAACTTGGTGGATAGTATATAAACCAACCAATGGTCCTAAGGCGTTTTTTCTTATCACAGCAGTTTCAAACCACTTCTATGGTTTCGAAACATATCATTTTCTTGTTAAACTAATGACGTCAGAATTGAGACAGGTTCAATGGTTTTAAAGCCGTTTCAAACCAGTGGAATCTCTACTTTTTAACAGTAAAACGTCAAAATAGAAAAAGATGGCTGCAATTCTAATCTACTCTACACAATTTCTATTAGAATGTTGATAATAATAAATATTGTGATGATGATTTCTAGTGAGAATGGTTTTAAAGCCGTTTCAAACCAGTGGAATCTCTACTTTTTAACAGTAAAACGTCAAAATAGAAAAAGATGGCTGCAATTCTAATCTACTCTACACAATTTCTATTAGAATGTTGATAATAATAAATATTGTGATGATGATTTCTAGTGAGAAATTTGTTTAAATTTTTGAATAGGTTGTATATTTTGAGTTAAGAGGTTGGACGTAATATACGTCAGTATATTATCCCCAATTTACAAACGGCAGGAATGTCAATTTCAACATTTTGAAATAGTTCATTTTTGTGATCATAAGATCAATGACGTAGTAGTTGAAATAGTTTTGAAATGTAATTGAAACTGCTGCAACAAGAAAATGCGCCTCTAGTTATTTTAGTTGAAAGATGAGTTTCCATCAAAATAACCAGACGTTTGGATAGTTTGCATACTATCCAGCTGGTCTACAAACTAGCTAAGTAAACACTTTAACCGTAACATAAATAACTTATCTGGTCTTTTCTAATGGTAGTGAACTCCAATTTGAATGAATTAGAAGGCAACCAGAGAAACATGCGTATCAATAGTCCTCGCTAACAGTAGAGTTCTCACAGATATGTGAGCTTTACTACAAACAATGTAGATGTTTTTAAGAATTGATTAAGTATATAGGGTGTCACAGACGCATAAGTGACATTTCAATTGTCAGACTTGTGCCCGTGCAATTTATTTTATTATTTTCTTAACATGGTTTTTACCTTTGAACATGAGACTCTTGTTCCAAAAAAATGCTTAGTTTGCATTTTACTCAGGCGAATGGGTTTTTTTTTTATACTTCCCAAAGAAAAAACGAGACCCTTCGGTTAAAGTCACTTTATTAATAATGACAAAAATATACCTTTCAATCAAAAGGGAAATCAAAGACAATTATTCAAAATTATTAGAAATATGTACTTAAATTTTATTAAAAAATCAACATGCCTCCAAACCCTAACTCTTCTTTCATCAGGCGCCTTTTTCAAATAATGATCACTTAATTTAATAATGCTGGTTTAGTATTCCAAGTGGTTTAAATGGCTTGCGAATGAAATTCCAGTGATTAATTTATTATTATTATTTGTTAAAATAGTTATTGGTTTAAATTTGGTGATTATTATATTTATGGGTTATTTGATGTGTTAACCAGATGTACGATTAAGGGTTAAATTTAAATTAAGTTTAATAAAGATGGTTACAACCTTTAGTAGTACTGGGGTGGTTCCAACGATGGTCCGGGTAAGGCTGGGTTTGCACTTTTTCTCCTGTTATTGAACTGTACACTCCACAATAATTATTAACTGGTTTCTTGATTCTTCAAAAGTGGACCGGGTTACCTACTACCCTCGTCCCATTCACCGTCGGCCAGTCTGCCTCGCTAGAGCGTTCTACCGCGTCTCCCCTTTACTCAGGGCTCACCCATCGGCTGTCGTCTTCTCCCCTTCTTCCCATCAGATGTTTTCTGACACCCCGATCGATATTTATTGTCTTTTACCAGATTTCCACCACACACAAGACTGCTTACAGATATTCACAGACACCTACCTAACGATCTTAAACTAACTTCATTTTTCTTAAAATATGGTCGGGTGCAGACTTGAGTTGAATTTATTTTTTATTTCTGAATTATATGACTGAATCATGACTTCAGTTGTGTTCGTCATAACTGCAAAATGGACACACCAAAATGTTCCTTATTAGGTGGACTAGTAGATGATATTTTTCGGTACCAATATGGTACAATTTGAAAAAAAATACTGTGTGTCCCCGGATAGGTGAAACGACTCTTATAAAAGACAAAAATTTTTTGATTTAGATTTTAATTTTTTGGGGTTCAACCCTGCTTGTCTAAAGAATAATTTCTAACAAAATTTTAGTTTTGAAAAATCAAGCATGCCTTGGAAATTTCCAAGAAACCGGTTTTTCTGATGAGTAAAGTGCCTTTTATGTGGCAAAAACGACAAAATGTTATTTGAAAAAGTTGTTCAGAATTAACATTTAGGTCCCTATACCAAATTTCAAAATCATAGATCAACTTTAATTTTATTCCGTGGTCCTGTCTTGTCTAGCGTAAAAGTCGTCTTGATGGATCCCTAGACGCGTTGTGATCATTGTCAACACCCCGATCCCTGCTCCCAAGAAAAATAAATAAATTTAAAAAAAAGAGAAGAGAAAAAAATACAAAAAAGAAAAAAAAAGATTTAAAAAAAATATAAAAAAATAATAAAAAAAATTAAAAAAAAAAATAATAAAAAAAATAAGAAGAAAAATAAGAAGAAAAAATCGCCCGTTGCATATATATCTTCACTTCATCAAACGTTGTAATCTTCTTTTGTAAGTGAGCCTGACTCGACCAAATCTTTCAAAAATTCCCCAGGTCAGGTCAGGTTTTGCGTTGAGTTGCCAAAAGTCTGTGGCTGATGGAGCGAGCGTTCCAATGCCAAAAATATCACATACATACATACAAACAACTTTAATTTTTTTTATTTATTTTTATGTTTTATTTCACAAATCAAAGAATTTCATTTTGTAACAATGACTGCCATGGAAAAACCAAATTGTACCCATAGCAATAGCAATTTGTCAATATCAGTCTTTGTTACAAATGAAATTCTTTGATTTGTGAAATAAACATAAAAATGTAAAAGATCAAAGTTGGCCTATGATTTTGAAATTTGGTATACCTATGGACCTAAATGTTGATTCAGAACTACTTTTTCAAATAACATTTTTTCGTATTTGCCACATAAAAGGCACTTTACTCACCAGAAAAACCGGTTTCTTGGAAATGTTTCATTATACTTTAAACCATTACATAAGCTACGAAGATACTGTGGACAAGCATTAGGAAACATTTCCGCAACGTGATATCAGAAATTTTGTCAAATGAAAATTACCCCAAGCGCACCAAGGGTCCTACAGAAGTGGTTGAATTAGACTTAATTCAACAGTGGGAAATGTTAAAAGAATATTTACCAGATGCCGATCCGGAATATTTAAGGAGAAAATGCGATGAAATTGGAAAAAGAAAGGAACTATTGGAGGAGTTCATCAATAATGCATTGGAACAACGAGATTATCCAAAACTAAAAGATTATTTAAGGAAACAACAATTATGCTCACAGATTAAGCAGTACACAGAAGATTTCAGTGTTAAAAAATTCCTGAAAATAATTCCAAACCCCAAAGAGGCTTTTAAAGACCCAAAAAGAATTGTAAAAATGGATCCTGAATCAATGTATTATGTCAACATATTCCTAAAAAATCATTTTTCAAGGTTGCCAGTAAGAGCAATAAGCAATGCATTTAACAAAAATGGCCACAGACTACTGCCAACATTTGAAGTCTTAGAAAAGGAACTTGAAGGACTTGCGATGAAAAGCAAGAGAAAATCAGTCCCCTAACCACGAATCTCTTAAATATTCCGTTGCTACAGGAAATTGCCTACATTCAGCATAAAGAGGACATTGAAACATACATTGCCGAAAAACAAAGAAAAAGGGCTTTAAAACGCCAGTTAGCTAAAGATAATGGTTTGCTGGTAACATGTCAATGCTGTTATGATGAAGAAGTAATGCCTAAGGATGATTTTAACTGTGATAAGGGTTGCAATTTCTGTAGAAACTGTCTTAAACGAAGCACCGAAATCACTTTTGCTGATGCAAAACTCGATTTTCCATGTTTGAGTAATTGTTCAGGAGAGTTTTCTTTACATACATTGCAGGAAGTTTTAGAGCCGAAACTGTTTTCAAAAATCGCGCAGAAGAAAGCTTTAAATGAAGTGAAAGCTGCTGGTCTTGAAGACTTGGAAATGTGTCCATTCTGTGATTCTGCTTCGATTCCGCCGGAAGGCACCCAAGGATTCCAGTGTTTGAATCCTGAATGCATGAAGGAGTCCTGTCGCCAGTGCAAGGAGACTTCACACATTCCACTCAAGTGTGAGGAAGTTGAACGTGATGATGAAGTGAAAGCTAGGACCTATATTGAAAACAAAATGACTGACGCTTTGCTGCGCGAATGTTATAAATGGAAATTAAAGTTTTACAAAGAGGAGGGCTGTAATAAAATGACTTGCAGCTGTGGTGCAACAATGTGCTATGTCTGTAAGCAACCTGTAACAAACTACAAACATTTCAATGGTTTAGGGGGTAGTAACCACCTGCAACAGCGACACAAATTCCCAGAATGCTCGTGATGTTTTGAAAGGAGCAGAGGAAGCGAAAGCTACAATTGGTGCCAAGGATAATCCAAATAAACTGAAGATTGACCCGACTGCAGATATTGAAAAACATTTTCAGGAAAGAGTTCCAAGGAATGCTTGATTTTTGAAAACTAAAATTTTGTTAGAAATTATTCTTTAGCCAAGCAGCATTCTTTCACCTATCCGGGGACACACGGTATATTATTCTTTCGATAAAAAGTTAGTTAACATCGTAAAATGCAAAAAACAAATTCATCTCCTAAAACCAAAATGGCGGCTTATTCACTAGGGTTAAGAGGTCGCATTTTTGGTATTAGACTCACAGTCGAACACCCACGCAAAATTCCGTTCTTTCCGCTTTGATTTAATAATCAAATCCTAATTTTACTGAACATAGCAGGCTTGAGTAGAAAAAAAAATTATTATTCATTTATTACTGAAGTTTTGATATGAAATAGACGAAAAATGTAACAAATCCCTAATCTCTTTCATCTCTTTCTTCTGTCTACCAATTTCATTGATGATTTGTTCAAAACGTTGTCTATTTTGATGTACCTCCAGTTTAATAAGATTTCTTATTTCTTCGATATATTGTTGAGTTTCATTTTTCTGAGCTACTTCTCTATTGGATACATTCACTATATTTGATGTTTCTTTACATTGTAACTCAGGTTTTTTCTTATTCAAATTAACAATGTCTTTGGCCGATTTTTCTTTCATATTAGAAAAGTGCCTTACATTGATACTGGAGTAATCTTTATTAAGGTTTCCTTCTATTTTTGTAAAACCATGTAAGTTTGTTGTCTGAGCATTTTTGGTTTGTGTTCCTACTTCACTAGCAACTTTATTAAAGTATATTGTGTTGTTAACGATTTTATTTTTCGTTTGTGTGCTTTTATTGGATGCTTGATGAAAAAGTGAAATTAATACTCGAAATTTATTTCTTATCATCTTAGGAATGGTTTGTTTTTTAGTAAACTTTTTATTATTTTTGCTTGCTTCTAGTTCTTTTGGACTTTCAGACTCGCTTGATTCATTTCTACTGTTTGCTGTTACTAAAATAGGAGTGCTCTTATAAAATAAGCTTTGTTCTGAGTTTTCACTGCCTATTTCACTCTGTAGTACAATAGTGCTCAAGTCACTCTCAGTGTCTTTACAGGATAAATTCTCTAATGACTTTGATGTTTCAACATTTTTTGAAACTTTGTGATTCTTCTCGTTTGTAATTAATTTCAGCGTTGTATCGCATTGTATGTTTTTCAAGGACATTCGTTCCCTTGGTGAAAGAGTTGATGTATCGTTTTTCTGCATTTCTGATGACCTGTTCTGTGATTTTGATTTTGTTCTTATGTCTTCTTTATGTGGAAATAAAATTTCTATTCCAGATTTCAAAGAACCACTTATTTTACAATTTTGATCATCTTCAATTTCACAAAATTTATTGTTTATTGGTTCTATTTTTTCAGTTCCCTCTGTTTGCTCAGTAGAATTAATTTTGCATTTTATTGTGTTGTCAAAAACGTCTTGGTTACTATTAGAGGCAGTCCAACTCTTCTTAGAATTTATTCCTTTCAGCGAACTTATAGAATTATAACTACTATGACAACTTCTGCCGACTCCCTGTGGTTGTATTGCTCCCCCAATTTCAGTCTCAATGTTTTTCCCGTTACTTGAATATTTGCAGTGCTTCACCACAATGCGTTTACTTTTCTCTTCAAAGTCCACACTATAGTCTATTTTCTGGTCTCCATCACCGATTTGTCGAATTGAACTTGTAAAGGATGGGTTAGTATTGAGGTACAAACATTCAACTTCATTTATATTTTCTTCGTTATACATGACTTATGAGCAGCCTATCACTGACTTGTTAACCAAAGTAATATCGATTTCATTTAATTGAACACTAATTCGTAGAATATATTTGGAATCAAATGATTACCAGAAATTTTCTTTATAAAATAATCACATGAAAATGTTGAAGTAGCTATTTAAGTTGACTTTTAATAATTAATATTACTGACATATTGTTGCATGGCAATGATTGAGTTTGAGTTGTTAATAATTTTTTTTTTATTGTTTATTTTTCAACTCCTGTATCTTCTACATACCGTGTGTTGTAAGTATAGAAAAGGTAACATAAACGTATGCTTTCACCAAAGGAACATTGAGGAACTTTTATGTTTCTGTTTCCTTTTTTCGAAAATGTTCCACAAAGTTTCTGAATATTCCACTCTGTTTCTGTTCCAATTTCAGATTGTTCCTTCTTGTCGCCGGTTTCCAATTCGAGCGGTAAACTTCAAAGGAAAATCAGCAACATAGGGAAACAGAAACAAGTTGCTGCTTGTCGCCGTCTCGGTGGAAACGAATAAGGAACATTATTCAGAAATTTTTTTAGTAAACTTTATGACACGTGCTGCGCCTAGTGTCTTGATGACTGTCTTGAACTTTGGAAGTGTAAAAAGAATGCTACCGTCTACTGCGTGGTCAAACGAATTAGTTGCTGAATTAATCGATAATTACAAGTTGCATGAGTGTTTGTGGAACGCAAAGAACATAAAATATAAATGCAGGAATACAAAACATGATGCGTGGGTCACACTGGCAGAAAAAACAGGAAAAAATGTAGCAGAAGTTAAGAGGAAAATGAAAAATATTTTTTGAAATTTTGAACACTACCATTGGTTATTCTTCCCGAGCATAAATCGTCTTTCTTGAGGACGCTAAGCAACTGTGCTACACCAAAGTCATCTCTTTCTTGCAGACTCGGCTTTACCCAGCATTTATGTTTTCTTTTCCGCCGCTTTTTGGTAGATAATTGGTTTCCACGTCAATGGAAACACCGGGTTCGGTGGAAACACGGTGTTGCTCTAAGTTGCTGTTGCCACAAACAACAAGCGACTTCCGGCGACTTAGTTGCTTCAGTGGAAACGATAAGTTTATGAATGTTCCTGAAAGTTTCTTGTTTATAGAAACAAGACGAAACTTGTGGCTACATAAAAGTTCCTCAATGTTCCTTTGGTGGAAACATACCTTTAGGATCGCATACTTATATGACATTTGTTTTCGACATATCGACGAACATGTTGCAGACACAACATCATGGCATTCAAAATGTCATAATAAAAATTTATTCACACGTAAGCTTCTGTATTGCCTCGGGGCGAATTACCGCATCCAGAAAACCATATCGAAAAACAGGACCATTCGAAAACGCTCTGTAAGTTGTTTTATTCGCCAAGGCTGGTTTACTTTAAATACAGTAACTTTAAAACAATATATGCAAGAACAACAATACTGAAATGCCACTGTCTTATCAAAGCGGTCATTCTGAGTTCATTATTGGTTCGCAGAGAGGACAGGTACGAGGACATACAGAGATCCAACAAAGTATAACAAAGTAGGTATTTTATCAACTATTATTGCCATTTTAAATAACATATTAATTATAAATAAATAAATAATAACAATAAGTTAAGTTATAGTCAGTATTTAAAATATTCCATGCAATTAAAATTGCTGCCAAAATTTTATATAAAGAGTTTTTAAAAGTTTCACATACAATACAATGAATAAGTGCAAAAAAATATAGCGGTTCATACCTTGTTGAAAATTAAAGAGGTTTTCCAAATTAAAATAAGGTCATTATTTACATCTGCGTATCCTACAGTTTCACTATGGCACTTACATAGGGATGGGAGACATACCTATAATAACACCAGGAAGGGATTCATTTGCTTTTGCTTTTGCAAACTCAAACGTAAGCGAAAAAAACGGCACTAAAAGTCGGTTTACCGGAGTCCGATCCTGTTTAGTACAGCGAATATCACATAATAAACATGCAAGGCCAGAGCGTGTCGAATGGGCGGAGTCATCATCAAGCGGCCGGAAACTTATTTCCCAACACCAACACCGGCCTAAGGCATCAAGTGCACTCAAACGAATCCGGACCATAATAGCGATCGATGTCACGATTTTTGGAATGCAAATGCAAAATTCAAAATAAAAATCGTGCTACTGTTTGTCTGGAAATGAGGTATTTTGAGAAAACAAAATTATTTTTTAAAATTTTGAACGTAATTCTTATCGGACACTGGTGGTCGAGTTTATTCACCTACCTTCCTGTCTAGCAGCGATGCAATGATGTGGCCACACTTTTCCGGTTGTCTGCTCCTGAGGTAGGTTGATGATGATGACACAACACGAACTAAGTACATTACAGGGTGATCAGTAACTCGCGCACTCCGAATACAGGCCGATATAGAGCCCATTAAAATTAAGGATATTCTACAAAAAAAAAAAAAAATATAGAATCCATTGGTTGGTTTTAAGTTACAGAGTTTCCCTCATCCGAGTTTAAAGCTAATTTTTTCAATAACCGTGATAAAAATTAATGATCAATTAATGTCTGGAATGGATACCATATAATTCATCAATTTTTTTTCACAAAATCTCTTTATAGAGGAATTGAGATTATTGTAAATTAATAACATACCTAAATCTGAACGAAATTTTAAGTTTGCAACCGCCTAAACTTAACTTAGAATATAAAAAGTTCAAATGCTTTCATTGCTACGGAAATAAAAATAATAAAAATACCATCTAACCCGAACTTATTCGCATGCTCAGCGCAGTGATGTCACTTTAATTTTTATAGAAACGATCATATCTTTGGAAAACAGAATTTACAACACTGCAGTAAGAAAATTTACCACTCTTAAAAAGTGAAGTTTACCACAGCATGCTCTGAGTGCACGAGTTACTGATCACCCTGTATATTAATTGAGAATTTAGAGAATTAATTTTAGTTTCACTTATAGTCGTCATGAGAGAGTCTTTTTTGTTCTTATCATTCGAAGCGCCCGGACGACGTCTCTTGCCGGTAGGGCTTGCGCACTCCCACCAGTGATAACAAAATGAGCGGTTCAAACATCATCTACTATTATTCTTGAAAATACCAGTGAAGCAAACTGCAGCATAGCATCACGAACAAAATGTAATAAGAAGAAAATAAACAAACAAAAAAAGAATGAAAGTGAATACACCCAAATATGATAAACCAACCCAAAAATTAATATATACAAAAAAATAAATATTTAGTGCTTCTGAGAGTGTGCAGCACGAATCTTGAATATATTCTTTTCCCTGAAAGTGAAGAAAAAATAGCAATGCGACTGTAGTGTCAAAAAGGCCTTAGTTGTGACCTTAATATTAGTTTGCAATGGCTGTTTTTAGCTTCTTACCCACCCAGCACCCCTATTTCGCTCCTCGGTCCCGAAAAAATTGATGGAACTTAAGACACGCAGATGTAAATATTTACCTAAAATAATTTTGATCATCATCAGGATAATCATCATTTCTCCTGCTGAGATAGTACCTTTAAAGAGGATGTCAAAGGAGTATTTTTAATTTTTTTTTTTCTTAAAAACCGAACAAGTTACAGAAATTAAATTAGCTATGCACAGTCTACTACTGAGAATACTCAGTTCACAATAGTTAATTTTCCCCTGCTGTTTTAAGGGGGTAGAGAAAGCAACTTTCAAAAATATAAAAATCTTCGAGAAAAAAATTTAAATTAAATTTAACATTTTTCACACTTATTCATTTACACCCTGTATAATTAATCATTTACAATAATTTAAAAGTAAAAAAGGAAGTTAAAACAAGTACTTCAAGTTCAGTCATGAATCTTTACGTTGGGTTTCGCTATCACCAATTAATTGCATTTCTTGTTTCCGTAAGTACCGGCAATCGTCAATGATAAAACTGAAAAAAAATAGATACGTAATACAATAATTATTATTACTACAATTAAAATGGATTACTACAATTAGAAAGTAAGTTCATAACTTTAGACAGTAGTAAATAAATACTGGCGATACACCCCCCCCCCTCACCTGAAAACCAGGATTATACATTTAATTTCACACCCCCGTGCATTGTTTGTGGATCCCGAGTAACACGTCAGACACGTGTTTCTACAATAAAACTAATGATATTTTTGGTAATTCTATAAGAAATTAACATTGAATGCAGCTTTTCGGAAAGAGAAGACTCTCCTCTAAGCTTTGAAAAATAATTTTGATAAAAATGTGAATTGATATAATTTTTTTATTTATTTATGTATTTATTTATATTTAATACTAACCACATACATCATGTATAGGGGGTGAATCAGTTTTTTGTAGCAGGTGTTCACTAACTTATAGTATACAGGTTGGGGTGCGACAAACGCTTCGGTCCGTGTAGCCTAAATCGTGCACGATTTAAATTGGGTCTTTACAGGGTTGCCTACAACTTAAAATTATTTTGGGCTAGTATGTCCCAAATGACATATCAAAGTTATGTTTTCTCAAATGGAATGCTCCTATGTTATTGCACTTTCAGATTATTTGAGAAGAAAAAATAAGATTGGCTTCTACAGTTCGTGTTTAAATTCAGAAGTTTGTGAGTTATAAACAAGTGAAAATCGTCATTTTTGAACTTCAAGGCCCTGTACCACGAAAACGGGTCAAGATAGAGAAAAACGGCTTACATGTCCCTATTTTAACTTTTTATGTACTATCCTATGATGTAGATAAAATGTTTATACAGGGTGTAAAAAAAACAAAGAACGTACAAATGTTTCTATACCTGATGGATATACCGGATGGTAAATAAAAAGTTGAAATAGGGACATGTAAACCGTTTTTCTGTATCTTGAGCCGTTTTCATTGTAAAGAGCCTTGAACTTCGAAAATGATGATTTTCACTTGTTTATAACTCACAAACTTCTTAATTTAAACACCAACTGTAAAAGCCAATCTTATTTTATCTTCTCAGAGAATCTAAAAATGCAATAAGATAGGAGCATTCCATTAAAAAAAAGATTATTAAATATTTTCGCCCTATTTTAAAAATTTGCAATTTAAAATCAGTAATTATCTGAAAACTTTTAATTTACGTTTGCATGTGCAACCAGCCCATAACTTTTAAATTGAAATTACATAAAACTAAAACGTTCAATTACTAATGGCAGATGAATAATAATTATGATTGACTGAAGCTGTCAAAAACCATGAAAAGTTACCTAACTTTGAATTTGAAAACAGCTCAGTGACACCAAGTCCTGCATGAGGGCGCTGTAAAAATTGTCGCTCGTTTTGAGAGAAAGTGTCCGGTATTAATATTTTAGCGTATTTGATAACACTAATTTGAACTAAAAATAATTTATTTATACACTTCAAATTTATTCTAAGAATTATTATTTGTTGGAAAAAACAAAACATAAAAAAATAGTGATCCATTTTCTAAGGGGAGTGTAGATATTGAAAAGAAAAAGAGAGTTCTGCACAAGTAATTTGAAGTATTAAAATAACAATGTCAATATACATACCTATAGAAAATGCAGATGATAGGTGCAGTTGATAAATGCCAAATGGCATGACAGTCGAAAGTCCAAAGTATTGGTGGCACATCCCACACCTCCAATAAAGTTACTATTCCTGATAAAGAGACAAACAAGGCGACTTTGTACACATAAGGCTGTCTGAACCTTTTCCAGGTGCTCCATCCAAACCACAAGATGGCAGTGATTGTGCCTGGGAACAAATTATAATAATAATAATTTATAATAATATAAAATATAACAGGATCTTATTATTTAATTATTTCTTGGGATTTAGGGACTAAGCAGTCCCGAAACGTTAAAACTTTTTATCAACATTAATAACTTAAAACTATCAAGCCGGAACCCGAATCGCAAGAAATAATCAAATAATAATATACTTTATCGGCAATTGGTTCAATGTACCAGGTGATTTTTTTGAAACTTGCCACTCCCCGAATTTATAGAAGTGCGATCTGAATAAAATTACTTTCTATTGATGTAAAAAAAAAATTATATAGAGTGTTCCTTTTGGCTCAGTAATGACGACATTGTTTATTTTTTTTAATAGGAGAGACTATAGGTATATTGTTAAATTTTGTGATTGTCTGAGAAATATGTTTCACCTTCATAAAAACTTCATGTTTGCTCAAGTTTGAATTTTCTGGATCTTAATCATTGAAATGCTTTTCTTAATGCGGATTTCTTCATCTAACAATATTATTTTTGTTATTTTGTCCTTTTGAAATTTAAAATGTCAAAAAATTAATATTTATATTTGTCAGTTTGAGAAAAATTGATCAGAGTAAAAAATTATCTTAGATCCCCTACTAAAACTTCAATTAGACAACAAGGCTGTCAATCAGCTGAGACAATTTGAGTGATTGGACAAATGTCAGTGTTTACTTAACCTCGATCAGCTGATATTGTCAATAGGGAGTTTTCATTTTTGTAAACCTAAAAACAAAACTTCATGGCCTACTAGTGCGTAAATAATATGTGAACGGTGTATACATCATAGGATTACCTATATAAAAAGTAAAAATAGGGACATGTAAGCCGTTTTTCGATATTTTGAGCCGTTTCCGATATACACTGTTCAAAATGGAAAATTGCGATTTTTATTTGTTTATAACAATTTAAACTGTACCTAACTGTAAAAACCATTCATACTGGATTTTCTCAGACAATCTAAAAATGTACCTACTTAATAATATACAGGTTATTTAAAAAAATAAACAATGTCGTCATTACTGAGCCAAGGAACAGCCTGTATAATATGTTTACCTTCAGATCACACTTCTATAAATCCAGGGGGTGGCAAGTTTTAAAAAAATCACCTGGATTAGAAAATACAATTTTCTAATATACAAGGTGTTTCTAAATGGAGTACCATAAATTGGAGGACTTGTAGATAAAGTTAAAAAAATACGAAAATGTATGAAAATTTTTTTTCGAAAAGGCTTTATTGATGAGATACAGGGTGTTAACACGTTGAGCACGGGTGTAGTGGAAAAAATGGAGGTCCACTAGACGGGGGTTCAATTTGGGCTTTTTCAGATATATACAGTGAGTTTTTTTTAAGTGTCCCCATAGGGATTTGCATGTTAACAAATTAGACCTAATGTTATTTGCTGTTTTTCTTTTTAAAACGGTTTATTTATTTAAGAAATCAATTCAATGAGCTAAGTAACTAATGTTTTATTCCTTTAAACTCCAAACTTGAACAAAATACAATAAAAATTAAAAGATTATCAAGAACAATTTTATTTAATATACGGTGTTCAAAATTGTCACCAAAAGCTGCTAAGCAGTATCATAAGCGATCATTGAAATTTCTACGAGTATTTTGCAGCATTCTGACGGTAACGGAATTACAAGCCTCTATGATTCTTTCTTTCAATTCTTCGACCGTTTCCAGGTTGCCCTCTTTTAAAATCATAAACCCTCGTTGCTAAGTAGCCCCACAAAAAGAAATCTAAGGTGAAAGATCTGGGCTTCTAGCAGGCCATTTGTAAGGACCGCGTCGACCAATCCAGCTATTTGGGAAGGTTTCATTCAAAAACTCTGTAACAATGATAGAGCTATGAGCTGGTGCACCATCCTGTTGAAATATTACTTCCCCAGGGAACCCTAAGTTTTCCAGTGCTGGACCAAGCTTGATTTGCAAAAGATATAAGTACTTAATTCCATCAAGATTGCCGTCAATAAAAAAGGTCCTATCAGTCGATTGCCTAATATCACAGCCCAGACATTTATTTTTTCGGGCCACTGGGAATGGATATTTTGTATTTTATAAGGATTTTCCCTTGCCCAAATACGGGTATTTTGTTTATTGACGCTCCCATTTAGAGTGAATGTGCTCTCGTCTGAAAATAATATCTTACTGGAAATGTTTGGATTTTGATTAATTTTTTCAATCCATAGTTCACAAAATTCCATTCTTGGAAAGTAATCACGTGGCAACAGTTTATGGATATTTCTGATTTTGTAGGACTTGTATTTCGCACTTTTTAACGCTTTAAAGCATCAGCTACTTCTTGAAATGCTGAAGCGTTCCGCAAGCTTATTCATAAGTGTAATGGAACCATCATTTTCTTCAACAGCTAAACTTACATCGACACTTGTGTTGTCTGTGACGACGGTAGGCTTCCTAGCTCGCTTTATGTGCCGAGGACACACACACCCATTTTTGTGAAAATTATTGTAAAACTTGAGAACTGTTTTTTTTATCGGGAATCGGACGATTTGGATAAGTCGCGGCAAAATTATTTACAATTTCTCTGCTGGAAACACCTTGAATGTATGCAGTTACCATTTCAATGCGTTCTGGTACAGTGTACACCGACATTTTTAATGAAAGTTACTTTGACAGTAATATTTATTTGTCATATGCACAACAATCTAGTTCAAAGCCAAATAACATGGAGTTTTTGTTTTACTGTGTAAATCCCTATGAGGACACTTAAAAAAAACTCACTGTATAGTCTGTATGAAGTATACTGTATGCTTTTTGTTTGAAAACAGCATTTTTTTGTCCAAAATTTTGAAAACATTTTTGAGGCATCACGTTGATGCCTCGCCGTCTTTAGCATAAAATTCTGTTCACTAAGACGGCGAGGCATCAACATGATGCCACATTATAAGCTATAGATTGGCTAATCCAAGAGGTTCTTTTCCGTGAATTCTCCGCTATCATTTTTTGTATGCACTGTAACTACCAAACATTTGCTTGCAAACACTAAATTGTACGTAATAACACTTATATCTCACACAGACCACCCATGCTGTTCTCTAAAATCAGTAAATCGAGTAGTATAATAAAAATCCAAGGACGGGTTGGCAGAAACTGTTCCTATAGACGGCTATCCTACATATTCCATGCATACAGCATTATAGTGAGACATCAGACTGAGCCACACCGTCCCGAAATCCTTTTCACGTGAGACACTCATAGATGTCTCGCCGGCCCGATGAACAATTCAGTGAGGCATCAATGTGATGCCTCGCCGTGCTCAACGTGTTAAAGAGTCGACCGACAGACCACTCTTTTGTTAATATTTGTTGAAACAATAACCCAACTGAGACAATTTTTTGTGTGTAACAACAAGTTATAAAGAGCAATAATCAGACAAATTTTCGGTTTATTTCAATAAGCCAGTGGCGTAGAAACAGGGGTCGTTTGACACTTTTCACTCTTTAAAAAAGTAAGGGCTAGGTTTTTTGATGTCTTATTACTTTTTTCTGAATCAACGGTCTTTTTACAATAAAAAAGCCATACTTGTTTAATTTGCCCAGAGGCGTCCGTTTTTGAGATATTTGCAATTTTGTGTCAAAAAAAAAAAAGGGGGATTTGAAAATTGTGAAGGTAGCTTTGAAATTTAAATAAACTAATTTTTGGACTTACTTGTCAGTTTGACATTTCATATCCGAAGTGAAAATTAAATAATATTTTTTGTCAAGAAAACTATTCAACACATAACAAAACATAAGTAATTGAACAAAACATACCTAACATAAAATTACCTAATGATTATCTAATATTGCTCGAAGTGTCCTCCGTTTGCACGTACACATGCATTTAAACGCTGCTCCAACGAAAACATTATTTTTGGTTGATTTGATAATCGTTCAAATGCATTTTTTTTTTTCTGACACAAAATTGCAAATATCTCAAAAACGGACGCCTCTGGGCAAATTAAACAAGTATGGCTTTTTTATTGTAAAAAGACCGTTGATTCAGAAAAAAGTAATAAGACATCAAAAAACCTAGCCCTTACTTTTTTAAAGAGTGAAAAGTGTCAAACGACCCCTGTTTCTACGCCACTGGCTTATTGAAATAAACCGAAAATTTGTCTGATTATTGCTCTTTATAACTTGTTGTTACACACAAAAAATTGTCTCAGTTGGGTTATTGTTTCAACAAATATTAACAAAAGAGTGGTCTGTCGGTCGACTCTTTAACACCCCTGTATCTCATCAATAAAGCCTTTTCGAAAAAAAAATTTCCTACATTTTCGTATTTTTTTAACTTTATCTACAAGTCTTCCAATTTATGGTACTCCATTTAGAAACACCTTGTAGATTTAGCTTTATCATGAGTAGGCCATTGTAGTCGTGCTACATTATAACCCCATCAGGTCAGCCTCTTTGAGGAAGCTGTCCTGACCTGACCTGACCATCTTGACTGTTGTAATGTATCCAGGTCCTACGGTGTGAGAAAGTCTCTCCCAAAGGTTTGTAATCTGGTCTTTCCCAAAGCGGGACACTCACATAGGATGTGTGTTGCTGTTTCGTCATCCTCCAAGCACAGGCGGAATTCAGCGGCGCAGTGCTGGACCACGTCCCAAGCCAGTTTTGTATTGTTGTTTTGACAATATCCGGTGATATGCCAAATGCTGGTTTTGGTCCAATAAATTTGGATTCGGCATTTTTCCTGAGCAGAGAGTCGGCAAGTTCGTTCTCTCCATATCCATCATGCCCCGGAATCCAAATCAGAGTTACTTCGCTGCTCTTTGCTAGAGCATTCAAGGTTAGTTGATGGTTCCAGACCAACTTGGACTTGCAGTGTCTGTAGCTACGGGCTTTTAGAGCCGCTTGGCTGTCTGAAAATATCTTTATTGATCAGCGCTGACAGTGCATCTTTTCCTGCAACTGCGCACAGAGCTTCTGTGGCATAGATTTCGGCCTGGAAAGTGGTTGCGTGAAAGCCCAGACTCAAGAAGACTCTCTTCTTCGAGCCAGCGCTACACAGCGCTCCAGTTCCTATGGATGTCTTAGATCCATCGGAGAACCAACTTAAATATGCTGCTATAGCAAATGACTGTTAATAGAACTACTGAATATTAATTCTGTTTTATTTTAAATTAAAGTTGTTTTAAATGTGAAAATATGTTACATTTGGCGCAGTCTAAAAGGAAATCCTATGTTCCATTGAAAAATATTGGAAATTTCAATTCCCAAGATGACTTGAACATATATCAAGAAGTTTTAGAGCAATATCTTGTTGCAAACAATGTTGAGAATGAAAGTAGAGTTTCGGTGTTACTAACGGTGATTGGATCTAGAGCATATAAGTCCCTGAGAGATCTATGCGACCCAGATAAGCCACACTCTAAAACTTTTGATCAACTGTGCAATATAAAGAAGCAATTTGCTCTGAAGAAGTCCTACTTTCGGAATAGAATTATTGAGTTTTATCAATTAACTCGGGATGGAGGCGAAACAATAATTAAAGATTGGTACATTCGTGTGAAGAAAGTAGCTAGCAGGTGTAGTTTTAAAGCGGCTTTAAATGAAGTCATTAAAGACAAGTTTGTCACAGGACTTCTACCAGGTATATATATATATATATATATAAAATATTGATAATTATAAAATATTGATAATTATGTTGGGATAGCAGCCAATTAAATGTATTACGAATATATATATATATATTCGTTTGAAATTACAAATTGCAGTCTTACGATTAACATGTTGTTTAGTTTATTAAATTACATATGATTGGTTTCGTCGATCATGGGGAAAAGAACGATCTGTAGGATATTCTGATGTGATGTTGACATCATGGTGAAGCATTTGCTTTGAGATATATAGTCTAGGGAAAACCCCATTAAAAAACCTAGACACACCATCCTGTTGAGATTGATTTGAAGTATTCCAATCACTTTGCAGCATCCGTCTGAGGTTATCTGGCTGTTAATGTAGATTTTGTTTACAAGAGCTTCAAATTCTGTAACCAGTCTATTGTTTCTGTGGAAATTTCACGAATTGCTTGAAAACCTCCAGAAAATTTGGTTGAAGGACATTCATTGACAATGTGATTGATGGATTCTTCAGGATGTCCGCAAATACAGGAAGCGCTTGGTATTAAATTCCATTTATGTAACATTGAATTACATCTACCGTGTCCTGTTCTTAAGCGATTTACTTGTACCCAGACTTTCCTTCTTATTTCAAAACCGTTGACTACTGATGAAGGATCTTCGATTAAAGTGTTGTTGAATAAAGAAACACTTTTATTTCGCCAATCATTTCTCCATTCATCTTCAATTTTAAATGGTCGATCCAGGTATGTTTCTAGCCACACATGTCTTCTTGATTTTAATCTCGTTGTTGGAAGATTATTCAGGTCCGATGTTATTGAAAAATCATCTGGAAATGTTCGGTATTTATTCATGATTTTATGTGTTGCTTGTTGTCTTCGGAGATTAGATGGAGCAATATTTGACAAAACAGGTAACCAAGGGATCGGAGTTGAGGAAATTGTTCCAGTAATAATTCGTAATGTTTGGTTCAGTTGAATATCCACTTTTGATTGATGTACACTGTTGAGCCATACTGGTGCACAATATTCCGCTGTTGAATAAACAAGTGCAAGAGCTGATGTGCGAATTGTTTTTGCATTGGCTCCCCAAGTTGCAAGATAGCACCAGGTGCTATCCAAGAACATCTCTGTGAGGAAGAAGTCAACAAAACGTTGGATGAGTTGCTTCAATTAGCTTTGAATAAAGAGTCAGCAGTAGGAAGAAGATAAACAGCGATACCAGTAAACAAGGTAGTTGCAAGGAAGTACCCGGTTCACAGGAATAAGCCAGCTCAGTCGGTTGCAGACAACAGTAAGAAGGTTGTAACGCTGTAACGCTTGTGGCAAAACTAACCATAATTTTGCTACTTGTAAAATAAATATAAATGTAGGATTATAATTTTAATTATTGCTTCAAGATGGATCATGGTACGAAGTATCCCCCAACGAAGGGGGTCTCCCCCTGGGCAATTTAAAAAAAATAAGACTCTTAAATACAAAAATATCGTATTCTTTGAGTTATTTTTTTCCAAGAAATAAACAATAATTTTATTTTCGATTGTTCCTCATAAGTCGTTGCAATATTTTAAATATTTTTGATCCCAACACTTGAATGCTTGTTAGGGCGTGTTTCCCGAAGTATACAACTTACAGAGATTCAAGGCCAACGTGAATCGATATCTCCGCTCATGCACCGCTCCCAGAGCGTCATAGGGATTTCCCTGCAGTGCATGTGCATTTTCAATAATAAAAAAAAAATTGACCACTTTTGTAATAAATTTTACAGTTGAAAAAGCAGTGAAAGCCTGCAAGCCTTTCAAATCGCCAGAAGATGACGGCATATTTCCGGCCTTACTACAAAAGGGTTTAGAGATATTGATGCCATCTCTAATTAAGATATTTAGAGCTAGCCTGGCATGGAATTACATACCATACGGCTGGTCGGCGACCGAAGGTGAGTCGCACAGTATCACACCCAAAGTCATTCAGACCCATTAGCCTAATCTCTTTTTTACTAAAAGTCTGGAAAGAGTGCTGGATACGTACATCAGGGGGAGTGCGTTTAATAGCCGCCCACTGAATGCGGCGCAGTATGCCTACTAAACTGTAAAGTCGACTGATCTTTCTCTCAACAACCTTGTGAAAGATCACCAGGTCTCTAAACAAAAAAGAGACTGCGGTGGCTGCCTTCCTCAACATAGAAGGAGCGTTAAACAACGCACGACCAGAATTCCTCTATAAGGCAGTTGTCTCAAGAGGGGTCCCATCAGTCATAAGTAGCTGGATCCGCAATATTCTTTTTTGGAATGATACTTTTTTAAATAAAATGAAAAAAGCGGAGCGATTTTTTACTGATTTTCAAAACTAGTTAGCTGTGTTTGTTCACTGATGTCTATCAAATCTATGACATGTCAATAATACATAATTGAAATCTTGACCTAAGACTGCCTTTTTTATAATAATTATTACTAAAATTAACCCTTTCACTACCAGGAGATTTCCTGGTGGCAAAAAAAATTTTTTTCATAAGACTTTAGTTCCATTAGATCTTAGATCATAGAAATGGGAAAATATTTTTTTTTTTTTTTTTTGAACATTTCCTTGATGGAAAAAAAAATTGTCCACGATCATGTAAAAATTGAGTGAACTATCATTTTCAGTTTTTTAGTTGGCTTATTTATAAATTTGTTTCGACACGTTTTGGATGATTTTTTTTTATGCAAAGAATCTAAATTCGTTTATAAAAACTTTATTAAACATAACATTCAATATCCATTTGAAAAAATAAAAATAATACAATTTTACAAAATAACAAAAAAAAAACAAATAAAAAAAAAAGAAAATTAACTCATGTAGGTACACCGATTTTTCTCCAGTAGGTCTTTAGTGGCTTTGTCACATTTAAATGATACACCTGTAAAAAATATAGATATTTTTGAAGATATAAGTAGCTGAAGCTTTTTAGACATAACTAAATTCACATTACTTTCAATATACCTACTCCATGTAATGAAGTGCTACAAATTATCCTCTCACTCTGTTTGTTCATGATCATGGACAACATAAATTACCTTTGAATCTATTTGTACATGATCATGGACATTCATGAATGTGATGATATATAATTGGTTTTTCTACACATATGGTTGAAATAATCAATTATTACTTTGGTTTAACAATCATAAAGTCGATTAAAGTCATAAAATTAAATAGAACTAATATAAAAATAGGAAAAAAAAGATAAATATTGAGAGCAACTTACCTGATAAAGCACTAGCAAACTCGGCCATGTTTATTTTTGAGGAAACTCATCAATATAACTCACAGATGGCGTTGATACTGCGAGAAATGAATAAATAGATGTCCAAGATCATGTACAAATTGAGATTGGTTAGTGTATTTGATTTTCTTTCTCTTTATCAGTCTCTAAATATTATGTACATGATCATGGACATCAGTAGTGAAAGGGTTAAGAGAAGAATACACGACTTGCATAAAGCAATTTATTAATAAGATAAGAAGTAATAAAATCTAAAGCAAAAGTTCAAACTGTCGCCCAGAAGCTTCTAATGACCCAATCTTTCATGAAAATTCTGCTGAACATTCTGTAACTGGTAATTTAGTAGAATGGAATATAATGCACTTTTATTTTAGAATCCAGTAGACACAATACCACATATTGAAAAAGTAAATACGTACAATGTAAAATACAGGGGTTCTAGCTGGCTATTTCAATTCATAAACCGACCAATCCATTCGACACACTGCTTAAGCAATGGGTAACTTCACGAATTTTGTTCATTTGGATTTTTATTAATTCTTTCCCTCCAAAATTCTCGGAATTCCATTCTCGAATAAAGGTATCTTTCTAAAAGTTTCTGTGAGTTATGGACTTTGTTGCTTTTAAATTTTTCCTTTTTTAACGCCTTGTAACAGCTGCTTTTAGATACTCCCAGTTGATTTGATATTTTTGACAAACTACTTGAATTCTGTTCTTCTACCACTAAGCAAACATCTTTAATGAGAACTTCGGTTACAATACTCCACTAAGCAAACATCTTTACTGAGAACTTCGGTTACAGTACTGTTGTTCTTGGTTTTTAAGCTGGTGTTCAAAGTTTAAAGAACCATTATTTAAGAAACTATTGTAATACCTCAAAATACTAGAATAGGCCTGCTAGGAAATTGAACAGCAAAATTATCACGAACTTCTCTACACGAAAGACCTCTTATGTAAAAAATCACCATACCCATACCTTTTCTTCAGTAGGTAGGTACTTATAAACTTCTGTAATTTTTTCCTGTTCTATTTTGATGATTTATAACTGATTTATTGGCTGTTAAACAATCATGTATTGTTGAAATGTCAAAGATGTGATAGACGCATATATCTATTACTCCTATATTATAGCCAGCTTGAGAGAGAGGCTTGTCGCCGACAGTAGAGTGCAGACGATCGTTTCACAGTCTTGGATATTTACCTATGTAATCGTGGTTTGCCTACCTCGACCTAAGACGGCGACACTGGACGTCTCGGGAATAAATAATTGGTTACAGCTGACTGGGGCCGCGCACTGGTTCCATATTG
Source organism: Malachius bipustulatus (assembly GCA_910589415.1). NCBI lineage: Eukaryota > Metazoa > Arthropoda > Insecta > Coleoptera > Melyridae > Malachius > Malachius bipustulatus. The sequence continues at coordinate 42,351,389 of OU342635.1, read as the reverse complement.
TGCATATGTGCATATGATTCCACCATTTCCACTTATTGTTCGATATGTCAGTGATACAGTTACGTAAATAATAATTACTCCAAATATTTTGAAGTAAAGTCAAGCAAAGTATGTAACTAAAATGGATTTTAAATGCTATTTATGCAAATGCCCCCCCCCCCCCCCGACAAGGTGAAAAAATCTCATTGCACAGGTAAGCACATAAAAGCACTGGTGATTTCCATCATATATTTTGTATCTACATCATGTTGAAATAATCGTCTGAATCGTCAATTTCTAAACAATTTCGCGAAGGTTCGGTTTATGGCAATATTATAGGAATACTTTTTTTTAGGTTTCCAGATCCTGAGACACACCCCCACACCTACGATCAATGGCTTGCTGCGTGTGACCTAAAGGATAAACGGGATGGCGTCATGGGAATGCGAATTTATCATCCCATTTTGAAGAACATGATAAGATCATAGATTATGTGTTAACACAACTCAAACTGGGAGCGGCTCCATCCAGCAAAAAAATAGTGATGGTAAGAACCTTTTTTCGACAGCAGTAATAATTATCGACAATTTTTGTTCACTTGAAATAACTAACACTGTTTAGGTGTCGTGTAGGTACCGTAATGTGAGTTATTAAAAAAAATACTGTAAGCGCTATGTTTTATAATTTTTATTAAGTGACTTCAAACTATTACAGAAGGCCCTACTCCTCATCCACATATCGAGCAGTCATCGAACTTGATATCTGCGAAATTATTGGAAACCGCTGAAAAAGTTGTTGTTACACATGACAGCTGCAGCACTCCGAAAAGAACATTGGATACAACAGTAGTAGCATAAAAAGGTAATAAAATTGAGTATTGAATAGAAATGAAATCTACAAATTCATTACCTATATCTAGAACTCAATAATTATGAGTAAATTTTAATTACAACCTGTTCGGGATTTGAAAGTCGATACATTTCAGAGATAAGGACAACGGATGTGGCAAGCCCTCGCAGTGCGTCATGAATCATAAGGTTTGTTAAAGAAGAAAATCGAAGAAAAACTGCAAAAATTAAGACTTTACTGACCACCAAACGACAGAAACGTGTGACTTCATTGGAAGGTGTCTTTCTCAGCTGTCAGAAAAAAAAAGGAATGATCTCTGAATCTCTGCAGAAAATACGATTTTGGTGAATTTCCTTGAAGCATTCTTATAAGAAAAATAGGAAGAGGTATTTCCACCTACCTGAAATTTGTAAATTTGCACAACTTGTACTCCCATGGGTTTGTTACTTGCAGTTCACAATTGATACTGATATTTTAATTTTAGAAACCTTATTAATTTTGTAAGTAAAATAATTCAAATTGAAATATGCAAGAATTATATATTTTAATTTTTTGTGTCCTTTGAAATCGGAAGGGTCGTATTTGAAACTCCAAAATTTCAGTAATTTCTTGTGAATATCAAACATTGAAAAATCTAACACTACAATTTGTCTAGAATAAAAATTTTGATTTGAACAGTGGGTGGCTTGTCTGGGTATTTGGGCAGTTAGATGCTATGTGGCCAGCCTGTTTGCATATGAAACATTCCATCTTGTCTGTAGACAGGAACACTCGATGTCCGTTATTATCAAATATCACAACGAGGGAAGTTTGAAGCTCGTAATTATCAGACGGAGGAATGATATATTCTTGTCTTCTAAAGGAGAGAATGTGACCATATTCTTCTCCTGGCATGCCAGCCCTAAGGAATGTGATTGGAGAAGCGAGCTGTAGGCCTAGGTCCTGTAGAGCTGTTTTAATAAGATCGTGGGGTATGGAAGGGCATACGTTGGAGATAACAATTCGTTTGGCTGGAGTGATTAGTCTTCTTATTGTAAGGTCCATGCCTGCTACGTGGACTGTGGGATTATTTCTAATTAGCTGGTCTACAAGTTCAGTATTAGTAAGGTAAATACATATTCTGTTATTAGACATTCTGGATGCGAAGGATATGTTTTTGGGCCCTATTATGTCTCCAACAGATTTCACGTAATCGAATAATTTCAGACTGGGATCCGCTGAATGGAAAATGATCGCTTGATCCTTTTTTGGGAACGTAGGTTTTGGTGTTTGCTTTGCTTGGCAGCTGCGACGTAGGAGGTGGTTGGATTTTGATTAGTGTTTGCAGACATTATGGAGTCATTTATTGTGGTAGAGCGGTTTGTGTTATTGTTGCCCTTGTAGTCAAAGGCAACGCCTGGGGGACGATCTTCAATGGTGGGAGTCTTGTTTACTTCTTGTTAGCAGCAACCAGATATATATCATGGTGTAATACTGGTTGCCTATACGGAAATTTGGCCGGCGCGGGGCTTAATGCCGGGTGCATTCTATCTTATCAGTTTTTTTTTTACTGGTAACTCAGATAGCAGGCAGTTTCATTAAATTGTAGGACTAGACAATATGAATTGGCTAATAGTAATATGTTCACGTACCAGGATTGGTTAGGTATTAGCGGCAAATAGAACTCGTCACTGTGGTCTGATTATGGGACAAAACACGGTAAAAAACTTTTATTATTTCCCTAGTTAATCTAAGGTAAGAACACTGAAGACGGAGCGATATGACTCGACTCGTATCTCTCCAACTAAGTTATCCCATTAGATTTTTAAACACCAAATATTTTCACGTTTTGACTCTCTTGATATCTTGATACATATCACTGTAGTTGAGCAGTAGTTAACTTCTGAATAAATGTCGCGATATATTGAAGGTCATGAATAGAGTAATTTAATAATAAAAGAAAAACTAAAATCTAAGAATAAAAAAGCAAAATTCTTTTATAAGATATAAAAATTCAGTAATTTCTATTTAAATATAAACATGCATTGCGAATTTATATTTTGGAAACGGGACATTTTATGACCAGATAGAAATGTCAGATGTAACCGCAGTTTTACTGAGCTTCTCTTGCCGAGAAATAGTAAATTCTACTAAGGTTGGATGTTCCAATTTTGAAATAAAATCCTAGTTTTTGTGGATTTTTTTTCAAGCAAATAACTATATTTTGGAAATAAACTTAAGCTGGTTGACTTGGGGTCTCAGTGAAACAGAAATGAAAACAGAGACTTCACTCACCTACAGTAATATTAACTTGCATGTTATATCCATAATCAAATTTCGTACTCAAATACATCACATGATTTGTATAAAAGGCTACAAAGAAAGTAGTCATCATGATTGTAGCAAACCGTGGAAGAACATTTCTTGTTAATCTGCAAAAAATAGACTAATTAATTCAACTAGAATTATTGAGATGTTGATTTAATTAAAATGACTGATAAAATGAAGTTTTTCTTGGAATTCACAAACATAAAAGTAATAATTTTTATTCAGGTGGTCTGTGAAGTGGATTTTTTTACCTAACAATTGCACAATAAAAATTCATCAGCACCATTGCAAAAGCACATGTGTAATCCATGAATTCTGTTAAGACAGTATCTCGGGAATGGAATATTGTTGACCAAATCCATGTATTACAGCACACCTGAAACGAATCGTGTTTTAATCTTCAAGAAAAAAGTCTTCAAGATTCTAATAATAAGTATGTACGTACAGCAAAATACAACCACCACAAAATATACAATGGACTATCTGATCGGACCTCTTTTCTGAATTTTTGTATCATTTTTATGTGAGCATATAAGTTTAAAAGTGAGAATATTGCAGAGGCTGGTTCTTGGATTCCGAGTATTCTTATAAAAGGCCACTGAAACAATAGTTTTATTATTACTCAAAAATTTATTTAACCTTTTAGAATAATAAATAATCATCTATTTATTTCTTACATCAGAAATATAATAATCATAAATATGTCGACTCTTTTGTATAGGCGGATGGACTTTTGGCTAGATCTCATCTTAACTGACAATAATAATTATTGCCCTTCTTAAGAGATAATAATTATTATTTAAATTCGCACAAGAGATATAGAGAGATGGTTGGTCTTTATATTATAACTAAACACAGGAGCTTGTAACTCCGCTGTTTCAAAAATAAGTAGGTAGTAAGAGAATTTTTTGAATAATTTGCAAAATATTGCAGTTATATGTTTTAATTTTCATGTGATGTCCCAATGAAAATAAGTCTATGCTGAATGTTTTAAATGATCTACTACAAACCCCCCCCCCCCCCCTATCAGTGCCAAAACTTTTAATTACTTTTATCATTAAAAGTGGTTAAAATAGTTCTACTTCAATTAAAAATTGGCGGAAAAGGTAACTTTTTCCTGAACATATTTGTGAGAATGTAACGAACAACATGTAAAAAGTTACCAACAGTAAAGCCATGGCATAATAATTATTTATTTAACAAGTTAGTTGCAAAATTCTATTGTTAATGGAATACCTAAAAAATCCCTTTTAATTTAATTATTCACATTCGAAAGAATAGTCAATTTTACATAAAAAAATGTAAATGAAGTTTTTTTCTAAAATGAAAAGCTGCAGAATTTTTTTTTCCTGCGTAATTTTCCTGCAATAAGCGACCATGACATTGTAGGTATTCAAATAAGAATGCATGTGAAAATGAAGAAAAAAAATACCATGTTTTATAGAGATTTGCATGAGTTATAAATCGATGGATAAAATTGCTGTAGAACTGGTTGGTGAAGAGTGGAACTACACATCTACTGATGTTGATGTCATATACGCAGATTTTCGGGGGATAATTGAGGCTGCTATCAACAGAGTGGCACCAAAGAAAACAAGAAGAGTTCAGAATAAACCTTGGATCCAAAGGAATAAACTGGTTGCGATGATTTGGTCAGATTACGAATAAAATATTGACAAATGCAAAAGAAATGGCAAGAAAATGTGGCACACATTAAAAGAACTGGTCAACAATAAACGGGAAGAGATTGATTTCTTGAACATATTGTCCTCGATATTGTCCATAAGTTGTTCCATGAAAAGTGTTGAAGATGATTTTAACGATTTTTTGCAGATTTAAGTGAAATTTCCAACGGTATTGAGTATAAGCCCTGGGATTCCAAAATGCAACAGGTAAATCATATTCACTTTACTAAATTCGAAGCTGTAAGGCTTCCAGAAATGAGAAAAATTGTCAATCAATTAAAATCAAAAAGTACCAGCGATGATTTACTGAGTGTTAATTTAGTCAAAAAGTTATTCGATGTTGTTGGATACCCACTACTTTATTTAATAAATACATCTCTGACCACTGGATGACTACCAGAGGAATTAAAGACCAGTGTGATTGTGCCAGTCTCAAATCAATTTGATGCCAGTAAAAGATAAAACCAGTAAAAGATAAAATAATTGAACACATAGTATGTTGTCAGTTGAAAAAATATTTTGAGAAGAACATGGTTGGACAGTCGAGTTTTCGAAGTGCCCATTCTACAGAATCGGCTCTGCAGTATGTGACTGCCAAGTGAAGACAGGACATAAGATGGTAGAATGGTGCTCAGTGTATTTGTTGACCTAAAACGGGCGTTTGAGACAATGGATCGCGAAATTCTTATTTAGAAGTTACAATTGTACGGTGTTGGTTCAGTTGTGCTGAGATGGTTAGGAGACTATGTGAGTTGCAGATATCATAAAACTGGGATAGATAATAAGTTGTCGGCTGAGAGAAAAAGTTTATGAGGGGGTCCCGCAGGGTAGTGTTCTGGACCCCTCTTATTCATAATATGTATATGTAAATGATATTCACAGTGTGCTTGAGAAATCTTTTGTAAACCTTTTCGCTGATGACACCTTGGTATCGGTCTCTAGGGATCAGTTTGATGATGTTACAAATGTTCTAAACGAAGACCTTGAAAAATTGCATGACTGGATTTGTAAAAATAAGTTAAAATTAGGTAAATGCAGATAAAACAAAATGCCTAGGCACAAAGGCAAACTGATTCAATTATTGGACTGGTTCCGGAGTTTAGGTATTTGAGTGTCGTTATAGACGCGCAGCTGAGTTTCTTGAGCCAGATTAGTTATCAAATCAAGAAGGTGGCAAAGAAGATTGGTTTCTTCAGTAGGGAATCCAAGCATTTGTCTATGTTGGTTTATAATACCATAGTCCTGCCTCATTTTAGTTACTGTTCCTCACCTCTAATAGATCAAAGGAAAAAATGGGAAACTTCAAATACAACAAAATAAAGCTATGCGTATAATTTTGAATTGTGGTAGGTATACCCCTATAAAGGACATGCTGAGGGAGCTTGACTGACTATCTGTCGAGCAGATTATTGTTGGAGCTAATTTGGAGTTGGTATTTATGATAGATCCGAGCAGTTGCCTCAGTATCTTCGTTTGTTTCTCCAGACGGACAGGATGTACTGGGATACAATATTCGAACTGGTAATAACATTAGTATACCGTATGCTAAAACCACCTCCTTGCAAAGAACTTTATTATATGAGGTACACGGTACACAGACTGTTGTAAAGAATGTTGAGAAAGACTGTTAATTTAAAACAAAAATTGTATCCTAGGCTCGTTACCGAGATATTAGGGTGCCTTTTTCTAAAATTTAAATCAAAATGGCAGTCAAATTTGAACACATTTCACTGCAAAACACATCATTTCACATAACTATTATGATGGAGTTTGTTTTTATTTATTTTTATTATCAGTAATGGAATTAAAGGCATTCAAATTTTACCTATTCTTTGATAGTGGGGTAGATCTAAATTTCAAAACGACACTCGTTTTTTTTTTCGTCAACTTAGTGGACCACTCTTGTTATGTGGCCGATTTGCCGCAAGTCTCCGAGGTAAAGAAGGAGGAGAAACCCATGTATAAAAACGGGGGAAAACGATTTTTTGTCCCTAGGTTAGCTGTGGGTCGTCGAGCAAAAAAAAATTCCGGTAAAAACCGAGATCTCGCCAGAGCACACAACCTGGTGTGGCGCAATCGCGAATCCGTAATCCCCTACGCCCACCCCTATACATGGTTTGCTTTCGGTAATATGTGACACACATAGTCTGCTTGTAGGTACATCGATGAAAAACAATAATTGGTAATACTGATAGGGCAGAACAAGAATTAGTTGGCACTTTTTTGGTTTCCAGAGATGCAAGTAATCTATTTTTAAGTATTTCTTCGCCCTGTTATTTATTTGTAAACTGATTTTATTTTCACCTGACCTGATCTTTTTCTTGGGAGGAGGGGAATAAAACCCCTCCATCTTCTTAATCCGGCCATGATATGCCCGCATAGGGCTCCCTTCATGGCCGGACCGTTGTATCCTTTCTATCTGGCAAGTTTCCATTCTTCTTTGCACTTTGCTCTCATTATCCTACTCAGGTATTTCGTTATAATCCTCCACCTTGCCTGTGAACTGACCATCAGTTTTGTCATGTTTTTTGGGCTCCGAGTTCGTTCCTTTCATCCTCCCATCTCTCACACTCAAAGATTGTGTGCTGTGGAGTGTCTCTCTCTATAGTAGTCACAGCTGTCATCTTGTCTCTTATTTAATTTCTTTAAGTAGGCGCCAAATTACCCATGTCCTGCCATCGCTTGTGTTCTGTGTGGAGTAGTGATTCAGGTATCCCACTCCGAACCTGACCTGACTTTCTAGCCGTTCTCTCACTATGGAATGTCAACGTCCAGGCATATGCTGATGGTCAGCCTTTAGTCATTTTGATCAAAAGAAGATCTGAAGCGACTATTTCCAGGCTCCTACAGAAAGTACATACACGATGTGACTTACTACTTGTGCAAGAGGGAACCCATGTCAGTCAACCCTCCCAAAACTGTCATATTACATACCATTTTTCAGAATGAGAATGTTGGACGGTCTAACCAACTTTTCTGGGAGCAACCATTCCATTTGCAGAGAAAGCTGAGTACCTAGTTGGATGACTCCTTGTTTGATGAAAGCTTTTTTGGAACTCCCATCTGGAAAAAGTTATATGTACTACACAGAGCCAAACTATCCTTGTGGACCTGTAAAAGGATCTGTGGCGAAACACGGGGAATTGGACCCAAACAAATATACTGACTTTAAGTAAAGGTCGTCGTAAGACCTCTGATTGTGTGTGGCAGTACCGCTTGTTGCAACATCAACATTTTGTAAAATGAATTGGTGTTCCAATAGTGTTCGATACTTGGAAGTATACATGGTCCCATATGCAGCAACAAGCCAAGAAAGACTTTCAATTCTGAAGTTTCAACTTCGGCTCAACTAGCCAGTCGTGAAGACCTTCTTATGGTTCCTTGCTTTTCAATTTCTTAATTAGCATACAGGTTCGTTTGAACAACAATGAGATTCAAAAAATCTTCTGTAAAAAAAAACGTCTACAAGATTTTCAATGGTTGGGTTGTCGTGGTCAAATGTTAAGCCAGGATTTTCTTCAAACTCAAGATGAGGTGGCTCTTGTTCAATTTGACACCAAGAAACAATGGATTGATTAGACACTGTGACTTGACTGCGATCTTGAACCTGATGGCTCATAATCTACATCCATATCTGAAATGTGTAATGTGCAAATATGTACAAAATATATGAACTATTGAGATCATTGTTATGGTACAAACTGCGTTGTTGTCTTTGATTGATATGACAAAACACATTTTTCGACCAAGAAGGTAGCTGCCAGCTGCAAAAACTACGTTCCAAACAAGACCGTGTTGTTGATCTCATAAATTTAGATACAGCTGTTCCCTTCACACAGAAGGAGTTTTTGAGAAGTAATGAAAACAATAAAAAAATTATTTACTCTGCTAAAGAGTTTCTTTCAAAAAACAGAAGCGAAAGTTTTCCACGCCGAAAGAGATCTGATGTTTTAGTTTGCTTGACAGCTATAGAGCTATTTTCCAAGGCATGAGCTAATAACCCTTGTTTCAGAAGACACTGATATATTTTCTTGGCACTTCACCAATGTAAGAAAAGTAACTTGTACATACTGTGTCCTGGAAAGTCCGGAATAAATGACAGAGTTACAAATAAGTTTATCGGAATTACAAAATTACCTTGGTCCAGCCTAAAGAAAGAATTTTGTTTTTGCATGCAATTTCGGGATGCGACACAACGTCGTTTTTCTATAACAAAAATCTATTCTAAGGAAGAATCCTCAAATGTTTGAAGCACTTACTTCATTTTATGCCAAAGATGCTTTAAAGCTAAAAATTATCAAATTCGGTAAATACTTTTTAATCAAATTATACAATGCCAAAAATACTTCAAGCCTAAATAAATTTTGCTGCTTTATGTATCATAGAATCTCTCCAGGCAGGTCAGGTCAGGTCAGTTAAATTTAGCCATGCTGCTTCACACATAAAAATCAGCAGAACAACATCTACTTAGAGTTTATTATCAGATAAATAAATAAAATGCATTTAAAAATTAAAAACAGACTTGAATTTTGGTATTTTAGGGTTCAAGAATGTCTTGGTAATTAATCGCTTGGATCCTGCAGCCTGGGGTTGGATCATTGAATAAAGAAGAAAAAGGAAGGAGCATATGATCGATTTCACGTGTTATCCTAGGGAACCAACTCAGCCACATTGCTCAACCAGAGATGACTCATAATCATTCATGGATTCTGACCTCTGACGTGTCCTGTGTTTCACTCTTGGGTTTTTTTTGTGTTTAATTGTAGTATATTTTGTTGTAAAACGTTAAAGTGTGATGCAATATTTTATAGTTATATAATATAATATAGGTTAGTGAAGTTACTGGCGTTTAATCAGCTTTAAAAACTGAAGCAGCCGCCATATTGCTAAACCATCCCGTTCAACGTCAAATCCACACATGCTCCTTCCTTTTTCTTCTTAATTCAATGGGTTGGATAAAAAGCGACAATGGGACCTAATTCCAAACAAAACAACACAAGAAATAGCACCCCTCGATTTACTAAACCAAATTTTTGTAACTGCAAAGAGAGTGCTTGTGGATGAAATTGTTCATGTAAAAACGTGGGAATTAAGTGTTCCCCAAAGTGTTAGTAGAAGAAGAGGAAATTACTGACTTTCTATAAGTTTTTCCAAGCTCTTTTGTTTTTAAAACACAAAATATGTGCTTGAAGCAATTCCAATTCAATACTTTTAATATTTTTTTGCAGGTAGGTACTCTTTATATCTTAAAATTATGTAACTTGAAGGTTTTTATGGTTACAAAAAAGTATTTTACTAAAATATGCATCTTTTTAAACTGTATAAATACATTTCCCACATATTTTTTTTTAAATGCAGTAATGAAAATGTAATTTAGAAAAATAAACAAAAAACAAAAGAAAAAAGGACCCATTTTCCTACATAAAAAAAATAGCTTGCCTCTAGTTTGTTCTACCTCGAACTCCTTATTTCCTGTATTACAATTACAATTACATATTATAAAATATTTCAGTTGGATACTGAAAAGTTGGTAATTGTAATAAGTATAAGCCGGAAGCCCTTGTTTTAGGGAAGGCTTCAATAATTATTGTCATTTGAAATATAAATTTGTCAATTTCTAAACCTTTATAGAGCAAGAGCCCGCACTGCCAGACCTTCATCACACAAACTTTATACTTTTATGAAAGCTGAAAGTTTCTGAAAGAAAAAATAGTAAATTTTTTGAAGAATTTGACCACCTAAATTGTATCTCGAAAACTAAAGCTCCAAGGACCCATATCTACAGGAAATTTTTCGCCTATTTTTGCATTACCTACATACCCTTTAGGTTTAAAAAAAGTAATCTTTTTACTTCATACATCTTGAGGAGTGATTTTATACACCTCCTTCAGCTGTTACCTGACAAAGCCACGATGATCCAAACTTCATAGTCGCTGCATTGTTCCTACTTGTGTTAGGGACATGCGCATAAAAAACGTTCAGCTTTTATAAAATGACGAAGGTCGGGCAGTCACAGGCTTTTAGTCTATTATGAAACTGGCCCAGCTAGTTGCATTCATCACTTGAGCTTTTCACAGATCTGAACATTACCCAAACCCCAAACAGAACAACGAACCGAACATGAACAGAACGAAAATTGGACATTAATTCTGGGTGCGAGCTATTCCCGGAGTTTTTGCAAGAAAGCTGCTTCCCTACAATCCTACAAACTGGTGTTTTGTCGATAGTCTGTTTGTCAATGTTCAGGTCTGTACGAATGACATGACATTGAGGGGGAAATGATCATTCAAAATCAATCAAATCAACCCTTCATATTCAAGGCACACATTAAAATGTTGAAGGCACCACCAGAGTACCGAGATATTGACAGATTTTTATTGATAAAAGGTTAGTGTCATTTTCCTCGGTCGTCTCTTGTTGTAGTTATTTTCTCGGGACAAAGTTGGATCACCTGGTTCTGTTCGGTTTAACTTAACTGTTTAATTTAATTTTCCTGCGGATGAATTAAAATTAAACGCATTGAAGTAAATGTGAAGCGGCCTAAGGAATTTATCCTAGACGACCAATTTGTCAGGTATTTTTTGAATTATTAATAAATCTGCATTTAAAATATCGGCATAAACAATATTCCAGGCTCATTTTCATTAGTAATTTCACAAGTGATTGAATTTACGTGATACCTCTGTCGATTCATTTCTTATGACATTGAGTTGCTTAAAGAAAACAAAACACCACGAGTGTTTAAGAAAACGCTTAGACGTCCTGTGGACTCGTGGTGCTTTCTTTAAGCAACTCGGTTGAGTTTAGAGATAAAAGAATGCGGTTCTATGCCGGCCGGAGTTGTATGACATCCTGCATATTAATGCCCTTTGAACATCTTGTAACGAAATCCGAAGCTTTCGTTGGTAATTATTATTTATTTCATTCTTAGATGCATCTATCTCGATTGATACAGTTTTTTTACGACAGTGATTAGCATGTTATCTCCACCAGCACCGTATAAAGAGCGCCAGCTGAAGAATCAGGCAGAGTATTGCTAGGTACTGACTGGCAAACAACTCTCTCTCCTGGGTGAACTGAGCCTGGAGATCAGCTGGGGCATGCAGTGAGTGCTCTCAGACAAGCAGGGTCGATGGATTGAGTCGACCACATTATAAATCTGACATCAGAAACCGTGGCCAGGGTGCATTGAACTCTGGCAGACGGTCGATCAGTATACACAGCCGGTCGGCGCCGTATTGAGGTTCCGATCACCCCCTAGTCCCTACCCGGCCTGTATTGAGGGCCGGATCCAGTAACAGCCGTCCCGAGGTCGTATAGTGAGGCATCGGGAGCGGCTTTTGTTTCAGAGAACGCCTGCCGACGTAGGACGTGCCCCAAGTGGCTCCCCAGCGCGTGTACCGGAGACGGCTGAGACCGGCACAGACGGCCCGACTGCGAACGAGCCACTGGCGGTGGCCGGCGGGCAGTGAAAGAATCGACGACTGCAGCAGTGGAGCGACCGATAGTAACAGTTGACGCCCCGGCGCGGTTATCTGAAACCAATAAGACCACGCGACGGAACGAGAGCCGACCCATTCAGGACAGATTGTTTGAATAATAATAATATAGCTACGATATATGTAAATACGATTACTGGTTAATAAAACTCATAGTTTTTAAATCGACTTGTTACGGGTACCAAGGGACAGATAACCCATCCCTGGGAGATTACCTCAACCCACAGAAAAATTCCGTTACAAATTACAATCTGAATGTGCTACTTGAGTCCTATAAGACTTTCGCGAATTAAAAGAAATTTAATTAATCCTAAGATAAACTAAAAGGCAGGGTATAGGATGCTTAAGCTTAGAATTCAAAAATTTCTCTTTGCGACAAATAGGGAGTCCCTATTTAAGAGTCATTAGGGACTCTGCAAAATTTGGTTCCACTATCTTAAGGAAGTTAATAAAATAAATAAAAAAAGGACTCTTCGTTAAACAGAACTGACCCACAGGACCAACTTCAACCCCAATTTAAGTGTCAACATTTTTAGGACCAGGCTACATTACTTTTCCGTGAAACTGTGGTGTAGGCCAGTTTCGCTCCTGAAATGTTGCGACAGTTTCCCACATGCATTGGTACTTGCATTCTTCCCTACAAGTCCAACCCAGAATCCTATTATAGACTGGCTGATGCTGTATGTTTCCTTTTGCGAATCTCTCGCCATCTGAAAATCCAGAGATGTTAATAAAGTCGCCTAGTACCTATAATAGGTGGGTAAACAAAACTCTCGAAATCTATAAGGATAACAACCTCTGGTGCAGTTGGCAAATGAACAATCATACAGACATCGTTGGTATGTGTTGGAGGAGTCTCCTACAGAACATGAAGCTAATTTAGTTTGAAAAATTACAAAGAAACTTAAAACTAAAAATTTCATAATATTCTGGTTTTCTGGATTTTCTAACCTCACTTTATATGAATGATGAAATTGAAAATTGCGATAATACGATAATCGAATCGATAATCTTCTGGCTTATGCACGAGCACGATATACGTGGAAGTGACTAAAGTACCTACAATTCAAGCACTTGAAGCGATTTCATTTTCTTTGCACATGCTCACTCAGTCACTGCAAATGATATTATATGACGTCACGTGGTGAGGCTGCTATTATAGATTTAGATTCATTTTTTGTGCTACTCAAACTGGGTTTAAACAAGTTGAATTTTGCGGTCGGTTTAGCCCTAGTTTAAAAAGCAATTTAGTTTTTAATTAGCTTTAATTTGTTGTTTATATCGTGTGATCCGCAAAATTTTTGATCAACTATACATAGTGCCTTGGAATAGAGAGATGGCTATTACAGTCATGTCTGAACTCATTTTACTAATAGCGAATTCGAGTTGGCTGCACTTGCTCGGAGCGAGATCGATCTGTCTCTGAATCAGTTCTGCCCAGAATTCTGCTCCAGTCCGGAGCAGAACTTTCGCATTTCGACTCTGTATGGAATCGAACTGTGTCAGGGCAGGCCAGAACCAGAGCCAGAGCGCCATGCACCGGTGCAGTGCAGTGTGCAATCCAGTTTCCCTCCAGTCTGCATTTTCATTATAGCCTTCTACCTATCCCTATCCTATACCTATCACGGTTGTTTGTTGTTATGATGTTATTCTTATTATAACAGAGTCGTGGAACTACAAGGCGTGATCCATTTTAATTATTGTAATAAGTTGTAATTCATATAATACGTAAAAAATGTACTTATCCACAAATTTTTGGTTTAAGGAATTACTAGAAATCAGGAAGGAATCAGTATTTAATTTTCCCGTTATTTCTAACCTCTAAATTTACGGGAGTGCACCGTTGCACCGTCAAATTTGACGGTGCAGTTTATTTTGCTCCGGGACAGTTCCGCCATACGACTCGAACATATTTTCCTATGCACTGCCAGAGAGCAAGTGTAACTCGAACACAATTACGATATGCACCGCTAGAGTTCACTTTAACTCGAATACGATTACGAAAAGCACTGGAACGGAGTCCTACAAATCGAACACAAGATTCCGTCTCGGTGCGCACCCGGAGCAGAAAAGTGCAGTAACTCGAATTCGCTATAAAATACTTTTAAAATAACTTTTGTAGATCAAATTCTTATGTGTCATAATTCTATGAGCATATTATGCTCATATATGGCATATACATATACTTTCAATTCCTATCAGTTTCATTAAAATATTAAAGATATTGCGAAAAGCAATAGGTAATTTATCACCATAATTTAGGAACCAGATGAAATTACTATAGGTATATTACTAAACACCTACCTTAATTTGTCATGTCAGTGGCGGGTAGCACCCTTTTAGTGTTTGAACAATTTTTTTTTACTGTTTTTATTTTTTCAAAACTCATTTACCTGTAAAATTTTAAATAGTTCTAACGAAAATTTTGTGCATCAGTGTCGCGCATGTAAAAGTTTTACAGGGTTCAAAAAATTAATAAATTTGAAAAAATATACAAGAAAAATTTGATACAACAAACTACATTTAGAGTAAACTTGTATTAGATTTATAAGAAAAAAAAAATGCACCAGTGGCGGAGATGCATAAATATTTTAGGGGATAATGTTTTTTTATTTATTTTTTTCAATGTTTCTTGGTGGTGGCTATTTATTCAATTTAGTGGATTCAAATTATTGCAACTCAAATAAATAAATAAAATATCCATAGTAAAATATTACAAATAATAAAATCTTTTCATTATACATGAATCAAAAATTCAACTAAAAATAAAAGTACCCACCCAATCAAAAAAAAAAGTTTTTATGCTTGCGGATTTTATTATTGTATAAAATACAAATACAAAATATAATTCCTCACGTGAGCATACTTATATACTCTATTTTTTATTATCAAAATACAACAATGCACATTTCCAATGACCTATATTTTGTCCAAGCAAGAATGCGTGATCTACCTAACTCATTTTATTATCTTGTTCCGCCCTTTATAAATGGCCAATAATGTAAATATCGACTCTGTTGGTCACCAAATGTGACAATAAAAAATATTTATTTTTATTTTGTCGACAGAACGAAACTGAATTTGAAGAAAAAATTCAGTATAAAGAAAAGCAAAGTTTTTATTTTACTCTAAAAAATAATCACATAATCATAAATTTCTAATTTCTAATCCATGAAATACCTAATCCAATAATAATTCTAAACTGCCCATCACAAAAGTCATTTAAATTACCTATCAATGTAAGTTAGGAGACTCAATAAATAAAAAACTAGTAGTCCTAGAGCCATCTAGGAATGAGAATATAACCAAAGTATAAATCAATACAATTGATGTTCTATTCTATACAGATTTCTGGAACGTATTTATTACTTCCTGCTGTAAATCAACTGCGCGCCACTGAAGTCTAGCGTTTAAAATGTTTTTCCATTACAGATTCCTTATTTTTTATCCGATTTATTTCAAACTTTCACCAACAGATGTCAAATATAGAAACCTTTAAAATCAATCAAGGTTCATCCACTTTGGCCGTATATTAGCTAAAATTATATACGAAACGCACCGGCTCGTCATACCCACTGTGCGTTGCATCTCACTCGAACGAGCGGGCGCGTCTTACCCGCTTAAAGGGTTAAACTTCATAAAAAAAATTTTTTTCAAATTATTTTATAATAAGTATGTTATGCTGATTACCTAAAAAATATCGAAAATTCGAATATACAAAAAAAACTTCTCCCCACCACGGGGTAGAAAACCTAAAAATGTTTTGCCCACTTAAGGGGTTAATTGTCACTTTTCTATAATTCATGCCATTTTTGACCACCGCTCTTTATAAATTCTGTTTTTTTTTTTTTGTGTTTTGGAAGTGAAATTATAAAATGGTAAATGATAATTGGATCATTCCAAAACTCAAACTCGAACGGAAACATCAAATTGAAATGTTATTTTATCCCCATTCAAAAAGGACATAATGTTTGAGTTTCTGAGATAACAATGACTTAGGGTACCTGTATTACCGACACTAAGGCTGGTAAGTCAGTGTCGGAAATACAGGTACCCTACAACGACTCACGTTGTTGATCCACTCAGCAGATGTCGTTACTGTTCCAGGTTAGTTTCTTTACTCTAACAAAGTACATTATGCAGGTAGTTATGTTTTTTATAGTTCTATGTTTCGTAGATCATTGATTAGAGTAGGTAGTTTAATTACTCACCTTCCAATTGTTTGTAATTGTTCTGACAGACATGCTTCGTATTTATTCAAGGCAATAGTTGCTGAAAAAGAAGTAATGGGATAAGGACTGTCCATAGTAAACGCGTTGCCTGCAAAAGTCGTACGATAAATCGACACCGCAACGCATGCATTGTTTTAAATTAAAATGTTTTGTATTTTCATATGTCAAATTCTTGAGATTTTTATTGCCGGTAGGAAGTTTTGATTGCCGTCGGGCCAAAGCGAAACATTTTGTGGAATAAGAGAAATCTATTTTACAAGAACTAGAGTCAAGGTACCTACATTGGGTTGGGAGTGTGAAAATGTGTCTCGAATTAAGGTTTTCAAAGTAAGTATGAGGTCTATTAACTTTTATTGTACACCTATCCCACTGTGCAAAGAACTGTGTCTCTAACGTTGCTCAAACGAACACATGATATGATAACTTGAAACGTTTCGTGATGTTGTCTCTGAAACGATGCAGAGACGTTTATGAAACGTTAAATGTCGACCGTCATAAACGTTTCAGTTGAAATTCTGTTCCATAAAAGTACTGTTCCAGAAACGTTACATATTGGAAACATGTTTCATGAGAGGCCTTTAGCGAAACAATGGTCAAATTTTCTGTTTTGTCTCTGAAACGATGCAGAGACGTTTATGAAACGTTAAATGTCAGCCGTCATAAACGTTTCAGTTGAAATTATGTTCTATGTGTACTCTTTCTGAAACGTTTCATTGGAAAAATGTTTCATGAGAAGCCTTCGTGAACAATGGTTAACGTTGCTGTTTTGTCTCTGCAACATACACGGTGTTGATTTTCAAAGCGGGCCATAGGGGATTAGCATTGCGGAAGTGGGTTTTGAGGATTCCTGCTCGCCGTTTAAACCGACAGAAATGGTTTTGGTATCAAAATGAAGCTAAAATTATTGCGCATAACGCTTGACATCAGAAATTAATTTTATTTCATACTAATACATTATAACTAGATAAACGCTTGGTTACCGTAACTATAAACATACTCATAACTCCCTTGGGACTGTTATGAATCCATAACTCCCTCTAATTCTAATATTACTATTGGTTTAATTCTGGTAACCATTGGATGTTGCTTTTGTTATTGCATTGTTGGTTGCATATTTGGATTTCATATGTCATTTTCTACAAACTTTTCAGTTGACATATCCATGGTAATCAATAATCATGGTTACTCAATTATTAAAAACATTCGTTTAATTTTAAAAACCAACAGATTTCGTTTTTATATTTCATTTAGTATAAAATAAAATAGATTATGTATCACGGGAGTTATTAGATGTTAATAACCTCGGGCAACTTAACAATCCCTCGGGACTAACGTCCCTCGGGATTGCAATATGTTGCCCTCTGTAATTAACATCCTCATAACTCCCTTGATACATAAATAACTATAATTTCACCTTGTTTTGTAAAATTCTTCAGTAAAAATTCAAGTAATTGTTAATGTTTAATGACAAAATAGCATGCCTTGCCTAAACAATAATGACGTTTCTATGTTTTGACAATCCAATAATAAAACTTTATAAGTCAGTAGGTAATAATAAAGTCTGGTTCTATTTAAAAACGGGTTATACAAACCAAGAAACAGTCTTTATGGTGAAAACCTACTACAGTGTAGCCAGTTTTGGTGCTAATTAGGAGGGTTAAATAGAACCAGACTTCATTATTACCTACTGACTTATACTCGTAAACGTCATTATTGTTTAGGCAAGGCATGCTATTTTGTGATTAAACATTAACAGTTACTTGAATTTTTACTGAAAGATTTTAGAAAACAACGTGAAATTAAATTAATTTCTGATGTGAAGCGTTATGCGCAATAATTTTAGCTTCATTTTGTAGTTTTTTACCACAATTGTAGCATTTTTCACGCAGTTTTAGAAAATGGCACCAAACTTTGAATAAAATGCATACAGGGTGAACTTTTCGACAAAACCGAAAGATATCAAAATAATAAGTACGGCCCTGCAGTTTTCGAATCGGCGAAAAATGCGAGGTAATAAGTATCATTAGTAGAGCATATCTACCAAATTTCGTTAAATTCGATCAATTCGTTCAAAAGATATCGCTCATCAAAGATTTCGGCAAATTGCACAAATCACCCTGTATAATCGAAACGAAGGGCCTCAGGAAAATTTCAAAACCAGATCCTGAATCGCCTTGAAAAACTACACCTACCCTTAAGCTATGGCAGTCACGTCGTAGGACACCCTGTATACACAAATTATTGGTAAGATGCCTTCTCTTTTGTAATCTACATATGCGCGTAGGAACTTCACTCTTTTAACAATAATGTGACCTAATTCCAGGAGACCTCGACGTGGATTGTCTTTTTTCCATTTAAATCCAATTTTCTTTAAGACACACAAAAGAGAAGATTTGTTGTACTCAAATATACAGGGTGTATCTAAATAACACCGAAAAAATTTAGGGGAGGATTCTTTGATAAAAAATAAACAAAAAATTTCCTATTAACGTGTGTCTGGATATGCACCCTTTTCGAGATACAGGGTGTCAAAAAAAGATTGTTTTTCGAGTTTTTTGAAGATGTCTCGGGAACCGTATAAGACACAGAATTCAGCTTTTGTACACATCTTATCATTGATATTAGCAACTATTTTAATGCTAACTACCTTCTATAAGTATGCCAGTGCCGGAGATTTTTAGGGTTGGGGGGATTTTTTTGCCCCTAATATCTACGACACTGGGCAAATTGATATTTTAAAAGCACACTTTTAACCGTTAATGTTTTCTACACAAAAAGATACTCTTGGTTATAACTGCTAACGTGAGCCATTTTCGAGAAAAACGGGCATTTACGATGAAAAACTCGCTTTGAATGTTTCAAGACAAGTGTCGAAAAATTAAGGGCGAAAAAACTTCGCTCATTTCTGAGATCTCCGCTACAATGACACATGAAAAAACTCAGTATTAAAAAAGTAGCTATAAATATCAATGATATGACATTTACCAAAGGTGAGTTTCATATCTCAAACGGTTCCCCAAATATCTTAAAAAAACTGGTAAAATAATCTTTTTTTGACACCCTGTATCTCAAAAAGGGTGCATTTCTAGACACACGTTTATACGAAATTTTTTGTTTATTTTTGACCAAAGAATCAGCTCTTAAATTTTTTCGGTGTTATTTAGATACACCCTGTATACTTGTCTTTGAGGACGGTATGTAGAGTATGTAGAGACGGTACCAAAGCGACAATTTCAGAGCTTCAGCTACCCTCTAAATCATAATATTTATTACTTGATGTCAGTAGTATTTGAACCTATAATAGTATATTATGCAACGAGCTTATAATGAAGGCTATTAATACGCGAGTATGATGGTTAAGATACGAGCCGTAGGCGAGTGTCTTAACCATCATAAGAGCGTATTAATAGCCATTATCTGCGAGTTCCATACACTATTTTTTCTACGACCCTTTTTTATTTCATAGAAAAGATTAAAAATTATATATTTTAACAATGACCCGTGTACAATTGCGGATCATTGAGGTTAAGATAGGTTGCTTACGCATATTAGGTACCAAATTTTCTGTTTGTCGCTAAGGTTATTCTGCTGAGACATGTTTTAGTATCAAGTTTAAAGGGCACTACTCACTACTGCGTAATTTTTATTATGCGAAGTTCGAATTCCGAATTTTACGCTTCGATTTTGAGATTAATTCATAATTTTAATAACTGACAGCCATTAATTACGATATTCTTTACCTGCGCAACGCGGGTCGCAGCGTTGCCGCTTTGAATACTATATCACGGAGCGCTACGAATGATATAATACTTTATCTTCCCATCTTTTACACGATATACCTACTTATCAAATTAATTAAGGTAACATAAAATCTTGATAAATTTCCTTTGAATGTTACTTATGTTCTAAATTAAATAAACGTTCAGAATTTTTTTTCAGAAATACAGAACTTATATCACAAGGCAATTTTTGTCGTGAGTATGACAACTCTGTGACTTCGGTTGGCTTGCCGACCCGATTGTTAGCGAAAAGGAACCGATTCGATTGCAAATGCTCCTCTGCCATTGGATAGCTTGACCAGTGCTTTAATGAAAATTTGTATCTTAATGAGACCCGTTAAAGCACTGGTGATTCATATTTAATATGCATATTAAAAGTTGGGAGTAGAAAATAGTATATTATGCAACGAGCTTATAATGAAGGCTATTAATACGCGAGTATGATGGTTAAGATACGAGCCGTAGGCGAGTGTCTTACCATCATAAGAGCGTATTAATAGCCATTATCTGCGAGTTCCATACACTATTTTTTCTACGACCCTTTTTTATTTCATAGAAAAGATTAAAAAATTATATATTTTAACAATGACCCATGTACAATTGCGGATCATTGAGGGTAAGATAGGTTGCTATTTGCTTACGCATATTAGCTACCAAATTCTCTCTTCGTTGCTAAGATTATTCTGCTGAGACATGTTTTAGTATCAAGTTTAAAGGGCACTACTCACTACTGCGTAATTTTTATTATGCGAAGTTCGAATTCCGAATTTTACGCTTCGATTTTGAGATTAATTAATAATTTTAATAACTGACAGCCATTAATTACGATATTCTTTACCTGCGCAACGCGGGTCGCAGCGTTGCCGCTTTGAATACTATATCACGGAGCGCTACGAATGATATAATACTTTATCTTCCCATCTTTTACACGATATACCTACATACTTATCAAATTAATTAAGGTAACATAAAATCTTGATAAATTTTCTTTGAATGTTACTTATGTTCTAAATTAAATAAACGTTCAGAATTTTTTTTCAGAAATACAGAACTTTATACCACAAGGCAATTTTTGTCGTCAGTATGACAACTCTGTGACTTCGGTTGGCTTGCCGACCCGATCGTGAGCGAAAAGGAACCGATTCGATTGCAAATGCTCCTCTGCCATTGGATAGCTTGACCAGTGCTTTAATGAAAATTTGTATCTTAATGAGACCCATTAAAGCACTGGTGATTCATATTTAATATGCATATTAAAAGTTGGGAGTAGAAAAAATAATTTTTATACCTTGCTCACTGATTTTAGGGGTATAATGGCCCCCATTCATTGATTCGTTTCCAAAGTATTCGATTAAATTTGCCACCATCTGCTGTTGCGCTTCTTTACTTATATGTTTTGGCATTTTGCTTACATTTAAAGATAATCTATCACTTTTTAGATAATTCTAATAATTTTTAATTTATTTTATAAAATTAAAAATTAACTCTTAAAACTGACAGACGTAAACAGAACAAAATCAGTTTATTATTTTGGATAGAAAAGTTGACAACAAAGCCAGGGCGATGTTGTGATCGATTATTAAATTTATTGTTTTTGCATCTTCCTAATGTCAAACATTTTCATTTGATCCCTTTAATAACCTTCAAATTCTAACTGCCATTTTTAGTGTCATAATGTTTGACGTTACAACGCAGCGTAAACAAATATGACCTTGGCAGACTATCTAGAAATAATTAATCAACGTGTAAAGCGGTGCTGGGAACTGCTGGGAACTTCAATGATTTATGAGCGAGTAATCAAACTATTGCTCTTTTGATTCAAGGTGATGTCTCCTGAATTGGACTTGGTGTGGGCCCTGATACCCGTGGTTTTCCTGAAGTGGTCCTTTCGGATGAGATGGTATTGAAACTTGAAGTGGGTCCCTTTTTTCTGTGAGGTGTTTTCTTTTCATCTTCTTCTTCGATCTCCGTGGCGGTGTATTGAAGGGGATGCGGGGTATTGAGCTTGTGTTGTCCGGTGTGGTGCAGTGTTGTGATGTTGAGAGACGCAAAAGCTGCGGGGTGTTCTGATCCGATTGGTATGTGAGGTGGGGTTCGAGGCGCAGGCCTCCACTAAACCTGGCCCCGATGGTGGGTGGTCCAGCTCGCTCCGCAGCTCCGACGAAACTGTGTAAAGCGGTAATGCAGGTTCCCTAAATATACTCGCCCAACACTGCCCCTAAGTGCAAGATGAAGGTATTAGACCACCTGAATTGTCTAGCGCCCTACTCTGGGGATAGCGAATAAGTTCGAGCGGGGCTCTCGAAAATAGACGGGGGGTATATAGTATAACAAGAACAATCTCGAAAAATTCTATTAGTTGTTTCTTAGAAATTCCAGTTTCACCATTTTGTTTGTTTACATTTTAGTGTATTTTTTAATAAAAAAATACACTATTGAGGACGACATCACTTTTCGAAAATCACCCAAACTCATCAAATGTCCACCGATCATGACCCCCAGATCACGAAAAAGTGGTTTTCCAAAATTCACCTGCCCACGATATATATATATATATATATATTTATATATATATATATATAATATATAATATTTGAAACGGAGTAACGCCGTACTCGTTGAAACAACAGATAAATTAATCTAGTGGGCTGGTTACGGCACTGTGTGGCGAGAAAAATGAAACTTCTTTCTTAGTACACTCTTTATTTTTTTCCAACGTTTCGGAGCTGGTTTGGCTCCTTCATCAGGGTACTACAACAAGACAATGTAAAGGTAAGTTGTTGGATCTATCTTATATTCGAACAATTAATTTAACT
Source organism: Malachius bipustulatus (assembly GCA_910589415.1). NCBI lineage: Eukaryota > Metazoa > Arthropoda > Insecta > Coleoptera > Melyridae > Malachius > Malachius bipustulatus. The sequence continues at coordinate 42,328,243 of OU342635.1, read as the reverse complement.
AAGTAGGTACTTACAAAATGTTGAGGTTAATTCAAAGCACATGGCTAACATTCTTAGGGGATCATTACTTCAGAGATTTTAAAAACAAAATTGGCAGAACTATCAAGAACATGTTAAATAGGACAACTCCTGTAGGTTTAAATCACTTTTACATATTTAAAACACATTTAAAATTTAAAATTAAAATATTTGGATGGTGGATGACGAATTATTCATGTCTTCACGACCATCTTGTCACTATTGCAGCGAGGTGATTGATAACTGCGAAAAATTTTTAAAAAATTTTTAACTGATTTGTTGAGACAAGATGACGGTTGACATAATTGACATGTGAAAAGAAGAGAGAGAACTGACAGATGTTACTTCAAGTTGGTGGATTGTCTTCTGTCTTGTTGACTGATTGATGTGAATAAATTATTTTTTGGGCTAACCAGCTCACTACTACACCCACTATTGAATTGAGGTGAAAACCACTTGGGAGATGTTACATTAGATTTTAATTTTATTATATAGCACTGATATAAATAATTTGATTTATATAGCCCCATATAACAATACATTACATAATTGATGTTTTTATCCACTACAAGACAATGAGACTGCCGTCACTTTATTTATTTAATTATGCTAGTGATATGAGATATGAATAGATGTTACTCAGATTTTTTGTGTCTGTATTAGAATTCATTGAATTTTTATTTTTTTGGATGTAAACCATTTCTAAAAAGGACCTTTTTGATGTTCTGTCCTCAGTTTCCAAAATTCTAGACTCGGCATAGTTCATTACATGACCGGTGGTTCTACAGTGTGTGGCCAGAGCACATTTTTTGTTTGTTTTTTTGGTGTCACTTTTGTGTTGAGTTATTCTTTGTTTGAGTATATAAATATATATATATAATATATATATATATTTATGTCAGTGCGTTCATTGCTGGACAAAAATTTATACCTATCCGCTAATTGCTGGACAACCTGCATCATAGCTGGACGTCCAGCAATAGACATTCAATATCTATACGTTTATGCGTGCATTGCTGGACGGTGATTATCCCCTCCAAAACCATACATTTTTGCGATGTTGCCGTTACAATTCTGATAGATTATTAAGTAGTTTTTAATGTAATTTTATCTTGTTAACAGGAAAGATGGTTAAAGAACTTACTTACATCGGTGAGTTTTAGTCAATTTTCTTCAGAAATTGAAATATTATTGATAAAAAAAATTTTAGATATAATAATAGGAATAGGTATAAAAATGATGTTTCACAAAAAAAAAAACAATAAGTTGACTTATTTTTTTACCCATAATTTCACAGTACCTAGTTAATTATAATTTTATAATATTATACCTATTGTAAATTTTTAAATTCAAAAAAAAAGTCAGTAAAATTTAATTTAAATAAGAAAAAACACTTTTATCATTATTAGGTGCTTGTCATCGTTACCTGTTCTTATTATGTGCTCTTCCCAGAATTTGAGAGATAATATGAAATAATTTTCTATGACAGAGTCCGGCCGATCGCCAAATATTTTTCCAGAATCGGCAATACCTCGCTTGAAAATACCTAATTCCAGGTCTCAAATTACTCGATGACTTCAAATCAACTGATTTTTGCAAATTCTGAAAATATTTTTGCGATAGCGCCGAAGATTCCTCCATAAAAAATTATTTCATGATTGCCACCGATTTATAGATGCGCGAAGCTGCGCAAAGTGGATTTTCGGTTAATTCGAAGTCATCGAGCAACTAGCGCTATGAAATTAGGTATTTAAGACCGCACTGTTGCCAATTCTGTTAATATTTTTGCGATCGCGCCGAAGATCCTGTCACAGAAAATTATTTCTAAATTGATGCCGATTGAGATTCACGATGCAGCGCAAAGTGGATTTTCGGTTGATTCGAAGTCATCGAGCAACTCGCGCCATGAAATTAGGTATTTAGGACTGCACTGTGGCCAATTCCGTTAATATTTTTGCGATCGCGCCGAAGATCCTGTCACAGAAAATTATTTCAAAATTGATGCTGATTGAGATCCACAATGCAGCGCAAAGTGGATTTTCAATTGATTGAAGTCATCGAGCAACTCGCGCTATGAAATTAGGTATTTAAGACCGCACTGTTGTCAATTCTGTTAATATTTTTGCGATCGCGTCGAAGATCCTGTCACAGAAAATTATTTCAAAATTGATGCTGATTGAGATCCACAATGCAACGCAAAGTGGATTTTCAATTGATTGAAGTCATCGAGCAACTCGCGCTATGAAATTAGGTAAGTATTTAAGACCGCACTGTTGCCAATTATGTTAATATTTTTGCGATCGCGCCGAAGATCCTGTCACAAAAAATTATTTCAAAATTGATGCCGATTGAGATCCACGATGCAGCGCAAAGTGGATTTTCGGTTGATTCGAAGTCATCGAGACACTCGCGCCATGAAATTAGGTATTAAGGACCGCACCGTTGCCAATTCTGTTAATATTTTTGCGATCGCGCCGAAGATCCTTTCACAGAAAATTATTTCAAAATTGATGCCGATTGAGATCCACGATGAAGCGCAAAGTGGATTTTCGGTTGATTCGAAGTCATCGAGCAACTCGCGCTATGAAATTAGGTAAGTATTTAAGACCGCACTGTTGCCAATTCTGTTAATATTTTTGCGATCGCGCCGAAGGTCCTGTCACAGAAAATTATTTCAAAATTGATGCCGATTGAGATCCACGATGCAGCGCGAAGTGGATTTTCGGTTGATTCGAAGTCATCGAGCAACTCGCGCCATGAAATTAGGTATTAAGGACCGCACCGTTGCCAATTCTGTTAATATTTTTGCGATCGCGCCGAAGATCCTTTCACAGAAAATTATTTCAAAATTGATGCCGATTGAGATCCACGATGAAGCGCAAAGTGGATTTTCGGTTGATTCGAAGTCATCGAGCAACTCGCGCCATGAAATTAGGTATTTAGGACCGCACTGTTGCCAATTCTGTTAATATTTTTGCGATCGACCCGAAGATCCACTCACAGAAAAATTATTTCAAAATTGATGCCGATTGAGATCCACGATGCAGCGCGAAGTGGATTTTCGGTTGATTCGAAGTCATCGAGCAACTCGCGCCATGAAATTAGGTATTAAGGACCGCACCGTTGCCAATTCTGTTAATATTTTTGCGATCGCGCCGAAGATCCTTTCACAGAAAATTATTTCAAAATTGATGCCGATTGAGATCCACGATGAAGCGCAAAGTGGATTTTCGGTTGATTCGAAGTCATCGAGCAACTCGCGCCATGAAATTAGGTATTTAGGACCGCACTGTTGCCAATTCTGTTAATATTTTTGCGATCGACCCGAAGATCCACTCACAGAAAAATTATTTCAAAATTGATGCCGATTGAGATCCACGATGCAGCGCGAAGTGGATTTTCGGTTGATTCGAAGTCATCGAGCAACTCGCGCCATGAAATTAGGTATTAAGGACCGCACCGTTGCCAATTCTGTTAATATTTTTGCGATCGCGCCGAAGATCCTTTCACAGAAAATTATTTAAAAATTGATGCCGATTGAGATCCACGATGCAGCGCAAAGTGGATTTTCGGTTGATTCGAAGTCATCGAGCAACTCGCGCCATGAAATTAGGTATTAAGGACCGCACCGTTGCCAATTCTGTTAATATTTTTGCGATCGCGCCGAAGATCCTTTCACAGAAAATTATTTCAAAATTGATGCCGATTGAGATCCACGATGAAGCGCAAAGTGGATTTTCGGTTGATTCGAAGTCATCGAGCAACTCGCGCCATGAAATTAGGTATTTAGGACCGCACTGTTGCCAATTCTGTTACTATTTTTGCGATCGACCCGAAGATCCACTCACAGAAAAATTATTTCACAATTGATGCCGATTGAGATCCACGATGCAGCGCGAAGTGGATTTTCGGTTGATTCGAAGTCATCGAGCAACTCGCGCCATGAAATTAGGTATTAAGGACCGCACCGTTGCCAATTCTGTTAATATTTTTGCGATCGCGCCGAAGATCCTTTCACAGAAAATTATTTAAAAATTGATGCCGATTGAGATCCACGATGCAGCGCAAAGTGGATTTTCGGTTGATTCGAAGTCATCGAGCAACTCGCGCCATGAAATTAGGTATTTAGGACCGCATTGTTGCCAATTCTGTTAATATTTTTGCGATCGACCCGAAGATCCAGTCACAGAAAAATTATTTCAAAATTGATGCCGATTGAGATCCACGATGCAGCGCAAAGTGGATTTTCAATTTATTTGAAGTCATCGAGCAACTCGCGCTATGAAATTAGGTATTTAAGACCGCACTGTTGTCAATTCTGTTAATATTTTTGCGATCGCGTCGAAGATCCTGTCACAGAAAATTATTTCAAAATTGATGCTGATTGAGATCCACAATGCAGCGCAAAGTGGATTTTCAATTGATTGAAGTCATCGAGCAACTCGCGCTATGAAATTAGGTAAGTATTTAAGACCGCACTGTTGCCAATTATGTTAATATTTTTGCGATCGCGCCGAAGATCCTGTCACAAAAAATTATTTCAAAATTGATGCCGATTGAGATCCACGATGCAGCGCAAAGTGGATTTTCGGTTGATTCGAAGTCATCGAGCAACTCGCGCCATGAAATTAGTTATTAAGGACCGCACCGTTGCCAATTCTGTTAATATTTTTGCCATCGCGCCGAAGATCCTTTCACAGAAAATTATTTAAAAATTGATGCCGATTGAGATCCACAATGCAGCGCAAAGTGGATTTTCGGTTGATTCGAAGTCATCGAGCAACTCGCGCTATGAAATTAGGTATTTAAGACCGCACTGTTGCCAATTCTGTTAATATTTTTGCGATCGCGCCGAAGATCCTGTCACAGAAAATTATTTCAAAATTGATGCCGATTGAGATCCACGATGCAGCGCAAAGTGGATTTTCAATTTATTTGAAGTCATCGAGCAACTCGCGCTATGAAATTAGGTATTTAAGACCGCACTGTTGCCAATTCTGTTAATATTTTTGCGATCGCGTCGAAGATCCTGTCACAGAAAATTATTTCAAAATTGATGCTGATTGAGATCCACAATGCAACGCAAAGTGGATTTTCAATTGATTGAAGTCATCGAGCAACTCGCGCTATGAAATTCGGTATTTAAGACCGCACTGTTGCCAATTATGATAATATTTTTGCGATCGCGCCGAAGATCCTGTCACAGAAAATTATTTCAAAATTGATGCCGATTGAGATCCACGATGCAGCGCAAAGTGGATTTTCGGTTAATTCGAAGTCATCGAGCAACTCGCGCTATGAAATTAGGTATTTAAGACCGCACTGTTGCCAATTCTGTTAATATTTTTGCGATCGCGCCGAAGATCCTGTCACAGAAAATTATTTCAAAATTGATGCCGATTGAGATCCACGATGCAGCGCAAAGTGGATTTTCGGTTAATTCGAAGTCATCGAGCAACTCGCGCCATGAAATTAGGTATTTAGGACCGCACTGTTGCCAATTCTGTAATTATTTTTGCGATCGCGCCGAAGATCCTTTCACAGAAAATTATTTCAAAATTGATGCCGATTGAGTTCCACGATGCAGCGCAAAGTGGATTTTCGGTTAATTCGAAGTCATCGAGCAACTCGCGCCATGAAATTAGGTATTTAGGACCGCACTGTTGCCAATTCTGTTAATATTTTTGCGATCGCGCCGAAGATCCTGTCACAGAAAATTATTTCAAAATTGATGCCGATTGAGATCCACGACGATGCAGCGCAAAGTGGATTTTCGGTTGATTCGAAGTCATCGAGCAACTCGCGCAATGAAATTAGGTATTTAGGACTGCACTGTTGCCAATTCCGTTAATATTTTTGCGATCGCGCCGAAGATTCCGCCATAAAAAATGATTTCATTATTGTCACCGATTAGATGCGCGAACCTGCGCAAAGTGGATTTTCGGTTAATTTCAAGTCATCGAGTAATTTGAGACGTGGAATTTTGTATTTTAGAGCGCGGTTTTGCCAATTTTCAAAATATTTTTGCGGCAGCGCCGAAGATTCCGCCATAAAAAATTATTTCGTTATTGCCACCGACTAATAAGATGCTTTTAGAGCGCAGTATTGCCAATTCTGAAAATATTTTTGCGATCGCGCCGAAGATTCCGCCATAAAAAATGATGTCATTATCGTAACCGATTTAAATGCGCGAAGCTGCGCAAAGTGGATTTTCGGTTGATTTGAAGTCATCGAGCACCTCGCACCATGAAATTAGGTATTTAGGACCGCACTGTTGCCAATTCTGTTAATATTTTTGCGATCGACCCGAAGATCCAGTCACAGAAAAATTATTTCATAATTGATGCCGATTGAGTTCCACGATGCAGCGCAAAGTGGATTTTCGGTTGATTCGAAGTCATCGAGCAACTCGCGCCATGAAATTAGGTATTTAGGACCGCACTGTTGCCAATTCTGTTAATATTTTTGCGATCACGCCGAAGATCCTGTCACAGAAAATTATTTCAAAATTGATGCCGATTGAGATCCACGATGCAGCGCAAAGTGGATTTTCGGTTGATTCGAAGTCATCGAGCAACTCGCGCCATGAAATTAGGTATTTAGGACTGCACTGTTGCCAATTCCGTTAATATTTTTGCGATCGCGCCGAAGATTACGCCATAAAAAATGATTTCATTATTGCCACCGATTAGATGCGCGAACCTGCGGAAAGTGGATTTTCGGTTAATTTCAAGTCATCGAGTAATTTGAGACGTGGAATTTTATATTTTAGAGCGCGGTTTTGCCAATTTTCAAAATATTTTTGCGATCGCGCCGAAGATTCCGCCATAAAAAATGATTCCGTTATTGCCACCGACTAATTAGATGCTTTTAGAGCGCAGTATTGCCAATTCTGAAAATATTTTTGCGATCGACCCGAAGATCCAGTCACAGAAAAATTATTTCATAATTGATGCCGATTGAGTTCCACGATGCAGCGCAAAGTGGATTTTCGGTTGATTCGAACTCATCTAGCAACTCGCGCTATGAAATTAGGTATTTAGGACCGCACTGTTGCCAATTCTGTTAATATTTTTGCGATCGACCTGAAGATCCTGTCACAGACAATTATTTCAAAATTGATGCCGATTGAGATCCACGATGCAGCGCAAAGTGGATTTTGGGTTAATTCGAAGTCATCGAGCAACTCGCGCTATGAAATTAGGTATTTAAGACCGCACTGTTGCCAATTCTGTGATTATTTTTGCGATCGCGCCGAAGATCCTTTCACAGAAAATTATTTCTAAATTGATGCCGATTGAGATTCACGATGCAGCGCAAAGTGGATTTTCGGTTCATTCGAAGTCATCGAGCAACTCGCGCCATGAAATTAGGTATTAAGGACCGCACCGTTGTCAATTCTGTTAATATTTTTGCGATCGCGCCGAAGATCCTTTCACAGAAAATTATTTCAAAATTGATGCCGATTGAGATCCACGACGATGCAGCGCAAAGTGGATTTTCGGTTAATTCGAAGTCATCGAGCAACTCGCGCTATGAAATTAGGTATTTAAGACCGCACTGTTGCCAATTCTGTGATTATTTTTGCGATCGCGCCGAAGATCCTTTCACAGAAAATTATTTCTAAATTGATGCCGATTGAGATTCACGATGCAGCGCAAAGTGGATTTTCGGTTGATTCGAACTCATCTAGCAACTCGCGCCATGAAATTAGGTATTTAGGACCGCACTGTTGCCAATTCTGTTAATATTTTTGCCATCGCGCCGAAGATCCTTTCACAGAAAATTATTTAAAAATTGATGCCGATTGAGATCCACAATGCAGCGCAAAGTGGATTTTCGGTTGATTCGAAGTCATCGAGCAACTCGCGCTATGAAATTAGGTATTTAAGACCGCACTGTTGCCAATTCTGTTAATATTTTTGCGATCGCGCCGAAGATCCTGTCACAGAAAATTATTTCAAAATTGATGCCGATTGAGATCCACGATGCAGCGCAAAGTGGATTTTCAATTTATTTGAAGTCATCGAGCAACTCGCGCTATGAAATTAGGTATTTAAGACCGCACTGTTGCCAATTCTGTTAATATTTTTGCGATCGCGTCGAAGATCCTGTCACAGAAAATTATTTCAAAATTGATGCTGATTGAGATCCACAATGCAACGCAAAGTGGATTTTCAATTGATTGAAGTCATCGAGCAACTCGCGCTATGAAATTCGGTATTTAAGACCGCACTGTTGCCAATTATGTTAATATTTTTGCGATCGCGCCGAAGATCCTGTCACAGAAAATTATTTCAAAATTGATGCCGATTGAGATCCACGATGCAGCGCAAAGTGGATTTTCGGTTAATTCGAAGTCATCGAGCAACTCGCGCTATGAAATTAGGTATTTAAGACCGCACTGTTGCCAATTCTGTTAATATTTTTGCGATCGCGCCGAAGATCCTGTCACAGAAAATTATTTCAAAATTGATGCCGATTGAGATCCACGATGCAGCGCAAAGTGGATTTTCGGTTAATTCGAAGTCATCGAGCAACTCGCGCCATGAAATTAGGTATTTAGGACCGCACTGTTGCCAATTCTGTAATTATTTTTGCGATCGCGCCGAAGATCCTTTCACAGAAAATTATTTCAAAATTGATGCCGATTGAGTTCCACGATGCAGCGCAAAGTGGATTTTCGGTTAATTCGAAGTCATCGAGCAACTCGCGCCATGAAATTAGGTATTTAGGACCACACTGTTGCCAATTCTGTTAATATTTTTGCGATCGCGCCGAAGATCCTGTCACAGAAAATTATTTCAAAATTGATGCCGATTGAGATCCACGACGATGCAGCGCAAAGTGGATTTTCGGTTGATTCGAAGTCATCGAGCAACTCGCGCAATGAAATTAGGTATTTAGGACTGCACTGTTGCCAATTCCGTTAATATTTTTGCGATCGCGCCGAAGATTCCGCCATAAAAAATGATTTCATTATTGTCACCGATTAGATGCGCGAACCTGCGCAAAGTGGATTTTCGGTTAATTTCAAGTCATCGAGTAATTTGAGACGTGGAATTTTGTATTTTAGAGCGCGGTTTTGCCAATTTTCAAAATATTTTTGCGGCAGCGCCGAAGATTCCGCCATAAAAAATTATTTCGTTATTGCCACCGACTAATAAGATGCTTTTAGAGCGCAGTATTGCCAATTCTGAAAATATTTTTGCGATCGCGCCGAAGATTCCGCCATAAAAAATGATGTCATTATCGTAACCGATTTAAATGCGCGAAGCTGCGCAAAGTGGATTTTCGGTTGATTTGAAGTCATCGAGCACCTCGCACCATGAAATTAGGTATTTAGGACCGCACTGTTGCCAATTCTGTTAATATTTTTGCGATCGACCCGAAGATCCAGTCACAGAAAAATTATTTCATAATTGATGCCGATTGAGTTCCACGATGCAGCGCAAAGTGGATTTTCGGTTGATTCGAAGTCATCGAGCAACTCGCGCCATGAAATTAGGTATTTAGGACCGCACTGTTGCCAATTCTGTTAATATTTTTGCGATCACGCCGAAGATCCTGTCACAGAAAATTATTTCAAAATTGATGCCGATTGAGATCCACGATGCAGCGCAAAGTGGATTTTCGGTTGATTCGAAGTCATCGAGCAACTCGCGCCATGAAATTAGGTATTTAGGACTGCACTGTTGCCAATTCCGTTAATATTTTTGCGATCGCGCCGAAGATTCCGCCATAAAAAATGATTTCATTATTGCCACCGATTAGATGCGCGAACCTGCGGAAAGTGGATTTTCGGTTAATTTCAAGTCATCGAGTAATTTGAGACGTGGAATTTTATATTTTAGAGCGCGGTTTTGCCAATTTTCAAAATATTTTTGCGATCGCGCCGAAGATTCCGCCATAAAAAATGATTCCGTTATTGCCACCGACTAATTAGATGCTTTTAGAGCGCAGTATTGCCAATTCTGAAAATATTTTTGCGATCGACCCGAAGATCCAGTCACAGAAAAATTATTTCATAATTGATGCCGATTGAGTTCCACGATGCAGCGCAAAGTGGATTTTCGGTTGATTCGAACTCATCTAGCAACTCGCGCCATGAAATTAGGTATTTAGGACCGCACTGTTGCCAATTCTGTTAATATTTTTGCGATCGACCTGAAGATCCTGTCACAGACAATTATTTCAAAATTGATGCCGATTGAGATCCACGATGCAGCGCAAAGTGGATTTTCGGTTGATTCGAAGTCATCGAGCAACTCGCGCCATGAAATTAGGTATTTAGGACCGCACTGTTGCCAATTCTGTTAATATTTTTGCGATCACGCCGAAGATCCTGTCACAGAAAATTATTTCAAAATTGATGCCGATTGAGATCCACGATGCAGCGCAAAGTGGATTTTCGGTTGATTCGAAGTCATCGAGCAACTCGCGCCATGAAATTAGGTATTTAGGACTGCACTGTTGCCAATTCCGTTAATATTTTTGCGATCGCGCCGAAGATTCCGCCATAAAAAATGATTTCATTATTGCCACCGATTAGATGCGCGAACCTGCGCAAAGTGGATTTTCGGTTAATTTCAAGTCATCGAGTAATTTGAGACGTGGAATTTTGTATTTTAGAGCGCGTTTTTGCCAATTTTCAAAATATTTTTGCGATCGCGCCGAAGATTCCGCCATAAAAAATTATTTCGTTATTGCCACCGACTAATTAGATGATTTAGAGCGCAGTATTGCCAATTCTGAAATTATTTTGCGATCGACCCGAAGATCCAGTCACAGAAAAATTATTTCATAATTGATGCCGATTGAGTTCCACGATGCAGCGCAAAGTGGATTTTCGGTTGATTCGAACTCATCTAGCAACTCGCGCTATGAAATTAGGTATTTAGGACCGCACTGTTGCCAATTCTGTTAATATTTTTGCGATCGACCTGAAGATCCTGTCACAGACAATTATTTCAAAATTGATGCCGATTGAGATCCACGATGCAGCGCAAAGTGGATTTTGGGTTAATTCGAAGTCATCGAGCAACTCGCGCTATGAAATTAGGTATTTAAGACCGCACTGTTGCCAATTCTGTGATTATTTTTGCGATCGCGCCGAAGATCCTTTCACAGAAAATTATTTCTAAATTGATGCCGATTGAGATTCACGATGCAGCGCAAAGTGGATTTTCGGTTCATTCGAAGTCATCGAGCAACTCGCGCCATGAAATTAGGTATTAAGGACCGCACCGTTGTCAATTCTGTTAATATTTTTGCGATCGCGCCGAAGATCCTTTCACAGAAAATTATTTCAAAATTGATGCCGATTGAGATCCACGACGATGCAGCGCAAAGTGGATTTTCGGTTAATTCGAAGTCATCGAGCAACTCGCGCTATGAAATTAGGTATTTAAGACCGCACTGTTGCCAATTCTGTGATTATTTTTGCGATCGCGCCGAAGATCCTTTCACAGAAAATTATTTCTAAATTGATGCCGATTGAAATTCACGATGCAGCGCAAAGTGGATTTTCGGTTGATTCGAACTCATCTAGCAACTCGCGCCATGAAATTAGGTATTTAGGACCGCACTGTTGCCAATTCTGTTAATATTTTTGCCATCGCGCCGAAGATCCTTTCACAGAAAATTATTTAAAAATTGATGCCGATTGAGATCCACAATGCAGCGCAAAGTGGATTTTCGGTTGATTCGAAGTCATCGAGCAACTCGCGCTATGAAATTAGGTATTTAAGACCGCACTGTTGCCAATTCTGTTAATATTTTTGCGATCGCGCCGAAGATCCTGTCACAGAAAATTATTTCAAAATTGATGCCGATTGAGATCCACGATGCAGCGCAAAGTGGATTTTCAATTTATTTGAAGTCATCGAGCAACTCGCGCTATGAAATTAGGTATTTAAGACCGCACTGTTGCCAATTCTGTTAATATTTTTGCGATCGCGTCGAAGATCCTGTCACAGAAAATTATTTCAAAATTGATGCTGATTGAGATCCACAATGCAACGCAAAGTGGATTTTCAATTGATTGAAGTCATCGAGCAACTCGCGCTATGAAATTCGGTATTTAAGACCGCACTGTTGCCAATTATGTTAATATTTTTGCGATCGCGCCGAAGATCCTGTCACAGAAAATTATTTCAAAATTGATGCCGATTGAGATCCACGATGCAGCGCAAAGTGGATTTTCGGTTAATTCGAAGTCATCGAGCAACTCGCGCTATGAAATTAGGTATTTAAGACCGCACTGTTGCCAATTCTGTTAATATTTTTGCGATCGCGCCGAAGATCCTGTCACAGAAAATTATTTCAAAATTGATGCCGATTGAGATCCACGATGCAGCGCAAAGTGGATTTTCGGTTAATTCGAAGTCATCGAGCAACTCGCGCCATGAAATTAGGTATTTAGGACCGCACTGTTGCCAATTCTGTAATTATTTTTGCGATCGCGCCGAAGATCCTTTCACAGAAAATTATTTCAAAATTGATGCCGATTGAGTTCCACGATGCAGCGCAAAGTGGATTTTCGGTTAATTCGAAGTCATCGAGCAACTCGCGCCATGAAATTAGGTATTTAGGACCGCACTGTTGCCAATTCTGTTAATATTTTTGCGATCGCGCCGAAGATCCTGTCACAGAAAATTATTTCAAAATTGATGCCGATTGAGATCCACGACGATGCAGCGCAAAGTGGATTTTCGGTTGATTCGAAGTCATCGAGCAACTCGCGCAATGAAATTAGGTATTTAGGACTGCACTGTTGCCAATTCCGTTAATATTTTTGCGATCGCGCCGAAGATTCCGCCATAAAAAATGATTTCATTATTGTCACCGATTAGATGCGCGAACCTGCGCAAAGTGGATTTTCGGTTAATTTCAAGTCATCGAGTAATTTGAGACGTGGAATTTTGTATTTTAGAGCGCGGTTTTGCCAATTTTCAAAATATTTTTGCGGCAGCGCCGAAGATTCCGCCATAAAAAATTATTTCGTTATTGCCACCGACTAATAAGATGCTTTTAGAGCGCAGTATTGCCAATTCTGAAAATATTTTTGCGATCGCGCCGAAGATTCCGCCATAAAAAATGATGTCATTATCGTAACCGATTTAAATGCGCGAAGCTGCGCAAAGTGGATTTTCGGTTGATTTGAAGTCATCGAGCACCTCGCACCATGAAATTAGGTATTTAGGACCGCACTGTTGCCAATTCTGTTAATATTTTTGCGATCGACCCGAAGATCCAGTCACAGAAAAATTATTTCATAATTGATGCCGATTGAGTTCCACGATGCAGCGCAAAGTGGATTTTCGGTTGATTCGAAGTCATCGAGCAACTCGCGCCATGAAATTAGGTATTTAGGACCGCACTGTTGCCAATTCTGTTAATATTTTTGCGATCACGCCGAAGATCCTGTCACAGAAAATTATTTCAAAATTGATGCCGATTGAGATCCACGATGCAGCGCAAAGTGGATTTTCGGTTGATTCGAAGTCATCGAGCAACTCGCGCCATGAAATTAGGTATTTAGGACTGCACTGTTGCCAATTCCGTTAATATTTTTGCGATCGCGCCGAAGATTCCGCCATAAAAAATGATTTCATTATTGCCACCGATTAGATGCGCGAACCTGCGGAAAGTGGATTTTCGGTTAATTTCAAGTCATCGAGTAATTTGAGACGTGGAATTTTATATTTTAGAGCGCGGTTTTGCCAATTTTCAAAATATTTTTGCGATCGCGCCGAAGATTCCGCCATAAAAAATGATTCCGTTATTGCCACCGACTAATTAGATGCTTTTAGAGCGCAGTATTGCCAATTCTGAAAATATTTTTGCGATCGACCCGAAGATCCAGTCACAGAAAAATTATTTCATAATTGATGCCGATTGAGTTCCACGATGCAGCGCAAAGTGGATTTTCGGTTGATTCGAACTCATCTAGCAACTCGCGCCATGAAATTAGGTATTTAGGACCGCACTGTTGCCAATTCTGTTAATATTTTTGCGATCGACCTGAAGATCCTGTCACAGACAATTATTTCAAAATTGATGCCGATTGAGATCCACGATGCAGCGCAAAGTGGATTTTCGGTTGATTCGAAGTCATCGAGCAACTCGCGCCATGAAATTAGGTATTTAGGACCGCACTGTTGCCAATTCTGTTAATATTTTTGCGATCACGCCGAAGATCCTGTCACAGAAAATTATTTCAAAATTGATGCCGATTGAGATCCACGATGCAGCGCAAAGTGGATTTTCGGTTGATTCGAAGTCATCGAGCAACTCGCGCCATGAAATTAGGTATTTAGGACTGCACTGTTGCCAATTCCGTTAATATTTTTGCGATCGCGCCGAAGATTCCGCCATCAAAAATGATTTCATTATTGCCACCGATTAGATGCGCGAACCTGCGCAAAGTGGATTTTCGGTTAATTTCAAGTCATCGAGTAATTTGAGACGTGGAATTTTGTATTTTAGAGCGCGCTTTTGCCAATTTTCAAAATATTTTTGCGATCGCGTCGAAGATTCCGCCATAAAAAATTATTTCGTTATTGCCACCGACTAATTAGATGCTTTTAGAGCGCAGTATTGCCAATTCTGAAAATATTTTGCGATCGACCCGAAGATCCAGTCACAGAAAAATTATTTCATAATTGATGCCGATTGAGTTCCACGATGCAGCGCAAAGTGGATTTTCGGTTGATTCGAACTCATCTAGCAACTCGCGCTATGAAATTAGGTATTTAGGACCGCACTGTTGCCAATTCTGTTAATATTTTTGCGATCGACCTGAAGATCCTGTCACAGACAATTATTTCAAAATTGATGCCGATTGAGATCCACGATGCAGCGCAAAGTGGATTTTGGGTTAATTCGAAGTCATCGAGCAACTCGCGCTATGAAATTAGGTATTTAAGACCGCACTGTTGCCAATTCTGTGATTATTTTTGCGATCGCGCCGAAGATCCTTTCACAGAAAATTATTTCTAAATTGATGCCGATTGAGATTCACGATGCAGCGCAAAGTGGATTTTCGGTTCATTCGAAGTCATCGAGCAACTCGCGCCATGAAATTAGGTATTAAGGACCGCACCGTTGTCAATTCTGTTAATATTTTTGCGATCGCGCCGAAGATCCTTTCACAGAAAATTATTTCAAAATTGATGCCGATTGAGATCCACGACGATGCAGCGCAAAGTGGATTTTCGGTTAATTCGAAGTCATCGAGCAACTCGCGCTATGAAATTAGGTATTTAAGACCGCACTGTTGCCAATTATGTTAATATTTTTGCGATCGCGCCGAAGATCCTGTCACAGAAAATTATTTCAAAATTGATGCCGATTGAGATCCACGATGCAGCGCAAAGTGGATTTTCGGTTGATTCGAAGTCATCGAGCAACTCGCGCCATGAAATTAGGTATTTAGGACTGCACTGTTGCCAATTCCGTTAATATTTTTGCGATCGAGTCGAAGATTCCGCCATAAAAAATGATTTCATTATTGCCATCGATTAGATGCGCGAACCTGCGCAAAGTGGATTTTCGGTTAATTTCAAGTCATCGAGTAATTTGAGACGTGGAATTTTGTATTTTAAAGCGCGGTTTTGCCAATTTTCAAAATATTTTTGCGATCGACCCGAAGATCCAGTCACAGAAAAATTATTTCAAAATTGATGCCGATTGAGTTCCACGATGCAGCGCAAAGTGGATTTTCGGTTGATTCGAAGTCATCTAGCAACTCGCGCCATGAAATTAGGTATTTAGGACCGCACTGTTGCCAATTCTGTTAATATTTTTGCGATCGACCTGAAGATCCTGTCACAGAAAATTATTTCTAAATTGATGCCGATTGAGATTCACGATGCAGCGCAAAGTGGATTTTCGGTTCATTCGAAGTCATCGAGCAACTCGCGCCATGAAATTAGGTATTAAGGACCGCACCGTTGCCAATTCTGTTAATATTTTTGCGATCGCGCCGAAGATCCTGTCACAGAAAATTATTTCTAAATTGATGCCGATTGAGGTTCACGATGCAGCGCAAAGTGGATTTTCGGTTAATTCGAAGTCATCGAGCAACCAGCGCTATGAAATTAGGTATTTAAGACCGCACTGTTGCCAATTCTGTTAATATTTTTGCGATCGCGCCGAAGATCCTGTCACAGAAAATTATTTCAAAATTGATGCCGATTGAGATCCACGATGCAGCGCAAAGTGGATTTTCGGTTGATTCGAAGTCATCGAGCAACTCGCGCCATGAAATTAGGTATTTAGGACGCACTGTTGCCAATTCCGTTAATATTTTTGCGATCGCGCCGAAGATTCCGCCATAAAAAATGATTTCATTATTGCCACCGATTAGATGCGCGAACCTGCGCAAAGTGGATTTTCGGTTAATTTCAAGTCATCGAGTAATTTGAGACGTGGAATTTTGTATTTTAGAGCGCGGTTTTGCCAATTTTCAAAATATTTTTGCGATCGACCCGAAGATCCAGTCACAGAAAAATTATTTCAAAATTGATGCCGATTGAGTTCCACGATGCAGCGCAAAGTGGATTTTCGGTTGATTCGAAGTCATCTAGCAACTCGCGCCATGAAATTAGGTATTTAGGACCGCACTGTTGCCAATTCTGTTAATATTTTTGCGATCGACCTGAAGATCCTGTCACAGACAATTATTTCAAAATTGATGCCGATTGAGATCCACGATGCAGCGCAAAGTGGATTTTCGGTTGATTCGAAGTCATCGAGCAACTCGCGCCATGAAATTAGGTATTTAGGACCGCACTGTTGCCAATTCTGTTAATATTTTTGCGATCACGCCGAAGATCCTGTCACAGAAAATTATTTCAAAATTGATGCCGATTGAGATCCACGATGCAACGCAAAGTGGATTTTCGGTTGATTCGAAGTCATCGAGCAACTCGCGCCATGAAATTAGGTATTTAGGACTGCACTGTTGCCAATTCCGTTAATATTTTTGCGATCGCGCCGAAGATTCCGCCATAAAAAATGATTTCATTATTGCCACCGATTAGATGCGCGAACCTGCGCAAAGTGGATTTTCGGTTAATTTCAAGTCATCGAGTAATTTGAGACGTGGAATTTTGTATTTTAGAGCGCGTTTTTGCCAATTTTCAAAATATTTTTGCGATCGCGCCGAAGATTCCGCCATAAAAAATTATTTCGTTATTGCCACCGACCAATTAGATGCTTTTAGAGCGCAGTATTGCCAATTCTGAAAATATTTTGCGATCGACCCGAAGATCCAGTCACAGAAAAATTATTTCATAATTGATGCCGATTGAGTTCCACGATGCAGCGCAAAGTGGATTTTCGGTTGATTCGAACTCATCTAGCAACTCGCGCTATGAAATTAGGTATTTAGGACCGCACTGTTGCCAATTCTGTTAATATTTTTGCGATCGACCTGAAGATCCTGTCACAGACAATTATTTCAAAATTGATGCCGATTGAGATCCACGATGCAGCGCAAAGTGGATTTTGGGTTAATTCGAAGTCATCGAGCAACTCGCGCTATGAAATTAGGTATTTAAGACCGCACTGTTGCCAATTCTGTGATTATTTTTGCGATCGCGCCGAAGATCCTTTCACAGAAAATTATTTCTAAATTGATGCCGATTGAGATTCACGATGCAGCGCAAAGTGGATTTTCGGTTCATTCGAAGTCATCGAGCAACTCGCGCCATGAAATTAGGTATTAAGGACCGCACCGTTGTCAATTCTGTTAATATTTTTGCGATCGCGCCGAAGATCCTTTCACAGAAAATTATTTCAAAATTGATGCCGATTGAGATCCACGACGATGCAGCGCAAAGTGGATTTTCGGTTAATTCGAAGTCATCGAGCAACTCGCGCTATGAAATTAGGTATTTAAGACCGCACTGTTGCCAATTATGTTAATATTTTTGCGATCGCGCCGAAGATCCTGTCACAGAAAATTATTTCAAAATTGATGCCGATTGAGATCCACGATGCAGCGCAAAGTGGATTTTTGGTTGATTCGAAGTCATCGAGCAACTCGCGCCATGAAATTAGGTATTTAGGACTGCACTGTTGCCAATTCCGTTAATATTTTTGCGATCGCGTCGAAGATTCCGCCATAAAAAATGATTTCATTATTGCCATCGATTAGATGCGCGAACCTGCGCAAAGTGGATTTTCGGTTAATTTCAAGTCATCGAGTAATTTGAGACGTGGAATTTTGTATTTTAAAGCGCGGTTTTGCCAATTTTCAAAATATTTTTGCGATCGACCCGAAGATCCAGTCACAGAAAAATTATTTCAAAATTGATGCCGATTGAGTTCCACGATGCAGCGCAAAGTGGATTTTCGGTTGATTCGAAGTCATCTAGCAACTCGCGCCATGAAATTAGGTATTTAGGACCGCACTGTTGCCAATTCTGTTAATATTTTTGCGATCGACCTGAAGATCCTGTCACAGAAAATTATTTCTAAATTGATGCCGATTGAGATTCACGATGCAGCGCAAAGTGGATTTTCGGTTCATTCGAAGTCATCGAGCAACTCGCGCCATGAAATTAGGTATTAAGGACCGCACCGTTGCCAATTCTGTTAATATTTTTGCGATCGCGCCGAAGATCCTGTCACAGAAAATTATTTCTAAATTGATGCCGATTGAGATTCACGATGCAGCGCAAAGTGGATTTTCGGTTAATTCGAAGTCATCGAGCAACCAGCGCTATGAAATTAGGTATTTAAGACCGCACTGTTGCCAATTCTGTTAATATTTTTGCGATCGCGCCGAAGATCCTGTCACAGAAAATTATTTCAAAATTGATGCCGATTGAGATCCACGATGCAGCGCAAAGTGGATTTTCGGTTGATTCGAAGTCATCGAGCAACTCGCGCCATGAAATTAGGTATTTAGGACGCACTGTTGCCAATTCCGTTAATATTTTTGCGATCGCGCCGAAGATTCCGCCATAAAAAATGATTTCATTATTGCCACCGATTAGATGCGCGAACCTGCGCAAAGTGGATTTTCGGTTAATTTCAAGTCATCGAGTAATTTGAGACGTGGAATTTTGTATTTTAGAGCGCGGTTTTGCCAATTTTCAAAATATTTTTGCGATCGCGCCGAAGATTCCGCCATAAAAAATTATTTCGTTATTGCCACCGACTAATTAGATGCTTTTAGAGCGCAGTATTGCCAATTCTGAAAATATTTTTGTGATCGCGCCGAAGATTCCGCCATAAAAAATGCTGTCATTATCGTAATCGATTTAAATGCGCGAAGCTGCGCAAAGTGGATTTTCGGTTGATTCGAAGTCATCGAGCAACTCGCGCCATGAAATTAGGTATTTAGGACCGCACTGTTGCCAATTCTGTTAATATATTTGCGATCGACCTGAAGATCCTGTCACAGAAAATTATTTCAAAATTGATGCCGATTGAGATCCACGATGCAGCGCAAAGTGGATTTTCGGTTAAATCGAAGTCATCGAGCAACTCGCGCTATGAAATTAAGTATTTAAGATCGCACTTTTGCCAATTCTGTTAATATTTTTGCGATCACGCCGAAGATCCTGTCACAGAAAATTATTTCAAAATTGATGCCGATTGAGATCCACGATGCAGCGCAAAGTGGATTTTCGGTTGATTCGAAGTCATCGAGCAACTCGCGCCATGAAATTAGGTATTTAGGACTGCACTGTTGCCAATTCCGTTAATATTTTTGCGATCGCGCCGAAGATTCCGCCATAAAAAATGATTTCATTATTGCCACCGATTAGATGCGCGAACCTGCGCAAAGTGGATTTTCGGTTAATTGCAAGTCATCGAGTAATTTGAGACGTGGAATTTTGTATTTTAGAGCGCGTTTTTGCCAATTTTCAAAATATTTTTGCGATCGCGCCGAAGATTCCGCCATAAAAAATTATTTCGTTATTGCCACCGACTAATTAGATGCTTTTAGAGCGCAGTATTGCCAATTCTGAAAATATTTTGCGATCGACCCGAAGATCCAGTCACAGAAAAATTATTTCATAATTGATGCCGATTGAGTTCCACGATGCAGCGCAAAGTGGATTTTCGGTTGATTCGAACTCATCTAGCAACTCGCGCTATGAAATTAGGTATTTAGGACCGCACTGTTGCCAATTCTGTTAATATTTTTGCGATCGACCTGAAGATCCTGTCACAGACAATTATTTCAAAATTGATGCCGATTGAGATCCACGATGCAGCGCAAAGTGGATTTTGGGTTAATTCGAAGTCATCGAGCAACTCGCGCTATGAAATTAGGTATTTAAGACCGCACTGTTGCCAATTCTGTGATTATTTTTGCGATCGCGCCGAAGATCCTTTCACAGAAAATTATTTCTAAATTGATGCCGATTGAGATTCCCCATGCAGCGCAAAGTGGATTTTCGGTTCATTCGAAGTCATCGAGCAACTCGCGCCATGAAATTAGGTATTAAGGACCGCACCGTTGTCAATTCTGTTAATATTTTTGCGATCGCGCCGAAGATCCTTTCACAGAAAATTATTTCAAAATTGATGCCGATTGAGATCCACGACGATGCAGCGCAAAGTGGATTTTCGGTTAATTCGAAGTCATCGAGCAACTCGCGCTATGAAATTAGGTATTTAGGACCGCACTGTTGCCAATTCTGTTAATATATTTGCGATCGACCTGAAGATCCTGTCACAGAAAATTATTTCAAAATTGATGCCGATTGAGATCCACGATGCAGCGCAAAGTGGATTTTCGGTTGATTCGAAGTCATCGAGCAACTCGCGCCATGAAATTAGGTATTTAGGACTGCACTGTTGCCAATTCCGTTAATATTTTTGCGATCGCGTCGAAGATTCCGCCATAAAAAATGATTTCATTATTGCCATCGATTAGATGCGCGAACCTGCGCAAAGTGGATTTTCGGTTAATTTCAAGTCATCGAGTAATTTGAGACGTGGAATTTTGTATTTTAAAGCGCGGTTTTGCCAATTTTCAAAATATTTTTGCGATCGACCCGAAGATCCAGTCACAGAAAAATTATTTCAAAATTGATGCCGATTGAGTTCCACGATGCAGCGCAAAGTGGATTTTCGGTTGATTCGAAGTCATCTAGCAACTCGCGCCATGAAATTAGGTATTTAGGACCGCACTGTTGCCAATTCTGTTAATATTTTTGCGATCGACCTGAAGATCCTGTCACAGAAAATTATTTCTAAATTGATGCCGATTGAGCTTCACGATGCAGCGCAAAGTGGATTTTCGGTTCATTCGAAGTCATCGAGCAACTCGCGCCATGAAATTAGGTATTAAGGACCGCACCGTTGCCAATTCTGTTAATATTTTTGCGATCGCGCCGAAGATCCTGTCACAGAAAATTATTTCTAAATTGATGCCGATTGAGATTCACGATGCAGCGCAAAGTGGATTTTCGGTTAATTCGAAGTCATCGAGCAACCAGCGCTATGAAATTAGGTATTTAAGACCGCACTGTTGCCAATTCTGTTAATATTTTTGCGATCGCGCCGAAGATCCTGTCACAGAAAATTATTTCAAAATTGATGCCGATTGAGATCCACGATGCAGCGCAAAGTGGATTTTCGGTTGATTCGAAGTCATCGAGCAACTCGCGCCATGAAATTAGGTATTTAGGACGCACTGTTGCCAATTCCGTTAATATTTTTGCGATCGCGCCGAAGATTCCGCCATAAAAAATGATTTCATTATTGCCACCGATTAGATGCGCGAACCTGCGCAAAGTGGATTTTCGGTTAATTTCAAGTCATCGAGTAATTTGAGGCGTGGAATTTTGTATTTTAGAGCGCGGTTTTGCCAATTTTCAAAATATTTTTGCGATCGCGCCGAAGATTCCGCCATAAAAAATTATTTCGTTATTGCCACCGACTAATTAGATGCTTTTAGAGCGCAGTATTGCCAATTCTGAAAATATTTTTGTGATCGCGCCGAAGATTCCGCCATAAAAAATGCTGTCATTATCGTAACCGATTTAAATGCGCGAAGCTGCGCAAAGTGGATTTTCGGTTGATTCGAAGTCATCGAGCAACTCGCGCCATGAAATTAGGTATTTAGGACCGCACTGTTGCCAATTCTGTTAATATATTTGCGATCGACCTGAAGATCCTGTCACAGAAAATTATTTCAAAATTGATGCCGATTGAGATCCACGATGCAGCGCAAAGTGGATTTTCGGTTAAATCGAAGTCATCGAGCAACTCGCGCTATGAAATTAAGTATTTAAGATCGCACTTTTGCCAATTCTGTTAATCGGCATCAATTTTGAAATATTATTTGGTGACAAGATCTTCGGCTCGATCGCAAAAATATTAACAGAATTGGCAACAGTGCGGTCTTAAATACCTAATTTCATAGCGCGAGTTGCTCGATGACTTCAAATCAATTGAAAATCCACTTTGCGCTGCATCGTGGATCTCAATCGGCATCAATTTTGAAATAATTTTCTGTGACAGATCTTCGGCGCGATCGCAAAAATATTAACAGAATTGGCAACAGTGCGGTCTGAAATACCTAATTTCATCGCGCGAGTTGCTCGGTGACTTCAAATCAACCGAAAATCCACTTTGCTCAGCTTCGCGCATCTAAATCGGTGGCAATGTTGAAATATTGCCTTTACAAAGAAAACTAATGATGAACTAGAAAAACTTATAATCACAACTGTTTAGAATAATTGCAGAAATTTAAATTAGGTCATATTATTATTAGGGTTTAGTTTAAATTATACTTTTATTGAACCACTTATTTTGATTAGCAATATTTGAAAATTTTTATTGGGATTTAGGTTCTAATTTTAATATGTCACCAAAGATCCTTATTCTAAGGACAAATAAGAAACCTTCGCATAGCATGTCACCAGGTGAAGACTGAAGACATGGACGGTACCGTTTCGTCCTTATTATGAACTCATCAGCATGTCACATCAGTCAGACCCACGCTACACATACTGTACGAAAGTTGGAACTTCTATATATTTAACTGGTCTTTTCTGATGGTGGTGACCTGCAATTTTTAATGAATTAGAAGGCAACCAGAGATGCAGGCGTGCAATTAAATCCCAATAAAAATTTTCAAATATTGTTGATCAAAATAAGTGGTTCAATAAAAGTATAATTTAAATCTAAAGAGGCCATGGTGAAAAATGAGCCTTTCAACATCTTAATTCGTGTATTAATTTCTATCTTAATTACACGGTCAAACAATTCCATTATTTTCTAAAATGAATTTAGGTAGGTATACTTATAGGGATCAGTGCATAGTTTCTTGAAAAACCCTCAGTATAGTATTGTCAAAAATTCACACATCCGTATACTTAAAATTTTTAACAATTAAAAATTAACTTAAACTAATTCATTAAAAATTGCAGATCACTACCATCAGAAATGACCAGTTAAGATATATAGAAGTTTCAACTTTCGTACAGTATGTGTAGCGTGGGTCTGACTGATGTGACATGCTGATGAGTCCATAATAAGGACGAAACGGTACCGTCCATGTCTTCAGTCTTCATTGGATTTTCAAATATTGTTAATCAAAATAAGTGGTTCAATAAAAGGATGCTTTAGATCTTATTAAAGAAATATTTTAAATATCTTAAAGAAATAAATTTATCATACATGCAATAAATCATTCGAACAAATAGTTAATAGGTTTACACAGGCCCAAGTCAAAGAAAAAATAGTTTTTACTTCTCAAGTTTAACATTTTATCAAATTTATGAGTATTATTATAATGAGTATTATATAAATTATTGAATACTATATTAATTTTCTTTTTAATATAAGCCACATGTGCACAAATTATGTATGAGTAAGGTTAAATATTATGATTTCCCGAGTTTTTACGAAAAATATCCCACTATGGCAACACTGCAATAAATATGTCCAGGAAAACCCGCATAGATGTATGAATTATACGTCCAGCTAAACCCGCTTAAACATATAGAAGGGATGTCCAGCAATAAACGAATCCGCATAAATATATATATATATTTATATAATAATGAGTAGTTTTTTTTGCCAAAAACTAGTTAGACTTCAGTCTTTTGGATTTTCGGGTTACGTGGCATATATAAAAAAGAGCACTCTTTGCTAAATAGACTAGCTATCGAAAATTTTTATTTTCATCTTCAGGTCTAAAACAAAACAAACAGTTTCTAGCCTTTCTCTAGCTTTAAATTTTAATACGATGCTGTTTGTTTTGTTTTAGACCTGAAGATGAAAATAAAAATTTTCGATAGCTAGTCTATTTAGCAAAGAGTGCTCTTTTTTATATATGCCACGTAACCCGAAAATCCAAAAGACTGAAGTATATTTATATATATATATATATATTTCTCCAAAAACGCGAAATTTCGATTTTCAAAACGCTCCTGTAGCTTTATTTTTGAAGATTAGTAAACGAAATTTTGGATCCTTATAAAGCTTTGGAATGACTTTAGATTTGCGTTGAAAAAATTTCCAAAAGTCGAATCACTTCTACAGGGTGTCCCTTCAAAATTCCCGGAATCCGGTTCTTGTGGTATCATTTCAGGTCGCAGTTTTCAATCTAGGAGGCTGAAATTTTTGTGGGAGTAAGATATCTACAAGGAGTGGTCTGGTATTGCACTTGAGCAAAATCGGCCAAGCCGTTTCAAAATGGCAGCCATTTGAATTTTTTGAAAACTTGTCATTTTTTGAGCCCCTGTATGAGCAAGATGGCAATAAAACTTTGAAATAAAATTAACAAAATTGGAAGAAAACTATTTGAAATTTGAATTAAAGTAATAAAATTGGCATTATTTTTTTTAATAAGCCAGTGGCGTGGGTAGGAAAAGGGTAAAAATGTCTAAACTTCTATAACCGTTTATGAGTTCATTTTTAAAGAAATTGAACTGAAATTTTCACAGTAGGCAAGTACACTAATATCCTTTAACCCTTAAAAGTTTCAAGAAGTAAATAAGAAAAATGACGGAGATATTAATATTTTTTTCATATGATGTTTATTTCTGTAAAATTTTAAAACCGCTGCTGTAGCTTCATATTTAAGGATTAGTGAACGAAATTTTTTACCCTTGTGAAACTTCGAAATGACATTTGATATTCGTAAAAAAAATTCCCTAAAGCTGCGTTACTTCTACAGGGTGTCCCTCCACATTAAAAACAAAAACCGTCTATGAGGCACGGTTTCTGGTCGCAGTTTTCAATCTAGGGGGCTGAAATTTTTTTATGAGTAAGACAGCCGCAAGGAGCGTCTGGTTCTGTATTTGAGTAAAATCGAGCCGTTTCAAAATGGCGGCCTTTTCAATTTTAGAAAAAATTTCCAAAATTTGAACCCCTATACCTACCTACCTAAAAGCAAATTAGAAAAAAAAATTTAAACCAAATTAACACGATTGGAAGAAAATTATTTTAAATTTGAGTTAATGCAGTAAAATTTGCATATTTTTCATTAATAAGCCAGTGGCGTGGGTAGGAAAAGGGTAAAAATGGCTAAATTTCTATAACCGTTTATTAGCCTTTTTTGAAGGAATTGAGCTGAAGTTTTTCCAGTAGACAGTTTTAACACGATGTTTATTCCTCTAAAATTTCAAATTTTCGGTTTTCAAAATTCCCCTTTCACTTTTTGCGAAGTTATTAAAGGTAGTGTAAAGAATAGTATTTTTTAAGTAAAGTTAGCCAGTGGCGGACACAAGAAAAGGAATTTTTTTTTTAAATTTGTCAATTTTTTTTTTATTTTGATAAATTTAAAAATCCATTCTAAGGCACGTGTCCAAACTAAATGAAATGAAATTATCTCAGTAAACCACTACGCTAATATGACCTGACTATGGAAAATTTCAGAAATCCCATTTAACAAGCGGTGAAAATATTGATAATTGAATCGCATAAAAATACACTATTTCTGCGATTGATGCGCAAGAAGGTTTTTTGTAATGACTTGGCCCGTTAAAGACAATGACAGTTTCGCGACAACTCGACGCATGACACATTGACGGACAGTTGTGCGTTTTATTAAATACTAGAGTGGTCTCGCCGAACAATCTGACATTTCCAGAATCCACGGCCATGCAATAAATATAGCGGAACTATCGGCGCTCTAAGAGTAGTAGTAGCTTGGACCCTTGGACGTGAGAGTGAAGTGGAGTCTGAAGTAAGGAAGCCAGGGGTACGTTCACAATAAAAGCCGTGTGCACACGGCGACGTTCTAACCCGTTCATAATAACATTGGGTAAA
Organism: Malachius bipustulatus; assembly: GCA_910589415.1. Lineage (NCBI taxonomy): Eukaryota > Metazoa > Arthropoda > Insecta > Coleoptera > Melyridae > Malachius > Malachius bipustulatus. The sequence continues at coordinate 42,301,969 of OU342635.1, read as the reverse complement.
GAGTTACACCGTTCAGAATGAACGCCGTGTGACCGCACGGTAGACAACTTTTCATCCCAAGAAATTATATGGATGAAAAACGCCCGTCATGCGCAGTAGCAAAAACGAGCGGTTATTCGTGATTTATTAAATATGAAATTATGAAATATTATTAGGTTAGAAATTATTGGAGAATGGAGATGTAGAAATAGAATCTGATTCAAGTTCGATTTAATAATTATTGTTTGTTCCACCGTCCGTTTTTGGTTTTAATTAGGTATACATATTTGTTGTATTGTATTGTATTGTATTTTTGAGGGTGGTTAAGTTACTGCGACCTAAAAGATCTATTGTATCCCCTCTACTGTGCTTCGCCTGGTGTGGAATCCCTTTAGTGAAGCACCCTTCTCCAAGTCCGTTTCCCTGAGAAACTTCAGGATTTTGAGAGGATCAAGGTCGGGTAAGTTCCCTGCCTCTAGCTGGTGATGGCCCAGAACATTACTTCTTTTGAGTTCTATCGCATCGCAGTTGAGCAGCAGGTGACGTGGTGTCTCGTCTCCTTTCCCGCAGAATCTGCAGACGCCATTTTTTCTATGCCTAGCTTCCTCAGGTGTTCCTTGAGCTTGCAATGTCTCGTTAGGAATCCCGTCAGTGTTCTGTTAATTCTCTCGGTTAAAATTCCCGAGAAATTCTTTGGATTGTCTCAACCCCGAGAGGTTCCTCCAATGAATTTCTCTCAGTTTTCTTCTTCCTTTTGGAATTCTGCTTGAAGAAAGTATCTTCGAAGCCACAGAATGGTTCTGGTCCTATGAAGGGTGTCGATGCTCCTTTTCTTGCCAATGAGTGGACATTCTTCTTGCGCTCGAGGTGGTCTCGAGCACAAGGATTGTTTAGATTGCCGACTGTCTTGACGGGTGACAACTGCAAGCCCCGTTCGGTCAGCAGTCTGTTTTGCGGTGATGTCCCGCGATTTCTTGGTTTTTTATTTCTTACCATGGTTGATCCCACGAGTAGCTAGGGAAGGGTGTTCCACCTATGCAGAGCCCCGCATGCAAAGGTGAGGGGATTGATACAGTGGGGTGCCCCCTGGTGCCCCAAGGTTGAATCCAGTAGGGCTGGTCTTCTATCCAGTCACGCATTCCATCAGCCTGGACCCCCGCCTTAGGATTTAGATTTTTTTAGTGAGGTTGATGTCTCCTCTTGGTTCCGGTGATTAAGCCGGACCCCCGCATCTCTCTATGCGCGGAACGTGACCACGACAACAGATGATACGGTATATCAGATAGTCCACAGTCGGACATCTCTGGCGCCGTTTCCCCTAGTGCAGACCTTTAGTCACGACACGACAACCATGCTAGGGGAGGTGGTCCGCGGCAGGGTTTTGAGCTACCAGTCTAGAATTTTACCTCCGACGAGAATTATCACCACTGCTAATAACCTTACTCACTTACGCTCATTATTGTAAGGCCTTCCCCCTATCCGCCACCTGGGGACGCGCCCGATGGGTACTCAACTGCACGGGAGGTATATTTGTTATGTGGATAGTTTTGTTAAAATACCTACCTATAAAACCTAAAATGGAAAACATAAAATATAAGCCTCTAATAAGTACAGAGTCGCATTCATCATCACTATCTTCGAAGTCATCATAAAAATCTGATTATTTATAATTATTATAAACGAAGCTACAATAATTATTGCTACCTTGTTTTAATATTCAGATCAATTTTAATTTCCTGACCGAAAGCTGTTATATATGAATTAAAATAAATTATAACATCAACATTCAAGGACGAACGGGAAATTACACGACTCGCGTGATTGAAAAGTATTTATTACTGAAAAAAAATTAGGTTATGTACAACCATGATAGTCTGTGTGTACAACTACTGTCGAAAACTTCTCTGAGAGCGTTCACTTTAAAACAACACGTGTGTACAACTACTGTCGAAAACTTCTCTGAGAGCGTTCACTTTAAAACAACACACCAGGACGAAACGCTCGGTAATTCGCCCGGTAGGTTGTTTATCATTCACACGGCGTTTATTATGAACGCACTCCAGTAGTGACTGTGAGTGAAATATACAGGGTGTTGATTTTCAAAGCGGGCCATAGGGGATTAGCATTGCGAAAGTGGTTTTTGAGGATTCCTGCTCGCCGTTTAAACTGACAGAAATGGTTTTGGTATCAAAATGAAGCTAAAATTATTGCGCATAACGCTTGACATCAGAAATTAATTTAATTTCACGTTGTTTTCTAAAATTCTTCAGTAAAAATTCAAGTAATTGTTAATGTTTAATCACAAAATAGCATGCCTTGCCTAAACAATAATGACGTTTCTACGTTTTGACAATCCAATAATAGAACCAGACTTTATTATTACCTTACACTGACTTATAAATTTTTATTATTGGATTGTCAAAACGTAGAAACGTCATTATCGATACAAGTTTTAATTATTATGTATATTGGATAATACATACAATAATAATTTTATTGAATTGCAAGAACAAGCACGACTTGACATTCTCATGAACGTAACGTTGACGTTGAATACATTCTTATAGTTACCATCACCGCCGCATCCTTCACTCGCAGCAGCAGTAGCTTACAATCACAATCGATATGCCACACACAGTACATCGTATATACTTTTTTTATACTATAATTTAATATTGCAGAAATGACTATATTGATCTATAGGAACTTCGAATATTCACACTGTCCGTGTCCGCCATTTCGGGATCACCCTGTATATGATATGTATGGATATGGATATGTCGCGGAGATACAGGGTCTATAAATTATAGAAAAGATGCGCAATTTTGTGGCCATCTCGCGAATCAGTGAAGAGACATACAAACTGAATAATCGTGATTTCTTATTTTCTTCATATCGTGAGTTCCACAAAATTTTTCATCAACTATTGCCTTGAATAAAATGAAGCATGTCTGTCAGTTAAAATACAAACAACTGGAAGGTGCGTATAGTTGAACTACTCCAATCAGTGATCTACAGACCAATCATAGAACAATAAACAAAAATATGATTTACATAATGAACTTTTTGAAAATTACATCCATTAACCATTGATTTTTTGTCAATTCCTGAAGAATATTTCCAACATGGAACGGTTTTGTTGATAGGTGAAAGCCATAATATTAAAAGTAAGTAATATCTTTAATATTTAAATTGAAACTGACAGGTGACAGGAATGGAGATTATGACACGTAAGAATTTGAACAACTAAAGTTATTTTAAAATTATTTTAGTAAAATGAGATGAGACATGACTGCATGCAATAGCCCACACCTCTCTTCCAAAGGAAGATTTGATTAAATATTTATTGATGTTTTTACTATTTAAAATTAATAAATAATTTGTTGCAGGCTCACATAAGTCGTTCGCAAGCTCTCCATCTGACATTTAAAAAAAATTCAAAGCCTATAGTAGGTATGTATATCCCAGGCCAGATAGCACCGAGTGTCCTATGGACGTCCGTTGAGTATCCATTATACGTCCATTGGTCCATGGACAATAAATGGACGTCCTACGGACTTCTCCGCACGGACTTCCTATGTACGTCCACAAAAGTACGTCCATTGGACGTCCATCGAGTTATTTTTGACTATTGCGCATGACGTGCTGTCGCAGACAGGAAGAGAATAGCAGCACAAGTGCGCACGCACGCGCTAACCACCCCATCTTCCATTCTTCCACTATATCATACAATCCACATTCCTACATTATACATTAATTCGTCCCATAAGGAAAGACTTACGCCATTCCCATCAAACTCAAGACTGCTAGCGTGAAGATGAAGACATCTGCATTATACAGTAAACAAAAGAAAGAAATTCGATTAATCTTTAATTTTTAGAGTTTGTGAAAAATCCAAAAACGAATATTTTCATTAAGTTTATCAATATTATCATAAACTAATATATACTTAACAACTTTTCAATGAAAATTACCAGATTTTACGTAAAACTTAATGATAGAAACACGTAAGTAGGTAAGTACCTAGTCGTTTTCCTGTATCTTTAGCCGTTATCAACGTTGTTTTCAAAACAGAAAATTACCGTATATGTATACCCTATACCTATCACAACATTTATTGGATTTTTCAAAACTCTAAATTTCAAGACTTATCGAATATTTTCTGTCTTTTGTTCCTCACTAAGATATTTATCAGCAAATGCTTTGTGAACATCCGATAACGGACTCTCTATGGACATCCGATAACGGATTCCCTATGGACGTCCGATAACGGACATCCTATGGACGTCCGGTAACGGACATCCTGCGGATGTCCAAAGTTGTGACAAATGGACACTGAGTGGACGTCCCATGGACGTCCATAGGACAAAAACGGACGTCCTATGGACGTCCGTTGGTACATAGAGGGATGTCCATTGGACGTCCATCATAGGACTACTTTGTGCTGTTTGGGAGAGAGTAATAAAAAAGGTCAAAGAATTAAATTTTGGCTTACGGCCGCCATATTTTTTTATGTCGTGCCATAAAAAATCATGGAAATCAAAAATAAATAACATTAAGATTTTTTTTTAAATTTTACTCTTTTTTTTGAAAAAGAAAATTTTTTTACCGAATTACGTCAGTATGAAGTAATATTTCTTGCCTTATTGGTGATATTATTGTCAGTGATTTTTATATGATATATTCGGTATAAAAAGTTGTAGGTATTTTAAAAAAAGAATAAATTAAAATTTTAGTTTTTTTTAGAAAAAATTAATTTTTAGTTTCCATGATTTTTTTATACCGAACGACAAAAAATAATATGGCGGCCATAAGAAAAACCTAATAAGTTATATGGCTATGGGATCTATGGTCGTCGGCTTTGAAAATTTTTTGTAATGTCAAATGGATACCTCTTTCCGGACTTATGTATTTAAGCCTACAAAAAAATATTCATTTAGTTTTAAATAATAAAAAAGATATGAAGAAAATAAGAAATCTCGATTTTTAATTTTTTTCAGGATATTTCAGGAACAGTCGATCGAACGGTCACTGATGATATCTTAATGTAGCCTTGACGGATTCGAGATGGCGAGTAACTGGGCATCGTTTCTCTAATTTAACCGACCTGTATGTGACATCCTGTATGTAAAAATACAACAACAATCTAGGTAGGTAGGTATTTGAAACAGTGATTACAATAATAATAATTATTATTATTACTTGTTATTATTTGCTGTCATTTCATTATTACATTCTGTGAGGATCTCATTATTGCTCCTTAAATTCGAAATGGTGCGCATCATGATTCATGACCTCATTTGCAACAATAATTTTTTTTCTTTTTTTTTTTCTAGTCATAGCAGGTATTTTTTTTATCGGAAAATAGATATTCTCCTTAAAATTTTATCCAACAAAGTTTATTAAAATATTTCAAATCAGCTAGTGTTCTCAAGAATGGTAGGTAGCAAGCTGTTTATTTCACAACAAATTGTACCTAGGTTCTAGGTAGGTATTCAAAATGATTATTTTTAATGGAAAATTTTATTCACGAGTACAGGCCCATAAACTGAACTAAATGGTTTTATTTCCCCGTCATAAACCCTTAGCTCCATGCCCATCGCTTATAAAAATATAAAATCCCGTATGATTTCTTTCTATAGATATTCATTCAGTATTTCAGTGAGAGTGAGAACGGACACCGGGAATGAGATCCAGTTTCACCAGTTACGGTACCAATCGGAACTACGGCCATCTATACTCTGTAGACGAAACCTTGGGCCAATACTCTGTATTAACGCACCCTTGGGTGATACAGTTCTACTGTGGTTCTACAGCTGCAAGTGGCCCCATCTGTTGAAGTGAAAGAATGCCAAGCCAAGTTAACTTAATAATGGTAAATACTATAACAGGTTTCTTTTCAAAAATCATTTGAAAATTGAAAGAATAGTAGTTACAAGTGGCCCCATCTGTTGGAGTGATAGAATGCCAAGCCAAGTTAACTTAATAATGATAAATACTATAACAGGTTTCTTTTCAGAAATCATTTGAAAATTGAAAGAATAGTAGTTATTATCACTTTAAATCACTTATATTAATCATATTAACGACATTTCAAAAATTAATAAGGGCAAGCTGCAAAATGTGCAATTATTATAATTCATAATTAAAATGTAATTTACTTAGCGACTTAAAACCTTCAAAGAATATACCCCTGAGCAATAAACTTGTAAGCTTTTCCAATAGATGACGCGGAAAACTTGAGTGACAGTACTATGACATGACTTGTAAACTGTACTGTCATAAAACTGTCACCCGTTTCAATTTCATCATTCTCTCAACTCAAAACGGAGAGCGGTTAGTGTTAGTAGTGGTTTACTGTTAAAGTTAAAGATCTGAGTTCTTATTTTATTCATTATTCATATTCGCATCGCCATCTTCGCATTGAAATAAGCGTAATTGCATCGCTTCCTTCGGTTTCGGTTACATGACATCGACATCTACCGAGAGAGATGGAAAAAGTGTAAATTTAGAGATTGTTATTATTCTCCTGATATTGTGATTGTGTGTTTTGTTTGGAGTTCCAAAACTTTAAATGTGTTTTCAGTGAATTCCTTGTGTAAATCGTCGTTAATCATGGATTTATATCTGTTGGGAGAACAGCTGTAATCGGACGTTTGTTTTGGTGAGTTATTAATTAATGATCTTTTGACAACATAGTATAACAGACGCAGTCATGCAATGATCAAGTCCACTGCATCAGTCTTCTTTGATACCGTTGTTTGTAAAAGTTTTAAGCTCAGTTGCACTCGATTTGAAATCATAATAAGATTTTACTGGAATGTAATGTACCTAATAAATGTTTGTTTAATCAGAGCCAACCCAGAGCCTTTGTTCTTTCATTATTTCAATTTCTCGGAACACCTCGATAATTTATGAAAATATCAATTAAAATCGGCGGCATCAGAATGTGAGGAGTAATTTGGCGGCTCTTCTTTGCCCTAACCTCTAAGTAAGAAATTTCCGATAGATATAAATAATTTCACATTTTTTCTCTACTTAATACTCGACTTAATATTTAAAAACTAGCGGTTTGTGCAATACATGTCTGCTGCCTTAGTTATTTCAGTTTCCGTTCGAATTTGTCATGTTGAGTTTTTGTACCTACCTATATTTTTTGTCACCGGTTAATAATAATAAATTATGTAATTTTTTCATAGTCCAAGCTTGCAAGTGTGTAATTTCAAGGTTATTTAAACTGCAGCGATGACGTCATATATTATAAAATGTGTTGTTTTCAGTAAATACCTACCTACCAATTTTAAGTAAGTTGATCATATTCTAGAAAACATTACATAGGTACCTACACACCTACATAAATGATCCTGTATGAGAGATCCTAGATCCTACCTACATAATATGAGAGTTTTAGCATAGGTCCATCCATAGGTACCTAGCTACCGTTTTTCAAAAGACGTTATACGTTATAAGCTATTCATTCCAAATTCCAATTCCATTCGGACCTAAGTACCTATGTAGTTGTAGTTGGCTATGGATTACGAAAATGAGATCAACCCAACCCCCTATCATAATATATTTGACAGCGCACTGCGAGGCGCACTGCAAATGAAAAGTAGTGCTAATGTTCTAAGCAAAGAGTGTTTCATAATGTCATTCTGAGAATGAAGCAAAATTATTGTCAAGCGTACTTAGGTGAAAATCAGGAAATTAATCAATCTTTAAACAATAAATATTTGGTGTAGTTTGTCTGTTTTTCTTCCTTGATTCCATACTCCCAATAAAGTTTAGATTTTTACCATTTCCTGTTGCAGCTGTTTCTATCTCCTCTGTATTATTTCGCACCCCGTAAGTACTTCTAATAATACAGGGTGTTTTGTAATTGAATGTCAATATTTAAGGGGGTGATTTTTGGGTCCATTTTAAGAAGAAAACTTCATAAGAACGTAACGTATGTCCTAAAACCGCGGTGAAGTGAGCAACGAATTCCAGCAACGAATTCTCTAATGTCCCCATACACGTTCGGGCTTACGCGCTGAACTATCTTACACGTCTATTCGATTATTTCCAAACGTTCCCAAGCAAATTTATCTTATCACTACTGTTATCTTGCTAACTTAAACCAATTTCAATGTTATCGAAGTCTTAACAATTTGTAAAATGAATCCAAAACGCAAATTAATGTGTTTGAAAATTAAAGCGAAAAATATCAGACGCGGTCGCATAAAAACGCGTTGCTGGAGGAACTGGGTGGGGGGATTTTTTGATTTTTTCACCGAACGTATCCACGAGTTTTCCGACGGAGGCGAGTGAAAATTTGGCCCCGATCAACGTCTGTGTTCCGAGAAAAAAAATTCGAACCGCCGACAAACACGGTTTTTTGCGATTTTTCATTGAAACGGTTCAAGGGGTAAGAAGGCGTCTGATATTTTTCGCGGTTTTAATTTTTTTCTCCGAACGCAGACGTTGATCGGGGCCAAATTTTCCGGATTGTCACGCGGCCCGTCACGACACGTCTCCTGCAGAAAAATTTCGAAAATCGCTTCTTACCCCTTGAACCGTTTCAGCGAAAAACCGCAAAAAAACGTGTTTTTCGGCGGTTCGAATTTTTTTTCTCGGAATGCAGACGTTGATCGGGGCCAAATTTTTACTCGCCTCGGTCGGAAAACTCGTGGCTACGTTCGGTGAAAAAATCAAAAATATCCCCCACCCAGTTCCTCCAGCAACGCGTTTTTATGCGACCGAGTCTAAAGGGGGCCTCACACGATCAGTAATAATGACAGTATTCTATACTGTCAGTATTTCATCAGTATTTTTGCATTCACCTCAGATGATCAATATTTATATCAGTATTTAGTTTTGCTGCAGTTTCGGTCACTAGAAAACAGATTTTGGACAACTAGACCAGCCAGCGCTAATTACCTATTTTAACATAAAAATGGATAACAAAAAAAAGGCGTGTATTGCCATTATATTGTACTGCACAAGTCAAGAAAAAAAAAGCGAAAACGACGTTGGACAAAAAAATGGATAGCCCAACGTCAAAAATACACCCATTTAAATTTGTTAAATTTTATCGGGGATACGGACCCCGAGGATTATCGAAATTATTTCCGAATGAGCAGTAAAGTATACAATGAGCTTCTTCATGCTTTGAAACCTTATATTACAAAGCAGGACACCAACATGAGGCAAGCAATATCATCCAACGAAAGACTAGCAGTAACACTACGATTTTTAGCTACTGGAAGATCCTTTGAAGATTTGAAATTCTCTACCATTATTAGTCCGACAACAATTAGCGAGATTGTCATGGAGACATGTAGTGCAATAGTTGAGGTGTTGGCAGATTACATCAAAGTAAGTAAGTACAGTTTTATTTTTTTATTATTACAAACAATACAAACTTTTATTTCTTACAAAATTAGGTACATAATTTTGACATAAAAATTGACATCATTTCAGTAAGGGACTATTTTTTTATTTAATGCAGCTTGTAAGGTACCTATGTATACAGGGTGTTGATTTTCAAAGCGGGCCATAGGGGATAAGCATTGCGAAAGTGGTTTTTGAGGATTCCTGCTCGCCGTTTAAACTGACAGAAATGGTTTTGGTATCAAAATGAAGCTAAAATTATTGCGCATAACGCTTGACATCAGAAATTAATTTAATTTCACGTCGTTTTCTAAAATTCTTCAGTAAAAATTCAAGTAATTGTTAATGTTTAATCACAAAACAGCATGCCTTGCCTAAACAATAATGACGTTTCTACGTTTTGACAATCCAATAATAAAACTTTATAAGTCAGTAGGTAATAATAAAGTCTGGTTCTATTATTGGATTGTCAAAACGTAGAAACGTCGTTATTGTTTAGGCAAGGCATGCTGTTTTGTGATTAAACATTAACAATTACTTGAATTTTTACTGAAGAATTTTAGAAAACAACGTGAAATTAAATTAATTTTTGATGTCAAGCGTTATGCGCAATAATTTTAGCTTCATTTTGATACCAAAACTATTTCTGTCAGTTTAAACGGCGAGCAGGAATCCTCAAAAACAACTTTCGCAATGCTAATCCCCTATGGCCCGCTTTGAAAATCAACACCCTGTATAATATATACATAGGTACCTTACAAGCTGCATTAAATCAAAAAATAGTCCCTTACTGAAATGATGTCAAATATCCCCTAATACCAGACAGAAAAGGATCTCCCGATACATTTTCTTCCTCTAGCTGACCTTGCTGACTTTGAGCATTGTGCAATTCTTCACAATAAGGTGCTGCTGGTGAAGTCACGGATGAAATGCATCCATAATTACTATTATTACTACTAAATGTATAATTGGTAGCAGATGATGTACTTCTTGAGCTTGGATCAGCACTATTTATTTTCACGGAGTTTCTATTCAGCGTGCCCAATTCTGCTTCGAAGAGTATATCGTTTATAGCTTTCTCTGCCAACGTCCTTTGCAATGGATCAATTTTTTGCAGTTTTGTGGCCCAAACTTTTGCTATTGGGTATTCTTCCTCTTTTGTTAAATATTCGCAAGCTAAGGCCAGTAGCTGCTTTTGGTCTTGTTTGTCTTGTTTCTGCGTAGGTTTTGACCTTTTTGGTGTTTTAATTATGTCAACATCCTCTATTTGTGTGTCTTGAGAAGCCTGTAACAAACAGATACTAAGAAATAAATTATCTTATTTTTTTTCAGATGCCATCTACCAAAGAAGAATGGAAAAAAATTGGTAGAGAGTTTGGGTCTAAATGGCAGTTTTGGAATTGTATCGGGGCCATTGATGGCAAGCACGTCCTTATTGTTAAACCACCAAATTCTGGGTCTAGATACTATAATTACAAGGGTACACATAGCATCGTTCTACTGGCTATTGTAGACGCCAACTATGAATTCATTATGGCAGATGTTGGAACCAATGGACGGGTGTCTGACGGAGGAGTTCTTTATTATACAGATTTTTGGGAAATGTTCCAAAACAATCGACTGAATATTCCGGAAGCTTCAAAGCTGCCAAACACCGAGGAAGTGTTTCCGCATGTTTTTCTAGGAGATGAAGCCTTTTCTTTGGCAGAAAATTTTATGAAACCATATAGCCAGGATGACTTATCATCAGTCAATCGAATTTTTAATTACCGATTGTCAAGGGCACGTCGCGTTGTCGAGAACGCATTTGGGATACTTGTAACTCGATTCGGGATATTTCAGAAGGCCATAAATTTATCACCCGAAAAGGCCACAGTTATTGTTTTGGCTTCTTGCTATCTACACAACTTTTTAATGAAAAAAGGATCTAAAAACTACTACAACCATATATTAGATGTCGAAAACAAGGAAACAGGAGGTGTTGAAATTGGCACAGAAAGATGTGAACATACAATGGACGGATTACGTCAAGGATCATATCGAAATGCATCCAGAAACGCTAAGCAGGTTAGAGAACACTACAGAAACTACTTTAATAAGGAAGGACAAGTAGATTGGCAGAAGAAAGTACTGAATTGAACTCAATAAGGTCTTTAAAATTGGATACAAAAACGTATTTTGATGTAATTGTCATTATAATGTAATCAGAAAAATGCAATAAAAATTTTATTTTATACCTACCTCGTTTTGTACAATAGTATTTCTTCCCTTGTCTGGAACTTCGACATCTGCTAAAAATTGCAGTTCATAAAACGTCCATGCACTGGGTTCATATATATTGTCCGTGCCGGTACCAGTGCGTTTTGAGTCTTTTATTTTCTTCAACTCCTTTCGGTAGTTGCTTCTTAACGTGTTTATCTGCTTTTTGACATCTTCGATTGTAGCTTTAGGCTTTAAGTGAACCAGAATTTCAAGCAAAGTTTCATAGCCCTTCCTTTTTACGTGTTTATCCGAATATTCTTTTAATGAAGTATTCCACAACACTGGCATAGACTTATAAACTTCGATGAACCTGCGTAATATTGATTTTCTTGTTCCTTCTTCTTGATCAACAGGTTCAGGTGAACCTAGTGAAGAAGGCACGGGCGACGTAGCCTCCATCGTTGCACTTGAAATACTGATAAATTACTGATCGCGTGGTCTCAAACGATCAGTATTTCCTTCAGTATTTTAGCTCCGCCCAAATACTTTCAGGGCCGCGAAAGTATTCTCAGTATACTGATGGCTCATCAGTATTTGCTCTCACACGGTCAATATTATTGACAGTATTTCGATATACTGTCAATATTACTGATCGTGTGAGGCCCCCTTAATATTTTTCCCTTTCATTTTCAAAAACATTAATTTGCGTTTTAGAGGTATTTAATAACAAATTGTAAGACTACGATAACATTGAAATTGGTTTTAATTAGCAAGATAACAGTAGTGATAAGATAAATTTCCTTGGGAACGTTTGGAAATAATCGATTAGACGTGTAAGATAGTTCAGCGCGTAAGCCCGAACGTGTATGGGGACATTAGAGAATTCGTTGCTGGAATTCGTTGCTCACTTCACCGCGGTTGTCTTAAAAGTCTTAAATTTTGAGATACAGGGTGGTAAAGTTTTTAAAAATAAATAATTTTTTCATAATATCTCGAGTAATATCTGTAATACCCTCGGTAATACCCGAGGTAATACCGCTCTGGATATTTTAATGAAATTTCATATACATCTATTACTCCACTCCATCAAGAGGCATTTTTTCATGTACCAAATTTCGTTTTATCTCCACTAGTGACATCTTGCAGAATTTTACCTATGCATATTTTTATATTTTTTTATTGTCATTTAACGACAATCTTGTGACCATGTACTATGTAGAGAAACAGATTTTATTTTTTTAGGCGAAAACCCTGATCCAGACTGAAAATAAACAAGTGATCAAATTTGCTTGGAAATGAGGAAATGGGGACTCCAAAAATAATTTCTATTTGAACAGAAATCAGTGGCGTACTATCAATGTCTGCTAAAATATGCCGGTAAAATTCTGCACGATCGTGCACCATCGTCACTAATGGAAATAAAATGAAATCTGCAAGATGTGACTATAGTGGAGATAAAACGAAATGTGGTACATGAAAAAATGCCCCTTGATGCGTAATACCTGTATACGACATTTCATTAAAATATCCAGAGCGTTATTACCTCGGGTATTACAGATATTACGAAAAAATGATTTATTTTAATAAAACTTTACCACCCTGTATCTCAAAAGTTTAGACTCTTAGGACATACGTTCTTATGAAGTTTTCTTCTTAAAATGGGCCCAAAAATCACCCCCTTAAATATTGACATTCAAGTACATAACACCCTGTATAAAATACGAGATAAAATACCTACAATTATTTTTTTCTCTCTCATTATTTTTTTCTTATCTCCTGAACATTATTCGATAATAAGATCCAATTAATAGGAATTTCTGTAAACAGGTATTTTGTGGAAAGTCCACCTACGAGTACCTACACTTGACAAAATGTTTATTTAAAAAAAAAAAAATACAAAACCTACCTCGAGCTCTCTGATTTCTAAAATTTGTTAAAACTACACTCTTATTATGATTTAAAACTAATTATAATGCCAAAATCTTACAATATCCTTTCTTTAACCTCTCTTTACTCTTTTATTTCTCTCTCTATTTCTTGCTGTTTCTCCCTAGAAATTTCTTTTTCTAGTCTTTTGATTCTCTCTTTCACTGTCTGTCTCCCTGCTTCGCTTCACTTTTCCCTGATCTTCTAATTCTCTCTTTCTCTCTCTTCGTCTCTAGCTGCTTCTCTTCTTCTTCTTTACAATAATTATCAAACTTCCTTAAACCTGTCTCTCACAGGTTCTCCAAAAATTATTTTCCTGCTTCTCCTTCATTTTTAAATATAATTTTAAGTTCCAAATTTTCTTGATGTCTTCTAAGTTTGTTTCACTGCTTTTCAAGTTGATTTTCTTCATTTCCATAAACTATAATTATTCTTCTCAATTTCTTTTTGACAACCTTTTTTTATAATTTATTCCCTTCTGATTTCCGAGCTGATTTCTTTACGTTCTCGTTGTTATCTTTTTGTTCTTCTCTTTTGTGCTTCCAAATAATTATTTTCACCTTTTTTTTTGACAGTTACTGTTAAAATTCCAATCTAATTAATTTTCGTTCTCGTTGCTATCAACATATCAAATCAACATCCTTCCTCTTCATTTTTTCTTCTTCCTTGATTTTTTATTATAATACAAAACAATTCCTTTCTGACATCTAATTTCTAATTATTATTAATAATTTTTACACTTTTTACTTATTGTTACAAGTCATAAATTTAATTGTCATAATATTCAAATTTGATCCAAACTTATTTGAAATCACTATTTGTCTTCAACTAAACTTAATTTTTCATAACAGTACTAGTACAGTCATTTGGTGTTCAAAAAGAGGGTTACCTGGAAAGTTTTCCGGGAGTTTTGAAAATTGGTGATTTTTATAGATTTCGACGTGCTCTTTTCGAATTTTTACTTTGCCACCTCGTATCTTTGCCGCTCGCGCCGCCATATTGAAAAAATGGCGCCTAAAAGCAGTTTTTTAACAATATCTTCTTTCCGACTCATTTTACGATGGAAATATTTATGTAATAAATTAAACTAAAGAAAATTTCCTACAATAATTTATGTATTAATCTTTTTTTCGCAAAATCAATAGTTTCAGCGTACGAGAGCCACAAATCAAGATACATCTACACTAACACGTGTTTTTCGTATACATATTAACGAAAAATGTGAAAAACTGTGTCACAGGATAAATTCCTAGGCAACCATTCAAACAAGAAACGCCTCATTGGAATGTTGAGGACAAAATTTGAAGCTGCGAACGTCATGGTCAAGGAAGCCACGGCACGGCAGATGCGGATACGCTAATAGTCAATACGGCAACAGCATTTTCATCTACATTTGATTCCATAATAGTTGTCGGCGAAGATGTAGATTTTCTTATTCTCTTGACGGCTCTATTTACGCGTTCAAAAATATATAGGTATTCTCAAACCAGGAAAAGGAAAAATTTCGCAACGAATAGATTCATCAAAAAAGTGTCATAGATAAAATAGTCTCAGATAACATATTTTTCGTGCACGCCTTCAGTGGCTGTGATACAGCATCAGCACTCTTTAATCAACGAAAAATAAAATGAACTAATGTACTCCGAAAAAAACGAGATTTAAACGAGCTTGTCCAGGTATTCAATAACCAAAATGACGATCCAGAGATCATTGCTGAAACGCCTCTTCCTTGCATTGTATGGTAACAGTGGCGTAAAAAGTATGTCGTTAAACAACTATAGATATACATGCTTCACAAAATCTGCATATAAAAATAAATTTAATATTACATCGCTGCCAGCTACAGAAGCAGCAGCACGACAACATTAGTTCCGAGCCTATCCCAGGTTCAGCAGTGGAATAGAGTTGAAAAAAATGCAGGGCTATGGAAATGAAAAAAAGCAAGAATGGGCTAATTCCTGTCACCACTTTCGAGCCCCCAGCTCCGGAAACCTTGTTAAAATTTATTTCTTGCAAATGCAAAAAGGGTCGGGCAGCATGCGTGAATGCAGAAAGGCTGGATTAAAGTGCTCCGTTATATGCACGAATTGCAATGGTACTTGTGATAATTATAAAATTCCACTATAAGATAGCGATGAAGAAGAAGAAACAGAGACTATTTTTGAGCAAACATAATATGACTAAATCCAGAAACAAGAGGATTACAATGAAGCTGATGATCCCATCGCGGATGACGTGGAAGAAATTTCTATACCTAGGTGACTTTTCGCTCGGTACTGAAGACGATGAACTCGCAAGACCTGGCCGATCAAGGATAGTGAAGCGAAGAAGAATTCGTAAAATTTTGTAATAGTGCAATACAAATGTCCTACTGGGGAAACCACACAAAAAAAACGCGTCACTCACTCATGGTGGTGTCTAAATAAGTTATTTGGCCAAAACGTATGTTGGAGTGGACTTTGCGGCGCTCGTACGCTAAAACTATTGATTCTACAAAAATAAGGTTAGAACATAAATTGTAGGAAATTTTCTCTAGTTTTATTTGTTACATAGGTACCTTTTTTCATCGTAAAATGAGTCGGAAAGAAGATAGGTAAAATAACTGTTTTTGGGCGCCATTTTTCCAATATGGTGGCGCGAGCGGCAAAGATACGAGGTGGCAAAGTAGAAATTCGAAAAGAGCACGTCGAAATCTATAAAATCACCAATTTTCAAAACTCCCGGAAAACTTTCCAGGTAAAACAGGACTATACCCTCGACATTATAGGCATGCAAAGTATTTCCAAACAATTATTTTATGGGCAGTTACCTACTTACCCTAATAGATATCTGATGTAGGAGCTGTGAAATTACTGCTGGCGAAGAATTCCCCGCATTATAATGATAGCCATTCAAGGCAATGAAGGCATTTTCTTAAACTTCTTTTGACAACTTCCACAGATCAATTTTGTCAACAGCCTTATTTAAAAACGATGGCCTAACTGACATCTACTGACCAAATCGTCATTTTATTGACAAAAACTTCAAGATTACTTATACCAGGCGAAATCAGCTGATTTTTCATGACCAACCGCGGTTTGAATAGTGTTGTACGCTAATGTTTATGGCAAAGATTTTTAAGCGGTTTTTTTTCTCGTAGGTAGGTACCTCGGTAGGGACTTAACTGTAGGTATATGAGAGAAAACCTCGGAGAAATCTGTAACGTTCAGAAAAAAGCGAAAAAGCATACCTTTCGGAATTGGTACGTTAATACGTATACTTGGGTAGGTTTAAGTAGTTTATGCAAAGTCAATTGAAACGACAAAGAACTAAAAAGCGGTAGATAATTCTTGTAGTTCTTCGGTCCCAAATTTAAGCATAACACCTTAAAAAAAAACGAGAAAAAAACTATCGTAAAAAATGATGACGAGGGATTTTCGAGCTATATTTTCGACTTTCGAGCTCAACAATGGTATTTTCGAGCTGTCTCTACTTCTGTTCATTTTCCGAAGCTGTCTCTAACTCTGTTCATTTTCTGGAAAATAACAAACCGCTTTTTCGTTCTAGGATTCGACTGAAATGTGGAAAATACGTGCTCCGGGAAAAAACGAAAAGCACAGTAGTTTCGAGCGAGGTTTCGAACTGTTTTCGCGATCTTCAAGATGAAAAATAAATTTACCAACACTGAACGCATTATATGCTTTTCTCACTACCACAACTTCAAACCGCAAAATAAAATGAAAAAATAATGAAAAATCAATTGTAAAAATTGTGACGTGTTTGTTGATGACGTTTCAAACTATGAATCTGCAATACCAAACATAAATATGTACGTACATAAATTGGTTGGAATGGAAACTGAATTAATGTAGAATACTTGGGTGCATAATATTTTTTTATACCTAAATATAAAGGAACCTAGTGTACTATAATATAGGTATAAAAATTCCTCGAAAAATTCCTTAAAAAATGAAGAACGCCAGCCAATAAGAAATTCTCGAAAAAAATAACCATAAATACAGTGTGTCCAGTGTAAGTGGCAGTGCATGGGGATTTTGGAAACGGCAAGAGATACAGGGTCGGTTAAATTATAGAAAAGTTGCACAATTTAATGCTTAATGGGAATCTGAATTTTTTCTTTGAATATTTCCAGTCGTTGCTGAAATATCCTGAAAAAATTTAAAAATCAAAATTTCTTATTTTAGTCATATATTTTTTATTATTGGGAAATAATTAATTATTTTTTGTAGGCTTACATACTTAAGTCGTCAAAAGCTATCCATTTGACATTACAAAAATTTTCAAAGCCAACTAGATCTCAGAGTTTTGTTTTTCTTATGTCGCAGCATTGTAAACAGTTTTTAAATGTAAAATATTGATAGAACAAAAGGTCAAAAGATATAGGTAATTAACGTTGTTGCAATTTTTCGAAATAAGCGGCAACGCCGCAATGCCGAAAATATTTTAGATCGATAGAGCATAGCCAATTATCCAAGTGACTAAATTTTCAGAAAAATCCAATGACTCGTTTCCCGTAAACGTCTAAGGTACCATCGACTGTGAATCAACCTGTGTATTGAAGCTAATTTGTGTAGTGTGTATCTAACTGCGGCTTTATATTAGTCAATATAGATTGCACACCCTGTTCGGTCCTTACATTTAGAACCATTATATGTGGAGATACTGTCTAAATGGTTCTATAATAGTCTGTTCAAGATGCTGATATTTAGGTTAGGTTGTTCGTGATAAGCCGGTATTGGTACTATTGGTTCTAACATGGGAGTTGGATGCGGTAGCGTGAATGCTGCATGGTAGTTTTCTCTGATCAGTCTGATCCCCTGTATTGTATTCTTGATATTTTTGTATTGCTGAAAATGCGTTAACCAGCGGAGGATTTTTCTTATTTTACCAGTACTTACTGTCCATTGTCTCGGTTGCCAGTCTACCTAAAATTTTTACTAGGCTAGGATATCTGATGTGAACTTTCAGTATACCGAGTGTCCCAGATAATATATATATAGTAATTACATGGGGATTTCGGAAACGGCAAGAGATACAGGATCGGTTAAATTAGAGAAAAGTTGCACAATTTGATGCTTAATAAATTTATTTTTTTTGAATATTTTCAGTCGTTGCTGAAATATCATGAAAAAACTGAAAAATCAAAATTTCTTATTTTACTCGTATCTTTTTTATTATTGGGAAATAATTAATTATTTTTTGTAGGCTTACATACTTAAGTCGTCAAAAGCTATCCATTTGACATTACAAAAATGTTATAATTAAAGAACAATAATTAAGAACAATAATTAAAAAGTTGACCCAAGGCATTGTTGACCGACACTTTTCTCTGGTTACGTTGATGTTGCCCATGGTAACTTTAAGACACACGCGAGTTTAAATATTGGATTTAAACACGCGGTTTTTAACTAAGAATTATAGGTTACCAATAATAAAAAAGTTAAACCTGCTAACTTTAATGGATTTTGATTGATTTTAATGAAAGTATCTGATGTCTGATTAATAATACCCTGAACAGTCTTTATTATGCGTTATTGATACATATCCAAGTATGTATTGATAAAGATTTCTTACCTACACATACACAATGACCCTGTAAGAGTGACATGTGATGAAATACAGTATATATTATAATGTATACCTATCAAGGGGAGCGTTATTTGAACAAGAATTATTGATCTTTTATTACTGAATAACCCAAATATTCGCTGCTTTTATTGATGATGCTTATATTGCAACATAATTTTATACTTTCTGGTTATGTTTACCTAATGTTTATGCAACAACTCTGTGTGTCGTATAATTGGATTGATGCTTTGCTTATAAACTTTAATAGTGGATTAAGAAAAACAGAAAATTACCAGGTGGGTATTACAAAGGTACATTAAGTTAATGGGATGATTTCTGAGGAAATTTCTAGAAAAGTTATTGATTTCAAACGGAAAATATAGCAATTTAGTGATTCTTGGCATGAGAGAGGTTACAAAGGTGTTAATAAAAATAATTTGACGTCGATATTTAAAAACTTTAAAGCTTTAAAAACGGTCACAAAAATTTGCCTGTTAGCTTGATGGGCCTTTATAATACTGGCTGTTTATAATAAAGTACGTCTTTTACTGATATAACTAGGTACTGTTACCCTCTGAAGAAGTATTTTTTTATTTTTATTTTTAGCTAGGTATTAATATTTAGTTTTACGCACTTTAATATTCGTCTCAATATTTTATGTTATTATAAGCAGGTATGTACTACCTATACCTACCTCACGATAGATTTTGATTTAAAGGGTTATAAAAAAGTTAACACGTTTGTTTGTTGTTTGGGCGGTTTTGATTTAATTAATTATTATTGAGAATAAACGCGGCAACAAGGCATCTCCGTGGCAGGTACCTAGCGGATGAAAACGGGAGTGATAAGCGGCATTGCATTTTTGAAAACCTTTCGAATACGTCGGGAAAGGAGTGCAATTGATTCGTGACGAGCATAAAGGCGGTTTAAATTATATTACATAGAATAATCCTAGTTGTGACCGGCGGGTTGGTCCTTCGAGGCGGTGGCCGTTTTTTGGTGGTTGTAGCACTTGCACTTATCCTAGTTCTTCCTTCTTCTCCCCCTCCCCCTTATTACCAGAGTGCAGGAACAAGAGCAGCGACGAGAGAACCGGGACTTCTAAAGGAAAACGTGAGTACCTAATTCATGCAATTAAATTTCCTTCTTAAATAACGAATGGTAATCTCCTCAAATTATAATCGGAGGAAACACTACTTGTTATTAATAATAATAATAATATTATAATAAATAATATAATAGTGCGAATCATCACACTCTCGTTGACGTTCCAGATTTCCAGTAAACACTAATAATTTACCGAGTCACAATTGGATCGTTTCCAACCGTAATCAGAGGCCGCGCCGCGGTCTTCTCAGGTGGGCGTCCGATTATCCGAGCTATTTTGGAAATCGGTCGGGAATAGAGGGATTTCTGCCTCTGTGTGTACGCTATAATACTTACGTACTTACGTTCGATTTTATTATCGCTGCGTTATTATGGTCGAACTCCAATCGTCGCCAATTCAAATATTTGTTTTAGTAATTTCTCCTCTGAGTGGTATCAGGTTTTATCGCCGTCGCTGATAATAGAGTAGAGCGAAATTCCTGCATTTGTCCACCTCTCCCAGGCTTATCCAATGCTTCAATCAATAGGTTAGAATCTCGGTTAGGAAACATTTAAATGCTTTTAGGCGATTACTCATGTGAAGTTGGCGCCCGAAAGTCGAAAAATCGTAATTTTTCTTAGAGTTCTGGGAAGACTACGCATAGTTCTGAAGTTCTCCAAAAAATATCCAATAGTTCTGGCTTAATAAGCCCAAAAATTCATCATAAAAAATTTCGGCGCGAACTTCACGCGGCGCCCACTTTTTCGCAAAAAAGAGTTCTCTGGATCGGTTTTCTAATAAATTATAAAGAGTTCTCGAAAATATTATCAATAGTTCTGGTGTATTAAGCCCAAAAAACGACTCCAGACAGTATGGCGCCGATACTGCGCCGAGAATGGGATTTAATTTTTTTTTATTTCGACGGTTCTGAAAGGAGTTCTGAATAGCGTCAGAAGAGTTCTAGAGATTATCCAAATAAAACTCCTCGCTAAAATCATTCGTTTTCGATTTAAAGCGAAAAACAAGTTCCGTTTCCGAGGACTGAAAAATTTTTTGAATATGATTTTTTTTTTTCTATATTTCGACAGTTCTGAAAGGAATTCTGAATAGCGCCAGAAGAGTTCTAGAGATTATCCAAATGAAACTCCTCGCTAAAATCATTCGTCTATTTAAAGCGAAAAACAAGTTCCGTTTCCGAGGATTTTGAAAAAAAATTTGAATATGATTTTTTTTCTTCATTTCGACAGTTCTGAAAGGAGTTCTGAATAGCGTCAGAAGGTTTCGCAAATAATCCAAAATAAATAACAATAAAAGACATTTGAAGGGTTTTTTAACATTTTATTTTATATAATGAACACCTGTTTGTTAATATTAATCTAATTATACACAGGGTTGTAACTTTTCTGTTGTTTACCACAGGGGTGATGAAACGAAAAAATATGCAAACGAAATCACACTTGAAAAACCAAAAAACGAAGAAACCTCTTGTGGTGGCTACAAGAAAAAAGTTCCCTGTCGCTCAAAATTAAACTAAATAGAAATGTTCTAGTTAAATAAATGCAAAAAATTCTTTAGTTTAAGTTAATTTATAAACGCCCAGTAAAAAAGCCCAGTTACACGGTGCGTGGTTCGGCGAACCACGGAACTGGTGCATGGTTCTCAGAGACTCGCACTTTAGCGAACCGGGGGTGGTCACACAGTGCGTGGATCGTTTAGTTGTCTTTCGCAATCGGTTCGCCGAGACAACATGGAACCTAGTTTGTTTTATTGAAAGCAAGTTTGATAATGAAATCGTAATTAATTCCGTGCTGTTGTGCCGTGGTCCGTGGAGATTTGCTCGGAACGGTCCGTCTACAGATGCGCTAGACATCATCAGCGGTTACGTGTAGACAGCTGGACACGTGTGGACATGACTGGACAGCTGGAAGAGCGCTACTATTTATAGGATGATGATCTGCTGACGTCATACCCCCTCCGCTAGCTATCTGCACTGTAGCAACGGCCGATCTCTCCGATGATGTCATAGATTTCTGAATCAGACGATGACTTTTTTGAGTGTGACTTATCGCCGGATACGAAATCCTCGGCAGTTTCATTCCTTCCTCCTGCCTATTGAAATTATTTGGATGTTTATAAGTTTTAATAGACTAACAATGTAAATGGGTGTAGTGTGAAGTAGTGGACAGCGATTTTAATTTCTTCAAAGCAAATGGCATGATGATCCTGAAGTAGTTCCGATGTTTGTACGCATACATCGGAACTCGCATCGGAACTACTAAACGCAACGTCAACACCCGCGTGACCGAACATAACAGAAACTGCCGGCTGGGCCAGAATGACAAGTTAGCTGTCGCGGAGTACGCCGTGCTACAGGATCACCATGCCATTTGCTTTGAAGAAACGAAAGTCGTGTCCACTACTTCACACTACTACACCCATTTATATCGTGATGCTATTGAAATTTATAAATAAATGTCCAAGAATGAATTAGTTATCAGTGTACACGTAATCGTCGATGATGTCTATTCGGAGAAAATTTCCATGGACCACGGCACAAGTTCCCGGAATCAATTACGATTATAGCAATAAAAAGCAGTGTACGATACGTAGACTTGTTATCAAATACCAAACTATCGAAGATTACATTTTAATTCCCGGCGCCTGCATGCAATACAATACTCAATTATTGGCATAAAATAAATTGCAAAACTGAGCATTGGTTCGGGACATGGCGAACCAGCACGAACCGACGACAAATCTACACGAACCTATCGGTTCGCCCGCTTTGTTCTGTGCAAATTTACCGACTCCCGATGGATACGACGAACCACACCCACGAACCGCGAGCCCATAGCGAGCCACCTATGTCACATGGTGCGTGGTTCGCGGCTCGTCGAGACAGGTTCGCCGAACCACGGACCGTGTAACCGGGCCTTAACACGACATGAAATAAAAAATAAATAATTGTATCAGATAACAAAGGAAAAGCTTTAACAAATAGATGTAAAACTTTTTTCTTGTATCCACCACAAGAGGTTTCTCCGTTAAGAAAACTTCATAAGAACGTATGTCCTAAAGGTCTTTTCACGACAATCGTGTGAACATGTAGAGAAACAGATTTTATTTTTTTAGGTGAAAACCGTCCATCTGACTGGAAAAAAATAATTAATAAAATTTGCTTGGAAATGAATGGGGATTCCAAAAATGATTTCTATTTGAACAGAAATCAATGGCGTACCATCAATGTCTGCTAAAATATGCCGGTAAAATTCTGCACGATCGTGCACCATCGTCACTAATGGAAATGAAATGAAACGTGGTACATGAAAATATGTCCCTTGATGCCTAATACCTGTTTGCGAAATTTCATTAAAATATCCAGAGCGGTATTACAGATATTACGAAAAAATGATTTATTTTAATAAAACTTTACCACCCTGTATCTCAAAAATTAAGACTCTTAGGACATACGTTCTTATGAAGTTTTCTTCTTAAAATGGACCCAAAAGTCACCCCCTTAAATATTGACATTCAATTACATAACACCCTGTATAAAATAAAATGTTGAAAAAACTCTTCAAATTTCTTTTATTGTTATTTATTTTGGATTATTTGCGAAACTAATTTATTATTTAGGTATTATTTATGATTGTATATCAGTTTGTTTCTTGAAAAATTCTTTAAAAAAACAAAAGTTACACATTTGTTTGTTTATTTTCTCACTTTTTTATGACGACTTAGTCCCATTTAAGTTAGCCGGAAATGTTTTTTTTTTGCAATTATTATACAACGTGGTGATAAAGTTTGGAACAACATAGCGATTTTTTCGAAAAAAATGCAGATTTTTCAAATAATGCACTGTGATAAAATAAGATCATTTTTATTATTTTGGTACGTTACTATCGAGGTTGCTATGTTATAAAATGAAAAATTGAATGAAACTTAAAAGTTGCTATCTCAACTTTGTGGACATTTGGTGTCATTCTTATCGATTTCTGTGTTATCAGACACTTATCTTGTACTAATCTTTTTTAATAATAATAATAATGATAATCTTTTTTTTAAAATAGTTATTTTTTTTTGTTTTTTATATGTCATGACTTGAACGGTAAGATCTCTTGGAAAACGTGAAAAAAAATTGCAGTTTTCATTAAAAAAAAGCGATGACGTCATATTTAACAAATAGACGACGTCATAATAAAAAAGTTTACGTCATAACTTGGCAAAGTGAAAAATATAATCATCATTATCATCATTGTTATTATTATTGTTAGGGGAGTTTAGAAAAAAGTCAAATAGACTCAAATTAAATCAAACAATGAATTTTAATAAACA
This sequence comes from Malachius bipustulatus, assembly GCA_910589415.1. Taxonomy (NCBI): domain Eukaryota; kingdom Metazoa; phylum Arthropoda; class Insecta; order Coleoptera; family Melyridae; genus Malachius; species Malachius bipustulatus. The sequence goes on along the minus strand of OU342635.1, from coordinate 42,277,500 downwards.
ATGCAATAATAAGTAATGACAATTATTAGTGTTGAAATATATCAATGCTTCACGGTGAGCGTGTCGCGGCAGAGTGTGATTCGACCCGGTCTTATCTACCAGTCAGTTAGTTTTTGCAGACCAGTCGAATTTATGAGCTGTTTCTAACATTCGGCCAACCTGTAGCTCCAATTCTGTCCCAAGATTGGCGTTTAATCTGTATCTGAAATAATTCATAAAAATTAACAACACGGACAAGAATCATAATAATATTAATTACGGCACTTCCTTTTGTGTCAGTTAAGCTTGAAATATCCATGTAGAAGTGAATCAACCCAGTCTAGCTCATCTTCATTTCATGGATTCATTATTATTCGCTTTCACCATATTATTATTATTCCAGTTTCTCTTCAGTAACATAAAATGCAACAGCAACTACTAATAATTGATTTATTATTAGTCGTATACCAAACAATAAACATATCCAGTTGTTAGTCGTTACTAACCAAATAAAATCATCAAGTTGTTAGTCGTGTACCAACCATAAGCTCGTCAAATTGTTAGTCGTATACAAACCAAATAAAATCATCAAGTACTAACCGTATTTGAATTGATCAAGGTGTTAGCCGTATGCTAACCGTAAGTGAAGCGATCAATCTGTTAGTCGTATACTAACCGCTTCTGAATTGATCAAGGCGTTAGCCGTATGCTAACCGTAAGTTAAGCGATCAATCTGTTAGTCGTATACTAACCGTATTTGAATTGATGAAGGTGTTAGCCGTATGCTAACCGTAAGTTAAGCGATCAATCTGTTAGTCGTATACTAACCGCTTCTGAATTGATCAAGGTGTTAGCCGTATGCTAACCGTAAGTTAATCGATCAATCTGTTAGTCGTATACTAACCGTATTTGAATTGATCAAGGTGTTAGCCGTATGCTAACCGTAAGTGAAGCGATCAATCTGTTAGTCGTATACTAACCGCTGCTGAATTGATCAAGGTGTTAGCCGTATGCTAACCGTAAGTTAATCGATCAATCTTGTTAGTCGTATACTAACCGTATTTGGATTGATCAAAGTGTTAGTCGTTTCATATTTATGATCGTTTTGTCAAGTCAACTAGATTTATAAGCTGAGGTAGACCGTTGTCCACAACTAAAACTTATTCTCACCTCTTAAAACGACCCATGGCTTAATCTTGTCAACCGCCATCACGGTTTTAGATTTCGAACGTCCTTCTCGTAGGTCTTCAACCTCAGCGATCATTCGGTAAAACATTTGTAACTCTGAAAGGTCCCTTAAATTTTGACGAAAGCTTTTCTACTAGAGCCAGTACTCGGTGCTGCGCTGGAAACCATGACTAGTTCACCTTGCTTATAAATCTTTGCGGCAGCTCGAGCCTTGTCGGACCTCTCCTTTGGTTTCCCGCTATTTCTAACCTCTAAATTTACGGGAGTGCACCGTTGCACCGTCAAATTTGACGGTGCAGTTTATTTTGCTCCGGGACAGTTCCGCCATACGACTCGAACATATTTTCCTATGCACTGCCAGAGAGCAAGTGTAACTCGAACACAATTACGATATGCACCGCTAGAGTTCACTTTAACTCGAATACAATTACGAAAAGCACTGGAACGGAGTCCTACAAATCGAACACGAGATTCCGTCTCGGTGCGCACCCGGAGCAGAAAAGTGCAGTAACTCGAATTCGCTATAAGATAGTACCGTTGTACCTCTCGCATTGCTCATTGGCACGGGGAGTTGCTACAGCATTCAACGTATGCTTTATACCGTAAGTCTTACAGAAGGTCTCAAAAGTTTGTGACGTAAATGCTGTACCTCTATCAGTCACTACCCTTTTTGCTACTCCAAATAAATAAAACATGTCGAGCAACGTTTTTGTTACATATCGTGTTTTCGTACTTTTTACTGCTTCGATTATCACATATTTTGTGAACGCATCAACGATGACCAGTAAATATTTATTGCCCCTTCGGCTAGTCACAAAAGGTCTCACGTGATCCATGTGTAACATATAGAAAGGTGTAGCTACCTTTTCTATAGGGTGTAACGACCCTTGTTTCTTTCCAGAACGAGGTTTGTAATATTGGCAGTTCAAACATGAAGATACATACTTCTTGACAAATTTTCTCATTTCTGTAAACCAGTCGTTTTCCTCAATTTTTCTCAAGGTTTTCTCTAGACCAAAATGTCCCATGTTATCGTGACAAAGTCTACAAATCTGCCATCGAACGTTACGAGGTACTAACCAAGCAGTTTTATTATTCTCGAGTCTTCGATAGACGATTCCCTTTTTCAAACAATATTTTTCAAAGTACTGTTTGGTTTCATTACTTCTGACATTATCTTGCAAAATATTTAGTATCATGACAACTTGTTCATCTTGCAACTGAACAGCGTGCAACGACTCGCCTTCTGTTATGTCTACTTGTAGAACATCAACGCACCAGCTCCCTGCTTAGAGCATCCACATGGGACATTTGCGTACCAGGACGATGTTCAATCGAAAATGTTAAAATCTTGGACTTCTAACCACCATCGACCTACACGAGGGAGAAAATCCTTTTTACTAAATGTTGTTCTTAATGCACTACAGTCCGTGATAACCTTGAACCTCATTCCCAGTAGGTAAGTTCGAAAATGTCTTAACGAGAGCACGACAGCACCTGACAGGCCTAGAAATTGTCGAATTTCTTTGACGTTACTAGGGCTCCTCATCATTAATACAGCTTCAACTTTCTTGCTTCCTGGTTTCACGCCCTCAGAACTAATTTCTCTTCCCAAGTAATCAATTTGCTTTTTGAAAAATGCACATTTGCTTAATTTCAGAGTTAGCTTATGTTCACGCAATTTGTAAAGGACGGTTTCGAGTCGTAATAGTCCTTCGTCAACTGATTCACATGGAATGATTATGTCATCAATATAGGGAAAAGCTATGTTATTTTTCAGTTTTCCTAGAACGTTGTTCATAAGCTTTTGAAAAATACTGGGTGAATTAGTCAGGCCGAAAGGCATTCTTAGAAATTCATAATGTGATTCCAGTGTCACAAATACCGTTCTCTGAACAGAATCTGGTGCCATAGGGACTTGATAAAAACCCGAGGCTAAATATAACGTAATATAAAATTGATTATTGCCTCCTAACTTGTCAATTTGCTCATCGATTAAAGGGAGTGGGATATTTATCCTTAACTGTGATCGCGTTTAATTTTCGGTAATCAACGCACATCCTGTAGTCATTTGTTTTCTTCTTCACTAGGAGAATGGGACTAGCATAAGGGGAGCTGGATTCCCTAATAATGTTATTTTGTAAAAGTTCGTCAATAATTTTCGACAATATCGCTTTTTCTTGTACGGCCATTCGGTACGGTCTATAAACAACAGGTTCTTCACTAGTGCATTTAATATGCATTTCAATGCTATCAGTTTTTCCTAATTCACTTATTGAAAACGCAAGGTAATCTCGGTATTGCTGAAGTAAATTATTAAATGTCATCGTTTTCTGGTCGGGTGAGAGATCCTTGTCACAATTAATCGAATTGAGATCAAAAACAGAATTGTTATAATTTTCTTCAATAACTTCAATTTTATTTATATCGAGAGAAGGTAAATTCCTTAATATTAGCTTATCTTTAGTTTTTGTAATTACTACGTTTTCATTGAAGAGAAAATCACGTCCGATTATAAGATCATGACTCAAGTATTTATCATCAAGGACGATAGCAATAACATTTTACAACCGCTTCTTCGATTATTATTTTCAGATCGCATTTTTGGTTACTCACTGTCATATTACCCACGAAACATTGTGACGTTCTCTGGCTCGCTGGGAAATTCACGGATCGTATGCAGATGTAGTTCGGCGGATTGCTCGGGCGCCAGATTTTTAGTAAGGGTTTACTCCCTGGGGAAAAAGTTTTCGCTAAATATTTCCCAATTGCCTGAGTCGCACAAATGATACGTTTATCGTATCCTTGTCCCTAAAGTCAGCTCAATGGAGAAACGGAAACGCCAGGGGTCAGATGAAGTTATCACTTAGGGTTTCTGATTTCTCGACTTATTTTTTTTCTCGAGACTCGAGAATTCTCGACTAGTAATTCCCGGGAATTCTCGGATTTTCGAGAAATTACAAAACTTTAAAAAATTAAAAAGTTGCTTACTGAATGCAAAATAAAATTATGCTTCTCAATAATCTTAAACCTTTATTATTTTTTTAGTATAATTTAGTCTTGTTTAAATGATTTTTTTTTATTTCTTCACAGTTTTTTAAACGAATATAACTAAACTAAATAAAAGACAAATATAAAACTTGTCACTTCCTTCCTGAGATCCTGAGGTAAGTAAAAATAATAATCACACATTCTTGAAAATTAACAATGATACCTAAAGAATCTTCACATTCACAAAAACAAAAAAACAATAGAACTTCTAATCGCAGTCTTCTAATTAAAAAACAAAAAATTAATAATAATCATAGAATTAACTAAGGGACGGGAATACAGGAACCCCCCAAACAATAATAACAATCAAAATCAACTAACGTGTAATCTTGTGGTGCGTGAAAGGGGACGGCACAAGCGCAAATAGCGCAATCAAGACGCAAAACGCGGTTTCTCGATTTCTCGACATTTATTTCTCGTCTCGAGCAAGACTAAATTTCCCGGGAATTCTTGCTTCGAGAATTCTCGATCAGAAACCCTATTATCACTGAAGACGATGTATTCAATAAAACGGGCTTTAATCGTTTATTGAACGTCCCTTGTACCTTCCCGTGGAGCGGAGATGTAAGCGAGGATGATATTACTCGGTGGTGTCGGTGCTGGTGCTGGTACGACTGGCTATTATAATTCCTGCGAGAGGGTTCCTTACCTTTTTCCTCACTCTCGTTTGACTTAAGACGGGTTCGGTCAATTGAGCGAAATATTTCGGAAACACAGAAAGACCCACATTTTCCTGAATTATTATTTATTGAAACATACAATGAATAATTATCGGATCTACAGAGTTTTGCCAACAAAATTTAATATACATGAACGTCTTAAATGGGAACAGAAATTTATTGTCACAATCGTTACGGTTTCTTGGAAATTTTTCTAAGTACAAATTTGTGAAAACACACACGTACGTGACGTCTGCGCAAAGCAAAATTACTGTACTGATACCTACGGGAAAAATTCTAAGTTTAAATTTATGAAACAAACGACGTACGTAACGTGTGCGAAAAGCAAAAACTATTTTTCTAGTTATTACAACCTGCGGAAAAAAATTCTAAGTCTAAATTTGTGAAACAAATGATGTACGTAACGTGTGCGGAAAGCAAAACTATTTTTTTTAGTTATTACAACCTGCGGAAAAATTTCTAAGTTTAAATTTATGAAACAAATGATGTACGTAACGTGTACGGAAAGCAAAACTAATTTTTTGATTAATACAACCTATAAAAAAAACTTTGAATTTATAAAATGAAATAAAGTACCTACCTACCTACGGAAAAATATTTACAACTACCAAACCAACCTAATTCAACTTCAAAATAAAAAAAACAATATATACAAAATTAGTCAGCTACCTACGGGAAAATATATTTACAATTAAACACTCGGATGAAAATCACCGTGAGGCGGCACTGTGTCCTGGGAGGACAACCAATTAATATCGAATTTAAATGCAATAAATCGGACTTGGCCCGTGAGAGGACGACCAAAAATTACCTAACTGTACACATCTATCGAAACTGACCGGCGGCTATAATTGATATCGCATAAACGTCGGGGCGGGGTTCCAGGAGATGACGGGCGCTTTCAGGAAAGGTACCTACTAGGTACAAGTTAAAATTGATTCACCGGTTACCCAGCCACGAGGGGAGGTCGCTTGCACCGCTTACCCTACAGCTAGAAATGCTAGTGACCCCGCTGCTATATGGCCTTCGGAGAATAGGGGGAAATTTACGTGGTGTGTATCGAGGCAGTTAATGTGTGGGAGGTATAGGAGGGTTGAATCGGCGGTACCAAAAATGAATATAGTTTAAATCAAGACACCTACCTTTATATCGGGGTATTGATGACGTAGGGGACTGGTTGGCACGAGTACGTGGCGGCAAAAACTCAAACAAACAGATCAATTCGACTGGTCTGACTCTACTATCGCGACTTTACTTTCAAAATTCTGGGAAATCGAGACTTTCTATAGTTCGCGTCGGCACGGTTCGCTACGGCTAATACGGAAGACGTCGGTCGGCGGCTTCTATGAACGGCACCCCAATAGCACTAACGTATTCAGCGACGGAAAAATGAAAGAGCTGCACCGCGTAAAACGACGGAAAATCAAAGAGGACGCTAACAATCCATGCACCCATATTTATACCCTTCCTATCTGCTTGTACCCGCTATCAAAAAGCAAAAACGGGCACGCCACTTTTTCCGAACCGTTCGTTAGATTATTCTGGAAAGGCTACGAGAAAACGGTCGCTAACTGCACCGATTCAGTTGGCAATAAATTTCAACTCCGTGTATAAAAAATCTCAAAACTTTCATGAAAATAAAATTCGTGTTGCCGGCTCGCGGATTCATGCTATTTATTAAAATTATAATAATTACTTTTCGGCTTTTCATAAAAATTACATTTTCATTATTATTACCTACTATGAAAAGAATGGAAACCAGCTTGTTTCATGAAACTTGACTTGAATAATATGACTTTGAGAATTAACTATTGTATTTTGATTGAATTTAAATTTCCTGAATGTTATATAATGAAAAACGAAGTCGAAAATACGCGACTTCGTTACAACATTTAAGAGAAACAGGCTTATTATTTTCTTGAATTGAAACTCTGGCATTGAATGCCGTCGATCGCTTGATTATCGTACAGTCACTACCGCTATCCAGCAAACATTTTATCTTGAAATTATTTATTTGAGCAGTTTTAACAAAAATATTTATTGTACAGGTACTATCTTGGATTTCATTGACACGTTTCGTTTGTAACCAAATTTATTAGTACAAAATTCTTGAGTATGTCCTAATCGGTTGCATCCCTTACATTCAACCCTTGGCTTCTGACAATCCCGTACTCTATGATCTCCACCACAATTGAAACAGGATATTTTCTTGGACACATTCGTAGGACGAGAGTCTCCAGGTTTGAAACTTCGTTTTTAAAATTTACTTTGGCATCGAGCATTATTTAGATAGCCAGGAACATTGAAATTTGATTTCGGATTTGAAGTGGAAGGTAGGTATTTCGTTGATGACACATTACTGAGATAATTTGCTAGATTACCAATTGTCTGAAAATTTGCCGCCCTTGCGGGTAAAGCAATTTTGTTATCATGAATCCCTTCAATTACACTATCAATAATACATTCTTCGGGAATTGCCAAATTTAAACGATTTAATTTTGCTGCCTTTTCATAACAATAGTCGCCCAAGTTTTGACCAGGAATAGGGTTATAGTTTGCAGCCTCAACCCTCGCCTTAACCAGTAATTTACCAAATCGAATCGGCGTCGGAAAGTTCTGAATAAGTTGTTGTTTCATATTCCGCCAATTTAAGCCATGATTTGGTAGTGAGTCATACCATTTACGTGCATTACCACGTAGTCGATTTGTGGCTAACTTAAATACAGTTTCGTCTGACCATCTATGCAAAATGGCTAGTTCGTCTATTTTGCGAACCCAGTCGGTTTCACTTTGGGAACTTTCCATACCAGGTTCGAATGCGGGTATTACTGTTTCATCTAAATGCGTATTAGTACTCGAATGGGTACTTACAATTTGCTGCAACGCCGCCAATTCCCTTTTTAACTCACTTATCGTAACTACTTGTATCATCATCCCTTACTGTTCTCGGGCTACGGGAGTGCCTGCTCCTTGATCGACGGGAGTGCTGAGATTGCGAGCGGTGGCCCCTTTTGCCTGATCGCCCCATTATTTGCCACTGCACTTTAGTTTAAAAAAAAACGAATAAACTGTTACTTTTATTATTATTAATAAACAAAAGAACTCAAAATTAGGGTGAAGCGTACGTCTTGGGGTGTATCCCACTTCTGATTTGTTAGGGGAGTTTAGAAAAAAGTCAAATAGACTCAAATTAAATCAAACAATGAATTTTAATAAACAATGCAATAATAAGTAATGACAATTATTAGTGTTGAAATATATCAATGCTTCACGGTGAGCGTGTCGCGGCAGAGTGTGATTCGACCCGTAGGCCAGTAGAATCGTCCTCAAAAATGTCCTCAGTTTGCGTTACCATGCACAAATTCTATACTATACAAAATTCGATAGGGGACCCTTAAGAGATGTTAAATCCAAATTTGCAGCACCGTGTGATTCTTTTTTACCAAGCTATGCCAAAAAACGTTTATTTTTTTATTTTTACGAATATCTCGGTTCTTATCTATCCCACATAAGCAAATGACATATCATTCTCTTCGTTATGGAATTACCTATATTTTTTATACAAATATTATTTTTGTTACACTGATAATAAAAACAATATTGAGGTTTAAAGTTAGAAAACTGTCTTTCGAATAAGGTTTTTTGCAAATTACTTATTTTTTTGTATTTTAACGCTGGAAAGCCCTAGTAGTTTTTTGAAGAACAGTCAATTACCGTTACGCTGATTGGTCAATCATGAAAATCCGATAAACGAGTCTCTGGTAATCCACCTGAGAAGTTGTGCATGTCGAAAATTGGTATTTTATCCGTTTTTTTTTCGTTGATTTTTTTTATCTTTTGTGAGTGGAATTGTAGTGTGTATCTATTTTATTCATGAAAGTGAGTTTTGTGTGAGATATTGGGATCTGTCAGTGTATGTTTTCCCGGCGCTATCACGTGCGTTCTTAGTTGCGTGAAAACTTCTAGTCACCGTGACTAATTATAAACAGTCAATTTATATTAACTCGGAAAACACGTCACCAATGTTTGTCTCAAAAACTTGGAAAAGGGTCAGAAAAAACTGAGTTCTACTCTTAAACCAGAAAAAATCATCTGCAACAAATGTTGTAATATTTTAAATCAAAAAAGCCGAACCACGAACTGATTGCGTCAACAGGAAAATAAGTCTTTATCGCTCTCTATGGCCGAAACAACGAAAAATCCTACGACGAATTTCGTTTCAACTTTTTTTCCCGCATGGGACAAAAGAGAAAATCGGATCTTACTTCTTTACCACCATCAGAGTGAGCTGCTCAGCAGCATTCATTTCGAACTTGTTACCAAATCCAAGCATGGCTTGGCAATATCTTGGAAGCGGAAACCTGGGGCTGGAAGAGACATAAATGTGGATTAGAACCCGTAATGAGCACTAAAGATCCAATTCCATCTTCACATCTCAAGGTTATTTCCTGTGCATGCACAAAAGATTGCGGGGCAGCTTGTGGCTGCAGAAAAGCAGGACTGAAATGCTCTGCAGTTTGCAAAAACTGCTCAGGTCAAAGTTGTTTAAACGTCGCGGAAATAACTGACGACAACAGCGATGATGAAGACATGTATTTGCTAACCACGGCTTCCCTGCCTCGATATTATAGCCGAGCTAAGAATTCAGACAAAATTTATTGTGGAATAGTAAACAAAGAAAATGAGGAAGAACCTGGCCCATCGAAACGTGCTAGAAAAAAAATAAAATTATAATCTTTACTCTTGTAAAAGCACTTTGTACTTTGTTTGACTGATTATTACTTGATTTTTCTTAAAAAAAATACACTCATATGTTTTTTACTTCAAATTTAGCAACTAAGCATGCAATAAAGAAATTATTCAAAATAATAGTTATTTATCTACGAGTGATTCATAAAATGCACTTTTTTAGACGTTTCTTAGTTCATAAAATGTATGATTATCTTGAAGAGTGAAATAAAGTGCCGTAGCGGTTCATTATTTAACGCTAAATCTGACAAGTTACTGCACGACGAAGCGACGAACCAAGTACAGTACAAGTTCTAGTCAGCGGAGCGGCTCGATTCGGCGATCGCTGATACACGAGACGCTGATCGCTGGATTACCTTATTGCATCCCGACGCCAACCGCTCCTAATACTTGTGTTTTGTGTTTCTCCGTGCTCGGCTTGTTGACACCATGCACCTATACTAGAGAAACGTCGTAGTTTATTAGCAGAGCGCCAGATCTATGTACAATTAATATTTTGCGTTTTGTGTCGTTTAATTATACCTAAAATGGATACCATTGTAGATGATTCAATGAATGAAATATCTTCTACCCCAGAAGAAATTATTTTTCAATCAAATATGGCTGCACAAAATCTGTTAGGTACCTACCTCAAAAATCTAAAGAAGCGTATATTAAGCAATATGTCACCTTTATGAACTGACGTGATGAAAAAAGCGTTAATAGCTTCAAAGAAACACTTACATAAGATATGAATGCATTGGAAAGTTTTTTTTTTATAATAATAACTTTTCGTTCAAATTTAAGTCACTCGTAGATAAAATTTTGTATGCAACATATGCATAAAGTGCCTTTTTTTCACTTCTGGGATTGCCGCATTCGCCTGCGGCTCATGCGGTCAAACTTCCCAGTCGTGAAAAAAAGTACCACTTTATGCACTTGTTGCATAAAGATTATTAACTTGTGTGTTTTGCAGTTTAAAATATTGAATATTTATGAACAATAAACGTAGAAAGGTTGCACATTGAATGTAAATTATAACAAATGCTCAATTTTTCATGCGAGTTTTCGAGTCGTTGACGAATGTATTCGTTAATTCAAAATTGTACATCACCGACATGCACATGTTTGCGCGTAGATTGCCGGAGACTGGATTATTGGATTTTCAAGATTGACCTACCACTGCACAGGTAATTGACTGTTCTTCAAAAAACTTCTTGGGCTTTCCAGCGGTAAAATGCAGAAAAAATAAGTAATTTGCAAAAAACCTTATTCAAAAGACAAATTTTTAACTTTAAACCTCAATATTATTTTTATTATCAGTGTAACAAAAATAATATTTGTATAAAAAATGTAGATAATTCTATAACAAAGAGAATGATATGTCGTTTACTTATGTGCGATAGATAGAAGCCGAGATATTCGTAAAAATAAAATAAAAAACGCTTTTCTGCATAACTCGGTAAAAAAAAATCGCACGGTGCTGCAAATTTGGATTTAACATTTCCTAATGATCCTCTATCGAATTTAGTATAGTACAAAATTTGTGCATGATAACGCAAACTCAAAATACCATTCTACTGGCCTACCGGTCTTATCTACCAGTCAGTTAGTTTTTGCAGACCAGTCGAATTTATGAGCTGTTTCTAACATTATAAAATTATTATTATTATTATTATTATTATGAATATTGTTCCAAACTTTATCACCACGTTGTATAAAAACAAAAGATGGTCAAACGAAATTATTGGATGATCAATCGAATGCGTTATAGCAATCTGGTTTTCCCGAGTTTTTCCGGCTCTTTACGAAGCTATTAGGCATGTTTCTCGTGTCCGGTTCCTGCGGGAACAACTTCGTTTAATCGATCAATGAAACCGAAATTGAAATTATTGTTACTATATGGTTCGTTTAAATCGGGGTTTGAATTAAATTCACTTTATCCAACCCCGGTGACGAAATTAATTATTCGCGTGTTGATTGGTTTTCGTTTCACTACAGTTTCAATCAGATCCAATTTCTGGATGTTATCGAAATTCGATATTCCGATTTTTCTATTGAATGGAAATGCCAGTATAGGAACTACTGCTTATATAGGTACTGACCCAGTTTATCTTTGTTACCATTGTAATACATAAATCCCTTTTAAACTTACAAATAAGACAATGACGTGTTATTTGATTTGATTGCAGAATTTCATTTACAAAATCATTCGTGCGTGTAGTGTGTACTTCACTTTATATTAAACTACTGAATGCTCATCTTGAATCACGATGCATACAATGACATCTGAAAAGTACGCACCAAATGGGAATTTTCTATTAGTAAGATTACAAAAAAAATATATTGCGCAGAAAGTTTGTGCATGCTGAAATAGTATATTGTGAAACAAGTGCGGAAAAGAGAAAATTTCTCACGAGTGTGAATCAATTGTGACACGAGACGAAGTCGAGTGTCACAATTCACACGAGTGTGAAATTTCTTTTCCGCACGTGCTTCACACAGTACTTTTCCTACGACCACAATTTAACAGATTAATTATTTAACAAATTTAACACATAAATTATTTTTTCTGACAATATATATATATTCGTTTGAAATTACAAATTGCAGTCTTACGATTATTAAATTATTAAATATATTAATTATAATTAAATTATCTACAATGCTCTGCTTTTATGACCTTTTCTCCAATTTATGAAATGTTTATAAGCAGATTCTTTTTTTTCTCTCGAAACTACAGGTAGCAAATTCAAAGAACACAAACCTGCTTGTTTTCTGACTTCAGGTGGTGTATTTTCTGTTTCAGATTCAGAGGAATTACAATCCATTATAATGATAGGTACCTAACTAAAGTTTATTTTTTCAGACTACCTACCTAGGTAGGTATTATTTTCAATTCTACCAATGACTTTTTATTTTATTACTATTATACAGGGTGATTCATGAGTGACCTTACATAGACCAATGGTGATAAGCGGACTTCAAGGCGGGTCGAAAACCACAAAAGAAATTTGTTTTTCGTGATTGGTTACAAAGTTACAGGGTGTTTTATGCCTCAGGTACAAAACTTTGATAGGCGATATTTCTGAAACGGCTCGAGATATTTTGTCGATATTTACTAGGAATGGTGCATTCCGGAAACTCATCAAAACCGCATTCTGAGTTAATTAAAAATCCAGGACCGGACTTGAAAATTTTTGCCCCCATGGTCTTTGTTGAAAAAGTTTATTTTCTGACCGTGCTACTGGAAAACTGTCATCGAATTTGAAAAGATAAGAAAAAAGTCTATAGAAATCATTCCCCAATTTGAACGGCACACCCAAACCGTCTCGAAAAAAAAATGTCAAAGTAAAACTTCTCAGTAAATTATCGTTTTCGAGCAGACATATTTTACTTAATGTTCGTCTGAATTCCTTTAAATTTATTTTTTGACTTGTTTCTGTGGGAAAAATGTTTGACAGAAGGCCAAGCTTTATTACTGGGAAATCAGGTGTCAACTGCAAAATTTTCAGATTTCACTAATAATCACAAATCATTTCACTAATAACGAATACGCAGACATTATGTTTGTGTATGGTTTCTGCAATGGAAATTCAAGAGCAGCTGCGAGAGAATACCATAGAAGATCACAGTCGAAGAACACCGGCTTACATGGAAACACCATGTAACGTTTCGCGTCTGTTTTCCAACTTTCTAGAAACCACGGCATATTTCCCTGAGTTCAAAGGAATGCTGAACCTCAATTGGAAAATCTGAACCATCAAAACATCGTGGAGATGGTGGCAGTAAATTCAAGTACAATTACGCGAAGAATTGGGCAAGCACTGAGCATTTCTCAATCAAGAGTATCGGGAACCTTGAAAAAAAAGAAGAGCGCGGATGCATCCCTGTCACGTACAAAGCGTACAGAGGCTTCAGCCATTCAATGAAGTTCCATTGAATGGACTGCGTAGAATTTTGTGTACTGATCGAAGCTCAGTTCACGCGGGATGGTGTAACGAATAAAAAAAACTCCCACCTATGGGCATATGAAAATCCGCGCTCTGTTGTTCAGAAGAACTCGAAACAGATTTTCTATAAATGTGCAATGTGGCATTGCAAATGATACCCTAATAGGACCCCATTTTTTGCTGGGCGGCTCACGGGGGAAATTTATTTACTTTTCCTACAAGTCATTTTGCCCGGCTTGCTTGCAGAGGCGAACGTGAACAGGCGTGCTCTGTGCTTCCAGCAAGATGGGGCACCACCGCATTTTCTCGACAAGTCAGAGAGCATCTCCACAATGAGTACCCCAATCGTTGGTTCGGGCGCGGCGGCCCTCATTCCTGACCACCTAGGTCCCCCAACCTCACTGTTTTAGACTATTACCTATGGGGCCATATGAAGCAGGAAGTCAAAAAACGGAAGTAAGTACCAGAGAGGAGCTCAGGACGCGAATACTGGTAGTTGCTGATGAAATTAGAAACAACAGGCAAATAATTCAAAAAGCAAACCAAAATTTATGGAAACGCTGCAGGAAATGTATTGAAGTTGGTGAAGAACATTTTGAGAACCGTTTATAACATTAATATTGATAACATTTAATTTACACTGACATTTTTCCCACAGAAATTTAAAGGAATTCAGACGAACATTAAGTAAAATATGTCTGCTCGAAAACGATAATTTACTGAGAAGTTTTACTTTGACATTTTTTTTTCGAGACGGTTTGGGTGTGCCGTTCAAATTGAGGAATGATTTCTATAGACTTTTTTCTTATCTTTTCAAATTCGATGACAGTTTTTCAGAAACATCGTCAGAAAATTAACTTTTTCAACAAAGACCATGGGGGCAAAAATTTTCAAGTCCGGTCCTGGATTTTTAATTAACTCAGAATGCGGTTTTGATGAGTTTCCGGAATGCACCATTCCTAGTAAATTTCGACAAAATATCTCCAGCCGTTTCAGAAATATCGCCTATCAAAGTTTTGTACCTGAGGCATAAAACACCCTGTAACTTTGTAACCAATCACGAAAAAAAAATTTCTTTTGTGGTTTTCGACCCGCCTTGAAGTCCGCTAATCACCATTGGTCTATGTAAGGTCACTCATGAATCACCCTGTATACTGTAAAATCATTGAATTCTACCGACAATATTATTATTATTTATTATTAGACTCCGTATAAACTAAAAATAAGTGACGTGAGCGTGGAGACGTGGTAGATAATAACAATGATTTAAGCGAGGTTAGTATATCGTTATTGATATGCAACTTCTATACAACGCAGGCGCTGTGCGTCGTCGATAGAAGTTAGTAGAGGTGTGCGAGTTATTTTCACGATCACGTTCGTGAATTTGATTTGGCTGTTATTAGCGATCAACTCGTAAATTTTAATAATTACTGCCACAAGAGAATAATGAATATATTTTATAGTCTTGTCGGGTTCTATGTTATCCCATTTGTGTTTATTTTATTACCTTGAAGCTTTAAATGAATAGTTATTCCATTAACAATAAGTAACAGTTGAGTTCTCAGTTACCGCCCATCACTATTGTTTACATTAAAAGTTTAAAACTGTACGGAAACGATTTTTGGCTATGCGTTATGTCACTTTGTCGCACAGTTTTGGATACGTGAGAAATCTGCTAGTTTGCGCACAAAAAACGATGCGCAAAGTAGTGTTAGTGTATTTTTTAACAAAAAAATACACTATTGAGGACGACATCACTTTTCGAAAATCACCCAAACTCATCAAATGTCCACCGATCATGACCCCCAGATTACGAAAAAGTGCTTTTCCAAAATTCACCTGCCCCCGATATATATATATATATATATATATATATATATATTTATATATATGCATATATATATTTCTCCAAAATCGCGAAATTTTGATTTTAAAAACGCTCCTGTGGCTTTATCTTTCAAGATTAGTGAACGAAATTTTGGGTCCTTGTAAAGCTTTGGAATGACGTTGGATTTTCGTTGAAAAACTTTCAAAAAGTCCCATCACTTCTACAGGGTGTCCCTTCAAAATTCCATGAACCCGGTTTTTGTCATTTCATTTCAGGTCGCAGTTTTGAATCTAGGGGGCTGAAATTTTTGTGAGAGTAAGATATCTATAAAAACTGGTCTGGTATTGTACTTGAGCAAAATCGGTCGAGCGGTTTCAAAATGGCGGTCATTTTAATTTTTGAAAAATTTGCTAATATTTGAACCCCTGTATGAGCAAGATGGAAAAAAAACTTTGAAACCAAATCAACAGGGTTTGAAGAAAATTATTTCAAATTTAATTTAATGTAACAAAATTTACATTACTTTTATTATTAAGCCAGTGGCGTGGATAGGAAAGTGGTAAAAATGGCTAAATTTCCCTAACAATTTATGAGCACATTTTTGAAGCAATTGAACTAAAATTTTTACAGTAGATAACTATACTAATAGCCTTTAACACTTAAAAATTTCAAGAAGTGAGTAAGAAAAATGGCCGAGATATTCTAATTTTTTTTACATGATGTTTATTTCTCTAAAATTTTAAGAACGCTCCAGTAGCTTAATTTTTCAAGATTAATGAACGAAATTTTTTACTTTTGTGAAACTTAGGGGGATGACGTTTGATTTTCACAAAAAAACATTTACCTAAAATTGCGCTACTTTTACAACGTGTCTCTCCAAATTTCAAAAAAAAAAAAAAACGGGTATGAGGCACGGTTTCTGGTCGCTGTTTTCAATCTAGGGGGCTGAAATTTTTTTGGTAGTAAGATAACTGCAAGTAGTCGTATGGTACTGCATTTGAGTTAAATCAGAAGAGCCGTCCCAAAATGGCGGCCTTTTCAATTTTAGGAAAAATTGATAGATTTTGAACCCCTAAATAAGCCAGTTAGAAACAAAAACTTTTAAACGAAATTAACATTACTGGAAGAAAATTATTTGAAATTTGAGTTATAAAATATTGAGTTAAAATATTGCAATAAAATTTGCAATATTTTTATTATTAAGCCAGTGGCGTGGGTAGGAAAAGGGAAAAAGGGCTAAATTTCTATAACTGTTTATGAACATATTTTTGAAGGAATTGAACGAAAATTTTTCCAGTAGACAACTATACTAATAAACTTCAAAATTCAAAGATTTCAAGAAGGAAATAATAAAAATGGCGGAGATATTAGAATATTTTTACATATTATGTTTATTCCTCTAAAATTTAAAATTTTCGGTTTTCAAAGCTCCCCTTTCACTTTTTCCGTTCTATAAAAGGTAGTCTAAAAAATAGTATTTTTTAAGTAAAGTTAGCCAGTGGCGGGCATAGGAAATGGGCCAAAATTGTTCAATTTTGCCAATGATTTTTTTTGTTTTGTTAAATTTAAAAATTCATTCTAAGGCATGCACGGTTTAAAACGAAATGAAATGCAATTGTCAGTAAGCCACTACGCGAATATCACCTGACTATGTAAAATTTCAGAAAGCCAATTTAAAAAGCGGTGAAAATATTCAGAATTGAATCGCATAAAAATACACTATTTCTGCGATTGATGCGCAAGAAGGTTTTTTGTATAGTGGTCGTAGGAAAAACTTATTTGACACATACTTATTTTGACTTATCATACAGCATGCAGGGTAGGACAATAATCCGGATGTCCACCTTTTCAATTTTCAATGGGCTGAGCTTCTTAAATGGGCGATTCTAAAACGTGATAGACTCGGTGATAGATATACGGTTGGTCTCGGGTTGATTAGTCTCAGCAGCCATACTTATAAGTTTTTACGAAAACTATACACTTGTGTCAACAATTTTCATTTTAATAATTATTTGATGTATGAATAGGAGTGGCGTAGGTAGAAAATAGGTAAAAATTTCTATACACGTTTTCAAGGGAATTGAACTGAAATTTTAACAGTAAATGATGTAGCACAGGTATGGTATAAATAAATGATGATATAACAATGAAAAATTGTAGAAAGCCAGGTTCCAAGATGGTGAAAGAAAGTTTTTACTCATGATGATGTATACATGGCTTAATGTATTATTATCAATTTATTTACCCAACAGAAAAATGATTTTTCCACCATGTTGTGACACATGGTGAGGCATTTATATTGGTATTTGTTTATATCTGTTTCAAGGACAGCATTTACTCTTCACTGTTTCTACAGTTTACCATCCACAACATGAAACGTCTATTAACGAGTCACAGGGGGCACGTATATTATTATGATCTATCTAGACTGGTGTGGCAGACATCAGACATGTGGGGAACGGTTGTAGTGACTGTGTGGTGTGACTGACTCATTGTATTGCAGGTGCCATTGTTATTGGAGTGGCTATCAGGAAAATAGTTTACAATATTGCCTGCTTTATGCCGTTTATTTTGTTCTGGTGTTGAATGCAATGTATAGAATGAGATTTTAGACATTCTTTAGACAAGCACCTTATAGGTAAATCACTGTAAAATAGTTCTCCGTCGTCTTTTGTAGGTATTAATATATGTAGGTATACCTAAGTAAGGTTTAATTATTACAGTTAAGTTGGAAACGATACTTTATATAAAAGTACTAAATTCTTGGATAATAATTTTCAAGAATATACGTATGTATGAATTAAATGAATCTACCTAGGTGTATCCTGCGTCAACTTGAACATTATGTCATGGAGCACCTGTACGGGGTGGAATTTCAAGGTTGACGTTAAAGTCATTGATACCTAGGCTATGTGGGGTTTCACTGGGGTCGATAAGGTTCACTTTACGTGAGTTCATAGTAGCGAAATTCATCATAGAAGTCGCTTCGTTGTCGATTTTTTTTTGCGTATAACAAGGTCAGGCCTAATAGATTTTGTTAGGTAATTTCAATTTGCATTTTTTAAACGGCTATTTAAGTACAACTTCTTTTTGTAGGTCAGGACTTTTATATTTGAAAAAAACATAAAAATCTACGATTTTTAAAAATTGTACTTTTGAACATTTACATGACGACTATACAGGGTGCACCATGTATCCTTCTCTATATTGCTATCTCCTAACGCTAACAGATACAGGGTCGGTTAAACAAATCCAAAGGAGCGCAATTTTGTGGCCATCT
The DNA here is from genome assembly GCA_910589415.1 of Malachius bipustulatus. Lineage (NCBI taxonomy): Eukaryota > Metazoa > Arthropoda > Insecta > Coleoptera > Melyridae > Malachius > Malachius bipustulatus. The sequence continues at coordinate 42,258,813 of OU342635.1, read as the reverse complement.
CGATTCCGTCGAGACATACAAGATATCTGAATGTCTCCTGACCGTTCCTGAAATATCCTGAAAAAACTGAAAATCTAGATTTCTTATTTTTGCCATATCTTTTTTATTATTGGAGATTAATGAATAATTTTTTGTGGGTTTACATAAGTCGGTAAGAGCTACCCATCTGACATTTCAAAAATTTTCAAAGCCGACTAGATCCGAGAATTTTCATAGTCAACTTTCGTTTTCTTATGGCCACCATAGTGTTTTTTTATGTTGTTCGGTATAAAAAAAATCATAAAAACTAAAAATGGTTAAACTTAAAAAAATAAATAAAAAAATTTTTATTCTTCTTTTTTCTTCACAAAAAAGACATTTTTAGACCGAATTTCATAGATAAATTAAAAAACCATAAGGCAAGCACTATTTCGGCATATTTTACAAATGTTGACGTTTTTCGACGATTTTTTATTAGGTTTTTCTTTGAAATATTAAGAATAAAAATTTTTAAAATTTTTTTTTGAAGTTTATTAATTTTTGGTTTCCATTATTTTTTTCATATCGAACGACATAAAAAAATAATAGGGCGGCCATATTACATTATTTTAACTTTATTTCTGACAGACGCTCTGAAAATTTTCTCCTTAATTAATTATTATCCTCGTTGCTATCAACATCCCTCCCCTTCACTTTTTATCGTTTCATAAACTGATTTTTTTCAAAAAATCAAAATAATTTATTTTTGACATTTTTAATTATTAATTATTTTTCATTTGCTAAAAGCCATAAATTCAAGAATTTCATAGATAAATTAAAAAACCATAAGGCAAGCACTATTTCGGCATATTTTACAAATGTTAACGTTTTTCGACGATTTTTTATTAGGTTTTTCTTTGAAATATTAATAAAAATTTTTTAATTTTTTTTTCGAAGTTTATTAATTTTTGGTTTCCATTATTTTTTTCATATCGAACGACATAAAAAAATAATATGGCGGCCATAAGAAAAACGAAAGTTGACTGTGAAAACTCTTGGATCTACTAGGCCTTGAAAATTTTTGAAATGTCAGATGGATAGCTCTTAACGGCTTATGTAAACCTACAAAAAAATTATTTATTAATTTCCAATAATAAAAAAGATATGAGGAAAATAAGGAATCTCGATTTTTCAGTTTTTTCAGGATATTTCAGGAACGGTCACAGATATCTTGCATGATTTGGCGAATTCGAGATGGCCACAAAACTGCGCATCTTTTCTCTAATTTAACCGACCCTGTATCTCTTAGCGTTCAGGAGATAGCAATATAGAGAAGGATACATGGTGCACCCTGTATTATCATGAAAAGTAATTAAGATATTAAAATGATTCTTTTGTCAAATTAAAGCAGACATATGGGCGTTTCTAATGGTCTAAACTCTAAGTTGCTGGGCGATACCGAGTTGGGTGAAGGATTTTGTTCTTCCATAATCCCAGGGCTCAATTGGTCGACAAACGAGAAATGAAGGAATTATAAGAGATAATGAAACTGGACAGGCATGTTACAGAAATACATGTGCGGCCTTGCCCATATACAGGGTGAGTCAATAGTGAGAGATCGGAACATTGCTATTCAACTTGTTATTTGTTACTCTGCATATTTCAAAAATATTTTCACTTATACAGGGTGGACCATATTTTGCCTACATGTATCAATTTTTTTTTCAAATGGAATCCCCTATATTTTATGACATGTTCTTATTCGACTGTGAAATAGCTTTATGTCAAGACATTGTTTGACATTTAGGTACGGCGTTGACATTTAAAAAAATATTTTCAAAAAAATTGATCGCATGCATGTATTTCTATGCATGTACCTCTGATCTGACTACATTTTTCGTTTGGTATGTCCTATACCTAAAATGCACAGTTTGAGAGATATTACACATTTTCCGTTGGTCTGACTGCAGAAGATGCAAATGTCATATAAAACAGGGGCTATGAAGAAAAATGTGACATTTCTAGTGACATTTATCATTGCAGCGTAAATAGCAACTCAAAGCTCGAGCGAAATAAAATAAAAAATAAAATACAAGATATGACAATAATTTTAAATTAAAATAATATCAAATCAAATGTCAAAATATGTCAAAAAGATGCAAATGTCATATAAAACAGGGTGCTATGAAGAAGAAAAATTTCGCTTTAAAGTGATATGGAAGAATGTGACATTTTTAGTTTTACTATAGTGTAACTGTCACTGCATGTTTAAATTCCAAGTTCTCGTTAGTTAATTTTTACTAAATGGATTTACGTTTACAAGAGCAAGTAGACATGACATATTGTTTGGGAGAAAGTGAGAGAAATCCTCTCCTTGCGACAAGAATTTATGTGCAAGTGTGTATTTGACAACTTCGTTGCAGTTTATTTTTTAAATCAAATTGTATTTCACTTTATTGTTGTTTTCCTCTAAATACTAAATTTCTTTTTTTGGGCAAATGAATAATTTTTTTTTGAATTGGTTTGATATTATTTTAATTTAAAATTATTGTCATATCTTGTATTTTATGTTTTATTTAATTTCGCTCGAGCTTTCAGTTGCTATTACGCTGCAATGATAAATGTCACTAGAAATGTCACATTTTTCTTCATAGCCCCTGTTTTATATGACATTTGCATCTTCTGCAGTCAGACCAACGGAAAATGTATAATATCTCTCAAACTGTGCATTTTAGGTATAGGACATACCAAACGAAAAATGTAGTCAGATCGCAGAGTTGGATCTAATTGTGGAAAAAAATACCAAGTGTGCCATTTGAAAAAGTGAAGTTATGACCTTCCGAAGTAAGCTAAATTTGATAATTTGTTCGGCAAGTTCGGCAAAATCATATCAAGTTCGGCTTCGCCGAATATTCGGCAAAAGCGCCGAACTTGCCGAATACCGAACTTTTGCCGAACATTCGGCTTATCCCTAGAAAAATGATCCATGTAAATATAAAAGGAAAATAAGCTCTAAACCGTAACTATGAAATAATATCTTTGAGCAATACTTCAATAACAACAAACCATAGTTACGACGTTAGTTCATTGGCGTAGATTAATAATAATAATAATAATAATAATAATAGTCTTTATTGAGACAGAATTACATCTCTATCCATAATCTATTTACATAAAGATATGCTGAGAGAAAAACGAAGACGCATCTAGTCTCAACCTCAGGGCGAAGTTCAGCATGCTACTGACATAATCAGCGGACACTGCTCTTCCACTTGAACCCTGGTTATACAGGGTGGTCCAACTTAAAACGTCAGGACTTTACCAAACGATAGATAACGTTAAAATAATGCCAGTTTCTCTAATACACTTATAGCCGGGAAAGCTTCCTTTTCAAGATACAGGGCGTTGAAGTTTTGGGAAAAAAATAATGTTTTGCGAATATTGTCAAAACGGCTGCTTTAAAAAAATTGAAATTTGGCACGCAGCATTAGCTAAGTATCTTTTATGATTTACGGCTTATGGTGATAAATTGCGAAAACCAGCGGCGGAGATATGGGTGTGCCATCGCCCCTTTTCAAAAGAAAAATTGACGCCACTGACTCTATGGCAAATTTAACAACACTATTCAATGCATCATGCTTTTTAAAACAAAAAAGTACTCTCTAATTTTTTTCACAAGGCGCACCGTTTTCGAGATAATTCAGGTTTTCTTAGGTAATATCCGTAGCCATTTTAAGAATAACAGACAAATTCTAATCAAATAACTTTTACTTAAATAATTAAATAACAGAAATAAACAACACCTAACTAATGTAACAATTGTCAGTAACCATAGAGTCAGTGGCGTCAATTTTTTTTTTTAAGGGGCGATGACACACCCATATCTCCGCCGCTGGTTTTCGCAATTTATCACCATAAGCCGTAAATCATGAAAGATACTTATAGCTCATGCTGCGTGCCAAATTTCAATTTTTTTAAAGCAGCCGTTTTGACAATATTCACAAAACATTATTTTTTTTCCCAAAACTTCAACACCCTGTATCTTGAAAAGGAAGCATTCCCGGCTATAAGTGTATTAGAGAAACTGGCATTATTTTAACGTTATCTATCGTTTGGTAAAGTCCTGACGTTTTAAGTTGGACCACCCTGTACAGGGTGTCTCTGAAAGGTGCGGAAAAAAAGCTACCACAAATTCCTGAGGCCTAAATAAGCCGATCTAACCCAACTTATCTCTGTCCAAAAGTGGATGATTTCGGAGATACAGGGTGTCAAAAGTTCAATTTGGTTTCCGTTTTTCTTTAATAACTTTTTTAATAATTGGTATATTTTCACAATATTCGGCTGGAGGGGCTTTTGTGGGGTGAAAAATTAAAAACTGCAATCATTTTTATTGTAAAATTTAGAGGGCGCCACCTGCGGTACCTTGAACACATTCAAAACGAACTATCTTTTTTGGGCCACTCTGTATTTAACTTTTAAATAAAAATTCTTATTCTCCAACGTCTTTTACCAAAAAAAGGCATACGTGGTAAGAGTTGATTTGAGCAGCCGTTTCTGAGATATCTGGATTTAAGAAAATCACTACGTGCATGGCGAGGCCTAAGTAAGTAGTTGTATTAATTGAACACAATTTGAAGCGAAGGCATTGAATTAAAATTATTTTACTTAAAGTGCCATACCAGGTTTCAGGTGTGAGCTATACCTCTCACATTATGCCTGTGGTGCGCGTACTGTTGAAGTTCACTCTTTTGGGGCCACCCTTTTTATCGGAAGAGTCCGAAAGGCACTATTTGAGAAGTATTACGAGGCAGAGTACTATGCGGTGCTTTTCCATTGCCTTCCACAAGGTGCATCCCGATTTTGGCTCGAGTAGCACAACAAATACTTTTCGGCTGCTGGTGAGTTTCGAACCAAGGTTAACCGGCTGGTGGACGAACGCTCTATCCACTACACCACGGGACCCACTTAACGAATTTACATCAACGAGATCACTGTCACTATAAACCAAGTAAGTAATTGGTGTCAAATCGAATCTAAAAAAACAATTCAAGCATACACTGGAATAATTGTCAAACAATTTTCAAATTTACTTTAGTAATGGCCGTACAGTATACTAATGAAGAAATGACCGATATGTTATTGGTTTTTGGATATTGCCAAGGAAATGGTTTAGAATCTTGCAGATTATCAGTGAACGATTTCCGAATCGTCGTTTACCAAACTATAAAACCTTTAATGAAAGACGTCTTCGTGAAACAAGGTAGGCTTACGCCTGTTTCTATTAATTAAGGTCGTGCACGTATACGATAAGAACTACAGAGGTTGAGGAAGATATTTTAAATAGGATTGAAGAAAATCCTAAACTCAGCACCAGACGATTGCGCTTAGAGCTAGGTGTATGCAAAGATACTGTTAACAGGGTGACCAGAGAACAATTACTGCACCCATTTCATGTTGAACGGGTATAAGACCTTTTACCCCGCATGATTATGAACCACGTCTAGCTTTCTGCCGGTTCATTTCCAAGAACGCAGAAATCAGGATAGGAACTTTACACAAGGAATTTTATTCACAGATGAAGCCTGTTTCACGCGGAGTGGCTTAACTAATTTGCACAATGTACATATGTCTATGCTGGAGAAAATCCTCATGCGATTAAAGTAAGCCATTACTTATCAAAAGTAAGCCATTATCAGCATGAGTTTAAGATCAATGTGTGGGCAGGAATCATAGACACTTTCATAATTGGTCCTGTCATTTTACCACCTCGACTTAATGGCGAAAATTATTTGGAACATCTGCAAAACGAATTACCACACTTGTTTGATCCCCTGCCCTTGGAACTTCAAAGATGAATGTGGTTTATGCATGACGGTGCTCCTTCACATTTTTCGATAAATGTACGTAATTATTTGAGCGAACAGTATCCAAATAGATGGATAGGTAGAGCCAATGGATGCACCCACAAGTTGGCCAGCTCGATCGCCTGCTATGACACCGATGGATTACTTTTTATGGGGAACTTTGAAAACCCTTGTGTATTCTAGGCCATAGGAAATACAGAAGGTTAATTAAGGAGACGTATTGAAACCGGAATGGACGTTTTGAAAAATGATCACGAAATGCTCCAAATAGTTCAATTTAATTTTTTAAAACGTATAAATCTTTGTATACACGAAAATGGAAATCATTTTGAACATTTAATTTTGATAAAAGCATTTTTTTTTTTTATTAAATTAAACTAAATTTTTGTTGTTGATAAATCTCTTATTGACTGTTTTAACTAAAGTACCTATAAAGTTAAATCCACATTTATGTACCTAGTCGTTTTTTTGTAGCTTTCAGTGACAGTTATTTTAATTCAACGCCTTTGCTTCAAATTGTGTTCAATTAATACAATTACTTACTTAGGCCTGGCCATGCACGTAGTGATTTTCTTAAATCCGGATATCTCAGAAACGTCTGCTCAAATCAACTCTTACCACGTATGCCTTTTTTTGGTAAAAGACATTGGAGAATAAGAATTTTTATTTAAAAGTTAAATACAGAGTGGCCCAAAAAAGATAGTTCGTTTTGAATGTGTTCAAGGTACCGCAGGTGGCGCCCTCTAAATTTTACAATAAAAATGATTGCAGTTTTTAATTTTTCACCCCACAAAAGCCCCTCCAGCCTGATATTGTGAAAATATAAGTACCAACTATTAAAAAAGTTATTTAAGAAAAACGGAAACCAAATTGAACTTTTGACACCCTGTATCTCCGAAATCATCCACTTTTGGACAGAGATAAGTTGGGTTAGATCGGCTTATTTAGGCCTCAGGAATTTGTGGTAGCTTTTTTTCGCACCTTTCAGAGACACCCTGTATATACACTATAAACACGTTACAGCGCCCAGTGAGCATGTTTGTCAAGCAAAAGAGAAAGAAGCAAAGAAAAGAAAAGAGAGAAATAAGAACGAAAAGGTAAAGGAAGAATAAAAGAAGAAGAAAAGAAAAAAGAAAAAGAAAGAAAAAAAAACAAGAGAAAAACAGTTAGCCTAGTCACTCATTGGACCCGAAACAACAAATCAAAAACCCTCCTCTTAAACCTGTTGATGTTCGCTATTGTTTTAAATTCGTCTGGTAGGTCATTATCGAGGTCATTATACAGGGTGTCCCAATATTCCATGGACATGGAGCAACCACAGATTACTGAGGTAAAAAAAAGTCGCTCGGACCAAACTTATCTCTATACCAAAATGCTTCGTTTGTCCGTTAGAGGGCTTCAAAGTCTTTTGAAAATTTTAGATTTTTTGAAATAGCTCAAAGTCGGCTGACTCAAATTCGATTAAATTTGGTAGGTAAATTTCTTATTAAAAGTACTAATTTCTGATGTACATGATAATTTGACGGAAACCCGGGAAGGGGTGAAACCACCCCTACCCTCCATTAAAATCGATCGTAATTGTTGATAGGGTAGCAGGAACGCTGTTCATGTTTTTTTTGTTTGAAAGATACATCGTTTTAGCCCATTTTTGGTCTCTTACAAAAATCTGTATCTTTCCGAGGTGCTATGTGATAAAATAAATTAGTCAATGAGAACTAAATTTTTATTTCATTCATTTACTTTGAAATCAACTTTTCAATTGTCAGGTGATTATTTGATCTAATCTCATAAAAGATGCTCGATGTGGGCGCCGGCTTGGACCCTAGAAAGTTCCATCCTGCGCAAAAAAATGATTTAAACTTTTCTTTGGAACCTCGTCGTTTTGCAAACTTTTACTGCGTTTGCAAAAAGCCGTTTGCAAACACCTGAAAAAAAACCGAACCATACTAAACATCTTCTATGAAATTAGATCAAATAATCACCTGACAATTGAAAATTTGATTTCAAATTAAAAGAATGAAATAAAATTTTGGTTAGTTACCATCAACTAATTTATTTTATCACATAGCAACACGGAAAGCTACAGATTTTTGTAAGAGACCAAAAGTTGGCTAAAACGATGTATCTTTCAAACAAAAAAACATGAACAGTGTTCCTGCTACCCCATCAACAATTACGATAGATTTTAATGGAGGGTAGGGGTAGTTTCACCCCTTCCCGGGTTTCCGTCAAATTATCATGTACATCAGAAATTAGTACTTTTAATAAGAAATTTACCTACCAAATTTAATCGAATTTGAGTCAGCCGACTTTGAGCTATTTAAAAAAAACTAAAATTTTCAAAAGACTTTGAAGCCCTCTAACGGACAAACGAAGCATTTTGGTATAGAGATAAGTTTGGTCCGAGCGATTTTTTTTTACCTCAGTAATCTGTGGTTGCTCCATGTCCATGGAATATTGGGACACCCTGTATAACTTACTAACACAGTAGGTGAAAGAGCGTTCATATAAAGAAAGCCTATGAACAGGAGGTGTGATCAGATGCTTCCTTCTGATATTTATGTTGTGAACATCGGTACGGAAAGTGATTTTCCTATACAAATAGGCCGGGGTTCTGAAAAGAATGATTGAGTGGAAAAGACTAAGAGCCTGCAGCTTGTATCTATTTTTTATGTTCAACCATTGAACTTCTTTCAATTTATGGGAAATATGTGCATATTTTCTAATACCGAAAATAAAGCGTAAGCATGAATTCTACAGTCTCTGTATTTTATAACAAGTCTCACCGTCGAGAGAAGCTGAATAAACTTGAGAGCAATAATTAACCTTCGATAGCACAAGTGATTCACAGAGAGTTATTTTAATTTCCTTAGGCAAACACTTCCGCTGTCTATACAACTGCTTCAATGAACCATAGGCTTTCGACAAACATTTAGAAACATGATCTTTATATCGGAAGGTGTTGTCCATCTGTAATCCTAGATTCCGTACAGTATTAACAACAGGTATTTCAACCCCATCAATTGCTAGCTTAACCATCTGCTCGAAACGATCACACATTACTTGTCTGTAATACTCTGAGACTTGGAAGGATTGAGAGTCAAGCAAAGGCTTCTAGCGTGCTCATATATGCCCAAGAGATCCTCATTAACGCCAGCAACAGCCTGTAAAACATCGTCTGGTTTGAATGAATAATACAGCTGGGTATCGTCAGCATAGATGATCATCTTACAATATTTTATGCATCGAGGGAAACAGCTCGTATAAATTGTGAATAACAATGGTCCTAGAATTGAACCCTGTGGAACACCAGCAGAAATCTTACCCAGCTCCGACTCACACGAACCCACCTTCACACTCTGACATCTATCGGAGAGATAACTTTGCATCAACCTTATGGATTCCGCAGAGAGGCCTATTTTTTTCAAAACCCGCATAAGCACGCCACAACGCACCGTATCAAAGGCTCTCGAAAAGTCCAACAAGACAGGTACAGTCAATAAGCCCACATCAGTTGCCTTCATCAGTGACTGCCATTAAAGCAGTTGTGCAACTATGATTATGCCTAAAACCGAACTGAATATCAGGCAACACTGCATTCCTGTTTACAAATTCTTTCAATTGATCGTGCATTATTCTTTCGAGAACCTTCGACAGCACCGGCAACACACTAATAGAGCGAAAATGATTGAGTTCAGTTGGAGCGGAAACCTTAGGTATAGGAACAACGGTTGCTCTCTTCCATGCCAGAGGAACATAGGCATCCGTCAAGCAACAGTTAATCAGGTGCATCAGATACTTAAGCACATAAGGACAACACATCATAATCATTTCAATCGAGATCTTATCCCAACCGACAGCGTTTGTCTTAATTTGACAGAGAGACTTAAATATGGTATCTTCATCAACTAATGAAAAATCGAAAGCAACATCATTATACCCTGAACCATAATCACAAAAATCAAGAGGATCAAAAAATCTATCACTATCTTCAGCCCCATCGGACAAGTTATTTAGAAAGTATTCATTTAGTTCATCTGGAGTAAAAACATTGAGATCATCTACGCCCTTAGAATCTCTATTTATATCTAAATCTCCTAAAGTTTTATACAACATCTTTGTGTTATTTCCACGAAAGATCCCACACAGGTAGTTTCTCTTATCTCGTTCTATAGCGGCCGACAAACTATTATGCAAAGCTTTATACTGTTCCCAATCACCCGGCAATCTAGTTTTCCTATATCTACGCTTCGCCTTATCCCTTTGTGCCATTCCCTCCCGAAGAACACCTGTGAGCCATGGAGCTGCAGGCTTCGAAAACCTTTTAACTTTGACGGGAGGATTATACCTAGGTTTTTTTTTAGATTTCATACCTTTGAACTTCTACGCCAGTGGACTTTAAAAAATTTAGTTTTCTTCAAAAAAGAAGGTAATCATTATGCGTGTGTATCTTCTAAAGAGCGTTACTTCCAAAATGTAAATGACCTGAAAAAATAATCCAACCTGGTGTCGACAAGGGTTTTAGGCGTGTCCAATGCGGCGGCCAAAATTAACCCCCGTTGATTAATTTCAGTTTTAATTGCTTATTTTCTTTTCATACTAATAATTCTCGCAAATAAATAACGGAAAAATAGCACGTGCTAAGTAAACCTGAGCGATTTAAAAGCATAATATATTATGCGGCTTTTTCTAATTTACGATGATTCAGGAACAAGTTAATGAAGACGTTTTGGAAGGGTTCCAATAAATTTATATCATCTTTTAATCGCACTATTGCACCGTCGTGGAAACTGGGTCGTTGTTATGGATTTGTCTCGGGTTTAGTGCCAGTCTGGCATGAATAACATTCACCTTTTTTTTTACTTTGTTTTCTTTTTCTTTTTTAGATTCTGCGGTTTTCCAAGTTGAAAAATGTTTAATTAAGATTTATTTTTTAATATCCGTTAACCGCATTACATGATGTCATTGAAGACATGCTACTTTACATACATTTTATAGATTAGCAGCATTTAAGTAATGCTGAACAACCTTCTCTGATGTTTGTAAATGTAATTAAAATATAAATAGGTACAAATAAAAATTAAATTTAAAAAATTTAAAAATTAAATTTGTATGTATGTAAGTACATACATTGGAAGTGTCAGCTGGCCTTGTTACTGACTTGTTGGCTAACTGAAATTGTTAATCGGCCCAAGCCCAATAATTTTAAATTAAAAATGTATAGGGAGGTAATAATATTTATATCCCTCGAGAACATAAATCGACACCAGCGGTAGATCGGCCTGTTGCGCTATCGTTCGTTGCCATTGGTAACGGCCGTAGTACCTCATTTATGATCTAGGTTGCGAAATATGAGATCGCAGCGTCTAGAGGTCCTAAGTAGACAGTCCACGTAAGGTAACGCAAATTTTTTTTAAAGTTATCGATATCAAGTAAATTTTAATAATAATTCCTAAAGCGAGTGTACCGTTCTGTCCTTAAATTCCGAGTTACCCTAAGTTACCTTTAGTTCTGTACCTTAAATTTACCGAGTGTACCGTAAATTCTCTCTTTCACGATGTAAAAATAAACACGTCGTTCTATTTTTTTTTAGAAAAATCCCGATATTTCCTTACATGTCAGATAGCGCCCTGTAGCGGTTGCAGTAGTAAAATGAAAAATTCGTAAAACCCTTCGACAGAGGAAAGAAAACTCTTTGTAATGAGACTAATCTTGTTAAATTCCGTCGAGTTTAACCGGAATAACCTTGGGAATAACCGAAATTTGAAATAACAAAGTTTTAACGTTCCCTCACCACTTATTATTGATGGTGTAATTAAAAAGAACTGCCAGATTAAAAAATTGAAGCATTGCAGCTATGATATTTAGAATACCCCAATTTTGAAAATTATGAGAAAATTAAAAATGTTTATTTAGTTGAGGCTCTTACGCCCCTTAGCGGTCATTTTAGAAGCTCAAAAATATTTTCCATAATAAATAAAAGAATGAAGGTATGTCGTGCGAGTATAAAGCACATAAAGTGCAATTACTAGCCTGTTAGATGGGGTCGGAGCGAGGGTCGGAGTATTCCTCCATCGCCCATAACAGTTGTCATGCTGGCAGTGCCCGAAACCCCAATCGAGAGAGCTTCCACACATCCAAAAACAGAGCCAACCAGAGTACCAGAACAAGCACAGACACGTGTTTCGCCCTACTGGGGCTCATCAGTGTGCTGCATCCGGAGTATCTGGAGGATGCATGGATGCTTGGACCCTCTTAAAGTTACACGGTTCTCCGTGCGGTGTAAAGTAGAGAGACATCTAGCGGTCAGTCTAAAGAACTAACCGTGAGTTCACTCAAAGTTTAATACAGTTTCAGACACTACCAAATGCCAGACGATTGACAATCATGAATAAGAAAAGAAGGCAAGTATACTTAACGATTAATTGATAAATAAAAGAATGAAGGTAGTTAGTTAGTTGTATAATGAGTGGGTCGATTAGTGACACCTCCACTGCGACCAAGTGGTCTATTGTGGCTATGAATGAAGGTAGGTCGTATGAGTATAAAGCACATTAAGTGCAATTACTAGCTTGGTAAATGGGGTCGGAGTATTCCTCCATCGCCCATAACAGTTGTCATGCTGGCAGTGCCCGAAACCCCAATCGAGAGAGCTTCCACACATCCAAAAACAGAGCCAACCAGGGTACCAGAACAAGCACAGACACGTGTTTCGCCCTACTGGGGCTCATCAGTGTGCTGCATCCGGAGTATCTGGAGGATGTTATCGGATGCATGGATGCTTGGACCCTCTTCAAGGGTCCTTATGTGTGCTTTATACTTAGTATTCTGAGATATTCCCGGTGGCCATATTAATGGCTCACCCGGTACTGGAGGTTTCAGCAAGGAGCAAATTGGAAGAAAATGTTTTTTCTCGAAATTGCTCTGGTAAGTCTGGGCAAAAGGCTGTAGCCGCTCATCGCAACGCGCTAGACCCCTGCTTGACATGACGGATTTTGAGAAGGGGACTCGGTCGGAATTATACAGGGTGTACAGGTTATACAGTCAATAGTGAGAGATCGGAACATTACTATTCAACCGTACAGGGTAAAACAAAATTTCAAACGCCATCCCAAATCGTTTGTTATTCTGCATATTTCAAAAATATTTTCACTTATACAGGGTGGGCCATATTTTGCCTACATGTATCAATTTTTTTTTTTCAAATGAAACCCCATATATTTTATGACATATTCTTATTCGACTGTGAAATAGCTATATGTCAATACATATTGTTTGACATTCAGGTGCGGCGTTGACATTTAAAAAAAATATTTTCAAAAAAATTCAACGCATGCATGTATTTACTGAAAAGAAGCCTCAGAACTTAGTTTTGAAGTTTTAAGGTTGAAATTTGATATCCACATGGAGAAAGGCCAGGTCTATCATCCCGATATAATAAGACTGAGATCTACTATACAGGTTAGTCACAAATAACTGTCAAATTTTGCTTACTTCAGAAGGTCATAACTTCACTTTTTCAAATGGCACACTCGGTATTTTTTTCCACAATTAGATCCACCTCTGATCTGACTACATTTTTCATTTGGTATGTCCTATACCTACAATGCACAGTTTGAGAGATATTACACATTTTCCGTTGGTCTGACTGCAGAAGATGCAAATGTCATATAAAACAGGGGCTATGAAGAAAAATGTGACATTTCTAGTGACATTTATCATTGCAACGTAAATAGCAACTCAAAGCTCGAGCGAAATAAAATAAAAAATAAAATACAAGGTATGACAATAATTTTAAATTAAAATAATATCAAATCAAATGTCAAAATATGTCAAAAATATGCAAATGTCATATAAAACAGGGTGCTATGAAGAAAAATGTGACATTTCGCTTTAAAGTGATATGGAAGAATGTGACATTTTTAGTTTTACTAGTGTCACTGTCACTGCATGTTTAAATTCCAAGTTCTCGTTAGTTAAAAAAAATTTTGCTAAATGGATTTACGTTTACAAGAGCAAGTAGACATTACTTATTGTTTGGGAAAAAGTGAGAGAAATCCTCTCCTTGCGGCAAGAATTTATGTGCAAGTGTGTATTTGCCAACTTCGTTACAGTTTATTTTTTAAATCATATTTTATTTCACTTTATTGTTGTTTTCCTCTAAATGGATTTATTCTTTTGGGCAAATGAATAAATTTTTTGATTTGATTTGATATTACATATTTTAATTTAAAAATATTGTCATATCTTGTATTTTATTTTTTATTTTATTTCGCTTGAGCTTTGAGTTGCTATTTACGTTGCAATGATAAATGTCACTAGAATAATGTCACATTTTTCTTCATAGCCCCTGTTTTATATGACATTTGCATCTTCTGCAGTCAGACCAACGGAAAATGTGTAATATCTCTCAAACTGGGTATTTTAGGTATAGGATATACCAAATGAAAAATGTAGTCAGATCAGAGGTGGAGCTAATTGTGGAAAAAAATACCAAGTGTGCCATTTGAAAAAGTGAAGTTATGACCTTCTGAAGTAAGCAAAATTTGACAGTTATTTGTGACTCACCTGTATAGTAGATCTCAGTCTTATTATATCGCGATGATAGACCTGGCCTTTCTCCATGTGGATACCAAATTTCAACCTTAAAACTCCAAAACTAAGTTCTGAGGCTTCTTTTCAGTAAATACATGCGTGCGATGAATTTTTTTGAAAATATTTTTTTAAATGTCAACGCCGCACCTAAATGTCAAACAATATGTATTGACATAAAGCTATTTCACAGTGGAATAAGAATATGTCATAAAATATAGGGGGTTCCATTTGAAAAAAAAAATTGATACATGTAGGCAAAATATGGTCCACCCTGTATAAGTGAAAATATTTTTGAAATATGCAGAATAACAAACGATTTGGGATGGCGTTTGAAATTTTGTTTTACCCTGTATGATTGAATAGCAATGTTCCGATCTCTCACTATTGACTCACCCTGTATAAAAACTTGCTTTTCTTCCATTTGGCAGATGCAAGGCATTTTTGTCACCATCTCCTAACTATTAGTCATATTATCGTAAGTAAATAGTTGGCTAAGTTTTCATTTTGAAAAAAATAGGTTTAAATTCATTTTAATGTTCTAATAAATAATAAAAAAAGAAATATATTAACCATTAACAGTTGGTAATCAATTGAGAAGAAGTCCACCGGAGAATATAGGCTGTGTAATATTAAAATACTCGTTGGTACTGTTTCTCAGTATTTTTTTTGTAACTATGTACTGCTAAATATACACGCGCTTTTGAATAATTCTCGGTAGTCGGTACCCTTCAATAAATCCGTAAATTATAAGTTTTGAAAAAATTAATAAATAGGTCAACTTTATAATTTAATTTACTTTCTCCTCGACCATTTAGTAATACGTTCTTTATACTGCCAATTTCAGTTAACTAATGACGTACATTCCCCATGCGATGAGGGAATGTTCATTGCCTCACCGCTTGCGATGAGGGAATGTTCTATTTAAGCCAATCACTGCTCAGCATTTTGAGAAATTAAATTCGGAATTTGACTGCGTGACGTCAACATGTTTAGATAATGCCACGACCACCTATCGCTCGACTAACTATTGAAACGCTCTTGGCTTACATTATTGTGCCTTTATAAATAGGTATGTGAGTTCTTGTGAATAAAGCTGAAAAATCAATAATTAGATGCGCGCAGTATATGCGCTTCAATCAACGCCAGTCGCCAGCGCACCTGACCTGACCTGACTAGACAGCAGACAGATCATAATAACCAGGTTAGATAATATACTGTTACGGGTCTCACAATAAATAAATCACCACCAAAGTCTGTAAGTTCCTTTATTGTTTAACACCACAAGTACTTATAACCTCTAATAATTAATTATTCTAAATAATCAAAACACAAACAGCTGACTACACTACTAACTTGCACTTGTCTATTTTTTATATCCGCTATCTGTCACTACTGGCTCCCTTACTTCACACTTCACTTCTGCTCTGTCTATACTTCAGTCTTCACTACTTCACGTTCCGAACTAATCTAAAACACGCAGCCGCGCGGTGGTCCTTTTATAGTCCCCCGACGCAACAGTAGGTACGTTCTACTCCGTTCTAGCAGGTACATTCTCGAACGTCGCACCGGCGCACCAGCCGTCGATTCATGGATTCTGGAAATGTCAGATTGTTCGGCGATCCCACTCCAGAAATCCATAGAACTAACGTCTGTCTGTCGATGTGTCACATGACATGTGACTGGAACTGTCGCGAACATGTCATTGACTAACTCAGTATAAAAAAAGAGAATGTAAACAAACAAGCAAATCGTGGACTAGAATGTTAAAGGTTAAAGAAGCAATTACTAGAATTTTTCCAGAGCGGTGTTCGTTATAATACTATTCATAAAAATATTTAACAATATATAAAATGACTGGGTGGTGGTGTGATAAGAAATGACCTCGGAGTTGCTCTCCATTCCAGAATATCCTTTATTAATTGATAATTGAAATGACCGGGAATTTAGTAAAAGATGACAATGCAAATATCAAGAAAATAAGTCTTTTTCTTTTCAACGATTTTCTCAAAAGGTCGAAGAGAAAATAGCGTCTTCATTTCGCGAAGAATAGAAACTCCAAATAGAACTCCGAAAGGAAGAAGAAAAACTGGGAGAAACTAAAAAAAAAATTGGATTTTCGCAGGAAATATGAAAATACAATACAAGGTGTCAGGGTGTCCTGTTTAAAAAATAGACAAAGTTGTCATAACTGAGCCAGGAACCACCCTGTATAATTTTTTTTTACATCAATAGAAAGTAAATGAAATTATAACATTGACCTGTTTTTAATTTTTTTTCTCAAAACTCATAATTTAGGGATTTATTGAATGATACCGAGACTTTTTCAATACCTAAGAGAGATAACACGCACATAAGAGATCGTTAACTAAATACATACTTTATGTTTTTCTTCGACGTATTTTACATTTCAAATAAATAATTTCAATGTAAAAGTAAACTGTTTTAACAATTCAACTAATTTAGTACCAAGTACTTTAACAAATAACTTTTATACCATTTGCCTTAAAATGTCGTTTTGTTTTGAAGTTTCATAATAATTTTAACTTTTGTATGGGAAATTTGAATTTGAAGTTGTCTTATAGGAAAATTGTATATCTCGGAAACTAGTGTAGCTAGAAGAAAATTGAAATCAGATATTTTGTTTTTTTTTTCGAGCCCGTAACGTGTTTTTAATTTTTCTAAGAGTTTTTCAACACCCTGTATCGTGTGAGTCGGCAAGCTTTGTTTAATTAAGTCAAGTTTATATTAAAAGTTTGGAGGGGGAGACGCTTTATTAATGATGCAGAGAACTAATCGCTGGCATCCTCCTTTGCAATTAAAATACCTCGAAAAATACACTTCAAAAACATCATCATGGATATTATCCTAAATGTTCGGTGGTCTGGAGACGATTTTTGCAGTATATAAAAATTGATTTATCGCTAAATTTAACAACCAGTGAACTTTTGCTCATTAGCATTAGCATGGGGTATAATACTATGTAGTAGTATTAAATGAGGCCTGGTTTCCTTTGTGTCATACTTTCACTAGAGTTGATTCAATTATGCACATCGTTTCCCTAACGTGAGATTAGCGAGCACACAAAGAATATTGAATGAAAAGAACAACAATAATTATTAGTTGGTTACTTACCACTTAAACTTGAAGTGAAATAACTGTATGTTTAAAGAGTGACAGTAATTTCTTATTTTCTCCGAGAACCGAAATGTAATAGTAAAAGTAATTTTATATTTTTTATAAATAGGTAATGTTAATCTGCATTTCAATTATTACATATTTTTATTTATAGCAAATATCAAGACCTTTTACAATGCACATGTTTCGATATAGATTTCCGATCTCTGTCTTAGGCTAGGCGCGCATTAGCGATTTTTAGTCGCGCGACTTTTTGGTCGTCGCAAAAATGAAACATCCGCAAACCCACGGCGCTTCATAAAATTTAGTGGTAAACCACCACGCCTGACGTTCTGAGCTCAATATCTCTGGTTCTTCAAATACTAGTTTATTAATAAAATTAGACCGCCATAGTTGGGGAAATCAAATATTAATTCGAAGATACAGGGGTCCGCAAGATGCGCGATAGTCCTTATAATAATAATTAAGGGGTCCACAAGTGTGGATTTAATTAGCCCTTTCCTAAACTACCCGACTCCGAGGCTAGACTAACTGGAAGAAAACCACCACAGTTTTCCAGTGAGGACGTCTGATTTGCAGAACGTTCCTTTCCAGCAATCTCTCCTCTCGGATGTAGAAAAAGAAAAATGCGGCCGACACATTACACCATCCATTTCAAGGGAGAGACCTATGGAAGATAAACGTACCCCACAGTTCCCAGGAAAATTACCAGAAGGAAAACTTAATATTCATTTTATACTTTAAACTGCACTAAATTCCATCTCATATAAAAGCAGGTTGGATCATGGGAAAACAGCACATAAAAACTGTCCGAACCCACGCTCGATCTTCGGACAACTGATTTATATTGAAATTTTCAATTTCGTGTTCCCACTTCCCTTTCAAGAAAAGTCTGGACATATCACTCGACAGGTTGCTGTGTGTAAGATTGAAGGTCTTTCGAGAGCTTGAACGGATCTCCAAACATACTATAATGCAGGGTATTCATTGGTAAACTAAACGGACAAGGTAACTGTGGATAGAGGACACCGAGGTGGTTTTTTTAAAAAACCGATGGTTAATGGGTCTCACACGTCATCATTAGTAACATAGACACTCTGTATAATTTTTTGAAATTTGGTTCAAAAGTTTCCATTTCACTGCACAAACGTTTGACATAGTTAATTTTTTTAATGAATAAAAAACATAAATAGTTGTAGTCTATTGAAATTTGCGAATGATGCCTGGCAGTACTTCTGCATCTCATTAAACTCTTTAAAAATTTGAACACAGGTCCGTACCAGAACAAAAAATATTGAATTTTTTGTTTATTTTTTGGAAGTAACAAACTTCCAAAAACGTTAATTTTTTTTATGAATAAAGAACATAAATTATTGTAGTCTATTGCTGGATTTTTCTTCAGGCTATTATGTCAAACGTTTGTGCAGTGAAATGGAAGCTTTTTAACGAAATTTCAAAAAATTATACAGGATGGTTCTTTAGTTATGGCCTTCGAAAGAAATTGGGGATATATGTATAAATAAAACACCATGTAATCTGCTCGGTAATCTGTGTTACTAATGACGTGAGACCCATTAAGCATGTTTTTTTTTTAAACTACCTCGAAGTCCTCTATCCACAGTTACCGTTTATCCGTTTACCCATGAAACACCCTTGTATAAGATTAATTTTACCTTATCGTAATCGGAGCTTATGTTGGCGCCGTAGAGACGCGTCTTCAGGAATCATCCCTTACAGTATTGATTTCATTCAATTATCATTTATTGTCATTTATTGCAGTGATCTTTAATGACTTATACGTCCTTTTGCAAGCCATTTATATTAATTAATAACTCAAAGTGGCAAGTGGCCTGTTGGCTTAAGTCATGGATTAGCCTCGGGATTAGCTTAACAAAGACGATTCTTGTTGTTGAATAAATAAAAGAGACCCCTACCTCGTTACACAGTGTGTATTTGTATAAATAAATACAGTTTCCATTGTGTTTGGAAAGCAAACAGTAGGAATATAACAATGCACTAAGTTTGTGTACTCACTGTAACGTTGGTAAAATGTAGAGTAGTTAATCAGTGTCAAAGTCTTTTCACCGGATGATTTCATTAACGTTGAATCTGTATTATAATGACGGAGTTAATTTATTTTATTGGAGCTTTAAAAGGAAATACCTATATTAAGAAAGTGAATCTTCGATCATCAGAAAGAGAAATTGCTAGGAAACATTCACAAAGTAATATTAAGAAGGTTCGTGAAGTAAGCAGTAAAAGTCAGAAAAAAAATTGCTATTCGGTTGATCATCATCGTTTGACCACATGGTCAAATCTTTCTTTGGGGTGCGCTGGTGCGCAGTGCTCGAACCAACGAGCATTAAAACGCCACTATGTACGCGATTGGGAAAGTTTTTGAAGTTTGCCGAGAATGTTTCTTTTTGAAATTAGACAAAAACAGGAGGGGGTTGAACAAAAGTATTCCATGGTCAAACGATTGTCAATCGAATGCTTAATAGCACATTTTTTTCGTGACTTTTCCTGGCTAACTCAATAACGAACCTTTATTATGGCGACTGAGATTATAGTAAGTCAAACTCCGAATGAGAGTGAAAGTGAATAGTGCAGAGTGAGACGTACAGCACGTGACAACGGAGTAAACGGGTCGTTTTCTGCAAACACGAACGGTGAACAGCTTTTTGAGTCTTCAGTTGTCATTTGAGCTTATGGAATCGAAATGATGAAGATAATAATTGAAACTAATAATCGTTCAGCACTTTATTTATATCGTTCAGAGAATTTATTTTGGAGCATAACTCACCCATTAAATAAGAATATAATATTATATTTGACCGGCAGCGTCATTCACCAATGTATGTGTTGTGGGCGAAATTTATATCCATTATTTATATAAATACAATAATTATTAGGCATTCCTGGGTAACCAAGGTAATGCAATTTTTTATTTCGTTTGATCGTTTATCTGTTTAAATTAGA
Organism: Malachius bipustulatus; assembly: GCA_910589415.1. Taxonomy (NCBI): domain Eukaryota; kingdom Metazoa; phylum Arthropoda; class Insecta; order Coleoptera; family Melyridae; genus Malachius; species Malachius bipustulatus. The sequence goes on along the minus strand of OU342635.1, from coordinate 42,238,282 downwards.
GTTTAGTTACCTAAATTTATCACTGGTATGGACTTTAATTTTTTGTAATTATAGGCTCTTTTATTTTTGACTTAATTGAGAAAAGTTGTTTGCCTTATTGAAATCTACAGGGTGTTAAAAAATAACTCAACATAAAAATCACCCTGAATGTACTCCACCCTGCCGGAGTGGAGTACATTAAGTAATTAAGTTCGTACCCTGAAGTACGTAATAGTAATAATTACTATTGCGGGAGTTACTGTTCTATAAAACTTTATAAAAAATTATGTAACTAACTCGGCACAGTCCATAACTGATAAAATCCAATGATTAATTAATAATTATTATTATTAATGATGTTGGTTCCGGTTTCCTTGTTTTATTATAGGTATAGGCGAGGGTATAGGGTTAATATTATGGCGTAAAAATGTCCCTTAATGTCACTACCAGTCCAGTATGCACAATGACCGTGACAGTCGTTATCTAAATCTTTGCTATATAATAATTACTTGTGCATTATTACACTTTTTTCTACTCCCAACCTTTAATCTGCATATTAAGTATGAATCACCAGTGCTTTAACGGGTCTCATTAAGATACAAATTTTCATTAAAGCACTGGTCAAGCTATCCAATGGCAGAGGAGCATTTGCAATCGAATCGGTTCCTTTTCGCTTACAATCGGGTCGGCAAGCCAACCGAAGTCACAGAGTTGTCATACTCACGACAAAAATTACCTTGTGATATAAGTTCTGTATTTCTGAAAAAAAATTCTGAACGTTTATTTAATTTAGAACATAAGTAACATTCAAAGAAAATATATCAAGATTTTATGTTACCTTAATTAATTTGATAAGTAGGTATATCGTGTAAAAGATGGGAAGATAAAGTATTATATCATTCGTAGCGCTCCGTGATCGTTCAAAGCGGCAACGCTGCGACCGTCGCGCGCGCAGCGACAATATCGTAATTAATGGCTGTCAATGTTATTAAAATTATTAATTGGAAAATCAAAGCGTAAAATTCGGAATTCGAACTTCGCATAATAAAAATTACGCAGTAGTGAGTAGTGCCCTTAAACTTGATACTAAAACATGTCTCAGCAGAATAATCTTAGCGACTAAAAGAAAATTTGGTACCTAATATGCGTAAGCAAATAGCAACCTATCTTAACCGCAATGATCCGCAATTGTACACGGGTCATTGTTAAAATATATAATTTTTCAATCTTTTCTATGAAATAAAGGGTCGTAGAAAAAATAAACTCGCCTACGGCTCGTATCTTGACCATCATACTCGCGTATTAATAGCCTTCATTATAAGCTCGTTGCATAATATACTAATATACGGCAATTGCATAATATACTATATACGGCAATTAATATTAATGAGACAGTGGCATTTTTTTTTTAATAGGTTCCTGTTTTTGCACTACTCGGCTCATCTCATTGCAATGTAAATTTTCTCACTAGGTACATCTCCGTCCCATTTATTTAATTATTTTTGAGATATTACAGGGCAGGAATGCTTTGTGAATATGAGCATTAATGTGTAGTAGATATCAAAAATATGAATAAGTCGTCTTTCGAAAAGGTAATGGGTTTATATTACGTTCGTAAATTCAAAGCAATAGACAAATCAGCCACGGCAATAAATAGCCTGCTGTCCGGTACAAGAAATCGTACAATAATGCTCAACATTTTGTAGTATGAATTCCTTTGCCTGAACTTACGTTCGTCAACGTAAATTCGTGGGTTCGAAGAACATTCAACCCCTACCTCCTTTCCTTCCCTTAACCCGCACATGGGAGAGAGGAGCGAGAAGGGAAGAAGAAAGACTTGGTCACTCGAAGTCGTTGAGTGAAGTCGTATTTTCGAGATCGGCAAATCGTGTCGTATCAATTTGACGGGTCGTCAGACATCCTCCACCTAATCGTGTTAATAACACTCATAATAATTAATTGTATCGAGAATCCAAATAAACCCGCGCCTTACAACCGCGGTTTATTCGTTTAATCGTATCGTGAACCTAAAATAACCGCGCCTTACAACCGCGGCTTATAATCGTCATATAACTTAAATTAACCGCGCCTCACAACCGCGGTTTAATCGTGTAAGTGATTTAGAACCATAAAATCAGGAGATAGAAGCAGACCGAAGGACAGTAACTATTTATTCGAATTATTTACTGTGCATATCTACCTACTCCTGTTTCCTTCGGAGTTAAAACCCTGGTCCTTCAGCCTATAATTAAAACCATTATTTGCCCCACATTTTGGCCCTTTGCGGGTTCCAAACATTTTGGCCCTTCGAGCCGTATCAAACAAATACCCCCCAATGTTTTGTCAATTAAATATTGGAGCTTGCATTTTCTATTCTTTAGAATCAATAAAAATCGCGTTTTTTAATGAAAAAAAAAACAAATTGTGGCAATTAGCTGCACAGATTCATAACAAAAAAATTATTTGTCAAAGCTTCGTTTTTGTTTCAGTGTCAAAAAAGCCATTAGAAACGCTACCTTTACAAATAATATACGGTGTTCGAAAACTAATCCGTTATGGAGTACCTAGGCCCTGACACAAAGAGGTTTGTCTTAGATTAATCCACTCTTTACAACTGACAGCTCTTGATTTTTTTAGGTTAGGACAGTTGTCAAAACATTCAAGAACGTTAATAGAATAGACACTCACTTTCATAAGAGAAATAAATAAAATCAAATTAATTAATCCAGGAGGTGAGCGAAATGCCCTCCACCCTCCTGGACACATTTCAATATATGGTTTCTCACTCTACGAAGGGCACTTTGTAACAGTTCGGGTGTATCATTTATCTCGGTGAACTTCTTGATCCTGCTGTCTCAATTCTGCCAAATCATTAATTGGTGTCACAAATATTGAGTTTTTGATGTATAAGCATAAAAAGACGTCACCTGGTGTGAGGTCACAGGATCTGGCTGGCCATGTTATGGCTGTGTTATGACTGATAATTCGATCGTCAAAATGCTCCCTCAGTAAGTTGAGTGCTTTGATGATAGTGTGCAATGGGATCTTGTACCGTCCTGCTGAAAATATCCTTCAGTAAGTTCGTCGTCATGCAGCTGGTTCAAAAAAGGCTAAAGAATTTTATTGTGAAATATCATTTTCTTCGGCAATTTATAATTTCTCGCATCAATTGTGAAAGATGTAATTTAATTATCTTTTCTTTTTCTTTTCAAAATTAAATAATTGTGCCAAAATACCGAAATCCTGGCTCGACCACAATATCTTGGGAATTATTATTGGCCATAGAGCCTCAAAATATTTTATTATACATATCTAACTGACAATACTTCGTTATTTCCATGGGGACACGCTCTATATTATTACATTTTAAAATTGTCTGATTAAATTGAATTTAGATTATGGTGTTCACAGTTGGGAGTTTATTAAATCAAGTAGGTAGTTTATTTATAAAAATTTCAACTAAACAAGAAGAAACGTCCGCATGTTGAATTATGTTTCGAAGATCGGAACTTTTGATCAGATTTGATCGAAAACAGATGAATTAAGTTTTCAAGAGAAAATAAAGATTTTGTTAAAGTAGGCTAGGTAAGCTTATTAAATAGACGTAGACGATATTAAAATGTTACATTTTTGCATGCAGGTTCCGATGGCTGAAGATGGCAGACCTTCGCACAAGCCGAAGCAACACAGACCTCAGGTAAGCATCCTAAATAATAATAGTAATAGCAATAATAATTGCCTTCCTTTTGCCCGACGATAATACCTTCTCGTTGGCATTCGCTACATGAGAACTATGTAATTATTATTATTTATGCAACACCTATTCCTGTTTTGTCATTCACGCCTACACTTGTAAGCGGGACTATCCTTCGTCTTAAGCGCTTTGCTTTGTTATCATTTTGCGAGGGAGGTGAAGCTCTGCAGTCGTTTTCAAAATTATTCGTCTGTAAAAAATATTATTTATCACTACAATGTATAGATTTTCATGTGGGAAGAATGATTTTATCATTTTTTACCTTTTGACTTTTACTGAAATGTATTAGGTAACTTTTACATAATTATATTTAAATGAACCTACCTAAACCAAAAGGTGCTAGGTTCGAGGTTCCATCTTTGTATGGGTAAAAATTTATTACTAATGCCTTATTATCGGGATAATTTGGTTTGATACCTAGCAGCACTAATCTCAATTATATATGCATTTTTGATTTATTTAATACCTGTTTTTTGTATTTACTCTATTTACAACAGTTGCTAATAAAATTTAGCACACTTCTTTTTTTAAATTTCAAACGTAAAGGAAATAAGTAATATTATTAATGTAACGCATTAGTGCGTTAAAGTTTTTTTATTCCTTCAATTATTAAAAGGCTGAAAGAGAAATTATTTTCTAAAGATAAAAGTAGAAATAAATTTCAACGACCTTTTTATTAAAAATACCTTCTATACTTCTATAACTTCAACGGCTTTATTCAATGTAAGTAAAGGAATGAGTGTAGGTCGTATGAGTATAAAGCACATAAAGTGCAATTACTAGCCTTTTAAATGGGGTCGGATGATTCCTCCATCGTCCCAACATTTGTCATCCCGAAACCCCTAAAATCAAGAGAGCTTCCATCCAAACAACAACAGAGCCACCAGAGTACCAGACAAGCACAGACACGTGTTTCGCCCTATTGGGGCTGATCAGTGTGCTGCATCTGGAGTATCCGGAGGATGTTAGAATATCTGAAAGCAATTATTGGTCTTAAGCAAAACTATTACACGGTTCTCTGTGCGGTTTAAGCAGAGCGATCAGTCGGAAGAACTAATCGTGAGTTCACTTCAAGATTTATTGCAGTTTCAGACACCGTCAATGCCAAGGATTGACAATCATGAATACGAGAGAAAAGGCAAGTACTCAACGATTAATAAATAAAAAGAATGAGTGTAGGTCTTATGATTATGAAGCATATAAAGTGCAATTACTAGCCTGTTAAATGGGGTCGGAGTATTCCTCCATCGCCCTAACATTTGTCATACTGGCAGTGCCCGAAACCCCCAAAATCAATAGAACTTCCACCCATCCAAACAAAAAAAGATGCAGCAACCTGATGAGCCCCAATAGGGCGAAACACGCGTCTATGCTTGTCTGGTGCTCTGGTGGCTCTGTTGTTGTTTGGATGGAAGCTCTCTTGATTTTGGGGGTTTCGGGCACCCCATTTAACAGGCTAGTAATTGCACTTTATGTGCTTTTCCTTTATTCCTTTATTCCTTAATCCTTTATTTATTAATCGTTGAGTATACTTGCCTTTTGTCTCTTATTCAATGTGATGGGACGGTTCCAAAAGCCCAGCTCGGAGAAGTCACGTGATAATAATCGTTCATTTGACGCGGGGAAAATATTCACAATATGTAGGTGCATTGAACGTATTATTCGCCGACGGTGACAAATTTGAAGCCACATCTAGGTTAAAAGACAGAAGAACTCCTTATTTGGGGATGTTGATGATCCGGCGTTCGTTTTGATTGGCTGAATGGAGAGGACGCGACGCGAGGTAGAAAATCTTCTTTTTCTGTGGGAGTCGAGTACCGATTCGTTTCCGTTCGTGGTAATATCTACAGAGATTCACGTTTTACTTACCGAATTCTTTCAGAAGTCGCTAAGATTTATGACCCGTTGGGTTTCTTGTCCCCACTGACATTTATGGCATAATGAGTCATTCAACATTTGTGGTATCTTGAGCTGGGTTGGGCTGATGGTCCACCAGCGAAAAGTGGAAGCGATACAAATCTACTCTTTCGGGTCGTGTCAACTGCACTTCTTATTTTGCGATGCGTGACTGCAAGCTACGGGAGTGTGAAATATTTCCGTTACTAGGACGCCGATGGCAATGTGCATGTTCATTTCGTTACCGCCAAGTCTCGTTTTGCCCTTTCAAGTCGCAATTGAGTCCTCTCCATCCTACGACTGGAGTTGTGTGCCGAAGTCATACTTTCAAATCTCGTTTCGTTCGTCCTTAAACAGATCCTCAATTCATTGTTGTTGTTCAGGTTTTCGCTAGGAATGATTCTTCGGTCGCTCTTTCGTAGGTCACATCAGTGGAAAACAGGAAGAAGTTAGTCTGGAATCGTGTCGTCATATCCAAGATAAAATTCTCCAGGTTGCCGCTGGATTCTTGGCCACCATTGCCAGCTGCTCCCACTCCTAAGGTTGAGCTGGAGAAAATAAATATGTTGTCTTGTTCACTGCTATAAAGATTTAGGATGTCGATGGTTTGTTGAGGTTTTCTTCTCTAAAAATTCAGGGTGCTTTCATTTCGCTCACAATAATTGTTTTTGTGTCAGTAGGATCGTTGCAGATGATATCGCCCGAGTAGCCGCGGTTCGTACGACCGAAGGTCTGTATAAACGACCTCTGTTCAAACTTTTCCCGTTGCCTAACTAGTAGCGGATTCAGAGAATTTCATTCCTGACTCATCATTGTGTTTTGCGTTGTTATTTTTTGTTATGATTTGTCGTTTTCGTTCAATTTTATTTTATCGGAAAATTCCTTCACTAATTTTTGTTTGCGGTATGTTACATAACGTCACAACATAATGTTCTATACACTGATTTCATTTAATGAAGTAACCGTGTCATTTTGAATTTCCTCTCGAAGATCAAAGAATACCTATACCCATTTTTTTTCCTTTCTGGCTGCTCACTGTAACCAAACAGAAGAAGAACCGTAACAGAACCATAGAAAGTAACAGGACTGCTCGAATTGATGGTTCATATTCGTCGTTGGAGTCGTCAGCTACAGCTACTCCCCCAGAAACTGGATCTCGTCAAGTACGAAGTTACCCGATATTAGGTGAACCTTAGAACATTAACTAATGAGACTTACACCTCGTTAATTACTCATTTCGTCGGGAATCATTAGATATTGTCCCTAAATCGGGTCGTAACAATTATTATTAATCGTATAAAGTGAACATTAAACTTATTCCAACTTCGTTACTTAAACAAGTGCCTGTCAGCCAAGGTCAGTACTTATTTGAAGTTTACTGTATATCCTTGTTGCGATTTTTTGCATAAGCCCTGGTCCTTCACGGTATGATAATAAATAATACATACTAACTAATCCACCTTTGGGGATAACACCCGCTCAATAATAATTAACCCTCGAACCAGCCCAAACCTTTGGTCCTCTAATAGTTATTGTAACTTTTGCTCGTTGAGTTGATAGAATGTTTGAAATGTCATTTTTTGAGGAAATTAAGCGCGTACAAAGATTATGAATTGCACACATAAATACCACATGAATAGCGTATAATTCTAGTATGTATTTGAAGTTAATTCTAGTATGTATTTGAAGTATTAATAATTGTGGATGGCCTTGCTCTGCTAGAATTACTATTAGGTGACTGTTAACTGACCCGGGGCCTCAACACTGGTCTACCGAGCTTCCATAGACGAACTAAAAGTTACTGGGCCATCTTAAATTGGTGAACAATAATTATTAATAGATGAAATAAATAGATTGGGTTAGTTAAATGGAACGGATTTGAATGCAACTGCGAAATGCAATAATTGTCCCGTTAGACGGCTGTATTCGTATTTTTGAATGTAGGTACCTGCTCAGAGACCCACTCATGATTTATTTACTTTTTATTTTAAATCGTTAAAAAGTTCCAGTTTAATTTTCCCCATTAACAGTCAGCTGACCCAAATGGGTAAAGACTTGCTGATTTTTCTAACGGAATCCGTAATAAAACAAAGAGCAGTAACGGCTCAAGGAACTCCAGGTCCTATAATATTTACTATCGCGTCGTATGTAAGTAGGTAATTACATGCCACGCACAACCCATTCTGCTTAAATTACGATCCACATCTGAGCGAAGCATTGCCCCTTATATTAACTCATAAACAACGTCTAACCTCTCTGTTATGTTACATGATTTTTATCGTATATTTATGAGCATATTAGATTTTAGAGAATATCGTGTATTTGAAACTATAACCTCTCTAACAAGAGCTTTTTTTTATTGATATCATCCGATATTGATGAGGATGGCTAATTACTGTTGTTTTTTTTTAATCCGAAAAGACCAGTTGCGTAAAATACAAATTAATGTCGAATTTGCAAATTCAAAAAGTCTTATTCTCTGCAGATTGACAAAAGTCTTTCGATATCTTTTTGGTGACCTTGAATTGCACCTATGCTGTTATAGGTAAAGAATAGTCGAAAAGTTGTGTCGAATTTAAAGTAATATGGAGGCGGGCGGAATTTTTGATAATATGTTGTTCCTGAAGGTCCAAAAGGTCCCAAATTGGAGTATCAAAACCGAGATCAAAACCGCCATCGTGAGAAAATGGTGAAATTGGTTTATCTCCACTCTTATTGTTGGTCAGAGGGAAAATACACATGTGCCTAAACTTTTTTTTGTAGTTTTTTCCTAAAAAGATAGAGGCCGCCGAAGTTAACATAAGTTAGTTTTTCTGGTAATTGATAGGTAATGTAATTGTAGCCGAAAACGTTAAATGAAATGTAAAAGTTATGTAAATGTAAACATGTAGTTAAACGTTAAAATCTCGAAAGAACCTATAATAGTTGTTATTTACGATAAGTGGGATACATACATTGTTACCGCATATATGTATTAGAATTTTGCGGTACTCACATAAGTGCGATAACAATATCTATCCCTCGTATATCGTATATAATTTTATCTACAATCATGAGAAATTATTGTTAACTTTATAGAATTATTTTGAACTGCCTATTTTGGGACAAGGTGATAACAATGTAGACAGCTGGGTCTGGTTGCAGTTAAATCAAAATAAGAACAACAATATAATTGTCAAGGTTGATATATATCGTCGTTTAATTTCGTTTCCAGTTTGAACCGAATATCTTATTAGTTAGATTATACATCTTCCTGATAAGTAGACCCCGTTCTATACCAGAATTGTGTCACTGAGTCTGTTAAGCATCTTCCATTCCAGAACCCTCGCTTTGTTCGTTACGAGGAGTCTATGATTAAAAATAAAATATTTGATGGTCAATGATAAGCCAAGTTCGTACCTCGATTTTTTCAAATATGTAGGGACGACGGTATAATAGATGATCTAGAATTATAGAATATAATGCCCGCGGAATATCGATAGATATTGTTGCAGTTGCTGGCTGTGCTGTGACCTCCTAAGTGTATATCACGTTCTGCAGCTGAGATTAATGTTTGCCAGGTTTGTGGTAAGCCACGCATGAGTACGTGTTAGCGCTCGAGGATTCGTGCACCAGTTGCCATTTGTAGCAATTGCTTATATGCAATTAAATCTCATTTGACGCACCAACATATTGATTTCTTACAACTTATAAGCAATCGACCACAAATTTATACGAGCCGCGATCTGTTGATGGGAATTTTTGCGCTCCGCCATAAACCAGAGTTTGTTTGTAATCGGTCTATAGAAGATTGCGTTATAAATTCCCAAAAATCTCAATATGATCTAGAATGTCCGGTGGTATCGAACCCGAGGTCGTACCTATTCTGTGGTCGTAACCTCGGTCGTACCGTTCTTCTTCTAATTTGTTTTGAGAAATTGATATTCGTGTAGGTATTTTTCTTATTCGAAAAACCGGTGTTTATTTAAATGTAAGGAAGATCGCAAACAAGAATCTCGGCATTCGTCAGGAAGTTGCACAGAATTTTAATTACATCCTCTTGCTAGGGAGTTTCGCTCGACTGGTTTTTATCGTTCCATAAAAGACTAACAATAAAAATTCAAAATATTTTCTAGGAGCCATCTAGGAGCACCAGCGTCCTTTCGCTTTTCTAGAGATCTGTTCGCTGCCCAATTTGACACTGATAGATTTTTTCTTTACGGGAACTGAAGTGTGTAGGTTGAAAGGCGTTTGCTGCGGTCTGCTAGGTGCAACGATGAAATGGCAATGAGGAGTACTCTAAAGTTGATGGGCGTTCAGCCGAGACGCCATGGCCATACTGTCGGTCAAATCATGAAATTTTTCTTCGTGCAATTTCTCGGGCTTGATACCTGTTTGATTCAATTAAATGACATTTAGATTGAGTATTTTATATGAACATTGAGATTTCTGTTGTAATAATAATGTCAATGCACACATCAGACTAATATAATTTATTATTAGTATAAGAAAGAACCGCGGTAAGAAGTAACTTAAAGTAGAAAGTAGTTTTGAGAGTCGCCCGAAACAACCCTTGATAATAATTGCGAGTTCCATAAACTCATGATGTGAATTATTGTGAAGTCATATTTTTATTCTATCCTGCGGTATGTGAATTTAAAATCGGTCAGTGATGACGTGGAATTGATTTGAATTAAACTTATTGAATAATCTTGTCAACCGACGACGATTATACATGGTGAGTTTTTTTCAATGTTTAGTACAGGAATCTCGTAAACTACTGCAGTTAGAGGAACGGTTAAATGGGGAAAGAAGTGCAGTTTTATGAGCTTAATTCGAAACAGCTTTTGTTTTTTTTGAAAATCTCCATGGCTTCCTAGATATTTAACATAAAGTAAATTCCGCGGATTTCTTTATACCGAGATAGCAGGCTTATTATTGGGAAGTTCTAATATTAAAAATTCATTAAATAGGGAAAATTGATCTAGTTTCAGGTTTATGAAATGAAAAACATTAATTTAGTTTGTTTTATTGAAATGTTTGACTCACGAAGTCATTGTTACTATACTTTGACTTCTCGATATGATTTTTCAAATGTTTTCGTAATTTAAAAAAAAATTTAAAAAAAAACAACTAATTTTTAATCTCGTTTTTAATATTTGAACTTTCAGACTGTTTTTCTCGATTTTTTTTTCAAATATAACACATTGAAAATTTAATACTAACATCTCCAAAGTACCTATTCTTGAAAAAGTGATCTTACTCACGATTTGACGATGAAATGCACCGACTAAACATTTTACCTACTTTTCAGTTTGGCTTCCGAAAAGAACATTCCATCTGTCATCAACTACAACGAATAGTAGAGTAGATCGAATAGTTAAGGAGATGGTGAAAAAAATGCCTTGTATCTCCCAAACGGAAGAAAAGCATTTTTTTTATAGCTCTGACTTCCGAGTCCCCTTCTGAACATCCGCCTTGTCAAGTAGGGGTTCAGCGCTTTGCGATGGGCGGCTGTAGGTACAGCCTTTTGCCCAGATTTACCAGAGCGATTTCAAAAAGTATCTACCATATGGAAGAAAAATACTGGGGGCATCTGCACAATTCCTCCAATTGAGGGAAAACATTTTCTTCCAATTTGCTCCTTGCGTTAACCTCCAGTACCCGGTGAGTCATTAATAGGGTCACCGGGAATATCTCAGAAACTAAGCATCGTACATTCTAAGCAAAAAAAATTTCTAAGGAAAGTGACTCTAAAAATTCGTTGTAAAATAGTTTTGAGCTTCTAAAATGATCGCTACGGGGCGTAAAAGCCATAACTAAATAAAAGATTTGAATTTTCTCATCAAATTTCAAAATTAGGTTATATTCAAAATATCATGAGTGCAATGATTAAATAGTTTCATTTTTTTATCTGGCAGTTTTTTAATGACTCCATAAAGTGGTGGAGAACGTCAAAGCTTTGTTAATTTTAATGTCGATTATTCCTGTTCACCTCAATGGAATTTAACCAGATTAGTCTCATTACAAAGAGTTTTCCTTCTTCTGTTGATTGCATCTTACGAACTTTTCATTTTATTGACACCGCAACCGCTAGATGGCGTTATGCGTTATCTGACATAGGTAGGTATAAGGAATTGTCGGGATTTTTCTAAAAAAAAAAAAAAATGGAATGGTATATTTGTTTTTACATAGTGAAAGGAATAATTGAATTCTTAAGGTGTCAATAAAAACCGAAAGCTTGTGGTACCTTTCGCCTAATTGTAGATATCTGCCAACAAACTTGACTTATTGAATTTTCAGAGTTTGGACCCCGGACCAATCAAATGGAAATCATTCCTCGGTTAAAATTGTTGCCAAAATACCCCTGGCAATTTTAACTAGTAAAACAAGTTTTCCATATGATTTCAAATACGTGTAAACATACTGTATTATTGTATAAATCTCGAGATATAAATCTCTAAAATAGCCAAGCATTACTTAAAGTCGGTATAATATGTTTTAGAGAATGAATTTTTTGTACAACTGCCATTAAAAATCACACTTTTAACGACAGCTGACAGTGTTAAAAGTGATTGTTTACATGGAAGCGTGTTAAAAATACTTTTTAACACTAGTGTTAAAAGTAATTCTATCTACTTTCTCTGTACTTACATTCTCTTAACTACATTTTCTCATGATGAAATCAGACAAAATTATAGGTGATAAGATTTTTTCATATTCTCTCTATTACTGGCAAACATAATTATTAATAAAAAATAAGTACCTAATAGTCGAGAATTCCAGACAATAATAATTATTCAGAAATTGCAATTAATAATAATTATTTTGACGTCTCTTATATTTGTATGCACGCATTTGTTAGTAACCATAGCGTCGGCAACGGTTGCTATGCATAGTACACTCGTACTTATCTGTAATATTTTAAAGTACAATTTGAAGTTGAGTGTCATTCTAAATTCATCAATTTTATTATCAAAATAGAGCAGTTTTACAAAAACCATTGTATGATATTCGTCTTAAAAGTGATTTTATTTTTTCGTGAAATTTGTTCAATTCGCTCCGCTACGCTTCACTCATTTCACAAACCTTTTCACTCAAAAATAAAACTTCACTTTTAACACTAATATCATAAATAGCTATTTTATGTTAGGTATATGAAAATAAAGGCATTTATCATTTTGTTTGAATTCATTTTTGAATTTTTTAAATGTAAAGCGTTTCTGGATTCCTTAATTTTTTATATGGAATGACACGAAAAACAATATGGGGGCAAAGAAAAAAACAAAAGTTTTTTATACGTGTATCTAAATAACACCGAAAAAATTTAAGGGCTGACTCTTTGGTCAAAAATAAACAAAACATTTCCTGTTAACTTGTGTCCGGAAATGTTTTTAGATACAAGGTGTAAAAAAAAAATATATTTTTCCAGTTTTTTCAAGATATCTGGGGAACCGTTTGAGATAGGGAACTCACCTTTTGTAAATGTCATATCATTGATATTAGATACTTTTTTAATGCCAATTCAGTTTTTTTTTCATGTGTCACTTGCGGAGATCTTAGGATCGAGGGAAGTTTTTTTCTTCATTTTTCGACACTTGTATTGAAACATTCAAAGCGAGTTTTTCATCGTAAATGCTCGTTTTGCTTGAAAATGGCTCACGTTAGCAGTTATAACCAAGAGTATCTTTTTGTGTAGAAAACATTAATGGTTAAAAGTGTGCTTTTAAAATATCTATTTGCCCAGTGTCGTAGATATTAGGGGCAAAAAAATCCCACCTCCCCCAACTTTTAAAATCTCCGCTACTGGCATATTTAAAAAACTTACTTAGCATTAAAATAGTTGCTAATATCAATGATAAGGTCTGCACAAAAGCTGAATTCTGTATCTTATATGGTTCCCGAGATACATTCAAAAAACTGGAAAAATAATCTTTTTTTGACACCCTGTATCTCAAAAAGGGTGCATTTCCAGACACACGTTTATAGGAATTTTTTGTTTATTTTTTAACAAAGAATCATCCCTTAAATTTTTTCGCTGTTACTTAGATACACCCTGTATAAAAAACGTAGGATCTAGTCGATTTTGAAAATTTCTGTATTGTCAAATGGATAGCTCATAACCACTTCGTGAACCTGAAGAAACTATATTTTTTTATTTTTAACAATAAAAAAGATATAAAAAATGAAAGACAAGAAAAAAAAAAGTGAATAATTATGGCTACAATAAGAAATGTCGATTTTCCAGTGTTTTCACTTTTCAGTATATTTCAGCAACTTCTGAACCTAGTTATCTTAAATTATGTTTCAGATTCTGAATACATAGGTACCTAACTATAAAATTACTCAAAATTCTACTAATAATTGAACCTATAATCTATGTAACTCTTAAAATAAAACAATAAGTTAGCCGTACAACGATAGGTACCTACTGCATTATTGTCTTGTCACCCTGTACATTTCTTTTCTTTTATACGTTCCGCAGTATCCAGTATTTTTTGTATATCATAGTTTGCTCGCTTTCTGCAAATTAAACAAATGACAACTTTACCAATTTATGTGACAGAAAACAGACTCGTTCGAGTTGTCCATAAATAATTCCGTCAATTTGAACAACTACTGAAGTGTAACATGTGAATCCGAGGTGAAAGTAACCATTTTCATTGTTTCAAGATTATCGTCCTAATAGTAAGTGTGGACGAGACGGTTTGTAACTTGGTACATCTCAAGTGTTTTCTAACTGTGCTCATTGTTGAGATAAGTTTTCATTTGATTTCGGTGACCATTGGTATACTTGTCTTGTTTTTGCTTAGTAATTAAGGCATTCCATAAGGCAGGTGTTATGCTGCGAATTCTAATGACAATTGAAAAGTTTCAGATTTTAAAGCAAATTCAATAATAATTATTCTTGTTGCATTGTTGGTTATCTCAAATTATAGACATCTACGAATTCTGTACCGGTATAGTTGAACTTATTTTAGTTTCTCGAAACGCCGGGAAAGATTAGATCCAAGGAAATTTTTAAGAAATGATATACTTAATGCAATGACAACAAAATAGTTGAACGGACCAAGAATAATAAGTATCGTGTATCAAGGGTGGAATGAAGCGCCATATGGATTTTCTTGATGCAGTGCATATGCCTTTTCAATAATAATAATAAAAAAACGAGTCTAAAGTTATCGACCCGAGCTAACCGAGGACCGATCCCACAGGAGTTGAAGTAGTTTCAACCGCCCGTGGTGCAAATTATTTTTTTAGCGTGTGTACTCATATGAAAACATGAAGATATCATAGTAAGAGTCAAATTCCAAAACTGTCAATTGCGCCAATAATTGTAGGAATTAAAAAATTAAAATATTCAAGCCAGAAGCGGCAGCGATTACAAATTGAACCGGAAGCCGTCTAGAATGAATCAGTTCGCCCGGTAACGAAGTACACAGTCGTGCCAGTGTGACGGTTGCCTAAAGTCTACCTGCTATGTAATCGAAAAGTCGAGTTGCAAATTTTACGCGCTAAAAAATATCCTTGGCAATATCAATAAAATGAGTCCCCCAAGACAAGTTTCCACTATACAATCAGTCTAAGAATAGACAAAGAAGCACGGCACGTTATGGTGTGTTATAGTGACAGCTGCATGGTCCAGTTAATTCATGTCTTTCAGAGAATACGCCAGTCTATGAAGATGCAGTAGTATTATTTGTATATACCTACATATTCTTTGGAGACGTCGAAATGTCACTTGGGGCAAGCAGTGTCATGAAACATTTGAGGGCGACAAGACTTTTAATGTCTGCAACGTGTTTGCTTGGTATATGAATCCTCATTGTAATCGTTGTGTTGTAAATGGAGCGACATGTCTGATACATGTCGTCGACATGTCGAAAACAAAATGTCGTATAAGTATGCGACCTGCCCTTAAAAACCAAATGCGCATGATTAAATTTCAAGTGGGAAACGATGCGTGCGCATTTCGAGGCCTCAGCCTTCATGTAACATCTCGATTTTATATTAAAAGGATATAAGTGATAAGGGTATGGTATAAGTATTGCTAATCTGCACGAAGATAATAAATTGCAGGATACCTACTTTAGTGCCAAGTCTGGAAAATTTGTTTTCTACGGTTGATCGAATATAGAACTATAATAGGTATATGTTTCCCCTTTTTATCTTAAACTCGTTTTCGTTACGTTTACAAACCATTCTTCCATCATGCAACATCCTGCACGTCGTACACACTCAAGGCAATGATACTCCCAATAGTTGCATTATCGTGTTCTAATTGCGGTCCGCCGGCTATACAACGACGAAGTTCCATTAGATCTAATTCTAACGGAGTTACGGTTGGTTAATGTCTCTATGAACTATAAATTGGACTTCGTAATTAATTCTCCTCACGTAATTTACGATCCGCAGGAGCCCTGCCGGTTGGAGAAATCGAGGTGGCGTTAGTTGTAAGCTTGTAAGCCGAGACTGACGTGCGGTAGGTGCCAGGTTGAGGTAAATTATTGTCAGAGCCTGTAATGGATGTAATTTGTTCAAGTGATATTAAATTATACAACTTTCTTTATTGAATTTCAATGAGCGGTAATAACTAGGTAATCCGACCGATATTATTTGAATAATAGGAAACGCCTCTCGAAAAGTGGCAAAACAAAAAACTTAAACATATAATGTACGAGAGTATTTGAATTTGATGCAATTTATGTTCATCTTGAAGTACCTCGGCAGAAGAGTGTTTCTGATAGATTTTGTTGGATTTCATCAAACCGTTACAAAAATATCGCCGTTTAAAATTTAAGTCCATAGAAATCTTATTGTCTTACCTTTGGCAAAAAATAGATTTTCATAGATTTGGACTTACTTCGATGTCGTCTACCTGGCATTAACTAAACGTCGCATTGGTCATGATCATCAATCGCAGAAACAAATGCTTGCAACTGTTATATTTTTTTTATGTATCTATATAATAAATCAATACCAGTTTATGTATTTTACATAAGTTTTATTTTTCTCCTTGAATGATTATTAAAAATATAGCACTAGCTAACAGGTGAGTGCATTTTATCCAGTCGGTGTTACCGATTTGCATGATTAAACAGAGCTGACCAACACACAGTTGGAGCATTCACTAGCTCCTTGAATTGAATAATTATTATTGTTTTGATGTGGGACTGATGTCGCCATTGTCTTGTTGAATTCACCAGGTATGATAATAATTAGTATAGTAATAATAATACAATGCACCAGCTGTGGTATGCGGTTAGATATCGCGACATTTGAGACACAATGGTGGTCTCTATTATTTCCGTTTCGCAATGAGTACGTTTTTGTAATTTTGTAATTTCATTTGTACGAGTACATTCATCGTGCGAAATGGAAGAAATGGAATGATGTTTGTTCACTTCCTTTTGAATGTCTTGAATGTCACTATGTCTTCTAAACGTCTGCACCTCAGTTTAGAAGGAGTAAGGGGGCAGAGAAAAGGAATGCTTAGAGTAGATGAGATATTTATATACTGTAGAGCGATTTTCCGACAATTTCTTAAATATTAAATATAGTAAATAATAATATGTAATTGCAAATCAAAACACAACATTTTCGCATCTTTTAATAATATTATGACGTAACAAGTAATTTTTGGTAAGTGCTGTGACTTCGGAGGGTGCAATCTCTAAGCATCTCTAAGCAAACAAGAAGAAAATGGTGTAAGAATTGGCTAATGAAGATGAAACAATGTTCACATCACTGAACGAGAATTGGGAAAATGATTTGGGATGGATGAAAGAACCCAAACCCTTAATTGCCGCAAAAGAATTTTAGGTATTTAAAATCTTTGGAAACCAGACTATATAATTTTTAAAGAAATTTTGATTTAGTCCACGCACAGGACTATGAAGACGAAATAGTTTCTTAATATTCATTTAACGAAAAAGAGTCATTCTTTGTAAAAAATTCTGCTTCTCGAGAAACCTCAGAAACCACTCTTAGATTTTCGCTTAGACGTGCAGGATGTCAATCTTTCAAAATATTCATTTTTGGGAAAAATGCATATAAGATGTTCTGCTTCTCAAATAAACTTCAGAAACCACACTAAAATATCTATACAGTGTGTTATGTCAAGTAGTTACAATTTTCCAAACATCATTAATTGTAGAAAAAAAAAACATAAAACGAAAACAAAGTTATTCTACAAAGCTGCCACCTATTTTCCTCTCACACTATAAAGCTCCACACACTTCTATTTTTTTTTCAAAATTCGCCGCAGACTTTACGAATAGTCGGATGTTAATTTACTTCATAAGTCTCCGGTGAATTCTTGAAAGAAGTAGAAAGTGTGTGGAGATAGGTGGCAGATACATAGAATAACTTTGTTTTTGTTTTTTTTATATTTCGTTTTTTTTTTAATAATAATTGTTTTATTGTTGTTGATGTTTGTAAAATTCTAATTACTTGTCATACCACCCTGTATAGCTCTTTTGCCCTGAATGACTTTTTCCGTAAAATAAATATTAAGAAAGTTTTCCCTCTTCATAACCACATGAAGCTCATCCGTAGACAGTTGGACACACTGCATACTGCATACTTTATCCACTTTCGTGTCTCCGGAGAAGGAAGAAACCGTGAGAGAAAAGCCGTTAATAGTCACGAGAGGCTAGCAGCAACCCAACGGTTTTCAGCTATAGGCTGAAGTTGTATGAAGATCGAATATTTTTTTAAGTATAGGTACGTAGTATAGGTCTTTATTTGTATCTTTCTCTTTTACTGTTTCTCTCAATTCTGTGGAAACAAGTCGACTTATACCCAGTCTCTTTTTTTAGAATTCAATAACTAAAAATTCATAAGCCACCTTCTGCTATAAAAAATCAATGTCTCATGTCATTAATCAATCAAACATCAAACTGAAAATCAATCAAACATGCGATAGTAATGCATAAAATATGTCATTTTAAAGGTATAAGTTTACTTAAATGTACATATTATACAGGGTTATTCACGGTATACGCCACGGAAGATTATGGCTGTGTCTCTGGATTTTAGGATCTTTTTATTTTTGGAGTGGATAGAGACCCGGCAGAGGCACGTTTTAAAATTATATTCATAATGTACAGGGTGTTCCAAAAGCATGAAACATATCAAAGTTATGTTTTTTTAAATGGAATGCTCCTATGTTATTGCATTTTTAAATTGTCGGAGAAGAAAAAATAAAATTGGTTTTTACAGTTGGTGTTTAAATTCAAAAGTTTTTGAGTTATAAACAAGTGAAAATCGTCATTTTTCATGTTCAAGGCCCTATACAACGAAAACAGTTCAAGATAGAGAAAAACGGCTTACATGTCCCTATTTTAACTTTTCATGTACTATCCTATGGTTTAGAAACATTTGTACTTTCTTTGATTTTTTTTATTTGTCGACGCGTGGAGAAATCTCAGAATTTTTCAAATTTTTTATCACCCTGTATGAACATTTCATCTACATCATTGGATAGTACATGAAAAGTTAAAATAGGGACATGTAAGCCGTTTTTCTCTATCTTAAGCCGTTTTCCTTGTACAGGGCCTTGAGCTTGAAAAATGACGATTTTCACTTGTTTATAACTCAAAAACTTCTGAATTTAAACACCAACTGTAAAAGCCAATCTTCTTTTTTCTTCCCAGGCAATCTAAAAATGCAATAACATAGGAGCATTCCATTTAAAAAAACATAACTTTGATATGTTTCATGCTTTTGGGACACCCTGTACATTATGAATATAATTTTAAAACATACCTCTGCCGGGTCTCTATCCACTCCAAAAATAAAAAGATCCAAAAATCCAGAGACACGGCCGTAAACTTCCGTGGCGTATACCGTGAATAACCCTGTATATTATGTTGAGACGTACTCCAGTACTGGTCGGTGGGAAACTTACGGAAAACGGTTCGGAGCGGTGTTCTCGGGCGCCAGATTTTTCTTTGAGGGTTTACTCCCTCGAGAAGAGGCGCTCGCTGACCTCTTTTCCAGTTCTCGAGTAACGTCTGGTACGGCTATCTACGGCTATCGTACCCTTGTCCCAAGGTGGCTCAATGGAGAAACGGTATATGCCAGGGGTTCGGATGAGGTTATTACGCTTAAGGTGATTTAGCGGTCGGCGGAGCGGTGTTTAGGCGCTCGTTGGCATTCCCGCTGAGCTAGGGTGTGGCGGCTTAGATCGGACAAACGGTAGACGGTCAATAGTAAATAGGCTACATAAAAAATGAACATTGGACACCTCCAGTATCATAATGGCACAAAATAAACAACAAAAAAATAATATAATTCAGAAAATAGAAAACAATTAACGGCATGTAGCAACAATTGGAAACTTGAATTATTTACCCCTTTTCGAATTCTCAAATGTTTTTCTGTGGACAAACGGGGTAGTTCTCGAACAAAAATTACCATTGTCAAACGACATACATCTTATCTGCAGTCCACATAGTTAAAATGACGACTCTGTAGTAAAATAAAGTGTGCTGATTTAGATCCAAGAACATGAGGGTAAGACAATAACCACATAACGCCAGTAGTGTTGGGACATGAAATGTTTTACTTCTCTAATAACATTAACTCGAAGCTACAAATTAGCTTTGTCTGTCCTGTATGTTCTTGAGTGGCGTTTCAGTGAATAATACCATAATTATTACGCCATAGGTATCTCATTTATTGCCCATGTTAGATGAACTGATGGACTATCTCTAACATTTTCTTTCTTATACGCATAAATTATTCATAAGTGCATAAACATGTAAATATCCAGGTAAAATAGTGTTCCTTCATAACTAAGGGTTAACTATTATGATTTCCGCTTATCTGGTCTGATTCTCCTAAGTGTAGGTACTTTGTTAACAGGATACCATCATAATACTATTGTCGTCTCTAAATTTGAAGTGAAAGTTCAAGGTGAAGGTCATTAAAATCCCCTCGTGTTTTGTGTTACCTATTTCATATTCTGTGGAATTACGCGTTTCAGTGCTCGTTGCTGATTATCGTTAGAGCGGAGTCATTGCGATAATTATTTTCTTTATTTCAAAGAGCATTTAGGCGCCACAGGGAACACATAATAATAATCATGCTAATCAGAATTACTAGAATCTATATTCGTGATTATCATCGAACGGCAAAGGTTAATCATATTAACTTTGCTGCGCGGTCTTCAATTAACGGGGTTTCATCAAGTCACGAATCGAAAATGTTAACCACGACGTGCCTCATTTAACAATGCAGCCCTTTATTTTACTGTTTCAAATTTAAAATTTTACGGTTGTACAAAATTATATGCTGTCACGGTAATCAAAGTATAAAATTGTATACTTTCAGTAAAAACTGAAAGTATAAAAAAAGGTAAAGATAATCATCATTTCAGAAAGAAAACTATGTATGTGGGTATTACTATTGTGTGCCTAAAAGAAGAATCGTCGAAATAAAGTGTGAAGATTGAATTGAAATCTATGGGAAAGTGGAACGTAAATCGCTCATCGCTCCTTGTAAGCAGTGCATTTAATTGATTTTCCGCAACTAAGTAATTAAAGTGTCTGCTTAAAATGCCTCCAATAAAACTAGAAAGTAAAAATAACAGGTCATAAAGTTGTTTTATTGGTTGCACAAGCATTAAAAATATACAGCTCAAAAATAATTGAAATACCAGTACGTTTTTGCTTGAAAATAGCAAAATTTCCCGATTTAATGTACTTTTCAGCTCAAACACTGAATGTCGGATGATCTTAGTTTTCCTCAAGTTAGCGCCTAAACGAGAAGGAATTTTAGGAAACTTATTTTAAGAAAATTACTGTTCTACTTAAAGAATTCATCGTGCAGTTTTGAAAGTATTTAATGTCAAACTCTTAGGAATGCCGCCATTTTGGGTTCAACAGAAATAGAATCTGGACTTCAATATGAAAGTTGTAAAGGTGTTTCCAAAACTAGCTTCAGTTTCGGGGAGAACCTAGAAATGCTGAAAAACTAAAAACCGGAAGTCGACCATATTTCAGCAACGAGGGTCCAAATCGAAAAACTTCAAATAAAAATAACGTCATTATTACATCTTTATAGGGGTGGGGGACGTACCTATACTAACACTGGGAAGGTATTCATTTGCTTTGCAAATTCATGGTTAGCCAAAACTAAACGGCACTAAAAATCGTTCTAAGGAGTCCGGTCCTGGTTAATATCGTACACCGTGCCTATAATATACACAATAAATACGTCGGGACCCGGAAGTAACAAGCACTAAAAGTGGTTGACGTCAACGCAGCGTACAGACGTACAGAGACGGATCTGCACTATATCCGCTTTCTCATATCGTATCCAGAGTCCAGACTATATAGGAACTAATGTCACGCTTTTTGGAATGCAAATGCAAAGTAAATGCAAATATCAAAATTATAATCGTGCTACTGTTAATTTCGAAGATATTCTTGCGCTGAAAGTGAAGAAATAATTAGCAATGCGACCGTAGTGTCAAAGAGGCCTTAGTTGTGACCTTAATATTAGTTTGCAATAGTTGTTTTTAGCTTCTTACCCACCCAGCACCCCTATTTCGCTCCTCGGTCCCGAAAAAATTGATGAAACTTAGGATACGTGGATGTAAATATTTACCAAAAATAACGTTTCGTCTTGACGATGCCTACATTCCCCTTACCCTCGTCGAACGGATACACCCTGTATATACGAAAAGCATTGATTGATCTTATTGATATTTTCATAACAGGTAAGTACCTACCCTGGTACCTACTTAAGAAGTATTATAATACAACACTGAACGCAGTTAGTTATTGAAATCATTTAGCAACCTTTCAAATATCTTTTGGTCACCAAAAATCTGTTCTGTATTATTTATAACGTAGTTTTGTGCCTTCTTTACTATCATTTTCTCCTCTTTACGTAGATTTTTGCAGTAAAATTTATAAATTAATTCGACAAATTTTTATAAACTGTCTGATTCGTTAGTCTTGCACTTGTATCACAGAATACGGACAAATGAATAATGAGAAATGAAAACGGACAAATCAATTAAATTATTAAATTAAAATTTAACATGCAACACTGCTGGTATTAAAGAAAAAGATTTTTGACAGTTTTGCCCAAACAGCTGATTTTGGCAAGTGATAATTACAAATTTGTGAAAGTGATACTTGGGGATATTTAGTTTTGACCAAAACGAAAACAAAATTTCACAGCAACCCTGGATGCAAATAAAAAAAAACCGTAATAATACCCTTTTCGAGGTTTCTGTTAACAACAACTTCTTCTTTTGTTTGGGGAGGTTTCTCTGAGCAGCGTAGAGAAGTGTAATGCTCTCTCAGGAGTCTCAGGCTTCTTTTTGGCCTACTTCATGATAGGAGTGTTAGGGTGGATTGAGATTGTCCGAACATTCTGTCACAGTTAATTTTTCATATTCTTAGAAACAACGCACGTCACTCACACTTATACTACCCAAGTTATAAATACAGTGTAAACCATTTGTTCTCGAAACACCCTGTATAATCTTAATTTATGGTGCGATTGTAAAAGGGTTTCTTTAAATCATGAGCTTGATAAACTATATTTTGGGAGCAAAAAGCGTCTCATTCCTATACAAAATCCAAGGCCTACTAGATCAGTGTTTACTTGTAAAATCTCAAAAATACATATTAGCGTTTTTTTTATAAAAAAAACTGGACACGCCTCAGGATTCACCAGCCCTCAAAACGGTACTGCGTCCTAAATTTTATTGGAAATGTCAGAGTAATAATAAGGATCGTGCAGTTATTTTAGAAGTTCATAATAATACTCCGAATTATCATAAATTTATTCGAAAAGGTCAAAAGCTATCATAAGTAAAAAAAAAATTAAAGTACCTATGTTATCCATGCTTATAAACACTAGACAGGTTGTACTGTATTATTGCAATTATCCTACAAAATGTATTTATCACTTTTGACAGTTAGATAGTTTAAGTTTTTTTCATGGATAGCTTTTGACCTTTTCGAATAAATTTATGAAAATTCAGTTATATTATGAATTTCTAAAATAACTGCAAGATCCTTATTACTCCGAAATTTCAAATAAAATTTAATACAGTACCGTTTTGAGGGCTGGTGAATCCTGTGACGTGCCGTGCCGACTTTTTTTCTAAAAAAATCGCCAATATGAATTTTTGAGATTTTACAAGTAAACACTGATCTAGTAATAGGCCTTGGATTTTGTAGGAATGAGACGCTTTTTGCTCCCAGAATATAGTTTATCAAGCTCTATGATTTAAAAGAATTTTTTTTTAAATCGCACCATAAATTAAGATTCTGCAGGGTGTTTCAAGAGTAAATGGGTCACACTGTAGATGGTGTTTCGGGAGGAAAGGGCAATATTAAGAGGACATGTCGATGAAGTCAAAATAGGCAAAATAAGCTCAATTATGACGTTCAAATCCGATTTTCATTTATTTCAGAGATTTAAGATTCAAGTTGTCCTTTTAAATGTCAAGTTGCATCAATTTTTACCTGGTACCTTCGTTGATGTTACATCATAGTCAGACAGAAGGGAAATAAAACACCTCCTGAAGAATAAACATATACAGGGTGTCCCATAATATGTGGGCAATCTCCCGGATCTGGGTAAATTTCGTAAAAATAAATGAAAAAATAGCTATAAAATTAATTCCTCAGAGACACCCCTACAAAGATATTAGCTGTTGAAGTTGAGCGTTGAAAATCAATTTATTGCAATAACTTTTTTATTTCTTGACCGATTTTGATAATTTTTGGTTTTATTTGGTATTATTTGGGACTGTTTAGAATAGTGTTTCATAATCTTTGGTAGCACATACATAGACCTCGGGATGGCATAACCCCCTCATTCACTTGAAAGAAAACAATAAAAATAATAATTTTACAGTTTTTTAAGGTTAATTTTCTTTTTATTTGACATTTTTTACATAAAAAATGTATCTTTATTTATTTCGATAGAGCGAACCGTTATCGAGATAAACGTCCTTCTAATAGGTGATGCGTCGCAGGAACTTTCTAAATTTCAAGTAAATTTTAACAAGATGGCTGACCTTTGACAGTAAATTGAGCAAGAAACAAAACAATAACTTAATTAAATACACGTCAAATAGTGTCCAAGATTTTATTTCATGCAGATTCAATTCTAACTGATTTTGAAATGAGTTACACAAACGCTGAATACGCAGAAAATCAGTTGGAATTGAATCTGCATTAAATGAAATCTTTGACACTGACGTGTATTTAATTAAGTTAAATTAAGAAACACTATTCTAAACAGTTCAAAAAAATACAAAATAACACCAAAAATTATCAGGTCAATCAAAAAAATCAAAATCGGTCAAGAAATAAAAAAGTTATTGCAAAAAATTGATTTTCAACCCTCAACTTCAACAGCTAATATCTTTGTAGGGGTGTCTCTGAGGAATTAATTTTATAGCTATTTTTTCATTTATTTTTACGAAATTTACCCAAATCCGGGAGATTGCCCACATATTATGGGACACCCTGTTGAAGCACGCCAATGATTGGGACTGATATTTTACCTATAGACTTATAAGAGTGAATTATGTGAGGTGAGGGGTGAAACGAAGGAAAGGACCACCACGAAGCTGGATGGTAAGGGAAGTGCGAATTTCGACTACTGTGAAGGGAGTCGGGTACTAGCTCTAGCGGTGCTCGACGAAAGACGGACCCTTTCCTGCAAGATAGGCAGATCGGTGTCTCCTGCGAGTGTTAATATTGGTAATGTAATATACAGAGTGTACTTTTAATAATAAAAATCCCGAGTGTTAATATTGGTAATAATTTAGAAGTGTACCAAGCAATATAATTTCGTATAACTTCGTCTCCAATCTACAGTCTTCATCATCCGTTACCCCGAAGGGTAAAGCAGCAAGCAGCATAATCATCTTCAGTTTAACAATTACATATATATTCTTCAGTTTAATAATTCTAATGTGGCAGTCAAGAGCCCCACCCCGGATGTTACCGTGAGTCTTTAATTATATTAAGCTTTGTTGAGTTTATTCTAGAATTTAAGTTATAACTTGTGGGGGATAAATTTGTAATTGTGTTGTACTTATGTAACAATATAGTATTATAGTAAAGTATATTTAATTAACTCTTGCTTTAATTAATGCAAAGTAATACTCAAAAGAACCTCCCTGAGAAATAATCAAAAAGACAAATCAAATGTAGGTGTCCCCAAAAAGGGGTGCTACAATAAATTGGCGACCAACGAGTGGGCAATTAATTAATTAATTAAAGTAACTTTTCAGTAAATTCAATGTTAATTGTCCTGGGTGAGAAAACTTTGCATTAATAATGGGAGGTACAGAAAACCAACCAGAGACTTCGAACTCTGAAAATGTTGAAGGTAGTCAAAACAAAGGTATTGATCCTATTGTTTATTTGTTAAAGCGAAATGATGAACAGTTTGATAATTTATGTAAAATTCTAGAATCTCAGTCTCTCCAAAACAGTGAAATGCTAAGATTGTTAAATAAAAATGTAATCAAAATGAATGATAATTTGGAAAATGTAATAATCGATAAAGATTTAAGTTTAAATGTTGTTGATCAGAGGGATAAAGTTGAAAATCAAAATAAATATTGTGACCAGGAAAGTCAAAGAAAAGGGATTTTAAATAAAAGTAATAATAAGGATGAGCCCAGGGATGAGCAAAATGATACTTTATTAAAAGATTCGTCAGTGATTTTTCAAAGCAGAAATCCTCAGGCTCAGGTTAATAATAATTCAAATTCAAACATAATATTTTTATGGAAAGAATGGGGAGGACAGGCATTACAATTTCATCCTGGAGGTTCTGTTCATCCAGTTGTATTTTTGAGAAAGTTGAAAAGAAAATTTCATGAAGCCGAAATACCAAATAATAGAAAAGTAGAATTATCTATCGATGCTTTAAAGGGGTCAGCTGCTGAATATTTTGAATTTAAGCAAAATCAAATAGTTAGTTTTGAAGATTTTGAAAATTTATTTCTTTCGAAATATTGGAATTTAAATATTCAAAGGGATACTTATAGAAGGATTTGTTTAGGTAGATACGATGATTCTTCCTTATCAAAAGCAGATTATTTCATAAAACTAGCCAAAGAATCTCAGTACCTAGAACCCCCACTTGACGATGATGAAATTTTGAAACTTCTTTCAAGCCACTTTTCACCTGAAATAGAAGCCATTTTATTTTCGTTGCGTAATGTAGATGATGCTGAAAATTATTTGAGGAGACTTGATAATGATAATAGGTACCGAGTGAAAAGAAATGAAAACTATTCAGGAAATGACCGTAATGACTATTATTCCAGACGCCAGGGTAATGATAGAAATTTTAACCGCTCTGAAAATACAAATTTTAATAAGCCTCCTTATCAAAATCAAACTTTTAATAGGTCAGGTAACAACGCTAATTCGTATCATCCAAGTGATTATAACAATAAAGGGAATTTTAATTTCCGAGAGAATAATAACTCGCAAATACAGAGGAATAATTATCAAAAACGTAGTGTCAATATGATTCAAAAGGAAAATAACTATGATATTGTTGATAGTCGTGAAAAATCTAGTTCCGTCCCAGGTGTTGAAATTTCAAGAAGTGAGGTAGGTAGGGGACATGGTAATGGTAGTATCGATTTCTCCGAGCGGCCAAACCAGAATTTACGTCGTGAAATAAACACGGTCCCAGCATTATTCCCAGCAACAATCGATGAAAGGCGTAATATTCAAAGAAATTATTTGCAGGAAGGAGCGATACCTAAAAATAGAGAATCTTATGAAGGCAGTGCCGGGGTGAATATTATTGAACTTGATGTGGAAAATGAGAATAATATTTCACAAAATAATCAGAATAATTCGGTGTTTACGGACATTCAAGATTATTTAGTTGATGAATTGGAAGGAAAATTGCCGTCAGTAGCTAGGTTACCTATTTTAAAAGCTGAAATTGAAGGTTTTTCTGTAGAAATTCTAGTAGACAGTGGGAGTCAGATTAGTTGTTGTTCTCCAAATCTTATCAATAAATTGATAGAGAAAAATCATAAAATGATCAAATTACCAGTAAAAGGCATTACAGTTATGGGAGCAATAAAAGGGAAATCTCAGAAAGTAAAAGAACAAGTTTATTTGTCGTTTACCATTAATCAGAGTCTATCATTTAAACAAGGTTGTGTAATAATACCAGGCTTATCCAGAGATATAATTCTTGGTTGTGATTGGTTGGAGGATTTTCAAGTCGAAATAAATCTATTTGAAAATAAATTATTGGGAAAATTCAGTAATAATGAATTGAAGGAGTGCCTAAAATTGAACAATTATTCAGAGTCGAGAGTGCAATTGTCTGTAATACAAAACATTTGCAGTGACAATTATTTTGAAGACTTAGAAATCCGTGATGAAGATAAGTTTAAAGCAATAGTAGAGTCAATTAATGACTGTGATTTAAAAGATGACAATTTTAAAAATAAACTAAAAAAGTTATTGTTCGAATATGAACATGTTTTTGCGGAAAAATCAGGTAATAATGAGCAGAGATCAAAGCATAAAATTTGTCTGAACTTATCAAAGTTGGCAAATCCGTTGAGAAAACGAAAGAAAAAGCGAAAAAAGAAGGGATATTCATGGAAATGGGGGGCAGCTCAAGAAGAGTCATACAGAATCTTAAAACTTATTTTCAATCGGGAAATAGGAAAGTTGTTAAGAGCGTTATGTTTTTACAAACATACTAAGTGGGCATTTGAATTGTCAAAAGTACAGGAATACCTTAACCAGGCGATAAACGAAACTACTGGCTATAGTTCCAATGAGTTACAGTTTGGTATTAAACGTGAAAATTCATTTATAAAAGACATTGCTATTCCTGAAGGAACAAAGCAGAAAAATATATTGGTATTGGCTTATGAAAGAATGAAAAATAAAGCAGATAGGAGACGTTTAAGACACAATAAAAAGTATTCTTTGACGACATTTAATATTGGTGACCAAGTGTTGGTACGAAATCATGAATTATCGTCCAGTGAGGATAGGGTAATAAAAAAATTCTTTGTGCTATTTAGAGGAGGTCCTTGTACCGTAGTTGGTAAGCCTCATTACGATGTGGTGGATAATGACACTAATCAAAATCTAGGTATTCAAAATATCATTAACCTAAGGAAGTTTTATCCACGAATAGAACAGTTATAAGTTAAAAAAAAAGAGAACTAAGAATTGAATTATTGTTTTGGTGTTGTTTTTATTTTTCAAAGGGACAAATAAATTTTTAAGGGTCGTGCTTGTTATGAAGCTTGAAAACCCCTTTTTCTTTGGCAGTCCAGGGATTTTCAACCTTGGGGGGCTATGAAGCACGCCAATGATTGGGACTGATATTTTACCTATAGACTTATAAGAGTGAATTATGTGAGGTGAGGGGTGAAACGAAGGAAAGGACCACCACGAAGCTGGATGGTAAGGGAAGTGCGAATTTCGACTACTGTGAAGGGAGTCGGGTACTAGCGGTGCTCGACGAAAGACGGACCCTTTCCTGCAAGATAGGCAGATCGGTGTCTCCTGCGAGTGTTAATATTGGTAATGTAATATACAGAGTGTACTTTTAATAATAAAAATCCCGAGTGTTAATATTGGTAATAATTTAGAAGTGTACCAAGCAATATAATTTCGTATAACTTCGTCTCCAATCTACAGTCTTCATCATCCGTTACCCCGAAGGGTAAAGCAGCAAGCAGCATAATCATCTTCAGTTTAACAATTACATATATATTCTTCAGTTTAATAATTCTAATGTGGCAGTCAAGAGCCCCACCCCGGATGTTACCGTGAGTCTTTAATTATATTAAGCTTTGTTGAGTTTATTCTAGAATTTAAGTTATAACTTGTGGGGGATAAATTTGTAATTGTGTTGTACTTATGTAACAATATAGTATTATAGTAAAGTATATTTAATTAACTCTTCCTTTAATTAATGCAAAGTAATACTCAAAAGAACCTCCCTGAGAAATAATCAAAAAGACAAATCAAATGTAGGTGTCCCCAAAAAGGGGTGCTACACTGTATAGCAGGTGCCACTGGAATGGTGGAATGGAGTAAATGGACTTTATTATGGAGACCTTAGACAATACAGGGTGTCGCAGCTCATTCGAAGCGGTCTCTGTAGGCCAAACGAATATGGGACACCCTGTATATAGTCCAAAATAATTTTAAATAATGGCCATTATGTACTTGAATTTCAAATTTTTTTTGAATAAAATCCATTTTTTGGCTCACAGTGACCGCTTCGAATGAGCTGGGACAACCTGTATAATAAATATACATCGCTCACCGGCTGCAATAGTGGCACAACTCAAAAATCCTTAAAATCGCACTAACGGTTGCATCAAATGTTAAATTTAATACTCTTCCTTGCAACAAGACTGGCACAAAATTAGGTATCATAGATTTCCCGATATGGCGAATTTGTCACTAAAGCATTATAACAATTTGTGCTTCTAAGTCGGACCAATGCACATTTTCAGTATGCCATTGACTTTGTAAGAGGATGTCTTGTTGTGTACGTACAATAGTGACACTTTTGATTTGTGCCGGTATAGTACGAGTTCAGTCCACTAATGAAAGACCTCACAATAATAGGGGTTAAGAACTTAGATCTTTTTTATACAGGGGATCCTGAAATGGCGGACGCAGATAGCACCACAACATTAATTGTGGATTGAGGATTCCAAGTTCATTTACTTTTTTCTCCAGTATGACTCCCTTAAGAAGATATGACCACTTTTGTGGAAAAAAGTCACATCACTGCACTCGATACAATTCTTTTGGGAAGAAAAATAGTGTGTACTTTTGACTTTTAATTTTCTGGAGGGAAACAGCAAAACCAAAAGAATTAGCACGCACCCATTAGACGCATTCTAGACTACTTTCGGGAAACAGGTCTAATGACTTAAAAAAGCATATATAGGGGTACAATAAGATCAAGCTTCAGTATGAGGGCCTTGAACCTACCCTAAAAAGAATACTTGACAAAAATAATGATATTCTGTTGGCCAGTTTGATCTGTTGTCGAATTAATTGAAATGACTTGAAAATTTCTTGAAAAGAAATAATAAATTTGGAATTACCCAAGAATTGATGGCTAGTTTTAAATTATAAGACAAGGTCCAATTCTTCCATTCTTAGTTGTGCTCTGAATAATCAGACAAAATATTATCCTTGTTCGTCACGGATTATCATGCGTTGATAATATTAGTATTATAATGCTAAGGTGATCTCCAAACAAAGTCCATCTAACGTCTAGCAATCATATCCCCGGATTTACGACTTACGAGCGTGATGCCATAGAATGAATAATCTGCTCTTTATGATTTTACCTCCGGATCATAACGACCCGTCAGTTCCTCACCAGGTAAATGTAGGCTGTCAACCCGCCGGATGGGTAATCAAAAATGCAACCGTGTGTGTACATGGGTCTTATCTTGTCGACATTGTTTATACCCGGCATGCCGCCTTGTGCAATAATGCGTAATTTAGCGAGATTTAATGTGAAATGGTTAACGTGGGAAAATGGTACGCAAGGGGTTCTACATAACGTACCTGCTGAGGGATATACATAACAGCGAGCTGGATTCAAGGACAGGAAATATGCGTGAGAAGTTGTAATTTTACTTTCGTTATTAATGCGTTTTGATTGTGAATGAGATTCATTCATAAGTCGACATGAGTGCTAGTGTATGTCAACTACGGTCATATTTACACAAGTGACGAACCGTGTATAAATAGTCGGTTGTAGAAAACCAATTGGATATCGACACAATTCGGAATCCGATTGCCAATTATTATTGGAATTAAATTTCCAAAGTAATTTTCGAAAGCATTTACAACAGAAATTCAATAATGATATGAATGAAATCCCTACACATTATTACAGTTTCCAATCTAAAATAGTAAGTTTACCGTTAAATACCAGATCACAGGGATTAATAGACGAAAAAGTCATGGCCAAACAAAATGGCAGAGATAATTTTAAATCCTGACCTAAGGAGATTACCCCATCGACAATTAAAAAAATTGCTTGAAACATCATTGTCAATATATAAACGTCATTGTTCTCAGCAACAATAACTCATCAATATCCCAAGCCTCCGATGTATACAGATACCCATAATCTGTAAAGTGTCTGTACATAATAACAGAAACGATACTACAATGACTCCATAAACCACTAACACAATACCATTCTCACAACCCTCTATTATCGTTATCTGCCGTAATGCATCGCGTTGCACAAGTACTCGATTTCTAGATCTCTGTCCGATATCGGCGATATCGACGATATGCGGTGATGACTAATTAGCCACCCACACGAGGATGTTGCGATGGTTGGTGGTTGAGAGGCTCTTAATGAGATCTTGTAGTTTGCCGGACGGCGGTCCGCCCACCGCCTTTACCAAAGTGTCCCAATGAAAGCCATTAATTAACTTTCTAGAATTATGCTCAAATTCCTGCAGAAAAAATTATGTTTCCAAGTAATGATAAGATAGAAAATAAAAAATGCAAATGGTGTTCGAAAGGGAATCCGTTTGAAGTAAGTCCTGAGAGCAAAGAGGTAAATACAGTCAATAATTAATTAATTATAAGAGGTAAAGTGAAGTGCCGTTCATCCTCCTGAACACATTTTAATACACGGTTTCTCATTCCACCCCTTCGATCCTGCGTCTTACCTTCGTATTATTTAACCTATGTTACAAAATAGTATATTAGCAGTTTGTGCTAATATTTGAGGTGTTTTTCATTTCAGTTTTTCTCTCATCACACTCATTCAATATTTTTGATGATAATAGAAATAATAATCTTCTCTAATCTAATAACCTAAAAGACTCTAAGTATAGTACACAGATTACACTTTTTCAATCTGCGAGTGACCTCAGGAAATACTATACCTACCGTCCAAACAGCTGACACTGCAAGAAGGTGTTTGGATATGGCAGACACAACACATCAGTTATTCAAACCAATAATATGACGCACTGAAGTAATAAAGAGTAAAACTGCGAATGTTCAAACAACAAGAAGTATTTTACATCGCGTTCAATAAAACTGTCAATTGGCATTATAGTCATTCCCGATGTTTTACAATCGAATATTTTAGTTAACAAGAAATGTCAAATACCTATATTATAATGTTAATTGTCAATTAATATCAATCAACAACTACCAAATTAAAAACATTACTGAATTAATAATTATGATTTCTGTCAATCAAGAACTATGATGCAACTTAATGGAAATTATTAAACAAATACATAATATTTGGTGTGCCCATTTCGATAATAACAGGTTTGTGAATTTTATATCTTTTCTTCCATGCTTGCATTATTTTACATATCGAGTATACCTACACCTAAGTACTTAATAATTATTGTTCTACCATACCGTAGCCGCTACTTTTGACTTAGAAGACCGTGTTGTAATAAAAAAAACAACGCACTGTTTTGAGTTTTGATTTTCATTACACAACAGGTATGTGTGAAATCGAACTATAGGGAGGGCACAATAATAGATCTCAAGAGGTCGCAGTGCACACCTACAGAAGGCCTCCCATTACAATCTAGAATGTGTAAAATCTGCCGAATCATTAATTTGGTGATACACAAATATTTAATTTTTGGTGTAAGGCCATTAAAAAGAAGTCACACGAATCACACGATGTAAGGATAAATGTTAACTGAAATGTGATACTCATGAACTATACGACTTTCAGCGCTTTCAAGAATTTCACCACCATGATAATATTGATAATAATAAAATAATCGTAAAATGAATAGTAAAGTAGCAGTAATGAACAGCAAAATAGTATATTCTATATCAAGGGCGGAAAGAAGTTCATTTCAGCGAGTATGAAGTTATCGGGCCGAGCGGAGCGGAGCGGAGCGGAGCGGAGCGAGGGTCGATTGAATACGAGCTGAAATGAACTTCTGATCCGGCCGAGATATAGACACTATTTTTTAGCGCATCGCGTAAGAACACTCAATACTTTGGCTTGCTAGCTTGTTGGCGAATATGTGGTGGCGTATACAAATTAATTCACTGTCAGTGTAATTTTCCTGTCGAGCGTTAATTTTGTTTCTTTATTGACGAAACCTCAGAAACTAGTAACCCCCGTTAATCGTTATAATTAGATAGGTACCTATACCTGTTATTATATTTCCAGCTCGTTTAGACTTTATTGAAATATGCGCGTAGGTATAGTGGTCTCGGTTTAGTTGTCAGCGGTGTGCTTCGATTTCGCTCTCACCTGCCGCGTAATCACTAACTGATAACACTATCAGTAGTTGCTATAGTAACTCCTAAATCTGTCCGCCCTAGAGCCAGGAAAAACGTTCGTTGCGGGCTGGAAAATTTTCTACGCTTGAAAGCGAGCTGCTGTTGCATGCAGGCTGCAATATGCGTCATTCCGCCGGCTACTGAGCTACTGAAAAATCGTCTTTCAGAGGCGATGCGCTAAAAAATATAATAAAAGCAATAGGGAAAAAATCAAAAATATGAAAGGACATGATGCCAGCCATCTTGACCCAATGCTCGAACCACGCTGCTGATAACAACGCTGAACGGGTGATGCTGCTGATAATCAAAGCGTACTTATACCTCGCTGAATGGGTGGAGAAGTGCTTAGCTGCTGTAACTTCTGAATACTTAATTTAATTAAACAATCAAAGAAAGAACTGATGTTTTAATCTTTGAGGTCTAGATAGTCTGACAGACCATACGGCTGCATGACCGTTTAAAGCCTCGTCCGTGCCAGATCGGCAAACGAGAGCCGAACTGAATGGAGTCGAAAGATTGCAACTTCCAAATAGTGCCGCAGATGTCGCACAATGCAGCCGACACTATACAGGTGCTCTACAAAATTACTAAACCGTGGGATCAAAACAATCGTTACAAAAATAATTAATTACATAGAAAAGATAACGACTGGAACGGTTACTGGAAGTGTTAAAGGAACCGTTACAACTTACAAGTCATACATTTTAACTTTACATAATAAATTCAAATCAAATTCAAATCTATTGCAAAAAAGACGTCATCATACATAACCATCACGAACATTAAGGACTACCAATCTCAGACAATAATTATTGTCGCTGCGCTTCTTCTGCAAATAATAATAATTGTCTTCGATTGGTAAAATGTTCTAACCCATACCGACTCTTAACACCAACTTAATGTAGTACTGATGTGATTTCCATTCC
Organism: Malachius bipustulatus; assembly: GCA_910589415.1. Lineage (NCBI taxonomy): Eukaryota > Metazoa > Arthropoda > Insecta > Coleoptera > Melyridae > Malachius > Malachius bipustulatus. Next base: position 42,203,420 of record OU342635.1, on the reverse strand, counting down.
AGGAATTTCTAGGTAAACATCCGTGTTTCCAGCTTTCGATTATTTCCAATTAAAGATACTGTTATTTTTATACCTATTACTTTCAGTTGAGGTGACCTTTAATAAAGCACGTGTTCCTTATGTACTTATATTATTAAACGGTATTATGTCTAATATTATAGTGCGTTGTTTTTTCTGGTTTGGCAATTTTTTGCCGAATGTATCAACGTATTAATGTACCTACCTAACGATTATTACCGTCATAGAAGCTCGCGCTATATTGACTTATCATTCTCACTTTCTACTTCAACGATTATTCTTCCGTGTTTGTACGTGTTATAGTCTAGGATATTCATTGGTGATTATCAACACTGGGAGTCGATGTCCGACCTTTATTTCAAGTATTTATTGCTCGATATTTGCACTACACTGCACCGAATAGCTGTTGTGAAAGTTTAATAGCTACAGGAAGATCACACATGACAAATGAGTTGTGCAATAGGCAATAGGTACCTAACTGTTTGCATTGTACCAAACTTTATCTGAGCAGATAAGTTTTTTATTAGTGTGACGATTTTGAATTATTAACTGTTGAATTTTTACAATAAAAATTTAATTTTTCTATTTTCTATTTTTTTCTATTTTTTCTATTTTCTATTTTTTCTATTTTCTATTTTCTATTTTTTTTTCTATTTTTCTATTTTTTTAAACCCATCAGAAGATATTCCCAAAACTTTAAGTCCAGTTATAGCTCGAAAATAATTCGCTAAATGGATTGGAGGTATACAATGCATTTCTTTTAAGTGTTGCCATAGGGAAAATCTCATGTTGAAACTTACACCCCATGTTAACTTATGCTGTGTGGCACCTTGAAAGTCGTTTTTAATTTTCAATAATAGCACATGTCATCTACTTTACAAAACAACCTGTAAGAAAAACGGCCATTGTTTCACTTAATTAAAAGAAAAGAAAAAGATGCAGGGTTGGTTATATTACAAAAAATGTGCACCATTTGATACTGATTAAGAATCAGAAACAAAGTTTGGGATACCTTCAGTCGTTCCTGAAATATCCTGAAAAAAAATGGTAATTGTTTACATCCGCGGCTCCTAAGTTTCATCAATTTTTTCGGGACCGAGGAGCGAAATAGGGGTGCTGGGTGGGTAAGAAGCTAAAAACAGCCATTGCAAACTAATATTAAGGTCACAACTAAAGCCTCTTTGGCACTACGGTCGAATTTCTATTTTTTCTTCACTTTCAGGGCAAGGAAAATCTTCGAGATTAACAGTAGCACAATTTTTATTTTCAAATTTGCATTTATTTTGCATTTATATTCCAAAAATCGTAACATCAAATCCTGTGTTCTGTTCACGATATATGAGAAAGCGGATCTATTGGGAGTCCGCGTCTGTATACGTTTGGAAGAGGTTCCCATTGTCATAAGTGGTTTCATCCGCGTAGTTAGTGTAGTTAGATCCGAGACTAGTGATATTTCTCGGCGCTTGTGTCAGGACCGTACTTTCGTTGCACTCCCAAAATCAATTTTTAAAGTCGTTTTGTGGCCTTCCCTTTTATTTGCAAAGCTAATGAATACCTTCATGGTGTTACTATAGGTATGTTCTCCACCCCTATATAGGTGCCATAGTGAAACTGAAGGAGCCGCGGATGTAAATAATGACCAAAAAAAGAATTTAATCCGCAATGGATGCTGTGCGGTACTGTCGTGTACGCCGTTTCAGGATCACTCTGTATACGGAGTTTCCTAGGAAACTTTTAAAGAAGCTTTTAAAGTTTTAAACCAGAGTGACTTGGATCATTAATAATATTCACTGTAGTGTTTTCCCTGTGTTACCTTTCTTATGCAACACACCTTATGTAAAAATCAACTGAAAGTGTGTTTTTGCCTAAAGAATCGATCACAATAATTATTATTGGTTTGAAACGGTTACCTCACTTTTGAACCTTTATTGAAACATCCCACTTCGAGGGTTAAAATGGGGGTGTCCCTCAGGCCTATAAGTAAAATATGGAATAAATGATATTTTATACATTTTCTGAATATTTTAGGCCTTCTATTGAGAATGCCGTGGAATTCTACAGAACACCGGATTATACAGATTGCCGGTAACATCAATATTTAATTTTTAAAGCGACTGTACCTTTGTGCATACATGACTCAAGTGACAGGAGAAGTTATTTGTATTGAAAGTTTGTTGAGGATGAACAACAAACTATAACTTCCCACAAATGCGCATGGCCAAAGAAACATAAAATCAATGATTAATCAATCCCTAATTCGATATAATTTATTATGTATAAAACCTATGTATAATAATTGTAATTGGTCACTGGCATAATAACGACAAATTATTACTGTTGCAACTGACATTATAACGTAAATTATTATTACTTGTAACTTGAAACTTGTAACGAGTCTTGATTAAGAAATCATTGATTCGATAGCTTATTATTATTGAAGTAGCGTTCAGTTTGGCATGTAGCAATGCATAAATAATAATTGGAATACGATTTTTACAACAATGTAAAGGCCGCTACTCACGATGCAGCATCGTCTTATTATGTATACCTATATGTATACGTCTTATTAGGATTGTGTTGGACGGATTTGAACGAATTACTGTTTGTACCTACTGCAAAAATTTTCAGGCCTACTGATCCTGTACCTACATATGTATCGGTTTCATAATTAATTTTTGTTTTTCTTATATGACAATCATATTGTTTTTTTATGCCACTTGATATCAAAAATCAATTTAACCAAAAATTTATAAAATAGAAAAAAATAAAAATCTTTTCCTTATATTTTTTTTTTAATGGAGAAAATATCTTCACGGATGACGTCATGGGCAAAAACCATTCACCGAATAACAATAACGACAGAAATATGACGTCAGACTGAGGTCATTCTAAGAAATTCCCTTTCGTTCGAAAAAGAAGGAAATTTTGAAATTTTGATTTTTTCAATGAGATATTTTTAGTTTCTTTGATTTTTTTATGCCGAATGGCGTATACAGTGTATTCGTTTTTCGAGGCTAACCATGGGTATTCATCCAATTACATACATCAATATGAAGTCCATATTACTTGCCTTATATGGTTTAAAATTATGGTTATGGTCTCGGTTATGGTACTTATAAAAATTTGTCTTTTTTAGAAACAAGAACAAAAATTTTGTTTCTTTTTAATGTGATAGATTTTTGGTTTTCTTAATTCTTTTAAAACAGAATAACATGCAAATTCAATATGGCGGCTCGTAAGAAAAACAAAAGTTGACTGTGAATACTCTGGGATCTAGTTGCATTTGAAAGTTTTTGTAATGTCAAATGGATAGCTTATTTTGAATTAGAATTAGAATTTATTTACTGTCTACATTTAGTAGGTTGCAATATACAGGGTGGGAAATTTTTGTACTACCCATCATTGGGATCTCGTAAGCCGTAAGAGATACAGGGTCGGTTAAATTAGAGAAAAGCTGCACTATTTTATGCTCTCCCATAATCTGATTAGAAATCAAAAATATCTACAGGGGTTTTAAAAATATAGGCTAAAAACTAAAAAACACTCTTTTTGAAAAACCGTTGTATTTTCTACACGGAATAAGGGAATTGAATGAAACGTGGTACTTTTGTCTTACCATCTATTTTCAATCAAATGTGGTTAACAAAAAAATTCCAACCCTTCTAGATTTAGAGCAACCATGGCCAACTTTGTTATTTCTTATGGCCGCCATATTGGATTTTCAAACCATTAAATAAAGCAAAAATTTCCCAGTTCAGCGATACCTCACAAGACATGAAAAAGCAATCGTTTTCTGGCCGAATATCCTTATGACATTGGCATATGAATCATAATTTTTTGTGCCAATTTTATGACAGCTTTCTCAAACACATTTATTACTATAACAGCCCGCCGCCTTCGGCATTTGGATGTTACCAAGCAACGTGCTTTCGACAGTCATAAAATTATCCCGTCCATTATCTATGTCAAAGCCACTCAGTCACATATGCTCGGTTGTCATAGCAGCAAAAAAGTTTGTTTGTCAAATTTTGTTGGCAAAGTGACTGTTTAAGTAATTTATTCTTCAAAATGGTTCGATACACTTTTGAAGAGAAGAAAGATACGTATGACCTCTACATTAGAAATTATAGAAACTGTAATTTAACAATACAAAAGTATTTTGAAGAATTTCCTGAGAGGCAACAACCAACAAGGAAAACACTAAGTTGTATTTGCAGAAGCATGTCCACAAATGGAAGTGTAAATAAAAAGAGAGCCAAATACAGAAAATTATCAGAAGTAAACAGTATAAATGTTCTTGCACAAATTTTTATAAGCCCGGAAACCAGTAGTCGAGCCATTGCAAGAGAGTGTGGAATACTTTTAATATTCACATTTGAAAACAACTTATTTACTCTAAATTGCTTTGATAAATTCATCGGTTGTACTCATTCTAGATTACTCTTAAATTAAATTAGACTCTGGAGCTGTCGATATGTTTTTTTGATGCGCTAAGTTTTTAAGAAAACTTTTGAATTTTCATGTCTTGTGAGGTATCGCTGAACTGGGAAATTTTTGCTTTATTTAATGGTTTGAAAATCCAATATGGCGGCCATAAGAAATAACAAAGTTGGCCATGGTTGCTCTAAATCTAGAAGGGTTGGAATTTTTTGTTAACCACATTTGATTGAAAATAGATGGTAAGACAAAAGTACCACGTTTCATTCAATTCCCTTATGCCGTGTAGAAAATACAACGGTTTTTCAAAAAGAGTGTTTTTTAGTTTTTAGCCTATATTTTGAAAACCCCTGTAGATATTTTTTATTTCTAATCAGATTATGGGAGAGCATAAAATAGTGCAACTTTTCTCTAATTTAACCGACCCTGTATCTCTTACGGTTTACGAGATCCTAATGATGGGTAGTACAAAAATTTCCCATCCTGTATACACAGTATACAAATCAGTCTTAGAAGATAATAATAATAAAATTAATAAATACAAATATTATAAAATCAACCATAAAATAAATATGGTGATGAATGATGTGTAGAGAATCAATTAGTATATTTTTCGAAATTATCATTAATTCATCTTTATTTAATTTGAATTTTTCGAAAAAAATTAAAACACTATTACTAATTGATCCTCTAGCCCCAAACCACAAACCTAAAGTATGCCAATTTCGATTACCAAAATCTTCAAAATATTTTTTTTATAATATTTACAAAACCTACAAACCTACACAAAAATTATAATTTCCAATAATGAAAAAGATATGGCTAAAATAAGGAATTTCGGTTCTTCAGTTTTTTCAAGATATTTCAGTAACAACCGAAAATACCCTCAATTTTATTTTTTTAAAATTATGACTCAGCATAAAAATACGCAACTTTGACACAATTTAACCTACCTCGTATCTCTACTGATAAGCGAGATAGATACCCATGGTTAGCCTCGAAAAATGGACACACTGTATATGAAACAATATGACTGTCATAAGAAAAAAAGTTGACTATGGAAACTCTGAAATCTAAACAGCTTGGAAAATTTTTGAAATGTCAATAGATAGCTTTTCATGACTTACGAAAACCTCTAATTAATTGAGCTCACCACAGACAGATACCTATTATGCGAGGGGTATTATTATACCCTCAATTTTTTGGGTATGGCACTGTAAGAAGAAGAATCAACATTAGGAAGCAAGATGATTTGCGAGCTATTCTAAGATTTTCTAAGATCATTAGAAGCTAAGATTCTAATGGTGAAAGCCACCTGTATTCGATTTCCTCAGACAATTTGAAAATATATTAATATACAGGGTGTGTTCGTTAAAATAACGAAGTAGGTGTCAACTTCCGGTATTTGCATGCGGAAGTGCTGCCATTTTGAGATTATTTTCATTGACTTTATCGTGGTCACTTATGTCTTAATAATTTTGGTTATGAGTATGAGGTACTAGGACCAATAGTTCTCAAGATATGGCCGCTTACTGAAATCTGAAAAAAAAATTGAGGATATTTTCAGTCGTTACCGAAATATCATGAAAAAACTGAAAAATCGAGATTTCTTATTTTCATCATGTCTTTTTTGTTATTGGAGATTAATAAATAATTTTTTGTAGGCTCACATACAGGGTGTTGATTTTCAAAGCGGGCCATAGGGGATTAGCATTGCGAAAGTGGTTTTTGAGGATTCCTGCTCGCCGTTTAAACTGACAGAAATGGTTTTGGTATCAAAATGAAACTAAAATTATTGCGCATAACGCTTGACATCAGAAATTAATTTAATTTCACGTTGTTTTCTAAAATTCTTTAGTAAAAATTCAAGTAATTGTTAATGTTTAATCACAAAATAGCATGCCTTGCCTAAACAATAATGACGTTTCTGCGTTTTGACAATCCAATAATAAAACTTTATAAGTCAGTAGGTAATAATAAAGTCTGGTTCTATTTAACCCTCCTGTAACTGGCTACACTGTAGTAGGTTTTCACCATAAAGACTCTTTCTTGGTTTGTATAACCCATTTTTAAATAGAACCAGACTTTATTATTACCTACTGACTTATAAAAATAAAAATTTATTATTGGATTGTCAAAACGTAGAAACGTCATTATTGTTTAGGCAAGGTATGCTATTTTGTGATTAAACATTAACAATTACTTGAATTTTTACTGAAGAATTTTAGAAAACAACGTGAAATTGAATTAATTTCTGATGTCAAGCGTTATGCGCAATAATTTTAGCCTTATTTTAATACCAAAACGATTTCTGTAAGTTTAAACGGCGAGCAGGAATCCTCAAAAACCACTTTCGCAATGCTAATCCCCTATGGCCCGCTTTGAAAATCAACACCCTGTATATAAGTCGACAAGAGCTACCCATCTGTCATTACAAAACTTTTCAAGGCCGACTAGATCCGAGAGTTTTCACAGTCACCTTTCGTTTTTCTTATGGCCGCCATATTGGATTTTCATGTCATTCTGACTCATTCTGTATTAAAAAAATTATGGAAACCAAAAATCAATCACATTAAAAAAAATTCTTATTTTTTTTTCTTATTTAAAAAAAAAGAAAATTTTTTCACCGAACGACGTCGGGAGACGTCGTATACAATATACAGGGTGTCCCAGCTTATTCGAAGCGGTCTCTGTAGGCCAAACGATGGACTTTTTCAAAAAACTTTTTGAAAATTCAAGTACAGGATCACAATGGCGATTACTTTAAATTATTTTGGAGTATACAGAGTGTCCCATATGACAGTGGTATATCAAAGTTATGTTTTTTTAAATGGAATGCTCCAATGTTATTGCATTTTTAGATTGTCTGAGAAGAGAAAATAAGATTGACTTTTACAGTTGGTGTTTAAATTCAGAAGTTTTTGAAATTTGAAAAATTCTGAGATTTCTCCACGCGTCGCCAAATAAAAAAATCAAAGAATTAAAAAAAATTTCTATACCATAGGATAGTACATAAAAAGTTAAAATAGGGACATGTAAGCCGTTTTTCTCTATCTTCAGCCGTTTTCGTTATACAGGGTCTTGAACTTGAAAAATGACGATTTTCACTTATTTATAACTCAAAAACTTCTGAATTTAAACATCAAATAAAAGTTATTTTTAAGTGTTTAACGTTTCAAGTTTCAGCTTGAGAAAATTCAATTAATTTAGAGAATTCAATTATTCACACTTTTGACACTTGTTTTGCTTCATTGCGGCCTACTTCGGTGCATAGAAATGTAATTAAATGGTAACTTTTGTGGAAAATATTGATCATGTCAATAACTATGGGGCTTAGACATACAACATGCACCATAAAATTGAAGAGAAGAAAAAGGCCTATCGAATGGTGATATAAAAATAGGGGCATTACATTTGAAAAAAAATAGTTAAACTACTTTGAAGTTTGCTAAGTTTGGCATTTTTTTCTGAACACCCTATTTTACTAAGTTCATATTTCTCATTATCACAATGTTGCTTAGTAACCGCACTGAAGTAATTGCTAAGAATAATTTTTACCTTCTGAAAAACAGGGCCGCTACCATTTTTTAAACTTCGGCTTGTTTTATACAAGAATTTTGGGAAAAAATTTGTAAGTCGGCAACACTGTAATATAATCAAATAGTAAATAGACAACAATGTAGATGGTAAAAAATGACATCGAAAAAATAGAATAAATACTTTCCATTTAAAAAAATGTTTGTTGTTGTTGGAATACCACAAAAATGGGACATCCTGTATAGTGTAAAAAATTTTATGGCATGAAGATTTCCAAACCAATAATTTTTTGTACGAAACATTTTTTTTAACCACCACGGGAAAGGCGCTAGGAAAGACGGACGCACTGTTGCAGGACCCTGTATAATATGACGTGACATTGCTTGACTTATATGGTTATTTATGACATTCGGTTGAAAAAAGGTTACCGACCTACTTATTTTTTTCGAAAAAAGAAAAATAAAATTTTGAAAATTTTCTTTGAATGTGATAGATTTTTGGTTTCCTTAATTTTTTTAATACAGAACGACATGAAAATCCAATCTGGCGGCCATAAGAAAAACGAAAGTTGACTGTGAAAACTCTTGGATCTAGTCGGCTTTGAAAATTTTTGAAACCTCAGGTGAATAGCTCTTAGTGGCTTAGGTAAGCCTAAAAAAATTATTTATTAATTTTCAAAAATAAGAAAGATATGGCAAAAATAAGAAAATTAGATTTTTCAGTTTTTTTAGGATATTTCAGCAACGACTGAAAATATCCTGAATTTTTTTTCAGATTATTACTCGGCATAAAAATACGCAACTTTGCCCCAGTTTGACTGTAACCTTTGCCCCAGTAACCGACTTCGTATCTCTTAAGATAACCGAGATCCCCATGCTTAAGCTCGAAAAACGGACACCCTGTATATGGGCACCATGTATTTGAAAACCCGTTTTTCTTCTATTTGGGAGATACAAGGCATTTTTGTCACCATCTCCCTAACTATCAATGCAAGTGTCGTATTAGTTAACTGTAATGTCAGAAAAATGAATACTCAAAGGTGATCAAAGAGAATCTTGAGGAATCGAGTTTTTATGTACTTCTGCCCTACTGGACACTTCTACTCATCGAATACTTCGGGTGCCCTAAGTTTCAACAAATTTCACTGGGAGTCAATTCCCACAAGGATTTCCCCATATCTCCATTTCGTACTTACCACCGTTCTGAGTTGTCGATTGGATTTCAAATCGAAGAATGCTTACTAAACGAAAAATTTAGAGCATCAGTATTATTTTTATCCTCTTAGCTTAGGTGATAAGAACTTTGCTTAAAATCCAACTCGAAATCCAATTGTGATTGAATGACGTCCTTCCTTATCTGCTTTAACCCCTCGTATTTAAAATTGAACTTCCCCTTCACGGATTACTAGAAATAAGAAATGATACCCGGTAAATTAGAATATGATCAGTCCGAGGATTTTTTCTCCCCATTTTGTTTGCACAGTTTGCATATAGAGTGTGCATAAGGGAAGGGCGGAAGAGCCCCCTGTCCCCTGTTTGACAAGTTATTTAATAGAGTTCTCAACCCCTCGTGTGAAGCGGGATGTAATAATATCGTGGTTGGGAGAGGGTGCGTCCTGAAACGTAAAGAAGAGATCTTCTCATATTTAGAGATATTTTCTCATTATTGCAGATATTATTGAAAATAAAGCGATTATTTTTGTGGGTTTACATTATTCGTCACCAGCTATCCATCTGACATTTCAAAAACTTTCAGAGCCGACTAGATCCTTAGGTTTTTCTTACAGCGGGTATTATAAAGGCTCATTGGGTTACGTCTCTTAGGACATACGTTTATACTTACTTTTTTCCTAAAATGATCTCATCAATCACCCCCTGAATTTTCTCGGTTCATTTTAGATACACCCTGTATAATTGTTTTTTTAATGTAAATCGGCATTAAAAAAAATAAATTCAACCAAAGATCTATAAAATTAAAACAAACATGTTATTGAATTTTTTTCGACAAAATGAAAAATTTTTACAGAATAACGTCATAACTAAAAATCATTCACCCACTGAATAACATCATGCTGACGTCGTTAAGTGAAAAAATTTTCTTTTTGAAAATTGAATATTTTTTTATGTTTTAATTTCTGTGTAATATGCTTTTCGTTTCCTCGATTTATTTAACCGAATGACATAGTGGTCGGCTTGGAAATTTTTGTAATGTCAGATGGATAGATGACGACTTGCAACTACAAAAACATTAATTTTTTTCAAGAACGAGGAAGATATATGGCTAAAATGAGGAATTAAATTTTTTCAGAATATTTTAGCAGACATAATTTCATATTACAAATCAGCATGATTGCCCGAATTTAATCTACTTCGTCTCTCATAAAAATAACACACATCCCCATTACCCTTTATTGCAACCACATAACGGTTTATAATCCTGAATAACAATGCATAATATATGAAAATGTTAAAGGCGAATTGCAAAGGACCCCTCAGAATCCTTAGAAGATTGGCTCCCGCTTAAATTTGACGTAATTTTACGTATAAAAAGTGAGCAGGACAACTAAGTATAACAAAAAAATTTATAATCGCAAACCATCTAAAATTACTTAATGTGGTTCCCGTGGCGCAGTGGATAGTCCGTCGTGCCGATACACCTTGGGTCGAAAGTCACTAGCAGCCGACAACTACTTGTTGTGCTTCTCGAACCAAGATCGGGATCCACCTTGCGGAAGGTAACGGCAAACCACCGCATAGTACCTGTTTATTCTTTTGAAATCGGGGATGGAAATATAAGTGGACTGTATTTTGGATGGGCTGGTATTGGCAGTTTATAATTACTATTGTCACTGTTCGATAATGATTATTAATAACTCACCACAGAGTTCACTCGTGCTGGCATGTAGAATTGAGCAATTGATTTGGTATAATTATTGTCTTGTTTTCTGGCACTAGCACCAACAGCGTCTTTCTTCTAGGAAACCATCCAACCACGACTCCCGCCACCAGCGTACTCGTCGTAGGTACTAGGTACTAAGGTACTATTCCTGCGTGTCTTGTGTTCTTTTCTTGCAGGAATTCTTTCACTCACTGTCCAAGTGTTCACTATTATATTGAGGTTCCGACTGCCAGATTTAAGGACAGGAAGGATGGAGATTATATGGCGGGAGAACTTTTGATTTGAACTTGAATGAATCTTGATGAACTAACTAATTATTTCCCGAACAGTACCCTTGCCTAGTAAAACCTCTCAAATAGTGCCGTTCGGACTCCGGCAATAAAAAGGGCACTTTAAGAGGAAGAACCGGACATAAAATCTTTTTTTCGCTAATTAGTTGATAATTAATTGAAACGGACCGAGCGACAAATTCCTAGTTCAAAAAATTGTCTTTACTTACTTTTTTTGCCATTTCTCAAGAATCGTTTGAGCTTGAAACGAACTATTTAACCCTTAGAGGGGAAAAATAGTCGCTGAGAGCATGAGACAAGAAAAACAAGGGTCGTAGGTTGAGTCGCTAGTCTAAGAGGGTCAACAATAACAAGCAGGTCAGCAGAACAACAGGTACTCTTTATTAAAATATAAAATATATCAAAGTGATTAATATTACACTCTTGAGCACGGTTAACAGATAATAAAAAAACAAGAGCGTGCGGTGCTAGTCGAATGAATGGATCGGGTGCTAAGAGTTTACAAGGCACTTATCTTCGTATGGCTTGGCTCCAGGAACTTGCTTGGTTTGAAAGGGTGACTTGGTATCCAAGAAAATCTGCCTTGGTACGTGGAGTTCTTACTTGGTATCCAAGAAAATCTGCCTTGGTACGTGGAGTTCTTCTCGGTACGAATAAGATGGCCTCCAGGGAAAAGAGTGAACTCCAGGGAAAAGATGACCTCCAGGAAAAAGTTGCCTCCAAGAAAAAGATTGCCTCCAGGGAAAAAGTTGCCTCCAGGGAAAAATTGACTCCAGGGAAAAAGCTGTAATTTCATGGATATCAGAAACACTCTTGCATTAATGAACGGTCCGATCGAGTCTGCTTGCCGAGGGTACATAAAGCGATGTCCCGTCCTCAAGATAGGTTGAGATAAAAAAGGTGACTGACAAAATTTTACATGCGAGCGAAACTCGATCAGATTTAAAAGCTGTAATTAAAATTAGCATACGGTATTAACAAAATATGATCTGTATAATTCCAACACAATTAATAACATCATTTTACGACACTCACCAAGCCAAAAACGTAGTTGATTCTTATAATAATTCACGTGAAAGTTCACGACGCCATTTCAGTAACCTTAAGGTGTTTGCGGAAACGACCTTCCTCTAACGAATTTCCAGGAGAGAAAGAAAGTGAAAGGGCCGGTATGAAGATGAACGCACCTGATTTCAACTCGACAGTCGATGTTACGAAACTCGAGGCCGCCAGCTTGCGTCGCACTAAAACCCACCATCACTCACTTACTGCGCGCGCCCGCCGTTGTCTCCGCGTTGCCGGCATTTAGCCGGTACGTACAAAATGTACATTACATCCCCTCTTCCCGGTAGAAAAATTTTGAACGTGAGGGAGAAATTTTTTCCTTAATTGAAAGCTAGCAATAAACGTGACACAAGAGACAAGTTTAGGCGTCGCAGCTCGTGAGCGATGGGTGATACCTGGACTAGAACGAAATAAATGACATCGTGGGTGGCGTGAAGTATAAATGGCTTGGGACGTGATCATAAACGAAACGTTCAGCAGAAATACAGAGACATAAACCGAGAAGCAGTACCGTGTAATATGTGCACTATAAGGCACCAAGCAGATAATAATATCAGTGATACATGCAAAGGTAAAATAAGAGTACTGAAAATATATACAAAATTTACAAAAGCACCTGCGACACAGGCGTACCGCTGACTAGGGTCGAAGTACAATCCGGTTCAATAGGGAACCTATACAAATAAAAACACAAATAAGAAAAAAATTGATGTATAACTGACACGGAAGGACAGCATCGAGAAGAAACAGTTCTATCGTCGTCACAAGGAAAGGAACAATCAAAATAATAAGAGGTTTACCAGAAGTTAAGACGCAAAGAAAGCGTTGGCATTCCCGGGGAAAGCAGGTTAACGCTACCCGTCTAGGATCCTTGGTGACGCGTACCCACTGCGAAGAAGCAGTGGCGCCTCCGGGTCCCAAGTGAATCCCTCCGCTCGACTGGTTAGGGTAAAGCTACCCAGAAGAGTTCTAGACGTACAAAAAAACAACAAAAAAAAGGCAAAGTTTCTACCCGAAAATACCCTTACTACCGGAGATTTCAACTTCCGAGTAGCAAGTTAAAGAGACTAAGAATCTTAACGACTGGGGGACAAAAATGTAAAAAGAAAACTAATTGTGGACTACTTCCACTTCGCGTAGGAATTTAAAGAGATTTAAGATCTTAGTAAGAATCTTAATAAGAGAGATGTTCTAGTCGACAATTAAAAATAGGGATGAGAAATTGGCTGTGACGACGATAGTACTACGAGACGATGTCCTGGCGGTGAGACAATTGGCTAGCGATAATTGGGTGGCGTTGGCATCCGATAGGCTGACCGCAACTACGAGACCGACACGGCAGGAGCTCCGGCAACAGGGTGTAGAGAAGATGTTTGGGAGATGTTGTTATCAATTCAACGAGACATGGGCGCCAGCAAGTCATTAGGGGCTTGCACCTATAACTCCTGTAAAATATCAACCTTGCGAGCTTATTTATTAAAAAAATTAAGATACTATTATTAACAATTAAGATATTAGATACTTTAAAACAATCTATGACCTGAACCGACGAACTAAACATAACTGACATCAAAGAAAGCTAACTCTACATCAAATAAAATTAAAATACATAGAGAAGCAATCCTCAATCAAATTCAACAATAACCATCTCAAGGTAGCTCCAATCTACGCTCAAATTTTTCATACGAAATGCATAGGGAGGAGAAACCTCAAGCAAATTTCAAATACACGGACAATCCGTGGCGATACGATACTTTTAGCGTTGCTACGCTAATTAAAGATAAATAACCGATAATATAATTACTATAATTAATATAATAATTATTAGAGATAATAACGATACGTCAGTCGGCTCAGGTACAAGATAAAAGTGTTCATGTAATAACAATAGATAAACGGTATAATCAGCGATACGAGAGAGAAAAAATTTTTCGGTATAATAAGAGAGACTTTACAAAAGTTACAAACTCCAAAGGTAATGAGCGTTGATTTTACGAGCTCGCAAGGGATCTTGTTAATGTGGTCCAGACAGTGTCTTGGTGACATAGTCTCGCAGTTGTTGAGCAAGATAATCAGTTTTAGGAAGAGGAAGAGATAGTAACAGATACAAGGCACGCAGGTTCTGAAACAAAATAGAAAAAGTTAGTTGTCGATACGCACTTCGCTCAAGAATAGAAAACAGCCACACACAAATTTTGATCCCGCTCAAGCTACACACACAGGTAAATTTGGAGATAGTAATTTAAATGGACAATAAGTAGATACGCTGTATACGCCGGGTCACCATACGGTGTTTTAGATAAGCCTACGCAAAAAAACGACGATACAGGTATGGAATTAAAATTTAAAGAAAAGTGAAAAGTTGAAAAATACAAGTTACAATAAAATTAAAGGTTGAAAAATACAAGTTATAGTAAATTAAGAGTTGAAAAGTTGAAAGGTAGATGTTAGCCTTGAGGACATACGAATCCGTCCCGAGATAGATCTGAAGAGACTGATAGAACGACGAAACATGATTTACCCAAATGAATCGACACAGTCTCCCCGAAACAAATCGGTGAATTGAATAGAGAAAATGACGGACTATAATATGAACTGTAAATAAATGACTAAGAGAAAAGATATGACTAAGAAAAATTTATAAGTAATGAAGTAAAGATAAGCGAAAATTATGAGTTAATGGGATGTCCTCAGGAAGAGTCGCAGGCTGTACTGTCTTATCCTTCTTACTGTAGCAGTGAGACTGGCCTGACACGGAAGTTTGGACAGATGGAAGGTCCTCAGGAGACGACGCAGGCTGTACTGTCTTATCCTTATTACAGTAGCAGCAAAGCTGGCCTGACACAATAGTGGCCCCACGTTGGGCGCCACTTGAAACGAACTATTTAACCCTTAGAGGGGAAAAATAGTCGCTGAGAGCATGAGACAAGAAAAACAAGGGTCGTAGGTTGAGTCGCTAGTCTAAGAGGGTCAACAATAACAAGCAGGTCAGCAGAACAACAGGTACTCTTTATTAAAATATAAAATATATCAAAGTGATTAATATTACACTCTTGAGCACGGTTAACAGATAATAAAAAAACAAGAGCGTGCGGTGCTAGTCGAATGAATGGATCGGGTGCTAAGAGTTTACAAGGCACTTATCTTCGTATGGCTTGGCTCCAGGAACTTGCTTGGTTTGAAAGGGTGACTTGGTATCCAAGAAAATCTGCCTTGGTACGTGGAGTTCTTCTCGGTACGAATAAGATGGCCTCCAGGGAAAAGAGTGAACTCCAGGGAAAAGATGACCTCCAGGAAAAAGTTGCCTCCAAGAAAAAGATTGCCTCCAGGGAAAAAGTTGCCTCCAGGGAAAAATTGACTCCAGGGAAAAAGCTGTAATTTCATGGATATCAGAAACACTCTTGCATTAATGAACGGTCCGATCGAGTCTGCTTGCCGAGGGTACATAAAGCGATGTCCCGTCCTCAAGATAGGTTGAGATAAAAAAGGTGACTGACAAAATTTTACATGCGAGCGAAACTCGATCAGATTTAAAAGCTGTAATTAAAATTAGCATACGGTATTAACAAAATATGATCTGTATAATTCCAACACAATTAATAACATCATTTTACGACACTCACCAAGCCAAAAACGTAGTTGATTCTTATAATAATTCACGTGAAAGTTCACGACGCCATTTCAGTAACCTTAAGGTGTTTGCGGAAACGACCTTCCTCTAACGAATTTCCAGGAGAGAAAGAAAGTGAAAGGGCCGGTATGAAGATGAACGCACCTGATTTCAACTCGACAGTCGATGTTACGAAACTCGAGGCCGCCAGCTTGCGTCGCACTAAAACCCACCATCACTCACTTACTGCGCGCGCCCGCCGTTGTCTCCGCGTTGCCGGCATTTAGCCGGTACGTACAAAATGTACGTTACAAGCTACAGGCTCCAGCTTTTGTACAGATTTTTACTTTATTAATAGCTACTTTTAAGGCTCCAAACTAGTGTTCTAAGATATGCAAGTAGTGGAGATTTTCGGGTTGCGTAAGGGCTTCACCCACCTAACTTTTACGGCACCGGAAAAATTATTTTGAGACCAAATTTCAAAGCGTCAATGTTTTCTACACAAAAAGTACTCGTGGTCAAAAGCTGTAGAAGCCACCGTTCTCGAGAAAAAAAAGGCATTTTATGATCAAAAACGTACATTCAATATGAACAGAAACAGAAAAAATGTATTTATTTTATTTTATTTATTACCTATCTAGTTATTCTAGACGAAGTTGAAAACAATCTGGCTACAAGCACAAGAAAAATAGATGCAAATTTGAATTTGTGCCATGTTTCAGTATGGAAAGTTTTAAATAATAATGGTAATTGTATACATCCGCGGCTCCTAAGTTTCATCAATTTTTTCGGGCGAATTAGGGTTGCTGGGTGGGTAAGACGCTAAAAACAGCCATTGCAAACTAATATTAAGGTCACAACTAAGGCCTCTTTGACACTACGGTGGAATTTCTATTTTTTTTTCTTCACTTTCAGGGCAAGGAAAATCTTCGAGAATAACAGTAGCACGATTTTTATTTTCAAATTTGCATTTATTTTGCATTTATATTCCAAAAATCGTAACATCAAATTCTGTGTTCTGGTCACGATATGAGAAAGCGGTTATATTGGGAGTCCGCGTCTGTATACGTTTGGAAGTGATTCCCATTGTCATAAGTGGTTTCATCCGCGTAGTTAGTGTAGTTAGATCCGAGACCAGTGGTATTTCTCGGCGCTTGTGTCAGCACCGTACTTTCGTTGCACTCCCAAAATCATTTTGTAAAGTCGTTTTGTGGCCTTCCCTTTTATGTATTTGCAAAGCTAATGAATACCTTCCTAGTGTTACTATAGGTATGTTCTCCACCCCTATATAGGTGTCATAGTGAAACTGTAGGAGCCGCGGATGTATATAATGACCATAATACATTTTTTGTTCATGTTGAATTCTGTACGTTTTTGACCATAAAATGCCTTTTTTCTCGAGAACGGTGGCTGCGACAGCTTTTGACCAGGAGTACTTTTTTGTGTAAAAAACATTGGCGCTTTGAAATTTTCAAAATGCCAATTTTTCCAGTGCGTAAAAATTAGGGGGGTGAAACCCTTACGCAACCCTAAAATCTCCACCACTGCCATATCTTACATTAGTTTGGAGCCCCAAAAGTAGCTATTATTAATGTAAAAATCTGTACAAAAGCTGGAGCCTGTAGCTCTAACGGTTCTTGAGATATCGCAAAAAAGTAAGAAAAAACATTTTTTTGAACACCCTTTATCTCGAAAACGGTGCGTTTGAGGACCCATTTTAATAGAAACCTTTTTTCTTAAAATAAAGTCGTGCATGGAATCACCTCCTTTATTTTGTACGGCGTTTCTCAATTGGGCGAAATTACCTGAGCGACCCTTCGACACGACGGGGGTGCTTATAATCCTACAGCTCAATTGGGCGAAGGAATTTTTAAATACCGTTGAGTTATTTGCATGCCCTTGTATGGCTACGTTGCCAGATTTTACAGAAATTCCGAGTTTCTACATTAAATAAAATTGAAAAAAAAATTAATACTGGATGTATTATTTTTTTTAAGTTCTATCAAATACATCAAGCCCTTAGTGCATTTACAATTATTTTATACTATACCTAAACAGCAGAAACATGAAACATTAATAGAAAAGTAAACGTCGCTGCTATACCTACTCAAATAAACCATAAAAAGCAATCAATTACTATGAATTGATTTACTATCATAAATTTATCATAATTTTCAATTGACTAAGTTATTGCCTTTGAGAAAATCATGATAAATTTTCACGATGTTTTCAATTTCATGTTGCAATAATAATTATACTTTAGAAAAGTATTTGTTTGCAGAAGTCATTCAGTTTGTTTCAAATTTCTTATTTTTTGTTTACACATATTTGAAAGTGCTGTGAGAAAATACCATTGCAATGAAATACGTTTAGTACCTAAGGTACTCCACCGGAAGGATAGAAATAATAGAAAGTTGTGTTAGAACTCCCTAATATTATTTTAGTCAAAAATGTTTCCTAATTTTCACGAAAAGGATCGATTGAACGATTCGGATTGCATACTTAATAATTAATATAGCAGAAAAGACTTTGGTTTTAATTCTTTAAATTAAAAGAAAACATTTCTTGAAAAATTAGGAAAAGAAAGATTAGGAAAATTCCTTATCCTATAGTTATGCGATAATAGAATTAACACATTTTTTGTATGGGAGAGGATGATTAATATGCGCTTTAGTTTTGAAAATAAATGTGTATTAATTTATTAAGAGAAGTTTAATTTTTAAATTTTATTGATTAAAGTAGTAAATTGCAGAGATATTTGGCATTGGAATTGCTTAGATTTAAAAACATGGTGAGTTTTCAGTAGAAAATATGGAAAACACGAAAGGTAATGATTTTGTTACTAAACAATGAATCATAATTCGTTAATACTATTCAACAATCCCTTGAATATAGTAAATGATAAAAAAACTTTTTTCATTGCCCACCCTGTAGTGTCGAACAAGTAGCAGTTATTGAAAATAAATCTGGCAACACTGCTATATACATGGGCAAGGCCGCACATGTATTTCTTGTCTGTCCACTTATCTCTTATAATCCCCTAGTTTCTCGTTTCTGGCCCAATTGACCCCTGGGATTAGTGAATAACAAAATCCTTGGCCCAATTCGGTATCGCCCATTTTGTACTAGTTGGTAGTTAACACCCTGTATATGAGCGGTTGTCTGTTTCTCGTTACCTGGTTCTGGTAAACCAATGAGAAGGGCATTCTAAGGTTTGTATATATAATTCTTGTGTATAAGGTCTGCCTACCTGGATTGTAAACTTACCGCGCACTTTTATTACTTAATCTTTTGGCCGACTGAGGTATAGTATTATTATTACATATTAAAAAAATAATCTCACAAAGTTTGATTAAAAGTTTGAAGACTTTTATAGATAAGATACTCTTTATTCTTAGTTATTATGATGTCTTCTTGCGTGTAATGTGTATAATTTAAATTTCCCTTTTCACATAAATTAAAGTTCGTTCAACTTAGTAGATAAATTCAAGCTGCCCATAATGGGCTAGTAAATTTCCTTCCCTTTGTTATTGCGTAGGTATATTGTTCGAAAGGTAAGTCTGCACGTAACAATTTACTGGCATTTTTCTATAATCGCTTATCGTGTTGAATTGCATTGCCCGAGTCACGGAACGAAGATGAGTGACTGCTTTCTATACATTTACCTCCTATTCTGTGCTTATTCGAGCCCAACCACCCCCGTGCTGAGGCGGCAAATATCAGCGTCATTGTAAGCTAATGCTAATACTCTGTAGTAGTCTGTAGCCATACTGTGTCTACATTTCGACTTCGTCCGCACTGCTATCTGAATGCTCGGTGTCATAAGAAAATAAATAAAAATAAATTTCTACTCTTATTGAATAATATCCAATTATTGTTCTTCATACCATATTTTGCAGCGAGGCTGGATGCTTTAGAGGCTGTCCGATTCGAAATTATCAAACGGATTTGGAAAGCAGGAGTGTTCAGCTATAAAACGTCAATCTTCGTTTTCCATTTACTTAAATGCTGAAAAATACGTAAAAATTGACCCCAAACATGAGCGAAAACGGCCGAGCACGGGAGAGTGGTCGTAGACGGGAGGGGGGTAGAACTCTCGTTTAATTAGGCGAAAACAAATAACAAAAATATTCATTATACTTTTTCAAAAATCAAGAATATACAGGGTGTATCTTTAATATTGCAAAAAAATAACGCAGAATCATTGGTCAAAAGTAAACAAAAACTTTCCTATTAAGGTGTCCCTGCAAATGCACCGTTTTTGAGATACAGGGTGTCAAAAAAAAAAAAGTCCAGTTTTTCGAAGATATCTGGGGAACCGTTTGAGATACAGAATTCAGTTTTTGTACATGTCATATCATTGATATAAGTTACTTTTTGAATACCTAAACAGTTTTTTTTTCATGTACCATTTGCGGAGATTTTATAGGATTGAGCGAAGTTGTTTTGCCCTTAATTTTTCGACACATCATGTTTTGAAACATCCAAAGTGAGTTTTTCATCATAAATGGCCATCTTTCACGAAAACGGCTCACGTGAGCAATTTATTATGACCTGGAATACATTTTATGTGTAGAAAATATTGGCGGTTAAAAATGCTCTTTTAAAATATAAATTTGCCTGGTGTCGTGGATATTAGGTGAAAACCCCCACTGGCAAAATCTCGGCCACAGGCATATGGAAAAAAAAAATAGTTAGCATTAAAAAAGTTTCTATAATGTTAATTATTATACAGGGTGTTCTACAAGCTCTATGACAAACTTTGACAGATGGTAGGTTGCTTGATTTTAAACATATTTTTTTTAATAAACATGGGTCCGATTCGTTTTTGTTTAGAAGTTACAAGCATTTAAAGAATCGTAGTTTTTTCAGTCAACCAGGAAGTGACACTAAGTCGCTATGTCACTAAGACACTAGGTCAACCAATGTACACTTATAAAATATATACACTTACTTCAATGAAAAACGTAGGCTGATAAATAGAAATATCGGTTGTTATGACAATAATAATTGTTAGTGTCATTTTAATTATTTATTAGATATTTCGTGTGAAAGTTATAAATAAAAAATGCATTTATTCTCGACTGAGGAATAAATAAATGGATAAATAAATAAATAATAAATGGATAGGTCAAGGAGGTCCAATATCATGGCCACCTCGTTCTCCCGATCTGAATCCTCTGGATTTTTATTTATGGGGACACATGAAGCAGCTGGTCTACCATGTTGAAATCGCTACTTATCAGCAGTTACTTGAAAGAATTCAAGATGCAGCTAACCAAATAAGAAATGATCCAAATCTCATTCTTTGAGTGACCGAATCTTTAGTTCGTCGATGTGAGGCTTGCATTCAAGCTGAGGGTGGACATTTCGAACAATTTTTATAGTCTTAAGTTTTGTGATTATCATTTAATTTAAATGTTTATTGTTGATTGTTAATAAAGGTTAAATGCTTGTCACTTCTAAACAAAAACGAACCGGACCCATGTTTATTAAAAAAACATGTTTAAAATCAAGCAACCTACCATCTGTCAAAGTTTGTCATAGAGCTTGTAGAACACCCTGTATAAGATTTGTACAAAAGCTGAATTCTGTAACTTATACGGTTCCCGAGATATCTTTAAAAAAAACTGGAAAAAATAATATTTTTTTGACACCCTGTACATAGAAAACGGTGCATTTGCGGACACACGTTAATTGGATTTTTTTTTTGGCCAATTTTTTTTACCTTACTTTTGACCTTTTTTTTTCGCAACATTTAAGATACACCTTGCATGTATATTGTTTTATATCAATATGATGTAATAAAATTATAATAATTGATGAACATTTCTAACTTAAAACGTCTCTGTGCAACAATTCCCTTGATAATAATTCAATTTGAAATACCAACCGAAAGCAAAGGTCAGATCTGTCAGAACCGGAGACACAAACTCGCTAAATACGCGGAGATCAAGTCGTGCCCGACCCCCGTGAAATTGGTAGAATCTGGAACGCGACAAACGCATTGTCGAATTTCTTCCAGCTGCCCCCGCATATGATAAAAGCGACACTACAAAGGAGAACGTGGAGACGTGGAGGGACTTGAAATTATTCTGCTTTGACTTGTAGGCACTTCACAGGACGTCTTATCTGATGTGGAAAAGAACGTGGATTATTTTCTGAGCAGCTCTCGGGAACGAGACACGATAACCTAGAACATTCAGGTGTCGACGTATTGAGAATTGATTGTCAGCTCTATTTCAAGAGTGCATGTAGCGTTTAAAAATGTAGGGAGTTCTTGATTCGGTCAGACAGTGCAAATTTAAATTAAGATTGATTATGGACAAAAAAAAGAACAATAGTGTAACCTATATTTCTTATTCAATGTAACTTAAATTGAACGTAAACAATAAAAATAAATAAATAATCTGAGGCGATGGAAATCAGCTGTTCTGTTAGTTCTTTTATTTTTTTCCATTCCTGTGAAAACTGGAATGTGATGGTCACATGACCATGATACATCTGTAATCTCAGAAGTATTAATCGTGACCGGGCATCCACACGCTGGCCCAACTATTTGGCGAAACATTCACTGAATCATTCACCGAATCATTCACCGAATCATTCGTGTACAAACTTGCCGTCCACACGTTGGCGATTGCAGTTGGCTTGAGGCTTGGTCGAACTACAGGCGAATGACCATAGGGAATTCATAATCACAGATAACGACAGTGGCGGCGTTATGTGTCTTGAATTTCCACGGGAATTGAAAATGTAAAATTGTTTTGCCATATTTATGCAAGCTCAGCTCTGATAATTTTTCTTTTTCTAATAATTAATAATTATTGTTCTTTATATCTCACTAGTGCGGTAATAGACTTAGCGTACTAGTGCGGTAATATGGATTCTTATCCAAAGTAACTTAGATGGGTGGGATGGTAAGCTCTTTATTTAATGATTGTAGATAAATATACAGGGTGGGGCGCGACGAACGCCTCGGTCTGTGTAGCCTAAATCGTGCACAATTAAAAAAAAATTAAATTGAGTCTTATACAGGGTCGTAGTGCCTATAACTTAAAATTATTTTTTACTATACAGCATGTCCCATATGACAGTGGCATATCAAAGTTGTGTTTTTTTAAACAGAATGCTCCTAACTATGTTATCGCATTTTTAGATTATCTGAGAAGAAAGAATAAGATTGGTTTTTACAGTTTTGGTGTTGATGTAAATTGAAAAGTTTCTGAGTTATAAACAAGTGAAAATCGCAATTTTCGAAGTTCAAGGCCCTGTACAACTAAAACGGCTCAAGATAGAGAAAAACGGCTTACATGTCCCTGTTTTAACTTTTTATTTACTGTCCTATGGTACAGAAACATTTGTACGTTCTTTGTTTCTTCTTATTTGGCGACGCGTGGAGAAATCTCAGATTTTTTCCAATTTTTTTATCACCCTGTATAAACATTTTATCTACATGATAGGATAGTACATAAAAAAGTAAAATAGGGACATGTAAGCCGTTTTTCTCTATCTTGACCCGTTTTCGTGGTACAGGGCCTTGAACTTCAAAAACGACGATTTTCACTTGTTTATAACTCACAAACTTCTGAATTTAAACACCAACTGTAAAAGCCAATCTTATTTTCTCTTTTCAGACAATCTAAAAATGCAATAACATAGGAGCATTCCATTTGGAGCATATCAAACATAACTTTGATATGCCACTCTCATATGGGACATGCTGTATACTTTAAAATAATTTTAAGTTGTGGGCACTACGACCCTGTATAAAATTAGACCCAATTCAATTTTTTTTTATCGTGCACGATTTAGATCGAGGCGTTCGTCGCGCCCCACCCTGTATAAGTATATTTTACTTTGTAAGGCAAACTAATCATTTTAATTTGGAAATTTCATAATAAAATAATGTATTTTTTTTTCTTTTTGCTCATTACGTAAAACGCACAAGGCTTTCGTTGGTGCATATTGGTATTTTACAACTAGCATTGGTTCTAACAACATACATATTTAAAAATCATAATCAAAATTACATTTTCCAAGGAATGGCCTTTTTTCATGTGTAATAATTATTAGATTGGGCCGAGGCTATTTTTTTCTTACCTATATTTCATAAAAAAGAGTTATGAGAACTTTTTTTGGTAATTACTAATTTTATTGTTGATCCTACTCATAAAAAATAAATTTAGTAAGTAGCCGTATGTTATTATTCAGGAACCTTGTTCTTATCTTTATGAAATTTATTTTTCGGGTCCCATATCATTGGTTCACTTTGATAACGTTCGAGAAACTGGAAAACTCTTTCGTCATTCCAGGTTGTCATTGTTGTTGTATTTATTTTAATTTCAGTTATTACCGTAAATACACTGCACTGTGCAGTGAATAGTCGAGCGTAAATGACAAGATCGAACGAGCCAACGTGTGGGCAGCGTCAAATAGAGCGAAGTTGACGATAGCCGAATCTCTTTGAATTCGTGCATTTGCCGACAGCGAGGCGAACGCAGACAAACTTCGCTCACTTGGCCGAATGTTTGGGCAATCGAGACGATGTTACCGTCCACACGTTGGTGTTGCCGTTGATTTGCCGGCGATGCGCCAACGTGTGGAGCCGGCATTTTACAGTTCCTCGACAAAATCGCCTTTCCGGTAGTCTCAAAAATGAACTGAGACTCAAACGTGACAACTCTAACCGGGCATCCACACGCTGGCCCAACTATTTGGCGAAACATTCACTGAATCATTCACCGAATCATTCACCGAATCATTCGTATACAAACTTGCCGTCCACACGTTGGCGATTGCAGTTGGCTTGAGGCTTGGTCGAACTACAGGCGAACGACCATAGGGAATTCATAATCACAGATAACGACAGTGGCGGCGTTATGTGTCTTGAATTTCCACGGGAATTGAAAATGTAAAATTGTTTTGCCATATTTATGCAAGCTCAGCTCTGATAATTTTTCTTTTTATAATTAATAATAATTGTTCTTTATATCTCACTAGTGCGGTAATAGACTTAGCGTACAAGTGCAGTAATATGGATTCTTATCCAAAGTAACTTAGATGGGTGGGATGATAAGTGATCTTTATTTAATGATTGTAGATAAATATACAGGGTGGGGCGCGACGAACGCCTCGGTCTGTGTAGCCTAAATCGTGAACAATTAAAAAAAAATTAAATTGAGTCTTATACAGGGTCGTAGTGCCTATAACTTAAAATTATTTTTTACTATACAGCATGTCCCATATGACAGTGGCATATCAAAGTTATGTTTTTTTAAACAGAATGCTCCTAACTATGTTATCGCATTTTTAGATTATCTGAGAAGAAAAAATAAGATTGGTTTTTACAGTTGGCGTTGATGTAAATTGAAAAGTTTCTGAGTTATAAACAAGTGAAAATCGCAATTTTCGAAGTTCAAGGCCCTGTACAACGAAAACGGCTCAAGATAGAGAAAAACGGTTTACATATCCCTGTTTTAATTTTTTATTTACTGTCCTATGGTACAGAAACATTTGTACGTTCTTTGTTTCTTCTTATTTGGCGACGCGTGGAGAAATCTCAGATTTTTTCCAATTTTTTTATCACCCTGTGTAAACATTTTATCTACATCATAGGATAGTACCTATACAAAAAGTTAAAATAGGGACATGTAAGCCGTTTTTCTCTATCTTGACCCGTTTTCGTGGTACAGGGCCTTGAACTTCAAAAACGACTATTTTCACTTGTTTATAACTCACAAACTTCTGAATTTAAACACCAACTGTAAAAGCCAATCTTATTTTTTCTTCTCAGACAATCTAAAAATGCAATAACATAGGAGCATTCCATTTAAAAAAAAACATAACTTTGATATGCCACTCTCATATGGGACATGCCTGTATATACTTCAAAATAATTTTAAGTTGTGGGCACTACGACCCTGTATAAAATTAGACCCAATTTAAATATTTTTCAAATTGTGCACGATTTAGGATACACAGACCGAGGCGTTCAACGCGCCCCACCCTGTATAATTTTATATTTTTATATTTTATTTAATTAAAGCCTTATAATTAGTTTTTTCACATTTCTTTCTAGCGATTTTGATTTTATTAATCGATTTCTACGTATGTATTGAAAAAAAAAACGATTTTATTTTCGACAATTTACCACCATATAATACAGTTTTTTATCGCTGGCGCCCGAACTAATTTTTTTTTAATGAAACTGATTACCTATGCCATCCGTGGTCCTATATCAAGTACACAAATCCTCAAAGTTTCAGTTTTTTATCTTTAAAATTAAACTCTATTTAGGGGGTGGACACTAGTGTTGGGACACCCGGTACAGGGCCTTGAACTTGAAAAATGGCGATTTTCACTTGTTTCTCACAAACATTTCAATTTAAACACAAACTGAAAAAGTCAATCTTTTTTTTTCTTCGCGATCAATCTAAAAATACAATAACATAGGAGCATTCCATTAAAAAAATAAACATAATTTTAAGTTGTAGACACTACGACCCTGTATAATACCCAATTTAATTTTTTTTTATCGTGCACGATTTAGGCTACACAGATCGAGGCGTTCGTCGCGCCCCACCCTGTATAAGTATATTTTACTTTGTAAGGCAAACTAATCATTTTAATTTTGAAATTTCATAATAATGTATTTTTTTTTTCTTTTTGCTCATTACGTAAAACGCACAAGGCTTTCGTTGGGGCATTTTACAACTAGCATTGGTTCTAACAACATACATATTTAAAAATCATAATCAAAATTACATTTTCCAAGGAATGGCCTTTTTTCATGTGTAATTATTATTAGATTGGGCCGAGGCTAGTTTTTTCTTACCTATATTTCATAAAAAAAGAGTTATGAGAACTTTTTTTGGTAATTACTAATTTTAGTGTTGATCCTACTCATAAAAAATAAATTTAGTAAGTAGCCGTATGTTATTATTCAGGAACCTTGTTCTTATCTTTATGAAATTTATTTTTCGGGTCCCATATCATTGGTTCACTTTGATAAAGTTCGAGAAACTGGAAAACTCTTTCGTCATTCCAGGTTGTCATTGTTGTTGTATTTATTTTAATTTCAGTTATTACCGTAAATACACTGCACTGTGCAGTGAATAGTCGAGAGTAAATGACAAGATCGAACGAGCCAACGTGTGGGCAGCGTCAAATAGAGCCAAGTTGACGAGAGCCGAATCTCTTTGAATTCGTGCATTTGCCGACAGCGAGGCGAACGTAGACAAACTTTGCTCACTTGGCCGAATGTTTGGGCAATCGAGACGATGTTACCGTCCACACGTTCGTGTTGCCGGAGTTCGGCCAGCGTGTGGAGCCGGCATAACAGAATATTTATTTCCAAACAAACTAGCAACATGTGGTAACGTCTGTCTAGATCTAGAACATCACTGTCATCCTCACCTGTTAATATACAGGATGTAAATGAAATAGTGCGAAAAAAATTTGAGAGTAAAAATTATAAAAAGTAGTTGGCCAAACTTCACAGTTGGCCGATTCTTCAGACTAAAATAAACAAAAAAATTCCCATTAACGTGTGTCCGGAATTTTTTGAGATACAGCGTTTTTGAGATACAGGGTGTCGAAGAAATATTCCATTTTCAGTTTTTTGACGATATCTCGGGAACCGTATGAGATACAATGTTCAGCTCTTATACACACTATGTGCTCACTGATCCCCTTATTCTCGCCGTAAAATAAAGGTTTTAAAAAAATTCAGTGGCGTAGACTTGGGGTATTTTGAGGGTTTCGACCCCCTAATTTCCACCCCACTGGAATAAATGCGATCCTATATAAGTAATGCCTTTGAACCGTCATGTTTTCTACACCAAAAAGGTACTCGGCTCTAAAGTCAACCGTTTTCAAGAAAAATGTCTTTTATGAGAGAAAACAATAATAATTATTGGAATAAGTTTTCACTTACTTTCATTTTTCCAAAATGCCGTTAAAAAATCGTTAAAAAAGTGATGTTTTCTGTCATATAATGCAATTTTTCTCGAAAACGGTTCATTTTAGAGCTGTTAACCAAGAGTACCTTTTTGGTATAGAAAACATGAGCGGTTCAAAGGCGCTGCTTGAAATCGCATTTATTCCAGTGGCGCAGAAATTAGGGGGCCGAGACCCTCAAAATACCCCAAGTCTACGCCACTGAATTTTTTTAAAACCTTTATTTTACGGCGAAAATAAGGGGATCAGTGAGCACATGTGTATACATATAAGAGTTGAACATTGTATCTCATACGGTTCCCGAGATATCGTCAAAAAACTGGAAATTGAATATTTCTTCCACACCCTTTATCTGTATCTCAAAAACTGTGCAGTTCCGGACACACGTTAATGGTAAATTTTTGTTTATTTTAGTTTGAAGAATCAGTATGTGAAGTTTGTCCAATTTTACAGTAAATACCCTGTATATATCATAATTTAACGGTTTTATTTCTGTCAATTCCATTTAAGGTATAGGCAGTTTTCATTAAATCTATCAATGATCTCTCCTTGAGCGAAGTGATAATAAAAATACGACGACGTTCGACGTAATGCATTACCTACAGAGTAGATAATATTTACATTGCAAGATTACGTGCTCCTTTCTTATGCATTTAATTACAATAATAATTATTAGATAATTTATTTACTATTTTCATGAGTACTTCATTGCTTGTCAACAGAACATGTGCTCTTTATATAATAATTACATTATTGTGTATACAAAAAGTAAATACAATATGCGTTATAAGAACGCTATCGCCATCTATCCTCCATTGTGGACGAATTTTATTACTAGTGAGAATGAAGCTCCCTAGGAAGTCGCGGCTATTCAATGGTTGCAACGAATGATGAATAATATGCAGTGCGTGAATAATAGTTGGGTAGATCATTCTCACTGATGGCGCCATGTGTCTCGTATAATTTACCGTCGCTTACGACCCATTCAGAGTAATTTTATTATTAATGGCTCGAACTTTTTAACTAACCGGACATCATTAATAATAATAATTGGTTTTTTATTGCGTTAAATAAATAATTGGGAAACTTCTCAGGACAGGGATACTTGAACAGGTAAAATCGGGTAAGATTCGGTTTCCTCTGCACTTCGACGTCGTGGTCTTGAAGTTGCGCTATTAAATAAGATTTATTTTATTAATTAATGTTAATAAAATATACAAAAATAAAGATGCTCAGGGAAAATTAAAAGCAGTACCTAATGTCCTATGATGATTCCCTTGTTGAAATTAAAGACGCCCCATGAGTAAACGACGAGGTAGGTGGCTTAGATCTCATAATTATTAGCATCGATTCTGGAAGAGTAGATCTTCAAAAAAATAAAGGAATTGTCTCGCTGAGTATTTTAATTAGTAGTATACTGACCTGAATATGTTATCTCGCTGAAGTACTCTATAACGTATAAGATTTTTAAATTTCTTGAGTTTTAATTAATTTTTGAAATTTTGGTTCGTGACAATGAGGTAAAGAATGAGTTTTCGAAACTTTTCTTGAGGCGTTTCGGGGCTGATCGGTCCCTTGTTTACTCATTATTCATTTTTGTAGGGAATCAAGGCTTTTTTATGCTTTTAATAATTTGTATAAAACTTTTAATAGTAACTTAAAAACATTTTAAATAACAATAATAGTTCAATAAAATGTACAGTGCATTTTTTTTAAGTGTTGCCATAGGGAATAATAGCATGTAAAAAATACACCCTATGTTAACAACTTATGTTGTCTTGTACTTTGGAAATCGTTTTTAATTTTCAATAATAGTACACTACTTTACAATACGACCTTTCAGAAAAGCCGGTCGTTGTTTAATTTAATTATACAGGCTGTCCCATCTAGGTAAAAAAAACTGCATGAAACGGTGTAAGAGATACGAAGTCTGTTAAATTACAAAAAAAGTTGCGTTGTTTTGAGACGAGTAAGTATTTGGCAATTTTTTTCTCTCAATATTCCTAGAATATCCTGAAATATCCTGAAAAAACTTGAAACATGCAGATTTATTATTTTAGCCATATCTTCTTTATTATTCAAAAAAAATATATTTTTTGTGGGTTTACATAAACCGTAATGAGCTACTCATTTGACGTTTCAAAAATTTCCAAAGCCAACTAGATCTTGGGATTTTCAAAGTCAACTTTTGTTTTTCATATGGCCGCCATATTGTTTTTCATGCCATTCGCTATAGAAAAAATCAAGGAAACCACCAATCCATCACATTGAAAATAAAATTTGAAAATTTTTATTCTTATAGGTAACGACTTAGTATAGGTACCTTAACTTACAAACTTTTATAACGATTTAAATTTTGAATTTACGATGATTGGTAGTTTAGTTACATATTATTTTATTATTTTCCTTTAATAATTTCAATTCTCTATGGTGACGTTGATGACGGTGTCTATTTGATGACAGCGCCGCGTTCCTATAAAAGCAGCTCATACTCACCTATTTACCTGTCCAAACCTCTTTGTAAATCCGCTTTCCTTCAATTAAAAACGAATTAAAAATGATGTTCTTGCTTAAATTTGCTCACATTTGAAGAAAAAAGAGCATATTCTGTTTGGAGGAAAAGTTACTTTTCATGGCTTGCTCTCTATTATCAGCCTCAATTTGTTCGGCTGATAAACACGAGCGCGCCATGAAAAGTGTCACTTTCCCTCCGTATAAAATAATATACTATTTTCTGGATACTATTGCATCATTATTAGGCAAATAATTACTGTTTAATACGGCTAAATAAAATTTATTATTACGGCTAAATTAATTTTATTGCTACTCATTTGATGAAAATATATTTGACGTGGTATTATAGCCAGGTTGATTTCTAATAACCGATTATTATGAACTAAAGCATCCATCCATCATGTTCTACCCTAGGCGGAACAATGAATAAATCGATGATGCGAACGCCACTTTGTTGTTATGGTTATTAACATTTTTATAGCTTACCTTGAATTTTCATTCTGATGGTGAGTGGTTCGAGAATGCGCAGATCCATTATTGATATTAAGTTAGGTATACTCGTATATCACTAAATACTACCGCACCATATCGATTAAGTATAATTTCGATGAGAACTTAGCTTATCGATACTGATACGCAAATTTGTTCCTTCCTACATTACAAGCACAGTTTCTATTTCGAGAAATTTTTCTTTTCATTTTTTACTAATTACCTTTTGCATGCGTGGGTATCAGGCAGCGATAAAACGTTCGATGAGTCATTTGTTTGTTTCTTTCGAATGTTTGGCATGAGCTCTGAAATTACCAGACCGGGGCCACTTTCTTCTTCTGCCACTGCAGACTGCAGCAGATAGGACGTGAGATATTAAGAGAAAACGTGTCTTACCTGAGGTTTGCGAGAGGGCAAATTTATATGGCTCGTTCCTAGTCAGATACTTATCGATTTGTACTTAATTTTCTTTACTTTGTTTCTTACAGTGGAGGAGTTATTATTCTAGTGATAAATAATAGCCCCGATGTAAATTGATTCAGTTTCAGTTTTCAGCTATGCTATAGCTCAATTCGGGGAAATAAAAATATCCTTTGCCTACGTATCCTAGAATTCCTACCTACCTAGGTATGTACAGAAAAAGCAGATAAATTATTGTATTTCCAAGCAATAAGAAAAAGGCGAAGTAGATTCAAGCTCTTACATACTTCAAATCGAAATTAAGATTTACTTTTAATAACACACCTTTATACAGATATCCAGTACCTAATTATGTGCTTAAAAGTATACAGCCGAGTAGAAAATTTGAAAATAATTAGGATTTTCTCAATAGAAGAAAATCTTTGTTTAGATTCGCTGTCTACATGTTATATGTTATAGATTGCTAAAAACACAGCACAGCTATATCTATCAATAAATCAATATATCAAAAAGACAAAAATTAAAGTACCTACATACTATAAATCAAGGTAACATGAAGAATTACGCGTCGATACATATACAGGGTGGGCCACGGTAGGTATACGAAACGGAAGATTATGGCCGTGTCTCTGGATTTTAGGATCTTTTTATTTTTGGAGTAGATAGAGACCCGGCAGAGGTACGTTTTAAAATTATATGCATAATGTACAGGGTGTCCCAAAAGCATAAAACATATCAAAGTTATGTTTTTTTAAATGGAATGCTCATATGTTATTGCATTTTTAGATTGTCTGAAAAGAGAAAATAAGATTGGCTTTTACAGTTGGTGCTTAAATTCAGAAGTTTTTGAGTTATAAACAAGTGAAAATCGTAATTTTTCAAGTTCATGGCCCTGTACAATGAAAACGGCTGAAGATAGAGAAAAACGGCTTACATGTCCCTATTTTAACTTTTCATGTACTATCCTACGATGCAGATGAAATGTTTATACAGGGTGATAAAAATTTTAAAAATTCTGAGATTTCTCCACGCGTCGCCAAATAAAAAAATCAAAGAAAGCACAAATGTTTCTGTACCATAGGATAGTACATAAAAAGTTAAAACAGGGACATGTAAGCCGTTTTTCTCTATCTTCAGCCGTTTTCATTGTACAGGGCCTTGAACTTGAAAAATGACGATTTTCACTTGTTTATAACTCAAAAACTTCTGAATTTAAACACCAACTGTAAAAACCAATCTTATTTTCTTTTTTCAGACAATCTAAAAATGCAATAACATAGGAGCATTCCATTTAAAAAAACATAACTTTGATATGTTTTGTGCTTTTGGGACACCCTGTACAATATGAATATAATTTTAAAACGTACCTCTGCCGGGTCTCTATCCACTCCAAAAATAAAAAGATCCTAAAATCCAGAGACACGGCCATAATCTTCCGTTTCGTATACCGTGGCCCACCCTGTATACAGGTGATCCCGAAATGACGGACACTGTACACTATACAGGTGTCCGGAAATTATGCGCAAAAAATTAAGGGGGTGATTCTACTTGATGAAATATTGCCAATAGTAACTATAAATTTTTTTCGAAAACTCACAAATAAGAAAGTTAGGTATAGGCCTTCAAAGTTGATTTTTTTAAATCAGTATTTTTTTATAACTTTTTTCTAGTGTACGGATTTTCTTAAAATTTGACACACTTGCCACTGATGTTGCTTTACATCCTTGGTTCAAATTAGACTTGAATCCCTCGAAATCAAGAGGCCTTAACTGCCCTTGACCTTCAAAAAAGGCCTATAACTTTTTTCGTAATATTTTTTTCTGAATTTTGAAGACGTGCAATTGAAGAACATGAAGAAAAATATTCGAAAAAGGTCCTCTTTGTCTATCACGATAAAATGACCTGTTTCCGAGTAAAACAGTTTTAAAAATTTGCTTCCAATAAAATCGATCACCATAAATTATGATCATTCTGCAACAATGCCAAAGCATGCTTTGGAAACAGCTGTAGGGTTGCCTAGTTATGTACAAAACAGAGACATTCGTTTATAAATAGACTTGGAAATGAAAAAATTAAAATAAAATTTAATCATTTTTTTTAATAAAATAATAAAATAATTTTAATAAAAAAATAATTGTCAAAATTAAATCCAAATCAAACGTTTTGTTTCCTAGGCAACCCTGCAGCTGTTTCCAAAGCATGCTTTGGTATTGTTGCAAAATGATCATAATTTATGGTGATCATTTTATCGTGATAGACAAACAGTGGAGTGCTAAAACGTTAATTACAGATCTGCCAGATAATTACTGATTTTAAAATGCCCTGTATTATCAAAATGTTGGTCTGATATTGCTGGAAATAAACTCTACTCTCTTTTAGAAGAGTTAATTACTGATAAAAAATGAAAGACCATTCAAAATAGTCACCATATTTTCAAAATTTGCAATTTAAAATCAATAATTATCTGACAAATCTTTAATTAGCGTTCTAGCACTCCACCCAAAGAGGACCTTTTCCGAATATTTCTTCATGTTCTTCAATTGTGCGTCTTCAAAACTCAGAAAAAAATATTACGAAAAAAGTTATAGGCCTTTTTTGAAGGTCAAGGGCACATACGGCCTCTTGATTTCGAGGGATTTAAGTCTAATTTGGACCAAGGATGCAAAGCCACATCAGTGGCAAGTGTGTCAAATTTTAAGATAATCCGTACACTAGAAAAAAAGTTATAAAAAAATATTGATTTCAAAAAATCAACTTTGAAGGCTTATAACTTCCTTATTTGTGAGTTTAAAAAAAAATGTATAGTTACTTTTGGCAATATTTCATCAGTAGAATCACCCCCTTAATTTGTTGCTCATAATTTCCGGACACTTGTATATCCAAGGTGTTGTAGAGGATGTTCAGAAGAGTGTAATTTTAAAACAAAAATGGTTTCCTAGGCTTCGTTACTGAGGTATTATAGGTGGTCTTTTTCTAAAATTTAAATCAAAATGGCAGTCAACTTTAAACAACCGACATTGGCAAAGCATATGATTTGGCAAAGCTATTACAATAGAATTTGATTTTTATTTATTTTTATTATCTGGAACGGAATTACATCAAGCATTCAAAGTTTACGTATTCCCCGAGTTCAACAAAAATTTTCAATGTAGTTCGTTATTCGAATTCGAGCTCAACAATGCATCTAAAATAGATTTTGAATAATATTATCGAATATGTGTCCCGAACATTGACATAAACGACTGATAAAATGACAATTAAAGTGACATGACAGTTGCTCTTGCTTGCGTTATGTTAGCCTCTCCCTCACCCTCTCTACGCTCCACGCGCGACGCTCACTGACGACGGGCATGCGCGTTGATATTTCTGTAGGCAATCTGAGTCATTTTAGTGTGGTAAATACAGAATATAAGAAGTGGGGTAGTTTTTTTTTTGGGGGGGGGGTAGTGTCATTCTAACTAGGGGCTGTAATTGTTGAAGTTTATTATAATAAATTTCGATGAGCACATTATGTATTTGAGTTTTTTGCACCAGCTGAAGGATAGAGAAAAAAATTTAGTTTGTACTTAGTTTTTTCACGCAGCTTTCATAATGCCAATTATCGCGAAAGCGGCAAACGGCAAGTCGTTATATTAAGTTGGGTATAAATTTAAGTAATAAAGTAAAACGCGTGTTCTTAGCATAGACTTAACGAGTATCTCGTTTATCTTAATTGATTTGTGAAAGGTATATTCCTTATAAAAGCGAGAAATGGTGCGCGAACCGCGAACGCGCCAAAACGCGCGAGTATTCGATTGAGTCTTTTTTTAATACTGGAATTGAGTCTTAAATATAGTAAACTGTCGATGAGGGTCTCAGGTGCACTGGAAACGAGCCACGCGCGGACTAGTACGTTTGGTAAAAAAAAACTTTTAACTTTGGATGCTAATTACGTTCTACCAGTACATTAGGCAGTTTTACTTAATATCGACTCAATTGAAGATTAAATTCTGACGAGTCCAACTACCCAGGAACGATTGCTGTTGGATGATTAGAACGTGAGATATGAGCGGTTGAAAAGAAAACAGAATCTAAGATGGCGCCGGACGGGGCAATTTGGACAATGCGCAAACTCAGGGTTAAGGTCAGACCCTTTCGAATCAGCAACAAAAGAAAAAATGTATCTGAAATTTTGGAAAATTGATAATTTAAAAATTCATGAAAAATCTGATAATTTAGTGAAACAGTCAGATATTTACACACATTATTTTACAATGAATTCCAGCAATATTCATCCTAGTCAATTTCGATTACACAAAGTGGTACTTATTACTAAGAAAAAGCCTCGGAAAAAGCAAAGACTGATGACCTTCCAGAAATATTTTTTGTTTGATAACAACTATGTATGAGACCAAATTGAAACATTAGAATACCTCGCGCTCGTATTCACAAACGAAATTTGCCCAAATAATTGCGTAATCAGTTATCTCCATCTCATTCTAGTGCATCGAAACTGTATACAGGTTGATCCCGAAATGGCGAACGTGGACAGCACCACAGCATGTAAGTTCATTTACTTTTTTCTCCAGTATGGCTCCCTTTAAGAAGATATTACCACTTTTGTGGCAAATAAGGTTACAACACCTCACTCGATACACTTCTTCAGGCAGAAAAATAGTACGTAAGTCTACAATACCCAGATAGATGTTACCATGGAAACATAATATGAAATGGCAAGTCCAACAAAGCTTAAAGTAATCGTTTCGCGGATACATATTCGATAATATTATTCAAAATCTATTTTAGTTGCATTGTTGGATCTCGTATTCAAATAACGATGTCACATTGAAAATTTTTATTGAACCCAGGGAATAGGTAAATTTTGAATGCCTGTAATTCCGTTCCTGATAATTAAAAAAAAAAACACTATCGTAATAGTTATGTCAAATCATGTGCTTTGCCAGTGGAGGTTGTTTAAAGTTGACTGCCATTTTGATTTAAATTTTAGAAAAAGGACGCCCTATATCTCGGTAACGAAGCCGAGGAAACCATTTTTGTTTTAAATTTGCAGTCTTTCTGAACATCCTCTACAACACTCTGTATACCGTGTCCTCCATTTCGGGACCACTGTATAACTCCAACCCCTTTATCTAATATTTAATGTTATGATTTCTTACGTGTTTTTTACGTTGAATTTTATTTAAAAAAATCCAGTAATATGATTGTAGAATTTGTAGATTGTAAAAAGTATGGCATTTTAAAATTTCAGCTATGCCTTTTTACAGAGATATCTATAATGAATATTCATCGAGATTATATTGTATATCCCCTGAAAACTCAAATTCCACGATCACAATAACACTTGCCCTTACACTAAACGATCCAGTAGAAATTACTGAAAGTTCCAAATTCTTGTTTGTTATTTTAATATCTAACAAATAGTACTGAGAATACAAAATTTTAAGGAACCCTGGGTCCTAGTATGAAGTTTATGAATGCAGTAAAAAATTTATACCGTTCCTTCGCCTGATACGTTGATAATGTACTGTTAATGGAACTGACCTATATAATAAGCGTTGATTACCTTTTTCGATCCAATAGTAATTATAAATATCAGCTTGTTAACACCACCATTATTAGAGTTTATCTCTTCGTAACAAGAATTCCATATCAAACTTTTTATTTAAACTAGACAAAGGTTTGACTTGCCCTAACTCACTCTCCTCGTATGTAATTAATGTTTTTTGATATTTTTTTCATACCTACACAAAACTTCCTGGTTTTTAAATCAGCACCGTTTTATTGTTGTGAAGCTTTTTGACGTCTCAATCGATTGTGCGATGTTGAATGTTTGATTAATTTTGGCTGTAATGAATGGCACTGGCACTGTATTGCCCAGGTGTGTGACATGTAATTAAGCGTTTGTTGCACAATCGTTTTCATTAACTGCGCGACCTCGACCTGTCCCGCTTTTATTCAATGCTTAATTTGAACAAATTGATGGAAAATGCCATTAATCTTGCAAGACGTCTACTTTACAGTTAACTTTTATTATCATGGCTCTATTGAGAACAAACGAGATCATTTATAATTTAAATTGCAGTTTTCAAGCTCATGGGCTAAAGAATAATAATTATTGCTTTCTTGTAGCTATAGGTATAGGTGCACTCCAACTTTGAGAAGAATACCTAAATATTATTATTCCCAAATCGTCTTGACATACATATTGTACTCGGGCTAACTGTTGCGACCGTTAAAAATATTACTACTAGCTAGATTTTGGTTTAGCAAAAAACTCGTAATGATTTTTCTAAATTGAAATTCTCTATTCATGAGGGTTACGTGAGATCCCAAAATAAAACGATACCATTTTCAGACTTTTGACATTTAATAAACAGAACTTAAATCGCAACATACAAATTAGTACATTATAAAAATTGAACTAACTAAACGAAGAACTCAACATGCTTTCAGAAGCAGAAGCCTATCTACAGTCTTCTTTCTTCGAGGCCGGCATTTAATATCCAGCAGTTATAGTAATTTAGTACTTCATGGATAATCAATTTACCATTCGGCATCCGTTCTTTTAATAATTCAACATTGTTTTCAATTCAACAACTCAACAATTCAACAATTTGAGTAAAGAAACTAACTTGGAACACTAACGACATCTGCTGAGTACGGTGTGGTGCTGAGTTTATTACTAATTTCAATTTGGCATTGGTCGTATTCTAAGGAGGATGAACAGTAAGGTAATAAAAAGTTAGTTCTGCCCATCGAATTAGTATTATCACTGGTTTTGCCATCCGCGAGGGGTCGTTGTAGGGTACTGACACTGACGCTTACTAGCGTTAGTGTCGGTAATACAGGTATCCTGAGTCGTGAAAACAGGCAAATTTCACAAAGAACAAGTTTTATCAGAAACTCAGAACATTCCGACTTTCTGAATGAGGATAAAATAACATTTTAATGTGATTTTTCGGTTCGAGTTTGAGTTTTTTAACGATCTATTATTTGACAATAGTTTAATTATTGTGTTTTTAATTACAATTTTTTTTCAAGATCCTGCTTTTCTACTCTCTCCTGGGTTCTTGTTTCCTAGGCAACATTTCTTATCCTAAATTATTAAAGTCTTAAATATTAATAATAATATTAAAGCTAAAGTCTTATCCTTTTTGTGTGCTATTTTTCCCTACTACCTATACACCGTTCACTTATTATAAAAGAATTGGGTTATGGTGTAGGGTGATAGAAATCACTGGGTATAATCGCTGTCAATCATTGGCCGGAGTTTGGTTATGTCTCTTTTTTATGAGGTTGAAGTTTTATGGCAAGGAACAGGACATAGTTGCCAGATGGATTTTTGATATTTTTGGTATTCTTATTATATTTATATTTGCATCTTTGGGGGCTTTTTATTTTGAATCATTTAGTCACATATTGCAATCTTTAACTAGAACGCAATGTCGCTGGATCTAAGATCTTAAAATCTTAAGCTTTTCATAAGAGTTTGAGAAAAAGGTTATCATGTAATTTTGCCAAGTTAGGAAAATACACAAAATAAATGTACTTTTTGAATATAAAATAAAAAACTTGAATCAATTATATTAATTTACTTTTAATAAATACATAGCAGGTAATTAAAATATATCGGTACGTTTATTAAAATATTAAAACATAGGTACGTAAATGAAAAATATTTTTCGTCAATTCGTCGGTTATTCGGTATCGTAGTAGTGTGTCGGAAACCAGCCAAAGATTCTGGACTTCTGGCTTCTGGCCCAAAATTATCCCCCATTATCAATAACCGCTACTGCATCCTGCTTAGAATCAGAATCATCTTCAGCGCTCTGATTTTAATAAGATTTTCACCATGTCCATTTGTTTCGTCCAGTCCTCCGAAATAAGTTTTTCACAATGATTATATTAATTTTGTCACATGTCAGGTGTACTTACATTTTGAAAGCTCTTCAAGACATACATGCTTTACTTTATCCTTAGAGGGAAGCTGCTAATTTACGTGCTTGTATAGTGAAGTTTACAATACCCCCATGTCATTTCGATTGGGTTGTATTGGAAATAGATTATTGCAAATCTTCCGGAAACACAAAAATTTCATAATCAGTGCCTGTTTTATGTGGGCTGCCCAAGGGTGTAATATCAAATTTGTCTTGTCTAATAATACTTGCTAATGCCACGGTCTGACTACTATAAGAGACAGTAATTACCAGCAATTTAGCAGATACAGATACACATACTCAATACTTACATTCCAAATATATTTCACCTTCTGAATGACTTAAATGTTTGCTCAAGTTTGGACTTTCTGGATCTTAATCATTGAAATGCTTTCTTAATGCGGATTTATTCATCTTAGAGATATTATTTTCGTCATTTTGCTCTTTTGAAATTTAAAATGTCAAAAATTTAATAATTTTATTTGTCAGTTTGAGAAAAATTGATCAGAGTAAAAAATCATCCTAGATAGATATCCTAGTACTAAAACTTCAATTTGACAACATGGCTGTTAATCAGCTGAGACACTTTGAGTGATTTGACAAATGTCAGTGTATACTTAACCTTTAATATCTCGATCAGCTGATATTGTCAATCGAGCTCTAGGGAGTTTTCATTTTTGCAAACCTAAAAACAAAAGTTCATGGCCACCTAGTTCTTTTTTAATATGTGAACGGTGTATACTCACACCAAGTTCCAACTCATCACCAAGTTACAAGAACTTCCAAAAGAATAAAATTGCAGTTCTTCATTGAGGACCCTGGTGGCTTCAGCATAACAAAAAAGAATAATGTGCTGGCCAAATAGCTGGTAAAAGCTAAAGGCCATAAACCCTAAAGAAGAAGAAGTTTATTGTGAAACAGGTGCACAAAGTAGCATATTTCTCACGAGTGAGAAATTACTTTTGCGCACGTGTGTCACACTATACTTTTCCTACGAGCATAACAAGACAATTTTTTATTCAATGAAACTTTAATGCTTTAAATACTGTTTAAAAAGTGACTGTTTTTCCCATCACTATTGTAGTCACACTGAGTTCTCAGTTACCGCCCATCACTATTGCTTACATCAAACCAGTGCGAAAACGATTTTTGGCTATACCTTATGTCACTTTGTCTCACAGTTTTGTATACGTGAGAAATCTGCTAGTTTAAGCACAAAAAAACGATGCGCAAAGTAGTGTTTTGTATAGTGGTCGTAGGAAATTTTCTCTTCGACCATTTCTCTTCGACCATTCTTTATACTTCCAATTTCAGTTAACTATAATGACGTACATTCCCCATGAGATGATGGAATGTTCATTCCCTCACCGCTTGCGATGAGGGAATGTTCTATTTAAGCCAATCACTGCTCGGCATTTTGACGACTGATTTTCCGAATTCAACTCTGTGACGTCAACCAGTTATGATAACGCCACGGCTACCTATCGTCCGACTAACTATTGAAACGCTCTTATGGCTTACATTATTGTGCCTGTATATGTGAATTATTGTGAATAAAGCTGAAAAATCAATAATTTAGATGCGCGCAGTATATGCCCTTCAATCAACGCCAGCTGCCAGCGCACCTGACCTGAACTGACAGACAGGTCATAATAACCAGGTTAGATAATATCTTTTCATGAAAATATTAAAAAAAAATATAAAATGACTGGGGGTGGTGTGATAAGAAATGACCTCGGAGCTGCTCTCCATTCCAGAATATCCTTTAGGTATTGATAATTGAAATGACTGGGAATTTAGTAAAAGATGACAACGCAAATATCAAGAAAATACGTATAATGAAAAGTTTTATTTATTTTTTTTAACTAATTTTAATAAAATTTTTCAAAAGGTCGAAGAGAAAATAGCGTTTTCATCTCGCGAAGAATAGCTATTATCCATTCAAACGTTCCAAGACTCCCTGGCGGCTCGTGTTGAAATTTTCATTCTCATGGATAATAGCTATCATTCTTGGCTCGTTGAAAAATATACTATGTATTACCATTTAACCGTAAGTTTGTTTATTTCTCTAAAATTTCAAATTTTCGCGGTTTTCAAAACTCTGCTGGAATTTTTTTCGAATTTATTGAAGGTAGTGTAAAAATATCATTTTTTTAGGTAAAGTGGTCGAGTGGCGTACATGGGAAAAGGGGCAAAATTGTTAAATTTTGATAATTTTTTTGTTTTATTGAATTTAAATTTCATTTTCGTATCCAAACGGTATTAAATGAATTTTTCACAGAAAACCGCTACGCTAATATGACCTGACTAGCAAATTTCAAAAAGCCAATTTTAAAAGCGGTGAAAATATTCATAATTGAATCGCATAAAAATACCTTTTTGCCTATAGCGCTTAGCAATTTTCAATTAATATTATTATATTATGTACAGGGTGAGGCGCGAGAACCTTAGGGCATTTTTATATGGAGAAGTGTTGGGAGTAGAAGTCTAAAAATTTGTAAATGTATAACTTCGATTTTGATGAGCTGAACTAAAATATTTACAACCCCACACCACTTCCGGTTATACCGGAAGTTGCCATATTTTTATTTTTTTAAATGGTACACCCTGTATATTATTACATTTTCAGATTGCCTGAAAAACAGTAATAAAAATTATGTTTACAGTTCAAATTTGTAACGACCAATTATTGAGTTATAAACAAATGAAAATTGCAATTTTCCATTTTCAAAGCAGCTTAGCTTGAAAACGGGTCAAGATATCAGAAAACGGCTTACATGTCCCTATCCTAACTTTTTGTATACTACGCTGGAGTACCTACAAAAAAAAAATTTTAATTAATTTTTTTTTGAAAATTGCTGATTTTTCATCACTTTCTATAAAAATTTCATCAGCACCATAGGATACTACGTGAAAAGTTAAGATAGGGACATGTAAGCCGTTTTCATCTATTTTGACCCGTTTTCGACCTAAGCTGCTTTGAAAATGAAAAATTGCGATTTTCATTTGTTTATAACCCATAAACCACTCGTTCGAATTTTGAACTATAAACACGATTATTATTAAATTTTTTCAGGCAATCTGAAAATGTAATAATATATAGGATGTCCCATTTAAAATAAGAAAGTTGATGGCAACTTCCGGTATAACCGGAAATGGTGAGGGGTTGTAAATATTTTAGTTCAGCTCGTCAAAATCGGAATTTTACAGGTACACATTTTTAGACTTCTACTCCCAGGACTTCTCCATATAAAAATGCCCTAAGGTTCTCGCGCCTCACCCTGTATATTATTGTATTATATCATAATATAAGCCCAGCTTATTCGAAGCGGTCTCTGTAGGCCAATCGATGGACTTTTTCAAAAAACTTTTTGAATATTCAAGTACAGAATCACAATGGCCATAATTTAAAATTATTTTGGAGTATACAGAGTGTCCCATATGACAGTGGCATATCATAGTTATGTTTTTTTAAATGGAATGCTCCTATGTTATTGCATTTTTAGATTTTCTGAGAAGAGAAAATAACAGAGACCGCTTCGAATAAGCTGGGACAGCCTGTATATAATAATATATTATGATCTAGTTAGTTCTGTTAAAAATTCATTTAAATCTAGTTTGTTTTATGATCACTTAGGTTACCATACAAAAGCTATGTTACTATGTATATCAATAATTTTATTTACATACGTCTGAAGATACTACAAAGTAGTGAAACACGTGTAACGTTAATATCCAGCAACATACATCAGTAGAATCTTTTAAAACAATAGTGTTTTATTTATCATCAATCAGAATGCAAATATTCTATAAAGTAAGGGTTGAAAACATAAATTTTAAGAAAAAGACGATAAGAAAAAACGAATGAATTCCTTCCGTATTTTAGAGACAGCCCTTATGATATTAGACTGTTAGATCAAAGATCTATGACGTCGTCTTCCCATGTAATAAAATAGATGGACACGCTTGTTGGAACATTTGAAAAGATAATAATATAAT
Organism: Malachius bipustulatus; assembly: GCA_910589415.1. Lineage (NCBI taxonomy): Eukaryota > Metazoa > Arthropoda > Insecta > Coleoptera > Melyridae > Malachius > Malachius bipustulatus. Next base: position 42,160,245 of record OU342635.1, on the reverse strand, counting down.
GCTAGAAAGAAGTATAGGTATTCAATAATATAATATAATATCACCTTGAATGCAAATACACAAAAATGGGTGACAGTTCATGCTATAAATAAGACAAAAATATGTAATAACCATCAACAGTGGCACCGTTTGTCTTTATGATTGTTTATTCATCATCCTAGGAATATTCTGGTTTACCTGGCACAGGTCTAAATTCTGATGACATCGCGCCAAGATAGAGCACGAGATGGCGGTTTCCTCATTATTGTAACAAACAACCCACTATCAAACACCCCGGCTTGTTGGCGCGTCTGTTCCGCACGGCTTATTTCCGAAAATAATTCCGAAAATGTCTCCTTCCATGCATGCTTGGAAATTCTTTTGGACGGAGCACCGAAATCTATTGGCTTCATGTCAGATTCTGCGGTACGAAAATAATAAGTTTTGGGAATTGGGATTATTTATTAGTTTTTTCGCTTCAATTACCTGCTTCAGGGAAGAAATTTTGTAGGTATTTTAGAGAATTAGCATTATGGAGTTTTTATGAATCTTTATTTAAAATTTACCTGTCACGTATGTAATATGGAATCTGTATTGTCTTAATTCTTCAAAGCGTAGGTACCTATCATTACATCTGCGACTACTGTTTGCTTATATAAAATATGATGCGCAATATTAGTTTCTTGTGAACTTCATAATATTGTAGCAAACGCCCATTTTATCAATTATTTTTTGTCTCAATTCCTTCACTTTGTAATTTTCATTCTGTTTAAACACAGATTGAACACGGGTCAAAATATCGGAAAACGGCTTATACCTGTATAAGCCTATGTTCCTAAATATCAGGTACATGCAAAAGGAGGTGCAAAACTTTGGCTTATTTTATGCCTAAAAGTTCATATAAACATAGACCCGCAACCGCTTCGTTACCGATCTACAAGGTGTCGAAATAATAAAAAAAATATTTCTTTATAGCTCCCATAATTTTTGAGATTTTTAGCTCAAATTTGGAGTACAGGCTACGCTGGAGGGCTCACATCATTGGGCATGACAAATGGTTGTGAGAATCTACAGAGATATTTTTTCCCTGTATTTCTTCCATTTCGCCCCCATTTCTCCCCCTGACGTTTTTTGCGATGCGCCGCTGGTAGATTTTAAAATACAATGTGAATTTTCTGACTTATTTAAAAACTTTTCGGTCTCCTATAGTTTTTTTTTGAATTTGTAACCGTCATTGAGAAAGAAAAAAATAAACAATTTCCTCTGAATTGTTCAGAGTTCAGATGAAATTCAAATGTTCAAAACGATAAAACCGGCTCTGGCTTTTATTTTTGGATAATTTCTTATTTCCATTAATTTCGACAGTTTAGTCGACACTGACTGTTAAAAATCAAAGTTGGGATGATCCTGTGTGACTGACTTAAGTTTGACTAACCTTGCGGAAGTCACGGACCTATTAAAGTAAAAAAAAAAGAATACATCTTCTAATTTCAACACCCTGTAGATTGGTAACGAAGCGGTTGCGGGCCTTTGTTTATATGAACTGTTATGCATAAAATAAGCCAAATAATTACCTCCTTTCGTATGTACCTGGTATTTACTTAGAAACACCCTCTATGTCCCTATCTTAACTTTTCACGTAGTGCCTTGTGGGGATGAAATTACAGACTTCCCAGCTCATTCGAAGCGGTCTCTGTGTGCCAAACGATGGATTACAAAAAAATGCAAATTCAAGTACCTACAGAATCACAATGGCAATTTTTAAAAATTATACAGAGTGTCCCATATAAGAGTGGCATATCAAAGTTATGTTTTTTTTTTTAATGAAATGCTTCTATGTAGGTATTGCATTTTTCGTTTGTCTGAGAAGAGAAAATAATATTGGCTTTTACAGTTGGTGTTTAAATTCAGAAGTTTGTGAGTTATAAACAAGTGAAAATCGCCATTTTTGAAGTTCAAGTACAACGAAAAGGCTCAAGATAGAGAAAAACGTATTACATGTCATTATTTTAACTTTTTATGTACTATCCTATGGTATAGAAACATTTATTTGTACTTTCTTTGTTTTTGGTTTTTTCTTTGCGAAATGTGGAGGAATCTCAGATTTTTTCAGATTTTTATCACCCTGAATAAACGTTTCATCTACATCATAGGATAGTACATTAAAAGTTAAAATACGGGCATGCGTAAGCCGTTTTACGATATCTTGGTCCATTTTCAATCTAAGCTGCTTTGAAAATGCAAAATTGCGATCTTCATTTGTTTATATCTCGAAAATCACTCATTAAAACACGTTGAGCGCCAAGTGAAATTTTGATATTCTCCACAGGGCCGTTACCAAATCCGTATTGTACCTTCAAAATTATGCCTACGGCTACCATCATTTTTTGGAGATGAAGTTCCGTGGCTGCAAATTTTCAAAAAAATGTAAAACAGACACCGGTGTCTACAACATCCCTGTGTAGGAGACGTTCGAGGGCCAGCTCACATATACGGATACTTGCGGCTAGGCCAGAACAGGCATTGTACCATTGGAAATACAGATCGCATATTATGTCTGTTCGGCTCAATAATAATTGTACAAATAGTACTGAAGCAGACACTGTTTGTCTGCTTTAGCGCTCAATGTATGGATTTTTTATTGCAATTTTTTTTTTTGCAAACGTGTTTCGGATTACAGCTATTAACATCATCAGTTTGATTCCCCCTTAATACGGATCTGTGCTATTATTAAACTTCTTGGTGTGGTATTACTCATCGTCATCACAATCCTATAAGTCCAAAAAGTTTAATAAGAGCACAGATTCGTATTAAGGTGGAATTAAACTGATGATGCCAATATAGCTATAATAGTCCGAAACACGTTTGAGGTATTATGTGTTGCATATCAATAAATTCAGAATTAGAATATCTTTCAACTTTTACAATAAAAAATCCTGAACCATTAAAAAATCGAAGTTTTTTCACTCAGTTTCCGACAAATAAATCCGCTTTTGTAGCTTTGTTTTCTTTCTGTTCGGCACACTTCTTTGGTGGTGATAGTGATAATATGTCAGACTGATGAGCTGGAAATAATCAGAAACATCGATGTCTCTGTCTTTATCATTAGGGTTGTGTCGTTCAAAAAACGTTATTGTTTTTCAATAATCGAATTGCTGTAAATTGATATGATTTTATTATTGTATCAATTTGGTGCTTAGCATCTCATTTTGTTTGATCATAGCTGACTTTGATTATTATTATTTTTTTGTTTCAGGTATGCATCTTTCCTACTGTTGATGTCATTGTTTCACCGTTCATCATCAAGATCCAAACATCATTTCGGACGTACGCATATTGTTAAAGTACCTACTACTTGTTTCTCTTTTCCAAGTAAGAATACGAAAAGAAGGACGCTTTGTAATATTAAATATAAGAAGTCGTTTTACGTCTCAATATCTGTCTCCCGAATTACTTCTCCATCCAAGATATTTTAAATTATATTTTCAATAATTTTTTTGTACCTAGATTAATATAGAAATATGTGAATTGGGAATAGTTATTTATTATACAAGAGAAAAAAGTGATAGATTTTAGCTCGAGATGTGATTTCGTCCCTGAACGCGTTAGCGGAGGGGACAAACACATCGAGCTAACATCGCACTTTTTTCTTGTGTGTAATATACAATTTTTTTCTGCGAGAAGAAATATCAGTGTTAGAATGTCGAAAAACGTAGTTAGATAACTGAAAATTATGTCGGAAAAATGATTCGTGTTAAACTTGGATTTTCAAACTGTCTTTTATCGTAATTGACGTTGCCTGGGTAACGAAACGATTTAATTATTACATAAACGTCATATTAATGTAATTAAAATTGAAGAGAGTTTTGCAAAGATTGCAAGTTAGTTTTCGATGAGTGAATTTAATAATATGGATAGTGATTGTTATGAAAATTCCCTTAATAATTGCCATTTGGATAATAAGGTAACTTTCCTTTACGTATATTTGATATAAATTTAATGATATCTGAGTGTTAATAGTAGCTATACCTAAGCCGCCATTTCGGGGAAATAAGTACTCATTTATTTCCCTGCTAATTCATTTTTTCCCCGATAAGATGCAGCTCATATAATGAGGCATTTTTCTACCTGTCAACGGGGAAAAAAGGTCAAACTTTTAGCCCGTCGCAGAAAAAACAATATTTTATTATCAAATCGCTCTGCAACTTTCGAAAAACTAGTCTTGACAGCCTATTATACTACGCGGTTCTCCAAACTTTATTTTATATGTAGAAGTTCATCGTATGTCTTCCAAGATGTCTTCTAAGATGGGCTGGAAAGTCGAGGATTGCGAAAGAGGTATGTGGTTAATAAACTTAATCGTTTGTTTATCGTAAGTGAAAATTTCTTATACTTTAGAAACCTTCTGTCTTGGATTCCTTCTTAGTAGGTAGTAGGTATATGAATCCTTTAGTGTGAGTTACAGGTCATGATAAAGTTTACCAGTGGTGGTAACTATCTTTAGGCTGTTCTTAAATGATATTGAGGGGGGAGGGGCAAACTCTCCTTACAAAAAATTCAAAATGACGGCTGCTTAAAACTCCTTTTTGTCGAAAAATTATTATTTATATTAAAACTCAAAAATACTAATGCCCGTATTCACAAACGATAATTTCCTAAATAATTACGTAATTAATTAAATGAGAGAGATGGAGATATGCAGTTTTTTTGCAATAGAATGAGATGAGGATAATTGATTACGTAATTATTTAGGAAATTATCGTTTGTGAATACGGGCATAAGCGTTGCACAAAAACATTGTACAGGGTGAGTCGCCTGAGATGGAAAGCTCGATTACACCTACACCATTAAATATATCGAAATTAACCAAAAAGTGATGTAAATGGGAGGGTCAAGTACAGTTTGTAAAATTATTTTCAGATATACAGGATGGCCCAATATCGCTGTACGCCATACAAATTTTTATTTTAAATAGGACACCCTCTACAGGGTGTCCCAGCTCATTCGAAGCGGTCTCTGTAGGCCAAACGATGGATTAAAAAAAAAAGTGAATTCAAGTATAGGATCACAATGGCCTTAATTTAAAATTATTTTGGAGTATACAGAGTCTCCCATACGACAGTGGCATATCAAAGGTTTTTTAAATGGAATGCTGAATGCTTCTATGTTATTGCATTTTTAGATTGTCTGAGAAGAGAAAATAAGATTGACTTTTACAGTTGGTGTTTAAATTGAGAAGTTTATGAGTTATAAACAAGTGAAAATCGTCATTTTTGAAGTTCAAGGCCCTGTACAACGAAAACGGCCCAGCAAGATAGAGAAAGACGGCTTACATGTCCCTATTTTACTTTTTCATGTACTATCCTATGATGTAGATAAAATGTTTATTCAGGGTGATAAAAAAATTTGAAAAAAATCTGAGATTTCTCCACGCGTAGCCAAAAAAACAAAACAAAGGAAGTACAAATGTTTCTATACCATAGGATAGTACATAAAAAGTTAAAATAGGGACATGTAAGTCGTTTTTCTCTATCTTGAGAGGTATAATGTTAATAAAGTTAAAATCTTTCTGTTGTAAATTTATGCCAATTGTATTTGTATTGTATTTGTATTTTTGAGGGTGATCAAGTTACGGCCACCTAAAAAATCTATTGTATCCCCTCTACTGTGCTTCGCCTGGTGTGGAATCCCTTTAGTGAAGCACCCTCTCCAAGTCCGTTTCCTTGAGAAACTTCTGGATTTTGACAGGATCGAGGTCGGGTAAATTTCCTGCTTCTAGCTGGTGGTGGCCCAGAACATTACTTCTTTTGAGTTCTATCGCATCGTATCGCAGTTGAGCAGCAGGTGACTTGGTGTCTCGTCTCCTTTCCCGCAGAATCTGCAGACGCCGTTTTCTTCTATGTCTAACTTCCTCAGGTGTTCCTTGAGCTTGCAATGTCCCGTTAGGAATCAAGTCAGTATTCTGAGATGTTCCTTGCTGAGGTTGAAGAGTAAATTTATGCCAAATATTTATAAATATTAAATTTACAACAGAAAAATTTGAACTTTATTAACATTTATATATTATTATAACATTATGAAGATTTTTAAGATTTCAATTTCAAAGATGCTAATTTTATTTTGATCTCTTGTTGTAAGTATTTATCTTAAGATTGTTGTATAAAAAATATTGATTTCTTATAATAATTATTACAGTTCTCCTGATGAAGATCTGAAATTGATCGAAAAGTTTAACAAAAAAGGATCACACCTTTTATTTGTGTCACCGTTTGCCTTTAACTAATTTTCAAATAATTAAACTAACGGTGGTTCATATTTTTATGTGTATTTTATGTCTTTATATTTTAAATATTTTTGACCCCCACATTTGAATGCTTGAATGGGTAATTGGTAGATGCTGAACCAAATTCGGCTCAAGGATCAAAATGTGATGATGAGCTCGCAGCTTGCAGGAACCAAGGCAGGAACAAAATGCCCAGATCAGGCTCGGAGGAATAAAATGTTAAAATGATGGCTCAAAGGAGCAAAGATGTTTGTGACTTAGAACCAAATGTAGCTCTACCCAAAGATGAGAGGTTGAGGTGTCCTATTAAAGACCAATAACTTTTGAGCTCGCTTTTGAGTAAAGGATAATTATTTAGTTAATCACATAAAGGCAGAAATTGAGAGTGGATGACCTATTTCAGTCCAATGCCTGATTAGTACCTAGACCATTCACCATTGGTTGATTGAAACTAATAATAATTATTAGAGAAATCTTAGATAAATCATTTGTTAAGACTGAAAGGCTGCTTCTGCTGTAGTTACATTTTGGATCTATTGGACCATTTTCGAGAAAACCAGGAAAAGTTTTCATTGTCATCATTATCATAATCGTAATTGCATTGAATTTAAGAATAAAAATCAAAATTATAACAAACAAAAACGTCAACAATTAAAAAAATATACTATTTTAAAGTCACAATGATTACAAAAATGACACTACAAATTGAAAACTTTTTCCCGATTTTCTGGAAAAAGGCTCAACAGACTGAAAATGTAATTGCAGCAACAGAAACAGCTTCTCAATCTTAACAAATTAATCATTTCATATTTCTCTCTCAAATAAATAGGGGGGACAATATTTAAAAATATATCCGTGGCTGTCATGAGAGAAAAAATTAATCTTCAATCTTCTTCAGAGACGAATGTCTCGATTCGGTGCGCGATTTCGCTAGGCAACCCATTTGCGATTTATCAATCTATAATTTATTATATTTATGCCCGTATTCACAAACGATAATTTCCTAAATAATTACGTAATTATTTAAATGAGTGAGATGGAGATATGCAGTTTTTTTGCAATAGAATGAGATGGGGATAATTGATTACGTAATTATTTAGGAAATTATCGTTTGTGAATACGGGCGTTAATCTATTTTTTTAATCTATGTCATAATGAAATAACAGATGAGGGTATAGGTATATTTAATATCCTTAGACATTCGGCAACGACGAGCTCTGTATATTTTGTTTTTAAGGTAACCTCAAGATCCCAAGAAAAGTCACAACAAGGTCACGGTGCTAAATGAAACGGATCGGCGTGAATCTGGCGGCCGGGAGCTAGCAGCCGATTAGACGGAAACGCACGAAGGTTCAGTAGCGTACCCTTTTGAAACGAATTCAGTTTGGAGAGAAGAAATATTACTAAAATGTCTCGTCTGTTTATGCGCATGCGCACAAAATGTATACTCTTGCGGGAAGAGCAACAAATAACGGGTTTGCTAAAAAACATCCTGTAGGTTGCGTTTAGCCACCCTGTTACTGACATCGGAAAATACTTTATATTCAGCTTTATAATCGTGCCGAAGGAAAAATTCTTGCACCCCTCGCATGAGGGTGAAAAACCACCCCAAAGTTAAAAAATGACTGCTACTAAAAAACACGCTGTGGGTTGTCTTTAGCCACCCTGGGACTGGCATCGAAAAATACTTTATATAGTGTTTTATAATCGTGCCGAAGGAAAAATTCTTGAACCCCTCTTATCAGGGTGAGAAACCACCCCAAAGGTTGAAAAAATGGCTGTTACTATAAAACACCCTGTAGGTTGCCTTTAGCCACCCTAGGACTTTGGTATCATCAGCATGCTCAGAAAACAATTCTCTTTCGATAGACACCATTACCGTTCTTGTAAATAAAAGTGGTGAGAAATAAACTGCAAATATGTGATTTCTCATGCTATTCGCCTACTAGGTAAGTCCCTCTTTGAAAATTGTCACACGATATGTAGGAACTTTATCGTGACTTGTAACGGCAGATTTTTTTAAAGGGAGAGACCTACTACTATTGAATTATACCTCATGGTCGAAATAACGTGCAGTAACTGGCATTACTAAAAAAGGAATTTCAGAGAAATGGCAAGCAGAAACTTACGTTTGAAGGAACATTTTCACTGCCGGAGCTGACGGCCATGATGTATAGACTGATTAGAGGAAAATTAAAATTTAAAGGCCTACTAATCTAGGGAAGCTATATCGACGTCCCGTGCGAACCATGAGCGTCTTGATGACTCGTGAGTTCCTCTTCTATCTGCGCCGGTCACTGCGATCTGTTCCCTTCGTGGGCGCTCTGTAATCTTTACGACACCGCCACCTCACTAACTAAATGTCGCATGAAATGTCAACCGGGCTCAATATAACCGCCTACAGGAAATGATCCTGGGACGGCGTGGTTCTAGTGAGAAATGTCAAGTCAATCTCTTAATTGGAAATCGCCTGGAATTGTTGTCTCCGCTATTACGGGGTGGAGTATCGAATGATAACTGTAAATAAATGATACCTGCTGTTTTGTCTGCTGGATGTATTGAGAATATGTAGAATAATTGAAGGAAATGTGTAGTGAGTATATAAACAATAATGGTACGTTGGCCTACCTAAAAATTGTTAAAACGATTCTACTAATACAATAGAAATCATTGACGACACTCGTATGTTTCCATCTCATCTTATAAACCAGCTGAAAGTGGTTAACTGAAAAAGGTTGTTAACTAAAGAGTTGAGAATCATTTGTTAAGAATATTGTACCGACTTTCTCTTTATTCTTATTCATCTTATCATAATTAAATTCATTTGCATTATTTTATGGAGACTATAATACCTATCTGTTATTGCGGTGCCAGCTCTGTTCTTATCGAAGGCCGGGTCTTCAATCCGCTTAACTGACTGCTGACTGTCCTTAGTCGCAGCTGTCTCAACTTAGGGAAAAGAACCTTAATATTTAACTCAGCAAAGCAAGGAGGAACCACGACGCTCATAGGGCCAGAGCGAGGGCCAGAGCCTTCTGGCGAACTAGGAGAAAATATTTTCAAAGACAAAATAAAGAAAGAAGAGGAAACTGAAGAGAAAACCTTTGAACAGACCTCCCAGGATTAAGACAGGCCAAATTAATGCTTGCGGGAAGTGCAACCAAAATAAAATTGAAGCCTGCATCAAACTCAACAGAAACGGTTTGAGAAAAGATAAGTTTTCTTACGAGGGGCATTGCAAATCCAGGGCACACCTTGGTAAGATTGTTCTACATACAAAATCTCTGGGTCTTTACCAACCAGCGGAAAAAGACTTATCATCTTTAGAACCATCGAAAATCCTAAATATATAGGTACTCCACTCCGAGAACTAGATTATTGTATAATTCTAGAGAGAATTTAAATAACAAACCATATGCAATTTTTGTACCAGAAAGGTCTACATTAAAAAAAAAAAATGTAAAAACTAAAATGTATCCAGTGGCGTAAAAATTGGGGGTAGTTCAGTAGTTGAACCCTTATCTACCGTACGCCCCTGGTTCAAGTCAGACAGGTAATTATTATTGCGGTAATATTAAACTAATAATTAATTCAAAAACGACCCAAAAAATTAATGAGAAAAATATTTAGCCGTTTTTGAGAGTTGTACAAAATAATGTTACTTTTTCGGAACATATTATTTAATACCCTGTAGCTTCGTTGATACCCAATTCAGAGAATGGGTTCATTAAGATTTTTTTGTCTTTAAATTAAGTAGATATTCTACGGTCGAAGTTTGTCCCAAAACTAGTAGCAAAAAGTAAATGGAATCTAGTTGCTTGAATATTATTGTTTGCTCACCAAAACTGTCTTTTACTTCTTCCAACGTTGTTGGTCGTGTTCTCAACACCCGATTTTTTATGTAACCCCACAGCCATGCAGTAATCCTTTGGGTTAAGGTTAAGATCAGGTGATATAACCGTCCAGACTGAGCATGAATTTCCCTTTGAAAGTATAATACAGAGCGGCTCAGGCTGAAGCATATTCGACGAACTTCGGAGTCAGTTTGCTTTTAGCAGGACTTTATCAATTGATAGAAGACCGTTTTTGAGGAGTAAAATTTCTCACAAGCATGTCAGCAATTGCTGTATACAACAATTGAGGGGCTTGGAAGTAAAACGGTTTAAGTGCTTTTAAAAAAAAAGAAAGATCTGAGTGCGGTATGCTACACCTAAACAGTATATCTACTTGGAAGTAAATAGATTCAAGTAAATTTCACGATTCCAAAGTACAAAAAAAGTACACTTGAACCTTTTCACTGCAACTTTTCCCTTAAGCACAAAGTGGCTTAAGTACATTTTTGAAAAAATGAGGCTTGATATAAAATTTTGTCACATTCTTTTTACCTGTCACTTAAACCGTTTTACCTCCATGCCCCTCAATTGCAATATACAGGGTGTTAAATTATTTGATTTTTTTGTTTTTGCGCTTAACTTGAGCATTTTTCGATATTTTGATTTTCAATCATGAGGTTATTTATTATAACTTGGAGCATACTATACGTGGTAAAACATGTGGAGAAAAGAGTCATCCATGGCGATGAGACCCTTTTTTCGCCCAACAACTTCTACGCGTGAGAATCTACTTATCAGTGTTAAATTCCCTAAAGAGCCTTTCTCATAAAAAAGGCAAATCGATAAAAATGTAATACCAGAAAGGAATAAATTAATTTTATACTTTTCGAACTCCTTGCATAACTTCAGAATTTATGCACCTTCCTTAAAATTACCAGGACAAGGAAAAAATAAATTTATCTCTACTCTTTACGTCCCAGCATGGACTGAAACTTACCCTGAGGCGACATGAAAGCGGAAATCCACCTTCGATAGGAAACAGGGGCACTGGAGAAGTGCTAATTGCTGCACGATATGCCTTCGACTTAATCAGAGCAGAATTGGATTAGCAATTAGTCCGAGATGAAAGTGCCAGTAGGATGGAAACGGTCGTCATCCAGTCAAATGCCAATTAGAGTTGATCAGTTCTGATACTGAAGGTGTGCAATTGATGAAGTGGCTCACGACGAAAGTAAGTGAGAATGAGCGGGCGTGTCTGATGAAAGGCGCAACCGAGTTCCCCGTCCTCTCAATTCAGCGGAAAGGTCAATTAGGTATATTATCATCTTATTAATTAAAACACGTGGAAGAAAAATTCCTTTAGAGGAACTTCCTTATTGAATAATATTTTCAGAACTCTTTGCAATCTTGCGTTTTTATGAAACGTATTTCGGACATAAAGTATGTAATTTTTAATATTTACAGTTGTTATAATTATGGTTATTATGTATAGGGTGTTAATGAATACCTATCTGTGACAAATGTAGGAAATGGCATGTAGGAAATGCAAAAATAGGCGAAAAATTTCCTGTAGACATGGGTCGTTTAGGTTTCGAGATACATGGTGTTAAAATGTACTTTGAAAAATTTAATATCTTTTGAATATCTACAAATTGGCTGATCAGAAGAACTCGTAATTTTTGACAATTTATTGTTGTACTAAAATTGAAGTACATGATCTTTTTTGATAACCCATCTCTACAGGATATTTTTCGCCTATTTTTGCATTTCCTACATGTCCTTTAAGTTTGTTATTAACACCTTATTCATTAACACCATGTACAAATGTAATATGTATAAGATGTTAATATACAGGGTGTCCCTGAAAAGACTCGACAGCTAACTATCAAATGTTCCTCTGTTGAAACTAAGTCGATTAAGTCAACTTATCTCAGTCCAAAGTGGCTTATTTTGGCCACTACGAGATGTCAATTCTGAAATTGCTATGTATTTGATGCAATTTAAAAATAAGCGCAATACTAAAATTACTAATTACATTAATTCATAATAATTCATAATTCATTTTATTATTTTGTGTAAATTAAAAAAATACCATGAAAAATATGAAACTGCCAATAAAAATCAACATTCAAATGCGATTTTCTTCTAAACGATAAGATTATGCGACTTTTATAAAGAAAACTTTTTTTTGTAGAAAATGAGTCGATTACCTAATCTACGCTCGGTGTTTAAAAATTTTCCTCTTCGACCATTTAGTAATACCGAGAGTAATACGTCTTTATAGGTACTGCCAATTTCATTTAACTAATGACATACATTCCCCATGCGATGAGGGAATGTTCATTCCCTCACCGCTTGCGATTAGGGAATGTTCTATTTAAGCCAATCACTGCCCGGCAGTTTGAGAACTTAATTTCGGAAATTAACTGCGTTACGTCAAACAAGATAACGCCACTGCCACCTATCGCCCGACTAACTATTGAAACGCTCTTGGATCTTCAACCTATTACCGATTGTTTATAGTTATTATTATATTTATTTCATTCATACATTCCGATTAGGATAAAGCCCTAACCTTATTATTGTGCCTGTATATGTGAATTATTGTGAATAAAGCTGAAAAATCAAATTTTAGATGGGCGCAGTATAATATGCGCTTCAAAATCAAATTATAGATGGGCGCAGTATATGCACTTCAATCAACGCCAGCCGTCAGAGCACCTAACCTGATCTGACCATAGACAGGTCATAATAACCAGGTTGGATTATATCTATTCATGAAAATATTAAACAATATATAAAATGACTGGGTGGTAGTGTGATAAGAAATGACCTCGGAGCTGCTCTCCATTCCAGAATATCATTTATTGGTAATTAAAATGACTGGGAATTTAGTAAAAGATGACAATGCAAATATCAAGGAAATAATTTATTGAAAAGTTTTATTGTTTTTAACTAGTGATTTTCTCAAAAGGTCGAAGAGAAAAGAGCGTCTTCATCTCGCGAAAGAATAGCTATTATCCACTCAAACGTTCCAACACTCGCCTGTTTCGTTCTCGTGGATAATAGCTATCATTCTTCGCTCGTTGAAGAATATACATACTATTAATTCCATTGCATTACTTTCAATAAAACCTTTTTTTTTTTTGAAGACCAACCGTTCCGCCGGTAGAGCGCGTAAATAACATATTTCCATATCAAAAAAAATCTGTTATATCAAAACGACAGCAATATTTGTTTTAGTAATTTAGCATTTCATTCGTTTGCCTCAATTTTTTCAATTACTTTCTCTATAGGTATTCACTATTCATGTAAGGCATACTACATGGATCCGGTAATTTTTTGCGCGCTCTATATCGACGGAACGGTTAGGCTTACAAAAAAACGTTTTTATGAGAAATGTTGGAAATTTTGTCTTATTTACTTTTGTATACAGGATGATCAGTAGCTCGCGCACTCCGAAAACAGGGCGATATATAGCCCATTAAAATTAAAGATATTCTGCAAAAAAAATTGAATCCAACGGTTGGTTTTCAAGTAACAGAGTTTCCCTCATCCGAGTTTAAAGGTAATTTTTTCAATAACCGTGATAAAAATTAATGAAAAATTCAGGTTACTGTAATGTCTGGAACGGATAGGTACCTACCATATAATTTATCAATTTTTTTTCCACAAAACCTCTTTACAGAGGAATTGAGAATGTTGTAAATTGATGAAATACCTAAATCTGAACGAAATTTGAAGTTTGGCAACCGCATAAACTCCACTTAGAATATAAAATATTCAAATGCCTTCGTTGCTATGGAAATAAAAATAATGCATGAAAATACCATCTAACCCGAACTTATTCACATGTTCAGTACAATGTTGTCACTTTAATTTTTGCAAAAATAGTCATATCTTTGGAAGAAAAGAACTTACAACACTGCAGTAAGAAAATTTACCACTTTTAAAAAGTGAAGTATACCGCAGCATGCTCCCAGTGCGCGAGTTACTGATCACCCTGTAGAATGGACTTCGAAAAACACGCTTCCTTGAGATTTAGACAAAAAAAAACTAAAAAAGTGGAAAAAAACAAAGTTCCGGACCAAATTTAAAAAATCTCAAGAAACATTGAGGGTGGAAAATGCAATAATATAGGTATAGGGTGTACCATTTAAAAGAACAAAGATGGGGTCTTCTTTCGCCATTTTTAAATGCGCCATCATCTTCATAAAATTCAATTTTGATTGACTCGTTATTCTGTACGTATGTTGCCTACATTCCAAATTTCAGATTCCTAGATCAACTAGAAGTTGAACTTTGCCTAAAGGGCGTCTTAAAAGAATCAACCTGTATATGTACTTGTTTTTTATGTTAGATGAAAAATTGTGGAAAATGGAAAATGTAACTTTTTACCTGTTATTTTCTGTTATTTCTATTGTCATAACTTAGTAATAATAATTTTGATTTATGTACATACATTTTAGTGCTAATTTAAAATTTTCAACAAGTAATGTGAAATTTTTTAAAGCCTGAATTAGTAAAGTGGTGACCTGTACAGAAACTTCATCCGCTCATTAGTTTGTCGGTCTAACTACTACTCCTGGTTATTTTTATTTATGAAGCTTTCAGCTGGAAAGCAGAAAAGTAGGAGTCGAGTAGCTCGGCTTTAATGGCCTCGATCAAGGTAGCTTCATGTTCGCTAAACGTTTCTAATTAATAATCATTGATTGGAGTTATAAATATTCCACAGATAACAACCCATAGGAATACCAGTCTGGATATGGATGCCAAGAATAATTTCGAAGCAGATTATAAATATATGATTAACTGCGTAAAATAAATTAAATATTTTCGCAGATAACTGCTAATTATTTATTTTGAATTTTCCGATTACACGGAGACTGGTCAACGTCAGTGCTGATTATTATTTTTAATGGTTGTTTTAATTACTTTTAATATTTTGTAATAAATATTCAGTTATGTAGATTACAGGATGTAAATGTTTACAATTGTTGGTTGATAATAATATGAATGACTTCTAAAATTGAAGCCACAAAGCTAATAGGGAATGTAAAAATACTCTCGTCTACATACCTATATTTAGAGTTGATTATTTCAAAATAAACTCCAGCTTAGTCTCTGCACTTCATAACTCATATCTCGATTAAGAATTCTAATATCAAAGGATTTATTTTTTAGAGTGTCACCTTTGAAATTTGACTTTTTGATAGGATACATCAGGCGGCGTGAAGGCAGTTACAGTATTTTGTTTTCGCCCCGCACTTCGCTGCCGGGCGAACAGATTCATTTCAGCCCGATGCCAGTTGGGCCGCATTATTTTCATTTCTACAATCTATTGAAAGCTTGTCCTCTGCTCGTGGGAGAGAATTAGAGGTCAGCTAATTATTTTACCGCATTATTCCTATAATGAAGCCAATTCTGTTTTCAATTTTACAATACCCAATTATTGTCTCGTACAAATTCATAATTATTAGATAACCAATCTATTCATGCCGGTTTTACCGACGCATTAAAAAATACTAGCAAAGGAAGACTGTTTGTTTCAACTCGGCTGAGATCCGCCCTCGTTTTAAAGGATACATTGGAACATTAATTTTCATCAGATGAAGAAAATAATAATTACTGATGATGTTTGGTTATTTATTTATATTGTTCAAATTAATAAGAGTGAAAAACTGCTATAGTTGAAAGTTATTTTCGCAATGGGAGTAAACTTCATGGAATGCGGATTTTGTTCTCTTTAGATCTGTCGTGGATAATTATCATGTGGTGGAACCCAAGAATTACCTTCTTCAAGTTCCTCATCAAACTCGGTGCTTGGATGGATGTTTCCGTATGAACCTCCTTACAAGCTTTTTAAAAAAGAAAAAATTTTAGTGAAAGTATCGATAAAGTAAAAAATGTACCAAAAGGTAATATAGAATCTTATCTAAGATTTTCCTTCAATAATTGTTATTGAAGAGGTTATAAAACATTTATTATAACAAAAAATTTATTGACGTGTTTTTGCTTTTTTTCCAAATACTTTTCCCTGATTTTCTAGAGGAATAGTTCCGGTTAAAGTCTCCACCATGTATAACAGTAATCGAACGATTCTACTAATAATTATTAGGGGTTGACAAGGTAATATTTTATTTTTATGCAAAACTGATTAATAAGACCTCCATTTTACACAGCTGCGGGTTGACGCTATTTATTTTAATTCAATGAGATTATCCAATAGCTCATCTGATTACTGGACTTCAAGGACTATTATAGAAAATAGTATTCAAAGAGTTTCTCAATTAAACCTTTGTTAATTCACTTTATATGGAATAATTCACTTCCTCCTCCTAATCTTCTCTCGCATAAATTATGGCTTAGGTAGGCACTCCATGTTAATTTAGGTGAAAGTCTTGTCACACGAGCACACACGCCTAAGTCTGGTTGTCATGATAATTCAATTAATGACATTGATTTATGAAAGATACCACAATAATTGTCTTCGAAGATTTCAGGTGGGTATAATAAAAACACCTAACTGAATAAAACAGCCTCTATGACAATAATTATTATTGATACTAATTTACAATCACTATTTATTACGGATTATATGTCCTAAATCCATTCCGTTGTAGGTAAGCCGATTGAAAATTTTGCCGGGGATTTTTTGATAAGTACCTTCCTATCAGTTTGAAAAATTATTGCACAATGTGACTCCACACGAAGGAATGTTTTTTATCGCTTTATAATAATAATTTCATATTCATTGGAATATTATCTGTTCAGAAGATTATTTGAATTCCAGCTTAAAACCACGCATTAAAAAAAGTTCCTAATAGGCCCTTTTGGAGACTCCAACTTATTCTAAATGTTTATAAAAAAAACTGCTATATTTCAGTAGCTACTTATTTGTTTAATTTAGAAGGGTTTTCGCGGCGAAAAAATAAAATTTTGTGAAAATACAAGTCTAATAAGTTAGCTTCTTACCTTCAAATACGTGGCTGTAAAACCTTTTTCGTTCATAAATTTTCTCATAACAAAGGTTTTAAAATTGTTGCATAATTAATTCGTAAAACGGGATAAATAAATAGGATTTTGCAAAAACTTTTAATCACACAGCGCTCATCTTTCGCACACCTTTTCGATACGTTAAGACTTGCATTTTAATAATTGACAACAACCCTATAAACAAATGAAAAAAAGCTAAAAAAAAAACACTTTTTTGCCGTTTTCTTTGCAACAACTTTTGAACGGATCATCCAATTTTGATGTAGCCAGGCTCGTTTTATTGGTCTTTTGATTGCGCATTTTGTGTCTGCTGCATCACTTTTCCCTACAATGCATATTTTTTCCGGAAAGTCGGAAAAACCGATTTCGCACCTACATTGCTTATAATAAAAAAACATCTGACACTAAATTTAGTACACTCGACGAGAGAGCTTTTGTATTGCCTTCCCCAACATGAATCCACAGGAATTTGCCGGTTACAAATTTCCTTCATTTTACATTCATTCTAAAGTCAGCCCGGCGCGACTATATAAGTTCGGTTAATTTTCAGTATTTTTTTTTCCATTGCAATGAAGGCATTTAAAAAGTTAGGGTTAGGAGCTTGCCAAACTACAAATTTCTTTCAGATTTAGGTATATTAATTTTCAACATTTTCAATTCCTCTGTAAAAAATTTATGTGAAAAGATACCAGAATCATTTATGATATTCGTTCCAGATTCTATACAAGTAGTAGGACTGTACTACATATTCACTTTTTTTATCATGGTTGGTTACATTAATTAGCTTAAAACTTGGATGAGGGAAACTTTGTAACTCGAAAACTTACCATCGTAATCAATTTTTTCTTCTTCTAGATTATCCTAAATTTTAATGGACTCTATAACATCCTATATTGGGAGTGCGCGAGTCATTGATCACCGTGTATATGCACAATTTTGTACAGTTAAACTTGTGATTTGTGATGACAGATTTGTGACCCTTTGTAAATTTAAACAATTGCGGTACCTGTGAGCCACGTTACGTCATTTCGCAGAAAATACCGAAATTCGTTAAGCTAATAGCATATAGTCCGATAAAGTTTAAAAAGTCATAAGTATCGATTAAGAATACACATCTTTTGATAGTTCGATTTATTTTGTTTCCTATACGTGGTTTTCAAAGTAACCGTCCAGTTTGTCTAAACACTCCATCCCGCATAAATATACGTCAACATTGGTTTTGAATGAGAATTAAAGTAACAGCACAAAGGATAGAGTTCATTACGTGGATAAATTTTCTGTAGTTGTCAGTGGCTCTCAAAATGACATAAGCTGTTCAATTCATTGTTTGAATGATTCCTTCAATAATTTATGCTCGTTCACAACTTGACATTTAACTGTTTGACATTTTCTGGTGAAATGAGAAATCTTAATTCGGACGGTTAGTATGACGTCACATATGACTTTTTAAACTTAATCGTACCATACCTGTGTTAGTGTATCGTGAGTCAAAGCAATAATTATTAGCATCGCGCCCATTGTACTCGTATAATGTATCCTTTTCCGATCCCAAATTTTCGACGATTCATCTGGAACCGTTTACTATAACTTGCGTTCGAAACTGTATTAAGTAGGTACCTACTTACGTATTTTTAAAGCCTTATAACCGAAAAGGTTAACCATTGCATCGATTGTAAGTAAATCTTGATGCACATTAATTACCTGATTTGGGCAAAACTGTAAATTCAGGAGCGCAACAGCCGAATATCAAAACCCTATTTCAGTCGTTTACCGTTCGACTGCTGCCAGTTTGGTTGTCGGTCTTGTCGTATTTGTGTAAGATTATACCATAAATGGAGAATTAATGTGAATTTATTTAATACAGCCGAACACGTCTGGCCTGGTGCACCTAACGAGCCCGCGCACCGGTTGGTTCAGTTCACTTGCCGCCACGCATATCCTGATAATACTGTCTAATGGTCCATTCATTTCTCATGCCATGGGACCGTCATGGGAATCGGTAATGGATCCGAGACGTTCTTTAGCTAAAGTCGCCTGAAGACTGTGAATTTTTATGTCACTGTTTTTCTATGGATATAGGTAAAGGTATAGGTAGGTAATCTGCAACTTTGCTACGGAAGGGGGCACATCCTGGTACATTAAATTACCTTCTCATACCAGTTAATCGACCATATACTTATCATCGTTTATTCCTATTTATATTATATACATATTATATCTGTCTTATTAGTTCACTGTTTGGAAACTAAAGAATAAAGATGGAAATGAACTTCAGTCAAAGTCTTCGGCCTTATATAGATCACGAAGAATGAATGTTATCCGTCTCATTTTCCTTTTGTTGATTTCGTGGTAACAAGCTGCGGATTTACAATATTTACTTTTTACTATAGGCAGAAGAGAATTCCCCGTACCTTTAAAAGAACACAACAATTGCACCGTAATTCTTAATTACCTTAATCTAGATGGGAAACGTGGAGAAGTATAAATCTCGTGTCTGACCAGTAGTAGCTACCTAATAATTATTATCAAGCCGTTGCAGTAATGGTTCTAACAATCATTTTAGACAAGTAGTGATTGTTAGAATTTTCGTAACGATGGCTACGAACCATTCGCATGTAAGCAAGGACGCTGATTTCCCTTGAAAGCGTATGATGTAATTTGGTTGCTGTTATCAACATTTTTTATCTCATGTTAGCAAGAAAATTTCAAAAGTGTTCACAAATGAACGAGTTAGGAAAATAGTTGATTTTCAATCAATTTTGCTTCCAAAACCTGTCTCCAGAAGAAATTTTAATTTGAGTAATTTTTTGTGCAATGTTTTGTTTTAATGCTTTGTTCTAAGTCGATAATTCTCCTCCCTTTTCTTGCCTGGAGTTTTAGCTTCAAGACAAGGCTTAAATTTCCAAAATCAGTTTGGCGAGGAAAAATGGTTGTCACTTCAAAAGCAAACTGTTGATTTTTTTAAATCACCCTGTAAATAAAAGTGTTTAACTTTAAATTTAAAAAAGAAGCTTTAACATCATGAAAACTTACAAGAGAAAATTATTTGTAAAACTGGGCTATCAAAATCGTTGAGTGATTTTGCAAGGCTTCGCATATCGCCTTGTAGAAAATTTGTTTGCAGGTTTTTTGGTTTAGATACACTAAAGCAGAAAAATAGAGGATGGGATTTTGCCTATGTGCGAAAACAAAATCGGAATTCCTTGTGAATGTCAAATTAGGCAAAATTTTGGGCTGCTACACTTTCATTTTTAAGCGTTTCATATTTTTTATCACCCTGCTAATTTATACTACACAATCGGATAGCAGATGAAA
This sequence comes from Malachius bipustulatus, assembly GCA_910589415.1. Taxonomy (NCBI): domain Eukaryota; kingdom Metazoa; phylum Arthropoda; class Insecta; order Coleoptera; family Melyridae; genus Malachius; species Malachius bipustulatus. The sequence continues at coordinate 42,139,839 of OU342635.1, read as the reverse complement.
AGTTAAGATGGGGTCTCTAAGCCGTTTTCAACGTAAGGAAGTAAGCTGTTTTCAAAATGGAAAATTGCTATGTTCACTTGTTTATAACTCATCAACTACTAGGTACTCAATTTAAACTTCATCTCTAAAAACCATTCTTATTGTGTTTTCTCAGTCAATATCTAAATGTAACAATAAACAGGTGTCCCATTTAAAAGTGTCATTACTGAGCCAAGGAAGACCTCGTATAAAAAATATCACGTCACTAGAAATTAAATTAAATTTAAAAATTATCGATCGGTTCATCGATTTTTCTCAAAACACATACTTTAAGGATTACCTACTAATTTAGAATGCAAAACATGATGGATGTAATTTTGCATAATTTAAGGAAGTTTCTATTGTTTTTGTTTGTTTTTTGCACAATGAAATTGCATTGTTTATCGGGAGAAAACGGTAAATGTGAAATTCTTTTAATCAACTCACTTCTGCTTTCCTGAAAAATTTCACTTCAACACGAGGGATTTTTTAAATAACATTTTACGTTCGTTTTAATAATTTAATTGTCTACATGAAGGTAGATCTGCTTAGTCCCATCCCATGACTATGATAATCTTTCGTGCGGAATATCCGCACTGTGTCCTTACAGAAAACAACGTAATGCTCTGTTCTTGCCTAATAAAGTTTTAACTGCTTCGCTATTCCGGAACACCGCTACGTCAGCATCGCCCCAGTTACTCCAGTGCAGTGGCATTTCAGGTAACGATGACCCAATTGTTTTTATGAACCTTCATCTCTTTCCATATTGACAATTTCACTGCTGTCCCAGTTACGTTACTTGAAAAGTACCCGTGTCGTTTATTATTTCAGGGACATGATGTGTCATTACTCATTATTGTCATACACCGATTTCATCATCCTTTTTTATTGTGGCGTGGCAAATGAGCATAATAACATTTTTACGTAGCAACCCATTTCGCACTGACATACCTCCCGACTCTTCTTTGTGATATACTCATGTATTGTAAGGGGTGTTCGAAAATAAATCCGTTTTGGAGTAGGCCCTGACACAAAGAGGTTTGTTTTAACTTAATCCACTTTTCAAAATAAGCACTCACTTTATCGACATTTTTATAAAACACGTAAATAAAATCAACAATTAATTTATTTAAGGATTCTCATGGACACATTTTAATACACGGTTTCTCACTCCAGTAAAGGCACTCTGTAACTGTTCGCCCGGTGTATCGTTTATCTCGATGAACTTCTCCTGTCGATTACTTGACTTGACTTTGTTAACAGTCTCACACAAAATATCGAGTCCTCAATGTAAATGCATAGAAAGAAATCACATCTAAGCTTGCAGAATCTGGCTGGCTAGAGTATCGGTATATTACGACAGATAGTCGATCTTCACAGATCTGTTTCACTAAATCGGTTGCTTCGGAAGTTTTCAAACCAAAAAATCCTTGTTCAGTAACTCTGGAAACTGATCTACATGATATTCTAAGCCCTACTAAAGCTGCAAAAATGTCTTGGCCTTAGATTATCTAACTGTCAAATATAATTTACTATTATTATCCACATAATTAATTCACATATGTGTTTCTGCAACATTCCGAGTGCACTTCAAGCGTTGTCATTCATTGGCAATTTATGAAGGATCCTAGGTTTTTATACATCGAACGAACTGGTTGTTTATGAACGCCTCGAGACTTTTTCATAACACAGAGCTCTTGCAGAGTGTAATTTATGAACGCACTCCAGATCACTAAAAGTCACAAAATAAGAAAAATAGGACATTTAAGGTAGAATTGAGTGATTTTTTCGTAGGATTCAATCTAAGACCTGGAATGTTTTTCCAAGGCTTTCTTAAATTACGTTTTCATTTGTTCACACGACAGAAGTAATTATTGGGTTCCACCGCAATCATGATAATTAATACAGACAGAACAACATCCACGATCCATGAAGTTAACTCCCATTGCGAAAAAAATAACTTTCAACTATCGCAGTTTTTCGCTCTTGCGTGAGAGCTTTTAATCAATTTGTACAATAAAAAATAAATAACTAAACTTCGGTAATTATTTTCTTCCTGTAATGAAAAGTAATCTTAATTATTTATTTGGCAATTTATTTTTATTAACCTTTCCTTTGAAAAATGAACGACCTTCAGTAAATTAATAAAGCTAAAATGACAGAAACGTCAATAACGGCACATTACATCCATTTCATTGCGCTTGGACTAGAGTTGAGAGAACCTAATTAGCAGTGACAGTTTCTACGTCCCCGTTACTTGGAATATCCATGTGCGAGAAACACTGTTTACGACTGTTTGACGCATATATACTGAAGGATTCAGAGTTACGTATGAAATACCGATGATTTGAGACTTACAACTGCCAGTAAAATTACATTTATTACAGTTATTTTGAAACAACGAAAAACGAATAACAGTTACAGTTAGTAACCGTGATAGCGGATCACAATCATAGAAAGTCGAATAGACTATTCAACTAATAAGTCTACTTTTCCATATTAATAGAAAATTAAGTTATGACGTACGTTTCGATCTCCAAAGCCAACTCGGGACGTGTTAACTAATATGATGTCCGAAATCGTTAGATATACTCTTATAACGCTCAGTCTACTAGCCGCTACAAAATTACGATTTGATAAAAACTGTAATATTCTTATACATGGTTTTTTTTTTAGAGGTGGTATGCTCGGTGGTATGTTACCTCTATTTCTCTATAATAGGTAAATAGATGATGAGTTCCTGTATTTCAGGACAAACATTTTGCAGTACATAAATAGTTGCTGCGTATGTAGATTGGAGTCAACTGCTCTGAAATAAGAAATCATTCCAAAAATAACGACGACATGTTATTATCATTTGACCCAGATCCTTATCCGTCCAAGGATGTTGAAATGGGCGATGCTCCTTCACCATGAGCCATGCATCCATCCAATCTAACATTCTGATTGTCCGAATAATACAATGCACGATTGAAGCAATTGTCTAGGTAATTACTGGTTCCGATGCCAGAAATCCACACGGATCCAAGACACAGCACTGGCCGAAGACATGAAAGAGCCTAGAGGTTCATTCACACTGGCCTAAGAAATGCCCATATAATGAGGTCATTGCGATTAATATAATTGCATCCAATGAATTTTAGGAAGTTTTTTTGTGTGGTGGAGAGTAAATTGAGATGTTGGTTGAAATGACGGACGAATTTGAAAGAATTTAGATTGCAAATGAATGGAACGCTATCGAAGATATTCCGATATATTCAGTTATTATTTCGGATTATGGTAATAATTATTATTGTAACTAGCTACATCTTTCCCCTGTGAAAAGTAGAGTATAATAATTAGGTAGGTATTATTCGAAGTTACTTTCGCCATACAGATCTCTGTTGCTACTATGGTCTTTGGAGGTATTGATTGTTGAGATGCATTCACTTCTTAATGATAGTGTGATTAGGGTTTATTATTTTGAAACTATTCACGTAGTTTTCACTGTGGCTGTTGTTTATGCAATGAATAATAGCTAATTATTAAATAAATTTCTTCATATTGTTGAAGTAAAGCGCATGGTGTGAGGTTGCAGGATCTGGCTGATGGCCATGTACCTAATAGCTGTTTTATTCGACTGAAAATTCGATCGTCAAAATGCTCCCTCAGTAAATCGAACGTTTCCATACTGCAATGGGATCGTGTACCGTCCTGGTGAATATATTCTTCGACCAGTTCGTCGTCATGCAGCTGGTTCATAAACAGCTGAATACTTTCCTGTACCGCATAGCATTTATGATGCATTCAAAAAAGATTTAAAAAGAAGCACAAATTGGTGACGAAACACCAACTTCGTCAGGATTGCATTTTTAGATTGTCTAAGAAAAAATAAGACTGGATTTTACAGTTAGAGTTCTAATTGAGAAGTTTGGGAGTTATAAACTAGTGGAAATGAAAATTTTGAAAGTTCGAGGCATTAAAAACAGGTACAAGTAAGTTTGTTTTCCTCAAACTTGGACTAAACGAGCACTTGCCGTAAATTAAACCGCTGACAGCTCTGAGCTCAGCACCAGCACTCCCTCTAATCTGACTATTTCTCCTCCCGTTTGCCAACTACAATACCGTGAATTGACCTTACCTGCTAACACGACTTCACTACGCTAAGCTAACGTATATAAAGTCCGTTTCACGAAACTTGTGCAAAAGTCATAAACTTGTCACAGGTTAGCACAATACTACCGTGCCCTGTTAATAACTCGAGTTAAGGACGGTTCTCACTTGTACGACACCCGACGACATCCGACGACGTGCCATGTCGTCGGGTGTCGTACAAGTGGAACGCGATGCTGACGTCGAGGTCGGTCTTCGACGCCCGCCAACCCCTCTACGCGGCCAAGAACAAACCCCGGAAGGGGTGAAAAGTTAACATGAGAACTTTTTAGTTCTCGTTCGTTCACCATCCTCGAAAACGGACGGGGACGGATTTTAGTCGATTTCACGCGGCGAGTTCCCGTTTCACCCCTTCCGGGGGTGGTTCTTGGCCGCGTAGAGGGGTTCGCGGGCGTCGAGGACCGACCTCGACGTCAGCATCGCGTTCAGCGACCTAGAAAACGGGGGGTGATACAAGTTTGGCCGCCAAGAGAAATAATTTCCCTGATTTACCCTTCATAGGAGTGGTTTTTGGCCGTTTTGGGGGGTGTGGTCAACTCGAGAATAGTTTAAACCACCGCCATCGTATTCAGGATCCTCGAAAACGGGGGGGAGGGCTAGTCTCGTTAGACTCTGAAATCCGAGCACATTCGTCCGACTCACTGAATCCACTGATTATGGCTACAGCATTTATACGAATCTTTAATTTTCTCCAAACCAGTAAAATAGAGTTACTAGGCTTTAACATTGCACGGTAGAATTATAACTATTTGCTCTTGAGTCGTAAAATTCTGTATATTGAAGATTAATCGCAATAGAGGTGTTTAGGAAGAACATGGAGAGAAATATACAAGGTGTTTCTAAATGGAGTACCATAAATTGGAGGACTTGTAGATAAAGTTAAAAAAATACGAAAATGTAGGAAAAATTTTTTTCGAAAAGGCTTTATTGATGAGATACAGGGTGTTAAAGAGTCGACCGACAGACCACTCTTTTGTTAATATTTGTTGAAACAATAACCCAACTGAGACAATTTTTTGTGTGTAACAACAAGTTATAAAGAGCAATAATCAGACAAATTTTCGGTTTATTTCAATAAGCCAGTGGCGTAGAAACAGGGGTCGTTTGACACTTTTCACTCTTTAAAAAAGTAAGGGCTAGGTTTTTTGATGTCTTATTACTTTTTTCTGAATCAACGGTCTTTTTACAATAAAAAAGCCATACTTGTTTAATTTGCCCAGAGGCGTCCGTTTTTGAGATATTTGCAATTTTGTGTCAGAAAAAAAAAATGCATTTGAACGATTATCAAATCAACCAAAAATAATGTTTTCGTTGGAGCAGCGTTTAAATGCATGTGTACGTGCAAACAGAGGACACTTCGAGCAATATTAGATAATCATTAGGTAATTTTATGTTAGGTATGTTTTGTTCAATTACTTATGTTTTGTTATGTGTTGAATAGTTTTCTTGACAATAAATATTATTTAATTTTCACTTCTGATATGAAATGTCAAACTGACAAGTAAGTCAAAAAATTAGTTTATTTAAATTTCAAAGCTACCTTCACAATTTTCAAATGCTTTTTTTTTTTTTTTGACACAAAATTGCAAATATCTCAAAAACGGACGCCTCTGGGCAAATTAAACAAGTATGGCTTTTTTATTGTAAAAAGACCGTTGATTCAGAAAAAAGTAATAAGACATCAAAAAACCTAGCCCTTACTTTTTTAAAGAGTGAAAAGTGTCAAACGACCCCTGTTTCTACGCCACTGGCTTATTGAAATAAACCGAAAATTTGTCTGATTATTGCTCTTTATAACTTGTTGTTACACACAAAAAATTGTCTCAGTTGGGTTATTGTTTCAACAAATATTAACAAAAGAGTGGTCTGTCGGTCGACTCTTTAACACCCTGTATCTCATCAATAAAGCCTTTTCGAAAAAAAATTTTCCTACATTTTCGTATTTTTTTAACTTTATCTACAAGTCCTCCAATTTATGGTACTCCATTTAGAAACACCTTGTATTTAAGCCTATTACCAAACGACCAATATGGCATATCTTACATTGTAGCGGTAAACCAGAAATCTCAAACATTTATTATAGCCAGGTACAAAATTTTAAATTTTAATTTTGTACACTAAATTTTAAGTGTATTTATTTTTAGCAAGATGCACCTTTGTAAAAGGTAGGCATATTTAGGACCAATGTACTACTTTTGGCGGAGCTTCAACACCGATGACGTTTATGGCTTATGCACAAGTTTCGCTGAAACGGACTTTATCTGATGTCTATCATCCATGCTATGACATTTGGTACATTACCTTTGTCCATCGGATTTTTTTTTAACATGTTTGAAAGATACATCGTTTTAGCCCATTGGTGGTCTTCTACAAAAATCTGTACCTTTTCGAGGTGCTATGTGATAAAATAAATTAGTCGATAGTACCTAACCAAAATTTTATTTAATTCTTTTAATTTGAAATCAAATTTCCAATTGTCAGGTGATTATTTTATCTAATTTCATAAAAGATGCTCTATGTGGGCGTCGGTTTTTTTCAGGTGTTAGCAAACGTTTTTTTTTCAAACGCAGTACCTAAGCAGTTTGCAAAACGACGAAGTTCTAAGAAGAGTTCAAATAATTTTTTTGCGCAGGATGTAACTGACTAGGGTCCAAACCGGTGCCCACATCGAGCATCTTTTATGAGATTAGATCAAATAATCACCTGACCTCGCACCTGATAATTGAAAATATGATTTCAAATTAAAAGAATGAAATAAAAATTTTGTTACCATCGACTAATTTATTTTATCACATAGCACCTCGGAAAGATAGGTACAGATTTTTGTAGGAGACCAACAATGAGCTAAAACGATGTATCTTTCAAACCAAAAAACGTGAACAGCGTTCCTGCCACCCTATCAATAATTACGATCGATTTTAATGGAGGGTAGGGGTACTTTCACCCCTTCCCGGGTTTCCGTCAAATTATCATGTACATCAGAAATGAGTACCTACTTTTAATAGGAAATTTACCTACACAAATTTCATCGAATTGGAATCAACCGACTTTGAGCTCTTTCAAAAAACACAAATTTTCAAAAGACTTTGAAGCCCTCTCACGGACAAACGAAGCATTTTGGTATAGAGATAAGTTTGGCCCGAGCGACTTTTTTTACCTCGCAGTAATCTGTGGTTGCTCCATGTCCATGGAATATTGGGACATCCTGTATAATACAATATCGTTCCTGGTAATTTTGGCCTCGAGAACTAGCCAATTAGTCGCAGACAAATTTTCATATTGCCATAAATAGAATGACTCGTAAATAGATAAAAACAAATCTCTATAGCGTGACTGGGATTCAAGCCCGTACGGTGGCAGTTTTGCAGCGAATTTGTGGAACACGCTAACCGCTGCTCTTACCGACAGATCCGCGTTCCGCGGATAAAGAACTTAGGTATTGATTGCCATTTAATCTGAGTTATAGTGACATCCGAAAAGTACCCACCAAATGGGAATTTTTTTTATTAGTAGGTATGATTAAAAAACAATGCGGAGAAAGTTGATGCATCATTCGACGTGTACTTGTTTTAAAATAAAATTGGTAAATCTTTCGAAAATCTATCTATAATTTAAACCTCAAAAACTCGAGGCAAACGAAATCCAATAAAAATAAAAAGAGAAAATAAAAAATATAGGTATAGAAAGAAATTCAAATTAAGCTATAAATTCATAATATATGACATTAAATTTTAATTCGAAACAACATTTTCAATTTTTTTTAATATCTGCACAAACAAATGTATTTTACTCTTGACTAAGAAAATAGAGAGAAGGTTACATAATAGCTCAAATCAAGTTGTCATTTTATAAAAGCTTACAGGTCATAGAAACGTTGCAAAAGATAATTAGTACCTTTGGGCAGAAATCGAGCTAGTCGTAGATTATAATGGACTTTTAATTTCACGGAACGCTTGTTGCGTGTTTTTCTTGTCTTCATTTAGTTCTGTTTTAAATATCTATTATATTAGATGGTCGCAACGTTCAACTAAAACGTTCTGTCTGCATAGAGACTATTTCATATCGATTTCGTATGTGCGTTTGACCGATCGTCGGATTTGACATCTGTTGTATAATATTTGCAAGAGTTGACGCACGCGGTAACTGCAGTTTAGTGTTATACTGTTGGATATTAGTTGATTGTAGACAGCTTATAATTATTTTCATATTTGAATGAGATGATTGAGTTGACCGTTCTGGGCTAAACAATTAAAAGTGAAAGTTAGAAGGGCGTTTGTTAATTATTAATAATTAATTTTCTTTTTTCCTAACGTAGAGAAATAAATTATTACACCTAAATATAGATTTGTATTATGCTTATGTAATTTTAGAAGATTGCTTTTCATTAACCTTTCATTAAATCATTTTTTTAACAGGGAGCTGGTAATTTGGCTTCGAGAACGAGCTCATTCAGCCATAGACACATTCGTAGAGAAATAAATAGTTTTATAAACAAATACAAACGACCAAACCGAGCTGGGATTCGAACCTCAGACGTTTGGCAGCGTGAACGGCTTCAGTCAGTGACCTTTACTGCTGCGCCACTACCCGCGCTATTAAATCATTTTATTAATAGACATTTTAAATTAATGTTTTCATTCGTTTGTACATATGCATCAAAAATTCATAGTTGCCTCTTTGAAAATTGGTTGAGTTCTTAAGAAACACTCCCACTCTGAAACTGATTAATGAAAGAAAACTCGTATGGAGCAAACATGAGAAATATTTCGTTTATTTAAAGCACAAATAATAATTGGACTTGTAGAAAATTGTAAAATCAGGATAATAATAGGAAACCTTTTTCACTGTTTAATAAAATCGCTTCCCCTGTGTAATTAATGTAATTAGTTTTTTTTTAAGTTGTGATATATTTTAAAGTTAAAAATTTATTCGTATTGTTCAATATTCCGGGTGGGTACCTAATTTACGTTAGAGGCTATATGTTTGTAGACTCTACGCTAATTTTCTTTATTTTATTGCATGAACTCGAGAATAATTTTCTTTACAAGATGCGTTCCACCTACGGGGGTAGCGTATGTACAAATTTTTAGTGGGCAAATTTGGATGTTTCTATAGGAGATCTCGGTAACTATAAGAGCTATGGAAAAATGAATGGCGCATTCTTGATCGCTTTTTTTGAGAGGAACTCAATTGTGAAAACCGGAACTCGCTATCTTTTTTTTGTTTTCGAGCTATAATGAAAAGTACGATTTTTCACGATATCGATAAATGTCGATATCTTTCTTGGTTTTAAAGTTAGAGAAAATATATTTACACATTCTTGAGGCACTTTTTTAAGTAGAATGGAATGGCCTTAACAGATTTTGAATATCTTTTTTCATTTTTCGGTTATAATATAAAGTTTAATTTTTTCAAATGGAAGTCATAGTGGGCTAAGAACTAATTAAATAGAGTATGGCAGGGCAGACATTCTTTTTGATTTTGGCAGGGCAGACGATATCGTGGCCTGCCGTAATGGGGGATTTACCCAATATTACTTCAGAGTCTCTTAGCTCAAACTAATTATTTAAATTTTTTTTATTAATTGTTTATTTTAATTTAACCAACACTCGGTTGGTGATATCGCCAAAGTTACATCAAATTTCACCGGACGACAATTCCTATGAGGATTCTGCGGGGTCCTTTCCAAATTACATTCTATAAAATTTAATTTTGATCTAATAATAAGCATTAGGTGTTCATGCATAAAACCTCATCAAGGGTCTCCACAGGAAGCTCCCCGGTGGCTCCATTTCTTAAATTATTGAAGGTATGGATGTGGACAACATTCGTGCCAAGTTTCATGGCGGTATGACAATTTTCAAAGTGCTTTCAGCTGTTAACTAACATCCGCACTACTCCTGGGTACTTCCTTGATCTTAGCTCCCACCAAAAGATTAAAGCCCGGGTCTGTAATTCCTCTTTGTTTGTATAAAAAATCTGGTTCTTGAGACAATATCGTATCTGCCAGTGGTGCGAAGCCAGGCGAAAGAAAGCGATGTGATACTGATAGTCCAACTAATTTGCTAAGTTACGATTCCTGCTTGAGGTATCCCGGTTGTGTTGCAGATTGAATTATGCTTCATGAGGAGCCGTGGCTTTTCTAGGCTATCCATTCTGACTAGACCTGCTTGGAAGTAAGTACTTTGCTCATTTTAAGGAGCAGCAGCTGTATCCAAGAGACTTACAGTGAACAGCCGCCGCTTTCTAGGTGCCCAGCATCCTCCCGGCTCACCCGGAACTCCCGGAAGGTGAGCTGTTTCATTCACTGGAAGACCATTCATTTCTATGTCAAAGATTCTACTTTAAAATTAACGAATCACGTCTTACATCATGAATCTATCAATATACACAGTAGAATGTTATAATAGTTACAATACAACGACGTTTCAAGGTCAATACAGAGAAAATAACAGCTCATAATTTTGAAGTTTGTAAGCCGAGGTTTCTAAGGCTGAAAAAGTTATTTTTGATATCGGTCGTTAGTTGTTATGAAATTTAAGTAACTTACAAATTTCAGAAAAAGTAAAAATTAATCATACCTAAGTATTTAGGCACACGAGACCAAGAAAAGGAGAAAGTCGTCCTAACCAGCCGATTTGTTTACTAGAGCCTCATGTACCCTAGCCCTGATATCACTACTCTGGTTGCATATGCATAAAATTAAATCTAAATAGGCATCTATTTTTTAACGGTGAAAATTATTTATCGTCAAGTGGGTATTATAAAGGCCGGTTCATTTGCTGGTCTGATTTATGTGGCAACCGTTTTTAAAGCTAACATCAACGTGAAATCACCTTCATCAACATTTTTATAATTCTGCACTTTCATGCCAAGAATAACATAATTGCTGTATTTTCCAGTAAGAGTCGCGATACCTTCTTTAGAAACGATCACAAAAATCTGCCCGTTAACTTGACCGGCCTTTATTTCTGAATTCTCATAACTCACTGCTTGCTTATAGTTGGTGACTTTTATCATTTCCTTCTTACTGAAACCGGCTAGGTGCTGCCTAGGTCCTTTCGTTGCCGTACGAAATGCGAATCGTCCTGTCCCCGTTCTCCTCGGTACCTCCAAACTCGCCGGCCGGCCTCCCGCTAGACCGACCGACCGCGACGTCCGCGCGTGTACCGCAGGCCAAAAGCCGGGAGCGCCAGCACAGCTAGCGAGCAGTGCGAGCACTCGAGCAGGAGCAGCAGTCGCTGGCAGAGACCGACGTGAGCGAGTCGTCGGTGTTTGTTTGCGTTCGAAAACTCGCGATTATCCTGCCGCCTCTTATTACGACGATTAATGTATACCATGCGAGAGGAAAGGACTAATCTAATCTGATCGTTGTCGGTGGTGTTGTGCTCTTGAATCGACATTCGGTGTGAGGTGCGATTACTTACCTCAGAAAATTGGATGTGTTTTTGTTTTGTGGAGAGGGTAGTTTCGACAGTGATGATTATTCCAGGAGATTGGTTATAAATTATTGATTAGTTCACGTGTTTTCAAGGATATTATTCAGTCACCGCTGATGCTGTTTCAATAATACGTACATGCATCATTCGGAATTGAGGGTGACGTAAATACTGGATTAACAACTGCTGCTGCACAGGTAATCATGAGTCGTGCATGAACAAATTGAATTTTTCCGAATTATTTTAGGTAATTATAGCTAGGCTAGCTGCCATGTGTGCGAAGTGGTTTTATTAAGTGCTTGTTTATCGTTTACAAAATGTATCTAATCTAAGTAGATTCGGGGAGAATGATATATTTGGGTAAAAGTAAAACATATTTGTAATTTTGTAGGTAGCTCTCAATTCAATAGCTCTCATATTAGGTACACTGTGGAAATAGTCTGTTTGGGAGACATAGGAAAATCACATGTAAAACGAAAGTTTCGTAAATATTATTACGTCTAATTGTTTCAGAGAGAAATGTTAAAAGGATCATTTGGTGAAATTGAAAAGCTGTTTCTGTTGCTAGCTGCAGTTACATTTTTATTTTTGTCTGTTGAGCAGCCAATTGTGAAAAAAACTGGAAGAAGTTTTCAATTTGTGCCGGAATTGTTATTGCTTCATTTCGTTGTGACAACATTTTCATCATTGTTGTGGAAAATGACTTAAATCTAACTATAGCCCCAGCCGCAGGTATTCAATCTTAACAACTGACTGAGCAAATGACATATGAAACATTTCTCTATAAAACAATCTGGGTAGCCAATATTTTCAAAAGTTTCATTTTGCATGTGATTTTCCTATGCTCTCCAAAACAGATTTAAAAATTTGGTCATTATTTACATCTGGGTATCCTACAGTTTCACTATGGCACCTATATAGGGGTGGAGGACGTACTTATAGTAACACCAGGAAGGTATTCATTTGCTTGCAAATGCATGGTTAGCAAAAAACGGCATTAAAAATCGGTCTATGGAGTCCGGTCCTGGTTAGCCGGCGTATATAAATTCATATAAGCATGCACCTGAAAGTGAAGAAAAAATAGCAATGCGACCGTATAGTGTCAAAGAAGCCTTAGTTGTTACCTTAATATTAATTTGAAATAACTGTTTTTAGCTTCTTAACCACCGCCCAGCACTTCTGTTTCGCTCCTCGGTCCCGAAAAAATTTATGGAATTTAGGACACGCAGATGTAAATATTTACCAAAAATTTTGCTCAGTCTCATTAATTTGATTCTTGATTTTTGGTAAGAATGTGTTTGTGCTAATAATTATTGTTTTCTTTGATTATGAATCCTTGATTATATCTTAATTTTGTTACTAACATGGAGTTGATTTAATACCTCTATCAAAATGTTATTGTGAGAATTCTACTTATCCTAATTCTCGAATTGTCCTCGGAATTGGCTTGGAAAATTAGTAAAAAATAAATTTTTTACGAGATAGTTAAGTACTCCTAAATTCTCAAAGTCTTCGAAAACTTTTTAAACAGTAGCCATCTGGAGAGCCCATATTATGTAGCCCCTCATATTTTCAGATCTTATAGTAGGATAGATCTTAGTAGGTACTCGTAAGGTGTTCAAATTGACGTATCTGCATTTTTGGAATGAGTTCGTAATTTTGTATTGCATGTCGAGGGGTATGGCTTGTCCAGTGAGTGTTGTCTGGTGAGATGCCACACTGATCCTGACTATAAACGATTTGATTTTATACGTTTTAATTCGTAGTAATTACTAATTATTATAATAATTGTACGAATCGAATCAATTATTGTATTATAATAATTATTATATTAATTATTAATGAATATTATAATTATTATATACATCAATTATTATAATTTTACGAATTAAAACGTATAAAATCAAATCGTTTATAGTCAGGATCAGTCTGGAATACAGTGCTTCCCAAAAGTAACGGATAAATTCAATAAAATCGTATGAAGACGTTTTTTTTTTGCTCGGACACGTCAATCGTTATTTTTGATTTGCCATCCAAGCATGTCTTTTTCGACCCCCCACCCTTTCCCTTCTAAGGGGTAGCTACCCCAGCTGTAAAAATTCAAATGGCAAGGTACCCCTTAAGGTTGATAGGTTCTTTCATCCCGAATAAACCAAGAAAACTTTTTTTTCGAATCGGTTTATAATAATTAACGAAAATATTCACCAAAATGTGATCGAATAAGGAAATTAAGGTTTTCGAAAAATTACACAAGGAAAGAAAATCGGTTAAATCGAGGGTTAAATTAAATGTTCAAAATGTTGTCCGTTAACAGCAAGACAACGCTTTAATCTTGCGCTAAAAGCTTGAAATTATTTGTTTTATTTATTTTTTTTTTATTTTTTTTTTATTTCCTTATTCGATCACATTTTGGTGATTATTTTCGTTAATTATGAACGGATTTGAAAAAAAATTTCTTGTTTTTATTCGGGATGAAAAACCTTCGGAGAGAGAGTTATAACTTCAAGTTATAACAATTTCTCTCACAGTCACCTTGACGTTCCATTTCAAAACATTCTATATTTTTTTTTTCATTTTATGTAGGTATTATTATTTAATTTTTATCCGTGGCTTTAAAGTTTGAAGTCATTGTTTATGGTGTTGTAGTGGGCTGACCTCGGGGCTGACCGTTTGAAAAGGAAGTGATTGAGAATCGTGGTGGTTATTTTCGTGTAGGTTATTTTCGTGTAGGTATGTGCTTCTAGCCCTCTGTGTGTGACTGTGTGAATTTATTTAAATAATATTTTATTGGCATATTTGATTTTTTTATTTTTTTTATTTATATATTTTACTCTTGCCTGCGACTTATTAATATTATTTAATGATGGTATGGTAAATCTGGGATAAGTTGTCTGTCTGTTCCATAATTTACGGCATTTTCCTTTTTTGATTTGAATCATTTCTTTGATAGTTCTCTTGTAGTAATTTTGATCTGTATCTAGAATTATTGTGTCGTTGTAATTGAACTGGTGGCCTGTTTTCTTGTTTATGTCTGTTGTAATTGAAACTGGTGACCTGTTTCTTGTTTATGTCTGTTGAGTGCAGTGCTGGCTGTTTTCGTCTATTTGTGCGAATTTATTCTTTGTTGTAGATGTTGCATTGTCTGGCCTATGTATTTTTTTCGCAGTTGTTGCAGGGTATTTTATAGATTTTCTTTAGTGTTGGAATCTCGCTTTTCAGTTTTGAGTCGAATTTTTAAATCTGATTTTTGCTTCTGTGGGCAATCTTTGTGTTATTTTTTTCAAATATTTTTCTATTTTTTCGGATAGTTCTTGTACGTATGGGATTGATATGTAGGTGAGTGACTGGTTGGTTTGTGATGTTACAGTATTTTTTGTATGTTGTTTGACTTGTGTGTTTGAGTATATTCTTTTTTTTTTTGTTAGTTTATTTATAAAAGTTAGTGGGTAATTATTATTATTTTTTAGTATAGTTTTTGCTATTTTTATTGTGGCTGGTCTTTGGATTGAGTTGGTTAATTTTATTGCTCTGTCTATATGCTCTGCATGATCTGATCAATGTCATATCTACGAAATTAATTTGGGAATATTTTTCTATTTCTATGGTGAATTGTAATTTAGGGTGAAAGGAATTACAGGCAGTTAGTATCAATAAGTCTTTGTCTGTAGGTGAAATGGTTAATATGTAGTCATCCACGTAACGTTTGAAAAAACGTATTTTTTCTTTTAGTTTTTCTACCGTTTTTTCCGCAAGATGCTCCATTACTATTTTTGTGGTATAACGCTGGATATATAGGACATATGCATACAAGAACTATTCGGAAAAATTTTGTATAAAATGATACTCGAAATGATATTTACTGACACTCTTTAATTTACTTCCGAAAGACCTAATAAAATCTTCCTGAATTTAGGTTAGCTATACCTATAGTTATATTTATCGAGGAAGCAGGTTTATGAATGAACGATTGGTGTGGTGAAATCTTTCTAATTGACTTGATATGAAAAATCTTTCTTCAAAGCAATATTACGTCAGAGAACAGACTAATGACCAGCGGTATTTATGAAGCTGTGTTATTTAAATCTTGCAATTTGAACGGGCCAACAGTGGCGGAATTGGATAGAAAAAGAAGATACTCGTATGCACATGCCAAGCATTTTCGAGACGTCTTGTCATGAAAAAAATAAATAAAATCTTGATTGAGTTTTAGGTTACGTATATTCTTTTTCAAAGGACAATGTAGAGTATCCCCGATATTCTCTTACTTAAGTATATGTATTTATATTTATGTATTAACGAATGTTAATTTAAAAAGGACTCTGCGTGAATATCTCTGGAAAAAGGTCAGCAATCGAAAATTGCCGTACCACGTCGATTTTTGTTTCGAGAGAGACACTTTTTACGTACAACTATTACGTGCATCGCTCATCTCCTCACCCCCATCAACTACCTACCCCTAAAAATTTGTGAAAAAAAAAAAGGTAAAACCCACCTTGTGATACCTCCTTTGAAAGGAAACTGCATTAGTTATAATTCAGCAGTGAATTTGTTTTTTCGTTTTAATGTTTTTTTTAATTTTACTTTTTAATGTTTTTTTCGTATTCTTTTTATTTCTTATGATTTTATTTTTATTTGAGGAAGTGAGAGGCTGGATTCTGTTATTACGTGACATTCAAAATCAAAGAAAAGACATTTGGTCATTTTCTGCATCTGCGTTATGATTTTTGATAGATCAAACTATTATTGTTAATTTTAGTTGTTTTGTTGTCATCATTGTTTCTGCTCGATGATTGTTTTTATTTTTTTATTTTCTTTATTTTATGCATTTCAAATAAATACTTTTTTTTAATCTTCATACGTTTCCTTACAATGTTGATCCTTTTCATGTTTTAACTCGGAAGTGCGCCACTGGCTAAGTGGAAGGCTGTGGAATGGTTCATTTCTGGAACGATGTACGCTCAAAATGCACGTGGGTACGTGATCAAAAGACAAACCATCGTTATGGCAAAACAATGTAAATAAACTTGCGTTAAGGTGAATTCAAATGGTGTAATTTTCAGACATGGAAGAACGCATTACATACTACTTCGCTGTAGCACGTTGACCCATGTGACTGCAAATTAATAATTCTTCTATAAAAGAACCGAATACGAAGGTTTAAAAACTTTTATGATAAGTAAGTACATAGAGGAGGTGAATTGAAAAAACACAAAAGTAGATATTTTCGTAAAAATATCATTTTACCTCACATTTTCCATCAAAAATTCCTTTATGTCGTAATGTCGTCTAAAATATTCCATATTTTCCCGCTCGTGCAGCTCGAAAACAGTTGAAATTCGAAAAAATCTAACCCCCTCTTTATTTATAATGTTTATAATGAGAGTACCTATTAGCTTATGAGTTGTTATAAGCAAGTGAAAATCGCCATGTTTCGATAATCAAAGAAATAATGTTGACCATAGAGAGAAAAACGATCTTCATAACATAAGGATGAGTTGTTGACATCAAGGTAAAACATTCCGAGAAGCATTCGCTCTGTCGAGAATAGTCTAGACTCTAGAGAAGACCCCACGAAAAATCGATACATCACACCGTCCTGTTTAGAATTTTTGTTAATTTTTTTTTAATTTTAAGATTTTTTAACCAATTTACAGCATCTGTACTGAGGTGTTTTAAAGAAAAATTAACGCGGAACTAAAATGAATACCTACACTAAGTTTATTGGGCATGTCAGTATACATAACTGTTATTGTTTACTCAACTTCACCACGATAATAAGACATGCAACATATTGGGGCTTATTTTAAAATGAGCTTTTGAAATTAATTAATACATTTTAACGTCGCCGTCTGAACTCACCTTTACACTCGCGGGAAACGTGCGCGCTAATTGTTATTATTGCTGAAGTCCACGTTCATTGCACCAGGAAGCGTCTGTGCTCTGTCTTTACGGCAGCGGGGGCGTTCTCCAGCTAATTTCGACAGCTTGTTAGCCAGGTTAAGAAATGAGAAAACAATTATTTTCGGTTATTTACCCGCATATTTATATGTATAGTCATTATGCTTTGTGGTGCTGATCAACTTGTCCGATTCGCGGCTTAAACGTGTTAGGATCCTTTTTTTCGTAATAATAATTTTGTAATTTCCCTTTGATAATTAGGTAACGAATTTTATCGAAAAGGTACTACTGTTTGTTTTGTGTTCTTTTTAGTCTTTTCGATAATAATTGTATATTGAAATCTATTGAAAAAGCAATGTAAATTTAAAAATTACCTAGAGGTAGATTTTTATAGGAAGGCGAGAGTCTGGGCGTGAACTACGCATCTTGCCGGCTTTAATTGTTCCACCCATAGAACTGATGAATGCTGTTCCACCATATCAGACTAGAAATCACATCAGTGGCGCACATAATACAAAATATTTTGGCGGAGTTACACAGTAAGGAATTTATGCCGAGTAACTTACCTCTACCTAAAAGTAAAACAAGTAGAGTGAAAATTTTAGAGGAAATTCTACTCATTCTCTCACTCTACAATGTTTTCTCCCAACAGGGAGTGAATTCATAAAATTTCACTGTATAAATATTTTTGTCAACTCTATTTACGTAAATCATGATTGAATTAGAGTGAAAAGAACTAGAGCAGTGTAACATTTTTACTCTTCAGCCAGCAAATTCTGCACTCGAAGCTAGTGTACAAAACTTGAAGTAGAGTAAAATTCACTTAAAAGTTCACTCAAACTGTTCGAGTGAATATTTTCCCTCTATTTGAGTGGACCTCCTCCAACTCCGACCAGTGTTAATTTAGAGTAAATTTAGAGTACATTTTCCTTACTGCGTACTCTTATCATTTTATCTGGTTGGTTGTTTTTATAACGTGGACACCGAGGCTAACATTGCTGATTTTGGTGTTGTTTCTTTGCGCAGTAAGGATTTGTTCGCCTTCCTATTTAAGTCGGACAGTGTAGTAATTTGTTTGATTTTTGCAGTTAGTAAAATGATGGTGCAGTCCAGAATCTCGTCCAGTATGAAATAATTATTTTATTTTGATGGGCAGAGCAAGACTTGTCAATAATCCAGCATAGTTTGTGAGGTTAAACTCCTGTTTGAGGAGACACCTCGGGGGTCACCACAACAAGAAACTGTTACAGTGTGACGGAATCATTTATTCTCTTAAAAGCAGCAACATGACATAACAATTCAGGCCATCATTGCGAGTTGAGATCTATTGTGCCCTCCCTATAGTTAGAGCTCCTCTTCCAGCTCTAGTTGTTTTACCAACTTCCAGAATCTGTTGGGAGACCTAATGTAGCTCTCTGGCGTAGGTCTTTCAGCGCCTAGGCACAGGAACCGGGACCTAGCTAGTCCTTCGCAATGGCAGAGAACGTGCTCCGCCATTTCTTCGTCTGCCCCTCCGACCCTGGTCCCTGGTTAAGTGTTTGCGAAGCCGACAGTGTCCTGTGAGCAGGCCTTCCGTTATTAGCCTGGTACGACTGAGGCCGAGTAGGTTTGTCGTAACCGCGTGCGAGGGTTCTTTGATGAACTTCTTCGCATACCTCTGCCCTATGGATCTGTTCCATTTGGCCAGAGTTTCTGAGAGAGCATCCACTCTTTTATGGTGCTTCTCTTGAGGCTTTTTTCACCCCGCAGTAGGGTTCGGGTCCGATGGGGGCAGTCTCTTAGCCCTTAGGGGCCAGTGTATGCGCCTTCTCGTTATCCTCTAGCCCTGAGTGCTGTGGTATCCATATACCAGGATCATCGTACCGAGGTTGAATAGGCTAAATCTCGTCGATCACTGCAGCTAATAAACGTCAGTCGTGGTACTTCGATGGGTGATCGCCTGGAAACACCAGATACTTTGATAGTCTTGATACCTACACCGACATTCCTTTTAAAGTTTACTTACCTACCTCACCTTCCTTTTAAAGTTATACCTTTTATTTAATTACAAAATCAAAAAGTATACAGTGACCTTATACAACACGGTAGTGACAATAGTGTCCTCGTTTACCGCCATGTTGCTTCGAACGTAAAATTGAGTTTGGTTTAAAAAATATTGTCTGGGTAATAAGTACATAGTTGATTGGCTAAACTTGCAATCATAAAATTTATTTATGCGTGCTCTTCTAAATAAAAAAATAAAATATTTGCTTTATTAGTTTGAATTTCTGAGCAACACAGGTTTGGAGCAGCTTAGTGTCACCACTGTGTTGCACAAATAATCTAGTCAGACAGCTCCGTCTATCGTCTATCTCATCTCAATTATGATCTATACATAATGGACAAAATACATTTTGAATGTCTGCTCTTGGTTCTTCACTTAATGCAGGTACATACTAGATATGGTATCTTCGAATGATGCTAGATTTTCCAAGGATGATTCTCCGCGCAAAGTTTATTATGCAGCAGGGATTGATTCATGAGCTGCATTCTAATGTTTAATGCACAGAAAGTAGCCTCAGATGAAACTCATTCAATTTAATCGTTGCAAAAACTATTAGCTTTCTAAACTAAACATCATTGAAGAGCACATTCTGTTCATTCTTGATAGTGAAATCATTTGCATTTCTTGTAATCATTAGAGATATCATTACGGTCTATACTCTATCTCTATACATACTCTTCGGTACTTATATTTCAACGACTTGCATGGTATGAACGATGAAATCGAGTTCATTGCATGTTTTACAAAAGCATCACCGTTCTGTAGAAGATGATGAAAAAATTGACTGATATGCTTTAAACAGTACTTCTGTGACATGATGGTTTTATTGGTGAGATATTATACCTACATAATTGAGTCTTGTAAAACCAAATTTTGACAATACTAACATTTTTATTGAGGGGTTTTCTTAAATGAGATTATTTGCCCCAAGTTAAAAAATACCTTTCTTGCTGATAATTTAGATAAAAGAATATGAGTTAATGTGTTTATGAGTAGAAATTACATTTTCCAGTGGTTTTATTAAAGTTACTTAGTACTTACTATAGTTAAGATTATATTTATCGTGAGTGGGTCATTGTGACACCTCCACTGTGACCGAAAGTCTATTGTGGCTCACATATCTTGTCCTGGTGTGAGGAAGTCTCTCCCGAAGGTTTGTTTGTAATCTGGCTTTTCCAAAAGTGGGACATTCGCATAGGATGTGTTTTGCTGTTTCGTCATCGGCCAAGCATAGGTGGCATTCAGCGCTGATCGCTAGACCGAACTTGTGCAGGTGATGGATGGTTCAGCTTGCAGTGTCCAGTACATGGGCCTCTTAAGGCTTTTAGTTCTTTCCTGTTAAGCTCCAGTGGTTCTTTGGTTCGTTTTTCGACATGCCATGTTATAAAGGCTTTCGAATGGTCCAATCGTGGTAAGTTTTGCAAGTGCTGACGGACTTCCCTCTCAGCCCAGTTACCTATTGTTGGTTTGGGAATGTTCGGTGATATGATGCCCAATGCTGGTTCTGGTCCAATAAATTCGGATTCGGCAACTTTCCAGGCCAAAATATATGCCATAGAGCTTTGTGAACAGATGCAGGAAAAGATTCACTGCCAACGCAAATTATTAAAATATTTTTAGACAACCAAGCGGCTCTAAAAGCCCTTAGCTCCAAGGAGCAACGAAGGTAACTCTGATCTGGATTCCGAGACATGCTGGATAGAAGGGAACGAACTCGCCCACTCTCTGGCCAGGAAGGGTTTACAAAGCTCTATGGCATATATTTTGGTCTGGAAAGTTGTTGCGTGAAGACCCAGGCTCTCTTCTTCGAGCCTGCGCTATAGAGCCAGTTCCTGTGGATGTCTTGGATCCATCGATGAACTATCTGAAATCTGCTGTTAGAAGTTCATTTCGGTTGTCCTCCCACACAACCCACACAAGTGAATTTTTCTTAAGATCTCTAACGTTTTCTCGACGGAGTCCATGTCCATGGAGATTTGTCGAACTTCTTTTCTACGTTTTTCTAAGTCGTTGTTCCACCAGTCAACATTTCTGTTGTTTCACGTTTAGTCGACAGTTTTCGTGGTATGCTGAGATCATCGCGTCCTGGACGTGCTTCGCCGTGACTAATCTAATCTAATATAATTTAATCTAATATAATCTACTAAAGTTTACTTAGTGATTCTTTTGGAAGTGTTTCTACTCACATTTCGTTTGCTGGAGATTTACCGTTGAAGGTTCGTCTATAAAGTAAATTCAGATCGAAGAATTTGTTTACTCTTATAGCTTAACACTATGTTTAACGATAGAATGGACGGTCATTATTTATTGATGCTTGAAATTATCTCAACCCCCAGCGGTTCTAAGCCAGCCAGTAGAATGAGGATATTTTCATCATGTGAAGATTTCTTAGAAATTTCTAAGTAAAGTATTCTTGTTGAACTACTGTTGACAGGTGAAGTGATCAAGAAAAAAAACAAACTGAACAATTAAAATTCTGGTTTATGTATGAGAACTTCTAATAGATCGAAGATTTGATTTACACATTACGCGGATACGTATATTGTTGCCTGTGTAAAGTTGGTTAACAAAGTTAATAACTTATTGTGAGGTAATGAAAATAATAATTTAATAAAGCTAATGAAAAAGCATATAAAAATCTAAATTTTGCAATAGTAATTAATTATTACTGATCATTATGTTATATTATAACGATGTAAAGGTAGGTGATTCTTTAAATAGCCTTTAGTTTTGATTGATCAATATTATCGGTGAAGTTTCCACACGTCCCCCCATGTACATTACTATTCTAACAAGTATCTCGACATCGCTGGCCAGCTGTCTGTGCCTCCATGGGAAGGAAGAGAGTTATACCGTTCATTGCGGGCCTAATTCATGTGGAATTGAGCATAATGCCATTATGCTTATTCATGTATGCATCGCCCACCGTATGTACCTAATCATAATCATGGGATATTATTATGATATTGCCCGCGTTTGAGTGTGTATGTGTAATCAGTGTAAATAGAGGACAGAGATGATCACAGCAAAAGATCGAAGCGACGTTGATGAGATCATTGAATATGGCGGTTGGAGACCTCGTCGGAGGTCGGCAGGGTGCAGGAGATTGCGTCGTCAAGGGCGCTTGCTCGCTGGCCTACGCACAGCATAATAATGTCATAATTAGTTCAGGCTCGAAAAAAATTCTCATTTCTGTGAGAGACCTTTATAGTAAAAATCAGACTGGCAAGATAAAAAACTCTCTTTGAAACGTACGTGCATGTGAGCAAAAACATTTGCTACTTTACTATTTCGCCTGCGAATCACCTTTTGCCATATATTGCATTTGTGCTGTAAAGAAATGTTGTGGCTGTTGGATTTACGGCACCGTTTTAGAGAAAAATTCAATATTGCCTCCACGTTTTTTGATATTATTTTATTTTTGCCGTTTATTAGTTATTATTTATTTTCTATTACTCTTTTTATGTTGGGGCTCTTAAATGATGATTAGACTTAAATTTCATAATAATTATTGATCAGTAAACCTAATCTCCAAAAAAAAAATTAAAATAAAATAGATGAATAAATCTCAACGTTTGGAGCCAAATATAAGACCGGGTTAATGCATCTCCAGTGTGTACTGTACAAAAAATTAGAAGCCAAAATATCTAAAAACGAGTAAAGGAAGACAAATATAATAAATAAGCAATGATTGAAAGAAAAAATACCAAAAAACGAGAAAACAATATTGAATTTTTCTCGAAACACAATTATGAAAAAAAACTTTTAGATTTTTTTACGAGAAAAAAGTGTCCTGTGACCTAGGATTTTACGCCACTGGGTGCTTCGGTTATACGGATTATTAAATATAAAACTTGTATACAAAAATTCAGAATTCTTGGACCACTCTGTAGAAAGATACAATAAAGAATCAGTTTCGCAGAGACACTTAAATACCCTATATCTCGGTTAAAAGACATTTTCGGATAAAATTTATTCGAATTTTCTGAATATTTTCGCTTTATCTACAAACCCTTCTATTTATTATCATTACCACTGGATCACTTGGTTTACCTATACGTAGTATAGGTACGCAAAAAACACAATTTGTTTTGATAATTTGAATAATTCGTAGTAATAACGAGTGGATTAAGTTCATGACTACTCCAAGTTATTAACATAACACTCGCTTGGAGGTAAACATCTGTGAAAAGTAGAGAGTTGCAAGAAATACAAAAAAGTGGACCAATTATCAGATCAACAATCAGCAGATGGTGCCGGTGTCGATTTTTTGCTTCAGGTCTGTTCCTTCATGGTGGAACTAATGGAAGATCCCTGACAAGAGAACTCCCGGACAAGGCATCCAAAAAAGAGATCCAGAAAGGGGCGAGCTCCTTTCAAATAAATCAGGGGATTCGGAACCAAGCATCATAAAAAGGGCCGTGGACTCTCGAGAGTATGTGGCGTCATAATAGGAAAAATACGGCGATAATGGAAAGTAAAAAGAATCCTGAGCGTTGGAGGGGTTGTTTTATCTTGGTATTCTGATACTAATAATAATTAAACGAAGAAAAGTAACTTCATGTCTGCCATTTTAAAGACTTGCACATGCACGATCACTGAAAAGCAACGGGAGCCGAAAGATAGTCAATACGAGCGAGCGAATTATAACTCCGATGTCACACTAAACCGACATTGTACAGAATATTCAGTAAAATGATTATGCAGTGGGCTCAAAAATAATCGTTACGAAAATAATTATTAAATTAAAATTAAACTACTTGGAACGGTTACTGGAAGTGCCAAAGGAACCGTTACAATATACTTACTCGTAGGTAGGTATAACTTACTAAATATCACAAAACTCATTCATGCACGCAATGTTTTGCTTCTGATTCAAATTTTGATCTAAAGATTCAATTGTGATTCTGCTCCAGAAAATATCCAACATTTGCATAAGTATGTAGATAAAAAATAATTTTAATTGGTGTCGTCAATTAAAAGGTAATTATGGTTATCCATACTAGAATCAATTTTACATCCATCATTCAAATAATACCTGTCGATAACCGCTTTCGAATTCCTACATAGGACTGTTAAATTTGCACGGTTTAAAAACGTAACTTCTACCAACATTCAACATTAAAAATCAATCAACTTTAATATGTCGAATTACACGATACCAAATCTCTAGCCAATCAGCTCCATTACTTTTCTACGTTGAACAATTTCACGGTTCGACATAACAGTCAATAATTCGCAAGCAGCAGGCGTCAAGGTAAAGTCATTTGCATAAATTCAGGTACACGCAATCACACCAACAAATAATAATAATCACGACTATATTAAAACAAACAAAAACATATCATTTGTTTCAACGATCGCCGGATTCTGTGTCCTTGACAGTACGATTATTATGCCTGTGAGTAAACTTAATGACGTAATTATTATGCGACGATTCGGTGAGTATTGTAAAGACAAACAGAGTTGATTTGCTTGAAAATAAAATATGGCAATATAAACAGGTACGAGGTGTTAGAATTTCTATAGTAAATTCCACCCACGTTTACAACAATTTACAAAACAAGTGGCCATCCGTCGTCCAGTCGAATACCGTACTTCTGGTATGTGGTTGCTTTTGCTGTCAACGCGGATTAATCAATACCAATAATCGATTGACGAATTTGCATTGTTTTGGTGGGTTTTGTTTGGTGACTGGTGATTGCTAATTTTCAAGCGAACTGACATAATATTGCTGGTTAATGCAGGCAATTAGGAATGTCTTATCGTTCTTACGTGGAAAAGTGTACGGGTTTTGCAGGAATCTGTGTAATGACAAAACTGCCGAAACTGAATATAATTTCTCATGCTGTAATAACTCTCAGGTAAAGTCAACATAAATAACATTGAAATAGTATATCACATAACAAGAGTTGAAAGTCACATTTTCCGCAAGTGCGAAATTGTCTTTCAACTCGAGATATTGTACTGTACTTTATATACTCCCCATAGCATATAGGAACAAATGATTTTATGATGCCAGACGCACCCACTTACCTTCTTACTACCTAACTTTGGTACCTTACTTTTCTTCTCAGATTTGCTAGTAATCAATATCTGAATAAGAAGATTCACTAATAATCTTTTTTTTTTACTCCTGGGGTAAAGTATGTTCCATTGAAAGTTTAGTTAGTGCTATTATTTGAGGTTTTTTCCATTTCAGTTTCACACTCATCACACTAATTATTATTTGATAATAATATTAATAATCTCCTGCCTAACGTAATAACCTAAAAGATTGATATATCCAAGTACAGATTACATTTTTTCAATCTGGGAATATAAAGACATCAGGAATTACTATACCTACCTTCCAAACAGCTGACACTGCAAGAAGGTGTTTGGATATGACGGACACAACACATGCGTTATTCAAACCAATAATACATATGACGCACTGAACTAATAAAGAGTAAAACTGTGAATGTCTGAACAACAAGAGGTATCTATTAGATGTTTCAAAATGGCATTTTACATCGCATTCAATAATAATAATAAAAATTGGTACCTATTATAGTCCTTCCCAATGTTTTATAATCAAATATTTTAGTTAACAAGAAACGTTAATTAAATTATAACATTGTCAATTGCCAATGTCAATCAATATCAATAAATACTAAATCAACAACATTATTGAATTAATAATTGATTTCTGTTTGGAATTTTGATAAATTTCAGGAACTATGCAATAATGCAATTTAATGAAAATTATAAAAATACATAATATTGCGTGTGCCACTCATTTCTATAATAACAGGTTTGTGAATTTTACACATATGTTCCATCATGAGATTAACTTTTGCGTTATTCGACATATCAAGTATAAGTTTTGACTCTGTGATTAATAAGACCGTCGTGTTGTAATTAAAAAATTACAACACTGTTTTGATTCTCATTACAGAAAGGTATGTTCAAAGGCTCACTTTCAGGTTAGGTGTGCATGTTGTTTTGTTATTGACAACTTTCATATAAGGGAGTGGATAAACAATGGTTAATGGGACCAGTGACGTTTGGTTTTATGAGACAAAAAGTGCTATCCTAAAATTACTCATCACGTTAACAAATTGGCGTAGGTTATGGGTTTTTTGGTTTCACACCCTTTGAACTTCTACGCCAATGGAATTAAAAATTTTTAAATACCAAGCGTAGATTGGTCGACCCATTTTCTAAAAAATGGTACTCTTTTTAAAAGTAGCCTAACTTTATCGTTTCTACTTTATCGGGGACTACAGGAATATCTTAAACCTTTGAAGATACGAGGTCGGTTAAATTAGAGAAAAGTTGCGCTATTTTATGTTTAATGACAATCTGAAAAGAAATCCAGGATATTTTTAGTCGTTGCTAAAATATCCTGAAAAAACTGAAAATTCAAAAAAATTTATTTTAGCGATATATCTTCTTTATTATTAGAAATGAATGATTTCTTTTTTATACGTTTACAAAAGTTGTCTATTTAGTTATCTAGCTATGTGCTTAAGTGTTATGTGAAGCTATCTAGCTATTGGACATTCAAAAAATTTTCAAAGCCGACTAGCTACCACAGTAGGTAATTATAGATAACTTTTGGTTTTCTTGTGGCCGCCATATTAGTTTTTTCTTTCGTTCGGTATAAAAAATCGTGGAAACCAAAAAATAATATTATCTACAAAAAAAAAATTTTATTAAAAAAAAAACAAAATATACCTATTCATTTTTGAAAAAAATATAAAATTTTTTTTTTTTTTAATGTTATTAATTTCTGGTTTCCTTGATTTTTTCACATGAACGACAAAAAAAAACAATATGGCGGCCATAAGAAAAATAAAAGTTGGTTATGATTAGATACTGTGGGATCTAGTGCTGAAAATTTAGCTTCTGACGCCTACAAAAAATAACTGATTAATTTCCCATAATAAAAAAGAAATGGCTAAAATAAGAAATTTTTAACCATATGTATGTATATCCTTTTTTCAGAATATTTCAGCAACGACTGAAAATATCCTGATTTTTTTCCCAGATTCTTATTAAGCATAAAATAGCGCAACTTTTCTCTAATTTAACCGACCTGATATTTTCAATGGTTTAGGTTTAGGATATCCCTGTAGTCCCCCGTTAAATAGTTCTATCTAACCCTGTATATCACTTTTAACTACGAGTGATTTATAAAAAGCACTTTTTTACACTTTTCTTAGTTCATAAAATGCAGGAGTATCATGAAGAGTACATAAAGTAAAAACGAGTGAAATAAATTGTCATAGCGGTTCTTTATTTAACGCTTTCCATACTCTGACACGTCACTGTAAGCCGGCTAACCGGCCAACGAAGTACAGTCTGTACAGTACAAGTCCTAGTGAGCGGCTTGACCACAAGTAGTGTACTGAGCTCTCCACGAGACGCTGAACTTCATAGGTAGTCCGATGCCGACCGTTCCCTAAAGCTTGTTCACCTACTAGAAAAACGTCATAGGTTATTCACAGAGCAACAGATCTATTACAATTATGATTTTGTGTTTTGTGTCGTTTAGTTACCTAAAATGGATACCACTGAAATGATTCAATGAATGAAATATCTTCTACACTAGAAGAAATTATTTTTCAATCAAATGTGGCTGCACAAAATCTGTTATTTCAAAAATCTGAAGAACTGCATATTTAGCAATATGTCACCGTGATGAACTGACGTGATTAAAAAGGCGTTATTAGTAACACTTGGGTATAGATAACATTTTGTATGCAACATATGCATAAAGTACCTTTTTTCACTTCTTGGATTCACGCACTCGCCTGCGGCTCGTGCGGTCAAACTTCCCAGTCGTGAAAAAAAGTACCACTTTATGCACTTGTTGCATAAATAACTATTAATTTATGGTGTAATAAAAACAATATCACGTGGATAAAACAGTCAGTCACTAGCTTTCACCGCTAGTGCTAGTATGTATTATGGTCCATATTAATTTGTTCATTTAAAAGGTGGAAGATTACTTAGTGTAAAATGCAGCAGTCAACATGGACTATAGTCGCTTCCCATAGGCTGCCGCAAATAGATTATAGCAAATATATGATTGCTTGAGAGCTGTCATAAATTCAAAGCTGTTCATTTAAAATTTTGGAAAATGGCAAGTGGTAATATAGCAAGGGAAATATCACTCTTTCATGTACAAGAAAATATCACGCGAATCTTCAAAACGAAAACGGTAGTAATTTGTTTAAATAATGTTTATAGGAATTTAATAAATATTTAATTTAATAATTGATAATTTTGCTTGTTTATCCTTACCCATAGCAACCAATCACAACCGTTCAACATTTCATTCATTAAATTTTGTAGTTAAAGTTAAAGATGGTTGAAAATATAACAAACGATTTAAAACATTTATAAAACATTTATACGTAGACAGTAATAGAAACATCTAACGTGTACAGATGAAGCTCGTTCTAAAACCAATTAAGTAAGACGTAAATAAAATATTTCGAGGCTTCAAAACACCCTTGTATACTTGAACTGAGACACCCCTTTCTGCGGAGGCTTTTGTGAAAAAATTCATAATTATTTATTTTTTGTTTTTACACTAATTGAGCTCTGGGGTCGTCGACACACAGAAGTTTTAATTGCTTCGTTACTTCTTTCAACAATCATATACTTCTTTCTTCTTTCGTCCCTCTTTTCATTCCCTGCCTTTAGAAGTGTGCTTGCATGAAAGGGAACTTAAGAAGAGTATTCTAAAGCATCATGCTGATTTCTTTCTCTAGTTAAAATACATTTTAAAATAATTTGCAAAATTGAATACAAGTTTCAAAATAGAACAGTCGTCAAGTGCTTGAAGAAAACACTTTTGCAAAATCTGTTACACGAGATAGGTCTCCAAGAAACTATAATTTATAAATTCTAAGTCGCCAAAAGCAACAAAATATGAATTCTAGAAATGGATTTTTCATATTGTCAAAGTAACAGGCTTCATGAAATAGCGATTTGTGATACAAGTGGCAAAACGGGATTGTTTTAAGCACGCGACAAAATTGTCGCGTGGTATTTTTCGTTGTCACATTGTCTAACGCTTTTTACCACCCCATTTAATAAGAGGGTAGCAAAAGTGTACTTAGCAGCCAACTAGCAACAATTTTTTTTTATTACTATAGGTAGCAGTGCACAAATTCATGGATGACATCACATGGATAAGAGAGAGACGAAAAAAAAATTATTAACATTTATTACAATAAGTAGTGATTCTTACGAGTGATTCCTAAAGTGCACTTTTTTACACGTTTCTTGTTTCATAAAATGTATGATTAACATAAAGTAAAGTAATCCAGTTCCCAAGAAAAATAAAATAAAATGCTTATGGCTAGATCGCGTCTGCCACTTCATCAGCTCTTTACCTATATTATTTAGTGATAAGGAGTAACATTTTATCTAAAAGTTTAATGTCTTCTGTTGGCATTACAAATTTCACTAATTGTTTGCATTAGTTGTCGCCTTCGATAACCGCTAAAGGTGCGTACAGACATGCAACAGAACATCGTCACGTAACACCGCCGCGTATCATTTCTGTACGCGGCGATGTTGCGTGGTCAGCCCGGTTCTTAATACTTTCTTTATTAATTTTTTAATGCAGTACTATAAAGGTGCGTACAGACATGCAACAGAACACCGTAACGTAACTTCACCGCGTATCAAGTCTGGACGGCACTCTGCAACATCGTACCAGTACAGTAACAGCGTAACACAGTAACATCGCAGCGTCCCATCAGTTGTCGGTATTTCGGCGTCACATCAAAGAAATGTTCGCGACGACGTTGCACTATAGATTTGCCGGTTTGGACGTGTCTGCATGCGAAACACTTGCGTTGTTTTGATTTTTGTGTTGGTCAAATTGATCAAAAATTCAAAATCAGTTGGCGTTATTCTTGTGAAGTTTTTATATAGGCCACTCACTGACTGAAAGTTTAAAATCTCTTAATAACTGACGACCGCCGTACACAGTTCTACTGGTGTATAATTGATTCTGCCACCAGCGTCTTGATCTGTGTTTTTTCTTCTGCACTAAATAATAGTGCATAACTATATATGCTGCAGCCGCAATGTCCATCTTTTTCGAATACACTCGTGCAACTAATTAAAAAATCTGGGACGCCTAAATGTTTCGCGTTGATGTTTCGGGGCGATGTTCTGTTGCACTAAATTTTTTTTTTAAACCGGGCTGACCACGCAACATCGCCGCGTACAGAAATGATACGCGGCGGTGTTACGTGACGATGTTCTGTTGCATGTCTGTACGCACCTTTAGCGGTTATCGAAGGCGACAACTAATGCAAAAAGTCTTTCTCAATTTACTCAATGAAAACCATCAATGCGTCAATAATAATTCATATACTCTATAATGGGCATCATTCTACCGAGTGTGCAGCAACATGATGCTTCTGACACATCCGAAGATTATTGCAATTTACAAATTACCAACCGGTGACCTAAAATGGTCACTGTAGCCGCTGTTACTTCTCTATCATGAGACCAAGTCACGACTGCTGCTCGTAATAGATGTTAGAAGAAACGAAGTGCTACCATTATGCACCTGGTTAAGAGTTATTACATCGATCCGACATGACTTGAAGGCCCACGGTAGGCACTTACTTCTAAGCTACATACAAGAAGTGTGTGACTATTTTTACGGAAAGTGGAGAAAGATTATTGTTGTGCTGGCGTTTTTGAAGTTGTTACCGAGGTTGTTACAGAAGTGTTATGTCATTACAAAGATTCTTCTGTTTCGAAATATTTATATCCGTAATGGTATCTTCTTCGTCATGGTCGGCGCATTCAAAGTAATAGGTGTTTTTAAAGTAATACTAGTTTTTTAAATGTTCGTAAAGGAATAAGATCTAGTTAAATGCTAAAAAAACTCAGATATGATGTCAAAATTTGGAGTTCCTATGTCCAACATTCGTCTAGACAGGATTAAACAGAAGAGATACTAAATATAACTAGGGTGGGCATATTTGGGTGGGAACATCTTCTATCAAGGTGATTGTAGAACTTCCGCAAGCTTATCGAAACCTCCTCCTTCTCCTATGACGCTATTTTTCTAAACTGCATAAAATAATTTGTTTTGTGCTTGTACGTAGGTATTGTGCTCCAAACTCTATGGTACTCCTTCGTTTTACTAAAACTCCCTGTAGTCCCTGTTGAGATTTGGAATACATTTTTTGATATTGTTCTTGAATTTCTATCCAAAAATGAGCTTGGTCTATCTAATAAGATCATTCGGTAGGTACTCGAAAGTATTTTATGAAGTGTAAAGTGTGTAAGTTTATATTTATATGTATAGATATTCAGGCTACTCGTATCTTGTCTGAAATCTCATTAAAAATCTCATTTAATTCAAGTTTATCATCTACATACCTACCTACCTCAACAGTTTTAATGTTTGGTATCTAAAAGTTCCCAGAAAAAATATTTTA
Source organism: Malachius bipustulatus (assembly GCA_910589415.1). Classification (NCBI taxonomy): domain Eukaryota; kingdom Metazoa; phylum Arthropoda; class Insecta; order Coleoptera; family Melyridae; genus Malachius; species Malachius bipustulatus. The sequence continues at coordinate 42,107,818 of OU342635.1, read as the reverse complement.
AAGTTAACACATCCTATTGAGTATCCCAGATCGTGCATAAAATGATATGCCAGTTGTGCGCGATCGTGGAAAGTTGAAGAGAGCTGAGTAAATGGTTGGATGAAAAGGTAATAAATTTATATAAATATATTGGCTCGGTTTGCCAACAAAATGCATTTGATTTTTCTCTGCATGGGACGATGGTCCTATTTATAGGTTGGAAAAATCTGAATAGTTTTTATAGCGAAATATAATAACCTTCAACTTTCTCCTACCGGTCTGCGTGGTTAACAATGCTACACAACACATAGATGCGCAAAATTTAACAAATTTACGAAATACGGTAGGAGAGATATTTTAATAAGATACATTTTATTATCTAAATAATCTTATTATTAGAATATACCTATTTTATAGAATAAGGTAAGGTGAGAGATTTCAGTTTTAATGTTATAGGGAAAAACTACGTCTTTTATAAATAAAAGAGGAAAATAATGAAGTTTTTACCAAATGTAAAAATGTAAAAACCACAAGACAAGCAATAAGTATGACTTCGTATCTAATCTAGGTTTCTACGTCATTCGGTGAAATTATTAAATTTTTTTTGGAAAAGAGGAAAAACATTTTTTATGTTATTGATTTTTGTTTCCTTAATTTTTTTATATCAAAAAACAATTATTATAAACAAAAGTTGACTATGGAAACCCTGGGATCTAGACGGGATTAGAATTTTTTAAATTTTAGATTATAATGTGTATTTTTAATAGGTAATAAAAAAGATATGACACTTTCGATTTTTCGTTTTTGTTTTTAGCATAAACTATTCTAAATTTTATTTCAGTTCAATTTAAACCTACTTACCTGTTTCGTATTTCTCAAGATAACCGAGATCTATGTGCATTTTTTTTTAACGGAAATCTCTACAGGGTGTGTCATTCAGGTAGATAGTGGTCATATCTTGGGAACTATTGGTCTTAAAACTTCAAAAACAAAATTGAGACATAAGTGACCACGAAAAAATCAATGAAAATATTTTCAAGATTGCCATACTCTTCAGAAAATATCGGAAGTTGAGACCTACCTTATTTCAACGGGAACACCCTGTATATTATTATATTTTAAAATTGTCTGAGAAAATCGAATACAGGTGGTTTTCATGCACCATTTGAATTCAGATTGAGTGCTTTATGAGTTATAAACAAATGAAAATTTAAATTTTCCTATTATTTCATGTCCCTATCTTAACTTTTCATACTCTTATACATAAATATCCTACTATGTGGTTTTAATTACTGATGAAAATCAATAAATTTTTCGTGAAAAATATTTTGTTGACATTGAACAACACTGAAAATCAACACGAAAAAGTTTTGAAAAACTACTTTCGGAGAAAGTAAAAAATAGCTCTTGTAAGTCGTTGCAGACATGTTCAAATCAAGTTATCTTCAGAAAGTGACCTGAGGAATCGTATCCTGAAATATTAGCATATCATCAAGGAATCTACAGGGTGTCCCAGCTTATTCGAAGCGGTCTCTGTAGGCCAAACGATGGACTTTTTCAAAAAACTTTTTGAAAATTCAAGTACAGAATCACAATGGCCATAATTTAAAATTATTTTGGAGTATAAAGAGTGTCCCGTATGACAGTGGCATATCAAAGTTATGTTTTTTTAAATGGAATGCTCCTATGTTATTGCATTTTTAGATTGTCTGAGAAGAGAAAATAAGATTGGCTTTTACAGTTGGTGTTTAACTTCAGAAGTTTTTGAGTTATAAACAAGTGAAAATCGTCATTTTTCAAGTTCAAGGCCCTGTACAACGAAAGCGGCTTAAGATAGAGAAAAACGGCTTACATGTCCCTATTTTACTATTTCACGTACTATCCTATGATGTAGATGAAATGTTTATACAGGGTGATAAAAAATTTGAAAAATTCTGAGATTTCTCCACGCATCACCAAATAAAAAAATCAAAGAAAGTGTAAATGTTTCTATACCATAGGATAGTACATGAAAAGTTAAAATAGGGACATGTAAGCCGTTTTTCTCTATCTTGAACCGTTTTCGTTGTACAGGGCCTTGAACTTGAAAAATGACGATTTTCACTTGTTTATAACTCAAAAACTTCTGAATTTAAACACCAACTGTAAGAGCCAATCTTATTTTCTCTTCTCAGACAATCTAAAAATGCAATAACATAGGAGCATTCCATTTAAAAAAAACATAACTTTGATATGTCACTGTCATATGGGACACTCTTTATACTCCAAAATAATTTTAAATTATGGCCATTGTGATTCTGTACTTGAATTTTCAAAAAGTTTTTTGAAAAAGTCCATCGTTTGGCCTACAGAGACCGCTTCGAATAAGCTGGGACACCCTGTATACAGACTGTTGAAAAAGTCCCGGTCTCCCTAAAAAATCCTTAAATTTGAGTTTTGAAAAAATTTTTAAAAAACGGATGGATAAATTTGTAATTATTTAATTTACATTTTATTGATATGAAGAAATTTATACAGGGTTTTCATTTGCTCAGTAATGACGAAATTCTTTTTTTATAGGTAAGTATATTATTGTGTTTTTATATTTTCTGAGAAAATGCAATAAAGAATAGTTTTTACAGTTGCAGTTTAAATTGAGTAGGTCATGAGTTATAAACAAATGAAAAACGCTATTTTCAATTTTTAAAGTTGTGTACAAAACGGTTCAAGATATCGGAAAACGGCCATTTTCCCTATTTTAACTTTTTATGTACCTATACTATCCTATGATGTAGATGAAATTTTTATACAGGGTAATGAGAAATTAGATAATAATATTCATCACCCTGTATAAATATTTAAACCACATAATAGTAGGATACAATGTGAAAAGTTAAGATAAAGAAAATGTAAGCCGTTTTAAGATATTGGGAGCCGTTTTTGATGTACACTTTTAAAATAATTTAAACTGCAACTGTGAAATTCATTCTAATTGGATTTTCTCAGACAATATGAAAATACAATAGGTAATATACAGGGTGTTGATTTTCAAAGCGGGCCATAGGGGATTAGCATTGCGAAAGTGGTTTTTGAGGATTCCTGCTCGCCGTTTAAACTGACAGAAATGGTTTTGGTATCAAAATGAAGCTAAAATTATTGCGCATAACACTTGACATCAGAAATTATTTTAATTTCACGTTGTTTTCTGTAATTCTTCAATAAAAATTCAAGTAATTGTCAATGTTTATTCACAAAATAGCATGCCTTGCCTAAACGATAATGACGTTTCTACGTTTTGGCAATCCAATAATAAAACTTTATAAGTCAGTAGGTAATAATAAAGTCTGGTTCTATTTAAAAATGGGTTATACAAACCAAGAAAGAGTCTTTATGGTGAAAACCTACTACAGTGTAGCCAGTTACAGGAGGGTTCGCGATTTATTTGCCGTGAATTTTTTTAATAGACCAATGTTTTATTATTGCATTGTCAAAACGTAGAAACGTCATTATTGTTTAGGCAAGGCATGCTACTTTGTGATTAAACATTGACAATTACTTGAATTTTTATTGAAGAATTTCAGAAAACCACGTGAAATTAAATTAATTTCTGATATCAAGCGTTATGCGCAATAATTTTAGCTTCATTTTGATACCAAAACCATTTCTGTCAGTTTAAACGGCGAGCAGGAATCCTCAAAAACCACTTTCGCAATGCTAATCCCCTATGGCCCGCTTTGAAAATCAACACCCTGTATAATATACAGGGTAGTTATCCTTTTAAAAAAAATACACAATATCGTCATTATGAAAGAATACCCTGTATAATTTTTTTACATCACTAGAAATTAAATTAAATTATAAATTTGACTTAATTCCTTTTTTTTAACTTAAAATTTAAGGATTTATAGAGGGGTACCGAAACTTTTTCAACCAGTATAAATGACCAGTATTTTCACAATTTAACATTCTTAATTGGTAATAATAACGATCGCTCTCCACTATATAAAAGTTGAGATTTGGCCAAATTTGATATGCTTTTTCTCTTCCCTGAGTCTCAACGATCGCTCTCCACTAAATAAAAGTTGAGATTTGTCCAAATTTGATATGCTTTTCTCTTCTCTGAGTCTCAATATTTATAATTAAAATAATTAGGACTGTGTGTTATATTAGAACTTTTCCCATAAGAAATAGTTTATTTTCATAGTTTATCATTTAATTCCAAAATTACTGTTTGTCTTGTAATTTTTTACTTCCTGCAGTGAAAGTGACTGCATTTAAATTCAAGTGCCATAATAATTTAAGCATTTAAATAATTTTGCCCAAATGACTGGTACTTTATTACTCCTATAACCAACCAAGTAAATACGTACAAGTAGTAGTAGTAGGTAGGTATTTAATAAGTATTATGTACTTGAAAACCTTTCATTAGATATAAAGCGCTACGATGTGAAATGAGAGAATGTCAGCTGCTGGAGCGCACGACGCTGCCTATATTCACTTCATTATTGTAGCTGATCGCGACTATTGTAAGTAGTGGGTGTTGCGATAATAGGGCCTACTACTTCCCATTATCATGCAGCGCTGATAGCGTCGAATGTCAACCGGTAGTCGTCGACGCCGCCGGTGTCTGTATCGTTGAGTCCGCCTAACAGCCTGTGGGCACGCTCGAATAGAGAGACAACTACTGACTGTCTGGCTGTCACAATAGTTAAACAGTCCATTGATTTCAATTATTATCCCATGGAAATCAATTACGTAAAGTAACCCTATCTTTGAGTCGTCTGCAAGGCAAGGTTATTCATGATACCAGTATATAAACAAATATTCATAAATATCATTTGTAATTTTTTTAAGTGGGTATCTGTAAAATTGTATTGGTTGTTTTGGCGATAATTCTTATTCCCCCCTTCTCCCCCCCTCCCATTGTTTCTGATTTGACCAAATGGCAAAGGAAATTTTCTACTGGATGAAACATAATGTAATGTACAGTGTGTTCCAGGATAAGCGAATTTATAGGTATAAACGCCCAAAAAATTCGAGTTGAATTTTGACTATTTGGGGTCTAGGTCTAGGCCTGCTTGATTAGATAATAAATTTTACCATATTTTCATGTTTAATCAAGCATGCCTTAATAGAAACATTATTTTTGTTTTCTTCTGCACAAAATGTCTAAAAATTTCATTGAAAAAAGTTGCTGAGAAGTGAAAATTATATGAATCGATTCTGAATCTCATAATCATAATCTCGGCATTTTTTTATATTCTCGTTTCAGAAAAATCAGTAAACTACTTTTTTTGTACAGGATTGCATAGGTTCTGCGATTTAAAGGTTTATTATGTTACCACTACTATGCTTCCCCTGGTATGGAATCCCACTAATGATGCACCTTCTCCAAAACCCCGATTTTTTAGAGGATCAAGGTCGGGTAGATCCCCTGCCTCCAGCTATGGTGTTGACCCAGAGGGTTTCATTTTTTGAGTTCTGAGATAAGGAGGTGTCTCATTTTTCTTTTTGCAATATCTGTAGACGCCGTTCTTTTCTATGCCCCACTTCCTCAGGTGTTCCTTGAGCTTACATAATGTCCCGTTAGGAATCCCGTCAGTGCTGAATAATAATTACAAAATTCTTGAAAATTTTTTTGGAAAATATTGCAAAAAATGTAAAAAAAAACCGCCGTGGTTATGAAATTCAGCACGCATGTGTCATTTTTGAATGCTGAGCAGCTTTTTAAATAACACTTTTCGATATTTCGTGCAGAAGAGGTAGGTACTTTACCTATACAGAAAACAAAAAGAATTCTCCTGTCAAGGCATGCTTGATTTATTGAACATGAAAATATGGTAAAATTTATTGTCTACTTAAGCAGGTCTGGATCAAATGGTCAAATTTCAACTCGAATTTTTTTATTATTTACACCTATAAATTCGCTTGTCCTGGGACTCACTGTGAATAAAAGTTTAAGAATTTTCTGTACTTGGCTGAATGACACCCAAGATTTGGAATGCATGAGGATTTAAAGTCAAGTAAAAGTTGCAATGTGGAGTTACGTGACGACGATGATTAAGCGAGGTAGCGCGACCTCTGGCGCACTCAGTGTAATTGTTATTAACACGTGATATTTATTGACATAAAATACTTACTTGTTATCATTATCGCTGTCGTGGCTTATTGAGCTTGTAAATAAGATACTGGAAAGTTCATGTAGAAACTTATCGAAAGTAGAGATAAAGGTATAGGAATATCGATATTTTTCTATGGGTCACATTTACAGCTTCCCCAATTAGCGAGATTAATTATTGAATTTGGTCTCTTATTAGAGGAGTGAGTGATTTAATTTGAGATAGAGAAAATCAGATAAAATTCTTCATTGTTAAAATAAAAACGCTAAAAAATACGATCGCGATTTGTTCACGTTTTGGTATAGGGCAGACTTGCCGAGTGAGGTTATCAAAAGGCTTCCACTTCTTGTTCGAGCTGACTTGGTGTTGTGACATCAATACCATCTCCCCTTCTATACGTCCTGTCCTTTCTACGGGATTTCTGTAGTGAGACAGGTACCCATTTATTTACCATGTTCATTAGAAACAAATATCTAATCTATTAGGTATTTAGTTTACATACAGACAGGGCTTTTCAAAAGCACTTCAAAAGCGTTTTCTCAGTTTTCTCAAACATGAAATACTTCGCTGTCATTTGCAAAGATTTGGCGTTTCGAATCGTTACATTATTTCCAAAGTAAGTATTCAGGATTCCAGCGGTCTGCTTTAGTGATTTCAGTAGTTCTTGTGCTCTTTCTCCATCCGAAGCAATGCTTTTAAATTATGCGTCCATGCACGTCTAAGAAACTTCGATTTTCATCTGAGATGCTCATAGTAGTGTAAGCTTCAAATACATACAGTTGGGTTACTATACAGGGTGTTAACTACCAACTAATACAAAATAAAGGAGGTGATTCTACGACTTATTCTAAGAAAAAAGGTTTATATTAAATTGGGACCGCAAACGCACCGTTTTCGAGATACAGGGTACACCCTTTAGAATGTTTTTTTCTTACTTTTTTTGCGATATCTCAAGAACCGTTTGAGCTAGAGGCTCCAAACTAATGTTCTAAGATATGCCAGTGGTGGAGATTATAGGGTTGCGTAAGGGTTTCACCCCCCTAACTTTTACGACACTATACATTTTGATCATAAATGTCTTTTTTTTCGAGAACGGTGGTTTTTACAGCTTTTGACCAGGACTACTTTTTTGTGTAAAAAACATTGTCGCTTTGAAATTTGCTCTCAAAATGAGAATTTTTGTATAGTGTCGTAAAAGTTAGGGGGGTGAAACCCTTACGCAACCCTATAATCTCCACCACTGGCATATCTTAGAACATTAGTTTGGAGCCTCTAGCTCAAACGGTTCTTGAGATATCGCAAAAAAAGTAAGAAAAAAACATTCTAAAGGGTGTACCCTGTATCTCGAAAACGGTGCGTTTGCGGACCCATTTTTATAGAAACCTTTTTTCTTAGAATAAGTCGTAGAATCACCTCCTTTATTTTGTACTAGTTGGTAGTTTACACAGAGCATTAGATCTCTTCTCCGTATTGGGTGGTCGAGACGCCATCAGGCACTTTGTTTTATTGAGATCTACTCTGCCCCGAACTTCTTCGTGGTGAGCAGTACTGTACGTCTGCACAGTGAATGTTGATGTAATTTTCTCCTTTGGATCTTGCTACGTTGTCTCGGTTCTCAAGTGCCTGTAAGATAACGAATATTACTTCAGGTCAATCAGGAAAAGCTTTTGTTAGAAATTGATGATTTTGCAGAGCAACTCCTTGTTCGTGACTGTGTGCTTTCATTCACGAGGTTGTTTTTCTCCAAGTCCAGGATTATCTTTCCCCGCTTGTCATATACAGGGTAACTACTTTCAAGACTGGAAATAGGGCTTAATGCATTGGAAACAACTAATTTGCAGTCCCATTTTACTTAAGGTCCTATTGTTTGAGTGTACAAAAAATTATTATAAAAAAAAGGACAAGTAACAGAAAATTGAATTTATTGAATGGTATAAAAAATGTGGACTGTATGTGAGTGAGTTGGTTAAGACGATTCTTCGTTATTGCTGCTTATGGGCGTTAATACTGCAACAAGGACAATAATTCGAATATTAGAAAGGAAGACAATAATTACGGAAGGATTAGACAGACTTACAATAACATCACTGTTGTAATGGGCGACGTCCCGACAGGATGGTGTGATATCGGTCTTTGGTACTGCACTGGTGTTGGTGTAGGTAAGTTATTAGAAATCTGGTGTCTTCCTCTCTTCCCGGTTCTATGTGGTCAAGGGATCGCTTCACTTGCGGCTACATCTGCTTAGCTTCGACACTTCGACGACGACGATAACGGAACGATGCGACGAGTCAACGATATGACTACAGCAATATAATGGTCAACGATCGAATACGAATGAATGTGTAGGTATTTCTTGGCCCACGAGTTTTGGACGGTCCACATGCTTCCCTTTGTCCTGCCGAGGGCTGCCAACTCCGAGTTTGACGGTAGCTTTTGTGAGTAGCTACTTGGTTTATGAGCTGATAATTTTCCCATGTTGAACCCTCAATAGTAGTTTTCACCACTTCCTCTTACTTCTTCGTGGAACTGGACAAGGCGGTTTCCTTCTTTGTGCTTGCCTTATGATTAGCCCGAACTCACTCTTATATGGTTTGTTTCAGAACGGTATTAATCTGATGTTTAAACTCCTAGATATCTCCTTCCGACATCTCTGTAGTAGGTTCATATAGACTTTCAATGTAGAAGAAATTGTGAAAGAATTATTTTAATAATGATTAGTGCCACGTAGGGGATTTCTGGATACCTAAGCCGACGAGGGAAGTTCCTTTTCTCCCCGTTTACCAACATTGTGGTCTTCCTCCCTAAATCTGGATAAGGGGATGCTAGGCTAGCAGCGGAGACCAACTGAACCCAGGTTTTGTGTCGAGATGGTAGGTACTAATCGATCCCTCCTCCTGCCTGAGCCTGCTTTTGCGCTTAATGTTTGAGTGTTTTTATTTAGTATTTTAAAAATTATGGATTCGTTGAGAAAAATGTGTTTCAAATGATTATTGGAACAAAATGTGATTCCAATTAGTTTAAGTCTCTGAGATGTTATTTTAGAGACGCGTCATGATTATTCTTACACAGCAGTTATTAATTACGGAGTCCGCTTATACAGAGAGCATCTACTGAATAATTCATGTAAAGAGCCTTATTTAGAACGCTTTACTTGAACATTTTACATCTTAATGCCGTACACTGTTTAAAATTAAATCGTTCGATTATCGATAATGGAGTGCTGGATCGTTTTTCACTTTCAACCAGACCGGAGATAGTGGTTTGTTTTCAGTGCCATATTTATTTGTTTATTTCATCATCTGTTGCTTGTTTTATTCATGACTGTTTGTCCTTTTTGTCACGGGGACCAATTAGCATAATACCGTCGTCGTCTGTGTCGTGTCCTATGACAGTTGATAATGTTGGATAGAGAACAGTGAGACGACTTGTCATACCTAAATTGGCGCTGTGTGATTTTTGACGAATGTTGCTAGTCGTGTAATCAGCTTTCTCTTTTTTGTATAACTTATCTCTTTTGTTGAGCCTGACAAGCTCTATTCAAATATAAAAAACCTTCTTGCGCATCAATCGCATAAATATAGTGTATTTTTATAAGATGCAATTATGAATATTTTCACCGCTTTTTAAATTGACTTAGCGTAGTGTTTTACTGTGAAAATTTCATTTCATTTCGTTTGAAAACATGCCATAAAATGGATTTTTAAATTTAATAAAACAAAAAAATTTTACAATTTTGTCCCTTTTTATATGCCCGCCGCTGGCTAACTTTACTTATAAAATGCTAGTTTCTACACTACCTGTAATAAAATTCGCAAAAAGTTGGAGGAGAGTTTTGAAAACCGAAAATTTGAATTTTAGAGAAATAAACATCATGTAAAAAATATCTCCGCCAATTTTCTTATTTGCTTCTTGAATTCTTTGAGAGTTAAATGTTATTAGTATACCTAGTTGTCAACTGTAAAAATTTTAGTTCAATTCCTTCAAAAATATGCTCATGGACGGTTATAGAAATTTAGCAAATTTTTTTACCTTTTTCCTACCCACGCCACTTCCTTATGAATAGAAATTTATATTTTATTGCAATAACTCAAATTTTAAATAATTTTCTACCAATCTTGTTAATTTATAACAAGATCAATCTTTCACACAAATATGTAAATCCCCTGTCCAAAGGCGACTGCTTCAGCATCGGCTTCAGCTTAATAAGTTATGCTCTAGTGTTATGAAATATGAAATATTATGGGAAGGCTTCAGATTAAAATGATCAATCAGTGCACAAAAATTTGTATCTAAAACAAACAAAAAACAGTGCTTCTTGTATATTTCCTAATGTTATATACGATTGGGATCTCGGAAACGCTAGAAGATACGAAGTTGGTTAAATGGGACAAAAGTCGGGCAATTTTAAGAACACCTCACATGGATTTTCAGATTTCTGAAAATATGCATACGTCACTAAGATAGGTATTAAAAAAAAATCATTTTACTTTTTCTGCAATATCTTCTTTTGTATATATGTGTTACGGTCAGAGTAATAAATGCGGTTAGTATTAATAATTACCGGTTAATATTAATAATAACTGGAACATCTGGTTATTTTAAATAATTCTGGGCAAATAATCATTTTTACCGGTTATTATCAATAATGTCTTATTGTGTTTGGTAAAAGTAATGAATCGTCATTTGTATTACCATGAACACAATTAAAATTCTAACAGTAAAATCAAATAGAACTTTTAAAATAATTAAGTGAACTAAAAATAAGCTCAGAACGGAATAAAAGGTTACACAACTTTAATGTAACACGAGGAAGAATTTACAATCTTTTTCTTTTGGTTTTCCTCTTTTGTCAATTGCTTTTCCTATAGTTTGTCAAATGATTTTTTTATTTTTCTATCTATCAATGATTATGGTCATTGATTTAGCAATCAATTTCCTTTTATGTCAAATCAGTTTCACTTTATCAATTGCTTTTCCTATTCACGTACAGTGACATTTTTATAAACATTGGAAAAGCATTTGGTATAAAGGGAATCTAATTTGACAAAAGAGGAATTTGAATTGAAAGATCACACTGACATATTATAAATGGGAAAAGCAACAATTAAAATTAAAAAATATTATCCAAACAAACAAAAATCGATACAAAATAATGTAGATTTTGATTTTACAAATAAAAAAAATATTTATTTTCGCAACAATGACTTTTAAGGCATTTTGAATTGCAAAGAATGTTTAATTTTTTACATTTACAGCAGTGCAGCGGTTTGAATGACATTCAGCAGTACAATAATTATTGCAATGTTGGAAACCTTGTCCACAAAAATTTGATTCTTTCCGAGCACACTCTCTCAGAGTAATATCATTTTCTGGAACCTCAATAATTGAAATGAATTTTTCTTTACAGATAGTAAATTCATTACGTGAATAAAATTGACTTAGGTATTTATTTATTTATTAACTAGCCATTCAACAGTCACTAGACCAATTACAGAATGGATATACAGAGGGTAACTAATATACAGAAATGTATTTATATTAACTAAAAATAGCGGAACGATTGAATGAATTTTACAGAATTAGGTAATATTACAAAATTAATTTAATTAACCCGTTAGGTTTTTAAAAGAACAGCCTTTACTTCCTTGGTCGATGCAGAAAAAATGTCAAGGGTCTGTTGAAATTTGCAGTAGAGAGAGCACATATTATAAATTGGAGAGTGCTGCATTAGATTTGTGCGTGCATGACTGAGGTAAAAAGTATTACTGAATCTCGCTTCGAGTCTTGGGGTAGCGATGTTTAAACGAGCCAGAAGGTTAGGACAGTCAATCAAATATGTCACCAGTTTATGCAAGAACAAGACTGCTGCAGACTCCCTGCGGGTTTTCAGACTTTGAAGTGAGAACTGGTTCAGCAGTGAGTCTTGGGGGTAACCTATTGGAGGATAAACAGAGGTGATCTTGTAGCAGAGAAATTTTAGAAAGCGGCGTTGTACATTTTCAAGCGAGTTTATGTGAACTTGTGAGCTGGGGGACCATACCACTGAAGCGTACTCCAGAGCAGGTCGGATCAGTGTCACAAACAGGGTGATACAAGTGTCGATGTTCGAAAACTCTTTGGAATGCCTTATGACCGCTCCAATGGATCTACATGCAGAATTATTGACATGAGCAATGTGATGTGAAAAAGTCAATTTTGAATCGAAGAAGACACCCAAATCCTTCACCGACTCAACCCTTGGAATGACCTCACCACCGATTGTGTAGCTACAGACCGCTTCGGACTTGCTCCTCGTATACGAGACAATGGCACACTTATTGATATTGATTTTAAGACAGTTTTTAGAGAGTTTTTAGGTATACCGTATTTTGTACCCAGCTTGTAAAATTTTCCATTTTCATAGAAATAACTACAGCTATTATATTGCGACCGTCTTAATTCTCACACTTTGACCTATTTTTGCTATTGGAAATTTAGTGTTAGAACGTTTCAACATTTTCCCTGCCTGCTTTTTCAGCGACTGTCTAGAAGACTCTCGAGCCTCATGAATTTTTTGTGCAGACGCATTGGTTGTCGCATTGATAGTATCGGAAACAAGTTGTTGATCTTTATTCTGGCATAGAGAATTCTGTCGATTTAAATCTTCAGGCTTATTAACAACAGACTGTGTGACAACCAGTAGGTAAATCTCTGGACGTGTGGTCAGTATTCTCATCCATCAGTACTGCGCCCAGAGTCATGCAGTATCAACATTTTCCAGATGATTACCAGATGGACCTCGTAAGATTGACTGAAGATCTTCTTCACTTGTTATTTCTGACAATGTATCAAAAGCTGGTGAAAACGTTTTTAAAAACCCACTTTAGCTTTACACCCAAACATAGCTTCCTAGGGACTACGATTTATGCATGAGTGGTGGGCTTTGTTCTTCATGAACTGTATAAATTTTATTCCCTCCGACCATTTTATGGTCTTATTTGTTTCCAGCCATGTAGATAACATATTCTCGATGTCTTGATTCGCTCTTTAAACTTTAATTAACCTTGTAACTGACTGTGTCGCGGCTTTCCATGTACAAGTTTTGGTCCATTCCACATGTGGCAAAACTCTTCAATTACTTTATTAGCAAATTCGCGCCCGTTAATTGTCACCGTACAATATTCATGGGGCTCCAAATATTGTGAACACATCCAACAAATAGTATGCAACTTCCTCGGCATGTTTGGTTTTTAGTGCCTTAAGCTGCACAAACTTCGGGAGGTTCACAACTTGTCGCTGCGTGTCACCCCACAACTACCATAGATTTAGGATTGATTAAATTTACCACTCGTGGCTGAAAATTATTAATAATTACCGGTCAATGTGATAAATTTATCATATTAACCTCCTGTGTTGGTTAGTATTAATAATTCCCGGTAATTATTAATAATTTCCAATTATTAATACTGACCGTAACATATGTATATATATTCCTGTTTTGGCAACCTGTAGGTGAAATCTAAAACAAAGTCAAATTTGATTAGAAACATCCACAACCTTAGAAAATTTAGCTTGTCAAAGGTAATTCAAAACTCCGCTTTCGAAAAGGTACCAACATAATTCGAATTTTCCATAACCAACTCTGAATTCGAAAACGTCTGAAATGGGATATATTACCAGCAATAACATATCCAGAAAGACGAGACCTCCACCCCGTACAACATTTGCAAACCTAATATCTAGAACCTTATTGAAGCACGGGTACATTTCACAGAAATCATGTATAGGACCCTATCGATAAGAAATGATAATCTGCATGAGTGAAAAAAATATGTTGACCTAACTTCGGTAGGTATAATCCGAAAAATTCCTGCAGAAAAATTGGTATAGAATGCGGTATTAGGATTTGCAAGTCAGACAAATAATAAAAAAAGCACACATTTCATGACTATAAATTTGAAAAAGGTAATACTCTACATCAAGGGGACACAACCGAAGATCAGAATATTGTAAAAGACAAATATATTCCAAGAAAAGTTTTATGGACCGGCGAATCATCACTCACTAATTCCGGAATTTTTAATAGAATAAATTTACACTGGCATGCTACAGAATATACAGGGTGAGGCGCGAGAACCTTAGGGCATTTTTATATGGAGAAGTGTTGGGAGTGGAAGTCTAAAAATTTGCACATGTATAACTTCGATTTTGACGAGCTGAACTAAAATATTTACAACCCCACACCACTTCCGGTTATACCGGAAGTTGCCATATTTTTATTTTTTTAAATGGTACACCCTGTATATTATTACATTTTCAGATTGCCTGAAAAACAGTAACAAAAATGATGTTTACAGTTAAAATTTGTAACGACCAATTAATGAGTTATAAACAAATGAAAATTGCAATTTTCCATTTTCAAAGCAGCTTATTAGCTTGAAAACGGGTCAAGATATCGGAAAACGGCTTACATGTCCCTATCCTAACTTTTTGTATACTACGCTGGAGTACCTACAAAAAAAATATTTTTAATTAATTTTTTTTTTGAAAATCGCTGATTTTTCATTACTTTCCATACAAATTTCATCAGCACCATAGGATACTACGTGAAAAGTTAAGATAGGGACATGTAAGCCGTTTTCATCTATTTTGACCCGTTTTCGACCTAAGCTGCTTTGAAAATGGAAAATTGCGATTTTCATTTGTTTATAACCCATAAAACACTCGTTCGAATTTTGAACTATAAACACGATTATTATTAGATTTTTTCAGGCAATCTGAAAATGTAATAAATGGTGTCCCATTTAAAATAAGAAAGTTGATGGCAACTTCCGGTATAACCGGAAATGGTGAGGGGTTGTAAATATTTTAGTTCAGCTCGTCAAAATCGGAATTTTACAGGTACAAATTTTTAGACTTCTACTCCCAGGACTTCTCCATATAAAAATGCCCTAAGGTTCTCGCGCCTCACCCTGTACACGTTTATTTCGGCAAACAAGACCACAAATAGATTGTCTTTGAACGTTTAGGTGGTTATTCTTAATAATGTTATCGTTGGTCCTTTTTTTTCTGGATAATATTTTAACTGCCCAAAGGTATATTCAACGTTCTGAAAACTATAGTAGAAGAAGCTTTAGACAAGTTGTTTTAGAAAATTTCGTAACTTTAGAGTGGTTCTAGCAAGACTGTTGTGGACCACATAAATGCCAGAATGGTCCCGGATAACTTAGATACCTACTCGATTTCAAATGGGATGGGCACTTTCGACCCATCTCATATTTTAAATCGACCCATAATTTAAATAATAATGTAGCGGTGGTCTGTTTTTGAATTTTAACAGGAATCAATCCCATCTGATGTGCTCTCTCCCTTTTAATAGCCGCTCCTCCCTGCCAAGCTACCTTGAGTCGAAACGAACCGATTCGATGAACCCGAACGGCAGTATCATCACCGGTCGGCGCATGTCGCAATCGATGGCTCTACACCAGGTGCTCGACTAAAGCATCGTATACCGTGCGCTCCAGAAATGTTTATTATTTATAAAAACGGCAAATAAACGGAACGGTGACAGAAGAACCGTTACACATATATTAATTATATAATAATAATAAATAATAATATTAATAAAGAAAAAGTAAAATTACATTTTTAATTTTCGCTGAAATATCTATTAAGTGACGTATAAATATTTTGAGAGATCTGAGAGTCCATGTGAGGTGTTCTTAATAAAATTGACCGACTTTTATCCCATTTAACCAACTTCGTAATATTTTGAATCATTCTGGCATTCCTCATTTTACAACTCTTAACAATATACCTACCAGTACCAAAATTGATTTTTAATTAGAATAATCATAGATAAAAAAAAAATTAAATACTTGAAATGTTGAAACTTGACACTAATAAGATTATTTTTGTTGCAGGTAAACCAAAACAAAAACAAGCTTCCTCCATATTTTGTTTTAACTTCATGCAGTAATGAAGGTAAATTTTAATACTTATATTATTTGTTAGATATAAGCAACTCAACCTGTAAAGGCCGGCACACACGCTCAGTATATTGCATTAATACTGGCTTCCTTGTGCAAACTGAAATGTCATAAGCTTTATCTCCGCTGGCGTTTCTATACCTACTAGGTGTTACCAAGCCCCACCCCTTCTAACTCTCCTATTGGTTGCTTACGATTGATTGCTTACGATTTTATAACAGCGCGCGTACTTTTGAACTGGTCGAGGCATAACGTGTGTACATAAAGGTAAACCACTGAAGCATAGCTCACTGCATGGTTTGTAACGACCATCGGGTTTAGTTTATAGGTATTTACTGTCAACCCGAGTGTCAACCTTAGCGTGTAATTGCAGTGGCGTAGAAGTTCAAAAGGTGTGAAACCTAAAAAACCCATGATCTACGCCATTGAATTAACGTTATGAGTAATAATTTTAATATTGCACTTTTTATCCCATAACAAAAATATCAGAATCGCTTCAGCAGTTTCGTTTTTTTAACCGAAAGTTAATTTCAGAATTGGCACTTTGGCATCACCTAATGTCCAAACCCAGCAACTTTGTACTGAGATAAGTTGACTTAAATCGATTTGTAGTTTCACCCGAGGAACATTTAGTAGTGAGCTGTAAAGTAATTTCAGAGACCCTGTAAATTTAAAAACTTTACAAAAAATCAACAAATTCTTCAAACTTCTTCCTTAAATTCGTGAAACGACGCTGTGTAATTTAAATTAATTGCTTCGTATCGATGTTTGGATATTTTTATTACGGGGAGATTTTGGACGCCATCAAAACACCGATGTCCAAGGAGCACGTCGCTCTACAGCTCCACACTCAGTTAGAGAAACGAATAGGTTAGACTGGTTTCGTGAAAACCATTTGTAATTTATTTTCGCAGACCTACATTATAGACCTACACGCAATTTTTTTGCCTTTAGAAGTGTATCCAGTCAGTGTTGTGACTTTTTTTCAAAAAAAGTGGTCATAACTTCTTAAATGAGTCGTTATTGGAGAAAATAGTAAATGAGCTTGGAATCTCTAATCCACAATAGATGCTGTGGTGCTGTCCGTATCCGCCATTTCGGGATAATTATGTATACAGTGTCCCCCGTAAAATAATGAAATAGACGTAAAGTTTCGGAATTTACGCAAAGTGCGGCCATCTTGCAAGTATATTTTTACATTACTATTAACCCTAGTATTTTCAAACGGTTTATGTCTATCCATCTGTAAAGTTTAGCAATTATTAATTCAACTCCTTACGCTTTGTTTTAGAAAAGCTAAAACAAAAAAATTAAAATCTAAGATGACGGTAACATTAATGTATTAATTTAAATTTAGTAGATATTTACAACACCAAGACGCTGCTTTGTACATCGTCTCCGCGTGGTTTCCTTGTAGAACAATCTTAATTTATATTCAAACAAATAAGTCTGTATGGAAAGTGTTGTTAAAACATTATAGATTGATCCAACGAGACAATCTATAAACAGGTTTAACAAAATTCTAGTGGCATACAAACGGTGCATTAAGGAGTTTGATAAATCTAACGGGATGGATTTTGTTCTACAAAATAAAAACTATCTATCTTTACACATCTTGGCGAATTTCATTTCCATTCATTTGAACTATTCAACAGAATTTAGTTACGTATTATTATTTTCGCACCCAGTAGGAGTTATAATAATTTATGATTAATGTTGATTTCATCAAGTGATTAATTATGTATATTAGACTGGATTAATTATTTAGTTATCTTATTACTATTGTATTTTTTGTCTAGTCAGTCATATAGTCAGAAGAACTTATTTTTCAGTTTCCATTTCAATAATAATTGTCTTTATATTAAAAATAAAACTTATATTAAATTGTGTAGCGATTCAGCTCGAAGGATCACTATAGCGATCAGGCTAGCGAACCGCCTTGTAGCGAAACCACTTTTATTTAAAGAAATGATAACGCCGCAATTTAAGTGCTTTTAGGATGCCCAAGTTTAGGGCGGACCTAAGATGAAATGAACTGTAGCATAGGTAGTAATTATTTACTGATTGGAAATAATACAACTGAAATTACACTTCTCACACTGATTACAAAACAACAATATAACTTCTAATTAATGGTAGTAGTAACAGAAACATATAACAATAATTAATTAATGTGAATCGCGACACCGGCTGTAGTAGGTACCTATGTAGGTACGTGTTACGTAGTAAGTATTGTTCGAAGCTCGGCCGCGTCTTTCACACCCTTGCAGGTGCAAGGTTAAAAGTCATGTCTTTACTCTTTGAGTAACAAGTAGGTAGTCTCGGTACTCTCGGTGCACCCGGTGCTGGTGCTGTTTTCCCACGAGTCTCAATTCTCGATTCACCCCTCACTCCCGCTTGGGTGGTACAATAGCTAGGCGTTGTTGCCAGCTTGTCACTAAAGTCCAAAATTATACAAATTGTACTTAATAATAATTATTACTTCTTTTATTTTCTTTGTCTTGGACACCCTTGTGGATACAGCCAAATTTTGATATCCTAGCGATTTCTAGTGCTTGTAACTAACTCTAACTTTGAGAGTTTAGTATTTGGACAAAACACAACACAGGAAACGACTATTCTCTTTAATAATAATTATTAAGATCGATAATATGCTCATCGTGTCTTAGGCCCGTTGTCCATTGAGAAAACCTATGCAACGCGATCGTTGCTCACGAGTGATGGGAGATATTTATAGAACTGTGATTTATTTACCGACATCTACTGATCAGTCAAATCGTCTTTGATGATGAATTTAACTGAGAAAATATTGGTGACAATAATCAACTACGTAATAGGGAGACAGAACAACAAAGCTAAAATTGCAAGGGGAGCAGAACGTGGCTCCGACCATTTCTTGTTAGAGTCAAAACTGATTTTCCCTTTTAAATGTAGGCCACTACCAAACAGTACACCTAAGATTCAAGCATAGTAAAATACGAGCCCCGAAAATACAAATTTACTTTACTTAGGGTAGGGAACCTTCCACCCAGCATCTTTATAGGCTGAGATTAAATCTCACGCAAAATGACAATTCCACACCGCAAAACCTCTAATATGGGAATATACAGGTATGCATCCATGAAGCAGCCTAATAAGAAAGCTTGGGAACGATTGAAAACAACACAACCAGACAGATTGACTACTGGTGGAACAAAGAGATTGCTGTGAAGGTGGGAGAGAAGAATCTGTCAGACATGGTTGATAACCCAAGAAAGTAAACTCTAAGTAAAGATAGGAAATATTATTCCAGAATAAGCAGGGAGGTCAAAAAGGAAATAATAAAAGTAAAGAACGAGACATGGGAAAGAAAGGGTGAGGAAATCGACGACTATATTGGAAGATCTAATATACTACAAGATCAAGAGAAGCATGGAAAGTTTTGTGTGACTTTAAAGCTATTTAAGCATTGCATCCATGATATTTTGAATATACCCTAATTTTTAAAAATGATGAGAAAATACAAATTTTTTATTTAGTCATGGTTCTTACACCGCCTTGCGGTTATTTTAGAAGTTAAAAACTATTTTCAACGAATTTTTAAGGTGATTTTCCTTGGATTTTTTTTTTCCTAAAGCTGTACGATGCTTAATCCCGGTGACCATATTAATGACTCACCCGGTACTTGGAGGTTAACGCAAGGAGCATATTGGAAGAAAATGTCTTTCCGTCAATTGAGGGACTTGCCTAGATGCCCCCCTGTAGTGTTCTTCCAAATGGTATAGATACTTTTTGAAATCGCTCATTAAATTTCATATTTCAATAATGTCTCCAGATAAAATGAACTTCCTTTATAGAATATAGTAATAAACAACTAAATCATAAAGAAACTGAAATAAATTAAAAATACTTTAGCAATTATTTCCTTTGTTTTACAATGATCAAATTCCTGTTGTTTGGTGTGGTAGTCAAAAAACAAAAGGCGGTTTGTTACGTTTGGACAGAAATGTAGGCATTTTTACGTTTCTTTAATGACTTGAATATTAAATACATCCGACTGTGAGAACCTGAATTCGCTTTTAAACATGCATGCCTACCTACCTGGCTAAGAAATTTATAAACAAATGACTAATGATTTTATGTTTCGGATTCCGAAGCCACCTACCAATTCCGCTAATAGGCTTCCTTCCTACTTTTCGAAATTACGCACCGTGTCTCCGCTGGGAAGTGGGTAAAGCTCTCGTGCGCGAAATTACAGACTGCGTCGGAGATCGACAAGAAAGAAAGAATAAATGACAACAACTGGGAAGGCAGAAACAAAAGAATCATCGAGATAATGTCTCGATAAGAATAGTTACCGTACGCTACTTATCTTTTTAATCTCACCTATTTTTACGGCCCAATAATATTTCTTTTAAAGAACGGGAAATCAATCAATTCAAAATGTGGAAGTGGGCCAGATGCACAGACTTACAGTGATCGGGGAGAGAAGGAGAGTTTAATAGTTAAAACTAGGAGATGTTTAATACTAATCCCCTGTCGAAGTATTTATTACATTAGGTACTTAGGTACTTGTCGAGGTTGACGTTTATTTCGACTTTCTCGGCTTTCAGGAGATTTTCACTTTCTAGTTTCTAGAATTAAACGAGACATGATATGGAAGGCTTGAAGCAGGTCAGTGTTACCTAAATAATTGCTCATAAAATCATAAGTAACATAAATTTTGGTTATTAATTATATTAACGTTGTTAATTAATTAATTAAAAAACTTTTATCTGCCTTAAACGATCGAGATATTCAGTAGTCATTTTATTTCATACATTTTTCGCCTCCGTTATTACAACCTAATGGGTTTTTAGTTATAGGTAATGTGCAATAATAATTTCTGATAGAGAGGTTTTTCTGATATTATGAGTTCGATATTCCAAACGCTGTTACCGGACTTACAGACACCTCTAGTCATTTGAATGCAAAATGTTTCCCATCTACAGAAATATTTGGGAGTCCCTCACACTTTTTCCTACTTTACCTCAGCAAGAATATACATGCAGAATAACCCTATGTAACAAAAATCCCTGTAAGAACGAAAAACTATTTCAAGCTGTTAGCCATTGATTGTTTGGTCAAAGAAATGGGACTTTCCTTGTGGGTTTTTTCACAAAGGCGTCCCGTTTTCAAGATACAAGATGTGTAAGTTGAAGTTAAAAAAAAAAAATTTATTCATAACTTTGTCGTTTCTTAATTGAATGTTTCTTCTTCTATTGAAATTTCGCACCCACTTCTTTCTTATCCCAAGGCACTTTTTGCGAAAAGGGAATCGAAGCGCGAACCGAGGAAACTATGGAACACAGTGGCTCTCTTAACTTTTTCCTGCGTACGCCTCTGGTGGAAAGTTACTGGTTTTTGAATCAAGCGTTCATTTTTTTCTTGATTCTTCTTTCGATTACTTGACTTTGTCAACAGTCTCACACAAAATATTGAGTCTTTGATGTAAATGCATAGAACGAAATCACATTTAAGCTTACAGAATCTGGCTGGCAATGGTATCGGTATATTACCAGTATTACAACCCCTAAGTCGATCGTCACAGATCTCTTTCACTAAATCGGGTGCTTCAGAAGTGTTCAAACCAACAAAAATTTTACCTGCCTGGAATGTGTCCGAGTAGGGATACTTTCACTACTATATCACTCGATAAGAACCAAAGTGAGCACCTTTTCTAAGAAGCTTGTAAGCTGGCCCCTGCAGAAACATTCCATCCTTGCACTGCTGAGTTTGATTAGAAACTACAAGTAATTCTTGGGTTCCACCACATGATAATAATTTCAGACAAATCTAAAGGAACAACTATAGCAGTCCAGATATTTCCAAACATTGCCAAATATTGCCAAACATTTCCAAATATTTCCAAATATTTCCAAACATTTCCAAACATTGCCATACCGTGTGTCCCCGGATAGGTGAAACGACTCTTATAAAAGACAAAAAATTTTTGATTCTAATTTAAAAGTTTTTGGGGTTCAGCCCTGCTTGACTAAAGAGTAATTTCTAACAAAATATTAATTTTGAAAAATCAAGCATGCCTTGGAATTTTCCAAGAAACCGGTTTTTCTGTTGAGTAAAGTGCCTTTTATGTGGCAAATACGACAAAATGTTATTTGAAAAAGTTGTTCAGAATCAACATGCAGGTCTCTATACCAAATTTCAAAATCATGGGTCAACTTTTATTTTTTTCATTTATTTTTATGTTTTATTTCACAAATCAAAGAATTTCATTTTGTACAAAGACTGCCATGGAAAAACCAAATTGTATCTATAGCAATAGCAATCTGTCAATATCAGTTTTTGTTACAAATGAAATTTTTTGATTTGTGAAATAAAACATAAAAATAAAAGAAAAAATAAAAGTTGACCTATGATTTTGAAATTTGGTATACGGACCTAAATGTTGAATCTTAACAACTTTTTCAAATAACATTTTTTTTTATTTGCCACATAAAAGGCACTTTACTCCACAAAAAAAAAAACGTTTTTTGAAAATTTCCAAGGCATACTTGAGTTTCCAAAACTAAAATTTTGTTAGAAATTACTCTTTAACCAAGCAGAGCTGAACGCCAAAAAATCAAAAAATGAAAATTGAAATCAAAAATTTTTTGTCTTTTACAAGAGTCGTTTCACCTATTATCCGGGGACACACGGTATATTTCAAAATATTTCCAAATATTTCCAATTCCAAACATTGCCAAACATTTCCAAACATTGCCAAATATTTCAAAATATTTCCAAATTTTTCCAATTCCAAACATTGCCAAACATTTCCAAACATTGCCAAATATTTCCAAGCATTTCCAAACATTTCCAAAGCTGTGTACAGACATTTCCACAGAGTGTCTTACCCTTCGGGAGAACCTAATTAGGGAGTAGCGACAGATCTAAAATAATCGTTACTTGGGGATACCCAGGGCGAGAAACCCTGTTTATGACTATTTGACTTAATCTACTGGATAATTATTTAGAGTTACGGATTAAATACCGATGATTTGAGAATATCTTGAAAAACAACGAAGTTATGGATAATTTTTCATTTTTTTATTCAAAGTTTGACACCGTGTATCTTGATGAAAATGGGACGCCTATGTGAAAAATTGCATAGGGAAAGTGTCTATTATTTTTGGCCAAATAATCTGTGGCCAAGACCTTGGCCTCTTTTTTTAATACACGACCCTGTGTATTATCGTTTTAGCGCGCTACGACTTTTTTGAAGTACGCGTATATCGTGGTATCGATCTCGGGAGCTGTCAACTGCGTGCTTGTATTTCGAGCTCTGTAGCTCTCACCTGCCGTTGTCAGTAACTAATAACAACTACAAGTACAGTAGAAGCTCGATTATTCGAAGTAATGTGGACCGAACCCATTTCGGATAAGTGAAAGTTCGGATAATACGGAGTTTTTTACGAATATACAGGGTGTCTCTGAAAGGTGCGGAAAAAAAGCTACCACAAATTCCTGAGGCCTAAATAAGCCGATCTAACCCAATTTATCTCCGTCCAAAAGTGGATGATTTCGGAGATACAGGGTGTCAAAAGTTCAATTTGGTTTCCGTTTTTCTTAAATAACTTTTTTAATAATTGGTGTATTTTCACAATATTCGGCAGAAGGGGCTTTTGTGGGGTGAAAAATTAAAAACTGCAATCATTTTTATTGTAAAATTTAGAGGGCGCCACCTGCGGTACCTTGAACACATTCAAAACGAACTATCTTTTTTGGGCCACTCTGTATTTAACTTTTAAATAAAAATTCTTATTCTCCAACGTCTTTTCCCAAAAAAAGGCATACGTGGTAAGAGTTGATTTGAGCAGCCGTTTCTGAGATATCTGGATTTAAGGAAATCACTACGTGCATGGCCAGGCCTAAGTAAGTAATTGTATTAATTGAACACAATTTAAAGCAAAGGCGTTGAATTAAAATAACTGTCACTGAAAGTTACAAAAAAACGACTAGGTACATAAATGTGGATTTAACTTTATAGGTACTTTAGTTAAAACAGTCAATAAGAGATTTATCAACAACAAAAATTTAGTTTAATTTAATTAAAAACAAATGCTTATATCAAATGTTCAAAATGATCTCCATTTTCGTGTATACAAAGATTTATACGTTTTAAAAAATTAAATTTAACTCTTTGGAGCATTTCGTGATCATTTTTCAAAACTTCCATTCCGGTTTCAATACGTCTCCTTAATTAACCTTCTGTACTTATTTACTATTGCCTAGAATGCACAAGGGTTTTCAAAGTTCCCCATAAAAAGTAATCCATCGGTGTCATAGCAGGCGATCGAGCTGGCCAACTTGCGGGTGCATCATTGGCTCTACCTATCCATCTACATATTTGGATACTGTTCGCTCAAATAATTACGTACATTTATCGAAAAATGTGGAGGAGCACCGTCATGCATAAACCACATTCATCTTTGAAGTTCCAAGGGCAGGGGATCAAACAAGTGTGGTAATTCGTTTTGCAGATGTCCCAAATAATTTTCGCCATTAAGTGGAGGTGGTAAAATGACAGGACCAATTATGAAAGTGTCTATGATTCCTGCCCACACATTGATCTTAAACTCATGCTGATAATGGCTTACTTTTGATAAGTAATGGCTTACTTTAATCGCATGAGGATTTTCTCCAGCATAGACATGTACATTGTGCAAATTAGTTATGCCACTCCACGTGAAACAGGCTTCATCTGTGAATAAAATTCCTTGTGTAAAGTTCCTATCCTGATTCTTCTTGGAAATGAACCGGTAGAAAGCTAGACGTGGTTCATAATCATGGGGTAAAAGTTCAACATGAAATGGGTGCAGTAATTGTTCTCTGGTCACCCTGTTAACAGTATCTTTGCATACACCTAGCTCTAAGCACAATCGTCTGGTACTGAGTTTAGGATTTTCTTCAATCCTATTTAAAATATCTTCCTCAACCTCTGGAGTTCTTATCGTACGTGCACGACCTTAATTAATAGAAACAGGCGTAAACCTACCTGTTTCACGAAGACGCCTTTCATTAAAGGTTTTATGGTTTGATAAACGACGATTCGGAAATCGTTCACTGATAATCTGCAAGATTCTAAACCATTTCCTTGGCAATATCCAAAAACCAATAACATATCGTTCATTTCTTCATTAGTATACTGTACGGCCATTACTAAAGTAAATTTGAAAATTGTTTGACAATTATTCCAGTGTATGCTTGAATTGTTTTTTTAGATTCGATTTGACACCAATTACTTACTTGGTTTATAGTGACAGTGATCTCGTTGATGTAAATTCGTTAAGTGGGTCCCGTGGTGTAGTGGATAGAGCGTTCGTCCACCAGACGGTAAACCTTGGTTCGAAACTCACCAGCAGCCGAAAAGTATTTGTTGTGCTACTCGAGCCAAAATCGGGATGCACCTTGTGGAAGGCAATGGAAAAGCACCGCATAGTACTCTGCCTCGTAATACTTCTCAAATAGTGCCTTTCGGACTCTTCCGATAAAAAGGGTGGCCCCAAAAGAGTGAACTTCAACAGTACGCGCACCACAGGCATATATGAGAGGTAGCTCACACCTGAAACCTGGTATGGCACTTTAAATAAAATAATTTTAATTCAATGCCTTCGCTTCAAATTGTGTTCAATTATTACAATAATTACTAATAACTACTTACTTAGGCCTGGCCATGCACGTAGTGATTTCCTTAAATCCAGATATCTCAGAAACGGCTGCTCAAATCAACTCTTACCACGTATGCCTTTTTTTGGGAAAAGACGTTGGAGAATAAGAATTTTTATTTAAAAGTTAAATACAGAGTGGCCCAAAAAAGATAGTTCGTTTTGAATGTGTTCAAGGTACCGCAGGTGGCGCCCTCTAAATTTTACGATAAAAATGATTGCAGTTTTTAATTTTTCACCCCACAAAAGCCCCTTCAGCCGAATATTGTGAAAATATGCCAATTATTAAAAAAGTTATTTAAGAAAAACGGAAACCAAATTGAACTTTTGACACCCTGTATCTCCGAAATCATCCACTTTTGGACGGAGATAAGTTGGGTTAGATCGGCTTATTTAGGCCTCAGGAATTTGTGGTAGCTTTTTTTCCGCACCTTTCAGAGACACCCTGTATAAAATAATGTAGGCAGGTAAGTTACATGACTTTTTATTGGTAAAAACAACTCAACATACTAATAAATCTTCGTAATCAAATAAAAACATACATATTTGTATACATATCTATATAATGTACATATTACAATTTCGGATAATGCGGAGTATTTGAAGGCGCGCGTTTCGGATAACGCGGATGACTTGATTTTTCGTTCAAATTTCGGATACGGACCACGATCGTTTCGGATAAAGCGGCGGTTTTAAAAATCAATTGTGTTCCGGATAAAGCGGATTCCGGATAATCGCGATCCGGATAATCGAGCTTCTACTGTACTGTGAAAATTTGTCGGCACTAGGGCGAGAAAGTAGTCGTTGACGAGTTGAAATTTTTTAAACTTTGAAGCTAGCCGCTGTAGTACATCGGTCAGCTGTTTCCTATAGAAAAGTCGACTTTCAGAGGCGACGCGCTAAAAGACTTCTTTTAATTTTACCTTAAGTATCCTTTATCTTGAAAACGGACCTTTATCTTGAAACGTTTCCATATCATAACAGATATTGAAAACAATAATAATGGTTTCCTGCAATGTTTGCAACAACAAACTTGACTCTTCATTAGATCGATATAAGGTCATTTGTGCCGGTGAATGTCGTCGTATAATTTGCCAAAAATGTTCTGAATTGCCTAAAGAACTATACAAGAGCATCGCAAAGACTAACAACAGTTCCGTTCAGTTCATCTGTAAAATCTGCAATACTCAAAATCTAAAATATTTACATGGAACTGTTAAGAAGATCTCCGATTCTATGATCGACAGGGATGAATTCAAGGCACTTGCGAGAAGTGTAAAAGACATGACAAACCTAAAACCAATGCTCGAGGAAATATATGATATGTGTCATAAGACGGAGCATTCGGTAAACAGATGTGAACATTCAGATCGCTCACGAACGTCCTTTCATCAATTTGACATCGAACCACAATCACTCGTTAATATGTTAGCTAGAATTCAGTCTGAAGTGTCTACCATCATGTCTGTATTCTACAAGGGTGAAGATCAAGACTCATCCTTTAAGGTTGAAATCTACGATCCTGCGACTAAACAACTGGAAAATTCATTAATGATGGTGCAGAAGGAGCTTAATACTATAAGCTCAAACATGTCATCGATAGCAGGGGATGTGAAAGCCCTACAGAGTTCAACAAATAAAACATCAAATAGGATTACATACACCTGCCATGCATCAACCCAGACTGTTGATTCAGACAACACTCTGTATCGGCCTTCTACAGTTCCACCCAACAAAGACGAAAACACTCAATTTGTCCGTGGAGAAAAAACATGTACTGCGGAGACCGACAGTCGATTGGACCAAGCTAGGCGATATCGGTATGTGCATGTCGGAAATGTTCCCATCTCATTTAGCAAGCAGGCCATCATTAAATTTATAGAATCTAAGACTCGTGATACTGAATTCATAAGAATCGAATCCCTGTCGTCATCTCACGGAAATCAAAATCAAAATTTTAAAAATTACAAAATAGGCATCCGCAACCATATAGCAGATATGCTATTAGAGTCGGGATTCTGGCCTCACAATATTTACGCTCGCAGATTTGTCGATTTTGCTGGAAACAAAAACATACTTCCAGACCCACCTCTGGTCACCCCTACTTGCCACATTCCTCATTCATTCTACCCGTCATCTGAGGACTCGATGCCCGAAAGTTTGGTGAAGGCCGGAACTACAGCGTTGTCAGCGGAGGAGTCAGCATCCAGCGGCAGTGGTACCATGGTGGAGCGGTCCTTCAGCTCAGGTGAGCAATACATGACGAACGAGATGGATGTCCCCTGCCCTGTGGAGCGGACGCCAGCCTTGGAGACAGCACCAACCAATTCGACCTCAGAGCAGACTATACAAAGACCCACATCTACGTATATAAACTTCCTAGCTGAACAGTCTCCTGACAATCCTGGGAAATCGAAGAATTGCATCGAGCATGGTCAACAAACCACTCTTGACCCTCCACCATGGCTTAATGCACTTTGGCCACCTCAGGCCAGACTAACGAAAACATCCGCTGAAACTGAGGGAGTTTACCTGCTTTCAAGATTGCGACAACCTGAGCTACTCCGTAACATTAGGCTATACTTAGCCTATCTTCATGACAGACCTGAGTCAACATGCCTTCATGGTGAAACGAAGAACAGCGTCAGATTGCTACTTGCTTCTGAGGGTTTCCCTACTGAGAGAAATGCCCTGATGGCGTATTATAAACGTTTCTACGAGAGCTATGGATTAACCGGAAGTGACGCCGAGGATGATCTTAAGGCCCTTAGATCACACCTTGCGGCTGAAAACACGAACTACCTCGTGAAAGCAAGGGAAAACTCAAGATCATACAATACCCCTTTTCAGAGGAAGTGACGCGACGGGAGCAAGAACTCTCCTACAAACCACCCTCACCTTCTCCTAGCGTACCTTCCCTTCCATACAGCCATCGAATTGTGAGGAGTCAAAACAATTCAACATCTACCTCTCTCACATCAACTGTGCTCTCACCCCATCATTCCAGACATGACTTCCGGGTCCTACACATAAACATTCAGTCCCTTAACAACTCCGTGGATGGTCTGGGTATCATGATCTCTGATCTGGGATTTCCCGAGTTTGTTTGCTTAAACGAACATTTCTTAACATCTGACAACATTCAAAAGATCAAAATCGATCATTACAACCTTTCTTCTTCCTTCTGCAGGCAGTCAGATTACGGGGGCTCGGCTATCTATGGCAGGTCCGACATTCAGTGTAGGGTTGTTCATAGCCTCTGCTCTCTTTCGCAGCCACTCGTGTGTGAAATATCGGCAACCGAAACCAAATTTCGGTCTCAGAAAGCACTAATTATATCTATATATCGATCACCTGCCTGCCCTGTAAGAGATTTCATTCGTCACCTAGACGGATTGCTTGACGCGGCCATCCGGATCACAAATAACGTGGTTCTGGCTGCAGACTTCAATATTGACGTACTCTGTGAGAACGCCAACACCTCCAGCCTGACCGAGACTCTCTTCTCTTATGGTTTTCGACTTTGTTTTAGGGACCCAACAAGAGTTACCAACACCTCGTCAACATGCATCGATAACGTCGCGATTTCTGGTATTTTTCAGTTGCTCGATAGTCAAATCTTGCCAACTTTTCTATCAGACCACTTTGGACTGCATGTGGCCCTTGGAGTTTCTGAGACGGCCTACACCCGCGGTCTCGCCGACAAACCCCTGATGACATGGAAGAGAGATATAGAAGACCCCCTTCTCCTTGCACAGCTGCAAAACGAACTCCGGCGTTTGGGCTGGCACAAAGTTCTGGATGCCCCTGATACGAATTCGAAATACTCCTGCTTCTCTGACACTCTTTCATTCTACTTCGACAAATACTTCGCACTCAGGAGATGTAAAGTTCATGGGCCTAGACTCTCCAGTCCCAAGTGGCTCACCTCTGAAATTCGTCAACTATACGACACGATTAATCTCCTAAATCCTTTAATAAACACGTCCAACCAGCTGTTCAGAACTCAGCTGTGCAGCCTAAAGCGACGGTTTGGGTACCTGGTGAGGCAGGAGACCAAG
Source organism: Malachius bipustulatus (assembly GCA_910589415.1). Lineage (NCBI taxonomy): Eukaryota > Metazoa > Arthropoda > Insecta > Coleoptera > Melyridae > Malachius > Malachius bipustulatus. The sequence continues at coordinate 42,078,026 of OU342635.1, read as the reverse complement.
CGCTGTAACGACGTCTTTATCAGTGAATCTGAAAATCCCATCAAAGCAGGATGGACCCTCATAAACAACCAATGCAAGTCAATAAACACTTCTCATAAAATCTTAGAACTTGAGTACCGAAGCAAGGTGACGACTGATCCTGAAGAAATGACAGAGATGCTCAATTCCGTCTTTCTTTCAAATGACTCCCCCACATATAGTCACACCCACGGATCCAACATGTCAACACACGCCTCTTCTTCCTTCGTATTTTTTCCGACGTCACCTCGGGAAATTATAGGAATAGTTTCTAGGTTTAAAAGTAAGAAGTCTTCGGGCTTGGACGAGATTCCCTCCTTTGTTGCCAGGTATTGCATTGCTGAGCTTGCTCAGCCATTATCAGAAATTTACAACAGCTCCTTTCAGACTGGTGTATTCCCCGAAGATCTCAAAGCAGCGTTAGTTAAGCCTATTTTTAAAAAGGGCGACGTCAAAAACCCTGAAAACTACCGACCGATTAGTCTACTATCGGTATTTGATAAAATTCTTGAATCTCTTGTCTCATCTCGTCTTATTGACTTTCTAGACAAAACAAAGATCCTTTCCCGCTCCCAGCATGGTTTTCTTAAAAACAGATCTACCCAGACGGCTCTTGTAGAGCTTACGGACTTCATATCTCAGGGTTTGGAGGAGGGGATGCGCACTGTGGGCTGGCTTTTGGATCTCTCCAAGGCCTTCGACAGTGTGTGCCACGAGTGCCTCCTTCGGAAACTGGAGAATGTCGGAGTTCGTGGATTGCCCCTTTCTTGGTTTACCAGCTACCTACAGGGAAGAACACAGGCGGTTCAGATTACTGGGTCTGATGGCCGACCTGTGCGATCACCCTTTGCTCCGGTCTCCTCTGGGGTGCCACAGGGTAGTGTTCTCGGTCCACTTCTTTTTCTTATCTTCATTAACGATCTGGGCCCCAAAATTACCTCCCCAAATTCACTCTGTGTTAACTATGCTGATGATACAACAATTCTTATTAGGATAAAACCAGGCGACCCTCCTAGTCTGATAGATACCATTCAACTCCCGTTGAAAAGAGCGAGTTTATGGCTCGGGGCCAATGAACTAAGACTTAACTTAGACAAAACTGAACTGATTGATTTTCACTCTAGCCGATCACGTCTTCCACCTTTACCCTCCATACCCACCGATGGTGCCTTGATCGAGCCGAAGGGCGTGGTGAAGTTTTTGGGCTTCCACATCGACCAGAACCTAAACTGGTCGGCTCACACAGATCATTTGTGCCGTCGTCTTGCTAGTGTCTGCTTCCTTCTTAGACGCCTTCAGCACACGGTGTCCCCTGAGGTTCTTCTCTTTGCTTATTATGGGCATTTCATCAGCCACGTGAACTATGGGCTGGCCGTCTGGGGTGGGTCTGAGAGATCTCTGCGAAGGGTTTTTCTTCTTCAAAAGAGAGCGATTAGGATCCTGACAGGCTTGTCAATGCAGCAGTCATGCAGAGGCCATTTCAGGCGGCTTGGACTTCTTACCGTGCCTGCTTTGTATGTCTTCTCTCTGCTCAAACTGATCCACAAAAATCAGGATAGACTTTTACCTTACCGATTCACGCATCACTACAGTACCAGGTTCAATTTGTTTAAACCTCCTACACACCATCTGTCGTCTTCAGAAAGGACATTCACGTACGCATCTATCAAATACCTGAACCACTTCAAAATAGATCCTGCAACTGTTGGGTTCTCAGCGTACAGTGCGTATCTCCGGAAACATCTCACGGAGTTGGAACCCTACACTACCTCTGATATACTGTCCTTCCACCCCCCATCCCTACCTGCAGTCTGATATTAAAACACCTAAAACTCAAAGCCTTGATCCATCCTTATCATAGAGATGGAACTATGCCTCGATCGAGAACTGATTTCTTTTGTGTCTCTGCGCGTCTCGACCCTCACTGTTCCCGGCGTTATGCTGACATGCTGTGTGTTTTAAAAATTTTTACTGTTTGTCTTTATGTTTGTTTTTATAATTTCTGTAATGACGCTGTTGTACTGAGCAATGACTGTTGTAATTCAAGTACAATAAAGAAATTTGTAATTGTAATTGTAATTGTACGGAACGCCTCTGTGAAAAATGCATGAGGAAAGTAGCATTCTATTTCACTAAACAATGTTTATTTTATATTATTTTTTAACAGGATGGGGGTGTCGTTGTAAACATACAGGGTGTCAATTTGAAAACTTGCCACCTCCGAATTCTTCCTTGGAAATTTTTTTTCAAAGAAATCCCGAAACAGGTCAATTTTTTAATGTAATTTATGTTCTATTGGCGTAAAGAAAATTTATACAGGGTGTTCCTTGACTCAGTGACAACGATATGGTCTATTTTTTTGAATGGGACACCCTGTATATTAATACAATTTCAGATTGTCTGAGAAAATCCAATATAAATTGTTTTTACAGTTGCAGTTTAAACTGAGTAGCTTACGAGTTATAAACAAATGAAAATCGCAGTTTTTCATTTTCAAAGCAGCTTATTTTGAAAACGGCTACAGATATCGGAAAACGGCTTACATGTTCCTATCTTAACTTTTCAAGCGGTATCCTATTGTGTGGATGAAATTTTCATACAGGGTGACGAAAATTATCAGACTTTTGATCACCCTGTATAAATATTTCATCTACATCATAGGATATCGCTTCAAAAGTTAAGATAGGGACATGTAAGCCGTTTTTCGATATTTAGAGCCGTGTCCGATGTACACTGCTTTCAAAATGGAAAATTTCGATTTTCATTTGTTTATAACTCATAACCTACTCAATGTAAGCTGCAACTGTAAAAACCATTCCTACTGGATTTTCTCAGACAATCTGAAAATGTAATAATATACAGGTGTCCCATTTAAAAAAATCGACAATGTCGTCATTACTGAGTCAAGGAACACCCTGTATAAAATATTTTTACGTCAATAGATCATAAATTAAATTTAAAAATTGACCTGTTCCGGGATTTCTTTGAAAAAAAATTTTCAAGGAAGAATTTGGGGGTGGCAAGTTTTCAAATTGACACCCTGTATAATTAAAATATGACAAATATTTTTGCGATGCTAATAATATGAAGCTGCTAACAAAAAAGGGTCGTAAGCTCATGTGATAAAATAACGTGGACCTTTGGGCGTTTGGCAATTAAGAATAATTAATTATTCCTTCAGGCATACTAGGTAGTAGAGATGGTAACTTATTTTTATTATTACTTACTAAAGTATCAGTGCGACACACCTTGCTATAGGTCATCGACTCATCGCAATTTTCTTTCACCGCCAGCGAATTTCCAATTTTATTATTTGTCCCCATCTACAATGATACTGACCATGGCTAAATTCTCTGGGCTGAGAAGAAAGTTATTCATGATAAAAAACAACTGGAGGCGTGGGCATGAAACTGTCTTGTTGAATTGGGCAATTATTTATACGTTTAATTGTTTTGTTTTACCGAGTTCCTCCGGTAATAGCTTAATGTTTGGTTTCTCATAGAGACGAATCCCTTCCACTTTGAGAGTGTTCCACCTTCCTTGCACGGATGTAATCAAACTCATATCTGTCTTAATTTAATGTGTTTGGTCTGACTCGACTGCAATGGGTTTTTAAACTTTTACTTAATTAGTTTTTATGACATAGAATTATAATCGTGTTTGATGCAAGTGTTTCAAATTGCACTGTTGAATTGACAAGTGGTGGTCACGGGTGGTCATTTTCATCTGGATATTAAAATACATATGAATGAGTCCTCAATTTATTTCTTGTTAGCTTTCTCCAAAATCTATACACTGTTTAATTATTGAAAGTTATTTTATTGGTAATAATTCTTGTTATATACTTAATTTCTTCTATGATGTATGAAAAATTTTTTATTTTTTCTAGCAAAGCCACGCTTATTTAAAAAAATCTGTAGGTATAATAATAATAAGAATAATAATTGATAGCTATTACCCACGAGAACGAAAATTTCAACAGGAGCCGCCAGGCGAGTGTTGAAACGTTTGAGTGGATATAGCTATTCCTCGCGAGATGAACACGTTATTTTCTCTTCGACCTTTAGAGAAAATCATTCAATAGACTTGTTTTCTTGATATATTTGCGTTGTCATCTTTTACTAAATTCCCAGTCATTTCAGTTATCAATAAAGGATATTCTGGAATGGAAAGCAGCTCCGAGGTCATTTCTTATCACACCACCACCCAGTCATTTTATATATTTTTAATTATTTTCATGAATAGATATTATCTAACCTGGTTATTATGATCTGTCTCTCAGGTCAGGTCAGGTGCGCTGGCGGCTTGCGTTGATTGAAGCGCATATACTGCGCGCATCTAAATTATTGATTTTTCAGCTTTATTCACAATAATTCACATTACATAGAATGTATCTAAAATAAACCGAGAAAATTCAGGGGGTGTTTGATGAGACCATTTTAAGAAAAAAAGTAAGTATAAACGCATGTCCTAAGAGGCTTAACTTTTTAACTACACGGTGTTGAAGCTTCAAGAAAAAATCGTTTATTAGATTTTATTTTGATTAGGTTTGTTTTAGATACACTCTGTATACAGGCATAACAATAAGGTTGGAGCTTTATCCGAATTTCATTTCATTTTATTTATACTCAGAAGCATTTACTATATCCTGAGAATTATCCTTCACACCCTCGCCAGTGCAGATCCTACCTGAAATTCTTGTAGAACCCCTCTTCGAGCGCAGAAAAGAAAATATCCTTCTTGGATCAGAGAACAGACAGTCCTGCATATTGTTGACATAGGCCCGTATTCATCAATAAATATAACCCTTGGGGTTATATTTTGGAACATGCCATTGGTTTAAAATTCGTAGCGTTCGTAGGGTTTGAGCATTAGACCAATCAGCTGTCAGCAAATTCAAACTATAACCCCAGAGTTATATTTTTTGATGAATACGGACAATAGACTCTATATTATTATGATTCAGCAATTTGTTTTTTTTTATGAGTGAGCGTAGTGATTTAAATTTGAGAAGGCAATCAGTCAATCATTTTTATTCTAGTAAAGGCGAGAGTAAAAAGGCGACTACTTATTGCGGAATCATATCGCCACGCGGTAAGCATGATGTTGTAAAGTTGGACGTCATCGTCATCTTACATCAAAAGTACCATATCCTTGTCAAAAAATAGATCACCGTAATGATAGTTATAGTGTTCGGGAATTTTCGATTTCAAAAACGCTCCTGTAGCTTTATCTTTTAAGACTAGTGCACGAAATTTTGCATCCTTGTAAAATTTTTGAAGCAATTTAGATTTTCGTTACAAAAATTCCAAAAGTCACGTTATTTCTACAGATATCACTTCAAAATTCGAAAAATCCGGTAGGTAGGTACTTGTCATCTCATTTCAGGTTGCAGTTTTCAATCTAAGGTAGTGAAATTTTTGTGGGAGTAAGATATCCATAAGCAGTGGTTTGGTATTGCATTTGAGCAATATCTGCTGAGCCGTTTCAAAATGGCGGTCATTTTAATTTTTTGAAAAATTTACATTTTTTGAACCCTTGTAGGGTGGGCCATCTAGCGGTTGCATTTTGAACCACTAGTTATTTGAAGTATATGAATGTTAAATGTCATTACGACTTGACAGATTGTTAGTTGAAAGTCTGAAGTTAACGAAATGGTGCTTTATACGCTTGAAGAAAACTGGGATATATTTGAAAACTTACTTCCAAAGTGGTGAGTCTTCTACCCAAACTGTGAGAAATTTACAAAAAAAAAAATTAGCAAAAATCGAGTGCCTCCATGTCAAGTTGTGGACAATTTCATGAAGCGAGCTCGTGTAACTGGTTCGTTGGTTGCCAAAACAACTCGTTCGCGCTCTTGTTCAGTGCGTACGCCCGAAAATGTTGCTGCTGTTTCACAGAATGTGATCATCGTTCACAAGAAATTAACATTTCTCGAACTTCTCTGCGGCGTATTTTGCATAAGGACCTCGGTATGCACGCTTACAAGGTTCAATTATTAGTCCAACAACTGAAGCCTCATGACCATCTGTTATGCGTTTTCGGTTCGCGCAATGGGCTGAAGATCAATTGGCCGAAGATGGGCATTTTTACCGAAAAATCATCTTTTCAGATGAGGCTCATTTCCACATCGGAGGCTATGTCAATAAACAAAATTGTCGCATCTGGGGCTCGGAAAATCCATACGTCACCATTAAAAGCCAATGCACCCACAACGAGTCACGGTTTGGTGCGGATTTTGTACTGGAGGCATCATTAGCCCGTTTTTCTTCGAAAACGATGAAGGAGCATTTACGGTAAATGGCGAGCGTTACCGTGCCATGCTCAATGAATTTTTGTTCCCAAGAGTTGAAGAGAATGACATGGACGATATCTGGTTTCAACAGGATGGCGCAACTTGCCCGTTTTCGAAAACCGAATAATCAGCCGAAATTCTGATGTCAATTGGCCACCTCGGAACTGCGATTTGAGTCCGTTAGGACTATTTTTTGTGGGGGAGCCGTTAAGGACAAAAATGTTAACGCAAATCATCCAGAGACGATTGAGGTATTGAAACATGAAATCGAAGTTGCCATTCACGAGATTGAAGCCCGAACAATCGAAAAATTGGGTTGATCGGATGGGGTACTGTCGGGCCAGCCGTGGCAGCCACTTAAATGAAATTGTGCTTCATTCATAAATTTCAATGTCCAATCTTTCTAATAAAACCGGAAATTTGAAAAAAATATTCACTAGTTTCGTTTTTATTGAATTTTCAAAATGCAACTTTTATATGGCCCACCTTTTATAAGCAAGATAGAAGAAACGTTTCACCTAAATTAACAAGATTGGAAGAAAGTTATTTGAAATTTGAGTTAATTAAAAAAAATATGCGTTATTTCTATTAATAAGCCAGTGGCGTGGGTTGGAATAGGGTAAAAGTGGCTAAATTTCTATAACAATTTTATGAGCACATTTTCGAATGGATTGAACTGAAATTTTTACAGTAGACAAATTATCATATCGTGTGATCCACAAAATTTGTCATCAACTAGTGCCTTGGAAGAGAGATATAGCTATTGCAGTCATGTCTGAGCTCATTTTAAACTAAATGAAATGGAATTTTCACATGTAATACCACTAGAGGTCAAATTATTTCCGGAAATTTTTTCGAGCTCACGAATATTATGAAAATTATCGCGAGCCGAAGGCGAGGGATAATTTTCTTAAAATATTCGTAAGCGAGAACAAAATTTCCTGGTATAATTTGATTTCGAGTGGTATTTGGAAAGAAAATTTCACAACAAAATAAGCTTTGAATAGAAAAATTACAATTTAATTGTGAAATAAAAATATGACATGGCGGCGTAACATAATCACGTGACAACGCCAAACTGACGTTTAATAACTGCGCCGCCATTATTAGCGCTGTCAAACACAAATTTTAGTTTCTAAACTTCACCAGCCGAGTGTGGTTTTTGGTAATGATAAGTCGACAATTGTGGTACAATAGTAATTATGATTAGTATTGATCAGATGCCATTCTTTCCAAAGCGCAAGGATTTGCTCAGCAGATGGATTCTATACCAACAAAAAGTGCCATACAATTAATTATAAAGATAAAGTGGTCGAACGCCCATGAATTCGCCGTGAGTTAATCCGAAAAATTATGTAAGTACCTACCTATTTCACATAGAATTACTAAATTAGGTAAATTAGGTTTCTTCAGATCATTTTTTCGATAGTGAATCCGTGATTTCATACGTGGTAATACGCGAAAACATCACTTTAATATTAAATTATAATATAAACTTTAACAAAACGCATTGGCTGATTAATATTAATAACAGCAACAGTTAACAGTTGACATTTATAAAGATCCGGTTTGTCACTATTAAACGTCAAAAAAAATTCCACTATAATACTCTCCAGCTTACCCCTGCAGGAGAAAATTTCCGATATAATACACAAATAACCATGGCAACGGTAAGCAATGCTCGTACTTTATTGGCTGAAAATTGATGGCGTGAAATTTTCACAGTAAACCACTACGCTATGTGACCTGACTATGGAAAATTCCAGAAATCCAATTTAAAAAGCGGTGGAAACATTCATAATTATAGATTCGCATAAAAATGCACAATTTTTGCGATTGATGCGCAAAAAGGTTTTTTTTTTTCAGTAGCGTAATTCTGAATTAAATATCTTAGAATGTTGAAGAAATGATATTTATGAAACTACGGAAGCGCTGAACTGATGGTTTTTCGTCAAATTTTTTTTCATAATTTACACTTTGAACTGTAAAATTACACTTCAAACGGTAAATTTACCGATTCATGTCTCATGGTTAAATTCAAAGTATTCAAAAATTAAGTTCGAACATATACGGGCAGCTGCTTACAACTTTTTGTATAATCTATCAATAATAAAGTAGGCCAGTCACGAATTGAATAAATTGCCAAATCAACTAATTCGTACTTACATGGAGGTACCGAAAACAATGGGCATTAACAACGGGATGTGGAACTCGAGTATAGCGGCTTTCAACGAGTGCTTTCACGTCCTCGCTTGTCGACACATCGGAACTGTTTATTATGGCACAATGGGGACCATTTGCATCTGTAATAATGTGTCTAATGTGATTGATATTGTTATTACTCTGCTTTATCCTCTGTATAACTCCATGTCCGAGTACACACTCGTGTGTGTGACTATTGTTTCCTTTCCTATTGTTTGAATTACGGTGCTAGGGGGACTTCGATTGCGTGTATAAATGAAGGTGGAATAATTTTGACTCAATTTTATTTATTGTTTTCCTCGAGGTTTTCCTTCTCTGTTTTATACTATTCTATTCTATGTAGGTATGTATTACACTTTCGGAAAAGTTTTTGAAATTTTTTTTATTAAGTCTATCGCAAAACGTATCTACATTGTAACCTATACCTACAGAGTATTTCAATAAAAACTCCCCAGCCAATTATTTCGGAAACTAAAAGTGACATGTGAATTTTGTAAAGGCCAGTTTTTAGCCTCTATGATTGGCTTCACAACTGTGTAAAAATGTGTTCGAATAATACAAGACGTAGGTGGCGCCATGGTGCAAAGAATTTTTTCGATGACGAGAACTTTTAAATGTTGTGGGTCTTAAAGATAATTAATTTTTGATTAAATTATGTCCCATAAAATTTTTTGATAAATTTAATATGAACGGAGATATTTGGGATTATTATTATTTTTTATTTTTAACGAGTAATTTAATTATAAATATTTTTAATAGCTTTTAGCAGATTTTAATTTAATTGTGGCGATGCAAATTTTAGTGAAAATTTCACGCCATCAATTTTCAGCCAATAAAGTACGAGCATTGCTTACCGTTGCCACGGTTATTTGTGTATTATATCGGAAATTTTCTCCTGCAGGGATAAGCTGGAGAGTATTATAGTGGAAATTTTTTGACGTTTAATAGTGACAAACCGGATCTTTATAAATGTCAACTGTTGACTGTTGCTGTCATTAATATTAATCAACCAATGCGTTTTGTTAAAGTTTCTATTATAATTTAATATTAAAGTGATGTTTTCGCGTATTACCACGTATGAAATCACGGATTCACTATCGAAAAAATGATCTGAAGAAACCTAATTTACCTAATTTAGTAATTCTATGTGAAATAGGTAGGTACTTACATAATTTTTCGGATTAACTCACGGCGAATTCATGGGGGTTCGATCACTTTATCTTTATAATTAATTGTATGGCACTTTTTGTTGGTAGAATCCATCTGCTGAGCAAATCCTTGCGCTTTGGAAAGAATGCCATCTAATCAATACTAATCATAATTACTATTGTACCGCAATTGTCGACTTATCATTATCAAAAATCACACTCGGCTGGTGAAGTTTAGAAACTAAAATTTGTGTTTGACAGCGCTAATAATGGCGGCGCAGTTATTAAACGTCAGTTTGGCGTTGTCACGTGATTATGTTACGCCGCCATGTCATATTTTTATTTAACAATTAAATTGTAATTTTTCTATTCAAAACTAATTTGATTGTGAAATTTTCTTTCCAAATACCACTCGAAATCAAATTATACCAGGAAATTTTGTTCTCGCTTACGAATATTTTAAGAAAATTATCCCTCGCCTTCTGCTCGCGATAATTTTCAAAATATTCGTGAGCTCGAAAAAATTTCCGGAAATAATTTGACCTCTAGTGGTATTACATGTGATAAAACGCTCGTGTAGCGCTAAATTATTACGCCCAGTGACGTCTCAGGGGGCGCCTTAACAAATAATATTGCCCAAAAATAAGACGCCACTGAATTTTTGGTAATTTTTATATTTTTTCGGATTAAGCAAATTAAGCAATTAAAAATATCCTTTTCTTGTCTGTCAAATTGTTTTTATTGCTTCGTTTTCGAGAAATAAAAATAAAAACAATTTTACTGCATACCTATATCCATGGAATATGCAGTAAATTTATATCCATAATGTGCTATGACAGTTGTTGTGGTCGTCATAACTGTAAAATGGGCATACCAAAATGTTCCTTATTAGGTGGACTAGATATACAGTAGACAGTACCTCGGTACCAATATTATTGGTACCATTTGAAAAAAAAATTCTGCTCAAAAAATCATTCTTGAGTGCATATTTTGTCCATAAATCACTGAATGCGTAACAATATAACGAATCCAAAAATATAATAATATACTGGATGTCCCATTTAAAAATAAAAAGTTGGCGCTATTTCCAGTAAAACCGGAAGTAAAAAAAATTCAATTGTTTGTCAACAAGTGCGGACTGTCGAGTAGGTATATATGCGGCTCACCGATTTTCAAATCCATATCTCAAAAAACAAAGGAGAAAATAGGGATGTACATACCATGTCTCTGTGACACCCCTGTATAGTAGAAAAGTAAAAGTTCATAAAAAATCTTACTTTAATAATTGTTAGTGAAGAGGCTATAGAACATATAAATCCACAAAAATTACTTCTGGGAGTGCAGGGCAACATCACCCCCCCCCCACCCCCCTCAAAAAACTCCCGCTTCACCACGTTGTAAAAAAAATAAGTATTTTTGGTAATAACTCGTTAATCGGTGTCGAAAAAATCAAACAAATACTTATTAGAAAAATTAAATCTTGAGTAATTTCCTAAAAAATTTAGGTATCTTGTAATTTTTTTCGTATGTCAAAGATTTCGAGTTATTCGATATTTAATATTTATTAAGGAATTATAAATTTTATATTTTTAATTCGCGCGATTATTTATTCATTTGAAATTGTTGGCGCACAGCCTCTAGAAAAATTGAAATTATTTTCGAAAACCAAACAACCTACGGAGAAAAATCAAAATTGGTTTTAAAGGGGACATAACATTACTACTTTTTTTGCCATTCTAATTGATTATGAATAATTTTTACTACATTCATAATTTAAAAATTACAATATACCTAGTGCAATAATAATTAATTCTGTTGGCTTTTGCTATTTTAAGTATTTGCAGGCCTAATATAAAAAAGCCCGATATAATGTTATACATACATATAATATACAGGGTGTCAGTTTTATGTAGCAGGACTTCGCCAGTTAATAGAAGACCTGTTTAAAGGAATAAACGTTCCCATAAACATTTTTTTCCGAAAAGGTTTTTTAACCGAGATACATGGTGTTTAGATGTCGATTTACAAAAATAGTTTTTATTGTATTTTAATTTTTCTCGAAAACGGTGCATCTCATTGAATTTTTTTAAGTACCTATGTCTTTTTATTGTAATTTAATCGGGCAATCCGAAAAAAACAATAAAAAACACTTCCAAAATTTCTACGAGAAAAAAGGTGTTCTGTGAATCTGAATTCTATGCCACTGGGTGCTTCGGTTATATACCTAGAATTTTTACAAATACGGGTTATTAAATAGAAATTATTTATTAAATTAATTATTTAGAACACGTATGTATACTAAAACTCGGAATTATTGGTCCACTCAGTAGAAAGATATACCATAAGAACCTGTTTTGTCAATCGACACTGAAACACATCTCGGTAAAAAAAAAAAAAATTAAACAACAAATTCAAAATTTAAATTTTCTGAATATTTTTTACTTTTCCAAGTCTAATATGCGTATGTAGGATTAATACCGTATCCTCCTCAGTTTCCTGTAAAAACTTTATCTACACGTCCTTCAATTTATGGTAAGTACACTTTGTATATTATAAATTATAAATTAGTACTGTCCATTTTATATAGGAAGGTGAACAAGTCCTTACTGTGCACAAGATTGGTTACCGCGTTCCCAGTGCATACCTTCGTATTGGAGAAAAAAGTATTCCTTACTTAAACTGATTTCATTCCCAAATAAATCCTAATATTATTATAATATACACAGGGTCGTATGCTAGAAACTAAATTTCGCATTTGACAGCGCTGTTAACAACGGCACTGTTGTTAAAAATCACTTTGACATGGTCACGTGACCATGTTAAATGCTTTAACATCGTCATGTCAAATTTCATGTTGACAACGGCGTTAAAGCTAAAATCACCCAATTTGGTATGCTAGAAAGGAAAATCGAGTAGAAACAGTTGAATGTCAATGTTAAATGGCCATGTTACATTAATCACAGGGTATGGATCGATTAATTATTATTAGCTGTCAAATTTTAGGAATATTTTTAATAAATCTCATATTATACCAGAGTGAAGTGTTTTTCTATGTTTATTTACAGTGTCATTACAACTAAATATCAACAATCTTGTTCCATAAATTAAAAATTAACCAAGTAGGTACCTACCTAGTATTTTTATACTATAATTTCAGTTTAAAGTATTTTTATAACCCCTTCTATCATAAAAGATCCCAATTTCAAAATTGAATACCTGACAACGGTGGGCATCAGATCTTGAATTTCCAAAATTTTTCTTCGAGAAAGGAGTACCTAACTGTAGAAACACAGCAGGGACGCATTTTAAGGTTCAAAAAAATAATATAATATTATGTAAACATACTTTACCATGGGCGGAGTAAATTGGGAAATATTTATTGTTTTTACTGCTTGATATGTATGTATTTTTCATTTAATTTTTGATTCAGAATAAAATTAAATAAATTAAAAAAAACATTTAACCATGGGCAGATCAAACTGGGTTGGTGGAAATGTTATTTAATTAAATTGCTTTCCCTGCTTGATGTTTACTACTTTGAAACGTTTATATTTTGTTACAACACAACCAAACAGTATAGATCATGCGCATGCGTTCAGTAGGCACTAGCCAACATCTAACAACGCGAAACCAAAGTCGACCTCGACCATCTCGGATCGCCGATTAATTACGAAATTGAACTGCGGTTCGGCTTCGATCTAGCTCGTGAATTGTTCTTAGCCTGTAATCAGTGTGATCAGCGAATATACAACGTTGCCGCTATTGTTCATGTTACATTTTTAACACGATGATGTTACCTAACAACAGTGTCAAATCATGAATATTTCGTTCTAGCATACCGAATTGATTTTAACAACAACGTCAGATTAACATCGGTGTTACGTTAACAACGCCAAATGACATTTTCTAGCATACGACCCATAGGGTGTCAGTTTTTTGTAGCAGGACTTCGCCAGTTTATAGAAGACCTGTTTAAAGGAATAAACGTTCCCATGAACATAATGTCCGGAAAAGCTTGGAACAAAAGATGCAGGGTGTTGAAATTTTTTTTCAGTTTTCACCGCATAACTTTGGCATTTCTCAATATTTTATTTTTGTACTAAGAGATTATTTATTATAATTTAGACCACACAAAACGAAGAAAAACTCCGGCGAAAAAATTATCAGTGGCGTAGATACCAGGGTACATGATCCCTTTTTCGCTCAACAGCTTCTATACCTCCATGGACTTGAAGACCTTATTTATCAGCGTTGGATTCCCTGGGGATTTCTTACAAACAAGGTGTATACCTAAGAATATTCGAAATTCTCCCTAGTTTTTAGGTAAAAGCTCATTTTTTCGATATTAATTGTTATTTTTGGATATCAAATAATAATTTAAAAAAAACTACGATTTTTTATAGCAAAATAAGTGGTTTGAGGTAGCTTAGACTCGATTTACTTGAAAAATATGGGTAATTTAGAATATTTATAAGGTATACCTTTTTTTGTAAGAAATCTCCAGGGAATCCAACGCTAATAAGTAGAATTCTCTAAGTCCATGGGGTAGAAGTTGTTGAGCGAAAAAGGGTCTTATAACCTGTAACTATGTCACTGATGGATTGTTTCACCCGTGTTTTTCTTCATTTTGTGTGATATAAATTATAATACTCGTAAATAACCTCTTGGCATAAAATTAAAATATTGAGACATGCTCAAGTTATGCAGCGAAAACTGAAAAGAAATTCAACACCTGTATATTTTTTTCTAAGCTTTTCCGGACATAATGTTTATGGGAACTTTTATTCCTTAATACAAGTCTTCTATAAACTTGTGAAGTCCTACTACAAAAAAACTGACTCAGCCTGTATTATATGTTATTATAATACAGTGAGCGGAAAAAGTAAGAAATAAATTCCATAAACCGGAAAGCGCTATAAAAAAAAAGAAAAGAGGTTGATTTTGTTTTTAAGTTGTTCAACTTTTGACATAATATTACAGGGTGATGAGCGAAAAAGTGGTACGTCATCGGCATTTTTTTTAAATGGCAACTCTTATTTTTTATTCCTTTTTTTATGCTCCATTTAATTGCTAATATGGTAATGTAATCAATTTGTAACCTTAAATAAGGAAATTTATGAGAGAAAGCATCACTTTTTTAACGATTATTCAACAGCATTTTGGAAAAATGAAAGTAAGTGAAAACTTATTCCTATAATTATTGTTTTCTCTCATAAAATGACATTTTTCTCGGAAAGGGTTGACTTTAGAGCCGTTAACCAGACCAGAACCTTTTTGGTGAAGAAAACATGGACGGTTCGAAGGCGCTGCTTAAAATCGCATTTATTCCAGTGGCGTAGAAATTAGGGGGCCGAAACCCTCAAAATACTCTAAACCTACGCCACTGATTTTTTTTAAACCTTTATTTCACGGCGAAAATAAGGAGATCAGTGAGCACATACTTAGTGTGTTTAAGAGCTGAACATTGTATGATCTCATACGGTTCCCGAGATATCGTAAAAAAACTGGAAAAGGAATATTTCGTCGACACCCTGTATCTCAAAAACGGTGCATTTCCGGACACACGTTAATTGGAAATTTGTTTATTTTAGTCTGAAGAATCAGCCTGTGAAGTTTGGCCAACCTTACAGTAAACATCCTGTATATCCAACGGATAACCAGTTATTATTAAACAGAGACTTTTTAACCGAATGGTTTTTTTTTTGGGGGGGGCGCTGAACCCCTTAGAACAGATCTGTTTTTTCACTAATAATTATTGAAGGAAAATGTTGGATAAGATTTTTATGAATTTTTGGTACATTTTTTACCTTACCGCCTGAACTATAAGAAAGGGTGTTCGAAAATGAACCCGTTTTGGAGTAGGCCCTGACACAAAGAGGTTTGTCTTAGCTTAATCCACTCTTTCCAACTGACAGCTCTTGATTTTTTTTAGGTTAGGACAGTTGTCATAAAATTCAAGAACGTTAATAAAATAGGCACCACCTTTCTACATTTTTATATAGAACACATAATTAAATCAACAATTAATTTATTTAAGAGAATATGAGAGTGCCCTCCACCCTTCTGGACACATTTTTAAATTAAAATGATGAGGAATGTTTGAATATTGTCAACATAAACAAGCTCGTTAAAGTTATCAAATGGAGTCGGTCAATCTACTTCCAGTATTACTATTTAATGAGCAATGACATAACACATGTGCCGGAGTGAAACACTAGGAATCAGCCAGATATGTTATTTCTTTCCCACATCATATACGTCACATTGTCATCTGTTTCAGGCGAATATTTCTAATATTAACTTTTTCTAACGCTATTTCATCACAGCTCAAGTATAGTTAGTACATTTGTATAGGCTAGTACAAAATTACATAATCGGTATTGTAAATAAACTTGATATAGGTAATACTTCTAGACAATTGCGCGAAAATTACGGAAATTACAGTTTGCAGCAGTGTTTTTTTTTTCTACGAGTACTTTATCTATCGCTTTACCGATAGGGATAGGTAACAATAGATGCCCTATGTATCACATGGGAAGAAAGTGAGTTTTGGAAGCTCGATGCAATTGGATGTTAAGTAAGGGCTTCTAATGCATTTTCTAGACGTGCGGCGCAACTGTTTTTTTCATAGCAAAAATATATTTTTTTTGAATGTAGGTCCCAAAAACGAGCAGCGAACTCGTGAAAGAAATAACTAGTTAATAGAGACTTTGGGGCATTAGTAATAAATTAAAAATTTTCATTGTCATAATTAATTCCTATAAATAAATGTAGTGATAAGGTAACCTACCTATTGTAAAGTTTTTATCAAAAAATTTAATTATTTAGTGAATTCAAGTTATATTTGCGACATTTATTACCGTAATAGGTAATATAAAAAATACCAAGTCCATTCCGGGAGGCAAGTGAAGTAGGTATCAATTTTGAAATCAGATCTTGCATTGATTGAAATAAAAAGAGAAGCAAAAGTTTATAATTGTATAAATAAACAGCTTTACAAAAATACAACAATCTCTCAGTAGAGTGATTAACACAAAGCAGAATTACATAGAGAGAGAAGTCTTGTTTATAGACGTTATGTTTAGGTGAAACATTCCGCAACTTCAAATGTTTGGAATTTACAATTTAAAAGTTACATAACAAAAAATATATTTTTTCTAAGGAGGTCTGTTCATTTTCAGTTGAAATTCAGTCGAGAAAAATTGCCATCTTTATATTAGCAAAGAGTTGGAACTTGTAGTCATTGTTTTTATGAACGAAAAAAAAAGATCTAAAAGTAATCTAATTAACAATAACTGGCGTATCTGATGGATGAACTCATATTGTCTAAGTTTAAATAAACTCTTTATTTTAAGTAATTTTTACCCGCAACCGTCGTATTATGAGGCCATAATTATACTTTTTCAGTTTTATTAGGTATGCTGTCTAAAAGTTTAATTAAAAAAAACAATGTTTTCATGTAAAACAATATAATTGGAGTATATTAATTTATTGATTAATTATACAATATAAGTGTATAATAGGA
This sequence comes from Malachius bipustulatus, assembly GCA_910589415.1. Lineage (NCBI taxonomy): Eukaryota > Metazoa > Arthropoda > Insecta > Coleoptera > Melyridae > Malachius > Malachius bipustulatus. The sequence goes on along the minus strand of OU342635.1, from coordinate 42,060,838 downwards.
GCGGCCATATCTCGGGAACTGTTGGTCCTTTGCTCCTATGCCTCAAAAAAATAAATAAATATAAATAAAATATTTTTCAAGTAAAAAAAAAACACCCTGCAAAATAAAAATTTTGCAGACATAGGTAGGTAAGTGACCAAGATAAATTTTTGGAAATTATTTTCAAGATGACGGCATTTCCGGAAGTGGACACCCACTTCGTTATTCTAAGGGGAACACCCAGTGAGTATATTAGGATTTTTTTAAATTGACTCAAAACATCGAAAGCAATGGTTTTTATTGATGGATTTTAACTTGAGTAGTTTATGAGTTATAAACAAGTGAAAACCGTTTTTTTAAATTTTGAAAACAGTGTAGGTATATCGGAAACCGCTCAAGTATTGGAAAATGGCTTCCATGTCCCTATGTTAACTTTTTGCGTGTTACACTACAGTTACTTGGAATTTTTATACATGGTGATGAAAAATCTGATAATATTTCATCACCCGCCTGTATAGAAATTTAAACTACTAGAAAAGTTAAGATACCCGCTTGGTTGCCGGTCGTCGTGAAGGGTCAAGAAAAAAACTATCAATAGAAAAGAGATTTCCTGTTAACACCTGACCTCCTTTTTCATGTAGAAAATAAAAATACGTTTTCTTCCCATGTAATGTTATAGAGGTGGTCAGTGATACGAAATCCTGATACATGCACCGAAAGACTTAATTATATTTAATCAAAGGTGAAATTACAGAAGGATCAGTGAGCTAATAGATAATATCAGCAATAAAACTTGTAATAACAATCGTGATGGGCTATAGGTAGGCAGCGTCTTTCTTGTTTCATGCCGGCCATTACAGAAAAATAATCTCAACCACGATACAAAAGCAACTACGGTTATTACGATCTGAAAGTTTCAAATCGAGCTTTACATCTAATACGGTCTTAATCTGCTCTGGTGTATTGCGGCTGCACGCAAAAACCGCTATACACCGGATAAAATTACGAAATGGCAGTTGCGGCCCATCGTGCGATGACGTTTATCGTCAAAATTTAATTAAAACACAACAAAAGTGTATGCCAATTCCATCTGGTGTACGATACACGAGAGAAAGCCAACAACAACGGCCGAGTTCAATTATTAGTTTCCTATCTAGCAATGTTTACATTTAAGTTGGCTGATGATGAAAATAGAGCAATCTCTTTCTTGTATACCGTCATAATTGAAAAACTTTTGTTTAACTGTAATGGAGTCTTTTTGTAGTAAATTCAAGTCACTTTCACTTGAACTTGGTTTATCTATCCACATGTAGCTTTTAATTTATTACAGCAGTTGTAAAATCTCCTTGACCCATATCCAAAAGGGACTGAATCTAGCTTGATCGAGAATCAATTTATCGGAATTGAATAAATTTAACTACAAAACTGTCGCATATTTTAAAATTTGGGTATGTGAAAAAAAAATCATAATCACATAAGTTACTGATATATTTTGACGTCGGCAGGAACAATAATTTTTTGTCAAACTTTCCTGTGTTTAGCGATCCGTATCCATTTTCACGTCATTGTCCATGACTTCGTGTTGTTTTCGCGTGGGGTGTCCTTTGATTTGTAATTCTTATATAATGCGAAAAGGGAAGATGAATGAAATAGTCAGTTATGTCAAACTTAGATCAAATCTGCACTTAGTCAAAAAATCAACTTCCAGTCACACCTCCAGCAACTCTTATCACCATCGCGTCATCAAACGTAATAGCTTTAAGGTCTATTTACATCTAACGGTACGGATACGGGCCGGATGTTCAACATGGACGTGCATCAGTGACCCATTTTTTTGAGTATGGTAATAGACCAGTGCAGTTAAGAATATTATATAGGTAGGTGTGAACCAAAAATCAAAGCGCGGTCAGTCCCACTGATTGGTGGAGCGTTCAATTGGATGATGAGTATACTTCCCCTAAACTCCAGGCTGTTAATGTTCGGAAAATATTTTCGGTAAACGACGAACGCGCAATGAATTGAAGTACACCAGAAAGAAAGCAATAGGGACCGGAATCCCTAGCACAGTAACGAAAGCTTTTAAAGCAACTTCTCGTCGCTTAAGCCAGAGAGATGGGTATCGCACCGGGCGAGGCAATGTGGTATCTTTGTTCTCTACCATCTGATTTGCTAGTTTTGGTCAGTTCCGGGTATTTGATTTCCCCGGCTCCATCCACATGGAAGGCGTTCACTATGCTTCACCCGGAGAGGTCAATGGAAGGAACGACTGTCACCGAACTTAGAAGTCAAATTATGTGGAAGTCATCCACTGTTATAGTTGCTGGATGCATTGCTGAGTCAATAGAGACCAGAAAGAGAACAGAAACTGATAGATAAAGTCATTAACTAAAGGGGTACTTCTGAACAAGATAATAAGTCTGATTATGAACCAGAAATTATACCATCGTGATGATACTTTGAACCGGCGCCATCAGTGAGATTCGCTGAAATATGAATATACAGGGTAAGTCATTGATATGGGAAAGCTCGATTACACCTATACCATTAAAGATATCGAAATGAACCAAAAAGTGCTGTAAATGGGAGGGTAAAGTGCAGTTTGTAAAATTATTTTCAGATACACAGGATGGCCCAATATCGCTGTACGCCATACAACTTTGTTATTTTAAATAGGACACCCTCTATATTATTACCTTTTCAGATTGTTTGAGAAAAGTAAAAAAGAATGGTTTGTAAAGTTGAAGTTTGTAATGAGCGATTTATGAGTTATAAACAAATGAAAATCGCGATTTTCCATTTTCAAAGCAGCTTATATTGAAAACGGCTCGAGATATGGCAAAACGGCTTACATGTCCCTATCTTAACTTTTCAAGCGGTATCCTATTGAATGGATGAAATTTTTATACAGAGTGGTAGAAAATTTGATTATTTTCATCACTCAGCATAAAAATTTAAGCTACATGATAGGATACCAAATGAAAAATTAAGATAGGAACATGTAAGCCGTTTTCCTCTATCTTGAGCTGTTTTTAAGAAAAGCTGCTTTGAAAATGGAAAATCGCGATTTTCATTTGTTTATAACTCATAAATTGCTCATTACAAACTTCAACTTTACAAACCATTCTTTTTTACTTTTCTCAAATAATCTAAAGATGTAATAATATAGAGGGTGTCCTATTTGAAATAACAAAGTTGTATGGCGTACAGCGATATTGGGCCATCCTGTGTATCTGAAAATAATTTTACAAACTGCACTTTACCCTCCCATTTACAGCATTTTTTGGTTCATTTCGATATCTTTAATGGTGTAGGTGCAATCGAGCTTTCCCATATCAATGACTTACCCTGTATAAATGCATTTAAATAATAAAAATGTATCCACCAAAAACAGCTTAGGTTTGTAGTTAAGTTGATATCTGATATGGTGACTTCCAGGTATTTTGATGTTTTAAGAAATTTTACTTTTCTGTTAAGCCCTGTTAATTGTTTGGACCTTTAAGACAGAAATGTGCTACGGAGACCACATTGAACACGTTCTTCGGTTGCACAATACGAAATTATAACGCAGGCATAATAACAAAATGATTATTCAGATCTCCATAACCATAGGGTGTAATTATTATAAGAAAAACTCGCATTACTCTTTGACTTTTAACATCACGAATCACTGACTACCCACATGTGTGAGGTCGGATGATAAATTTGATGCTCGACAATTTAGCCTAGTTTACTTTAGCTATAAAAATACCTTAGGCAACAATTATTATAATCTCATTATTATGTAACTCGCGCTCTATAAGAAAGGAACTAGAATAAATAACTCTGCGTAAAGCTGTTGTAATGGCTGCTAGACTAAATAAAAGCTCGACGGTTTAATTTACAATTATTATTATTATGATTAAAATTAGGCGGTAAATAAATAATTATACGTCTTCCGAGATTTATTTAGATACGCTGGTGTAGGTAATTTGTTTTAGGTGTTTTATACTATAGGCATAGATCATCTACGCCAAAAATGCTCACAAATTGTAATACAAGATCTTGTTACCTAATATTTTTATTTGAATTATTTCATGTCGGGAAACGGGTTTCTTGGTGGCATGGTGGCTACTGTGTAGTATTCTGGACATTTTGCTCTCACAGATATCCATGGAAATGGTGACTGAAAATACCACCGCTACCATTATGCAAAAATTTTCCAAAGTGGATACCTATGTATTAAATTTTTCTAATCAAGTCAATCGTTGAGGAGGTCTGCAAGCATTCTTCACACTTTCTTGCTTCTTTCAGTCTTTCAGTCTTACCTCAGGAACGGCTCGTCACACAGCTTTTGGATAAAATTTTTTTAGAGGAAAGTAAAAATCTGGAAAATATTTTTGAGCTTCTAAAATTACCGCTAGGGAACCACAGTTTCAGATTAATCTGCTGATAAATCTGTGTTTTTTGCCCACTAACAAGCGATTTTGCGTGTGAGAGACCAACTGTGGAAAACTGATCTGTGCACCTTTGTTTTGCATTAGTGTATCACGACGGTTTTGATCTGTGGTGTACTAACCGGCAGACTTACCTGCAGCGGTAGAACGGGCGGGTTAACCTGTGTGTGTGTGGCCAGCTGTTGAGAGTAATAAGCATCATGGAATTTTGATGTTCTCTTTAGATCTGTCTGGAATAATTATCATGTGGTGGAACCCAAGAATTACTTGTAGTTCCCTCATCAAACTGGGTGCTTGGATGGAATGTTTATGTATGAACCTGCTTACAAGCGTCTTAGAAAAAGTGCTCATTTTTGTCCTTATTGAGTGATGTAGTAGTGAAAGTATCCTTACTTCGAGACATTCTGGCAGGTAAAATTTTTGTCAATAGTGAATATCATGTAGATCAGTTCCCAGAATTACAGAGCAATGATTTGTTGGTTTGAAAACTTCCTAAGTAACCGATTTAGCGGAAAAAATCTGTGACGCTCGACTTGTGTGTTGTAAGACACCTATACCGTAGCCAGCCCGATTCTGCAAGCTTATATGTGATTTCTTTCTCTTCATTTACATCGAGGACTCGATATTTTGTGTGAGACTGTTAACGAAGTCAAGTCATCGAGAGGAGAAGTTTGTCGAGATAAACGAAACATTCGGCGAACATCAGTTACAGAGTGCCTTTAGTGGAGTGAGCAACCGTTGATTACTTCAAAAAAACTTTTGTGCTTCATGTACAGTATTTTCAGATTTTTAGTAGTTATGTTAGTGACTTGACAGTTTTTTTTGTGTGCGACTAAAGTGGTCTTTTTGTTTAGTTTTATGTCATTTAAATTTTATTGTTTCTATTATTTGCTACCATTTTTTCAAATTCAAATAAAAAAATAAAAAATGTTACTGGTGGACTGCTTTATTATTGGACTAGAGATAGATGACCTAATATCAAAAAAATTGCTTCCATTTTCAAAAAAAAAGAACAAGTATGCTTTAAGTGCTTTGATTTTCTTTCTGATCGGCACCCTCTTTTGGTGGTGGTGATGTGTCAGACTGATGAGATGGAAATAACCATTGAAACAAAGACCTTATCATAATTTTTTAAGTATAAATTTAAGAATTTATTTTCATAAAGTTTTTTTTTTGTTACAGGTAAGTGAAACGAGACTGCAAAGAAATACGCAAAAGGCTTTTTTTGCTAAATCGTTTTGCACATTGGCGTCGAATAACACGACTTCGCTAAGACCTCACGTGAAAGCATAACATACCTAGGTACCTACAAGGTTTCGTAAGTATAGATGTCTTACCTACCTAGCAATTTGATATCGATAATCCGTTACAGCTGATTTATGGGGTTGAGACAATAATATTTCACAAGATTTTATCAGGTTTTAACAGTCACACAGTTATTTTAGATTTCTAGCCACTGTTATTATCTAGAATAGTTTTTGAATCATAATTCATAAATTAGCTTAAATTGCCTTTATGCGAATAAAAATTTGATAAAATTATTTATGGATTTATGGCTGTAATTACCTATCAGATTAACTAATATTTATTACTGTAAGCAGTGATGTAAGAAAACATCAAGTTTATAAAGGCTCATTAGGCTAACGGGCAGATTTCGGTGCTCGTTTTTGAAGGTAATATCGACGTCAAATGACTTTTATCAACATTTTTGTAATTCCTTCCATATCAAGAATAGATAAAATAAAAAAAATCCACTTGGACTCGATACCTTCTTCAGAAATGACAACAGAAATCTACCCGTTAACTTAATGAGCCTTTATAATACCCGCTGTAACTCTTTTTTCTACCTGTTTTAGTTTATTCATAATGTTTCACGTCCAATTGATTTGTTTTTTTGTTTCTGGCACATATCTGGCTTCTGCATGTGACTCCAGGAGACAAAAGGAAATGTTCAACTCTGCATGATATGTGTGTAGATACATACTTATTGCCGTCTTGAGCAAAAACTCGGAAATTTGCTTTATTTATATTTTATTTACAATTACCATTAGAACAAATAATTGTGGAAGTTTTCCTCTTTTTTTTTAAATAATGTTCATTGACTCTCAGATTTTCAGATGCGCTTAAAACACAAAGCCTGAAAAAACCCAAATGAAATCTTCGTTTTAAAAATTTTGCATTTTTGATTTTCCGCAATTTAAAAAAATATTACTAACTGTAAACATCCTGTACCTATATCTGATAAGGACAAAGTAAGTTGTCAAGCCAGTAGAAATTATTGTTTGCCTACCTTTTTTTGAGAACTCATACAAAAATAAACAATATAGTCTGTACACTGAGTGTTGTCTGTTGTGATAACTAAGGATACATCATCTCGTTATGTTTCTTACTCCTTCTATTGCATTGCATAGTCAATCGAGTTAAATTGGGACGTATTGTCAGAAATACGTTTGAATCGTATTATTCCTCAACACACGCCACTGACACGAACTGCGATACCACATCTGGTTCGACTTAGAAATAAGTGTACGATCAAATCGAATTAAATGAAATTATTTAGTCAGAATCAGTATGACAACGGACAACACTCAGTGGACAGAAGATAGTTGCAAACTTTCCGGCGGTCACTGTAAGTACACAATATTATTACTATAAAGAAAAAGTCCCACAACTGTTTTGTTTTCTTCTAAAAGGTGTGTACAGGGTAGCAAAAAAATTGTCAAATTTACTTTAAATTTGGCTGTTAGATTGTTTAGCAGTGTTATTACTGTCCACAATATTTATTTTTTTGTTACTTCAAGTAAATTTGACAGGAGTTTGCAATTGCATATCACGGCCGACTATAACTATTAAGTACATAAATAACTTCATTTGAAACAGATATTACTTGTGATACATCTTGTGGAGAGGAAATTATTTAAAAACCAAATCTGCAAAACAATACAGGCTGTTCCATTTGAAAAATACCAGTTTGTGCAAAATTATAAAGTTTTAGATGCTGTATTAAGTCCAGTGGCGTCACGGAGGATAGTCTAACTAATATTTTTGACAAAAAATTGCGCGCCACTGACTGTTTTTAAAATTATGTTTTTTTTTTAGAATTAAGCAACTACAAATACAAATTTTTTATCTCTTTAGTTTTTTCATATCTTTGGTTTGTTTTCGAAAAAAAAGTTTGACACCCTGTATCGTAAAAACTAATGCATTTTCGGACCTATGTTTATGAATCCAACCTGAAGTATGAAGTATCCACGAAAAGTGATCACTCTGCGGAAAATGTTTTTTTTACAAAAGTGGTTTTGTTCGGTGAGAGACATCGTTTGAACAAAAAGAGACAAAACCCGCCCTTCACTCTTCATTGCGAAGGAATGGAGGTAACTTTGAAATTTTAAACAAAAACCCTTATTTTTCTTGCAAATTAGTATTCAGCGACAAAAAAATGCAGATTTTCCTGAATCATTTTTTGAGATTAATCATGTAATCCCTGTAAACCCCGCTGTAATCGAGAAAATTTGATTTTGTTAATTTCTCCTTAAAAAGTGAGCACTCTGCGGAAAAATGTATTCTACAAAAAATGTGGTTAGTTCGGTGGGGGATATCGTTTAAATACTAAAAACCTCCCTACATCCCTTGCGAAGGAGTAGGGGTAACTTTGAAATGTTAAATAACAACCCTTATTTTTTGTTTCGCATTCGATTTCAGGGAAACAACATGCCCAATTAATGTTTCAGGTAAGTCTTATGCATTTTTTGTCGCTGAATACGAATTCGCAATAAAGAATAGGGGACATGCCGAGTTTTTATTTAAAATTTCAAAATTACTCAACTCCCTCACAAGGGAAGTGGAGTACAGGGCGGTTTTTGTGTTTGAACCATGTCCCCCACCGAACAAAACTAATTTTGTAGAAAACTTTTTTCCGCAGAGTATACTGTTCGAGATATACAGGAGAAATAAACAAACTCAAATTTCCTCGATTACAGCGCCATCTTTCATTAATCGTAAAAAATATTTCAATATTTTTTATGCTTTTTATGCTTTGGCATTTTTATAGCTGAATACGAACTCGCAATAAAAAGTAGGAGTTGCTATTAAAAATTCCAAAGTTATCACCACTCCCTCGCTCCGGATGAGGAGTAAAGGGCAGTTTTTATGTTCAAACGATGTCCCTCATCCAACAAAACCACTTTTGTGAACAACAATTTTCCGGAAAGTGCTTACTTATCGAGATATTTTAATATTTCAGGTCATAAGAATGACACTGTAGATATAATATAAAATTAATTTCAGCTCAAAAATTCATAACTTTCAAACCGTTTGAGAAGTTGATAACTCTTTTCCTTATAGATTTCGGAAGCTTTTAGAAATCTTTTGGCATGTCTTGGACCCGAGCTTGAACCCTTTTATCAAGTTTTATGAAGTTGGGTAATTTTTTGAAATAGCCAACCTAAACATGTAAAAAACATTTTTTTATCAAATGGCACCCCTTAGATTATTGCACTAATAGAAAGCTTGTTTGGCAAGCTTTCCAACGACATCCCGGGTAAGTATGGTTGAACGTTAATAACCCTGGCTGGTGTGATTAAAAAGAAAAACGAAATTTCGAACTAATTTTTGCTAAAAGCAAATAAAAAATCGAGTCACTATTAGTTTCGCAATCTGTCAGTTCTGACTTACTCAATAAAATTGATCTCGATGAGTTTTAAAAGTCCAGAATAATCATTGATAAATATGGTGTATCGTCTTGGTGCAGTAGGTAGATGGAAATATTCCATTAGCAAGCGATTTGCTCAGACATTTAAAACATATAATAATTTACCCGGTTAAAATAACGAAGTAGGTGTCAACTTCCAGTATTTCCGGAAGTGCGGCCATCTTGAAAATGTTTCCATTTAATTTCTCATGGTCAGTTATGTCTGTAAATTTTTTACTTTGAGGTTCCTAGGCCCATTAGTTTCCGAAATATGGCCGTTGGCCGACCTTAGCAGAACACCCGGTATATTATAGACGCAAAGGTACAGCAAAACGAGGAGAATGGACAAGGGAATAAGAAAAAATAGCGGCAAAAAATAAATAACAATTTTCTCGAGCACATAAAAATTGTCCACTGAGTGTTGTCCGTTGTCATGCCACACTGATTCTGACTAAACAATTTCATTTAATTCGATTTGATTCGTACACTTATTTCTAAGTCGAACCAGATGTGGTATCGCGGTTCGTGTCAGTGGCGTGTGTTGAGGAATAATGAATATCCTACAAATATATTATTTCGACAAGTTATTGACGAAGTAGAGCCTTGCAACTTTTTGATAACAAATATTATACAGGGTGATTGATTGAAACGCCACATTAGAAAAAATTCGACTTCCAAATGCTCTAGGAATCTGAAATTTGGAACTTAGGCAACATACCTAATAACGAGTCAAAATGAAGTATTACCAAGATGGCAGCACATTTAAAAATGGCGAAAGCAATGGCCATCTTTGTTTTTTTAAATGGGACACCCTATATTTTATTGCATTTTCAGATTGTCTGAGAAAATGTAATAACAATAATGTTTATAGTTGCATTTTAAATTGAGTAGGCTATGAGTTATAAACAAGTGAAAATCGCAATTTTCCAACTTTAAACCCATTTACCACAAAAACGGCCCATAATATCAAAAAACGGCTTACATGTTCCTATCTTAACTTTTTATAAGGCATCCAATTATGCAGCTGAAATGTTTATACAAGGTGGTGAAAATTATCAGATTTTCCATCACCCTGCATAAACATTTAAACTATACAGTAGGATACCAGATAAAAATTTAAGATAGGGACATGTAAGCCGTTTTCTGATATCTTGAGCCGTTTTCGTGGTAAATGGGTTTAAAGTTGGAAAATTGCGATTTTCACTTGTTTATAACTCATAGCCTACTCAATTTAAAATGCAACTATAAACATTATTGTTATTACATTTTCTCAGACAATCTGAAAATGCAATAAAATATAGGGTGTCCCATTTAAAAAAAACAAAGATGGCCATTGCTTTCGCCATTTTTAAATGTGCTGCCATCTTGATAATATTTCATTTTGACTCGTTATTAGGTATGTTGCCTAAGTTCCAAATTTCAGATTCCTAGATCATTTGGAAGTCGAATTTTTTCTAATGTGGCGTTTCAATCAATCACCCTGTATAATGCAAGTAAATAAGAATGATAATAATTATTGTTATCATCATGTTAGAAATATCATGTCACCTACCTGCTGGTTGCCGTTTATAAGAAAGAATAACACCTCCGTTTTCATATTATGCAAGTAAAATATTCCAGCAATTTAACCACAAGACCACGTACTAGGGAGTTCAATCGTTTCCCAGGCAAAACAAGGAAATAGATTGTTAGGCATTCGCGCAAAAGTTACTCATAGATTATCACACCGTACAATATTACAGGTAATTCTGCTAATTTCGTATTAAAAACGTTTCAAATCACAACAAAACCTTATTAGTATATTTAACGCTGACACTGACACTGCTGACAGTAACGACGACAATCTTATAATAATATCGTATCAATCTAAGCGTATCAAGACGCGAGTCGGTACTTCCGTCTCACTCTCGCTCATCTTTTTAGAATTGCTGGTATTTCTGACAATACGTCCCATTTTAACTCGATTGACTATGCAATGCAATAGATGGAGTAAGAAACATAACGAGATGATGTATCCTTAGTTATCACAACAGACAACTCTCAGTGTACAGACGCATTTTTGTTTCGTTTGTTTTTTATTTTAAGTTCTCATATTAATTATGTTATTGCTACTTGAGAACCTGCTTTTAAGGTCTGGGTACAAGTGATCCATCTAACCCAAAAATCAAATTTTGAGTTTTTTCCGTATGATTTTTTTTGAGACTGATATTTGTATTTAAGTTTTCTTATTATCACATTGCGCACCTTTTTAAAATAAATATACTACATCAAATTTTCAAACTTTTGCTAATAATTTTGAATTAATGGCATGGCGACTTATAAAAGTGGTCCAACTATTACCACACTTACCCAAATATTTAGGGACCATTAAAAAAAAATCGCATAACTTTATAATACTTGATTGTATTCGAGATCTTGCGTGTCTTGAAGGATCCAAGACGCCAAAAGATTTGGCAAAGCTTCCGAAATCCACGGGAAAAAGAAAAATAGTTAGGTATCAATTAACTTACCTCAGACGGTTTGAAAGTTTTGAATTTTTTAGCGGAACTTTGAATCTTGAAATTTTGAACAACAAAATGACAAAAGTGAAACATTATGAAAGGTACGTAAAACAACTTTAATGAACTTGATGCACAATTTAGTGCACAATTCAAAAATAAAATAAAAAGGAGGGCCCATTTGAGAAAACCTAACTTCAGTGTATGTATTTATAATATTAACAGCCAATATTATAAAGGCTCATTAGGCTAACGGGCTGATTTCTGTGCTCGTTTTTAAAGCTAATATCGACGTCAAATGACTTTTATTAACATTTTTGTAATTACTTCCATGTCAAGAATGGATAAATGAAAAAAAATCCACTTAGACTCGATATCTTCTTCAGAAATTGTCACAGAAATCTGCCCGGTAACTTAATGAGCCTTTATAATACCCGCTGTAAGACATCCTGGATATAAACGGAATTATTTTCAAATTAATCAATATCACTGTACATACCTTTAAAAAAAATCAAATCGGTATCTCAGTATTTAACAAAACAGTATGATGGGACTTTTTCGCGACTTTTCGCGACTCTGGTTCAAGATGTGGACGAAAGTTTGGAGTTTACTTTGTTGAAAACAAAAACAAAATTTCAAAGCCCCCAAACTAGAAGAAAGTTATTTATAACGTAGAAAATGATTTTATACTGTTTTTTTTTTTCAAAGGAAGATGTCTACCTGACCAGAACCGGACCGATAAGGTCTATAACATTGAATTCCATCCCGAGCAAATTTCGGGGAGGGAAAGAACGCTACTTAGCAGCCAGCTAGCTCCAAATAAGTTTTCAATAAAATTTTATCAATAGCATATTAATCAACATTTAAGCAATATTTTACTGAATGGCAATGCACATTAAGAGTAACCAGATGGGGTGAGACAATAAGAACGACACAGATTAGAACAATTTATTTAACAAGATTGCATTATTCAATTGCACAATAATTATTCAAAATGCTAATAATAATAACAATAAAAATGGGCAATAGGTAGGCACAGTAATAAATTAATTAACAAAGCTGAATATTTGTAACTTAAGTGATTTAACAAGTGATAGGTAATAGTAATGATTAATTATAAAAAATTAATTTAGAAAAATTTTGAGAATAAACAAACTATCAAAAAGGGAATACAAAATCACTATATTATATAATTAACACTAAGAATGAGCATTAGAATTTTTTTAAGATCTCACGAATCTTCAAGGGATGTCTTTATTGAAATAAATTAATTTAAAACAAGAAAAAATGATAATGACGTCAGGCACTTAGCTTTTGTTCTGATGCGATGCTTGACGTGGCCTCAGAATCGGATTTTCCAGCAGCTCTGGAATTACGGCACGCCGCTGCCTCAGGATATCCCAGTTGTCACCCTGGAGTTCTGGTGACTGGGTCCTGCTACTGATGAGTCCTGGTAGTGGGGACTCATCTTGACGGCAAGGGATGGTGCTTGCCTATGGACGCTGCTTCTTCATCTCCAGAAAAGGAGGGCGAGTGCCTTCAAAATAATAATAGAGATCAGTACTTGCACTCCAACAACTAGGCCGGATCTTCAATAGCCACCTGACGCCATGTCGTTCAGATCGCCTTGAAGATACGCCTACATGATTTCACAAATAAAATGTAACAAATTTAATGATAATAACAATAGCCATACCTATTTATAAAAAGCAAAATATGAAATGAAATAATACGAAAGAGAATAATTCATTAATTTACAGCTATAAAAGCACTCATGAACAAAATATGAAACAAAATGGTACAAAAAGTTAACAGCCATAAAATAAGCATTGATGATGACGATCATGAATAATTATAAATGCATCGCCTGCCGCTGATTCGAGAAAAATAATTTAATATTAAAAATCGAGAAAATTCAGTACTCACCCTGTTGGAAGAGAACAATTACTTTCTAGCCGGACATGGTTCTGGATTTCGAGAACTCTAAAGAAAAATCGTCTAGGAGAGCCAAAAGCGCCGAATTTATTTCCCTTCTTATCAAAATTAAATTATCACCGGCGACTGCCACCGACTGCTCGACGACGTCCGAACAACGTTCCCTACCACCGAGAATTTTTACCAAGGCGGTGAAGTGTAAAACTCAGCCATCGAGATATACATACAGGGCGATCACGGTCACTACCGCACTATAGAAAAATAATAATTGTAAATTATGTAAAAAAATGGTAACATCTCACTTGAGATGTTACAGGTCATTGGCAGGTTAGGTATCTCTCCTTTAAAAACTATCATCTAATTATTAGACCATAGGGTTATACCTACCCGTGCAGTAAGTTTAAGTTTTTTTTTTTTTAAGTCCACCGGTTTTTAGCTTCCGGTTTTTATTTGAACTGCTTTCAAATAAATAATAATTGCAATTGATTTGTAAAAGACATGCCCTGTCAATCTTCTGTCTCACTCCTCATGGCCTACCGCTAGATGATTTTTTAATAGTCTCCATAGAACTCTTTCATACAAACTTTACCGAATAAGCACGGCTTTACGACTGTGGTATCTGAATCCAAAATGTGCCCTGCATATAATAAATAATAAAGAAAAGTTAAAAAAACATCTATTGACCAGAATCTGTGTCTAATTTTAAGATTTCTATACTTGGCTAAATTCACTTCATTCTTAAATTCTCTCTTCATTCTCTCAATAAATACACGACAGGACTGCGGTTGAATTAATACGATTGGTTTGCTGTGATATAAAGCAGGGAACTCCGGATTGTGACTTTTGGATCATTGATGCGGAAGATGAAAAATCGATGCTGCTGTGGATAACCAATCGAGTGGGAAACTGGAGTTAACCAGCAGACCGCATCCAAAGAAGCAACGCAATGATATTTTGTAACGGTGACTGCTCCTTAGATATTTATATGAATTATGTAGACGTTGGAAATGAATGAGAAAGCTAAAAATCACGAGTCCGACTACTAAAACTGGATAGAAAAAGTTGATGGGTTATTATGGCGATTAAATAAATGACGTTAATATGAAAGGGTTGATTCCCTGTGTATGTTTGGACTTTCTTGATTGGGTTTGAAGTTTGATGAGACCCCTCACTAGACTATACTTTGTTTGGTTTCCAAAGTGGTGTTGTGACATTTTACTATATGAATTCACATAGAATTAATATTTATAAAATTCAAATTCTCTGTAGAATTCTATTATTATGATAGGTGCACGTAGTAGACGTTTTTCCTAAAATCCTTTTCTCATTGGAAATGCTATTGGCATACATATTGGTGTGTAGGTAAACTGCATGAGATAGGTAAATGAGCAATTGAATATTTACAAAGGAGTGTTTATTAATTGTTACAATTTGTAGTTACATTTAATACCTACAGTTTTCTTAAATGATTCTACCCTTAATTGGGTGACCCGTACCGATAGAGATATAGCCATTTTTGACTTGAATGTCAACTTTATAGTTTCAAGTTATGAATACGAATGCCAGACTGCCACAGTCTAACAAAGTATTTTCCGTGACCACCACCAAATTACCACTCACTCCCCTATCCCAGCCGACCGTGTCAAGCTAGAACAGTCCTTTGGCAAAGGATAACTCTGTTTCCACGTAACACCTATACTAAAAATCCCCGATGCACATACTTTGTGTAGTTTGATAGGAAGCAATTTTTATTTTACAAAATTGGCTTGGCTGGGAAACGAACGAAATTAGTTGAGAAGCCCAACGAAAAGGCTGCTAAAGAAGTAATAGATAATTTTTAAAGCTTATTTTTATAGTTGATAATTAGGGTTCGCCAAGACAAGAATTCTTGTCTTGGTAACAACTTCTTGTCTTGTCTTGAGAAAAAATCAAGAAATTAAAAAAAATCTTGTCTTGACGTTTTCTTGACATCTTATATCTTGTCTTGAGTCAAGAAATTTCAAGATCTTGAAATTTCTTGAATCTTTGAAATCAACCGGTGATTCCTATAGACTACAGATGAAAAAATCAAAAAGCTCAGAGCAAATGCAACTTAAACTTAACAGTGCTTGCGACTTGCGAGGCCGTAAACTGTAAGATGACTATGTCAAAATTAGATGTGCCTACAAGATGGCATTAAACCTTCGAGATGCTAACATGGGATTTAAGTGTCAAAAATGCTTTAACTATATTTTGCGATAACATCGAAAATCTAAAAAAAAATGTAAGACCTCAGATAAAGAATGGGTTCTGATCAGTAAATTTTGTCAGTATCTGAGAAGTTTCAAAACACTTTCTTCAATACTCGAAGGGGAAAAATATTGCACACTCCCATTGGTGGTAATTGGAATAAACTTACTTTTAGACCGACTGGAAATATGGGCTCATGAACTTGATAACAAAGTTAATAGACACACTACCGATGAGCAAATAATAATTTACTGCATTCAAGCTGCGAGAGATAAAATACTGGAACACTATAACAAAACCAATTGGATATACTGTATAGTGCTTATTTTGGATCCTCGACATAAGGTCGAAGCATTTTCTTCTTCTTCATGGGGAAAGCTTCTGCAATCAGAGGCAGTTCAAAAATTTGAAGAAATATTTAACCCTCAGCTGGTATGGTGGTTTTCAGGTCACACAACTGGTATGGTTGGGTCACTTTTGACCCAGATTGTTTTTTTTGAAAAGTGGAAGTAAATTTTTTGATATTTGGTGATCTACCGATTGTCCAATAATAAATCATTTAACCAATAACATTTTTAACGTTTTTATTAAATTTTATTTGAATACATGCAAGCAAATTTACAATCGTCAACATTTTTTTTTTATAAGCTCAAAATAACAACATTTCCCTTTTTGAATTTAAAAAAAAAGGTCGCAAATGGAAACAATAAAACTTAAATTATATAAAACTATACTAAAAGACCACTTCAGTCGCAAACGAAAAAAACTGACAAGTCACTGTCATAAGTACTAAAAATCTGAAATAGTCTACGTCATTCGATGTCTGTACATGGGGCACAGAAGTTTTTTTGAATTAAATGACTATTGCAAAAGGTATTTCGACATTTCATGCAAATTTTGGAATATTTTCTGTCAGTAGTACTCGGGCATTCTTTACATCTTCGCCTTTTCTGCGGGGGTGGACCCTCAGCCACGGCGGCAGGTTGGCTCTCAAGATTTAGAAATTCCTTGATTTTTTGCCGTATTTCACGAGAAATATGTTGATTTTCATATCGCCGTCTCATGTGCTCCTCTATCAAACTTACTCCAAGTGACTTCAAAAAGTTTCTTCTCCTCATTTCCAAATTTGGACTGGCGAGTAGCAATAAAGCATGGCCGTTAACACCTGCTACGTTTAAGATAGCATAAAAAATTGCTAAAGGCCAACGGCGGGTTCTTCGATCAGTGGAGTAGACTGCACATTTTTGATCTAAGGAATCCACACCTCCTTTAGTAGAATTATAAAAATTGATGATTTCTGGCTTCTTAGTAGCGTCGTCAACCGTATTTGTGTGATGTAGACAAGACACTAGATTGACGCACCTATTTTTCGCTGGAACAAATGATACTATTGTGTAATCTCTTGTAAAACCAAACAGGGACGAATTTACTTCACGAAGCTTATTAGGGAGGAACTCAGGTGGAGTTTCTCTTTTGTTTTTTCGGATAGTCCCAACATAAGTTAGACCATTCTTTCGTAGCTCATTCATAAGTTCAATTGAGGTGAACCAGTTGTCACCGGTTACGTTTCTATTAGTATTTACTATAGGAGCAACTAAGTTCAAAACAGTCAATGTAGGAATCGATAGTTTCTTTGGATTCGCAACACCTGAATTTTTACCGGTATAGACAAAGGCATTACACAAATAGTGAGTTTTTGAGTCACACAAGCAGAGTATTTTTAGTCCATATCGTTGAGGTTTGCTTTTTATGTAAACTCGGAAGCGACACTTACCCCTGAAGCCTACTAGCATCTCATCTATTGTTGTATACATGTGAGGGGTGTAGTTGCTCTTGCAGTTCTCTATAAATTTTTGGAACACCTCTGAAATGGCTGCCAACCGATCTCCATTAGCTATTCTTTGCTGCCTCGTAGTAGCGTCGTCAAACCGTATAACACTTAGCAGGAAAAGAAACCTTTTCAAAGACATAGTGAGTCTAAAGACATTTCTCCCAGTGCCATCAGAGGCCCATAAGCCATCCACATCTTCGTGAGAAGATTTGAAAATACCAGTTAAGTAAATCAAACCAATAAAAGCTTTTAGTTCAATTTTATCCAAGTGGTCAGTGAAAAATGCAGTTGAACCAAAACTCGCACTAGCTTCTGTAATCTTTGCATTGGTATATTCAAGAATAATTTCTAGAATGTCATCTGTTACTAAAAGAGACCAAGCTTCTTGTGGTGATGTTGGCTTATTTCTCGCAGCATTCCCCTTTAGACCAGGCAACTGCAGCACAATATTTTCCGATCTGGTTCTTGAACTTGCGGGGGGTATTTTGGACCATTTGAACCGATTACGTCCGTAAAAGTTTCTTTTTTCTTTCTCGTCAGCAACAGGCAATTCACCTTCAGAATCAGTCCCCTCGATGTCTGAGTGATCACTTCCATCGATTTCTGGGTCATCACTTTCCTCGACTTCTGAGCCGTTTTCATAATCAGAGTGCTCGTTTTGCACCTCTGCATCACTAAGGTCATCATCAGTCTCCCCCCAGCCATAGTCCTCACTTCTATCTATTTCACAATCACTAATATCTGATAAATTATTTGCAAGTTTATCCATCTCAGCTTGCGTTAACTCACTCATTTTGTTTTACTTAAGGTGAAAATATATTAAAAGTTCTGGTATGGTTGGGTCAAATAAGACCCAAACCGTCTATATCTGGCAAACTAAAGGCAGTGAACTAATCTAACCTGTGATGTTCTTGTACCTAAACAAACAAGGAAGGAATACGTGGAACTATAACAATGCGCGCGCATTACCACGAGCCGTAAAATTCACGTTGAAATTGCTTTGGGTCTTATTTGACCCAACCATACCAGCTGAGGGTTAAAGCTAGCTACTTTAAACCAGCACTGAGTATTGAAAGAGAAAATAACGAATTTGATTTAGATATTACTTACCTATTTCAGAAAGCTAATAACGATGATAACTCAGAATCTTGGAAACGAGCCTAGGACAGAACATTCTGAGAATATACTTGATTGGCGGAGAAGACACGAAAATGTACCCGTCCTTATCGAAAATGGCCAAGGATTTTCTCGGAATGCCAGCAACATCTGTAGGCTTTTTTCAAGAGCAGCTTTAACAATAAAGCCAAGAAACCGGCTAAGCGTTGACTCCATAAGAAGTCTGATGTGCCTTAATTCATGGCTTATGAATTCTGATCTAAAAATGAGTTAAATTTGATATTCAAAATCTAGTTTGCAGCTTTAGTTTCAACAGGATTTACATTTATTTATTTATTTTTTATTTACATTTTTGTGTATCGTTCTAGCAAAAAATGTATGTTCAAGAAATTAAAATACTTATGTTATGTTCTGTTAAAATATGTTATATTTTCCACAAATAAATACGTTTTAGCGTTTTCATTGTTGGTCAAGAAATATCAAGATTTCTTGTTTTCTTGACAAGAAATCTTGGTATTGACATAAAATTTCTTGTCCTGTCTTGAAATCTAAAATTACTTCTTGTCTTGATCTTGTCTTGAAATCAAGACAAGATCAAGACAAGATCTTGAAATTTTCAAGAACTTGGCGACCCCTATTGATAATTCTGATTTCTGAATGTCACAATCTGCCAGATTTTAAAAATCACCAATAGTCAAGGCAATGGGTAGATTTATGCATGACTTAGGTACAAAAGGTCAAGAGGAGTTCAAATTTGGTGGAGTTGTACAGTTGGGTGTCCTAATTAATATTCCGCGTTTGCGACCTTGAGCGACCGCCGCTCGCGCCCCGCCATATTGGAAAATTCGCGGAAAAAAACCGAAAACCAGTTTTTCGAGAATATCTTCTCTCCATATCTTCTAGGTTAAAAATGGCATTTACAAAAATTATAGAGCATCAAATTTTATGCAACTTTTCTGGGAAGTATTTTTCAATCAGAGAACTCATAAATAATGTTCATGAGTTAGCCCGCAGGAGACAGAGATTTTGATTCGGTTTTAAATCGAGAAACGAAATTTACAGCTGGAATCCGCTCATTTTATGCCTCTTTTGAATATACTAAGCTTTCCCCCGAATTCCCCCCCCCCCCCTCCCCCCCTCCCCCCCTAATGCACAACACTCGGAATATTAATGAGAACACCGAACTGTACAAATCTACCAAATTAGAACTCTCCTTGACCTTCTGTGTAGTGAAAGCCCTTTTTTATGGCTCCAGTGACTGTACTACAACAGTCTCCGAATAAGTAGCAGAGTTTGAGAAATTCGCGTCTATGGCCAATTGAATTTTCAACCACGTCATGAAAATACGGTTAAATCCCAAACATAAGGACAAGCGTTTCATTTATTTTTATCAACTTTTCTACAAATCCTCGGATGCGCACACACATCATTTCATCACTCGTTCAGGCTTGGCATATATTATTGTTAACGCGTTAGCGGAAGCACCAATTAATAAGTTTCTTCCTCATTCTTTCAGCGTTTTTAATGTGAACTCCTAAAAGACTGAAACGTGGAATGCACGCATGTTCTCCTGTTCAGCATATCAGCCATTTCATTCGTCGACTTTGAAAAATAAATACGCAATCAACATATGGAGAAAGAAACATGGACATAGTAGACAAGACCCGAGACATGACGATAAATGGTCGGTGTCGCAGCCGTCCGCTATAACCGGGCCGGGAACATCAAAGGCTCGTGCCATTCGGCTTCACTAATTCGGCGGCAGCTTCCTGACTGTTGAAACCACTCAACCAGAGTACACGTGGTTGACGTCGTCGAAAGCCCGTCGGCCGTATCGTGCTTTATTAGTTATTAATTAATTATTCTTGTTTGCTCCTTTTCAGCAGCTATCCGCTATCGTAGGGGCCCAGTTGGTATGTGGTGCTTGTTGATGGCTTATAAATGATCAGATCTGGAAGAGCTATTACATTCGTAGACATGATGATATGACCTACTGTTTTGTTATTATACTGGGATTACATCTTAGCGGAAGCTTGGGATAATAATTATTGTTGGTTGATGAAACAGATCGGTGCAATTGCAACCAGGATTGCTTCTCTCTTGGCATACGGTCGTTAAAAAATTGGGTTTTTTTAGAAGATAGATTCGTTGACTGACTACAGTTGTTAGTACTACATAGGTTTTGCAACCATTTTGTTATAATTTATAGGTCTCTAAGAATTTATTAATTAATCTTTCTTAGAGAGATAAAGATAGTGTGAAGTATGTACTGATGGATGATACATCATCCATCAGTATACAGAGATTCCTCAAAGTAAGGATTGAAAACATAAATTTTATGAAGTATATATACCTACATAAATAGCTACGAAATTCACAGTTTACTTAATAAAGAGTGTAAACAGCACCCCTTAGTATAAATACAGAAGAGTTGAAAGAGCTTTGGAATTATTAAGAAATCAACATTGCTTTTTGGAAGGTGTCAATAGAAAACTTAATACACAATGACCCCAAAAAAGTTGGTATTATTTATGTAGATAAATTTTTTATTTGTCAAAAAAATTTAAAACTGATTTTGTCCTAATGATTAGTTATTAAAATGATTTTTACGTAATAGCTTCTTTCGAAATTTTCTCATACTTCCAGCTCCTACTTCAGCATACTGGCACAAGTTTTAACTATTCTTCTAAACCATTTCTTTTAGCTAGGTGTCTCGGTGCATAGTTTAGTGGTATAAGTTTTAACCGCCATCATTTGTACTTAAACCATTTTTTCCTGGCATAAGTTAAGCCAGGTGGCTTACTAATGTTATTTAACCCTCTTCCCGGTTGTAATAAGGTTTGGTAAGGTCTCCTTTCAAAATCCAGTACATAGTGGTACATAAGTTTTAACCATTCTTCGCTCTTCTTCGCTCTTCAACTATTCCTTTCTGACCTATGTTTTAGCCAGATGTCTCGGTGCATAGTGGTAGTGGTACAAGTTTTAACCATTCTTCGCACTGTGAAACCATACTTTCCTGGCTTAAGTTTAGCCATGTGCCTTCACCATGGAACTTTAATTCTCCCTGCTGGCATACGTTTTAGTCTATTCTAATTTCATACTACTACAGTGCATAGTGGTAAAAGTTCTAACCATTTTTTCTCACGTAAACCCATCCCTCGTGACATAAGTTTTAGCCAGGTGGGTGCCTTCACTGTTAACACTTCTCTGTTCCTGTTAACCTTTTCTCCCGGCTACTGTTCACCCGACTATTGTCACTCATTGGAATCCCTTCATTAAACAGGTCGATGATTTCGGAGCTAGAGAGAATGTTGGCCCTTAACTATGCATTTCCAGCAATTTTTTCCTTTGCGTCTCCGCCTCGACATCAGGGGAAAGCCAGCCGCCCGGAAAAAATAGCATCCCAAAATTTCTGTTACACTTAGCTGGATCATAGGTTTCAATTCCAAACTTTGACAGGTCCTAATACACGCAAAACTTCAATACAGAGTTTAAGATGATTTGTTTACTTATTAATTGAATTCCCCTTTTTGCTGTGGATGGGGTTTCTCGTTAACCAGAAAAAGAGTCAAATAGCTCCTAAGGAACTGTGTAGTTTGACTTACGAGTTGACTTATGACTGTTAGGTTGAGTGAATTTTAAATTAAGGAAAATAAATAGGCCTGCTTGGGTAAAGCATTTATTACCTCACTCACATCCAATGACGTCTAAATAAATAGACCCAACATTCCATTCATAAATATGAAATATTCGAAATCCATCATCTAATTTGTATCTTCATGTGAGTGGGAAAAGGAGTGACCGATCGCATAAACAGAGGTTTGCGGCGAAAATGGCAATGCTGTCAGAGACCTTCGCGATGAGAGCCAGTGGCGTAGGGTTTTTCAAGATAATTATTATTTCCTGTGAAGTTATTTCCAGAAAAAGCAACCTCTTCTCCTGATTCACGGGAAAGCTAAGACAATACATAGGTACTTTAGCATATTTAACTAGTAGATTACAAAAGACATTCATAATATTTTTGTTATTTATTAGACCCTCAATAAAGGTGATTTGTGAAATTTTTGAGCCAAATGTGTAGATATTTCTAAATTAAACAGGAACGCAAATCTTAGGAAGGAACTGGTGTAACAGTTGAAGTTGTAAAGTCATCCAATTTGTGAACATCTTCTAAGATAACGGTATTAGAGGATAATTAGAAAATTGTAAATATTGAACCAAATTGACGCCGATGATGTATATTAGGGATTATTTTGATAATTGGGCTTTAGGTTCCGGCTTATTACTATTTTCGAAGTTACCAATCGGAAGTTTAACGTTTCGAGACTGATTAGTCCCTTGATCACAGTTAATAATAAGTAAAGTACAAATAAAAATTTAAAAGTAAAATTAAAATATAAAATATAATTATGACATTTAGATTTGTCAAAATCTAAAACTTCGAAAATAGTAAGCCGGAACCTAAAGCCCAATAATTATTATCAAAATAATACCTAATATACTTACAATGGGACGTACTGTTGAAATTTGTCACAGTAGGTACCTAATTGCAATGTTCAGAGGATAATTTTACTGGATTTGCCAAAGATTTTTCCCTGCGGCGACTACAGCACTGATATGAACATAGCCTTACTTACTGGTACTCACCTACGAAAACAAACTTCTGGGTTTAAATCGTTACTTTTCTTGCACATCAACTAAGTTCGCACTATTGTCTATAGTCTATAATTTTAAATTGGTGAAAATAATAGCAGGAAGCAGTTTAATTTCGTTAAAATACCCGTCTAATGAAATCAAAATAGGGACAACACCGCACTCGAAATGATGAATGAATTTTAAAAATTTGTAAAAATATCGTAGTCGCGTAAACATACGACGTTGCCGCGCATTTTGTGTTTCATTTCTTAACATTGAAAATTATATTCAAATATGATTTAAATGACGTCCATCCCATTATTGTTGTTCGAGTGTATTAGAAATATTATGCTATTTAATTATTGTTAAGAAGTACCTCGCGCGGTTTGTATTGATAATGTCTTGTTTACATATTTACGTCATGGTTTCAAGAACGATAATAGTATTCAAAAATCTGGTCACAGTAACGGTTTGGCAAACATGCAATTGCGGAGGGGCAATGAATGATTCTATAAAAATGTAAACAAGGGAGTCTATTTTATTTAGACGTCATTGCTCACATCGAATTCATATTCGTTTTTTTTTTTTACATAACATAACAAGTTTTAATCATGCAGTAGTTCGAAATGTTCTCCAGATATTTAAAAATGAATTCCTATGAAACAAGGAAAAGTCACTGTTAAATATTCATATTAATCTAGTTTACGCAATTCTCTCATTTAAAAGAGAATTCCTGCATCATTATGCAATCCACTGATGAGCTCTTTTGGTCATACCTCGGTCAAACCATAAATCTATACTTATTTAGGTAGAATCAGATCCCATCTACATTTTTTCTGAAGACGCAAAAATATTGACGTCAGCAAATGAGCGAGTGATTTTGCTTACTAGAGATATTTTTTAACGGAATGCTTCATTTATATTTATGTTTAGTACCAGTATCATGATCTCATGCCACGATCAATAAGTGAATGGATTAATCAGCTGCTTTGTGTTCTAATGCGTGTTTTTATGTATAAAAACTGTAAAACTCATAACAACATTAGATTTGTCAATTATTATTATTATACTTGATGGACTATTATAATAGCACATTGTGTTAATTCCGCGGATCCATTTCATGATCATTACTAAACTTGTTCATTCATTCTTTATGATTCCACAAATTTAATATCTATTGTGTTGATGATAAAACGCATGCAAAGATAATAACGCTTTCTTAATTTTTTAACATCTCTGCATGCGAAGATGGAAAAAATGCCCCGACAAAAAATGATTTCTGTAAATCACAACTACTACGGTTTATAACTTCTGTTGACAGCTGCAGCTATAAGATCTGTCAATTTCGTTCAATTTGTGCAAGTTCTTCCTATTAGTTAATCATAACCGAGGTAGTGAATCTTCCTTTATAAGATGACCGGAAAGGGTTAAGAAATGACTGATGACAATAAATGATCTCTCAACGATACCACAGATTTAACCGTGAAGTTCCCTGCAACTCTATTTACTTTGGATCAAATACCTACCTGAATACATTTTTTGGTGGAATCACTCATACCATGATAGGCAGAGATTTATTACACGGCTCTACCTGACATTTACTTAACTTGAGCTGTGATGATTATGCTCCCTGTTCATTATTCTATTATTACTCTATGGCCGAGACAGGTCATCTTTTAAGGGACATATATTTTTTTTAATGATATATTCAAAAACGGTTTATTCATTAATTCAATTAGGCTCAAAATTAACAACAAAGAGTTTGTGGGATGATGGTGTCATATGTGTATGGCTTTCACGGCCGGCTTCTTTTGAAATATTAATTGATTCCGCCTGGCTGTTGTGCCGTGGTCCATGGAGATTTTCTCCGAACGTTTCGTTTACAGGTGCGGTAGAGATCATCAGCAGTTATGTGTGCGCAAGCGATGCTTCCATTTCTCGTATTCACTGATAAATAACTGTCCGGCTAACAGAGGGCTCCTATTTTTAGGGTCAGGGTCTGGTGATGTCATACCCCCCCACTAGCTATCTCCGCCACATCAGCAAGATTCCTGCGTCCGACGATTACTGATTTAATGACCTGACGTAACGCCGGATACGAAATTCTCCGTAGTTTCATTCCCTCCTCCTGCAGAAATTATTTTGATGTTTGTAAATTTCAATTGCTTCACGATGTAATCGGGTATAATATTAAGAAGTAGTGGACATGACTTTCGTCTTTTCAAAGCATATGGCTTGATGGTCCTGACTCCACGACAACTGACTTGTCTGTTTGGCCCAGGCGGTAGTTTCACTTGTGTTCGGTCATGCGAATGTTGACGCTGCGTTTGGTGGTTCCGATGGATTTAGCACCACAGCAGTAAGGTATTCTATAAACTCCAGCGGAAGAAAGTGGATCAATGGGGGTCTTTAGCCGGGCGGAGAATCCCGCGAACTTGTGTGGGTTTGAAGATGGTTTTGACGCAGTGGTGCTGCAAAAGTTTACCGATTCTATCGGTAACGTTCTTGATTTAAGGGAGAAATGCAGCTCCCAAAACTCTTGGTGGTTGTTCAGTAGGTGTCGTGGGATGTTGGACTCTGGGTCGTAATGCGCTCCTGATTTCTTGAGCGGGGTAGCCATTCGCCTGCAGAGAATTATATAGATGGGCGAGCTCTTCTTGTAGGTGTTGTGTCTGACAGATTCGGGATGCACAATTAGCCAGGTTTGATGCTTGTTTTTGGCTTTTGAGTTTATTCTCGAAGTTGATCATTATATCCTCAACAACCAGTTTGGTTTTATTATCCACCAATCCTTCATCGCGAACACTGTTGACTTCAACACGAACTTCTTGTTTAACTTTATTTAGTTCGCCCACATAATCATCCTTTTGTTGGAGAATAACTTTTAGCAGCTGCTTTTCACTGTCCTTCTATTGCTGCATCAGCTTTTGTTCACTGTCTTTCTGTTGCTGCAGCAGCTTCTCTTCACTGTCTTTCTGTTGCTACATCAATAACTTTTGCTGCTCTTGACCGTCTTCTAGCTTCTTCATGATATTTTTCTGCTCTTCCTGGCCATTTTGAGCATTAACATCATTTTCGCCAACATTTTCTGACGCACTCTTTGAGTATTTTTTTCACTACGCAATTAAGCAATAATTATCTAATCTTCTTGCTTGAAAAAGTATCCCACTTCTGACACAAATTTGTTACGGGTATCCCATTTTATCAATACCAAATTAAAGTCTTACAAAATTGTTTATTCTCTAAAACGACTGTAACTTCTAAACCTCTAACTACACCTAATAACAATAACCTCTAAATCTTAATAATCAGCTGTTTGTCTTATTTACATACAGATATTACGCAACTATACTCTTTCACTTCACTTCTCTATACGTCAATCGGTTTGCTACTTCAATTTTCCTTCCGTCTCTCACTTCCAATCACCATACTAACTAAACACTACCACTAACTACAACTATGAACACTCCAGCCACGGCGGTTCTTATTATCTCGGTTCTTATATAGTTCCCTGAGGTGTCATCGAAGTTATCTTAGAGCTTAACTGACGTGTTTCTAGTCACCACGAATTCTTGAACATGTAGAATGCGGAACCATTCTGGTATTTAGTAGAACTGTCAGTTACATTCTTACACTGGCTTGGCAATATGTCATTCCTGTCATGTCACTAGAACCGTCTCGAAATCGAATTGCCGAGACATAACCACAATTAGAGAAAGGTAAACAAATACAAGAAATACCTTTCTTTCCGTTACGAATTACGATCGGTACATTAATAGTACAGAATTATCACTCCCTGACTGACGCTCGATCCATCCGCATTCGCGATCAATCCGAAAACTTATTTTGCATAATTATTATGATTCCCCTATAATGTAAACAGAACAGACAGAAGTTCTTTTATACATAAATGTGGAAAGATATAGTGCAAGATCCGGTATTAGAAATATGTACCCTCATCTGTTATTTGATTTTGTATAATTATAATATAATGATTTAATATATAGATTGATAAATCGCACATGGGTTGCCTAGCTAAATCGCGTACATTACCGAGATATTCAACTCTGAAGAATGGAGATGGATTTTTCTATCATGACAGGCCCCCGTTTATTTTTAAATGTTGGGCCTCCCAATTATTTTAGAGAGAAATCTTAGATAGCTCATTTGTCAAGATTGAAAAGCTGCTTCTGTTGCAGTAGTTGTGTTTTAGGTCTGTTGAGCCATTTTCGATAAAAACAGGAAAAAGTTTTCACTTTGTTTTAATATTTTCGTAGTTGAACTTTAAAACAATTAAAAGTACAACAAACTAAAACGTCTAATATAAAAAAAATATCCAATGTAACTACATTTAAAATGTAACTACAGCAACAGAAGCAGCTTTTCAATGTTAACAAATTATCCAAGTAATTTTTCTCTCTAAAAAAATTAGGGGGTCCAACATTTAAAAATAAATGCGTGACTGCCATGAGAGATTATGGGAAATCCTTCTTCAAAGGTGAATATCTCGGTCCGGTGCGCGATTTAGCTATGGTTTGTTCAGGGAGTGTTGTCCGATGGTCCGGTGAGATGCTACACTGATCCTGACTATAAACGATTTGATTTAATGCGATTTAATTCGTAATAATTACAAATTATTATAACTGTACGAATACAATCAATTATTGTATTATAATATATTAATCAATAATAATAGTTATTTATTATACAAGAGAAAAAAGTGATAGATTTTAGCTCGAGATGTGATTTCGTCCCCGACGCGTTTAGCGGAGGGGACAAACACATCGAGAGCTAAAATCGCACTTTTTCTCGTGTGTAATATACAATTTTTTTCTGCGAGAAGAAATATCAGTGTTAGAATGTCGAAAAACGTAGTTAGATAACTGAAAATTATGTCGGAAAAATGATTTATGTTGTATTTAAATTTTCAAACTGGTAGACTTTTGTAGTAATCGACGTTGCCTGGTAACGAAACGATTTAATTCGATAAACGTCATAATTTAATTAAAATTTTAGATAGTTCTGCAAAGATTCTTGTAAGGTCTCAATGAGTGAATTTATTAATATGGATAGTGATTGTTATGAAAATTCCCTTAATAATTGCCATTTGGATAATAAGGTAACTTTCCTTTACGTATATTTGATATAAATTTAATGATATCTGAGTGTTAATAGTAGCTATACCTAAGCCGCCATTTCGGGGAAATAAGTACTCATTTATTTCCCTGCTAATTCATTTATTTCCCCGATATGATGCAGCTCATAATAATGAGGCATTTTTCTACCTGTTAACGGGGAAAAAAGGCTTTTACCCCGTCGCAGAAAAAATATTATAATTATTATTATATAAATCAATTATTGTAATTTTTGGAATTAAATCTCATAAAATCAAATCGTTTATTATAGTCAGGATCAGTGTGGCATCTCACCGGACAACACTCACTGGACAAGCCATAGGTAACCCATGTGCAACCCATGTGCGATTTATCAATCAATATACATTATCTAACATTTAATCTTTGTCATAATCAAATAACAGATGAGAGTAGATAATCCTTATTCCAGATCTGAGACTAATAGGGAAAGTTATTAACTTTAAGCCTTACATGAAATATACAGGGTGATTCATAATATGTGCGCAGGACTTCAGGATGTAATAGCTCGTTCAAAAATATGAAAGAAAGTTCCTATTATAACATGGGTCCGCAAAAGAACCGTTTTCGAGATATAGGGTGTCAAAAAAATATCAGGAACTATTTGAGATACAGAACTCAGATTTTGTACAAATTTTGTCATTAATATTATCTAAAAAATTATCAAACATAAGTGATGTTTTTGTCCACAACAACATATTTTGACACTTTAATTTTTTTCATCATAAAATGCTGGTTTTCCCGAAAAAAGTTCACATTAGAATATTATTTGACCAAGAGTTACTTTTTTATGTAGAAAACATTAACAGTTTAAGATGTACTTCCACAATGCCAATTTTGGCAGTGTCGTAGAAATTAGGGGCAAAAAAAATCAAGCAACCCCAAAATCTCCGCCACTGCCGTATGAAATAAATTTAATCAGAGTTCAAAAAGGAAGTAACATTAATGATAAGTGTTGAATTTCTGTCTTATTTAATTGGGAATCGGGTTCTTTAATGAAATTATTATTTATAAAAAGATTTTTATAAAATACGAAACGTTTCAGAATTCAGGGCCGATTGGTCCCTTGTTCACTCGTAATGTAAAAAACATGTAAAAAACTTAAAAATACTTTAAAAACTCTAATTAATATAATAAAATGGTCGTAAAATGGCGTTTTTATGAAATTTTTTAATTTAAATTTTAGAAAATATAATAAATTGACTTGATTATGACATTTTATGTGTTTTAGTTACTATTCTTTTGTTTATTGTAATTTATTGTTTATTGTGTCTGTTGCGTGTATTTTATTGTATGGTAATATAGTTATAATCACGTTTTTGTTTATTATATTCAAAATTTTTATATACATCAAGAATTACTCGTATACCTATGTAAATTATTATTGTGGTTTATTTATTTAAAATAGTGAAACTTTTTAAGTGAAACTTTTGTGAATATTTTTTTTTTATATACAGGGTGTTGATTTTCAAAGCGGGTCATAGGGGATTAGCATTGCGAAAGTGGTTTTTGAGGATTCCTGCTCGCCGTTTAAACTGACAGAAATGGTTTTGGTATCAAAATGAAGTTAAAATTATTGCGCATAACGCTTGACATCAGAAATTAATTTAAGTGCACGTTGTTTTCTAAAATTCTTCAGTAAAAATTGAAGTATAATTGTTAATGTTTAATCACAAAATAACATGCCTTGCCTAAACAATAACGACGTTTCTACGTTTTGACAATCCAATAATAGAACCACACTTTATTATTACCTAATGACTTATAAAGTTTTATTATTGGATTGTCAAAACGTAGAAACGTCATTATTGTTTAGGCAAGGCATGCTATTTTGTGATTAAACATTAACAATTACTTGAATTTTTACTGAAGAATTTTAGAAAACAACGTGAAATTAAATTAGTTTCTGATGTCAAGCATTATGCGCAATAATTTTAGCTTCATTTTGATGCCAAAAACATTTCTGTCAGTTTAAACGGCGAGCAGGAATCCTCAAAAACCACTTTCGCAATGCTAATCCCCTATGGCCCGCTTTGAAAATCAACACCCTGTATCTTAAAAGAATTAATTTGTTTTTAGTTGTGTAAGGGAGGTATATGTTGGAAATGATGGTATACAATAAAATACATGAACAGACACAATAAACAATAAATTACATCAAAATAAATTATCAAAATTAATGATAAGATGTGTACAAAAATTCAGTTTTCTATCAAAAAGGATCTCGAAAATGGTGGGTTTGCGGACCCATGTTAATAGGAACTTTTTTCATATTTTCGAACGAGCTATCACACCCTGAAGTCCCGCGCACATATTAAGAATCACCCTGTATAAGATCTAAACAATTTTCAGTGAAGTTACTCTGCTCTGTTTGTTTCTTAGTTATGTAAATCACGAGGAAATAGTAAGTAAATAGTAAGTAACCTGCTTTGATTGATTGATTTAATAATAATTTCTAAATTTATTTACGAAATAGATCTCAGTGTGTGGCGCGCCATTTCTCTTCCACCCACTGTGAGAAAATTGATGAATAACATGACCACAAAAGATTATCTTTCGAATTGATCATATGCAATCAAAAACAATTGTTTTTGATGCTGTACTGCTTTATATTCAGACTTTTGTAACGAGATGTTGCCTAAATAATAATTATTGCTGCGTTCATCTGTCAAAATCGAACTAGTTACATCAAGAGGTTGTTCTGTGTCTTTGTTATTTTAAAATACGAAATAGGATGAAGAACATTAGGGACTTGGGAATGATAAAAAAAAACTCTGTCGCTTTCTATATTCAAATGAGCAACAAAGGTGGTTGTATACATATAGTGTGATAAATAATTTCTTTTTTCCAATGTTGCCATTTTTGATGCCGTCTAGATTTTTTTGTCTTTTCGCTTCAAAAAAACATGCACCAAACGAGAAACTCTTTTATTCTCAACCAACCGGACTAGGCAAGCTATAATAGTATTAAAGGGTGCAAATTAACAATTATGTTCCGATTGGACCAAAATTAGACACACGGTCATTAAATGTAATACAGCAGTGCCGTTTGTAGTCAAACGCAGCCTGTTAATACCTGCGTAAAAAACTGTGCAACATTTTTCGTGACCCAGTAACAGGTGTCAATTTATTGTTAAAAATCAAAACAATAAAAGTTTATGCATACCACACACCGAAGCATCATCGTCAATTATCTCTCAACTCAAGGCTACAACTGTTTGAAGGGAAATTTCTGTAATATGGCAACACTGCTAAGATCTGAATAATTATGTTAAATTAATGCATCCATTTGTGCAGTCGAAAATTACAATAATACAAAGCAATCTAGGCCACTTTGGTAAATGCGGCGCGTCCGCTTTTGGTAGTTGCACATTTAGAGATGAGAAAAGATAGGGCACATGTCTGTGAGGCCTGTTCATGCGTTCACCTTCAAATTTCAGTTCCAACGACGAGGAAGTCACCGAATGACATTCAAATTTCTGTTATTATAATAAATGATATACCTACATGCTGAACGATTCTTGTGTGGACCCGGTTAAATATGCTAATGGAAGACGCGAGCTCTCTTGTGGCTCTGTCGGTGCAATAAGTTACGCCAATCATGGGTATAAAAATGTATAAAAATGCAGTGTTATACTTAAGTGTTTTTCTATCATGATGTCACAAAAATAGTTCCTCGGTCATGTCAGTTTTCTTGCTCTCTTTGGAGGTCATGTATGTAGTTGAAAAAAAAGTGGAAGGGTTTATTCAGGAAGGGATCAGTCTGCCCCAATAACAGTTCATTTTTCCGAAGATATGGGTAATCGAGGCTGTTCACTAGAGTATTTTGAGGTCTATATTTAATTCTGACACGGTGCTCGCAATATTGTTGGTGCAACGCTGATTAGTGTTGTTTTTCATTTTAAACTATTTTTAGGTGAAAATGCACCTACTGTGTAAATATTAGAATCTCAGCTGGATATATTCACATGCATGCAATTCATAGCTCAAACTCTACACACCTACACGTTTACACGATCCTTACAGGTATACTCAATTTTAGTGGTGCGACACCGTTTATATTCCAGGTTCGGACATAGTAAGTGTTTATAGAATAATATGTGATTAAAAATTAGAGAATAATTCAATTTCAACCTTGAAGTAACGCTGTCGTTCTTGAGCACTTTCTGTGGATAAAAATATTAGAAAAGCCTTCCAAAGTAAAACATGCATTCTTAGAATTGATTTCACATCATACCGTGCTTATATATCTGATGTTTTCTTTAAATACAGTTTCAAAAGTTCTAGCGTAATTTTTAAATTATCTAATAAATGTTTATACTTTCTTCCTGTAAGTTACTTTGAGCTCCCATTAGAGTATGATTTACTGTCGATGTTTACAATTTTTTTCCCTTCACCGTTAGTAGTTTCTATACATCATTCAACAAATCATTAGCCAGTACCAGTTGTATGTAATATATGAAAGTGCTCAATATCAAGCACACGTCTTTGATATGACTTTCCTGTCCTGTGACACTATCACTATCGTAGTCATGGTAATAAATTACCTGAAGAGAAACATGCAAGATACACCGCAGTCGACTCACGTGACTGTAAATACGACAGTTTATTTTATTTCAATCTATTACACTAATAATTATCAGTTACCTATAATAATCAGTGTTATTATAGGTAGATACAGCGTCTTTTAAAAATAATACATGGTAAGCAGCGTGTATAGATAGATAGAAAACATATTTATTTTTTCTGCGACGGGCTATAAGTTTG
Source organism: Malachius bipustulatus (assembly GCA_910589415.1). NCBI lineage: Eukaryota > Metazoa > Arthropoda > Insecta > Coleoptera > Melyridae > Malachius > Malachius bipustulatus. Next base: position 42,027,573 of record OU342635.1, on the reverse strand, counting down.
ACCTTTTTTCCCCGTTGACAGGTAGAAAAATGCCTCTTTATTATGAGCTGCATCTTATCGGGGAAATAAATCAATTAGCAGGGAAATAAATGAGTACTTATTTCCCCGAAATGGCGGCTTAGGTATAGCTACTATTAACACTCAGATATCATTAAATTTATATCAAATATACGTAAAGGAAAGTTACCTTATTATCCAAATGGCAATTATTAAGGGAATTTTCATATTAATCACTATCCATATTATTAAATTCACTCATCGAAAACTAACAAGAATCTTTGCAAAACTGTCTTCAATTTTAATTACATTAATATGACGTTTATGTAATTGAATCGTTTCGTTACCCAGGCAACGTCAATTACGATAAAAGACAGTTTGAAAATCCAAGTTTAACATAATAGTATATTATTTTATACGGAGGGAAAGTGACACTTTTCATGGCGCGCTCGTGTTTATCAGCCGAACGAAGTGAGGCTGATAATAGAGAGCAAGCCATGAAAAGTCACTTTTCCTCCAAATAAAATATACTATTTTTTCTTCAAACGTGGGCAAATTTAAGCAAGAACATCATTTTTAATTGAAGGAAAGCGAATTTTCAAAAGGTTTGGACTGGTAAGTAGGTGAGTATGGAGTATGGGCTGCTTCTATAGAAACGCGGCGCTGTCAAATTGACACTGTCATCAACACGTCAGTGAACATCGAGAAATTATTATTGAAATTATTAAAGAAAAATAATAAAATAATAATTATGTAACTAAACTACTAATCATCGCAAAATCAAAATTAAAAACGTTATAAAAGTTTGTAAGTAAGTTATAAAATTAATGATAACATCTACCTACCTCTTGCTAGACCCTGCTTGGTCAATTTTTTCATTTTCTGTTAATGATGATGCCAGTCAGTCAGACTCAGAAGTTGAATGTTAAATGTAGGTCATTGTAGGTAGGTACCTATAACTGCGTGCACTAATACCTACCTAATAATAAAAATATAAGATGTTGAATTCCTTTATGTACCTAGATATATGGTTATAATTATTATCCTTGTGTTCAATATTCAAATTTCAATACGGAATAATAATTATTTTTGTTTATCTCGCAATAACCCAACTTTTTTTCTGACGTTTGAGCCGACTGAACCGAGCACGAGCTCGACTCGACTGAAGCCGACTGTCGACCGTCCGGCTTCGGGTATAATTATGACGTTTCACAGAATTACTTCGTTTCGGTGTAGATTTTCCAAAGATTATGTTTGATTAATACCAAATTCCTTTTAACCTTGTTAGATAATAATAAACTAGAGAGTTTTCATATCTTAGGTTGAATTTTATTGATGAATATACGGGCCTACATTAATAAAATTTCAATAGTTGATTCTTAATACAGGTAGCTATGTGTTTGTATGTTGATGTTGCTATGGCACCACTTTAGCTCCGGCGGAGGTAAAGTGTTGCTTGGCAACACTTTAGCTCCGGCGGAGGAAAAGTGAAACTTTGAGACCGGCTACTGAGTCGAGTAATGTCTGATTTACTGACGTTTGAAGAAAAATAATTTTTTATCCTACCCCATAAGAAAATTGAACTTTCTCGACTGCATGCCCCCGGAGAAAGTGCCACTTTTCCTGCCTAGGCGGTAAAATTATTTTTATATTTTCACGCTAGAGGGCCACCCAATTGCAATTGAATGCTATTTCTATTTCCAGAGGGAACCAATAGCAAGCAAGCTTATAGCTGTATGTCAATCTGTCAATGTCAATAGACCACCAAGACCCAGCAAATTAAATACTAATAGTGAGGTACTGATGTCAAATTTATCCAAACAAGGAATTTCTTTCAATAATAATTATTATTGTAATATTCAAAATCCAACGTTCACTATTAATGTTATCCATAAATAAATAAATAAATTACTGATTGTAATTTAACTAATCTACGCTTACTGATAGTAATCTATTAAGCAAACATCATATGTAGGTATTCAATAAATTTTCTTTCAAAACAAATTTTTTTCAAAAAAAAAAAATTATTATTATTATTGTGTAGGATAAAAAATTATGTGTAAACCACGGCGGTAAAGTGTCTTTTCAGGCCTCAAGAAGTGGCCAGCCTCGGCTGCGCCTCGCCTGGCCATATCTTCTTGAGGCCTGAAAAGTGCCACTTTACCGCCTAGGTATACAATATACTATTTCCGACATAATTTTCAGTTATCTAACTACGTTTTTCGACATTCTAACACTGATATTTCTTCTCGCAGAAAAAAATTGTATATTACACACGAGAAAAAGTGCGATGTTAGCTCTCGATGTGTTTGTCCCCTCCGCTAAACGCGTCGGGGACGAAATCACATCTCGAGCTAAAATCTATCACTTTTTTCTCTTGTATAATAAATAACTATTAATTAACAATTCGGATACCTGTTTATGATTTAATTTTATCAATTTTATCTGGGGTTATACCATACCACGAGAGCTTAGATTTAGCCGGATATTTTTATGCAGTTGGTCTCGAGTACCTACTTACTTGCATTGGAAATTTAACGACAGCTGTTGAAAAAATCACGAGAGCGCATTGCGCCCAAGTGATTTTTTCTGCAGATGGGCCTACATGCAAGTAAGTATGAGAAAACAACTGCATTTAAAAATATGTATTCCGGTAAATCGTTAAGATCGAGTTGGTATTTGTTGACACAATTCTACTACTAAACGTTATTTATCAGTTAACAATACCAAAAATACCTTTTAAAAGGACAAATATTATCGTTAATAAAAACAAATTTTTTGTATTTTATGTTGATATTTCTACTAAAAATCAAATGGCAAACGTTAGGTATAGATATATCAGTATTTATGGCATTCGTTATTGATAAGCGTCCGTGGCCGAGTGATAAGTTGCTTGACTGTTGTTCGAAGGTACCCTGGTCCAAACCCCGGTAGGGCAAGGAAACTTTTTTCTTCCATATAAAATATATCCAAATAATAAAATTGAAACATATGAAACATATGAACAATCAGTTTTATCGATAAATTTATCCACTTGCATTCTCTCTTCCTTCCTCGATACAAAATATCCGATAGTAAACAGCGATATTTGAGAAATCAAATGGGTGTAGATTTAGCCGGATATTTTTATGCAGTTGGTCTCGAATACTTACTTGCATTGGAAATTTAACGACAGCTGTTGAAAAAATCACGAGAGCGCTTTGCGGGCATCCATCAGGCATCTAAAAAGGGCTCCTTTCTGAGCGGATGAGGAAGTGCGGAAGAAGAAATTATAATAAAATTAATGCAAATAAAGAACGGCTGGTCTGTTCGTGACTTTCAGTAAGGATTTAACCAACCATACGGCTGCTGCCTTTCTTTCAGTAAGGATTTAACCAACCATACGGCTGCTGCCTTTCTTTTTTCTTTAATCGGTTGCCCTACCAGATCTTCAACCGATAGCCGAACCGAATGGAGTCGAATAGCAATACCGTCGTACATCACGATGAGCAATCGACAGCACTATACAGACAAAATATTCGACAAAATTACTATACCGTGCGATCGAAACTATCGTCACAGAAATAATTAATTAAATAAAAGGGTAACGACTAGAACGGTTACTGAGATGGTTGAAGAAACCGTTACAACCCACTGATTGGTTCTGAAGTTATATTGTTCTTATTATATGCAATGACCACCTCAAAATAACTAGGAAACACTTTTATCAGTCTGTGTCTTCTTTTAGGATTAACTTTTGATGATTTACTTTACGTCGAATCCCCGCTTAGAAATTGCTAATAATATTTGAGTGCTTGCAAGTCTTGAGTTTAAATAGGGAACAGCTAACCTTCAAGCAATTCAGCCTATTATTGACTTCACAAAAACTGAAGAAGGTGTGAAGACGTATTGTTTCCTGTGGCGCTGTACTATTTATTTATTCATGTTCCAGAAACTCGTAAATTATAGATGCCGTAAATATCGGCAAGTCTATGCCAATATTAGCAGGTATGCTTTATGCGAGGCTTTATGACTCCAATGGGTCTCCCTACTCAGCTATGCAAGGACATTACATTATTCAGTTATACCTATTAACTCTAAGCTCTCGTGTTAAGACATTATCCTCAGTCAATTGAGTAAAGCCACTACAATTTAGGGATCTCCTTATAATGTATCTTGAATAGTATTATACAGCGTGTCTCCGAAAGGTACCACCGACTAAAAAATTCAAAATGCACCCTTTTTAAAATGCAGCCCTTTAATCCAGTGAATGATCCAGTGAATAAACATTTTCCAGAATAAGTCAAAAATAGATTAACTGCGAAGTTTAAATTTCACCGCTTACTGGTGATACTAGTAAATGTGAATAAAGTTGTTTCTGTGAAGGGAGATCCATGAGTATCAAAAAATATCAGTGACAGTATAACTCGTCGCTTCAGAATCAGTCAGTGAGTCTTAAATTTTTTATTTCAATTCAACCGATAGGACCGATACCACGGTGGCGATAAAGCTTGTCCTATTGAATATTTTTTTAAGGATGGTGAATCGTTTTTGTTTTGCTAGCTGTCAAAAATCATCAAAATAATAAATTACTTTTTGGAAGAAAAGCAAAAAAAAATTCGCTGAAATACGTCAATATTAAGTCATACTGCTTGCCTCATGGTTTTTTACTTTCTCTATGATATTCTATCTAAAAAGTTGTCTTTTTCTAAGGAAAAAGAAGAATAAAAAATTTTTAAATTTATTTTTTGGAGTTTATTAGTTTTTGGTTTCCATTATTTTTTTCATACCGAATGACATAGAAAAACAATATGGCGGCCATAAGAAAAATAAAAGTTGGCAATGAAAACTTTGGGTAGTTGGCTTTGAAAATTTTTGTAATGTCAAACGGATAGCTTTTGACGACTTATGTAAGCCTACAAAAAATACTTAATTTCCAATAATAAAAAAGATATGGGTAAAATAAGAAATTTTGATTTTTCAGTTTTTCAGGATATTTCAACAACGACTGAAAATTACGCATCAAATTGTGCAACTTTTCTCTAATTTAACCGACGCTATCGTATCTCTTGCCGTTTCCGAAATCCCCATGTAGTTACTATTATCTGGGACACCCGGTATAATACTCATTATTATTATTATCACATGAATACTATAAAGATGTGTGGTTTAACTTCTAAATTGAAGGAGTTATATTATAATACACCACTATTGACGATATTAATGGATAATGGATCTATTAAGGTGATTATACGTGAAATTAATAAGAGAGACGACAAACAGATCTAGACAACTTGCATTACTTCCAGGCATTACTTAATAAGATATATATCTTATTTAATGAGATCGCATTCTTTGTTTTCGAAATCAAATTTGCCTTGTAATTGCTGGAATGACTCTGAGCAAAAATTATATTTGAGACTTTGAAGTGTACTATTTAATCTGGAACCTATTCCAGATAAATAAGTGGGAAAGTTGCATTTCTGTTGCACCATGCAGCCATTAGATTCTACACTAACCGAACGGCCCTCGGCCCTATTGTTTTACAAATAAGGCACGCACCTATGCAATACCAGAAATTTATTATGTCAGCTTTGAAGGAACTTCTAAACAAAGTGTAAAGATTGATAAACTATAGGAAGTTAATATTTGAGTAAGATCCAACTACATATTTTCTTTATCATAGTAAGGTACATAAATATTATGTTTGTGTATGTATTTCCCCTGGCATAATTAATAATAGATCCAATGGTGCAGCAGATGCAACAAACGTATCACACAAGTGTCTTGTGATCATTATCGACCAACGACCCCAACTTGTCCACATCAGGTGTGACGCTCTACATCGATACCCAATGATACCAACCGGGAACAAATGAATCAAGTAAATAAATATTTGTACGTTTATTTATGTTACCTATATTAGTTTATCTTGTGAGACTGAGTTTTCTTGACGTTCATGTTTACCAACACGTGGTTTTCGTCGAAAAAAGGGGCGATATCTTACCTATTGTTATAATTTACACAATCTCCTGGAAGAAACTAAAACTACACATTCTGAACCTTAAATGAATTTTTTATTAACATTCGTGCAATATTTGTTTGATCATACTGCGATGTGTCAGCCTTCTGAGCGTCCAGAGAATTAGGTACACAGACTAAAAATAAAAAATAGGTACATACATACCTACCTTCTATTTACAAACACGTCGCTCAAGAACTGATATTGATAGGCTTGGTCAGGATAATAAATAAAACGCTTTCCTGTGAAGCTATAAAAATAGACTACGGCGTTTGATTAATTCTTAGGATTATAACCCTCCTACCAGAACCGTAAAGTAGTGGCGTTTTTATGTAATAATTCCGGTGACACACATACCTTTTCTTGGAAAAGTCGTTAAATCAACTTTGTTCATCTCGGTGATCAATCGTGGATAAAAGATGTTCTTTTGAAGTAAGACTTTTGTAAAAGAAATCCGGATTATTAAGCAACAGCTATGGATACAATAAATGTATAGCCTTCCATGTTATGTTTGCCGCTGAAGAGTGCCTTTTTTCCGTTAACTAACAATGATGTTTTGAATGTTAATAGGGCTAGTTCGTAGGTTATATGAAAGTTCTGCAGGAAGCTGGTCAGGTTAACCGTATAAGTTATAATCACACGTAAATCTGTAATGAAGACGATGGAATTTTCGTCTTGTAAATAACAAATATATCTACTGATTGGTCATTATTAATATACATATACAATAACTAGTAAATAGAGAACACCTGCTTACCTTCTTAGTTTTGGAGATTATTGTTATAAGTTATAATTATGTGAGAGAATAAAGAATTTTGAAAGACTTTTAATTTGGTATTAATAAAGTGTGAGACCCGTATAGCAATATTCTTGTCAATTTACCTTAGCCGCAGGCGAAAAACTTTTGATTGTTCAAGGTCACGCAATTTTCCTGTGGTTTAAATTTTACTCAGATGTAAAAACAATGCAATAATAATTAACCCCTAACAATGTTAATATTAGTGGTAGGTGTTTTAATATTCATTATAAAATTGATATTTCACTTATAATTTAAACTTGTTTATACGCTATTTTTTTTAAAGTAAAGTTATATTATTATTAATAGATTCTACTTACATAATTAAGTACATAGTCCTATGTTTCCTCTACCGAACCGACAGTCGACAGTATAAAATATGAGCTACATCGAAATCTCTGGTATCTGGTTAGAAATCAGGAATATTGAAATCGCCCCGCCCCCACTCGGCTGTTGACCTAAGGGACAGAATAGGACCGTCTTAAATACAGGCAGAGTTTCTATTATACCTATCTCGCTCTCGCACATAGGTAAAGGCATCTTATTCTTTAACTCTATTAAACCAACGAGGTCAAATGCTGCCTTTGACTTAAGTACAAGACCCTCTCACTATGTTCCCGGGAATTACAAAACAACAACTACCTATGTAAGTAAAGTTGATTACTGGAATTATTACATAGTTATTATAATATAATTAATTATTATCAGTTTAGTTTAGTATGTAAACTTTAGTGACAAAGTGAATCGCAGTTTGCATAAATACACAGCATACCGATCAGTCATTTGGACATAGTTTAAAATACATAAATTTAATTTTTTATGAGTAAATATGACGATTAAGAATTTTGATAAGTTTTTATTCTAAATTAAAGAACACCTGCTGGCATAACAAATTTGACTCTCTTTTGGATCTTTCAGACGTTTAAAATTTGTAAAAATACTACAAATTATCGACAAATTTCTCCTATTATAATCACCTACCCCCGATTATTTCTGGAAGAACCTGCCAACAAGTATTTGCCATGAGTAGCCGGCTTTACATCAACGTGTATTTTAGGGATAACATAGTCACAGTTGGTAGTTAATTCAGAAAAAAACCTACTGAGGTTTTGTATACTGAGGCACTGGCCGTAGGTACATATCGTTGGTTTTATAACAATTTAATTTTTGCCCAATTAATTACTGTGCTACGCCCAAAAAGAGCCAGTCGAAGAAAGTGACCACCCCAGATGATGTCATTCCCGCTCTAAGAGGTGTCTGATTTTAAATAATAAAAGAAAACAAAAATTTTAATACCAGAATCATCAAAATTAAAAAGTGAAGTAAGTTGCTTTTCCAAAAGTAATGCCCGAAAATTTTTTACGAAGGAGCTGCCTTCCAGTTTATAGTCAGTGAACTAATCCTCTGATCATCTAATTATATTACATGAATAGTTAATTAATAATAACCTTGACAGATAGCTTTTAAGTATTACCTAAGTAGTGAATACATTAGAATTAAGTTTTTAAATAATGTTTTCTTAATCGACTAGATCAAGCAAAATAATCATTTTTCCCTATCTATTTACTGACAAAATCCAGTCGATTATAGAATATTAATAATCTGTCACGCAACTATGCCGAATCAAATGATTAGAAATTCAGGCGGAATTGATGGGCGTTTAATCGCTTTGGAGACGAAGAGTGAAAGTTTTGGTAATGACCGCGAAAGTGTTACCGATTAATAATAATGTTTAGTTTAAAGGACCTGGGCGGATGCCGCTGGCGGCTCACTACTACTTACTACCTTTATTCTCACGGATTCATTACAGATTCCGTAAACCTGAAGTTGGACTGGCTCGTTCGTTTGGGAGATATCATTTATTTTCATAACAAGCACACATTTTTTATCAGGACAACGAAAGTGAAGTTTATGGTTTGATCAGTATGGTTGGTACCTTGGTACGTCAAACAAACGAGGCAAAATTCTATAAGAATCTGTAAGTGAAATTTTATGAAATTGGCGTGTTTTTGTGTTAATTGAAAACATAAACATTGATTTACCGGGCATTGCATGCTGGAGAAACTCAGGTTCGACTGTTTAGCTGGTCCAGTATTATTATTTGTACAATCGAAATAATTATATTATTATGATTATTAGAGTACGAATACAGTCGTCTTCTCTCTCTCCAAGCCTCGAGCCTTTTGGCATATCAGGTACTCACTATCCTTATTTTTTTCTTCTTATTTACATTTGAGAACTCAGACAATATGGCTGAATGGTTTTATCCCTATCTCGATCCCTATAGATCAACTAACGTTACCTTCGGAGTGCCTCAAGTAACAGTATTAGGACCTCTCTTTTTTGCGACGTTCGTTAATTATATTGTTCGTGTAATTGGCCATGGTGTGTATACTCTACAATATGTCAATAAAAATGAACATAACTTCAGTGTTCACATTCAAACATGAAATACCCTGTATTTTAAGTTCTTAAGTTTATGGTGTGTTTAACTTTGTATTGTATATTATTTCCCGTATTCACAAACGATAATTTCCTAAATAATTACGTAATCAATTATCCCCATCTCATTCTATTGCAAAAAAACTGCATATCTCCATCTCACTCATTTAAATAATTACGTAATTATTTAGGAAATTATCGTTTGTGAATACGGGCATATGTATAATAAATACAGACCTCGTCAACAACAAAATAATAATTAATCAAATAATGTGCCTCAATTATTATAATTCAAAATAAGAGATCCAGATATGAATATTCAGTACCTACCTACTACCGTTAATGGATGAAGAATATTAATTAAGCTAAACAACTGGATCTGGATTAAATTAAAAGTAAATTAATCTTCATTCTTCAGTTGTGTGTGTTACGGTGTGTATTTCGTATTCAGTGCACATTTACTGGCTCAAGTTTTCTTGTTCACCATTAGTAAAAACGTTTAGGTATTGCCGTATGTGCTCATACGCATTGCTTTTGGCTTGTATCCTTAAATGGGATAAAGCGAATTTCCATATTAAACGGACCTACTGCTTACTAAAGCTTCGTACAGACCAAAATCGGTTGTTCACGAACAGTTCGAGAACTGAACGTGAACAGTTCGCGTGGTCTACATCCACACTGTGTATAAAATGTGAATGGAGGATGGTAGATACCTTCTTCATTAATTAAATGATTACATAATTCAGGACGTCCACACTCAAGTACTGTTCGACTACTGTTCACTAACAATTTAATTGATGTTTATCGCTCATATAGCGAACTTACGTTGAACACACGAACTGAACACGAGCTTTTCACATAACCCTGATGAGAAACATCCATAACGGCTCACTTGCTCACCTGAATATTATTCAAATAGACTTTTATTTGCTTTTTCCACGTCTGTAGAAACCCCTCTGTATGTCCAAATGATTTGTTCAGTTTCAGTTTTTTAATAAGTATTTTAATATATATTTTTTTCTATTCTGTATATTTTTATGTTTTCAGGACACATTTTAAACAGCACATTTGGCTTCGACTGTCTTTATCAGTGTTGATTTCACAAACGGACACTTATTTGAACGCTGCGGGAAATTTAGACTTCAGGTAATTGAAGACCATAATTTCAAAAAGGTCTAAGTACCAAAAGGAGAAAGATCAGACTTTTATGCTGTTCTATGGTACATAGATCCTATTGAATATCATTGGGTTTGGTTTATAGAACCATTTGTTACACAAAGCTCATTTTTCTCATCTGTGGCACTTATACCTTTTTGACCTTTTTGAAATTATGGTCTTCAATTGAAGAGATCTTCGACTGTAGTCTTCGGATCCAGTTTATACACACGCCCAGTTTTTAAATTGCCGCATTTCAGTTGGCATCGCCAGACAAATCAGCAATTGTAGGTATGTTCCGCTTCCTGTGCGACTTGTTTTTTTTTTGCAATTTATCTCCTCCGGGTAGCTGCAGCAAGCAAAGCCATTTTCCAAGTTGATTATCTCATCAAACTTTTCTGAAGTCTTCAGCTGAAGAATTTCTGAGTAACTTTTCCCCGACAAATTTTACAGCCTATGGATCAATCTTATGTTCCGCGCCGCGGGCCTCTTTTTTTCTCGAAATCTTGGAGGATTCGCAAGTTTCAGGTGCACTGCTGGCAACACTGGCCAGACCAGAACTACTACCGGTCACTTTGGCGGGAAAATCGGCTTTCCAGAATGAATATTCCCGTTTAAACCGTTAATTTGGTCCTTCAGGGCTAAAATGAGATCAGACTGGCCACTTACGGTTTTAGCCTGTGCTTCAATTATTAAATCATTATCCTTGACAATCTCCTTCAAATACATCATTTAAATTGGTATTTTGAAAAAAAAAATGATTTTTTTTATTTATTTTAAAACTTTTTTATTAATAATTTTGATATTTAATGCAAAAAAATTAAAAAATAAATTTTTTCAATTAATTATGAACATTTAAAAATCGATAAAATTAAAAAAATCACGTGACTATAAACGCGCCAATATTGGTCACCATAGTTGTGACGTCATAATGTTATAGCTATTCAATAACAGTACAGCGTTTACGGCTATTACACGTGACTAGACAATAATATTGAAAATTTATTGCTAAAAAACGAGTTGTTAGTTGGTTCCGATTAGCTATTTATTCTCCATTATATCAAATATAACTATTTATATTATAAATTGTAGAGCATATCGCGTGAGAGTTACGGCGACAAAGCTATAGGTTATGTTCGGTTATGTTCAACTAAGTCGTAAACATAATATTTGTATTGTAAAAGGACGGGTATGCCCAGAACAATATTTGATTTGTATACTTAGATAAATAATAATTAATAACAGTGGTGTTACCAAATACTTACATTGAAACGATCTTCACTTTGCACTTTGAAACCATGTATTTCGACGTTTGTCATCTTGGGGAACATTTAAAAACATTTTGTCACAGGGTTGGCAATTATGATATTTATATAAATATCAAATATCGGATATACAGGGTGTATTGTAACGTCCGCATAATATTAGCACACGCGATTCTACATCAAAAACAGAACAAAAAAGTCCTCAACAGTTTTTTCTTGATGTACACGGATTTTAAGATATGGACAATTTAACGTTCTTAAATTTTGCAACACTGGCGCTGGTATAAAAATTAAGATAACTTATTAGACGTGAAGTCACCTCACTGGTATAGTGTGCCGTTGCTATGTAATCGAAAAAAGGTGCAACAAGACAAATGTCATGCTGCGACGTGTCAATGTTGCAATTTTTTTTAAGATTTTTTATTTTTTCAATTTTTTATCCAACAATTAAAACGCGCAGTTACAATATTGATTGGAAGTATTGTAACTCAGGAAATCAAATAATTCCTAGTTTTGAACTGTTAATTAAAACCATTTTTACCAAAAAAAATCTAAAATTTTGGATAATTTGGCTATTTTACTTCTTACTTAAGAATTTTTTAATAATATTAAGCAATATTTTTGAGTATTAAAAAACTCAAATTTAAACTACAATGGTCGATAACTTCGTTATTTGAGGTCTAAGAGCTAAACGGTATTAAAACTTTATGTTCTGTTTTTGATGTAGAATCACGTGGTGCTAATATTATGCGGACGTTACAATACACCCTGTATATCCGATATAATGTCCACATAATTTCAGTCATGCCACCTAATAATTGAATAATCATTCAATGATCTTTCTCTAGCTTCTCATGCATTTATCTTAGAAACTGTAAAAATGTACAGTCAAACCTGGATAACCCGGAAACGCCTGGGGCCGAAAATAAATTCCGTCTTATACAGGTTTCCGGCTTAAACAACAACACCTGTCTAAACCGGAAACAAACCTGCTTAGCACGGAAAATGCCCAACAGTACGTATGTAATTCACAAATTAATAGTAATACCTACCTAGGTATTTGGAAATTTATTACTATTATTACCCTAGAATATAAAAAAAATATCCAATTTGAGATAAACGGTTATCGAAAATTATAACCGGTTATTAAATTAAGAGTCAGGAATTTTCTTATAATCAGGCAAACATTTATTTTTTAATAATAAATATCATGATATATATTGAGATATAAATATCATTGATATATATCGTGATATATATCAATCATATATATCATGCCAACCCTGTTTTGTCAGGAGTCGTTTTTGTAGTATTCGTACATAATGGTACAAAACAACTCATGTGAAGTTGGCGCCCGAAAGTTGGAAAATCGTAATTTTTCTTAGAGTTCTGAGAAGACTACGCATAGTTCTGGAGTTCTCCAAAAAATATCCAATAGTTCTGGCTTAATACGCCCAAAAATTCATCATAAAAAATTTCGGCGCTAACTTCACGCGGCGCCCACTTTTTCGCAAAAAAGAGTTCTGGATCGGTTTTCTAATAAATTATCAAGAGTTCTCGAGTTCCTGAAAATATTATCAATAGTTCTGGTGTATTAAGCCCAAAAAACGACTCCAAACAGTATGGCGCCGATACAGCGCCGGGAATGGGATTTAATTTTTTTTTGATTTCGACGGTTCTGAAAGGAGTTCTGAATAGCGCCAGAAGAGTTCTAGAGATTATCCAAATAAAACTCCTCGCTAAAATCATTCGTCTTCGATTTAAAGCGAATCACAAGTTCCGTTTCCGAGGACTTTGAAAAAATTTTTGAATATGATTTTTTTTCTTTATTTCGACGGTTCTGAATAGCGCCAGAAGAGTTCTGGAGATTATCCAAATAAAACTTCTCGCTAAAATCATTCGTCTTCGATTTAAAGCGAAACACAAGTTCCGTTTCCGAAGACTAAAAAATTTAATTTGATTTTTTTCTTTCGTTTTTTCGACAGTTCTGAAAGGAGTTCTGAATAGCGCCGGAAGAGTTTCGCAAATAATCCAAAATAAATACCAATAAAAGAAATTTGAAGGGTTTTTTCAACATTTTATTTTATATAATGAACACCTGTTTGTTAATATTAATCTAATTGTACACAAGGTTGTAACTTTTCTGTTGTTTACCACAGGGGTAATGAAACGAAAAAATATGCAAACGGAATCAGGACTTAAAAAGTAAAAAAACGGAGAAACCTCTTGTGGTGGCTACAAGAAAAAAGTTCCCTGTCGCTCAAAATTAAACTATAATAGAAATGTTCTGGTTAAATAAATGCAAAAAATTCTTTAGTTTAAGTTGAAAATTTATAACACGACATGGAATAAAAAATAAATTGTATCAGATAACAAAGGAAAAGCTTTAACAAATAGATGTAAAACAATATAACATCAATATTAAAAAAAAACTACATCAGCTTTCTATAACGATTTTAAAACTATAATCTGTTCAATAACATCAATTTGAAATAAGTAATAAATAATACTTAATATACATATAATAACAATTCGATAATCTCTAGAACTCTTCTGGCGCTATTCAGAACTCCTTTCAGAACTGTCGAAATAAAGAAAGAAAAAAATCATATTAAAATTTTTTTTCAAAGTCCTCGGAAACGGAACTTGTTTTTCGCTTTACATCGAAGACGAATGATTTTAGCGAGGAGTTTTATTTGGATAATCTCTAGAACTCTTCTGGCGCTATTCAGAACTCCTTTTAGAACCATCGAAATCCAAAAAAAAATTAATCAAATCCCATTCCCGGCGCAGTATCGGCGCCATACTGTTTGGAGTCGTTTTTTGGGCTTAATACACCAGAACTATTGATAATATTTTCAGGAACTCGAGAACTCTTGATAATTTATTAGAAAACCGATCCAGAACTCTTTTTTACGAAAAAGTGGGCGCCGCGTGAAGTTAGCGCCGAAATTTTTCATGATGAATTTTTGGGCGTATTAAGCCAGAACTATTGGATATTTTTTGGAGAACTCCAGAACTATACGTAGTCTTCCCAGAACTCTAAGAAAAATTACGATTTTCTAACTTTCGGGCGCCAACTTCACATGAGTTACAAAACAAGAACGATACCTTTTGAGATTCGACATTTTCAATATAAATTTAAATTTTTAGCAACGACAACAAAATTAAATAGATCAAAACAATTACTTCTGTATCAACTCTCAACTGCAATGAGTGAAAACTATAACATTATGACGTCACACGTCCTAGGATTTGTTCGGGAGCTGTCGGCGTATCTTCGGTACTGGATTCAAAAATTAATTTTTATTTTGAAATAACTTTTGAATTATTGCGAAAAATAAAAAATAAAAAATAGTTTTGTTATAAAACTTATAAGTATTATGATCTTTCCATTTAGCACAATTTTTTTTTTTTTTCAAAAACCCAATTGACATTGCATCAAGCTGAACGCATGGAGATCTAGGCCCTTCAACGTCCGCAGAGCCTAAACAGCAGATTATCTGATTTTTCATCGACAAAAGTCACATTTTTCATCAATTATTACCAAGAGCATCACCAGACACTTCTGAATTGCCAGGAGCCATCTTGGATTCATGTTTAGTGTTTACTAATCTGAAAAGAAATTTAGGATAGCTTTAGTCGTTGCTGAAATAAGCTGAAAAAATTGAATTGAGTATTCTTGAGTAAAGGAGAGTCCCGAACGAAAGAAAATGTGGCTTCCAAATAAATCGGGGCAATTATTTTTATTAGTTCGGTATTACATTTCCAGGAAATGTTCTAGTCATTTAAGGTTGTTTTGAACGATGTAATAAAATTTATGTTATAACTTAACTATCTTTCATATTATAGACTCGTTAATTATTTATTTCTATTTTATCACTAACATACGCCACGACAATTATTACAGTTAATTTACCGCTAAACACAGAAAAAAGTTTTATTTAACAATTTTCGACCCACCATTCTAGAAAATGTCTCGTTTGCTTCAACTGCGTATGTATTCAAGCTAATCAACACACGAGTTTTTGGCAAAAGTTTAAATTACTAGAGCGTTGTTATATAAGACTTCTAAATTTTGACAGAATTTACATTTTTTTTCTGCGACGGGCTAAAAGTTTGACCTTTTTTCCCCGTTGACAGGTAGAAAAATGCCTCATTATATGAGCTGCATTTTATCGGGGAAAAAATGAATTAGCAGGGAAATAAATGAGTACTTATTTCCCCGAAATGGCGGCTTAGGTATAGCTACTATTAACACTCAGATATCATTAAATTTATATCAAATATACGTAAAGGAAAGTTACCTTATTATCCAAATGGCAATTATTAGGGGAATTTTCATAACAATCACTGTCCATATTAATAAATTCACTCATTGAGACCTTACAAGAATCTTTGCAAAACTATCTAAAATTTTAATTAAATTATGACGTTTATCGAATTAAATCGTTTCGTTACCAGGCAACGTCGATTACGATAAAAGACAGTTTGAAAATCCAAGTTTAACATAAATCATTTTTCCGACATAATTTTCAGTTATCTAACGACGTTTTTCGACATTCTAACACTGATATTTCTTCTCGCAGAAAAAAATTGTATATTACACACAAGAAAAATGTGCGATGTTAGCTCTCGATGTGTTTGTCCCCTCCGCTAAACGCGTCGGGGACGAAATCACATCTCGAGCTAAAATCTATCACTTTTTTCTCTTGTAGGTATAATAAATAACTATTATTACTTATGATGATTGTTTTTAATTTTAATAGGCTTCCATTGTATTTAAATTTTTTATACTTCTTATTCATGTCATGTGTCTCTAGAGATTTCATATTGGTAAAAACTTAAAATTGGATTGTTGGCTTCCGCTTCCCTATATTATGTTTTAAAGAGAAATTATAACTTAATAATTAGTTTTTTTGTCTTTTTTTATTAAAAATGCACATGCACTGCAGGGAAATCCCTATGACGCTCTGGGAGCGGTGCATGAGCAGAGATATCGATTCACGTTGGACTTGAATCTCTATAGGTTGTATACTTCGGGAAACACGCCCTTTGGAATGCTATTCCAAAGTGATGCGGTTCTATACATAAAAGAAGTCTGAAATAGGGTGGTACGAGGTGTAACGAGCTGAACCTGATACGGATGAGCGTCTGCGGCTCGGCGTGTATTTCTGTCCGGTCTTGATCTTGGTGGAATCAAGCGGGCCACGTCTTTTGAACACTTTCCATTAAAATGTCTGTAAAACAGACTCAGGTCAGCTACTCTTCTTCGATGTTCGAGAGTGTCTAAATTTTTTGTCAAATCTGGGTCCCCAATCAAGCGGATGGCTCTTTTCTGAATAGAGTCGAGTAGTCTCAGCGTATGTTTGGGAGCTGAGCTCCAAACATGTGAGCAGTACTCCAAGGATGGTCGGATTTGAGCCTTGTATAAGAGGAGCTGTTGCATGTGGTGTATAAAATTTCTTCGTGCGGAAGAGTGTTCCAAGTTTTTGAGAAGCACTCTTCGCCAGACCTGCAACATGATCATGCCAAGACATGTTCGCTCCGAGGCTCACTCCAAGTAAACGAAGAGATGACGCTGGGGTAAGAGAGTGTCCCGCCATCATCATATCTGGCTCCAAAACGTTGGTCTTTTTGGAGAAGATGACTGCTTGGGTTTTTCCACCAATAAATTGGACTTGGTTTCTATCGCCCCAAGTTAGAATGTCTTGCAAGTCATTGTTAAGTATGGCAACTTCTTGCTCCCTGCTGGTCTGTGCGTCGATGGCAGTTGTTCGCGCATCTAACGTATAAGAAGATATGAGGGTACTGTCGTCGGCAAAACTGTATATTGGATTTTTTGTTGTTTCAAGCAAGTCGTTTATAAATATTAGAAAGAGAGTCGGAGATAAAATGGATCCCTGATGCACACCGGCATTGATGGAAAAGGTCTCAGAAAGAACTCCATCGACTGCCACCTGTAATGAACGATCTCCGAGATAACTCGCAAGCCACAAGCAGAATTTCTCGGGCATGCCATAGGCCTGCAGTTTTGCCAACAGTCCACCATGCCAAACACGGTCGAAAGCTCTAGAAATATCAAGCGCAACCCCTCGAGACTCCCCATGGTGCTCGATTGCGCCGTTCCACAGCTCGGTGACGTAAGTGAGGAGGTCACCAGTTGACCTCTGTTTGCGGAATCCGTATTGGCGGTCGCTGATTATATTAGCTTCTTCCAAGTATTTTAAAAGATGTTGGTTAATTGCTTTCTCGTTCTGGTTAATGGTTAAGATTGAAAAGCTGGCTGTTGCAGCAGTGTCATTTTAACCTTATTGATATTGACGTTATCACAGACTATCATACTGTTAAAAATTGACGACTCAATGTAAATATTTTGGAAACAAACTTGGGCGCCCCCTGCCCGCGGAGTGGTGTAACTAAAAAGCATTTATGGTGGTGGTGGGGGTATAGCGGTGGGCGGGATATTTAAATTTAAATTATGTATTTGAATTTTGGTTATTTGGAAGTCGACTTAATTAACTAATACAATTTTCAATAATAACGTCAGCGAATATAGGTACGTTACTATTGAAAATTGTATTAATTATTTATGTGGTTAAATGAAAAGAACAGGAATTTTATAATTAACTGTTACCTACGAGTGATTCATAAAATGCATGATTATCATGAAGATTGCATAAACTAAAAAAGAGTGAAATAGAGTGTGGTAGCGGTTCATTATAACGCTTCTGCCTGCGAGTGCAAGTGCACTGAGAAACGTCATAATTTATTCGTACATCGGCAATTATACAGGGTGTATTATAACGTCCGCATAATATTAGCACCACGCGATTCTACATCAAAAACAGAACAAAAAAGTCCTCAACAGTTTTTTCTTGATGTACACAGATTTTAAGATATGAACAATTTAATGTTCTTAAATTTTGCAACACTGGCGCTGCTATAAAAATTAAGATAATTTAGACGTGAAGTCACCTCACTGGTATAGTGTGCCGTTGCTATGTAATCGAAAAAATGTGGAACAAGACAAATGTCATGCTGCGACGTGTCACTCAATGATGCAATTTTTTACAGATTTTTTATTTTTTAAATTTTTTATTCAACAATTAAAGCGCGCAGTTGCAATATTGATTGGAACTCAGGAAATCAAATAATTCCTAGTTTTTAAATGTTAATTGAAACCATTTTTACTAAAAACAAATCTAAAATTTTTTATAATTTGGCTATTTTACTTCTTACTTAAGAATTTTTTAATAATATTAGGCAATATTTTTGAGTATTAAAAAACTTCAAATTTAAACTACAATGGTAGATAACTTCGTTATTTGAGGTCTAAGAGCTAAACGGTATTAAAACTTTAAGTTCTGTTTTTGATGTAGAATCGCGTGGTGCTAATATTATGCGGACGTTATAATACAGCCTGTATGTGCAATTAATTATTATTTTGTGTGTTGTGTCGCTTAGTTACCAAAAATGGAACCATTGTAAATTATATTCAATGAATGAAATAGCTTTTATATTATATTATATTATCTTTTATATTAAGCAATATGTCACCTTTATGAACTGACGTGATGAAAACGGCGTTAATAGCTTCACAGAAACACTGACACTTATACCTATATGAATACAGTAAAAGTGTTTCTTTAAATTACTTTCCGTTCTAACTTAAGACAGTCGTACATAAAATTTTGTATGCAGCATATGCATAAAGTGCTCTTTTTTCACTTCTGGGATTGCCGCATTCGCGCATGTGGCTCACACGGTCATACTTCCCAGTCGTGAAAAAAGTACCACTTTATGCACTTGTTGCATAAATAACTACATATTACTTATTATTTATTTTTTTATAGTTAAAAAGGCAACCAATTATACAGGGTGTCCCAGCTTATTCGAAGCGGTCTCTGTAGGCCAAACGATGGATTTTTTCAAAAAATGTTTTGCACATTCAAGTACAGGATCACAATGGCCACAATTTAAAATTATTTTGGGGTATACAGAGTGTCCTATATGACAGTGGCATATCAAAGTTATGTTTTTTTAAATGGAATGGCTCCTAGGTTATTGCATTTTTAGATTGTCTGAAAAGAGAAAATAAGATTGGCTTTTACAGTTGGTGTTTAAATTCAGAAGTTTTTGAGTTATAAACAAGTGAAAATCGACATTTTTCAAGTTCAAGGCCCTGTACAACGAAAACGGTTCAAGATAGAGAAAAACGGCTTACGTGTCCCTATTTTAACTTTTCATGTACTATCCTATGATGTAGATGAAATGTTTATACAGAGTGATAAAAAATTTGAAAAATTCTGAGATTTCTCCACGCGTCGCCAAATAAAAAAATCAAAGAAAGTACAAATGTTTCTATACCATAGGATAGTACATGAAAAGTTAAAATAGGGACATGTAAGCCGTTTTTCTCTATCTTTAGCCGTTTTCGTTGTACAGGGCCTTGAACTTGAAAAATGACGATTTTCACTTGTTTATAACTCAAAAACTTCTGAATTTAAAAACCAACTGTAAAAGCCAATCTTTATTTCTCTTCTCAGACAATCTAAAAATGCAATAACATAGGAGCATTCCATTTAAAAAAAGATTACTTTGATATGCCACTCTCATATGGGACACTCTGTATACTCCAAAATAATTTTAAATTATGGCGATTGTGATTCTGTACTTGAATTTTCAAAAAAAATTTTGAAAAAGTCCATCGTTTGGCCTACAGAGACCGCTTCGAATAAGCTGGGACACCCTGTATAATTCCTGCGTAAGTAAAAACTCATACATATTTAAAAAAATATCTTGGAAGATTTGAGACTATGTAACAAATATTCCTGTTAACATATTATATCCAATTCTGAAATTTATTCGTTTTTATATCAAAATACATACATATATAAAAGCTCAAAAAATAATGTACAGGGTCAACCTTTGGGAGCTGATACCATTTATACAGGGTTATTCACGGTATACGCCACGGAAGATTATGGCCGTGTCTCTAGATTTTAGGATCTTTTTATTTTTGGAGTGGATAGAGACCCGACAGAGGTACGTTCTAAAATTATATTCATAATGTACAGGTGTCCCAAAAGCATCAAACATATCAAAGTTATGTTTTTTTAATTGGAATGCTCCTATGTTATTGCATTTTTAGATTGTCTGAGAAGAAAAAATAAGATTGGTTTTTACAGTTGGTGTTTAAATTCAGAAGTTTTTGAGTTATAAGCAAGTGAAAATCGTCATTTTTCAAGTTCAAGTTTTTCCCTGTACAACGAAAGCGGTTCAAGATAGAGAAAAACGGCTTACATGTCCCTATTTTAACTTTTCATGTAGTATCCTATGGTATAGAACATTTGTACTTTCTTTGATTTTTTTATTTGGCGACGCGTGGAGAAATCTCAGATTTTTTCAAATTTTTTATCACCCTGTATAAACATTTCATCTACATCATAGGATAGTACATGAAAAGTTAAAATAGGGACATGTAAGCCGTTTTTCTCTATCTTAAGCCGTTTTCCTTGGACAGGGCCTTGAACTTGAAAAATGACGATTTTCACTTGCTTATAACTCAAAAACTTCTGAATTTAAACACCAACTGTAAAAGCCAATCTTACTTTTTCTTCTCAGACAATCTAAAAATGCAATAACATAGGAGCATTCCATTTAAAAAAAACATAACTTTGATATGTTTCATGCTTTTTGGGACATACTGTACATTATGAATATAATTTTAAAACGTACCTCTGCCGGGTCTCTATCCACTCCAAAAATAAAAAGATCCTAAAATCCAGAGACACGGCCATAATCTTCCGTGGCGTATACCGTGAATAACCCTGTATAGGCTAAACTGTCAGTTTGACAGTTTCCATTTTTTGTGTATCTGTGTTTTAGGAAAAACTCAACATTTTAAAAATATTTTCAGCACAACACCACCTTCGGTTATACCGGAAGTGGACACGAACTTCGTTATTTTAAATGACACGGTGCGGTTTTTTATATGGATTCATGTTCTTCATCAAAAACTAAGTGACTTTAATAAAACAACATAACATCGATCTTCAATTGTTTTTGAACTATTTGGACTTTTATGAACTAAAACCTTGGTGAATATTGAAACCTTGGTGCCGAATTAATAAGTTGAAATTATCAATCATTATCAACTAAGCTGAAGTACAATATTCACAGCCCATTACCTTGAAGTAGATGAAATTGTTTTTTTTTTACGTTTAATGAAACATAAAAGCTCAGGCAGCTCCCGTATTTCTTCTTGAAGCCCAGTTCACCATATGGAGACTTTTCTGCCATTTATGTCCGTATTCATCAAACTTCAAAATATAACTCTGGGGTTATATTTTGATATTTCTGACAGCTGATTGGTCTAATGCTCAAAGCCTACGAACGCTACGAATTTTAAACCAATGACATGTTCCAAAATATAACCCCAGGGGTTATATTTATTGATGAATACGGGCCTTAGTGAACATGTCCACTTTTACTCCATCGGCATCTCTTCGTTTACTTGGAGTGAGCCTCGGAGCGAACATGTCTTGGCATGATCATGTTGCAGGTCTGGCGAAGAGTGCTTCTCAAAAACTTGGAACACTCTTCCGCACGAAGAAATTTTATACACCACAACAGCTTCTCCTCTTATACAAGGCTCAAATCAGTCAAATCCGACTATCCTTGGAGTACCTACTGCTCACATGTTTGGAGCTCAGCTCCTAAACACTGAGACTACTCGACTCTATCCAGAAAAGAGCCATCCACTTGATTGGCGACCCAGATTTGACAAAAAAATTTAGACACTCTCGAACATCGAAAAAGAGTAGCTGACCTGAGTATGTTTAACAGATATTTTTGTGGAAAGTGTTCAAAAGACGTGGCCCGCTTGATCTCACCTAGAACAGTACCGGACAGAAATACACGTCGAGCCGCAGACGCTCATCCGTATCAGGTTCAGCTCGTTACACCTCGTACCACCCTATTTCAGACTTCTTTTATGTATAGAACCTCATCACTTTGGAATAACATTCCAAAGGGCGTGTTTCTTGAAGTACCTATACAACCTGCAGCGATTCAAGGCCAACGTGAATCGACATCTCCGCTCATGCACCGCTCCCAGAGCGTCATGGGGATTTCCCTGCAGTGCATGTGCATTTTCAATAAAAACAAAACTACCTATAGCTATATTCAAGCAACGAAGGCATTTTCTAAACCAATTACAGTTTCAGACAACCGAGAAGAGTTAACTTTGCAAAACTCTTTACAATATTCAACCGCACTATGCTAGCTGTTTACCTAATAATATTTAAGTTGAAAAGCCGGTAATCATCTGTGTATCCAGAATAGTCTAGTACCGGGAATGACGCATTGACTGGATGCAGATATTAGCAATTGGGAGTAGTAACTATGGGAGAGCAGGAGCAAATAATAATCATTATCTCTGGCTCGCTCTCATAAACAGCCGTTGTTGTACTTAAGTATTTGCATAATAACATTGCTCACTGTCATTTTTCAGCGAATGATTCACGTCTGTCATGCCGTATTATTTGTGCTCCCAATTATAAGCAGTGCAGTCGCATGACTGCGCTTGTCATTATAACAAAGCCCACATTTGAGTGTGCGAAGCAATAAATAAAGCATTTTAGATAACGTTAAAGAAACGAGCCAAGTTTCATTAATAAAAAATGAGTACCTACACATAAATAATAAGTCCCAAGTAAATTGGGTGATGTAGTACCGCCCACGTATTATAGTATGTACTACCTCCACATGTAAAAAAAATCAAATCGGGGATCAAATAAGTGACACTGCATTTATTTTTACGTGCATAATATTCTTATGCACTGATGTGCGTTTCAGATGGCGAATTTAGAACTATGCTAATCTTGGACCCGGTTTTTAAATCGAAAGTAGGTCAAAAATTACAACTTGAAAATGCTTTCAGTCTCGATAATAGTGTTGGTAAAATTCATCGTTGGATTATCTAGCGATAAGCAGATTGTAGACTTATTATTAGGTTCAATATTATTGTAAGCTCGGTTTAGTCCATGTAAAAATTATTTGAATCCTTTAAAGACACCGGCGGCTCATGATTCGGCGACACTCCCACATTACACCCTGGTGGTAGATGTTACCTATAATTATTTTCCGCAAGAGTTCTAAAATACCGCAATTATGATACTGTGTACACCCTGTAGAAGGATCCTATTATGTTACTAGGGCTATACCTATACCTATACCTACTTGAACATGCGTCTAACGAATTGAAGCTGAGGCGACAAAAGGCCAGGAAAAGCCCGTTGCTGGGCTTTTATTGGAATTTGTTGGTTATGTTTTCGCTTCTAGAGCGTTTGCAGAAGTGTATACATTGAGGAAATTTATAAGTCCAGTTACATAAGGGAATAAATGTTATACTTTTTGCCCGTCGCAGAAAATGTTATTATAATAAATTGAAACTGTCATACGCGTCGTAAAACAGTCGTAAAAAGTACACATTAAAATGTTCACCAAACATTAAGTTTTGTAGGTAGGGGTACCTAGAAGAATTTTTTTGTCTCTATTCACCCATTTTACTACCTACATACTATTAGTTTTCGTAATTATTCCGTTGGAAAAAACGAAGAAAGAAACTGACTATTGAATATTAAATTGTTTAATCTGAATTCTTTTTAGTGCAGCTAGGAGTAGAACCAAATACGCTAAAATAATAATACCGGACACTCCTATACCTATAGCATTGCAACAGGTTGCGTCCACTTTAGCAGCGCCGCCAAGCATGAACTGGTGTCACTAAAAGTTAAATTTGGTGAAACATAGCGGGAGTTTTAAATATCAACGCTGAATAGAAAAGCTCTTTAAATTAATTAGACGGAATAGACGGAGGAAATTGGGACGAAGAATTAATACAACAATAAACAACAAAGCTTTCAATATGTTTATTATATTAACAATAATTAACTACTATTACACACAATATTATTAATATCTTTAGGTAGGTGTAGTTCAAAAAGATTGAATCGCTATATACCTAAGTGTAAGCCTTTTATTTGCCGCAATTCCAATAATGTGCTTCCTTGCAGTTTTAAAGCGCTATTATTTGCTGGATTAACAAAATTTTCTTCTTTGAAATGATCAGTACAAAATAATATGGTGAGAAATCGGCTTCGACACTCCACACTTTTTCAAACTTTCGTCACTCATCGATGTTATTATAACCTATTGCTTGTTCCTATTTCCATCAGCATAGTTATAAAATATTAATAAGTTTACTCGTATTTACGCGGCTTCTAAAGTTAACTTTATACATAATTATTTATTCCTGCTTGGAACACAGTGGAAAGATCTGGACTTGCTTAACAATCCATAGTTGGAGCAACCACACACAGCACACAGCACATATTTTCCAGGCATAATACCTATGTTCACTTTAATACAGCGGTACATTATAAATGCCTATTTAACTGGTACGCAACTAAATTATCCGCTGATATAATGCTTTGAGAGTAACTTTAAATTGAAATTATACTTGAAACTTAAACGTTCAATTACTAATGACAAATTATTAATAATTACGATTGACTGCAGCTGTCAAAAACCGTGAAAAGTTACCTAACTTTGAATTTAAAAACAGCTTAGTGTCCCCAGTTCCTGCATGAGGGCGCTGTAAAAATGGACGGAGGTTTTGAGAGGAAGTGTCCGGTATTAATATTTTAAGGATTTGGTAGAACATTGAAAGTAATTTTTTTAAGCTTCGCTTGCTTGTTTTACAGAGGTTAATTTATTACTAAATTATAGTAATAATTCTCTATTTCTTTTACAGGAAACATTCCAGAGAACTGCACAGGAAACACAAGCTGAGCGCAAATTTCCGGTGAGTCGTGATCGGCATGATCATTGATCAACGATTGATAAATAATTAAAAATAATTATTTATACAAATATATAGGTAGTGAGTGTCTCGTATTGAGAATCGGATTTTGTTTTCCTAATTAAAAATATCCAAAATATCAAATATCAAAATAATAATCGTGCTACTGTTAATTTCGAAGATAAGTATTCCTTGCCCTGAAAGTGAAGAAAGAAATCGAAATGCTACCGTAGTGTCAAAGAGGCCATAGTTGTGACCTTAATATTACTTAGTTTGCAATAGCTGTTTTTAGCTTCTTACCCACCCAGCTTTTATTTTTTATTTTTTTTTTCGCTCCTCGGTCCCGAAAAAATTGATGGAATTAGGATACGTGGATGTAAATATTTACCCATTTTTGTTTTCGACATGTCGACGACGATTACAAGGACGATTCACACACCAATCAGACTCTCGCTGAAGACATAAATGTAAAAGAAAATTACCAGATTTTTAATCACCTTGTATAAAAATTCCATCCACGCAATAGGATACTACATGAAAAAATAGGATAGGATAAGTAAGCCGTTTTCCGATAGTTGGAGCCGTTTTTCCCATCGACACTGCTTTTAAAATGAGAAACTGCGATTTTCAGTTGTTTATAGCTCAAAACCTACTCATTTTAGACTGCAACTGTAAAAACAATTCTTATTGGATTTTCTCGGGAAATATGAAAAAACAAAAATATACAGGTGTCCTATTTAAAAAGCAACCTTCCCTTCAAATGAAATTGGTCCACAATCAAAGTCATCAGTACAGTCAGATGACCCCCATTGTCTTGAACAACTTTTGCTTGTACATTTTTTTATATGTACATATATAGCTTACTTTTTCTTATTTCTTATTTTCTACATCTGTTTTTATGGCACATTTTTATAGCAGCAGATTTGCATGAAATCTTCACAACAACTTTAATAAGCTATGACCTAGCACAATTTCAGAAAGCTCAATTTGAATACAGCGAAAATATTGATTATTTGCTTCAATGAATTAAAATACACTCATTTCGCGATTAAAGTGCAAGGTGGTTTTCAAATTCTGGGAACTGTTCCCAACATTCTACATCATAAGATTTAAGCCATTCTCTTTGCTGCATTCCTCTGCAATGATTTCAACAGTGTAATCAAAAAGCATAACTTCTAATATATGATTAGGATATATATTTTGACTTGCCTAATGGATAGATCTTTTTAAAACAGATGTGAATATATAAACGACTGATAGATGTCAAGGTTGGAGGGTATATATGTAGTATATAAATAGGCTGTCGGCGAACAACACAAGTGGCGAATAAACAAGCGGATTCGTTTTGAAAAGAAGTGGCAAGGATTTGATTACAGATGATTGTCCTGGATGAATGACATCAAGGTGAACTTTTGATTTCCAAACCTGCCTTGTAGGGATTAGAGAACTAGGAAATCCAATAGAATTAGCAAATGAAAGAGGATTACTGCGTTGGTACTTTTGCACGTTCAATGACGTGACCGAAGGATAAACTTTTATTATTGTTTTATTCTTTTATCAGGTGTTTGTATTTAAGCTAGCCTTGACCAGGTAAAACTTATTCTGGGACTCTTTTCTAGAGCATGTAGCCTCTTACTTATTTAGTAGGAGTGGAAGAAAAATGATTACACCCATCAACGATATCCTATAATCATTTATAATTAATATATCGGTAACTCTCAGGAAAAAAACTCGATGCAATAGTAATTGGTTGTAAGCTACGCGTTTTATCTTCATGAATAAACCACAAACTAATCGTATAAGAAGGTAGTCCTTGTCTTGATAGAATAATTTGACCATTAGATAAACATTTGAGTAGCATTTTTGAAGCAATGAACTTTATGGAGGTCACTGAGATAATGGCAGAAAACAATGCTTATATTATACTCGCCAATACGTATTTTAAACGCGTCACACTCCCATTACCACCGATCTAGAACAGCGCTCCATGTTTTGAAGTCGAATGTGTCTTAAAATCCAATAAAGGCACCATTATGTAAGCGTAAATACCATCAACCGGAGCGGGAGCCGAGATCAAAATATTCGGGCTAGTTGAAAATCTTGTCGTCATTTTTTGTTTCACTGTGCATCCCAGATCTAGAAAGATTAGACATGCTTTTAAGTTGGTTTGAATATTTTCGGTTTTTCCCGTTCTTTGTTCTGTACATAATTATCTTCAAGCTGATGTAGGTACCATACACAGTTTTTTATGGTTCCTAAGTTCAAAGTTTTTTTTTTTTAATACAGATGTTTTCTCATATATCAGGGGCAGATAATATTACATCCATCTCATTGTAGTTTCCTAGAAATTATTCCTACAAATGTAGTGACGCAGAAATGCTAAACTAGACATTTTTTGTCACTTTCCTCATTGCTGAACAGGCGGTTTGTTTTATTCTTAACTTTCTTGCAAAGTATCCTAGAGAGTTGGGAAAAATATACTAAATTTAAAAAAAATAAAGAACAACAGTCTTCGGGTGAAACCTTGAGGTCTTGGAGCTCTTCTTTATTAAAGTGGTAGGGGTATATTTGCGTTTGTTTCATTAGATGCTCAAAAAAAGTTGGTGAATTTCAAGTAAATTGAGTCATAAGTACTTAGAATGATAAAATTAACCAAAAATTCGAAAGTTCATGCCCAGTTGAATTTACTAAATTACTGATTCATAAGAACATCAGTTGCCAGATTTATTTTTGTTACATACTTATATCTTCTGATATGTTATTGTTTAGTGTAATTTGTATTTATATCAGGTAGTTGGCTACGTGCAGTACGATTTTTTATCTGTCCCTAAATCGCGATCTTAGAGCCAAACTATATAAGCGGCGGATTGATACTCTGACCTGACCTGAAGTGGCTTGTAATGTTGCATGTTTAAAGAATCTGTGTCTTTTGCGGTTGTGTAAAGTTTTTCAATTTCAAATTTTTTTGAAACCGAATTTCATTATTATTTAATTATACCTAATATTGATGACATGACAATGACAAACAATGGTGCAGACTTTTGACAATCTCTATGAAAAAGGGTCAAGGTAACTTAAGTTAGTATGGTAAAAAAAATCCATAAATTTTCACAAAATTCGAAGTGGGTTAAAATCTACCAGACTATTTGTTAGGATTCACTCAGATCGGAATACAGACAGGAATGCAAGGAATGCAGACGCATTAACACCAACAGGAAGGTCTGTTGGTATTAGGAATGTTGCGCATGATGCGTAACATGGGACAAGGCAGGAAAAGGAGCTAGAAGTCAGTAGTGGTTGTATAACCGTCGTAGAGTCAATATATGAATGTTAATAATATATTTCTTCGTCATTATTTTTATTGTATAGTTGTTGTTGAATTGAATAAATAATGTTCCTAATATTTGACAGCGGTGGGATATCCACAAAAATGCCTTTTCTTGGTGAAAGTGAGGTGAAAATTTAAGTTTTTAGCGAATTTCCGATGAAATAAATTTTAACAACGGTGGTGATGGTGCCGGTGTTGGTGGTCTGAGCCGCAGCGCGAGTTTTCCCAACGCGGGCCTCGCACGGGTATATTATGTGTTACCTAGGTACCTACTTGAGAGAAGTTCCGCTCCTCTGTTAACAACAATTAAATTTATTAGAAGCTGAATTTAGTAAATTAAAGGAAAACGGAAGCTCAAGAAATCTTGCAAGAAAACACTGAGTATGAAGTATTAACGTATTATTGGATTGATATCCGACTGGTGTCGGTAAGTAAAGTAGATCAAGTATGTAAATGAGGAAGCATATTACAGGTTTTCTAAGGAAAAATTATAAGGGGGTGAAGCAGTGGTATGTTATGAGAAACAGCATACAAAAATTGACCAAAATTAAAGTTTGCGACGTTCGAAGTTGATGGCACTGCAATAAAGTTTATTAATAAGTAGAGTTTGGAGGAGATAAGTTATAAAGATTATTCCAAGATTATTCCCAAAGGTAAGCAGCTATTGCCATGTTGAGTAGAGTTGTGATAAGTAAGGATAAGTAATGAAGATTATTCTGAGATTATTCCTAAAGGTAAGCAGCTATTTTTAGCTAGTGAGTTGAGAGATGCATGATAGATAGTTATGAGTAGATGAAAAGCATGACTAAAGTTGGGGAGCTCTCCAAAGTCCAAATGACATATTTTGAATTCGATAGGTAGAAGTAAAGCAAAATAAGCATGAAGCATGAATTAAGCTGGTATAAAGCATGAAGTAAGCTGAAGTAGAATTGAACCCAAGTAGCATTTTGGGGTTAATTTGCGTCGATTCGACTTGATTTAGGTATACTACCTATGTAATCTAATTCACCTAACATAAATTGCGTGAAGTTTACCTCGAATTTACGTGACGAAGATCAAACTAAGAGTAGATATTAAGTACATTCATCGACGTATTTGGGAATTATCGCTATGTAGTTAAGTGAATTTATAATTCAATTATTGCTATGAAGTTAAGGCGATATTACTGAAATATGTACATTCGACGTTCGTCTTATTAGGTATATAGAATCGACTTAATACTTTGTTTGAATAGGTAAGTACCTAATAATGTAAACCTAGTGCACATGTAAGTGACAGAGAGGAAAGAGGAAAGTGGAAGGGTGTTCTCAGTGAGGAGATGTAATGCCTGAGAGGAAAGTGGAAGGGAGTAGAAGTGACGAGGGTAGAGGCCCCTTAATGGGTTTTTTATTCAAATTAGCTCTATTGTTATCGGGGTCATTAATCACGCCCACCTGTCAAGCTCTATTGTTATCGGGGTCATTAATCACGTCCACCTGTCATCGACGGGGTCATTAATCACGCCCACCTGTCATCGAAACAATGGGGTGTACTTGATTTATGGGGACACCTGCATCGGGCCCTTTGTTCGGAAACACAATAGCCTAATTAGCTCTATTGTTATCAAGGTCATTAATCACGCCCACCTGTCACTCCTTTGTTCGGCGGCCCTTTGTCGGCGTTCCTTTGTCCGGAAACACAATAGGCTAATGAGTTCTTAGAAATCGGGGATCATTAATCACGCCCACCTGTCACTCCTTTGTTCGGCGGCCCTTTGTCGGCGTTCCTTTGTCTGGAATACAATAGAGATGCACACCTGCGTCAATAATTATGCAGAGGCGCATATTGACAAGCTTCGACACGTCTGAAAAACGGCCACCAGCGGCAAAATACGGTTGTTATTCATGGCAATAAGATAGTTATGCAGACGTACGTATCGACAAGTTTCGACACGTCTGAAAACGGCGCACCTGCATCAGGTCCTATGTTCGGAAACACGCTGCACACCTGCGTCATTAATTATGCAGAGGTACGTATCGACAAGTTTCGACACGTCTGAAAACGGCGCACCTGCATCAGGTCCTATGTTCGGAAACACGCTGCACACCTGCGTCATTAATTATGCAGAGGCACGTATCCACAAGCTTCGACACGTCTGAAAACGACCACCAACGGTGAAACCCGGTTGTTATTCATGGTAATAAGATAGTTATGCAGAGGCACGTATCGACAAGTTTCGACACGTCTGAAAACGACCACCAACGGTGAAACCAGGTTATTTCTATTAATAAGTCAGTGGCGGTAGGTACTAATGAGGTACAACAAAAAGTACAGTTACGTGAAATACACTAATTACCTAATTTCGATTATTTTTCTAATTACCGTCAAATACACTAACTTATTAATTAGGTACCTAAATAATTATTATAAGTAGGTATCTATGCCTAAATCATGATTATAATGAGGTGCACCAAAAGTACAGTTACGTGAAATACACTAATTACGTCTATCCCTAATTACAATTACCGTCACCCTAATCTAATTACCGTCAAATACACTAATTACTTCTCTAATTACAAATAGAGATTCGTTCGGCGGAAATAGTGTGATAATATTATTATGATTATCATTATCATTATCATTATTATTATTAATAATATTTTTATTTTAGTCGTTACATCAACGCCAATTCTTATTAATTAAATACCTAAATAATTATAAGTAGGTACCTATGCCTAAATCATCATTATAATAGGTAATTAGAGAATGTAGGTATGTGTAGGTATGTATTAGCATATTAATTAAGTACCTAAATAATTATAAGTAGGTAATAAGTAGGTACCTATGCCTAAATCATCATCATTATAATAGGTAATTATGGAGGTAGGTAGGTAGGTAGGTGAGTAGGTAGCAGTTTTAAATACTCCGTATGGGCCATACAGATGTAATGGTGAGCTAACATATCCGTTATGACTAGACACGCCTTGCGATGTCTATAACATTATTATTAAAATAAAATAAAAAATCGGCCAAGTCAATGAGTTTCATTATTATTATTATTAATATTATTTCAGTCGGTACGTCAACGCCATTTCTTATAAATTAAGTACCTAAATAATTATAAGTAGGTACCTACGCCTAAATCATGATTATAATAGGTAGGTACAGGGGTGTTAATAATGTACAGCTGTATTGGGTCCCATATACATAACGTGCAGGTAATATAATATACCAGCACAAAAGGCCCTTTTAAAAAGCAGCCGTTCCCACGTATTGGTAATAGGGACAGGTGTGCGGATGCCGACAAGTCGATGCGTGTCAGGTAGTAACCGGCCCAGCGGCGCCGATTCTGGAATTCGGCAGGACGAAGCTTGTAGAGTGGTGGGGGAACCGAGAGGGATATAAAGGCAGGGATGATAGTACAGAGTAATCATTACGAGTCTACATTTATTGTTGAAACAAGTGTTGTAATAATTATTACGTGTAGTAATTAAATAGTGATTAGTGAATCATAGTTCGTCATTTGCAACCGCGAAACAAGTGCCAACAGTTTATTGGATTTAAAATACGAATATTTAGCATTATTAAGGTAAGTAAGGCATATAATATATTAGTTATAAATATTACAATTATTGTTTTTCAGTAATTAAAATTATAAGACAATGGATACAGTTGAGGGACTAACAATGTCGCAAATTATGGCTGTGTATAAGCAAATATTGCAAGTGTATACATTGCCCCAAATAATAAACATGTTCCGGCAGGGCGTGTTTGTGAACGGGCCCCAGCTGCGAATAGTCCGAGAGGTAATATAGCATAGCACATGATGAAAACAAGTGCGCAAATTATGATTATTACTATTTCAGGTTGTATTAAATAAAATAGCCTTCGAGGGTGAAGGCAACTATTACGAAGCGGAGTGTAGCAGGATGTTGGATGATATCCACAGACTGATTATGTCCGAAGAAACCACCACGCACCTCCAAGAGGCTCCAGGGCGGAGCAATAATGATTCAATCCCGCACCCATCTGGAAGTGGTATTGGAAGAGCCCCGCAGCCCTCTGGAAGTGGTATTGGAAGAGCCCCGCAGCCCTCTGGAAGTGGCATTGGAAGAGCCCCGCAGCCCTCTGGAAGTGGCATTGGAAGAGCCCCGCAGCCCTCTGGAAGTGGCATTGGAAGAGCCCCGCGGCCCTCTGGAAGCGTCGTAACTCTTCTAGGCGAGAGCTGCAGAACCTTCAAGAAATTTAAACTAACAGGGCGTCGTATAACATTCAAATATAATCCTTACGACGCCACAATGAATCCATTGGTTTATATTCAGGTAAGAAAAATGCAAAATAATAATAAAAAATATATACAACAATACTAAAAGTGTGTTTTTATAGAGAGGCTTAGACGAGGTGCTGCAGCAAGGGATGCGGGACTTCAACAATGACGACAGAGTCGGGCTAGTGTTCAGCAACGAAGACTTCCCGGAAAGGCCAGTGGCTATTTCATTCCGCCGCAAGGACAGATTGTCGGCTGATGTAATATTGGCCACGCTGGCCAAGATATTGCAGTCGAATGCGGCATTCTTCACCACGGGGGTGCTGACACTAGCCATCGACCGAGTCGAGATGCCCAGACTTCGAGGTGGACATGGACTTAAACTGCCGGGGACAACATTCCAAGAATTCTGCAGGAAAAAGCGCGGGGTGTTGGAGGTTAGTAACACTGATAATATGTGCTTAGCATATGCGGTAGTCTTAGGAGTTGCGTATAAAACTGACAAAGTCGATTATGATAAGCTGGTTAAAAATAAAAGCTTAATTGAAGAGCGGGGTCGTCGGCTTTGTCAGTTATCGGGTATCGACTTATCTCAGGGGGCTACTATAGAACAGACACGTCAATTACAAGATTATTTATATACCCAAAATATTGTCCTAATAATTTATAACAGACGCGACGGCAAGGATGTTTTCTTCGACGGGCTAAAGCGGGATCAAGAATTACCCTTAATTATTAATTTGTTAATGGAAGGCGACCATGTAAATTTAATACTAAGTCTGACAGCATGCTTCACCTCCGGATATTATTGTGAACCCTGCCGAAAAAGATATGACCATAAAGATAGACATCGTAATTGCCCGTATAAATGTCCTTGCTGTCATTTCCCCAAGCCCTGCAGTGTTCTCGAGGTTAAAATCGACTGCCCTGTATGCCATAGAACATTTAGAGGTCCCCAGTGTTTCGAAGCTCATAAAGCCGTCATCTGCAAAACATATCGCAGATGTAATAATTGTCTCAACACTATAGTCGGAAACAAGAAACACACCTGTGGTACAAAGTACTGCCCTATGTGCATGGCTGAGAGACCTATTCGCCACTTCTGTTATATGCAGCCCAATAAGCTGTCTAAAACAAAAGCTGAGCAGTTAAAGTCAAAATTTGTTCTTGTATTTTTCGACTTGGAATGTACACAGAGCAAGCAGGTGGGTGTTGAGACATTTTTACATGAACCAAATCTCTGCGTCGCTCAGCAGGTATGCTCCAGGTGTGTGGACATGCCTGATCATATAACGGTACCCTGTGCTAGCTGTGGTGTAAGATCACACGTGTTTAGAGACCAACCTGTAAAAGCGTTTACAGAGTATTTGTCTCAGTTAATGCTAACAGGCCTCAACATCACAGTCCTAGCACATAATATGAAGGGATACGACGGCTGCTTTCTGGCCCGTGAGTTTCTAAAAGATGCTCAGAGGTGGGATCCTAAATTTATAAGAACAGGCAGTAAATTCACATCCATAGTCACCCACAATGTGAAAATCATAGATAGCTTAAACTACATGCCTTTACCATTAGCAAAACTGCCTGCCACATTTAATTTTGAAGGTGGTAAAGGCTACTTCCCTCATCTATTTAATACCCTCGAGAACGCTAATTATTACGGCGCTTTACCCGACTCCTCCTATTATATGCCCGATAAAATGAAAACTGATGAAAGGGCCAAATTTTATCGCTGGTATAATGAAGAGGTGTCGAGAAATGTACAGTTTGACATGAGTAAAGAAATCGTGTCGTATTGTACTGAAGATGTAAATATATTGAGAATAGCCTGTCTCAAATTTAGGAAATTCTTTCTAGAGGCAAACGGTGTTGATCCGTTTCAAGAAAGCGTTACCATAGCCGGAGCCTGTAACCTCGTATTCAGAAGAAACTTTCTGAAAAACGATAGTATCGGTCTTCTGCCGCCGAACGGTTACAGAATGCTCGACGGTCAGTCTCTTGTAGCCTTGAAATGGCTACATCTGAAAGAAGCTTCATCACCTCACCCGATTAAACATGCCGGGAATGGTCGTGAAGTCAGGCTACCATCAAACCTGCTTGTAGACGGGTTTTGCGCCGAAACAAACACCGTTTACGAATTTTATGGTTGTTACTACCATGGCTGTGAACGGTGTCATCCCAAACAAACGTCGTCAAAATTTGTAGATAATGACCGCTCCGATATTAACAACTTGGCCTTTATACGCCGTGAAAAAACCGTATGGAAAGAAAATAAGCTTCTAGCGCTCGGATATAATGTGGAAACTATCTGGGAGTGCGATTTTCAGAAGCTGTTGAAAGACAACGAAGACATGAGGGTAGAGCTGCAGGATACATTTAATTATAATCACACACCTTTAAATCCACGCGATGCATTTTTCGGAGGCCGGACTAATGCAGTGAAACTTCATTATGAATGTGCGGCCAACGAGAAAATATATTATTTCGACGTCTGCAGTCTCTATCCGTATTGCAATAAATACGGTACGTACCCCGTAGGCCACCCCACGGTAATTATAGGTAATGAGGCCTGTAAAGCGGAGAATCTTGACACGCTCGTAGGGCTAATTAAATGCTCCGTTTTACCGCCTCAAGACTTATATCTGCCGGTTCTGCCATACAGATGTAATGGTAAGCTGACATTTCCGTTATGTCGCACATGCGCAGAGATGTGCAATCAAGGTTCATGTAGTCATAACGCTGATGAACGGCAATTAAATGGTACCTTTGTTGCGGCTGAATTAAAAATGGCTGTCTCGTTGGGATACGAGGTGTTGGAATATTACGAAATTTGGAAGTATGCCAGCGAGACGTACAACAAGGAAACCAAAGAGGGTGGCTTATTTGCAGGGTACATTGACAAGTTTCTAAAACTGAAACAAGAATGTAGCGGCTGGCCCGAGTGGTGCAACACCCCCGAAAACAAAGAGCTGTATTTGAAGCAGTATCGCGAGGTTGAAGGTATTGTTTTAGATGAGAACAACATACAGGTCAACCCCGGGATGCGGTACATAGCCAAACTACAGCTCAATTCTTTTTGGGGAAAATTCGGGCAAAGAGAAAACCTCATGCAGACATCTGTGATAAGGGATTCTGCAGAGCTCTTTCAGTTACTATCGGAGCCGTCAATAAATGTCCATAATCTTGTAATTATCGATGATGATGTCTTGTTAGCCTGTTGGGATAAGTTGGACGACAGCTATACTCCGTTAAGAACGGTGAACGTTGTTATAGCTGCAGTGACTACCTGCTTAGCGCGCTTGGAGTTATACAAATATCTTCATAAACTGGGCGACAGGGTCCTATATTTTGACACAGACAGCGTGATTTTCAAGGGCGCCCCCGGGGACTGGATGCCTGAGACGGGTGATTTTTTGGGGCAGCTAACAGATGAGATATCAGGTTACGGCGATGGTAGCTATATATCTGAATTTGTTAGTGGTGGTCCGAAAAATTACGCGTTAAAAGTATTCTCATCTAAGATTAACGATTTTGTGTACGTGTGCAAGGTTAAAGGTATCACCTTGAACTTTGAGAATGCCAAAATTGTTAATTTTAATACCCTCAAGGAGATGGTTTGCGAGGGCGCTGATGAAAAGCATGTTTATAATTCCAAGGCTATAAGTCGGGTAAATACCTGCGAAGTCGTAACCCGGCCGGAACAAAAGGTTTACCGCCTATGCTATACAAAGCGGAAAAGAGTTAACGCCTTCGACACCCTACCATATGGTTACCGCGCGGACTAATTATTTATAAGATTCTAGTAACTTATGTAAATATATTTTAGCTATGTACAGTGTTAGATTTTAAACGTAGAATAATTTAGTAATAGATTTTATTTATATTAGATCCATTTACTTGTAATATTTATTAATGTAGTCATTTTTATTTATTTGTATTATATTAGCTTTCAAAAAGTTAGGTAATATGATATACACTGTACATTTATCGATAGAGGCTTGCTAGCCAATGTCACTATGTGTGGAATATCTTTAATGGTGTCAATAAAAAGTATAACCCATAATTTGCATTTTATTTATTAAATCAAATTCCTACATTATAGTTGTAAAAGATACAGTAGTTATAAAAGTCTAAAAGCTTGGGTTCCTTAAACAGACACGTCGGCGGCATCAATCCAACTCTTCTCGCTCATACCAAGCCACTTTACATACACACGACGCCCCGACGCTTCAAGACTGATACCTACGAGGTAGGTATCAGGCACCGCCATCGAGGTGTGTAGCCCTTCTCCATAAACATCTTAGATTTGCTGATCCGTACAATGTCGCCTTGTTTGTTACTTATCGAGTGCCGTATACCTTGATCAGGTCCGCACCGTCAGCCAGATCCGATAAGAGACGATCAGGCGTTGAGCAGTCCGATCCGCGCCGCTACAGTCAGACTCTATGAGATTTGGTTAGAGCCTAACTGCGAGGCAATGGTCAGATGCTATGGGAGATGAACAAGCGTTGACCCGTGATATCCGAGACTTGATAACAAGCAGATTTGATTTGGTCCGAGCTGAGCAGCCATGCAATAGGATGCAGGTGTGCGGCTACCGACAAGTCGAGGCATGTCGATACGTGCTTCTGCTTAATTAGCCCTATTGTATTCCAGATAAAGGACCGCCGAACACCGGATGCAGGTGTGCAGCTCTATTGTATGTCAATCAAAGTACCGGGTGAACGATATACAGGGTGTCCGCCGCTACCGTCTGGGCCTTCAGTCGGGGGTCGTTAATTATTATGGCGGGTGTAATAGACCTGTCATGTTTGAACTTGCCCCGCTGTCGGTCTTACACTACAAGACGGTTATCTTGGATGCGTATACCGTTAGGTACATGTGTAGGGTCTTTTAAACAACGTGTTTTATCACACTTGCTGCCATGTTCTGTAGGGGAGTATGTATATATTTTCTGTTTCACATTTTATATTATAATTTATTGATTTTTATATGACGGTTTAGAATCGTACAACCATGTTTTCATTCTTCGACTTGCCGTAGGTGCGTCTCCCATTGGTAGGCGGGTTTTTTTTTTTTTTTTTTCATACATTAAGACCGGTTTTCACCGTTGATGACCGGCTTTCAGACGCGTCGATACTTGTCGTGGAATGCGGCCCCCGCTGCCCCTCCCCTCCCCTCCCCTACCTCATACACCCGATATTCTACCCCCACCCTCGATTATGTTTATGCTGATTGGTGCATCATGTGGTGGACCTCGGAGAGCCGATAGGATATGGTGGTGGTCTAACCTGTCTGTTGGGCTATGATGTCATATGGCCTGACCTGTTTGGGGATCTCTAATCTTATCTTACCAGATAAGAATGTCGCCGGTAGTGTTCACAGGTGGGGCCAATGCTCCCGTAGTCTGGTCAAATAAAATCGGTGAATAATACGTTTGTCTTACCTCAATATTTTCTTAGAATTTTTTTTTTTCACTTTACTAGTTACCCCCACCACTTTTTTAGTATCATTTATTATAAATAATTAATCTATGTGCATAGTTTTGAAACATGTTAATATTATTATTATCATTCAATTATTATTATTATTATTTTTTTTTTTTTTTGACTAGGTTTATGATGGCATGAATTTAGGTGTAATATTAAATAATAAAATGACTTTTATGCTCAGATATTTATTCAAAGATTATTACAATAAAAAAAAAAATGAGGCTATGTATAAATCTCATAATACATTTTACATTTGCGAATATTCGATCCGATATGATTCATGAATGCGATCCACAGCACCGCGCACTAGTGGTAGCAACACATTGGGAAACTTGGCTGCAATCTCTGTTAGATCCATAAATCTAGGCCCCAGCTTGCTGCATATTCTTGGTAGGCTTTCTGCATTCAGACTTCCTGCTTCACCTATCTCTACGGCTGTTATTGCTGCCTCTTCAGCCATTGTTCTTAAACAAGCATCTGTATTGATACGTCTGTCGTCCTTTTCCAAACTATTGATCACATCTTGGATGTAGTTTTCTAGAGCCTTCAGTCTTTTAAGAGTTGCAATCCCTAGGCATATATTATACCCGTACTTTGCTTGAAACCTGGCTATCAGCTGTATGTTGGTGCCTTGCCTGGGATTTATGACGTATTGTTCTAGATTATAACTGCAGCGGTTCTCTAAGGCGTCGATTTCGCACTCGGTGATTAGTTCTGGTAGCATCTGCATCAATGCGTAGAATCCATCGGTGTCCATCACTACGCCGGCATTTGGTGACTCCGCGCTGTGTAATTTAACCACCGTGCAAAAATTCTTGCATGGATTAAGACCCAAAGTTATCAACTTGCACGCGCTATCATTTAAGGGGATTGTGCTGGCATATAGGAGACACTTAGCGTCGATTTCCTGCATACTTCTTTCTCGCTGCGACTCCGGTATGGCTTCGAGCGAACTTGCGGATGGTTTGACATATTTTGGGGCTTTCACACCTTCACCGTAGATCTCACCGGCTCGTTTAGTTGCCTGAAAGATAGATGTATATTTTAATGTTACTCATTATGAATTGTTTAAATGTATAAAACGGTATTATAGTTAATGGGTCAGTGGATATTGATTTTAACACGTAACACCATAATAATAAGTATTTATATCTACGAATATTCCTTGAAACTCAGCCGTATAATATCTTTATGTATAATCTACACTTACCTTTGTTTTGTTGTCAATTAGCAGATTTGTACGGTACATGATGATTCAGCGTCTTGTCAGGGTACACCAACTTGTATAACAACACTGTCTTCAGCCGGAAGGACTTTGCGCACTCAGTCAGAAGACTATATGGTAATAACGCTGCATAGCGGGGTACTTATATTCAGGCGTTACCCCCTCCCTACTAGGTACATATCCCTTACATCATACACCCGATATTCCATCCCCACCCCTCGATTATGTTTATTCTGATTGGTGCATCAAGTTGTGTAGTTACCCCCTCCCCTACATCATACACCCGATATTCTACCCCCACCCCTCAATTATCTTTATTCTGATTGGTTCATCAAGTTGTGTAGTTACCCCCTCCCCTACATCATACACCCTATATTCTACCCCCACCCCTCAATTATCTTTATTCTGATTGGTTCATCAAGTAGTGGACCTAGGCCCCAACTCTGCATATGATTCAATTTAAGACGTGTCGGAGCTTGTCGTCTCCGTGGTGAGTCATATAAAAACCGGTTTTCGGTGCAGGTAGACTGCATGGTTGGGTAGGTATGTGGATAGGTATGCAGGTAGGTCTTCGTAGGGAATACCGGTTTTCGATGCTGGTGGGTGCGACGGACCGATGGATTAACATAATAACGGTTTCCGA
This sequence comes from Malachius bipustulatus, assembly GCA_910589415.1. Lineage (NCBI taxonomy): Eukaryota > Metazoa > Arthropoda > Insecta > Coleoptera > Melyridae > Malachius > Malachius bipustulatus. The sequence goes on along the minus strand of OU342635.1, from coordinate 41,987,113 downwards.
CGTTGGTGGTCGTTTTTCAGACGTGTCGAAGCTTGTCGTATGCGAAGGATTAACTTGACTCCTCTATTGTATCCCCATAACAATGCAGTGTACGTGCCTCTGCATAATTAATGATGCAGGTGTGCAGTTCTATTGTGTTTCCGAACAAAAGGACCGGATGCAGGTGTGCAGCTCTATTGTATTCCAGACAAAGGCCCTGATGCAGGTGCACCGTTTTCAGACGTGCCTCTGGTCGATGCGTGCTTCTGCATAATCAATGAGGTAGGTGTGCAGCTCTATTGTGTTTTCCGCCGCGGATCATGTCATTGTCCCTACGCCGCTGGATCATGTCATTGTCCTTACGCCACTGGACGCTCCTTGACGGTCGTCTCTCGCTATCTGTCATCTGTCAGAACGTCGGCAGCTGCGGCTCCCGTGGTCTGGTCGAATAAAATCGGTCGGCGCCGCTGGGCCGGTTACTACCTGACACGCATCGACTTGTCGGCATCCGCACACCTGTCCCTATTACCAATACGTGGGAACGGCTGCTTTTTAAAAGGGCCTTTTGTGCTGGTATATTATATTACCTGCACGTTATGTATATGGGACCCAATACAGCTGTACATTATTAACACCCCTGTACCTACCTATTATAATCATGATTTAGGCGTAGGTACCTACTTATAATTATTTAGGTACTTAATTTATAAGAAATGGCGTTGACGTACCGACTGAAATAATATTAATAATAATAATAATGAAACTCATTGACTTGGCCGATTTTTTATTTTATTTTAATAATAATGTTATAGACATCGCAAGGCGTGTCTAGTCATAACGGATATGTTAGCTCACCATTACATCTGTATGGCCCATACGGAGTATTTAAAACTGCTACCTACTCACCTACCTACCTACCTACCTCCATAATTACCTATTATAATGATGATGATTTAGGCATAGGTACCTACTTATTACCTACTTATAATTATTTAGGTACTTAATTAATATGCTAATACATACCTACACATACCTACATTCTCTAATTACCTATTATAATGATGATTTAGGCATAGGTACCTACTTATAATTATTTAGGTATTTAATTAATAAGAATTGGCGTTGATGTAACGACTAAAATAAAAATATTATTAATAATAATAATGATAATGATAATGATAATCATAATAATATTATCACACTATTTCCGCCGAACGAATCTCTATTTGTAATTAGAGAAGTAATTAGTGTATTTGACGGTAATTAGATTAGGGTGACGGTAATTGTAATTAGGGATAGACGTAATTAGTGTATTTCACGTAACTGTACTTTTGGTGCACCTCATTATAATCATGATTTAGGCATAGATACCTACTTATAATAATTATTTAGGTACCTAATTAATAAGTTAGTGTATTTGACGGTAATTAGAAAAATAATCGAAATTAGGTAATTAGTGTATTTCACGTAACTGTACTTTTTGTTGTACCTCATTAGTACCTACCGCCACTGACTTATTAATAGAAATAACCTGGTTTCACCGTTGGTGGTCGTTTTCAGACGTGTCGAAACTTGTCGATACGTGCCTCTGCATAACTATCTTATTACCATGAATAACAACCGGGTTTCACCGTTGGTGGTCGTTTTCAGACGTGTCGAAGCTTGTGGATACGTGCCTCTGCATAATTAATGACGCAGGTGTGCAGCGTGTTTCCGAACATAGGACCTGATGCAGGTGCGCCGTTTTCAGACGTGTCGAAACTTGTCGATACGTACCTCTGCATAATTAATGACGCAGGTGTGCAGCGTGTTTCCGAACATAGGACCTGATGCAGGTGCGCCGTTTTCAGACGTGTCGAAACTTGTCGATACGTACGTCTGCATAACTATCTTATTGCCATGAATAACAACCGTATTTTGCCGCTGGTGGCCGTTTTTCAGACGTGTCGAAGCTTGTCAATATGCGCCTCTGCATAATTATTGACGCAGGTGTGCATCTCTATTGTATTCCAGACAAAGGAACGCCGACAAAGGGCCGCCGAACAAAGGAGTGACAGGTGGGCGTGATTAATGATCCCCGATTTCTAAGAACTCATTAGCCTATTGTGTTTCCGGACAAAGGAACGCCGACAAAGGGCCGCCGAACAAAGGAGTGACAGGTGGGCGTGATTAATGACCTTGATAACAATAGAGCTAATTAGGCTATTGTGTTTCCGAACAAAGGGCCCGATGCAGGTGTCCCCATAAATCAAGTACACCCCATTGTTTCGATGACAGGTGGGCGTGATTAATGACCCCGTCGATGACAGGTGGACGTGATTAATGACCCCGATAACAATAGAGCTTGACAGGTGGGCGTGATTAATGACCCCGATAACAATAGAGCTAATTTGAATAAAAAACCCATTAAGGGGCCTCTACCCTCGTCACTTCTACTGAAGGGTGTTCTCAGTGAGGAGATGTAATGCCTGAGAGGAAAGTGGAAGGGTGTTCTCGGTAAGGAGATGTAATGCCTGAGAGGAAAGTGGAAGGGTGTTCTCAGTGAGGAGATGTAATGCCTGAGAGGAAAGTGGAAGGGTGTTCTCAGTGAGGAGATGTAATGCCTGAGAGGAAAGTGGAAGGGTGTTCTCGGTAAGGAGATGTAATGCCTGAGAGGAAAGTGGAAGGGTGTTCTCGGTGAGGAGATGTAATGCCTGAGAGGAAAGAGGAAGGGTATTCTCGTGAGGAGATGTAATGCCTGAGAGGAATGAGAAGTTGACAACGTCGAGCTGAGATGGACCGAGTTGCTGCTAGGTTGGCTGATAAGCCGACGACTTCGAGCTGAGCTGGACCGAGTTGCTGCTAGGTTGGCTGATAAGCCGACGACTTCGAGCTGAGCTGGACCGAGTTTGCTGCTTGGTTGGCTGATAAGCCGACGACTTCGAGCTGAGATGGACCGAGTTGCTGCTAGGTTGGCTGATGAGCCGACGACTTCGAGCTGAGCTGGACCGAGTTGCTGCTAGGTTGGCTGATAAGCCGACGACTTCGAGCTGAGCTGGACCGAGTTTGCTGCTTGGTTGGCTGATAAGCCGACGACTTCGAGCTGAGATGGACCGAGTTGCTGCTAGGTTGGCTGATAAGCCGACGACTCCGAGCTGAGCTGGACCGAGTTGCTGCTAGGTTGGCTGATAAGCCGACGACTCCGAGCTGAGCTGGACCGAGTTGCTGCTAGGTTGGCTGATAAGCCGACGACTCCGAGCTGAGCTGGACCGAGTTTGCTGCTTGGTTGGCTGATAAGCCGACGACTTCGAGCTGAGCTGAACCGAGTTTGCTACCAGAGCTTAAATGATTGGGTTTGCTTTTATGATAACTAGGAGGCTGTGATTTCGAGCGGGTGTCGTTCGATTTTGCTGCAAGGGTAGCTGGGAAACGTCGAGTTTGACCTCTGATGGAAGTACGATGAATGGAAAGGGAAGTAGATGACTGAGTGAAACAGATGAGGTTGGTATAATTAATTGAGTATTTGCTTCAGCCATTCTGCAAACCAGTCTGCGGGTTCACCTGCCAGACTCTAGAGGACCCTGGGTCTTTCCATTGTAGGATTCGAGGACGAATCCTGGTCAGGATGGACGAGTTGTTAGGATTCACTCAGATCGGAATACAGACAGGAATGCAAGGAATGCAGACGCATTAACACCAACAGGAAGGTCTGTTGGCATTAGGAATGTTGCGCATGCTGTGTAACATGGGACAAGGCAGGAAAAGGAGTTAGAAGTCGGTAGTGGTTGTATAACTTGTATAACCGTCGTAGAGTCAATATATGAATGTTAATAATATACTTCTTCGTCATTATTGTTATTGTATAATTATTATTGAACTGAATAAATAATGTTCCTAATAAGTTGCCCTTTCCTCCTATGGCAACATGTGGTTTTAAAACTTTTTATTTTGATTAATGCTTATTAAAGACTGGCCTTCCTTAATCGATACCTTATGTAATAACTGGACTATTTTTTTTTCACAAATATCTAGGAGATGACAAGAACAGCCAAAGCTAATTATCTGGTCGATATTCTTAGATCTAGAGAAAACATAGCAAGCTGCGCTCATCTGATGCTGCCAAATTAACTGCGTGATTCACTGAAAATACACGAATAGTGATTAATGTTGAAATTCTAGGAAGAAAGAAAAACTCCTTAATTTTTAAGTTTAAATGAGTTTTTATAAAATATAATGGTATGCAAATCAAAATCTTAGGCCAAGCACATTTATATCCCTCTAAGGAGCACAGTGATTACCTACCTAAGTACCTATATCCAAATAATTGCCCTGAAATAAGAAAAAATCTGTTGTCGATTTTTCTTCTTTTATCCCTTAGTATAGGAGAAACGGAAGTCTAAATTCAAAATAGCGACCAGATCCTGGGTGCGCATCATTCTGCCATTTTAAGTGTTATGACGTTTTGTTTTCTTGAATAACTAGGCCGTTTTAAATTTATTTGTTAAAAATTGTAAAATTAATCTTGTAGGTATAGGAAATTCAACTACCACTTTGCAAATCACACTTATTTCGATCAATACTTTTCGCATGAAACCTGAAAAACTCTGATAATTTTTACCAAGCACGGGCCAACTTCAACGGGACATCCGTTACACTCCTCAGGAATGAATGAATATATGTCTCAAAATCTCAGATTACTTTTAGTAACGTAGTAATAATAATAAAACCATTTCAGAATATAAAATAATATATCCCAACAAGATTTTTATTAACTCTGACGTTTGCATGCCAATAGTAATTTCGCACACAACTCCTCTGCTTGATCCGCAACCGTAATGAATAAATTAATGCATGCCAGAGGAGTTCGTCAAAACAACCACTGTTTGGACAAAAAGGTCCGATCATCTCGATTAACGTAACCAAAAGAAGGAGAAAACCTGATTGACTGACATGATGAGACAACCACTCCGGTTAACGGCTGTCGGATCCAACCTGCCCATCAGATTCACGAGTGCTGCATTTTTATACAGGATCGAGAAGGACTTTTTACTCCTTTTGGTATGTCAAAGACGAACGGCGAGCCATATCCAGATCCGCAACTTGTTTTGCTAATGTCAGGTCAATTAACGTTTATTCTGTGGCAGAGCAGAGTGGTGGCCGCTGATGACGACCTTGGCCATTCGTTCAGCCTTCACTGCGTACTCTTGAAATTCTTAGATATAATTAACTTATGCAATAATTTTTATTACTATTTAACAAGTTCTAAATATGTAACATATTTTAAAATTATAGATACAGTGCGTCCTAGATTTGTGCTGGATGTGTGGGATCTCATCTGCTGTATTATAGGGGAGATACGAGAACTTTTATAAATAAATTGGGAAAGTTTTAGGTAATTTTATGACTTACCTGAAACCGCTCAAACGGTCATGGCTGTTTTGGATTTCGAGATATTTTTAAGAAACTGGAATGCTGCATTTTCTAAATGTCCTCTTAACTTTTTAGTTCTTATTATTTTTGAAAATACCAAAAATCTTCTTGAAGCAATTTTTCATGTAGAAATCTGTTTTATTTCCATGTTTCAGTTGAGTGTGTTCCATTCGAGGTTCCTTTATTAAAGAGGCAACAAAGCTCTTTCTAAGTTAGTAATAAGAAACTAATATCATTGCTTAAATAAGAAAAACCAAGTTGAGATTAATCGAAATGTGAAAATTAAAATCAGACTAAACGGACAGATTCTACATGAAATATTGCCACAAGAAGTTTTTTTTTTCAAAATTGGCAGATATAAAAAAGTTATGAGGGTATTTAGAAACTCAAAATCTTTCCTCGTTTAAGTGTTCTCGTATTTCCTACAGCAGCCAAGATCCCTTGCCGTTATACTGCACCACCAATCCGGAACACCTATATAGTGTGAGCAGATCAAAATATAATTTAAATGGACTTCGAAAAAAAATTACAGTCTGGAATTGAATCTGAATAATGTAAAACTGTAAAATAAAAGATTCCTATCGTTAACAGTTTTACAGATTCAATCTCACACATTAATTTGTTTTCTAGTGCCTTCGCAAATTATATTTTCATGTACCTACTCACACAATAAAAAAAATACGTTTCTACTTTTGCAGGAAAGAGCTGTATTGATTGAATTGGAGTTAACAGTCTTATAATTAATTAATTTTACATTATCATCAATTAAAATAGAATAATATACAGGTTGTCCTTTTTAAAAAAATGGAACAATGTCGTCATTACTGAGTTAAGAAACATCGTGTAGAAAAAATGCGTCGATGGAAAATAAATTAAATTTAAAAAAATACCTGTTTTTGCATTTCTTAACTCAAAATTCTTTATTTATTGGATCATACCCGGACTTCTTACACACACGATATACGCATAAAGAAAATAATATAAATTATGATTGACGGAAAAGGCTATTTTTGTAGAAAAAGTATAGTAACTATATTATACCAGTTCAAGTAGAATGACACCTGCCATCAGTACGTAATTTTCTGTCTAAAGGCACCGTAATTGCTTTTTAGTAAACACTGGTTTTCAAGATGATCAAAACACACGCAGCTTTTAATAATCATGCACGCGTTAAAATTATTATGAACACACTCTGTCTGAAATGATTTTCATCCTGTATTTAGGTGTGCTATTAGTAACTGCCATCAAGTTACCATTTGTACAACCTCTTGTATCCGCAATGTAATATCACATAATTACACGTTTTCAACGTAACTGAAATTACTAGATATAGTAACATTGCAGGGCATTACAAAACTCTGTTATAATGATCCATCATTTTGTCTGTTTGCCGGTTTCTCGCATTGTTTCCTCCATTGTTTTGTTTTGGTAACGGGATACATACTCGTAATATGAATGTGTTCCGAGTCCAAATACCCCATGGTTCTATACCTACGTACCACCGGGTCCTTTGTTTCTTTTAATTTCAATTCAAACCGTCTTCTTCGAAACCATTAAAGTCAATCATGTCTTCTGGGCATTGTTTTTAAACGTTTTAATTTGTTTATCATGCGTTATGTATAAATATTTATATTCTTACAACGTAATACTTTATTCCGTCGAACGTGAAGAAATGAGTCGTAAAATGACTGGATGTACAAGAGACATGTTCGATACATACCTAAAATGACACATTATACATTCCATTAATCGATGGACACATTAAAAATAAGTACAAGGGTAATTTTTGACATGGTAGTTTTCAAGAAACTGCTTAACCACCGTCCTTATCAAATTTCAAAATTCCCTGAAATTAATAGAAGTTAAACAATTTCGTTTTGCTTAATTTCCCCATAATAGCCATATTCATTACATATCGTCGTCAATGAGAACGTCGTACTTCAGGAACAGAATCCCAATTTCTTGAATTTGTTTTGCCCGAAAAAATACCTTTCAAAATATTTATGTACCTAGCCTGTTTAATTATCGGGCACGGATAGTACCACACCATTCATATTTACATACTTTTATTTACATCATGGCTTCCTTGTATTCCCTTTGTATTCCCTAAGAAGACATGACCAAATTTGTGGAAAAAAACCCCTGGGAATCTTGCAAATGGGATCCGTTTTCAGGTTCCTTCCTAATTTCTAGACTTTAGTCTGTATTGTTTCCTCCCTTGACGCCTCCTAATTTCATTAATAGTTCCCATGTTCTATGTGACCGTCAACCACTTATAACACTGCTCTTCCAGTGACTTCATTCTCCTTCATTGACGTCGTTAGCGGGTGACGGACACCTGGGACGGCCCGACGCCCGACGGTAGCAACATGACAGGACGCCGTCGACGGGTCACGTCGGTGAAACTCAACCTCACATGCCAGCCGCTGACCCAGTTCCGTGCAGACAATGAAATGAACACCGCTACCGCTATACATACAGTCTGCAGGTCGTTCGTCTAGGCCAGGTCCCCGCATGCCTCATTGCTTTTAATAAAACATCGTCGTGATCTAGATTTCAAGGGAAGCGCACTGCACGATGGTGATGGTTTACTACATGGGCGTCAATCGTCTTTATTATACAGATCGCAGATCTTGTTTTTATCTCTCAGACCATTGGTATCTTGAGAAGTAGCAGATACACGCGGTTGATTTTTTTTTTTTTTTAATTTTATACTTATTAAGAATCTGCAACAAAATTTGGGACAACTTATGCTTGTTGCTTTTGCTGTAATATCCTGAAAAATGTGAAAATTCGAGATTTTTTATTTCAGCAATATATTTTTCTATACTTAATTGGAAATTAATGAATTATTATTTTCCTGTTATATGGGCTTGGATACATAAGTGATCGAGAGTTATCCATCTGACATTTCAAAAACTTTCAAAGCTGACTGTTGTTTTGTTTTTCTTATGGCCGCCGTATTATTTTTCCATGGCATTCAGTATATAAAATCAAGAAAACATAAATTCAAAAAGATTAAATTTTTTTCCAGCGTCATAACAAATTGAAGAAAAAACATAAGAACTTCATAGTTTATTAAAAAAATAGATTGGTTGACTTTTAATTTTATTTTAACTATACTGCTTAAGGCTGGCCACCGGCTATATCTCGGAAACTAATGGGCCTATAACCTCAAAATAAAAAATATCCAGACACAAGTGATCAAGAGAAATTCAATGAAAATATTTTTAAGATGGCAACACTTCCGGAAATACCGGAAGTTGACACCTACTTCGTCATTTTAACGGGAACACCCTGTAAAATATTACATTTTTTAAATGTCTGAAAAAATCGAATACAGGTGGTTTTCACCATTGGAATTTAGATTGAGCGGTTTATGAATTAGAAACAAGTGAAAATCGGAAATTTTTAACTTCAAAGCAGTCTAGAACTAGAACGGCTCAAGATATCTAAAAACAGTTTACCTGTCCGTATCCTAACTTTTCATGTTTATCCCATTATGTGGAGTAAATTTTAATACAGGGTGATGAAAATTATCCGATTTTTCATCATCCTGTATTAAAATGTGAAAAGTTAAGATAGGGACATGTAAGCCGCTTTCCGATATCTTGAGTCGTTCTTTCTAGTTCTGCACTGCTTTGATGTTGAAAATTTTCGATTTTTACTTGTTTATAACTCATAAACCGCTCAATCTAAATTCCAATGGTGAAAACCACCTGTATTCGATTTCTTCAGACATTTAAAAAATTTAATATTTTACAAGGTGTTCCCGTTAAAATAACGAAGTAGGTGTCAACTCCCGGTATTTCCGGAAGTGCGGCCATCTTGAAAATATTTTCATCGAATTTCTCGTGTTAATACGTTTCAAGTGGCGCCCAACGTGGGGCAGGCTAACTAGTGTGACGGCGGTAGGTTAGATGACTTCACTTGATCGGAGTAACTGATAAATTCTGACGTTAAAAAGAAATTTCAAGAGAGAGCTTCGGTATATATGAAGATTCTAGGAAACGGCTGGTTCCCAATCAGGGCGGCAAACGACATTAAAAGTTGGATAGTCGGCACCAGTTGGACTCTGAGTAACTGCTGTTCCGTTACTGCTTATCTCTTATCTTGGTAACATGTGCAGGATACTCCCGGAAAAATTACTTATGATCCCGCTAATGAATTCTTCGGTATAATTAAAAAGGCGAGCCAAAAACCAGAAACGATCACTTAATTACAAACAGATTTAGGAATTACGCCATTCGTAATGATCTCAGCGGGGCAACCTTCAAGTTTTGCGATCGAAAAATCCAAAAGAAGGAATTGGCCGATCGTGCCGTGAACTTGACATTCACTCGATGTCGATCGGTCGCTCCCTGCTGACCGCGTTCGGTCACGTCATCTTCCCGAGTTGATCCACGCAGGTGCACCCTCCTAACACTACGAGAGGTGAATGTGTTGCCTACGACGTCACGAGTTTGCGGGAATACTAATACTAACAATGGCAAAATTGATGTTTTTGGTTGTCCAAATACGAACGTACAAAAGTACGTTACAATACATCACAACAAAAACAAATAAACACTAAAAATTTAAAAATTTTTAATTTTAGTACATTTCTTAACATCTAAACTAAGGAGGTTTATTTCATTTTTTCCCATATTTCTTAGTTGGTCCAAGGATATGCAATTAAGTGGATTCTATGAATGGATTCTAGAATGGAAGAGTGTCAGAGAAACACGAGTATTTCGAATTCGTATCAGGGGCATCCAGAACCTCGTGCCAGCCCAAACGCCGAAGTTCGTTTTGCAGCTGTGCCAGGAGAAGGGGGTCTTTATATCTCTCTTCCATGTCGTCAGGGGTTTATTGGCGAGACTGCAGGTGTAAGTCGCTTCAGGAGCTCCAAGGGTCACAAGGGACCACACACAAAGTGGTCTGATATAAAAGTGGGCAAGATTTTACCATCGAACAACTGAAAAATACCAGAAATCTCGCGTTATCGATGCATGTTGACGAGGTGCTGGTAACTCTTGTTGGGTCCCTGAAACAAAGTCAGAAGCCATAAGAAAAGAGAGTCTTGGTCAGGCTGGAGGTGTTGCCGTTCTCACAGAGTACGCCAATATTGAAGACCGCAGCCAAAACCACATAATTTGTGATCCAGCTGGCCGCATCAAGCATTCCGTCTAGGTGATGAATGAAATCTCTTAAAGGGCAGGCAGGTGATCGGTATATAGATATAATTTATGCCTTCTGAGACCGAAGTTTGGTTTCGGTTGCCGAGATTTTACACACGAGAGGCTGCGAAAGAGAGCAGAGGCGGTATGGACAACCCTACACTGAATGTCATACATTAGTATTTGGTATTTTAACTAAATGTGAGATATGGTTTATGTGATCCCAAACACTGAAGCCAGCGGGCTTATTGTATTTCTCACATTTAGATTTTCCTTGGTTAGAAGAGCTCCGTTCCTTTGACAAGGTTTAGCAGTCCGCTAACCAAGGTCTTTTCCGCCAGCAGACTCCCGGGGCTGAGGAGTCCCAGGACCGCATAGCGCGTTCTCATCTTCTTCATTGCAGAGTCTACAAACTGGTTCTTTTGTGCCGACCCCCCGTAATCTAACTGCCTGCAGAAGGAAGAAGGAAGGTTGTAAGGATCGATTTTGATCTTTTGTATGTTGTCAGGTGTTAAAAAATGTTCGGTTAAGCAAACTCAGGAAATCCCAGATCAGAGATCATGATACCCAGACCATCCACGGAGTTGTTAAGGGACTGAATGTTTCTAGAACCCGGAAGTCATTGAATTGATGAGGTGAGAGTACCCTGGATACGCTCTGATGGGTTATATTATACCAAGAAACTTTGCTCAAACAACGCGTGTGTATTTTATTAAAATGTATAATAGAATACACACGAGTTGAACACTACCTGCTCCAAATCTCTGAGTTCTGCGTGTAACATCACCATGAAGATCCAATTGTTTTGAGCCATAAGTTCCTCTTTTTTTTGTTCAATATAGTCAACTCTCGCTAGTTTGAAACTCAAGGGGCCAGAGAAAAAGGTCGTTTTAAAACAACAAGTTGGGAAAAATTAAAATAAACAAGAGTTTATTTAACCACCCAAACTGAATTGGGTTCAAGGTATGTACTAGTTCAAGGTATGTAAAATAAAGGACAGTCTGTGCCTGTGCATGACCAAACGATTCGCAGAAGTTTGGGACTTCAAATTATAGAGAGTTTCGGGAGCCTTGACTTCAAACTATATAGTGTTGGCAGGCAACATGCTATTGCTAGATACAACTTACCGAACAAATTATCGAGGGGACAAAAAGGCATTGATTTATTTTCATCGTGTTTTTCAAGGGACCTGGAAAGAACTTCAAATTATCGAGTAATTCAAGTTATCGGACTGTCAAACTATCGAAAAGTTGACTGTAAAACAAATAGAAAGTAACCGAACATGAAGACGTTTCGTTTTAGTTGTAGGTAGCTTGCATTTTTGATGTTTGCTTTGTTTTTATTAACTTGTGCCACTATCTGCTCCTGATGACTATGATGCAATTTTTTTGTATCTTTCTGTTTAATTCATTTCATTATTAGTGCTGTTTCCTAATATCGAACGAACAATGATTGTTATTCCTCTTTGGAGTATAATGTTTAACGGGTCATTACGACTACAGGTCACGTAATGGCAATTTAAGCTACATGAACGGATGGTTTTGTTATTATTAATGTTTGTTATTCTTTCTTTTACATCGGAATTTTTAAAGTCTCAATTTAATCATGTCATCGATCACTTCCACAATATGCACATGTACAAACCAAATTGACCCTACATAATGAAGTCGTGTTAACGACGCCTCGTTGATAAACTATACTCGTCGCATCAGTGATGTTTATCTGCAATTTACAGCCCATTTGGTTCTCCATTTGATCGGAAAGAGATAACGTTGCATCTACGGCCGGTTATAATTCTCTGGCAGATCAGATTACCTGGTAATAGAGGCAGTAAATCGTAACCAGATAGTGTCCGGACCGGGACCCGGGGATCGCAACGGAATGACAAATTTCTATCGCATCTAAAAATCGAAATTAACTTGGTAAAAGTATAATGTAATTTGATTAGATATGGAGATCAAATATCATAAGCATGCTCTGTGACATATCATTTATGTATTGTTAATTTGGCTTTGTCGCGGTGCCATTCGAATTTTCTTCCCTTGTAGAATATTTATCACCAATACTTATTTGATACCTTTTCCTACACTCTTAACGACTTTATAGTTCAAGCTGAAGTAATATTCGAAAGTTCTTCGGACCGTTTATCCACAGGACCAAAATATTGGCGCAAGGCTAATAGTCACTAAGTGATTATTTCTGACCGCAGTGCAATAGACCATTTGAACAATAAATACCCTTAGTAAATACAAACTAGGTATGCGTAATATTGTTATTGTATCCAAAACAGTGCGGAGTTGTCAGTTAACCTGATCGATCTTGCAGTAATACCACGACGGTGGGATGGTGTTATACACCCCAAGCGAAGAGGCCATCAAAGGTCCTTTTCGCTATTTATTGCACCATGGTGGTGATAGAACTCCTACCAAATTTTATCAAACTTTTTAAAAAGGCCAGAAGACTGTTCCATGGAAGGAGCCCCATTTCTTCCTCTTGCTGCACCTCTGGTCCAAATATGTTGAGTCTGGGACTACTGTGTACTACGTTCTCGTATACACCCACGTACCACGTAGTGGTGGGAGTCCTCGTCGTCAGTTCCATATTTGGGGCTGACAGGGTCCTGTCCCTCACCCCAGTCAATTGTAAGTGCCTTATAAGTTTGTCAGTAGTTTCTTCCGGAAATAATGGGGGGGGGGGGGTAAGTTAGTAGAGTCAAATTAGGAAACAAAATGTTTACTTCGCTAATGTATCTGCTCTTACGACTTGAAAGTATTTTATTTATTTATTTTTTTTTTTTTTTTTTTCACTAGATAAATTCGCCTAAGCTATTTAGCTTGTGTTGCGAACTATGCACCTTTATTTTTACCTTTTATTATCCTAACAATCTAATTGATATCATAGAGAGCTATTTAAATAAATACTAGAATTAGAGGTTGAGGAGGCAGGAAAATAGTCAGTACTCCTAGAGAATACAGCCTCTAAACAGAGTCAGTGAGACCAACAAATATTCATTACTCAAGTCCAAGAATCTTCGCTATATCGTCATACCTCTGGTCAAGAAATGAGATTATGCTTTTTTTGAGGATGTTTCTTGATTTGGTTTCTTTAATTTCCTTTGGTAGGCAATTATAAAGTTTTGGTGCATGGAAAAACAGACTTCTTTGCGATTTCGATCTCTTAAACAACGGGATTGATAATAATTCGTCATCTACCTGCCTGGTTGCATAAGAATGAGCCCGTTTTGTGAATTTATTGAAATTCTTGGTAACCCACAAAATAGCTTGATACATGTACAGTCTCCTTACTGGCAAAATATCTGTCTCCCTGTATAGTAACTCTGTGGAATACATTGGATTCTTTTTAAATAGTACCTTAATTAACGTTTTTTGAGTCACCACCAATGTCTGCAGTATGCTACTGTACATTCCTCCCCATACAAGGATGCAATACCTAACAATTGATTGCGCAAGCGTATCAAACACAATCAACAGTAATTTCTTACTAAGTATGTCTCTAAGCTGATAAAATTTATGTGTGAGTCTTCTGAGTCTAACTACCAGATAAGAGATATGCTCATCCCATCTCAAATGTTGGTCCATCATTACCCCAAGGTACTTTATCGTGTCTGTTCTGGCAATTTTCAGACAACCACAATGTTTCTCCGAGCAGTTTTGGCCATGGATTTTTATTTTGCTTTTTTGTGGTCGATCGGCGGTAGAAAGTGAAAAAGTCATAAATTTGGTTTTTTCTACGTTTAAACTCAGTTGATTTACATCAAGTCAATTTTTTATAATCGATATATCTTTCTCAGCTTTCTGATACACGCCTTCCCATGTGTCGTCATCATTAAAAACAATGCATGTATCATCAGCGTATGAAATAGTACACCCATTTAGTTGTGCTACGTTGTATATGTTGTTTATATATATTAAAAATAAAATAGGACCCAACACTGTTCCCTGGGGCACACCCCTCGTAATCAGTAAAGGGTCACTCAGTGTATGATTAGAAAATGTACCTAGCTCATTTATTGTGCATGTAATTCTCTTTAAATAGGCAGGGTTTTTTAAAGTTTAAAGGTAAAAATTTATAAAGGTGCTGTAATTTGTCGGGATGCCAGATATTCTTTAATTTTGAATAAAATCTTGATGTTTAATTTTACAAAATTGTAATCTAAGATCCAAAGAATAGAGCAATTATCTTAGATTTATTTTCGTTTATGTTATCTGATTTCTGAAAATGATAAGTAATAATCCCTGTTATTAAAATCCGTGGCTTAAATAACAGAACCCTAATTCGTTTATTTACATAGAATGAAATACAATAGTATATTGTATATCAAGGGCGGAAAGAAGCCCATTTCAGCAAGTGTGAAGTTCGGCCTGAGCGTAGCGAGGGACGTTTTCATACGAGCTGAAATGGGATTCGGTACGGCCGAGATATAAATACACGCTATTTTTTAGTGCTATTTTTTTTATTGCGTTAGAACACTGAAAGCTTGAATGTAATCGTTGATGGCACCGCCATCAACCGTTAATTAGGTAGGTATACATTATTATTGTTTTAGCGTGCATCGACTTGTTTCAAACATCCCTGTATCGTGGTATCAATCTCAGGAGCTCTTAACTGCCTGCTTTCTTTCGAGCTGTGTACTCTGACCTGCCGTTATCTTTATTATACTGATAAACAACTGAGAAAATTTGTCGGCCCTAGGGCTAGAAAGTCTTCGTTAGCGGGCTGGAAAATTTTGTACACTTGAAGCGAGCCGCTGTACTACATCGGGCTGGAACAAACGTCGTTCGGCCGGCTATTGTCTATCGAAAAGTCAACTTTCTAGCTAAAACGAATTAAAATATCAGTTCTTGAATATAAAGTCGACTATCCACATTAAATAAAAAATAATGATTATTAATCTATTCTATTGATTAATCCTAAAATATAATATTCAAATTAACAATAATATTAATATAGGATTTGTTGAAATCGATTTACCCCTGCCTGGACAAAGTTTGCAAAGTCGTTGGATTCTTAAATTAAGACGGAAAAGGAACTCACGTGTAATTGACCGAACTAATTAAAATGTTATAGATATTTAGCTACTCTCGTTGTAATCTGATCATGGCGTAGTTGTCGAGATTTTAAAACGCAATTTTTGCAGGAACGACTGATTAGCTTTGAAACATGAACTCTGATTCACGAAGAATTAAGGTAAGGTACTAACAGGTGAGCCTTACTCCATTTTTTCCGACCGTGACCTCACACGCGCTTCTTGCCCGTCTCCTTATCTATGCCCGTCTGCCAATTCCTCACCGGGTCCCGACTACCTTCGCGTCGCGTCTTCGCCGTCTGGCAAATCAGAGAAGTTCGTCTATCCTTTTAAATCTAAGTGTGAATTCATGTTTGTCAGAATTTCCGAAAACTTTACTTCGACGTTGTAACGTTTACCCACCTAGGCCTTTTGATCTTTTGTAAAAATCAAATGTGATCGTCTAGAAAAATGGCGGTACCTATCGTTGTCTCTTTCTAGTTAGCCCCCATCCAGATTCTTTGATTAAGGTATATGCCCGGACTTAGTAGTAACAGAGCTGCGGAAACTGCCCTTGTTCTGTGCTACAAGATTCTCTTTCCAAAAGATAAATAATTGACGATTTAATTAACTATATGTTTATGGTTTCTTCTCAGAGAATATAAAAAAAATGAAGAGCGAGAGAGGATAGCTTTCATACATCTTTCACACTTTGATCCAACTCGGACACCATCACTCTTTTATACCTCTGGAAGGTTTTTCTTATTATTTCCTTCCTTTTATTGCCTTTACCTAATTTCTTTAATTTCATGCCAAGCGTCAGCTTGATTAATTAAAGAAAACCAACCAACCTTGGAGAACATTGATTTCTTTCTTTACGATTTTAAATTTTACTTCCCGAAGATTTTTATTTTCCGCAGTTTTCCTCCTGTTATTCACCTTTCTATAGAGCGACTAGAGAAACTAGCGGCAACGAGAAAAAAACCTATGCTAATCAGACCTATTTATTTTTAATTGTCACGCAACGATTAGAGCACCTATTCATTAAAGTTCTATCGTAGGTGATAAACACTGGCGTAAATTAGCCACAGTGCCAGGTCAGCCGGCATAATAAACCAGCAACTACCAGACGGCAACTATTAATTGCGCTAGCTACTTTCCCATGAAAATAATCACATATAGCAGGTTTATTTATACCGAGATTTATACCCTGATTCCTCGAGCGGAGGATGGGTGGCGTACCTCGTTATGGGCGTGGGTCTGCGACATCTATTGGATTAATTATAACCCCCAATCACTTAGGAGCGTGTAAGTGGTGAGTTAGGGCGTCATTAGCATACCGGGTGTAATAAATAAGTCATGGCATTTTGTTGCACTTTTCACGCCGTAGAATAAGAGACTTCGTCGTCTTCGTGTTGCCGTTACGCTTCACCTCTTACGGAGGTCGCTGCAATGATCTTGTAATAAGAAAATGAGTTTTATTATAATTGTAATAAATCGATTTATGTACTGCTGGGCGAGTTTTTGTTCTGCTACCGGAATGACGGATATTATTTACTTCGCATGCAGAAGTAATATATCAAGAAGAAACCATTAATCTTTGACCATCAAAGTGGAACAATTGCATGGGGATTTAATTGAAATTATAAACTGTTGAAATAGGAGTAAAAAAGTTTCATTGATTTATAAATTTTAAAAGTAAAGGTTTCTTAATTATTTATTCTTTCGAGTTCCGACTCTTATTGTTTCCGAAAATATTAAAAAAAAAAGATACAAGAGATTATCTGCTCTGACAACTTGTGAGAAGAAAATGTGACCAGTCATCACAAATGTAGCAAGTCGTCACAATAATCTCTAGTTACATGATAAAATCAATTGTGTAGACGTGTAGGGTCACTAAGAACACGTAAATAAATGTAAATTTGAGAGTATTTATTAGAATAGGTAGGTACACCTCAGTGGATCGAATCTACCAGCGAGGAATCGATAGATTATTTATTAGCTGACGGAGCGCGGCTCGCATAAATGACAGTACGAGACTGTGCTTGCATACTTCCATAGATCCTCGACGTCGGTTTCAGGTCCGACTGATCGTTCTGCCGGCTTCGGGTGATTCCCCTGATTCCCAGGCTCCCGTTGACAGTAGAGGAGCTTCTACACTTGTAGGAACTACAGGAGCCTAGTGTGGACTAGGCCATCCTGAAAAGGCGTTCGTCCTCGAACGAGAAGTGGTTGAAGAAGACGAGCAGAATAATGGGCCGACAGGAAGAAGCGGTAACTTGCCTTTGAGCGACGAACCTGAAAGATAAACGTGAACCTTTGCGGCTGATTCGATTTGATTTGATTGAGCCACTGACGACTCAATTGATTTGATGTGAGCCACTGACGGCTGATTTGATTGATTTGAGTCACTGACGGCGAGTTGATTGATTTGTGCCACTGACGGCGAGTTGATTGATATGATGAGCTACCGACGACTGAGTTGATTGATTTGAGCCACTGACGGCTGAGTTGATTGATTTGAGCCACTGACGGCTGAGTTGATTTATTTGATTTGGATAAGATTTTGGTGAGAGTTTGATGAGATTTCGATGAAATTTTGATGGAAGTTTGATGGGATTTCCATAAAATATTGATGAGAGTTAATGAGATTTGTGCCGCTGATGGTTACCTGATATTTTTTTGTTGACAAAAGATTTGTACAAGTTTCACTTAAAAGACTTTTAACATGGTTTGGCAACCCCGTGGGAAAAGGACTCCCAAGACGCTACAGCGACGAGGTCCCAAGGGCTACGGTGACAAACCAAGCATTGCAGCAACGACTACCACCGAAATCACACCGGTGAAACTCACGAATTAGTACCTACCGAGGTACCTACCTACTTACGTTTACATTATTACATTAATTTATACCTATCAGAGCATCATTTTAAGTTATTGTTGTGTTGTTTATCTACCTATGTCAATAAATGCTATTTCATTTCATTTACAAGCAAGTATTTTATTGTGGATAAGTGATTAAAGAGTCCCGCACACTGGGACACCCCTGAAGTCAAGAATCCAAAACACCGAATTGTGGAACTGCACATTAATGGGTCTGCAACCAGGTTGGATTCGCAATTAATTACATTGGTCCTTCGAGCCGGATTGGTCCTTCGAGTCACATGATTGACCTAACGACACATGGTTGGTCCATCAAGTTACATAATTGGTTTTTCGAACGAGATTCCAACAACAACATTACTGTAAGTCACTGAAATCCATTACTTTATTTGTTCCTTACATGTTCTTATATATTGGTACTAACTGTATACTACTTGTCTTGTAATTATTGTTATCTGGGTATTTATTGTCGATTAAATAATACACAATGTCGGGAGACGAAGGCTCTAATACTAACACTACAGAAACTGCTCTTAATTTGAAACGCGGACAACTGAAAGCACAACTTACTAGATTCTCCACTTACTTGAGGGGTTTTGACAAAATTAAGGGTAATTACAGAGAATTAGAGCTAAGGGTCGAAAAAGTAACGCCCGTTTTAGAATTGTTTGAAGGTATTCAGAATCAAATTGAAGAATTGGCTGGGTTTTCCGTTCAAACGGAGGAAAGGGAAGCATTTGAAAAATCATATTTCTGTTTACTCGGAAATGCAAAGGATTTATTGTCACCAAATGAAAACATATACACAGATTCGAAAAGCTCAAGCTCAGTTAAAAAAGGTAGAAAGTCTAGTGCAGCAGGTTCAAAAAAGAATGAGGCTGCACCTGACACACGTACATCGGTTGCTCAATCACAAGATAATTTACAGGTATCACAACCAGACAAGGGTGGTGAAAACATGAATTTACAGGGTGTTCTCAAATTGCCTCCAATTCATTTACCAGAATTTTACGGCTCCTACACAGATTGGATGACATTTTGTGACATTTACAATTCATTAGTACATACAAATCGAACTCTGTCAAACGTGCAGAAGTTTTGTTACTTACGTACATGCGTGAAAGGCGATGCCGCGCAATTAATACAGACTTTGGAAGTTTCCAATGACACTTACGAAATCGCTTGGGAAATGTTAAAACAAAGATACGAACATAAAAGGTTGATCATACACACTCACATCAAATCATTATTTGAATTGGCATCTATAAAATCTGAATCTTTTTCTCAACTGAGAAATTTACTAGACAGTTTTAATAAACATATTAAGGCTCTCAGGGTATTAAATCAACCGACTGACACTTGGGACACCTTACTAATATACATTCTTACGGTAAAATTAGATCCTACTACCAAACGGGAGTGGGAGGAGTTTTTGAATAGAGAAAAGATTGAATTTCCATCATTTAAGTGTCTTACGGATTTTTTATCCAACAGATGTCAATTTTTAGAAACCATCGAAGATAAAACTAAACATTTAAAAAGTACACACCTTTCCCATTCGAAAGACAAGATTTTAACTCACGTAACATATACTAAGAAACTAACTTGCGTATTTTGTAGACAAAATCATTTTAATTTTGATTGCTATAAAATTACTAAAATGCCGGTATCCGAACTTTATTCTGAAATCAGAAAAGAAAAATTGTGTCTAAACTGTTTGAGGCCTAATCACACAAAAAATGAGTGCAGGTCCAAGGGATGTAATTACTGTAATCGAAAACATCATTCATTGCTGCACTTCTTTAAAGAAACTACAAATAATAATACTAATCACAGAGAGGTCAGACAAGCAAATTCAGACACCAATAAGGAAGACGTTAATATTGTTAACACTACTAATAATAATACTCCAAGTCCTAGTTTAGCCATGCATACTTTATCCAATAAAACTAAAACACAAATAATTCTTGCCACCGTAACTATCAAGATCTTGCATTCAAATGGCAACAGTGTTGAATGTCGTGCAATGCTCGACAGTGCATCGCAATCCAATTTTATGACGAATTCATTAGCTGATAAATTAGGGTTGAAAAGGCGAAAAACATCTGCCCAGGTGGCCGGAATAAATGACGCGCACAGCAACGCATTTCAGGTTCTCGACGCTACAATAGCTTCATGTAACAGCAACTACAAAACCAGGGAATCATTTCTGCTAGTGAACAAAATTACTGAAAGTTTACCTCAGTTCAGTATCGACCGCTCGATTTTGAATTTACCAGGAAATATACAGCTGGCGGACAAGAGATTTGATACTCCGGACACCGTTGATATTTTGTTGGGTGCGAGCATTTTCTTCGACGTATTATGTGTGGGACAGATTCGACTAGGCAAGGACCTTCCAGTGTTACAAAAAACTAGGTTTGGGTGGATACTTTCAGGTTCCTTATTTATTGGTGGAAAACAGGCTAATAAAAACAAGGGGACAATACACACCGTTTGTAATTTAACGGTTACGAATGACGAATTACACGATCAAATAGAGAGGTTTTGGTCAATTGAGAATTGTGAGTTAGTAAAGCATAAATTACATAAAGCAGACGACGTTGAATGCGAGAAACATTTTTTAGATAATTATACGCGGAATACTGACGGTAGATTCGAAGTAGGATTACCGTTTAAAGAAAACTTACAAAATTTAGGGGAGTCGCTCGACATGGCAATTAAACGATTTTACAGTTTAGAAAAAAGACTAGAACGAGACAGTAAATTGAAACATGATTACGTGAACTTTATGACCGAGTACAAGGAATTGGATCACATGAGTGAAATAAATCCCCAAGATGACGATATTAGTTCAGATAAATATTACTACATGCCTCACCATGGGGTAATCAAGGCTGATAGCACAACTACTAAATTACGGGTTGTTTACGACGCATCGGCAAAAACGAACACAGGCTTGTCACTTAACGATGTGTTATTAAAGGGACCTACTTTGCAACCAGAATTATTCGAAATACTTTTGAATTTTAGAACTCATAATGTCGTGTTCACTGCCGATGTAGAAAAAATGTATAGGCAGATTAGGGTACGAGATCCGGACAAACAATTACAGAGAATTGTTTGGCGTTCGGAAAGCACCGACGAATTAAAGCACTACGTTTTAAATACGGTTACTTATGGCACGGCGCCGGCGTCTTTTCTTGCTATAAGGGCGTTAAATCAGGCCGCCATTGACAATAGAAACGAATACCCGGAAGCTAGCAAAACAATTTTAAACTCATTTTACGTTGACGATTTGATAACTGGTACTGACTATTGAAAACGCTACCAAACTAAAAGACGAAATCGTTGATATTTTGAGTAAATACGGATTCCCATTAAGAAAGTTTTATTCTAACAAACAAGAAGTTTTAAACAACTCAAATAAAGGTGCATTACTGCAATTTAATTTAAATACTGATGACAAAACATGTAAAACTTTGGGGCTGTTCTGGGATCCGAAGGCAGATACATTAACATATTCGGTTAATTTAGACTCATTTGACAACATAATTACAAAACGCCAAATCCTGTCAATAATAGCTAGAATTTTTGACCCGCTGGGTTTGGTATCACCTGTGATTTTATGCGCTAAACTTATTATGCAAAAACTATGGCGAGATAATGCGGGTTGGGACGAGTCTGTTTCGATGGAGATTCACACTCTTTGGAGGGATCTTTATCGACAATTACCTTTACTAAATGAACTCCAGATACCGCGTCAGATAACTGATAACAATTATTTGCATCTCGAACTCCATGGTTTTAGTGATTCAAGCGAAAAGGCATACGCTGCTGTCGTCTATTTAGTTACGATCAGACAAGACGGAAAAAGAAATTCGAAATTGATATGCGCCAAATCACGTGTCGCTCCACTAAAAACAATCTCGCTACCGAGGTTGGAACTGTGTGTTGCGTTATTACTGAGTTAGTTGTCAAAATATTACCTACTTTAAACTTGAACATGGAGTCTATCAATTTATGGTGTGACTCGACTATTACTTTAAATTGGATAGCTGGAGAACCGAATATGTGGACCACGTTTGTAGCTAACAGAGTTACGCGT
Source organism: Malachius bipustulatus (assembly GCA_910589415.1). Lineage (NCBI taxonomy): Eukaryota > Metazoa > Arthropoda > Insecta > Coleoptera > Melyridae > Malachius > Malachius bipustulatus. Next base: position 41,964,549 of record OU342635.1, on the reverse strand, counting down.
ATACAAAATTTAACTGAAAACATGAAATGGCGACACGTACCGTCTAAACAGAATCTATCAGATATTTTATCTAGAGGTGTCAAACCGAGACAATTACTTACCCTTGACCTATGGTGGCAAGGACCTGAATTTTTGCTAAATACTAGCGAATTGTGGCCTAGGGGAAATGACATTTCGTGTGATTCTATACCAGAAAAAAGAAATCCAGTTAAGGTTTCATTAGCTACTACTGTTTACAGAGATCAGTCAATTTTTGGAAAATTTTCTGATTTTAATAAATTAATTAGGGTTTTTGCTTACACGCTAAGGTTTATTAACAATATTAAATCAAATCAGGCAAAAATTACGGGAAATCTAAACGTTAAAGAACTAGAGAATTCTACAGAAGTTTTATTGAAGTTGGTACAAGCCGCACATTTCAGTGATGAAATTAAAGATTTAACTAACAACAAACAGGTATCGAAAAGTAGTAAATTATACCAACTTAATCCATTTTTAGATGAAAACCATCTAATACGTGTGGGTGGAAGAATTAAATTGTCAGATTTAGCCAGAGACACGAAACATCAAATAGTGTTGCCGCCAAATCACGAGTTTACAAAACTTTTAGTGTTGTACGAACACAACAGGTTATTTCATGCAGGCGTGCAAGCTGTACTTTTTTCTTTGAGATCCAAGTATTGGATAATACACGGCAAAAATTTGGTTAAATCTGTTGTACATACATGTATAGTTTGTTTTAGAACCAAACCTACTTCTGTCATACCTAATGATGGGAAATTTACCGAGACATAGAGTAGTTCCAAATCGTCCTTTTTTTACAGTAGGATGCGATTTTGCAGGTCCTATTCTGGTGAAGGATGGCAAACTGAGAAACAAAAAATTGATTAAGACATACCTTTGCATTTTCGTATGTTTTACGACCCACGCTATTCATATCGAGCTAACAAGTGATTTAAGCACGGAGGCATTTCTGAATGCCTTGAAACGATTCATTTCTAGAAGGGGGTTGTGCAAAGACATATACACCGACAACGGTAAAAATTTTGTTGGCTCCGATAGTGAATTAAGAGCAGTTTTTAAGACAATACAGGAATCTGTTCAGAAGGGCAAAATTTCAGATTTTTTGACACAACATTACATAACATGGCATTTTATACCCCCACTTTCTCCAAACTTTGGAGGCCTTTGGGAGGCCGCGGTAAAGTCTGCCAAATTTCATTTGGTAAGAATTGTAAAAAATGCCCATTTAACATTTGAACACATGTATACAGTTTTGTGTCAGATTGAGGCGATCTTGAACTCCAGACCACTAACTCCTCTTTCCAACGACCCCAATGACCTCATGCCTTTAACTCCCAGTCACTTCCTGATCGGTGACTTACTAACCGCCATACCACAAGTGGACCCCACAGATGCTCCACCGAACAGACTAGTGTTGTATGCCAGGCTTCAACAATTGGTGCAACACTTTTGGCGACGCTGGTCCTCAGAATACTTGACGTCACTTCAAGGAAGACATAAGTGGCAGGCAGGAAGAAGAAATGTCAACATCGGTTCATTGGTCCTGTTAAGAAACGAGAATTTACCACCACAGCAATGGGTCCTTGGCAGAATAGCCGAAGTCCATCCAGGTAAAGACGGAATTGTACGAGTAGTTACTATCAACACGAAGAATGGAGCGTTCAAGAGAAGCGTGACGAAGATTAGTGTTTTGCCCATAGACGAAGATTGTCAACGACTAATTGAAGAACTTCAATTGGGGGGGGGGGGGAGTTTATGTACAAGTTTCACTTAAAAGACTTTTAACATGGTTTGGCAACCCCGTGGGAAAAGGACTCCCAAGACGCTACAGCGACGAGGTCCCAAGGGCTACGGTGACAAACCAAGCATTGCAGCAACGACTACCACCGAAATCACACCGGTGAAACTCACGAATTAGTACCTACCGAGGTACCTACCTACTTACGTTTACATTATTACATTAATTTATACCTATCAGAGCATCATTTTAAGTTATTGTTGTGTTGTTTATCTACCTATGTCAATAAATGCTATTTCATTTCATTTACAAGCAAGTATTTTATTGTGGATAAGTGATTAAAGAGTCCCGCACACTGGGACACCTCTGAAGTCAAGAATCCAAAACACCGAATTGTGGAACTGCACATTAATGGGTCTGCAACCAGGTTGGATTCGCAATTAATTACAAGATTAATGGTTGAGATGTTCAGTACTCACCATCCTTTCCTCACTAAGGCCACGCTTTCGTATGGAGAAGTACTCATGGTGTTCATTAATTTCGCGCACCGAACTATAACATTATAGTAAGCAAGAATGTAATATCCAGGAAGTAGCGGTACTAAAGACAATCAATATAAGCACATCTATAACTAGAATAAGATCGAGTGCCACATTGCGTAAAATTTGATTTTTTTTCAAAGATTACAACAGTTATATTACAACAGTTACTTTCATTGAGTTTAATAAAATAGAGAGAGAGAGAGAGAGAGAGAGAGAGAGAGAGAGAGAGAGAGAGAGAGAGAGAGAGAGAGAGAGAGAGAGAGAGATGTATAATAGCGTTGTCCTTGACAAGTTTACTAATACTTAGACCAGACCGAGTTTTCTGAAAAGTTTGCAAACAATAAATTTTGAATCTATTTTTAATAGTATAGGAAACACTTATGCCCGGTTGTTCAAATCTCCAATTAATGAGTAATTACAAAATTGTCAATTACTGCTAATCATAGATTATTGATAAATTGGGTTGCACCGAGACAAATGATAACTGATTAATCTCTAATCTCATAATCAGAGATTAATCAGCGATCAATGAACGCGAATCTGGCAACATGGCAATAAATTACTAGTTCTTCTGTTTCGTTTTACAATAAAAATGGATAGGGCTAAAACTAACAATACTAACATTACATTATACATTAATGTCATTAATAATAAAAAATAATGGCATTGTATTGGAAACTGAAATTGAATTTTATTGTTTTACGTAGGTATATTGAGCAATTATTATATTATAATATAATAGGTAAATTATGATATAAATAGGTTTGATCAGGTATCCTGTTTGTCTCTGTAGGTCATCTTTATTCCCTATGAAACAACTTATTTTATTTAACCATTAATTGGAATTTTTTAAAATCAAATTCGAGTTACACAATTTTTGGTAGTACCTAATAATTATGGAGAAGAAACGGAGCAATTTCTCAGAGCAAAAGAAGCAAAGATTATTTTGAATTGTTGGAAAGTAAGTGAAATTGCCATCTAATAAGCTTCTGACATCTCACAAGATTTTGCCTTTGCATTCTGGTTCCACTTTCCAATTTCCTTTTTTCCATTACCTATGTCTTTCATTTCCTTCCAGATACGTTGAAATAGTGGAAAATAAGTCGACAAAGACTTTCTTTGTAGACAAAAAAAAAGCATGCGTGGTCCAAAATAGTGGACGAATAAAATTGTTGTGCAGACTCCGGAATACGAACCGAGCAGCAACTCCGAGTTCTGTACAACAATTACATCTAGCAATAATGTTGCGTATAGCTTTAAATTTGCATCACATATGCACTGAACATTTAAAGAAAAATAGCCTTTTTTGTTGCGATACAATTCAGCATTGGGTCGCCCATAGGTGACTGAATTTTTATGTGGGTGCAGTCGACAGCTCCAACCACCTTGGGAAATCGAGCAATTTGGTGAAAACCTGCTCGTACTTCGGCCAATTCTTCTACTGTTTCTGGCATCTTAATATGTCTGTGTGAATTATTCGACATGCCGTAGATAAATGTATATTCACATCATCACCTACCAACTATTGAAATGCACCCGTTGCATAAAATCTCAACGTTATCAAGATTTGCCCTAGTACCTGTACCTAATTCTGGTCCCCAAATTCGTGAACCAGAGCAGTTACTGTCGCTTTATTTAATCGATATCTTTGCTTAAATTCAAATTCATTAAAACAATTCGAAAGGATTTTTTCCCTCTCTTATAACACGAACTTTCCGTAAAGGTAATTCCTGTTCTTCTTCGAAGTCACTCAGTGAAGATAGATCCGATTCCATTCCAAGTTTAATAATTGGTTATTTTCGCAATGTAATTTACAATTATTTTTGATTTTATTAATAAAAAAACACAAACACGCTTTATAATAAAGAAGACATTAATAAATTTTTATTATTTATGCAAGAAATATCTAATAAATTACTTTAAAACCTACCATAATTGACAGTTAATCACTCAAATATCTATAATTACAATAATTATTAATTTACGAATGATTAATCAAAGATTTGTGTTTGAACAACCGAAATGATCCTTAATCATTAATTAATCGATGATTATCTCAGGAGTTGATTATTAGAATAATATTTGATTAATCATAGATTATTCGCTCGTTGACCCAATACCTGTTGATTAATCATAGATTAATCTCAGATTAATTGGCAATTATTTTTTGAACAACCGGGCATTAGAAAAGTAAATCATAACTAAAACCGACTTAAAAATGTTAGTTTCGAAAGTTTTTGTAAATTTATGTTTTCATGAATTTAAAAAATTCTCCCTCCTATGCTTGAAGAGCTCTAGCGACCTAAGTAGATTTTTTTAAGAACCGCTTAGTTGGTGGGACCATCACATGTTTATACAATAGTATTTTGTCCCTTTTGAGTTTTATGACCTCCCTTAGTGTTAAAACCATATACATAATAGTTTTTACAACACCGCTAAATAAATATCTCCTATACTTTACCGTATTGCGCTCGGCAGTACTACAGGCCGAGCATCTAGAGGGCAATGACGTCACAAGCCGCTACCCTCCGTCTGGGTGCGTTTGTTACTCTCGTCGTCAAATTCGGACTCAGTAATTTGCGTTTACTTTGAAAAATGCGCATTTTTAAACACTCTAATAAAAACATTAGTTTTTTTATGACACAATATCTATCGATTTCAGAGCTCACTGAAAATTAGTGGATATCCGTATTATAATAAAGTACCGTAACTACCGTATGATGCAACAGAAATCGTCAAGGATCAAATAAATGAAAATTATGCAAAATCTATAAATGTCATTCAACAACACAATAAAACACGTAATCATAGTACTTGTGCCGCAGTGTTACGAGGCTAATAATAATATGTACCTGATATTAATTGTTATTTATCAGTGAGTAACTCACGCCGCTGATGGCGTTGAAATAATAGAGACATATGTCAACCGTAATTAATTTCTCTTTTCATCTTGATTTGATGTGTTAGTGTGAGTGTGGAGTCTAGTAGATTCAATCAAGAGCTATTACGGTGGATTTGTTGATAAATGCAGCGCACTGATTGTCTCCCTCCCACCTCCAGTGTTTATTTTATTGTCATCGCTCGTGATCTCTTATTACACAATATGTACGATAAAACATTGCGTTGTGCTCTGATATCGTCCCTTGTTACCCAGTTCCTAATTTTTAAAGATTATCCATGCTTTTTTTTGCCATCTTAATGGTTATGCACTCTAGATATCCCCCCATCTGTTCCTGGGTGCAGTTGGATGATTCTACCCACAAAGGCCACTTTAAAGGGGGTTGATTGTCTTCCTTTATTGCAACTATTGTTTAGCAACTTAGTTACTAAATCGTCGACCTTGACAGAATTCTGGGATGTTGGTCATTTATGACGCTGCTGCATTTCTGAAGTGTATTTTAACGACCATATTTTCCAAAAACGTTGTCGTAGCTGTTGAATATGTTGAAAATGATTGAGTCAATTGCAAGGAAATCGGTGACATCTCTATTTTTTTTTTATTTTTATAAATTACTCAAAATAATTATCTTTTGACACCATTTTGAATGCAAACTTTTGAATTTATACAGGGTTAGGATTTTAAAGTGTTCCAATGCAATATCCCGAAAACGGTTTAAAATATTTTCATGACTTTTGAAGGCGCAGTAAGTACTGGAATATTTTGGGGGGGTGGCATATTTTACGATATTATTGACATCTGTGAGATTTTAAATATAGGTAAACCCTTATTTTTTTATTGAAGATTCGGATTTTAAGTAGGATTTGTCGTAACATTTTTCACGATTCATGATAGAAAGCGCTGTAATCGACAAAAAGAATTCTCTCTCTTATTACTTAAAGTGAAGGATAATACATAAAACACGAATGTTTTAAAAATTCTACTGTATACTGATGGATATTATAAACGTTACACCTGTTTCGCTACTTTTAAAGTAGCATCTTCAGGCAAATGTAAATAAACAAAATTATTGATATACATAGTAACATAGCAACAGTATGGTAACCTAAGTGATCATAAAACAAGTAACTAGATTCAAATGCATTGCAACAGAACTCACTAGATCATGCATTATATAATTTCTTCAGAATCTTCTTAGTGGTTGTGTTGATGTCAAGAAGAAAATCAAGCAGTGGAAAACGATATGTGTCTAGCTATTCATTTATTACGGTGTATTGTTGATTATGTAAATGTCTGTGAATTTCTAGAGATTCAAGAAAATTGAATTTAAAATAATGATCACAATGATGAAGTAATTCAATTTTGTTGCTTGCTGTTAGAGTGTGATTGTTTTCTATCAAGTGTTCTGCAAAATGTGATCTTTCTGGATGTTTGAGTCTGTAAGAATTTAGGTGTTCATTGTATCTAATTTGTAGGTTTCTACAAGTTTCTCCTATATGAACTGAATTATACTGAGAAGTTTAATCGATAAATTCCAGGTTTTTGTAATTTAGATAACTTTTCTTTTGCATTCAGCAATATAGAACCATTGCTCCTAAATTATTTAAATGAAATATTAAATGTAGTGGTGTTAGAAATTATCCTTGAAATGTTTTCAAAGTTAGGTACGTTAGTGATGAACGTTTTCTGATTTCATTGTTTTGTTGAAGATAAATGAGGTTTATGGCTAATTTGTGTTATAAGTGTAATTGTGTAATAAGCTTTCTATTTATGTTTTTCTATAACCATTCTCTTTTGCAATTTGTTTGAAAATACAATTTCTATGTTAAAATTGTTTACTGACATTGGTATCGTAACAGCTCTATGATCATTGAATTATTATATCCTGAAAGTTTGTGTGAAATTGGACGATTTGAATCGTATGGTATTGTCATATTTGTATGTGTTGGTTTTCTATAGACAGAAAAGTCAAACTGATTATTTAATCTCGTGATAGACAAGTCTAAAAAGTTCATAGATTTATTTTCTTCAAATTCTACAGAAAATTTAATATTTGGATGCAAGCTATTGATGAAATTAAGAAAGTTATCTAACTGTCTAGTCTAGTCTAGAGGAACCTACAAAATAAGAAGAACCATACCTAAACCAAAACTTGATGATGTGCTTTATCCGAATGGAAGATTTTCTGTTCAAGACTAACCATGATAATATCTGCTAAAATCGATGATATTGACTACCCATTAGAAGGCCTTCATTTTGAAGGTAAACTTATTTTCAAAGGAAAGTAATTTTGGGATATACAAACATTGAATAAATCCATTACATCAGAGATGTGGTCTGGTAAAAGATTGTTGGATTCTAATAAGTTTTGAAGCATGGGTAAAACTTCTCGTGTAGCAATTGCAGAAAAAATGCTCTTAACATCGCAGGAAACTAATTTGCCATTGTGTGGAACAGACTGTGGTTTAAGTTTTTGTAATACGTCTAGTGAACTTTTGACGGTTAATTTTGAAGTGTAATTAAAATTTTTCAAGATTGTGTTGAGTTTAGCTGAAAGTTAATTTTTTGGAACATTAATGTATGAAACAACTGATCTGATGGGTTGAAGTGGTTTATGTAGTTTGATGGTGCAATATAATTTTGGAGCCTGAGGATTCTTTATGATGAGGCTATGTTGTTCTGGTATATTAAAAACTATATCTGATCCACAGAATAGGTACAATCAGAATATAAACTTCAATAAAAATACCGAGTTCGCGCATCTACTCGGCGCATAGAGATCCGCCATGATTTGAGATGAGCTTTCATTAGTTTTGAATGCGGGCCCACAGAATAGAATTGTACCTATTCTGTGGCGGGCCTGCGTCGCCTGCGAGTTTAGCTTCTGATTTATTCTATTCTGTGTCTGATCTATGAATAGTTTCTCTAGTTATGTTTTCAAATTGTTTTATAGGATCTTTGGGTAATTGAATTAAATTTTCAGTATTTAAAAACCCCCCCCCCCCCCAAACCCCACATCTAAGAAGGGAGGAAGGGAAGCCATTTCTTAAGCATTTACAGTCGTAAAATCCGAATCTGCAATAAAAAATAAGGGTTCGTATTTAAAATTTCAAAGTTACTCCACCCCTCAATAGAGGATACGGGAAAAAATGTCAAAAATATCGTAAAATATGCCCCCTCCTCATGTACTTCCTACGCCTTCGAAATTTAATGAAAATATTCGAGATAGCGCATTTTAACACTTAAATAACGCTTAAATCTTCACCCTGTGAGGATTGTGCAGCTGTACCCCCTCTTCTAAGCTGGTGTGATTTCTTGGGATGCTTTAGCAATCCTTTCACGGAGAGAAGCTTCGTTGTAAACGGGTTCAGAATAAACCTTCTCTTCATTGCATCCCTTACAAAAAATTTAAGTCGGTCAAATCCTTGGCGCGCATGCGAAGATAGCAAGTCTTGATCGTGACCAATCCTTCCTTCCAGAAAATTGTGGTGCAGCCATCGTCGAACGGGTAGAATGTATTAGCAGGACATCCATATAATCTGTTTTCTCTGTTAAACTGATAAAATTGCTGTGGTTGAAACTTTGTTTAGTGCTAATTTTTTTATAATTTTTTTAGAAAATTTAATTTTAATAGAAAACATTTTGAGTAGCTACATGTTTATATCAACTTTTTGCTCAAAATCAAAATCTAGTTTCCTTATAAATTACTTACGTGTAGCGGTTTAACCCCGACTCTTCCTGTAGAGTAGAAACAAAAAGAAGTTTTTTTTTTTGTTTAAAATATCCTATGCAAGAACTTAATTTTCAATATTTTGTAAATAGATTGCTCAAATCACGCCGGGTTTTATTGCAGGGGTACTTTTTTATACACTGGACATTCACCCAACAAAACGCAAATGACATGTGTTATTCTGCTTTTCGCCATTCATGGGTGCAATACAATTAACTGGTCCAGATGATTAGTAGATATCTACATTAATGATGTATGTATTAGGTAATGTTCTGTAGGTAAGCATCTGGAATTTTAGAGACACCTCATCATTTCTCGTCTAAGCGGTGATAAATTTTCCCGCAAAACTGTAAACAGTTGGGCTAACGTCCTCGTTAAATACCTATGAATACCAGAATAGGGAGTAGGAACGGCAACATGTAATATTATAGCCTGAGAGACAAAAATAAACCGGTATTTCATGAATATACATGTAAATAATTGTAAAGTGTTCCCGTTTTCCGGGGGGTTGAGTACCTACTTCTTTACTATTGGAATACTCTACATTCTTGGGCTATTTGCGTCTTTTATTGCTAACTTTCGGAAGGTATGCGGATCTCCTCTGGTGTTCTATTTATAGGTGTGCAGAAATTCCCTGAAGATACTAACAATTCCATTCCGTAATTGGAATGTTAAATTAGGTGTAAATTCATGAAGCAAGAAATCTTATAATAATAATTCATATTATTGTTTTTTGAAAAATTAACGATTTTGATAATGATTCGATCTAGATACGAATTTTATCCTTCTGCGACAGGAATCACTTACCTATCATATGGATCTCTAACCTAACCTATATCTTGAAAATGTAATAAACTAATAACGACAAATCGTGTTACGTTTACGAATCGGGAGGTATTAATAATATAATATAATATTATACAGGATGATCAGTAACTCGCGTACTCCGAGCATGCTGCGGTACACTTCACTTTTTAAGAGTGGTAAATTTTCTTACTGCAGTGTTGTAAGTTCTTTTCTTCCAAAGATATGACCACTTTTGTAAAAAAAAAGTGGCAACACGGCACTGAGAATGTGAATAAGTTCGGGTTGGATGGTATTGTTATTATTTTTATTTCCATAGCAACGAAGGCATTTGAATATTTTATATTCTAAGTGGAGATGCTCATTAGTTGAAAACGAAGAATTGACTGCGTCCGGAACATTTGATGCTTTTGGTATAGGGTATAGGTATATTTATATAAAGTTAATCATATCCAATTATATGTATTCGTTTTATAATATATGACATTATTTGTAAATAAATAGGTAAGTGAAAGCCTTTTTCCGAAAACCTTATTCTGAACTTATTATTATTTTTTTTAGTTTGAATTAAGATTCCAATATCATAATGCCTACTTCTTTAACGACCATAATATGAGATAAGAGGTGGAATGTTTCAAAATCTAAAACCAAAAGATGAGAGTTAACAAAGATTGATCTGACAACTATGTTCTGCTTATCGACGTGCTACGAGGAATTTGCGAAAAACTGACCTAACCTAATTTCCATAGATGAATGACAGCATTTATATGGAGTGACTTCTGTCACCCTAACATGGCCTTCTTCTTCGTCAGTAATAAGTGAATGGCTTATAATTAGTGTTGGGAGGGGACGAGGACAGCGGCGACTCAAATTTATATTCTCAACCTTTATAGGTACCTACTTTGTAGAATCTGTCCATAATAGACGTTATTTCCTCTACTACTGTTTGAAAAAACATCAAATTGTGTTAATTTTTTTTAATAAAATTTCTGACATAGGTAAATAACAAAATAGTTTCAGTTTGTTCATGTTGCTCCATTTTATGAATTCATCGTGTGTTATATTTTATCGATACAAAGTGAGAAATTGACTTTCAACTCGAGACATTGTACTATAGGTACTATATCTACTCCCAATAGCATATAAGACCAAATGATTTTTGATGCACCCACTTACTTACCTAACTTTGGTCCCTACCTTCTTGCTTTTTAAATTCAATGGGAAGTTTTACAATATCTTTGACTACTGGGGTAAAATATTTTCCATTGTCATTTAATAAGGAAAATAATACGTACGCATAATTAGCTCCTACCTAACCTAACTATTCAATTATTTCAATTCCACAGATTACCTACACTTTTTCAATATACAACTACAGGAAGTACTCTATACTCTATACCTATACCGTCCAAACATCTGCAACTGCCAGAAGGTGGAAGATGAATATACATAACACATCCCGTATTCGAATTTATATTAAAATATAAAAAAAAAAATAGCCACTACTCTTGACTGTGATTTATAAGACCGTCGTGTTGTAATAAAAAAATTAATACCGACTGGGGCCGGGGACGGCGACCGGCTGTTTTGAGTCTGAGCGCTACTGGTAAGCCAATGCCAATCGACGACGGATGAGTCGGATGAGTTCGGAGAGAGCTATTATAGGTGCATGACAACTGGCTTGTGAGCTGTGATTGGTCTCTATCCGTGTGGAATGATTCGTTTCCACACAATATGGGGAATAATATTATACCATTCCTAAACTGAAATCGGCAACATAATGAACCAATAATATCCAATAGTCCTAGAGAATTCTTTAATTTCAAGCACAGCTACTTGCCGCCTATTGTTTGCACCATTACACGAAACAACTAACAACTATAACAACGTAACTTTTTCCTAGATAAAATAAACAACATAAATAATTAGTTTTATCTATGAATTAAATAATAGAGACGTTGAGAATAACAAAAACAGTAAAAATGTTAGTTTTTAATTTACGGAAACGAAAAAAAAATAGGTTGTTATAGAGTCAATTTCCAATTACGGTTCAGATAGAGTAAAATAGTTGCTAAAAAGTTTTGTGTTTATCAAGAGTTCACCTGTATACAGGATGATCCCGAAATGGCGGACACGGACAGCACCACAGCATCTATTGTGGATTAAAGATTCTAGTTTTATTTACGGTTTTCTTCAGTATGGCTCCCTTAAGAAGATATGACCACTTTTGTAGAAAATAAAGTCACAACACTGCACTGGATACCATTCTTCAGGCAGAAAAATAATGTGTAGGTCTACAATACCCAGATAGATGTTACCATGGAAACATATGAAATGAAAACACAACAAAGCTTAAAACAATAATCGTTGCGCGGATATACAAATTCGATAATATTTATTTAAAATCTCGAATTCGAACAACGATGCCACATTGAAAAATTTTGTTGAACACAGGGAATAGGTAAACTTTGAATGCCTGTAATTCCGTTCCCGATAATAAAAAAATAAAAAGCATATCGTTATAGTTACAGTTCATCGGTTATTTATTGGCGGAGAATTCTCTGAATTAATCTGGACAGATAGCAAAAATATTGATTCAGGCAGTGGCGTGCAAAAAATGATGCTTATAACTCTCACTATGGACAAAATCTTGTTAATTTTCACCTGATAATATTCAATCGAGTATTCAATATCAACCACGCCGCCTATGGCAGGTGCAATTGGATGAACGTTTTAAATGATAAACACTCATTATCGAGACAATCACAAAGATAAGAGCGAACAAAAAATCGAATGTTCAGGGAGATCCATGCAAAAGTGTTAAATTATTTCTGTTCTCTATACATTTAGATAGGACTTTTTTGAATCACGAGTATACCGATAAAATTTTTATTGCTTATCAATTTTCAAGAATTCTCCGCCAATAAATAATCGATGAGCTGTATGTGAAAACATGTTGCCAGTGGAGGTTGTTTAAATTTGACTGCCATTTCGATTTAAATTTTAGAAAAAGGACACCCTATATCTCGGTAACGAAGCCGAGGAACACTCTTTTGTTTTAAATTTACAGTATTTCTGAACATCCTCTACAACACCCTGTATTCCGTGTCCGCCATTTCGGGATCACCCTGTAGTATATTAATATTATTTGCATGCAGGATATTTTTCCATGCACCAACTTAATTTGGCGTTTCGCTGGCTGCTACATTAATTTGAACGACTTTTCATAAAGTGAATCACCCTATTATCCAATCTAGAATGGAATGTACGACATTATTATACAGAAATAGGACGTGGCAAGTTAGCCCCACGTGTGTGTATTCATAACGGTTATTGTTTAATATGAATAGGTGCGTTCGTATGCTCATGGTTATGTGAATCATGCCAAATAATTGGCACAAAAATCTAAAAAAAAAAAAATTGGTCTCTGTTTATTATTCAGTTCATGTAAAAAATCGTAGTGTAGGTACCTATGTACGAGTACCTACTAGTATAGATGGAATGTAGGTACTGCTTGATTTTTATATGAAGGCGAAGGCTGGGCGTGAACTACGCATCTTGCGAGCTTTGCTCACCGCCACTAATAATTTACACGTTCGATGAACGGCGGAGATACTCTTATCAGCCTTATCTGGTTGGTTGTTTTTTTAAGGTGGACGCCGACTAACATTGTTGATATTGGACAACAAATATTTATGGAGTCGGAGACGGTACCCACCCTTTTTGCGCAGTAAGAATTTACTCGCCTTCCTATAGTAACAGGACTATACCTATTAATATCAATGGTAATAACATTTATAATTAAAAGCGTATGGAAAATTAATAAATTAAATAAATTTTAAACTCTTTAAATATTTGTAAGTTCTAAATTATACAGGGTGAATCATATGTAACGAATAAATTCATTTTCTCAGTTGATATGTATTTGTAAAAAACAAACAAAACAGGTCGATTTTTAAATTTGATTTTTGTTCTGTTGCCATAACATTTTGTTTTACCGGGTGTTCCTTGGTTCAGTAATGATGGCATTGTATATTTTTTTAAAAATAGGACACCTGAGTCTTTATCAGTTTAAATTGAGTAGGTTATGACACAAGTGAAAATCGCAATTTTTTTTAAAGCATTGTACATCCGTAACGGCTCAATATAACGAATAAAAACATATTAAGTCAACAGGAAATAAATATAATTTCAAAAATTGACCTATTTAAAAAAATATTAACCGAGAAAACTATTTTATTCGTTACATTATGACTAGCCTGTAGAGTTTTTTTTTATTGAGATTTAATTTTAAATTATTATTATAAGGAAACATAATAATAATTAAAACGTGGATACCATTTCTAGTAACTAACCGAATCGCTGGTCAGTGTTTTACATTTGACACAGCTGGTTCTATAAAGTTTTACGGCTTGACTACAATAACTAAGAAATAATTAAATTAATTGGATGGAAATGTATTGTACCAACAGGCTGAGTCGAGTGGAACTCATGGAACTCGATTTTATTTTGTATTATTATTATTGTCACATGACGTAGTTTTAACATAGCTATTTGGGATACATACAAGTTTCAAAATTGGACTGTTTTACGCACGCGACGAAAATTGTCAAACTCAGCCTTCGGTCTTGTTTGACAATTTTCCGGGCCCAGAACGGTCACCTTGATTTTTTGAAATTGCGAATCCGCATATTCAGGTGTTGTGATTTTCGATCTTGGGCTATAAAAGCTGCCCTTGATGCGTTGCTGGGCCTTTTATTTTTCCAAACCAAGGACAAAGATCAACCCTATCATGCCTTTGTGAAAACTCGTCTTGTCCGGGCCCAGAACGGCCACCGTGATTTTTTGAAATTCCGGGTCCGCATATTCAGGTGTTCTAATTTTCGATTTTCGGCTGTAAAAATTGCCCTTGATTTTTGTTTGCTGTTTTTTTTTTATCCAAACGAAGAAGAAAGATCAACCCCGTTCAAGAAATACAAGCAGATTATGTAATGAAATTATTATCATCGTACCGTAGCCGGATGTTTAGCCACTACCGTTGCTAACTTCACCCGAGTAAGTTTGAAACACAAACATTTTTGTTAAGTCGCCAAGAAACTACAATAATTTATGAATTCTAAATCCCCAAAAGCAACAAAATATGATTTCTAGAAATTGATTTCTATTATGTCTTCATGAAAACTAGCTTTTAATTGTCATTTTTGCCACTTGCTTATTAAGCACAAGTGTGTAAAAGAACATACTTTTTGGCACTAAAAGAATTGTTTTTTGAAATTGAAATGGCAATCAAAATATGCACCTACCTACTGTAATGCGATTTAACAAAAAAAAAATATATTTTTGTTCGATTCTCATTTGTTTTCCAGTTATAGTGTGCAATAAATTCTTGATTTGTTGCATCTTGGTAATATTCCTCAAGCCCAATAAAATTTGTGAATGAGGCATCGTTGTTGAAATTGCGACCTGATAAAGGGACTAAAGACGGCTTTACATTTACGAGTGACTCGTATACGAGTTAGACAATCGTATACGATTTCGTATGTGTAAACAGGAGCTCGTAGGTCGTATACGTGTTAGTTTCAAAGTTGAGAGGGATCCGAGTAGTGGTACGAGTGAAATGACTGAAATGGTTTTTTATAATTTAAAATGGCGGCAAATAAACTGTCTACGGATGATCTTGATCAATTCATTGATCTTTATTACGGTATGACCTGTTTATGGGATGTCAGATTAAAAGAATATAAAGACCTAAGTGCTAGGAACAAAGCCTACGCAACAATAGCGGATATTTTTAATTTACCAGTAGAAGCTGTGAAGAAAAAAAAAATTTTCTTCAATTCCAACAACACCTCTTAACTGCAGGGAATTTTTAACCCAAACTCGCCTTTTTCTATTAACATCTTCACGTTTTTCTTTTCCCTTCATCAATAACACCAAAATCCCTAGCATAGAAACTCGCTTTCTTTTATTCGGCGCCATGTTCGAACGGCTTTATCGCATACGATCCCGAATAGCAGTATAAATAGAACTCGTACGCCTATACGAGTGTTCGTATACGAGTCACTCGTAAATGTAAAGCCGTCTTAAAACAGATTATGAATAATATTATTCGATATGTACCACACCGTTACGAAAATTGTTTGAAACTTTGTTTCCACCATCTTAATCTGGGTAAAAATCTAAGCACTATTTTTCTTCCTAAAGAAGTGTATCGAGGCAGCATTGGCACTTTTTTTCACGAAATTGGTCGATCATATCTTCTTGCGGAAGCCAAGCCAAAGACGACTTAAAAGTTTAAAAATTTATAGTCGTGTAACTAAATACTACATAATTGCCCGGTTGTTCAAACGTTAATTAAAAATTTTCAGATAATTACTGATTTTAAAACGCCCTGTATTATCAAACTATTGGTCTGATTTTGCTGAAAATAAATTCTGCTCCCTTTAGGAAGAGTTAATTAATGATTAAAAATGAAAGATCATTAAATATATTGGCCGTATTTTCAAAAATTGCAATTTAAAATCAGTAATTAATTGAAAATTTTTAATTTACGTTTGAACAACCGGCCCAATATGTGACAAATAATCTGCCCAAATGATTAAATAGGGCAAATATAGATAATACTACTTGAAGGTACAATAATAATTTTGACTAAAGTTTTCCACTGAATCATTTTAGAAGATTCCCAAGTATGTATGTCTTTAGATTATAATTATTTTATGCTATTTATTACTAATGCATTTTCTCAAGACAATATTATCTTCAGTAATGGTTCTATGGACCATTTTAGGTACATTTGAGCAATTTGAGCTCGGTAATTCCGGTGTATTATCATTCATGACTAGTGATGTGCTCTTTGACATAGAAACATTCCTTTGGATTAGAACTCTCTTATAACCGTTATTTGGACGACACTGTTAGTTACACTTCTTTAATTTTGACTGTCCGAGCTCACAAACTTCGATTACTCTGCGAAAGATGTTTTGACAATACGAAACGTACAGTCCTCTTCAAATGAATAAAGGACAGTTTTAATTTTCAATTGTCAGGTTTGGTTTATGAATAATAATTGAACAATGTTGCCATGGTGTCGGTGCAGTCAGTAAAGATAAGAGCCCATTTTATTTGTCAAAAAATTAAAACTTAAAGAAATAGATATTAAAATCAAAGTTTATTTTTTATTTGTAAGGACGTGTCAAGCTATCACGTTGGCAGCCTGTGCAATATTTAAACAGTAATTTTATTATTGTCAGATGATAGCCTGTTTTCTTGACCTTGACAAAGCATTTACGTTGACTAGACAACTTAAAAATTAAAGTATTCTTTTACTGTTTTGAGATTTCAGGAGGAGACCCTATTTGAGATCAGGTCCCCAGGAGGAATAACTTGTTTTAGTAAAATTCTCAAAAATACCTCGAAAAATACAATAAAACAAAGGAACGCGGCAGTAGGTCAATGAGTACATTTATTATACTCATTCGAAAAATTTTATCAAAAAATCTTGACAAGGTATTTGTAAAAACATTTTGAATGAATATACTCATTGACCTAAGTATTGCCATTCGTTTGTTTTATAATTTTTATTTTGTTGCGCCTCCGCTAAATTCAATATGGTGTTAAATTTTTGTACAATAGGGTGTTAGACTATTTTTTTTTTAATCTCATCGATCGCTGATTTTGCGATGAAAATTTGGTCGATAAATCCAAATTACTGGACGAAGGTACTGTCATTCATAATAATAATTATTATTATTAATATTCATGTACTTATTTGCCCGTATTCGCAAACGATAATTACCAAATAATTACGTAATTAGTAGTTATCTCCATCTCATTCTAATGCAAATAAACTGTATATCTCCATCTCATTCATTTAATTATTTTCGTGATATTACAGGGCCAGAAAGCTTTGTGAATACGGGCAATTGACTTTCAAAAAATAACCATCACTACCTTGCCTTATTGCTTCTTATACATAAAAATTGATGGACAAGGAATGGTATTTAAGTCAAATATTTGCATTCCATAAAAATATCATCAGTGGACACTGAATTTGACATATTCTAATATCTTACGTTATCTCTTATCGGAGTATAATCATTGTTACCTATTATTCATTGTTAGTGCCGCTTGATTAGTGATTAACTGGCTGTTGGTTAAGAAAACACAACAAAAGTACTGTACTTACTTACTATACCTATACCGACTATAATGACCAAGTATCGCTCTGAGAAGTGCATAAAGCTCGCCTAATACTTGTTAATACCTACCTACATTGAACAGGCACAAAAAATGTTTTGGTTTAATTGATACTGTTCATACATAATATTTATGTATCACTGGTCTCACAAAAAATAATAATTTTAACTCTCGGTTTAATTCTTGAGACATTGCATGGATGATCCGAATGTGAATAATAATTCGCTTGCGGTTTGACTGAAGTATTGTATAGTTGGGTAGGTATTGAGAATCAGAATAATTTAGTATTTTTTCACTTGGTAAAACTTCACTTGGTAAGACGCGAAATTATTCATGAAATAATTTTATTTTTGTTATTGTTTCAGGCTCGGGCAACTGGAATTATCAATTTGCCGCCTGGAAGTAAAGGACCCAGGAGCTTGTATCTGAAAAGATATGGAGACAGTTTCGGTTTTACGCTGCGGCATTTCATCATCTATCCTCCTGAGTCAATCACGGTAAGTTCAATTTTTGTTTTCTTTTTTTTAGAACTAAAATTCGGTAAATAGAAACTTTTTGGGTTCGAGTTATGAGCGGCCTCAATATCATAATGTAGCATGCTTTTTTTAATACATTTTTGTTAAAAGTGCCCTGTGACGAGTAGTTTAATAAAGAAATGAGAATGGAAATTTTTAATTTCAAAGCAGCTTTCATTAAAAGCAGCTCAAGATATTGGAAAATGGTTTACATGGCATGTTCCCTGTTTTAACTTCTCAAATAATATTTTTTTCTCATTTTCTTTATCGCCGAATTTTCATCACTCTGTACAGATATTTCATCCACTTTGTGGGTAGGTTCTTCAAGCAGAGATTTTCAGAAGTGGGTAATTTTTTTATAAAAAGATAATTTTAGCAATAAATAATTCGTAATATTTTTACGAATCTCTGAAGATTATAAAGAGAGAAATCACATTGGGAATCCGATTTTCCTTCGCTAATGTGATATTTTCTCCCCACTTAAAAGGAAAAGAAAAATTATGGGATGCCAAACACTTTTTAATTTTGAATAAATCTTGGGCTTACTGCTACAACCAACAAAATGCCAATAATTTGATTCTGAGAAAACGAAGTTTGAAAGTTTGTCTCTAGACAACATAGTAATACGAAAAAAAGCTTCTTTGATTTATTTTGCATGTGGACATGAAAGATGATATTACGGAATCCTTATTTACCCGCTTTTACAAAGAAACTAGTTTTTTTGGGTTGAAAAAATAATTTCAAAACGGATACTTGAACGTTATTCAGCTGTATAGGGCACACAACCTCTTAGTTAATTATTCTGCACCAAACCTCCAGCCATTATTATGGTCCACTTCTCGCATCCAGTGGGTTATCTTGAGCCCGGTAATACGTCATGACACTCCCTGGGTGCTGCAAAACGAGGCTTCGTCTGTGCATAGTCTAGCACTTTGAATAGAAAAGTCGGCTTTAATCTTCTTTTAATCGCATGCTGCAGCTATAAGAACGATAATGAAAGCCTGCTATGATAGCCCGCATCTTTTAGGACCTGATGTCCAAATGTGAAATGAGCGCAGTTATAACAGTATAAATTTGATCACATCTCGTGATCTTGCAAAATCCGATTCACATACTCCATTTTGAAACTCCCTCTTGCAGCTTTGCTTATTATGCTTTACATGCGGATTTGTTTCGACCACAACTAAGACGTTGATTGGATTAACTTTCATTCGATACGACAGACGTTGCCTTACTTGATTTGGTTGTGGATGAGTGCTTCCAGTTATCGTGTCTGGCACGAGTGAATGAATACCCTTCTTGAACTGAATGTTGTCTTCCATCGAGAAATTTAAGAGCAACTATCTTACTATCTGACTCCTATTACTGGATTTTAGTAAAACTGAAAGTATATAGGTAATAGGTAGCGCAAACATATCACATTATGCTTCTGGGTTCGAAATAGATAGGTATTTTAATTTACAAGCATGCAGTAGTATAGTATGTCTGAATTGTCTGGCTAGCATTATAAAATTTGTATATGTAGGTATAGGTACCGGATGCCCCAGGTCTTCTCTATATTCCTATCTCGTAAACGCTAAAAGATACAAGGTCGGTTAAATTAGAGAAAAGCTGCTCTATTTTGTGGCCATCTCGAATCCGTCGAGATATACAGATATCTGGGACGGTTCCTGAAATATCCTGAAAAACTGAAAAATCGATATTTCTTATTTTTCCCGTACCTCTCTTATTTTTGGAAATTAATGTTTAATTTTTTGGGCTTACATAAGTCAGCAAGAGCTACCCATCTGACTTTAAAAAAAATTCAAAACCGACTAGATCCTAGAGTTTTCATAGTCAACTTTTGTTTTTCTTATGGCCGCATTATTATTTTTCTTATAAGAAAATCATGGACACTAAAAATTAATAGGTACCTACTCTCTGTACACTGAGAGTTGTCCGTTGTCATGCCACATTGATTCTGACTAAACAATTTCATTTAATTCGATTTGAATCGTACACTTCGTGTCAGTGGCGTGTGTTGAGGAATAATGAATATCCTACAAATATATTATTTCGACAAGTTATTGACGAAGTAGTGCCTTGCAACTTTTTGATAACAAATATTATATAATGCAAGTAAATAAGAATCATAATAATTATTATTGTTATCATCATGATAGAAATATCATGTCACCTACCTGCTGGTTGCCGTTTAAAAGAAAGAATAACACCTCCGTTTTCTTATTTGCAAGTAAAATATTCCAGCAATTTAACCACAAGACCACGTACTAGGGAGTTCAATCGTTTCCCAGGCAAAGCTAGGAAATAGATTTTTAGGCATTCCCGCAATTATAATAAGTTACTACTCATAGTTTATCACACCGTACAACACAGGACACAGATAATTCTGCTAATTTCGTATTAAAAACGTTTCAAATCACAATACAAACCTTTATTAGTATATTTACCGCTGACACTGACACTACTGATAGTAGCGACGACAATCTTATCGTAATATCGTATCAATCTAAGCGTATCAAGACGCGAGTCGATACTTCCGTCTCACTCTCGCTCATCTTTTTAGAATTGCTGACGATTCAAACGTATTTCTGACAATACGTCCCATTTTAACTCGATTGACTATGCAATGCAATAGAAGGAGTAAGTGGGCGTTCACAACGGCGCACCGCACATAGCACTGCACTTAGCATCGCACATAGCTCTGACCGCTCTAGGCTAATTAATACATAGACTAAAATGCGGGTGTTCATAACCGCGCACAGCACATAGCATCGTGCATTGCATGTCCTAGCATGCAGGCGATGGTACAAGGCTAGGTTAAATGAGCTTAGTATTATTTAGCATTGCCTTCACCTGCACGCGTAAAAAAGAATAATAATGAATAATCCAAATAATGAATTTGGAATAAACGCAACAAAGGGCATCACAACAGCTTACTATTAGGCAAATTATGTAAAGAAATTACACAGGAATGTGGAATAACGAGTAAGAAAATCGAGAAACTTTACTTTTAATTTCTAGCAATTTAGCAGATATTTGACATTAACATGGATGTTGGCATAAATATCTTCTAAATACGTCTCTAATGAATTTAGCTTCACTATTTAGTCTTCCCCTTTGCACAGGATTTGGTGGTCGATGTTCGCAGTGTAGATGATTTTCTTGTAAATTATGTTCCACACCTTCTTGGTCAATTATTGTGTCTGTAGAACACAAATAGCTTTAACAATTATGTCTGCAAGCTCCACATTTGTTGATATAGATTTGTCTAAAATTTCCCATTTTGCTCTTATTATCCCAAATGCATGTTCAACAGTTCTTCTTGCTCGTGACAGACGGATATTAAAATATTCACAAGTAGGAGTCAAATCTTGTTTGCTGTAGGGTTTTAATAAATTTCTCATCAATGTCAGTCATCAAATGATGATATTCTCCAAATTCAAGTCTCTTCCTATTTAAAGGATGAACAGACTCCTTTATTGTACTTGTCCTTTTTTGTAACAATCTAATAAGAGGAGTATCTAACAACAAAAGCTCTTCATCTGAAGAAGATTCAGATATATATCCGACATTATTGCAATTTTCTACACTTGCTTTATTACAGCTGAACTATATAAATTATAAGTTATAGGATGGTCGAGGGTGCGTGCGGTGCTCCAACGTGAACACACATGACCTAGCACTGACGCCATGCTAAGTGCGATACTATGTGCAATGCTAAGTGCAGTGCAATGTGCAGTGCGTCGTTGTGAACGCCCACTAAGAAACATAACGAGATGATGTATCCTTAGTTATCACAACAGACAACTCTCAGTGTACAGACTTTAGGTAAACTTAGAAAAAAATTAATTTCATAGGTAGGCAATGATTGCCCTTTGTTTTTTTTTTAATTTCTATATATGATATTCATTCTAAAAAGTTTAAATAAAGGATAAAATTTTTTGAATTCTATGAATTTTTTTATGTTCATTAATTTTTGCTTTTCATGATTTATTTCATACCGAACAGCTTAAAAAATAATTTGGCGGCCATAAGAAAACCATAAAGAAATTAGTTGACTGAAAACTCTGGGATCTAGTCGGCTTTGGGAATTTTTGAAACGTCCTTGCCGACTTATGTAAGCCTACAATAAATTATTTATTAATTTCCAATAATAAGAAAGATATGGCTAAAATAAGAAATCTCGATTTTTCAGTTTTTTCTGAGATATTTCAGGAACGGTCACAGATATACAGGGTGCACCATATATCCTTCTCTATATTGCTATATATATATATTGCTATATATCTCCTGAACGCTATACATACATAATAAATACAGGGTCGGTTAAATTAGAGAAAAGATGCGCAGTTTTGTGGCCATCTCGAATTCGTCAAGACATACAAGGTATACCTATGTGACTGCTCCTGAAATATCCTGAAAAAACTGAAAAATCGAGATTTCTTATTTTTGCCATATGTATACCTAATCTGTAATCGCTCTGGATATTTTAATGAAATTTCGTATACAGGTATTATGCATCAAGGGGCATTTTGTGTTCATGTACCACGTTTCATTTTATTTCCAGTAGTGACGATGGTGCACGATCGTGCAGAATTTTACCTGCATATTAGCAGACATTGATGGTACGCCACTGATTTCTTTTCAAATAGAAATCATTTTTGGAATCCCCATTCATTTCCAGGCAAATTTGATTACTTATTCTTTTTCAGTCCGATGCACAGTTTTCGCCTAAAAAAATAAAATCTCTTTCTCTACAATCTATAAGGTCACAAGATTATCGTTGAAATGACAATAAAAAAGTATAAAAATATGCAGGTAAAATTCTGAAAGATGTCACTAGTGAAAATAAAACGAAATGTGGTACATGAGAAAATGCCTCTTGATGCGTAATACCTGAATACGAAATTTCATTAAAATATCCAGAGCGGTATTACAGACATTATAGAAAAATTATTGATTTTTAAAAACTTTACCACCCTGTAGGTATCTCAAAAGTGAAGACTTTTAGGACATAGGTTCTTATGAAGTTTTCTTCTTAAAATGGGCCCAAAAATCACCCCCTTAAATATTGACATTCATTTACAAAACACCCTGTATATTACAACCTACTAAATGTAGACAGCTAATAAATTCTAATTCAGTATATGTATATCCGCTTTCTCATATCGTATCCAGATAGGGACTTATGTCACGCTTTTTGGAATGTAAATGCAAATTAAATGCTAAACTCAAAATAATAATCGTGCTGCTATGTTAATTTCGAAGATATTCCTTGCCCTGAAAGTGAAGAAAAAAATAGCAATGCGACTGTATAGTGTCAAAGAGGTCTTAGTTGTGAGTGTTGTGACCTTAATATTAGTTTGCAATAGCTGTTTTTAGCTTCTTACCCACCCAGCACCCCCATTTCTCTCCTCGGTCCCGAGAAAATTTTTGGAACTTAGGATACGTGGATGTAAATATTTACCAAAACACATATTTTCTTTAATTTAACCGACATTGTGTCTCTTGTCGTTTACGAGATAGCAATATAGAGAATATAGAGCACTAAAACTAATTATTTAATTAAAGGGCATGTTACATTCAATTATTTGACTATTAGGCATAGGTAACTGTAAATTTTATTATCTAGTTATAGTCCAGTACAGCCCTGTTTTAGCTAGAAATTCTATAGAACACTTCCTAAAATTATAAAAATTTAAATTTAGGTAGTCCATACCCTCTACTTCAAAGTCTCCCTAATGTCATTGGTTGCTTTTACCGAGGGGGTGAAAACCACCCCATCTCGGGGGCGAAAAATTGGTTGTTAAAAATTACTGTTGAAATCAATATATATCTACTAATTTTGAGTCATTTTTCTTCTATAAAATTTTATCCTACAGCCAATACTTTTTGAGTTATTATTTGCGATTGAAATTTAGATTTTTTACCACGTTTTTGAACGGTTTTTCACAAATAGGTATCTCAAAAAGTTTGAGCTTTATCGCTCAAAGTTGTAGCTAATAAAAAACAAAGAAAATGGTTTTCTTTATGGATTCTCTAAACCTATTATTAACAGAGTAATGGCTTATTAAAAGCCAACTTTTGCTTTTGGAGTAAAAATCGAAACTTTAAATCTGAAATTATAAAAAAAATTATGTATTTTTTGATAAAAACTGATAAAAAGTTTTTGATAGTGCTTAAAAAGACCTTCATTTTTAATTTTTATGAAAGATCCTAGCATAAAAACTGACCAAGTTATGACGAAAATAAGATACACGCTGAGTTTTTTCGTAGTCAAAAAACCATTGAACTGTTTTTTGCAGTTTTCGAAAATTTCTTATTTTGATGGTTGAATAGTCGATTTATAGTTCTAACAACATAAGCCAATTGGAGAAGAGAAGGGACGAAGATCATAGCGATAGCGAAGACTGTGACTAAATATTTATTAAAAAAGTTTAATGTTGAAAGATTTTTTTACAGTCTCTTTCAATTTTTAAAAGTTTAAATAAAGTTCAATAAAAAAATTTAAATGCTTATTTTAACATTTACATCTAATAGGGGTGGTTTATGGTAAGGGTACAACAAAAATTGAAGTAATTAAAAATTTGAATCATGTTTATAATATTTTTATCGCAGCAGGGGGTAGTTTTTACCCCTGAAAGTATTCAACAATAAACGAAATACACTGAGAAAAATTTCTTATAACTGTCATAAGAAATCTTATTAGTGTTATAGGAATTGCTAATATATTTGAGGACAGATATACGGTCTTATAAAGGTAATAATTTTGATCTAATTAGAGACGGATTTATTAACAATATGACCCAGAATTATTAATTTTATTATCGTGGTTTAATAAACCTTATAAGAATGAGTTAATAAGGGTATTATTTATTATAATGCTGCTTATAACACCTTCTAATAAGAGTTTTTATATGGAATTATAATCCCTATAATTTTATATTATTAGTGGTATGATAAGAGGTTATACAATGGTAGGTAGTAATAAAATATTTTTTATATTGAATGAAATATTTTATTTTCTCATTTTAACCAAAGAAATGAATACATATAGCTAGATTCAAAAGTTAAAGATAATCTAAACAGTATTATATTAAAATTAAGAACATAAGAAATTACATTGACTATAATTATTATTATTATTGTTGATTTAAGCTCTAGCTGTTTGATCTTATTAGATTTTTTTAGTTACCGTGCCTTCATATGCCCTTTGAAAATACAAGTTGTTGTCATGCTGCTTACTGCGTTTACGATTTTTCAGTCTGGACTCACTCTGGAGAAGCAACATTTTTACAGCAACAAGCTTTGAGGTCGAAGTGGCCTGAAATTAAAATAATTTTACTCTAAGACAATAAATTTTAAAAACATAGAGAAAGTATAAGTATGCATTATATGCATTCAGTATTATTTGTTAGAGATTTTATTATTGGTAGGTATAATAGGTCTATTGCAGAATTATTAACTAATATACTAATTTTTATTATTGATAATAGCAATACAATTTATATCTTCAACTTACCTTTACATTTACTGTGATGGTAGTGTTCAAAGATTATGGTAAAGCACCTACGCAAAAGATACAAACTCACACTCATGTCAAGCATGGCCGAAAATGAAGGTCTTGTCCGCTTGTCGCACTACCTTTGGGTGCAGATTCAGAGTTAGTCCCGTGTGTAAGAAATCCTTTACGATTTATAATAAAGGATTTTCAGGTTTATTAGACATGATCAAGATACTCTAATCAATAACATGACTTATTATTGATATAATATTTTCTTATTTCTGGAATAAATCTCAATGTATAAGACGGGATTTATTGTCGCAATAATCCTGGAAGAAGCCTGCAGTAAAACTTATTATAATTACTTTAAAATGTACACTTATTCTTATAATAAGTGATTCTATAACACTTTCTTATAAAACAATTTTTCTCAGTGTAGCATTAAATAACATAAAGTAATCTTTACTTGACTTATTTAAACAAAATCCAAACATTTTAATGCTTTAACGTAATTTTTTATTATTTTTCTCGCTATCGGGGTGGTTTTCACCCCTAAAAATATATAGTTATTGGTGTTTTTACACTTAATTACATCGAGTGACCTTTACTAAACACGTTCATATATAATTTTAATTAATTATATGGTTTAATTTATTGTACTATTATATTTTCTCGCTAATAGGGGTAGTTTTCACCCTTAAAAATAATAAGCAACAAACGGCGCTGGGGAGACTTTTAAGTTTAGGTCGAGCACAACCCAAATCCAAATTTTTTTTCCAGGTTTCGCCGTTTTTGACCGCTGTGTACTGGACTATTAACAGAAAAACGTATTTGTTTACATTATATTATTGAGTACTTTTTATTCATTCTATTTTAAAATTCGAAAAAAGTTGAAATAAGTTCATGTATTTTATTCAATGGTCTTTGTTATTCATAGACATAATCTGAACCGTTCTCGTCCACAGACAACATTTATTTTGATGTAAACCGGAGTGATAAATTAATATTTTCAGCGGAAAGAAGCGTTGTCCCTTTCCAAACCGTTGAAATAAAAATGACGGTCGAATGTTCAAATAAAATTAATGGCAAATTTTTTCTATTATCCTCGGTCTATTATCCTAAGCCACATGACGTCAAAGTCATGGGGCTCAAAGACTTCCTCACGCTGGCAGGAGAGGTCACTTCTGACAAAAATGCCAATTCCGAAGCTACGTCTAATAAATCGGGAATGAAGGTCATATCATATCCTGGGTAAAGATAATTACCTGTGCTTGACGACGCTTGGAGTTTTGTTTCACACAGTGCTAGAATGTGAAGTTTACTTGCCTGCAGATGTTGATATTCTGAATTGATATTCGCGTTTTAACCTCTAATATTACAAAAGTTCGCTATAAATTTTCCAATTCTTTCTATTGCATGAATGTGCCCCTGAATTAGCCCCCGCCCGGAGATCCGAATAGGGGGTCGTTTTAACCCCGGAAAATTTTAATCCCGGGAACGCCATCCATGCATATTGTTGTCTCCTACCCCATGGATCGGAATCTCTGACACAGCAACGAAACGTCAGCTCTTTAGAGCAACTTCACGCCGCCTAAACCAGAAAGGTGGTATCGCACACTGGGCGAGGCTGTGTGGGTTATATGTCCTCTACCTAGTAGAGAAGATGAGACACAGGGCTTTTCTTTAAAAAAAAAACTGCGCGTTAGAAAGAATTTCCGTTGATTCTTGAAACAAGTGGTAACCTCTATTTTATAAAAAAATTCTTTAAAATTGTCAGTGTTGAATAGGTTGAGTTCCCAACTTTACCTCTGCATATCTCGGTTAATTTATAATGTCGAATTTTTGTTCTTGTTCTTGTTCTTCTTCAGCCTGTGTCCATCCATTGTCCAATTAACCTCTTCAGTCAAGAGAGAAACTCCAAAGGGTATTATGGGTTGCAGACACTTCAGGGGCTACGAGACTGACATCACATATGCATATTAAAAAGCCTTTCGGATTCCAATATAGTACGCTGACGAGGTCTAATGAGACCGAAACGACCATCCGTGCTTTTGGAACTCTGGTTGGATGTGTGTTGCTGTCTGAGTCGAAACTCAATATTGTTTGGGTTTTCCGGCGCTCCAGACTTGACAACTGTCAGGACGATGGGTGAAAAACCCGACTCCAATCGACAGGCTTATTAAATGTCCTTATACTCGTAAGACCTACCTACCTACGGTGTTATTATATTTATACATATTTAGGTATATGACTTTTGATGTCCCCTCAATCACTAAAGCGTTTATCAGCGGCATACAATAGTCGAAGTTCTTTCAACAACTACAATATTTGATTTTGTAATTTAGATTATAATAATAATTATAATAATGGGTTGTAATAAAATAAGTATTCGTATGAATACAACACAAGCAATTCTAACTAAGCCGTGCTTCCAAACAAAACTGAAACTCTTTGATCTTTACCGCTTCTCGGCGAGACTCGAAAACAAAACAGAAACTGTTGCCGGCCACTCGTGTTGCTAGAATGTTTCAAAAATGTTCGCGAACTGTCGCAGTTTTGTTGCAATTGACACGAGTTTCTGTTTGTTTTGTCTAGTGATGGAAACCCGGCGTTGCTTGGCATTATTGTATTCACGACACATGCTTCCAGAATGTCGAAAAAAGTTCGTAAATTGTTACAGTTTTGCTACAGTCGACAACAGAAGTATGTTTCTGTTATGTTTTTGTTGTGTCCGTTTCATGGAAAATCTGTATTTTCTAATAAAAATTTAAGTTGAAAAGTATGTAGCTCTAGAAATATATATTATTATTTCTAGATGTGAATTTTTTGCAGGGACAAACTAGCATTAAGGTTTCCAGGAGTAATTGGCTCACGTCAAGGACGTTGTTTTGAAATCTTACTACGGGCCGGTTCCTATCCCGCATCTTGTCTTGTTCAATCGCCTGTAGGGCCTTCTCGAGTGCCTTCGTTTATTCTCTAAAAAAATTCCTCCCAAACATTTGAATTCAAAATGGAGCGTGTGATTTTTCATCTTCGTGAAAAATAATAATTTTTCACCGATTAACAATGATAATAAGACCAACTTTTGAACCTTATTAGACTTATACGATACTAGACAAATGTATATTTTTTTACTTCAGCAATAGGTATTTAGTACCTACCTAATCATTTTTGACTATTATTATTTATTTTTTGCATTACCCTCCATGTCTGACGTTGTTCTGTTTGTATTACAGGAGGATGGCGGCCGGCACGCTGCTGTGGGTGCACTGCTGGCGCCCATGGACACGATCTTCGTGAGGTCGGTACGGGAGCCAGGACCTGCTAAACAGGCAGGACTGCAACGCGGCGACAGGATAGCGGCGGTGAATGGCATACCTGTCACAGGACACTCTTACCAGCAAGTCGTTGAGCTCATCCAGCGGTCGCCAGACTACCTTCATCTTCTAGTCGTGCCTAAGGAGGACGACGTTCTTCAAAAGGTCAGTATGTATTTTTCTCTTCAATCCTTTCTTGTTGCATTCTCGGCTGACAATAATTGACAAATTTATTTTCACGTAACTGCAGTTCAGCAGTCAGTCTTTTTTTTCTCCATTGAAGTAATTTCTTACATCATCTCGATCTTTTTTATTCATTATTACAGTATTTTGCGGAAACGGCTTATAACCCAGTCAGCAATCAAGATTTGCCCATCAACGACCGCGTTTCCGCCCAGCATTTCCTCTCCCAGCGTCTTCCGCGAGGCGAACCGCTCCGAGTAGACCAGGCCTCTTGGCGTCGCCTCCAAGACCCGTTTTACGGCTATCCAGCTATTTACGAACCGCCACCTTTCGTCTATCCACAAGTCTGCCCACCGAGACAAGAATACCCGCGGGTGCAGTACGTTTCCCGGCAGCAAGACTACCCTCCGGTAATCGGGAGTCAAGAGTACCCCCAGGTGCTGAGCGGGCAGGAAATATACGCAACAGTGGGCCCCCCGCTCGAGGCACGCTTGCGCAGGGCGCCGGCGGCAGCGGGGCGTTCCAGGGCGCAGCCTCAGGTGCCACTGTACAGAAGGATGGGCAGGAGAGCCAGCGAAGACAATATACTTTCTAATAGAGATAGAGGTTACTACCAAGAGACTACTACCGAGTGTTCCAGTCTTAATAGCGATTTAGACGATATGGTAAGTAAAATTTTGAGATTTTTTTATGAAGGAATTTTAGATGCAAAAAAAAGTAAATTAACATCATCCAGTGATTTCTGACATTTTGAAAACTGCTACCTGTCTTTTGCTCAAATTTCATATTCAATACTTCCCTCATCTATCTACTCATCCCCCATTGCAGGTGATTGGCGGCAGTACTACGACGACGACAACGACGCCCGCGTACACCCCTAGCGGTCAACTCTCCGACGCCGCCTCATACGGGCGGCCCACTTCTTCATGTCGACTAAGCGCGGAGGACGGACGACGCGAATCTTGCTCCTCGGCCGCTTCTTCTTTGGCGGGAGACGGAAGTATGGCTAGCTACGAGAGTCTCAGAGGCCCCGGGGATGACATGATCATGAACCGCTTTCGGAAAAACTTTCAACAGAAGGAGGAGTTTTTCAGAAGGTCCGACGGGGGTGCCGAACAGAGGGAGTTCTACGGGCGGCCCAGGAAGTTGGAGAAATGCACATGGCCCCCTACCGAACAGGTTTGTACTTTAGGGAACTGGTGAGAATCATCTGTTCATAGTAGGCAATGCATTGTTTTGCATTTTTTCTTGTTCAGGCCTTACGCACGGATTCGCCGACACGCACACCCAAACCAACTCATGCTAGCGTTCAGAGGGTAAAAGAGCAGGCCATGGTTGGCGATGGAGGCGGCAGTAGCGGCATACCTTCTGTGGTCATGAGTGGTGGCCAGGCGGAAGAAGCGAATCAACACCACCATCCTGCCGAGTCTCCCGCTCATCGGCAACCTGCCGGCAATCCTACGCAAGATGGAATGATTGAGGCACATGTTGCTCCCGCCACCCAGTGCAATGGATCCGGATTGGAAGACGAAGAATGTGAAGATTACCGGTAAGTTTATTGCCATTAAACTTCAGGCATGTATTGATTCCTTGGTTTATTACCATTTACTTTACTGAAGGATTTTGTGTTGTAGAGACGGATACCCGATTCCTCAGATGGTACACCGGCGCGCGCGTCAATTTGAGTCTGGTGCGCCGGTGCCGGAGGACGCAGAGCCTGTTATCAAAGATCGCACCAGTTTTTACCGAAGCGAGTTGGCCCGCATCAGCAGCAAACAGATTGTGCCGAATGTGACCGAGCGTGCCATCGAGTACGAAACCAGATGCGCCGCTGAGCCGCGAAGGGACAACAGCGACACCAGCGCCAATACGGGAAGCAGTACACTTAGAAGGAGTCAGCGAGACAGCAGGTCCTTGGAGAGCTCAGGTAAGAGAAATCTTACTGATTTTTTGTGTCTTCGTTGAAAAGCACCACTACCAATACATATATGTTTTTGTGCGACCTTAGTCAGGTTGTCTTCATTCTTTCTTACACCACTAATCAGTCATTTGTTCCGCTTACGGGACAGGTGTTTGACAGAAACTTTTTCCGTTCTACTTTTTGTTTTTGAAGTGATTTTTGGAATGGTTTTGGAATAACTCAATCTCCCGGAATTGTAATTATATATATCTTGGTTAGGCTGGTTAGTCTGAAATATTGTTGTGCTTGTGGAATATGATTTTTTATCAGCAAAAGTATTTTTCATTGACAAGACGTAAAAACGTGTTTATAAAATATTTCTGTGCAAAGGAAGCGACGGAAGTACGATCAGCTGTCCAGATGTGCTCTCTGAATTGCCAGGAGACAAAAAACTCTCTGGGAACGTGATCATCTCCACTGGCAGCAAGTTCATTCACTGCCCACCACCCTCAGAAAGAGACAAGACTTCTTCAGGTCAGCTCTTTAGCTGCTGTGTCTGGCTTGTTATAATTTCGTTGTTGTGTGTGCTGTGACTAACTCGCTTTGTTTGCTCCTCTATTGGGGATTTATGCTGAGGGAATAAAAGGATTCCCATACATCGGGGCATCATACATATTATAAAGAAAGTTTTGTTAAATGGGTGAACTCAGAAGTTACCAAAAATTATGTCCCAAAAGAGAAATTAAAATGTTTACTATATGTCCTATAAACAATGCCTTATGCAAGCTACAGTGAATGTTGAACCTGCTAACTGTATCTTGGCAAAACCTTTCCCTTTTTGAAAACCATACTTTTGGAAAAATGCCTTGGGACAGACATTTGTTAAATATTATAAGCAGAGGCCAGTTAAGTGATATGGCACATTTCTTTATAAACATTGTGGGAATTGAGTTCGTCGTACGAAATTGACAACATATTACAAGAGACCGAGGAATCTATATCTGTTAAATCATCTCCTGTGAAATGGGTTTGAAAACTGACTTGGAATATTTGCTAAAAAAATCTGCAATTTGAGCTCCATTATGGGCAGTATTATCTCCCATTGACAATATTTGGGATATTTTTTACACTTTTTTTTAACTTAATAGTTCCAGAAACACTTCATGTTATCAAACAAGGACAATTCTATATTTTGGATATAGTTTGCATGTGCATTCTCTGACTCCTTTTTACATAATTCGCAGTTTAAGGAAGATATCATAATAATCCTTATTTTTAGTCAAAATATATTTTTTGTATGCTTTTTTTTCTGTCTAAACAACCTTATCAAATTTGTATGAAACCAAACCGAATAGGTTGATCTAACTATCTTCAGTAATCAGTAATAAGTAAATGGAAAGAATTTATCTCCAATGTAAGTACAGTCGAGTCCCGCTAATCCGAATCATATCAGGCACATAGTTGTTCGGAGTAGCGAATATTCGGACTAGCCCGTATTTCGCTAATCCGAACATGTGCGGATTAGTGAATATATCATTATTTCGCGAATGCGTGCGGATTACTGAAAATCATGAAAAAACTTAACAGAAAATAAAATATGTACCTATGCATTTTTATATGTTATTCGGAGAAAAGTATACAAAAAGTAAAGAAGACTGACTAACAGAAATGCTCGAACAAACTATTGTCTCGATCGAATGGACTTGTTCCCAGCATTAGGTCGTTTTTGTTTCCTGGAAGTCGTAAATTTCGTTCACCTTGCTAAAACATTCATATTAAGTACATATCTCACACACGCAATTTTATTATTTTTATCAATATGTATGCATGTAGAGGAGGTTGTTCGGATTATAAGGATATTTTTGGACGACTGTTCGGACTACGAGAATAAGTAATTTCTTTAGAAATTTGGAGGGCTGAAATTTAGATATTCGGATTAGCGAGGGGTCGGATTAGCGGGACTCTACTGTATCTCTCTTTTGAAAAAATAATAGACAGTATGTCCCTATTAAAATTTACAACCCCTAAAAACTCA
This sequence comes from Malachius bipustulatus, assembly GCA_910589415.1. Classification (NCBI taxonomy): domain Eukaryota; kingdom Metazoa; phylum Arthropoda; class Insecta; order Coleoptera; family Melyridae; genus Malachius; species Malachius bipustulatus. Next base: position 41,931,156 of record OU342635.1, on the reverse strand, counting down.
GATTTTCTCCATGTTTGGAAAAAATGCTGAAATGGTTCAATTTTAACCTAAAGAAGACCAAATTTTTCTTAGTTTCGATACTATTTTTGCATCCTTCTAGCGTCAAGAGACACCCCTTCAAAAGATTTAAATAACAAGAGGGGTCGAGGAACACTTTATTTTGAAGCTGTTTTTTTTTTCTTTCTTTTTTCAAACTTGGACTAAATCGGAGATTTTAGGGTGTGCAAGTTTTTGTTGGGACTGTATTATTTACTGTATTATTGAATCATATTACAAAGTGTAAATCTACTTTTAAACTGTGAATAAACACTTTTAATAAAAAGAGGGAACATCGGTCTTATGTAGGTAAGACACAGTCGCTCCACTCTGCTAATTTTTGGCTTCGAGATGTAGCTCATATAGCCACATACAAGTTTCTAAATATATAAATAGTTTTACTGACGAACACAACACCCAAGGCACGAGTGGGATTTGAACCCACGCAGTGACAGCGTCAACTTATTAGTAGGCTCTCTTCTAACCCGCTGAGCTACCTCCCGCTGAGCGGGAGGCAGCTACCTCCCGCTCCAAAATTTACACTTCAAACTGTAAATTTACACTTCAACTGTAAATTTGCCGTTTAAAGTGTAAATTTACTGGTTAACTAGGTTCATTTTTGCAGAACTCAAAAAGATAACCTTTAGAATCTCCAGAACTCAAATTGTATTTGATTTTTTAAATATTTGAACCATCATTTTTACTTGAGGCATGTGTTATTCCGACATTTAATTTAAGAGAACTTAGTTACTGATGGATGATAAATACAACACTAATGTTTTAAAAAATTCTACTATACAGGGTGATTCAAAATTCAGTGAAAAGATTTTAAGGGCGTATTTACCAGCCAAAAATAAGAAGTTTTTTTTTCTTATAATCGTATGTCCTAACTTGCTTTGTTTTCTAGATACAGGGGATAAAATTTTGAAAAAAAAAAATCGATTTTTATCAATTTCTCAAAAACCTCTCAACCGATTTAAATAAAATTTTATAGGCTTATTTGTTGTCATAAGGGCCTTCCTTTGATAGGAATAACATGAATTTATTCATTCCAGTGGCGTCTCAGGGGGCTACCTGAATTAAATTAAATATCGATGTGAATTTATTACCTACTTGTTTTAATAGGGCCTGGCACAGATTTTGATTTTTTTCTTGGAAACAAAGCTAGATACGAGTAAAGCTCGGGTGGCAAGAAAGTTACATTATTGATCGCTTAATCTAAAAAAAAAAATATAAATTGTCAAAAGAGCAGTGGCGTACCATAATTTTACCTATAAGTTTCAAGTAGGTAGCCTCTGAGACGCCACTGCAATTAATAAATTTATGTTATTCTCATCAAAGGTAGTTTCTTATAACGATAAATAAGCCTACCAAATTTTATTTAAATCGACTGAAAGGTTTTTGAGTAATTAATAAAAAATCTTTTTTTTATTGCAAAATTTTCCACCCTGTATCTAGAAAACGAAGCACGAAGCAAGCTAGGACATACGATTTTTGAAAAAAAAATCTTATTTTTGGCTGGTAAATAGGCCCTTAAAATCTGTGCACTGAATTTTGAATCACCCTGTATATATTGATGGATAATATAAACGTTACACTTGTTTCACTACTTTTAAAAATAGCATCTTCAGACGCATGTAAATAAAATTATTGATATAGTAAAGTAACATAGCAATAGTATGGTAACCTAAGTGATCATAAAACAAGTAACTAGATTTAAAAGAATTTTTAACTGAACTAACTAGAACCTAGTTACTAGTGAACTAGTGATCTAGTTACTATATCATAATATAATTTGTTCAGAATCTTCTTAGTTGTGATATCAAGAAGAAAATCAAGTAGTGGAGAACGATACGTGTCTAGCTGTTCTTTTATTAAATGTGTATTGTTGATTATGTAAATGTCTGTGGATCTCTAAAGATTCGAGAAAATTTAATTTAAAATAATGATCACAACCATGAAGTAATTAAATTTTATTGTTTGCTGTTAAAGTGTGATTGTTTTCTATTAAATGTTATGCAAATTTTTATAGCAGAGTTTAATCGATAAATTCCAGGTTTCTGTAATTTAAATAACTTTTCTTTTGCATTCAGCAATATAGAACCATTGCTCATAAAAGATTTGAATGAAATATTAAATGTAGTGGTGTTTGAAATTATCCTTGATATTTGTGTTGAAATGTTTCCAAAGTACGTTAGTGATGAATATTTTCTGATTTCATTGTTTTGTTAAGGATGAATGAGGTTTATGACTAATTTGTGTTGTTAATTTTGATATTTTATTTTAAATTGTAGAAAAAGGGCACCTATATCATTTCGGTATCACTCTGTGTACAAGATGTAGCTACAGGATACCACCAACCCTCTACCACAGATTCCCGAATAAAAAATATGCCGATTTAACACAAATTATATAGGGTGTTCCTTAATTGGAGGTACAAATGAAGAGGGGATATTCCTTAAGTAATTTTAAGAAAAAAAGTCCAATAAACATGGGGTCGCAAACGTTTCGTTTTCGAGATACAGGGTGTTAAAGTTATGTTGAAAAATATCACCCTGTAGATTTGTCATCGAAATTGGCATGTTACATGGTGTAAACTCTAAATTGTAATATCTGTGCCTAATTTCAATTGAATTTTGAATCTTGTGAAGTGTAGATACTATGAGACAAAAAAAAAAATTAAATTTTAACACCCTGTATCTCGAAAACGAAACGTTTGCGACCCCATGTTTATTGGACTTTTTTCTTAAAATTACTTAAGGAATCTCCCCTCTTCATTTGTACCTCCAATTAAGGAATTTGTAATATATCCAAAAATACACCCTTTTCAAGATATAGCCCTTAAAAGAGGGTCAACCAAAGAGACGTTTTCCAGAACATGTCAAAATTGGATTAACTGAGTAATTTCAAAATTTCATCACCTACTACTATTGTCAAGACCAATAAACTGACATATTAGTCTTACAAACATTGACTTACAAGGCGTTCTTGTTTTTGATGTCATGTCTCACTTTTTAACCCAGAACTTTCTTATCCGCGCGCCACTGATTGATTCTGTATTTTTCAACAAAAGGAGTAAAGTATTAATAAACTTTTTGCCCTTTTATAAAAGTTTGGTATCTTGCATGGTTTTTCCATTATGAATTTTCAACGATGGACTTACACCACGAAAAGGTATTTGTGAAAATCACAAAATGATGTGGTGATGGAACGTTGTTGAAATTATTAGTTAAATAAAAAAAAAGAGATTTTCACGAATACGTTTTCAGTAGTGTAGCTCCATCATTAAAAAGTAATTATGGGAAAGCCATGCAAGATACCAAAGTTTTATAAGAAGGGAATAAGTTCAGTAATAAGTTTTTGGATAAAAAAAAAAATACAGAATCAATCAGTGGTGTGCAGATAAAAAAGATCTGGAGTAAAAAGTGAGACTTGACATCAAAAACAGGAACACTGTGTATGTCAATGTTTGTAAGACCATGTCACTTTATTGGTTTTAACAATAGTAATAGGCGTTGAAATTTGGAAGTTTCTCAGTTAATTCATTTTTGACTTATTCTAGAAAAAGTGTTTTTTTTTTGTTGACCCTCTTTTAAGGGCTGTATCTTGAAAAGGGTGCCTTTTTGGACATAGATAATTTCGGTTAAATCGGCATATTTTGTACTCGGGAATCTGTGTTAGAGCGTTGGTGGTACCTTTTAGCAACACCCTGTATACATAAATTAAAAATTGGTAAGGGCTATTGGCAAATAGGAAAATGTGTTGTTGTTTTTCGGCGTATATCCAGCTGCCACTGATACGTATTATGTATTAGTCTATTTCCAACAAGAAATGGACATTTACGACTTTTTGTTTTGGTCAGGACTTTTTTAATTGAAAAAAATTGGAAAAATTAATGATTCAGAAAATTTGCGTTCTAACAAATTAAATTGCCATATCTTTACAGTCTTTTGCTTTTGGTTTTCCTCTTTTGTCAATTGCTTTTCATTCTCCCCTTTACGAAAGTGTAACTTTCTGTCTTGATAAGACAACCGAAAGCGAAAGTAAAACATCCTATATCTCATTTAATAACTAGGAGGAGTAAACTGCAAAGTATCATTTACACCACTAAAAGTCACCAGATTAAATCACCAGATTTTTTTTGGCGGCAAATTTGAATTGAAACAATAATTATTAATAAGGAAGATAGAACTTGTTTTCGGTGTAGGAAGTCTACTTTTCAGGAGAGACTCTACAGCAGTATCACAAATCATTGTGATTTGCATAATATATCAGTATTATAAGTGCTGAATGATTTTCTGAATATAAATAGAATGAAATTGAATAATTTATAGATATTTCGAAGAATATTAAGGATAATAATTATTAACATTCATATTAAATTGATTAAAGTACTTTATTTTAGGCAATACTTATGTGACAAATTTAATATAACATATAAATAATATATTTTATGTATGTATTACATATATGACACATAACATCGTAGATAAAGTTTTTATTTTACATTTAATAATATATAATTTGTGGATAAGTCAATTTTTTCAAACGGTATTGCTGCGGTCGGGCTAATTAGATTAGGCTCTGGGCCAATTAAATTGATTATTGGCCAATTAAAATTCGATCGTTGTTGAAAAACAAAACCGACTTACCTTCGTTGGGCCGAAGTATTGATTGATGCACCAAAATCTCATTCAGATTTCATGCGACTGTAGTGGCATCAGCAGCATAAAGCGGTACGGTTTAATTACCTCTAAGATAAAAGATAGTGGGATGCCAGTGCCTTATGGTTTTTGAATAATTGATCTAAAGTAACCTGAACTATAAAGGCATCAAAATTCACTCAGGTTATGAGATGTTAACTATTTCTAACTACTGTAGTATCTACCTACTGAATAATAAAGTTGATCTTTTAATGAAAAGTATATTTATGAATTCTGTTTACAAAATAACTTATTGAAATTCTATGGTTATGAAATTACTAATTAATTGATCATGAAGTTAATTGCAAAATATCTCATTTAACAGTTTAACTGGTAGAGAAAATAGATCTATTTTTCCTTCACATAAAAAGTGACAAATTCATTTCAAGTATTACTTGAATAATAATGGTGATTATTGTATATCAGGTATTTCAAAGTTATTATTAATATAAGTTTTAATTAATAAAACATCAATCTCACGACGAGATAAGGCAATAGAACGACACAAAAATCCTAACAGATTTCTCTGATATCACTCTGAGCAATAAAAGGTTATGTCACACTTTGCTTACTGATACGACATTTTGCCATCCTTGGAATGTCGTGCCGAGACTGGAGAGCGGGGCCCTGGACGAAATCTCAGGATAAGAGACCGTGGTCTCCCTCTGGGGTGGCAGAAAGACTGGTGGACGGTGTCGCGTCCCGTGGGAATACGTGCCTAACACTGGTAGCGTGGTCGTCCTTCGAGGTTAGATGAAACTCGAAAATATGGGGCTCCGAATGTTGAGATCCAGTATTTAGGGGCAGGTAGCAGCAAAACCTTCAGATAATGTAAGAGATTCCTTCCATAAAAGCGGATATTCAGATGTAGAGATGGTGGAAACCAATATGGCGTCCGGGAAGACAGGTGGGGTTCAACTTCGTAGAGAGGTTTTCCGACGAGATAAGATAGTACCCCCGATTGATAGGGTAGGTAGAAAGAACTATAACAATATATAAACTCTATTAGAGAAAGTTTCAGATAGTTTGAACAATTTACTTACCCGATTTATTAATAATCGGTCCTTAGATAAAGAGAAAAGGTAGGGGTGCGACTTGTCGCTTCAAGCACCGAGATTGGAAGATGGCCGAGCCTGTTCCAGACTCGCGAAAAGGACCAATCCTTTTGCGCAACTCAAAAGGGTGTTAGTTCATCTTCCTAAACTACATCACAGCGACATCTGTGTTTCTAGTTAATCGAAAAGGAAGATTGTAAGAGAAAGAAGTTACAGATTGTACTACAAGGTAGGGATCTTGAACTTGCCTAGTTTAGTTAGTTTTACCACTCGGCAACAGGTGGCGATGTTGGATCGAAATTCATGTTTCAATCAAATAAAGTGGCTAGGCGGACACCTTTATAGTAGGGATTTAGACAATGATATCTTATTTAATAATATTAAATGGAGCTAATTAAAGAATAAAACCTTTAACGACGTTACACACCTCTCTTTACCGGGGTAAGGAAAGGATTAAAGATAAACCAACTGGAAAAAGCACAGGCGTGTTTCAAGTTGTTACTATACCCGAAGAAGGGTATGTTTGCGGGACAACTAGGTGACGATAAGCTTAGAGAATATTATTCAGAAATCACGTTCATAAATAACATGAACCTTTCGAGGAAATAAGATAACAACTCTGAACGAACAAATTGTCAACGACATCGTTGATCTGTTTCATTGAATGAATAAAATTTCTCTTGTATATGCTTACTAAGGTAACATGCAACTTTCAAAAGGGAATAGCGTTAGGCTTACTAAAATTACATGCAACTTAAATATTAAGCACTAGGTAATAATTATTCATAAGGTATAAAAATAAAATATTCATGCTTCATTGCAAAGGCAACAAAATAAAAGATATGCTAGTAACGGTAGTAATAAGATAATTAAGATATCTTTCTTAAACGGTAATTGTTCTTGCCGAACAATGTCGATAAACAAAGGAATAATTTCTAGATAACTAGATATGAAGATACGATAAGATATGGTTAGATAATATAAGATAAGATAGATAATATAAGATAAGATACATACTAAGGTAACAAAATCAATAATACTGTCAGATATCACAGTAATGAATATTCTGAAATAAATTAAATTAGAATTCCTAAGAAGGAAAAATCTCCTGAGGTGGGCACGAAACATCTCCCTTGCTGTTGAACACCGCTTCCCCGACCAACGACAACCCGCGCTCTGCTTTGAAGCATGCCCCGCCACTGAGACAGTGGTGAGCGAAAAAGTCTAGAATGAAACTGTCGCGGTTAAGTAGCAGGTTTAACAAAGCAAAAGTGAAACTCGATCCTCAAGGGGGTTGATGCTGTCCAAACTTGGGCATCAAAACATCTATGTACAGGGAAAGATAAATTTTTGGAGTCCACAAGGGTAATCCATGAGTAAGATTTTTCATCTTTGAACCAGTCAAAATTTGACTATGTCGTCGTCTATGCGACTCCATAATAAATGGTTGAGAGAAAGGAAGTTTGCAGATAATCACTGCGTAGCTTATCAAATAGCGTAATTGCAATAATCACTTCGATAATTCATCCAATAATCGCACAGATAAACATTCGATAATCGCACAGAGAAAACATCAATAATCGCATGGATTATTAGATAAACATTAAGGTAACGGTGAAGTAAATTATTTCACTCAGTAAGATAAGAAAAATGGAACAACCATTTTCATCGCTAAGGTAGGGGACATTCGATATCCGTGTTCAAATTTATTTATGTTAACACTGAATATCTAAAGTCATCTTCGCAAACTCAACACTAGAATTCACATAGATTTTTATTTTCCATTTTGGAAAATATTCGCAGAGAAGATAATTATTAGCTACCATTCTATTATGGTACTAATAGCTATAGATAAGGTAAGATAGGATAATTCCTTTTCTTTGAAAAGAAATTAAAGATAAGAAAGGCACGAAGCTTTGACTAAAGCTTACGCCTGTCATTTTTCAAGAAGAAAATTGCAAATTCAATTTTCGTTTCCTTGAACGGTAGATAAGATAAGGTAGAGATATTCTGTTGTCTTCCGTTGAGGCAACAGAGGGATTTTTCACTTTAGCCATGCAGGGCGGAAAATCTTAAAGCACCCAAACTTGGAAAGATGGTGGGTAAGATAAAGATAAAAGAGATCTGCTGTCGTCTGATTTGACAAGCAGAGCAGTTTTCACTTTAGCACATAGCAGGGCGGAAACTGTCGGGAAAGCACCCGTTCTTAGAAAGATGGTGGGTAAGATAAAGATAACCTGTTGCCTTTTGTTTGGACAAACAGGGCAGTTTTCTCTTTAGCACGTAGCAGGGCGGAAACTGTCGGGAAAGCACCCGTTTTTGAAAGAGATGGTAAGATAAGATAAAAGAGATCTGCTGTCGTCTGATTTGACAAGCAGAGCAGTTTTCACTTTAGCACATAGCAGGGCGGAAACTGTCGGGAAAGCACCCGTCTAAAACTAGACGGTAGATAAGATAGAGGTAAAAGATAAGATAAGGTAGATACAACGGCAAGATAGCGTTTTCTTTAGTTTACTGAACATAAGAAAAGTTAAGAGATAACATTAGACCTGTAAACATAGTCAGACAAGATAGGCGAATAGTTACTTTTCAAGGTAATGATTCAGATAGCCAGAAAGATATGGGTTCTCAAAATTTGAGCGATAAAATAAAAAGAGAGCCTGAGGATAGCAGATACCGATCCCAAAATTAGCAACATTTACACTTGTCGCGACACATTCACACAACTAGTTTCGAGATCTTTGAGAAACGCTTTGAAAGATACCGTTTTCATTCTGCATACATTCTTCATTCATTCTAGGATACGACAAGAAACGGAGCTTTCTCAATTCTCGTATTGCTAGACCTCATTTTCTAAACGGATTTTTGTCAAATACAAAAAGAGAGATAAAGATAGGTATGGAAATAAAGTTAAAGAGAAGATATTATAAGGAACTATTCGTCGCTTTTCGGCGGGTCTTCGCCTCGATAAGCCTTCAAATCTTTAGAATGCCAGCGACCTAGGGGATTGCCTTCTTGGTCCTGTAATTCGTACACTAATTTAGACACTACTTTAGATATCCGGCATAGTACGAATTTTGGGGCCAATTTAGCAGCAAAATTCTTTGCGGCATTCGAAAGTGGGTAGGTATGTTTCCAGACGAGGTCACCCTCGGTGAAAACATCGGGGCGCTTGCGTAAGTCGTAATGTTTCTTACTTACTTCGTAAGCTTTCTTAAGTCTATCACGTATATCGTTGAAGATAGGAGGTAATTTAGATATGTCTTGTTCTCGATGAACATAAGACAGATCATCAGGTAATTCTAGATAATTATCTGAGACTGGACCGTAAAAGGTTCCGTCTACAGGGACATTTCTAGCGAAGAGTAGGAAAGCTGGAGCGTGTTTAGTAACTTCGCTCACCGATAAGTTAATTGCTTGTGCAATTTTATAAACATTTTTATCCCAATCTTTATGATTGTCACGGATGTAAGATGAGATAGCTGTAAGGATGGTACGGTTCGTTCTCTCGGTCGGATTCACCTGAGATAAATGCCTGGCGCTATACCACAAATTAACTTCGTAGTTTTTCAGCAAATTAGTAAATAGACTGCTTTTAAAGATTTGAGCGTTGTCACAAAGCAGAATTTGAGGCACACCGAAAATTAAGAACACTTGGTTCTCAAGAAATTTTGTAACGGCAGCTGCTGTAGCATTAGGCATTGGTTTAACCAAAACGAATTTCGAAAACCAATCAGTGACGACTAAAAGTTGGGTGTTTCTAGCCTTGGATCGAGGGAAAGGTCCCATGAAGTCAATAGAGAGAAATTGGAAGGGAAAATTGATTTTCTTATAATTACCCATGAGTCCTACACGAGCAGTGTTTGGGGCTTTGTGTGCACCACAAACCTGGCAGTTTCTCACGTACTTTTTGACTGAGATAATCATTTTGGGCCAATAATAAACTTCAGAAATTCTTGCCAAAGTTTTACTTACTCCAAAATGCGCAGAAGTTGGAGGGTCATGAAATTGAGCAATTATTTCCTCCCGATTAGGAGTAGGGACAACAATTTTCCAATCAGATAGGTTAGACACGACTTCCACTCGAGGCTTAACATGTTTATAAAGAATATTGTCTTTGATGGTAAAGTCAGGGTATTTCTCAGGAAACTCGGTAACTTTGGAGACCATGTCTTTATACCAATCATCAGGTACAAAGTTTTGGAGAGAGATAGAAGAAATAGAACGGGAAAGATAGTCTGCAGGGACATTGCAAGTGCCTTTTCGGTGTTTAATGTCGAAATCAAACTGGCTGAGGCGTAAACACCATCTAGCTACACGACCCATAGGATCTTTTAACGTGCGAAGCCAGAGAAGAGAGGCATGATCAGTGTAAACTGTAAAATTTGCACCTTCGACATAAGGGCGAAAATATTCTATACCAAAGAGGACACCTAAACATTCTCTTTCGGTAACGGTGTATTTCTTCTCGGCTTTCGAGAGCATTCGACTAGCAAAAGCAATGGGATGTTCAAAATCTCCCTCAAGTTGAAAAAGCACTGCACCTAACCCGAAATCACTTGCATCCGTCTGTATGCAAAAGGGCTTCGAGAAATCTGGGCTAGCTAGAACGGGAGCTGTAGTCAGTCGTTCCTTGAGAAGTTTAAAAGCTTGATCAGCTTCTGAGTTCCAAGTTATTGACTGTCCCTTTTTTCGGTTATGCAGCAGAGCTGAGATAGGAGCACTGATTGTAGAAAAATCCTTTATGAAACGCCTATAATATTGTAAGATACCTAGGACGTGTCTTACTCCAGTGGTATTATGAGGAACAGGGGACTCAATAATCGATTTAACTTTCTCTTCACTAACTCGCAATCCGTTTCTATCGATAATAAAACCCAAAAAGGAGAGAGAATCTCGACAGAAGTGACATTTGTCGAAGTTGACAGTAAGATTAGCGTCTTTTAAACGCTCGTATACTTCCCTTAAAATTTCCAGGTGTTTCTCGAAACTATTGGTAGCGATAATTATATCGTCAAGATAGACGAAAACAAATGGCTCCAAAGCTGGACCTAAAATTGTGTCCATAAGACGTTGTTGGGTTTGAGCACTGTTTCTCAGTCCGAAAGGCATTCGTCGGAATTGGAATAAACCTCTCCCGGGAACTACAAAAGCAGTCTTTGGGCGGGATTCTTCGTCCAAAGGAACTTGAAAGAAAGCCTGCTTTAAATCGATGGAGGTAAGATAATTAGCGTCTTTGAGCTTGCTCAAGATAGTATCGATTCTAGGCAGGGGATATGAGTCATGTGTGGTGATCTCGTTTAGTTTTCGACCATCAAAACACATACGGTATGTTTTGTCTTTCTTGCGGACCAAAAGAACAGGGGACACCCAAGGAGAATTACTTTTTTCGACAATTTCTAACTTAAGTAATTTATCTACCTCTTCATTCAGATATTGTTGAAGGGTTGGAGATAAGGGATATTGTCTCTGTCTAAAAGGCTTAGCGTCTTTTGTTTCTATGGAATGGCATAGCACATTGGTTTCAGGGAGTATATCAACACGGGCCAAACTTTTGAATTTGTCTATCGTCGATTCAAGTCTAGAAAGGTCGGTAGGAGGTAAACAAGAGATATCCTGAATCTTGTTGATAGCGCAAACCTTAAGTTCATTAGGTAAGACAGAAGATAATGAAGACGAAGGATCACCGGGATGAACTTCGAAGGATTCATTTACGAAATTAATCATCATGTTGAAAATACGAGCTACGTCTATTCCCAAGATAATTTGTGGTGAAATGGAAGATACCACATGGAATTGGACTTTCTTTGTGACGTCATCTATGGTCAGATCAAGTTCAATTATGTCGATAACAGATAGAGGGGAACCATCGGCATTTTTCAGAGAACACAACAAATCCGAATTTTTGGAAGGGATGGGTAGTTCACCCAGAACTTCCTGCATGGTTTCCAAATCACAAACAGAGATATTGGCGCCGGTGTCAAAGAGGGCTGTATAAGGTACGTCACACATTTTGACAGCTATAAATGGTCTATTGTCAACAGGGTTAGATAATAAGATTGGAGCTATAACAGGTATCAAAGAGTCAGCACTTGGTTTAGGTATGTCCTTTTTAGGAGGTATTCGAAAGGATTCGAAAAAGTTTGCAACTTTTTGCAACCATGATTTCCACTGTTCCTTTTGGATAGTGAAATCAACAAGATAACTGGAAGATATTAGTGCTGGTCTTTTGGAAAGGGAGGAGACTGATCGTCCTTTGACTTCAAGCTCTTTTCTACAAGGGCTCGCTTTGGGCGGCTTGTCTCTTGTTGTCGCACTGCACCCTGTTGTGCAACTTCGTCGTTTTTTGAACGAGAAGTGACTTTGAGAGAGTTCAGGAAATCTGCCGAACATGAGGGGCATTTAGACTTGTAGACATTTTTATGGCCACAGCCATAACAAAAAACTTTTCTAGGGAGATTACACCTTACATAGGTATGACCTTTGTTGGAACAATTCCAACAGGTGACTGCAGAAAGGTTAGTAACAGGGATCTTGGTGTTACTAGGTGTAGGTGCACCTTTAGTTGGTGTGCCTCTGGCTTTACGAGAAGAGAAAAAAGCTGGTTCTCCAGAACATGCTAGGTCTGAATTTAAGAGACTTTGAACCTTCTTAGAGGGAGGGGGGCGATATTGTTGGATAATAGTCCTATTATCTTCTAACTTCTTTCCAATGGAAATTATGTCCTGAATGTTGTTTACCTCAACAAGGGCAAGATGATTTTGGAAATAGGGATGAAGATTTTTCTTGATTATTTTAAATTGTTCCACTTCTGATGGGGGAGTAGATAATCTCTTAAATAAGCCTTGCATCGAGGCCACATAGATAGCAACTAACTCAAATTCACCATGAGTTCTTTGTTTGATTTCCTCTAATAGGTCATCATCGTAAGAGAGGGGGAGAAAAGTAATTTTCAATTTATTCTTGAGATCTTCCCAAGAAATAATTGAGCTTGCAACACTGCGGAACCAAATCAGGGCCTTGCCTTCAAAAAGATCCATTGCAGAATCGAAAAGATCGCGGTCTGAGACATTTCTCGACCTTTGAAGTTCTTTGACCTTTTCTAGAAATTGGATCAAATTATCCTTAGAAGAACCAGAAAATTTAATATTCCATTTATAAACTGGAACACTAGGTCTAGAATGAGTGGAGACAGTAGAGCTTGATGCACTCTGGGAATTGGATGAGTTATCAGTTTGGTCTAGGGACTGATCGTTTTTCAGAAGCCATTGACCTTCTAATTCTAAAGCCTCAGAAAATAAATCATCAGCTAAAGCTTTTGCTTCCGGATCTTGATCAAGTTTGAATCTATTGATTCTAGAGATCACATGATTCAGACGACATTGAATTCTTTGACAGATAGGGTCATTAAGAGACAAGGGAGCGTCCTGTATTTTGATTTTCAAATCTGCAAGAGTCTTTTTCACCTCTGCAGAATCTTTGTCAAAGGGGTAGACAGATTCGGAAATAGAAAGAGAATTTTCTTCCCTATTTAACAGGGCACGAAATTGAATTCGTCTTTTCTCTTGTGTACTAAATGGGACTTGTTTTCTAATCGCTATTTCATAAGCGAGTTCTTCACTTAATAAAGCTTGAACGGGATTCATGATTGAAATCTACTAAAGTCGGTAAGGTAGGGATCGAAAAAGCTATGTGACGCTATGATGTATCTTTACACGTAAAGAATTCGTTTTCTACGTTTGACGTAAAGAATGCAAGGGATACGTCGCAACACTGCTCGTAGCTTTAGCGCTCGTCGGCACTAATACCAACAGCTGACTGGAGAGTCAAAAATTAATGGAAACCTAACCTAACTTAATGAGAAAATGGTAAGGTAATTTTCAGGGAAAGATTTTTGGATACAGTTTTCAAAGACAGCTTAACTACAGAGCTCTCATATCGAGTATCCTCTCCGTACGGAATTAAGCTTCTCTAAAACTTGCTCGAGACATCGCGACGGTATAATCAACCACTCCGTAAAGCTCCCTGACGGGTTACCCTTTAGCGGCAGTGTAGCGGTAAGAAAAAGTAGGTATTTTCGCGGCACGGCACTTTGCACAAAGATAATTAGGTAGGTACACATATATTAGGGAACAATAATGCTTAAAACTAAATCATGCAAAAGCTTTCAATAAAAAATTCATGCAGTAAGCAACAAGAGAAATTTATATAAATATCAAGTGATATCGCAGACAAATCGTAAAGTTCAAATAGTTATGAGATTTATTTTATGAAAATCCTAGATACATAAAAGCCAAATAAGATAAAGATAAATTGGATTTCTAATTCAAAGAAGTAAACGTTCCACACCGGGGAGTGCCAATTGCTGCGGTCGGGCTAATTAGATTAGGCTCTGGGCCAATTAAATTGATTATTGGCCAATTAAAATTCGATCGTTGTTGAAAAACAAAACCGACTTACCTTCGTTGGGCCGAAGTATTGATTGATGCACCAAAATCTCATTCAGATTTCATGCGACTGTAGTGGCATCAGCAGCATAAAGCGGTACGGTTTAATTACCTCTAAGATAAAAGATAGTGGGATGCCAGTGCCTTATGGTTTTTGAATAATTGATCTAAAGTAACCTGAACTATAAAGGCATCAAAATTCACTCAGGTTATGAGATGTTAACTATTTCTAACTACTGTAGTATCTACCTACTGAATAATAAAGTTGATCTTTTAATGAAAAGTATATTTATGAATTCTGTTTACAAAATAACTTATTGAAATTCTATGGTTATGAAATTACTAATTAATTGATCATGAAGTTAATTGCAAAATATCTCATTTAACAGTTTAACTGGTAGAGAAAATAGATCTATTTTTCCTTCACATAAAAAGTGACAAATTCATTTCAAGTATTACTTGAATAATAATGGTGATTATTGTATATCAGGTATTTCAAAGTTATTATTAATATAAGTTTTAATTAATAAAACATCAATCTCACGACGAGATAAGGCAATAGAACGACACAAAAATCCTAACAGATTTCTCTGATATCACTCTGAGCAATAAAAGGTTATGTCACACTTTGCTTACTGATACGACATTTTGCCATCCTTGGAATGTCGTGCCGAGACTGGAGAGCGGGGCCCTGGACGAAATCTCAGGATAAGAGACCGTGGTCTCCCTCTGGGGTGGCAGAAAGACTGGTGGACGGTGTCGCGTCCCGTGGGAATACGTGCCTAACACTGGTAGCGTGGTCGTCCTTCGAGGTTAGATGAAACTCGAAAATATGGGGCTCCGAATGTTGAGATCCAGTATTTAGGGGCAGGTAGCAGCAAAACCTTCAGATAATGTAAGAGATTCCTTCCATAAAAGCGGATATTCAGATGTAGAGATGGTGGAAACCAATATGGCGTCCGGGAAGACAGGTGGGGTTCAACTTCGTAGAGAGGTTTTCCGACGAGATAAGATAGTACCCCGATTGATAGGGTAGGTAGAAAGAACTATAACAATATATAAACTCTATTAGAGAAAGTTTCAGATAGTTTGAACAATTTACTTACCCGATTTATTAATAATCGGTCCTTAGATAAAGAGAAAAGGTAGGGGTGCGACTTGTCGCTTCAAGCACCGAGATTGGAAGATGGCCGAGCCTGTTCCAGACTCGCGAAAAGGACCAATCCTTTTGCGCAACTCAAAAGGGTGTTAGTTCATCTTCCTAAACTACATCACAGCGACATCTGTGTTTCTAGTTAATCGAAAAGGAAGATTGTAAGAGAAAGAAGTTACAGATTGTACTACAAGGTAGGGATCTTGAACTTGCCTAGTTTAGTTAGTTTTACCACTCGGCAACAGGTGGCGATGTTGGATCGAAATTCATGTTTCAATCAAATAAAGTGGCTAGGCGGACACCTTTATAGTAGGGATTTAGACAATGATATCTTATTTAATAATATTAAATGGAGCTAATTAAAGAATAAAACCTTTAACGACGTTACAGTATATTATAAACAGCATTTTTCAGTTTTTGTAGGACCAGATTCAAAGTGTGTTGTTGAAACTAACTATCACATACAGCAGTCCCTGTTTGGTCTAAATCCGCACCTTGTTCGATTGAAATATGTTCTTCAATTGTTGGTGAAGTACGCATATAGAGTAGTTTTTCCAAAATCTTGTAGGTGACACTCTTTTCTTCCCGTTTCTTTGGAGGAGATATCCTCTCACTTGTACTTGATGTAGGATTATCCATAATGGCACTTGAAACCGTTTGCAGGATGAAAATGGAAAGCCAAAAATAATTTCAAAATTCTGAAAAGAATGTCTGTTCTCTAAAAAGAACTGAATGGGCTTCAAAAAGAACTTATTTGGTTTTGAAATAGCTTTTAAATAACTTATTTAGAACAACTTATAGGGTTTTGGAAATAACTGATTATAAAACTGATGTGTCACATTCGACGCTGACATTGTAAACAATAATGACATAACAATAAAAAAACAAGCGTATACTCTTTGTACACTGAGAGTTGTCCGTTGTCATGCCACACTGATTCTGACTAAACAATTTCATTTAATTCGATTTGAATCGTACACTTATTTCTAAGTCGAACCAGATGTGGTATCGCAGTTCGTGTCAGTGGCGTGTGTTGAGGAATAATGAATATCCTATAAATATATTATTTCGACAAGTTATTGACGAAGTAGAGCCTTGCAACTTTTTGATAACAAATATTAT
The DNA here is from genome assembly GCA_910589415.1 of Malachius bipustulatus. Classification (NCBI taxonomy): domain Eukaryota; kingdom Metazoa; phylum Arthropoda; class Insecta; order Coleoptera; family Melyridae; genus Malachius; species Malachius bipustulatus. The sequence goes on along the minus strand of OU342635.1, from coordinate 41,914,640 downwards.
ACAGGGTGGTCCAACTTAAAACGTCAGGACGTTACCAAACGATAGATAAATTTAAAATAATGCCAGTTTCTCTAATACACTTATAGCCTGGAAAGCTTCCTTTTCAAGATACAGGGCGCGTTGAAGTTTTGGGGAAAAAATAATATTTTGTGAATATTGTTAAAACGGCTGCTTTAAAAAAATTTAAATTTGGCAGGCAGCATGACTTAAGTATCTTTCATGATTTACGGCTTATGGTGATAAATTGCGAAAACCAGCGGCGGAGATATGGGTGTGCCATCGCCCCTTTTCAAAAAAAAATTGACGCCACTGACTCTATGACAAATTTAATAATTTTATTCACTGTCTCATGCTTTTTAGAACAAAAAAGTACTCTCTAATTTTTTTCACAAGGCGCACCGTTTTCGAGATAATTCAGGTTTTCTTAGGTAATATCCGTAGCCATTTTAAGAATAACAGACAAATTCTAATCAAATAACTTTTACTTAAATAATTAAATAACAGAAATAAACAACACCTAACTAACGTAACAATTGTCAGTAACCATTGAGTCAGTGGCGTCATTTTTTTTTTTTTTAAGGGGCGATGGCACACCCATATCTCCGCCGCTGGTTTTCGCAATTTATCACCATAAGCCGTAAATCATGAAAGATACTTAGCTCATGCTGCGTGCCAAATTTAATTTTTTTTTAAGCAGCCGTTTTGACAATATTCACAAAACATTATTTTTTTCCCAAAACTTCAACACCCTGTATCTTGAAAAGGAAGCTTTCCCGGCTATAAGTGTATTAGAGAAACTGGCATTATTTTAACGTTATCTATCGTTTGGTAAAGTCCTGACGTTTTAAGTTGGACCACCCTGTATAATGCAAGTAAATAAGAATCATAATAATTATTGTTATCATCATGATAGAACGGCTGGTTGCCGTTTAAAAGAAAGAATAACACCTCCGTTTTCTTATTTGCAAGTATGTAAAATATTTCAGCAATTTTACCACAAGACCACGTACTAGGGAGTTCAATCGTTTCCCAGGCAAAGCAAGGAAGTAGATTTTTAGGCATTCGAGCAATTATAATAAGTTACTCATAGTTTATCACAGGACACAGGTAATTCTGTGATAATTTCGTATTAAAAACGTTTCAAATCACAAGACAAACCTATTTTTAAGTATATTAAGTATATTTACCGCTGACACTGACACTACTGATAGTAACGACGACAATCTTATCGTAATATCGTATCAATCTATCAAGACGCGAGTCGATACTTCCGTCTCACTCTCGCTCATCTTTTTAGAATTGCTGACGATTCAAACGTATTTCTGACAATACGTCCCATTTTAACTCGATTGACTATTCAATGCAATAGAAGGAGTAAGAAACATAACGAGATGATGTATCCTTAGTTCTCACAACAGACAACTCTCAGTGTACAGACTTTATGTAGTGTTGAGCGTTGCATAGATTCTATTTCCTGTACAAGTTTTGCTGGGTGTAATTTTGCCTATGAATTGACCAATGAGAAGCATCTTTTTTTGGCGGTTTATTTAAATTTACTCCTCCTAGTTATTAAATGAAGTATAGGTGATAGGTTGCTATAGGTGGTTGCTAGCTATGAAAAACTTTCGTGCCCTGGACAAACAAGTAGAAATGTCAGTTTGATTAACGTTTATTTAGATGGAAAATTAAATGTAAAACTACAATAAAAAATTCCAGTAAATCTTTCTGGAACATACAAATAATTATTATTGTATGTTCCAGAAAGATTTACTGGAATTTGCAGCTTCTTGAATGAAATTCATTTTGAACTAAACTACGATCAAAGATTCTAAAATTATAGCAGTACAGAGTTTTAAACTTGACAGTGTCATAAATTAATAATTTAAAACTATCGTTACTATGGTAATGTTAAAAACATGACACTTTAAATAATTCCATTGTTATCACTGAATCGTATTATTTTACTCATTTCTTCTTAATCCGTGGTTCAATATGGCAAGGGGAGAATGAAAAGTTTATAGTCCAATAAAGTCTAAAAAGTCATACTTATCGATTAAGAATACACCTCCATTTGATAGTTCGATTTATTTTGTTTCATATACGTGGTTTTTATAGTAACCGTCCAGTTTGTCTAAACACTCCATCTCGCATAAATAAGTATACGTCAACATTGGTTTTGAATGAGAATTAAATGCACAACACAGAGGATAGAATGTCATTACGTGAATAAATTTTATGTAGTTGTCAGTGGCTCTCAAACTGACGTAAGCGGTTCAATTCATTTTTGAATGATTTCCTTCAATAATTTACGCTTGTTCACAACTTGACAATTAACTGTTTGACATTTTCTGGTGAAATTAAAAATATTAATTCGGACGGTTAGTGTAACGTCACATCTGACTTTTTAAAGTTAATCCTACTATAATACATTACACGCTACGAAAGCTCTTTCGGGTGCTCGGAGTTTTTAAATATCAATTCTATTCAAATACTCCTCACAAACTATTTCCTTATTTGTCAAATGAGTTTCTTATTTTCCTATTAATTATTATAGTCATTGATTTATCAATCAATTTCCTTTTATGTCAAATCAGTTTCAAAAAAAATCAAGAAAACCAAAAGAAAAAGACTGTAAATTTAATTGAGCTATCGACGATTTTCTTTTTAATTGAAGCGCATACCGCGCATACCGCTTCTTGTGGCGGTAAACTTGTATTTAGGATTTTTATATTTGATTGTGAAACCAAAAGGTAATTTAAAACATCCACAAAAATATATCAATATTTTCAGTCAGCGAGAAACTTTTTTATTTTTGGAAATTTCTTTACACATATTATTATGCAGCGAAGAAATTGAATCCAAACTATTAAGAAAGTTTTTGAAAGTTCAATTTTTGTCATAGGTTTGTTAGTTATTGAATTATGAATTTTTTATTGTGAACAAATTCGCGGGACGATAAATTACGATAAACGGACGCATCAACGTAAGTAGCCAGTCGCTTGCCTCTCTAGTATGTGTTTGTAGTATTATGGGGCTGAGAACAAATATTTTGATTACTTTTATAACTTTTCCTTTAGTCCGTAACATAATTACCTGAAAACTTTTAACTTAAAATATTCTTGAAAAATTCTATTTGTAACAGAAGTCGCTTTCCGCATTCATCTTGCCGTTTCGCTTTTTCCTCACAAGCAAAAAATTATTAATGACAACAAACCTTGTAGGTATTTTCGGTTTTTGCGCAACTGTTTTGTCTTCAACACTCACAGCTTTTTTACAAATAAGGCTCCATCATTGAACAGTAACACACGTTGTTGAATAAAACTCTAAGGATAGAAAGATTTTTAATTGTATGGTTTCAACCAACCAGTCAAACGTGTTCAGAATCTAATCTGTTCTACAGAGTGTTTTAAAAGTTTTTTTGAGCACATTTTTTTGGATATTTTATTGTAATTTTCGCATACAAAATAATAATTTTTAAAATATGTGATTTTGTATAGCTATTATAGGTAAATAAATGGTAGGAGGTAGTTTAGACTCAATTTAGTTAAAAATTATGGGGAATTTCGTATATTCATATTATCCGATTATTTTTTTTTAAAGAAATCTACCTTTTGAAAAAAGGGAATCCAACGCCGATAAGTAAGATCTTGTAAATCCATGGGCGCAGAAGTTGTTGAACGAAAAAGGGGTCATATACCCTGTATCTACGCCACTGATGATTTTTTTCAGCCGTGTGTTTCTTCGTTTGTGTGCTCTAAATTATAATAAATAACCTCTCGGTATAAAATTAACATATTGAAAAATGCCCAAGTTATGATGCCGCGAAAACTAAAAAAAAATTTTTTTAACACCCTGTAGCTATCTTTTTTCTGAGCTTTGCCGGACATATGTGTGTGGGGAACTTTTATTCCTTGAAACAGGTCTTCTATAAACTGCTGAAGTCCTGCTAAAAAAAAAACTGTCTCACCCTGTATTGTATAATCGTTCAAAACATTGTCCTGTACGATTTTTCTCTAATCCCAATAATAAGAGTTCTATCTCAGTATAAAAAAAATTGCGAGATTTAGTTTATGCCAAATATTTAGTAACCCATGAAGATTTTCAAAAAGAAAAAGATTGCCTGGAAATTATAGGTCGTAAAAGTGGATTATACTTTACCCATTTAACCGTTTTTTAACTTTTAACTTACCATTTTTTTACCAACTACTTTAGTATCTTACGAGATTCCTGAACTACTTAAACATTGAATAAACTTACCCTGTATATTCGAGATTTAAAGCCGGCTACTTTCTACGCGGTATACTTGCCAAGTACCATTTAATGAGTAGTTTTTTTTTCATTCAGTTCTCAAAAAAATTGGCATTTCTTTGCTTTTTTATGCCCTACGTGGTTGTGGCGTAAAAAAGAAAAACAGTTTTCTGCATGACCAATGGCAATTGTTAATACTGTTACCTACCATGTATTTTGTATTTGTGCCTGCATAAAAAACTGTTTTTTTTTTCGTGTTTTGTGATTTTCTACGAAAAAACATAATGAAAAAATTGATTAGGTAATTGGTGTAATTGAAGTTGGTGTAATAAAACAAAAATTAGTTAAATTTTGCAAGAATATAATATGCAGGTGTTCCTTATTAATAACATGTATTTTAGGATGTGATTCTTCTGGTCATTTCATAATTGGAAAAATTTTTTAGAAACATTTTCTGCTTTCAAAAATTATTTGCTAATACATACTGTTAAATTAATGAAGTTTAATTCAATTGTTTAACCAAGAATGGCGAGAGAAACGCAAGAGACCATTTTCAAGTAGAATTGACCAGACCTAAAGAATAAATAATATCCGCATGGCAAAATGTTTTTTTTTTTTTTGTGAAAAATGTTATAAGTCATGCTTGCAGGACGCCACTGGGCGAGCAATTGAAAAAAATTTCTAACTAGAATATGTATATGATTTTATATTCCATCAACACCTACCAAAATTGAAAAAATATCCAAACTACTTTCGTATAGATTATAAAAAATAAATCCTGAAAAACAAAAAATACGAAAAAAACACAAAAAAAAATGAGCAAAAAATATGAGCTATTGCGGACATAATAGGTTCATGTTCACATGAACTATTCTTCATAAAATGATCTGAGGCATTACATGCTGGAAATTAGCATGTTATTAAGGAACACCCTGTAGAGGTTGGTTGGTATCAAAGTCATAACAAGAAAAAAAATTCATATTTTACAAAAGATTCAATACCCTGTTGTATCTTAAAACCGAATCATCGAACATCGGATACGGCCATTAATCGGTCCTGAAATAAGCCAAGGATTCCTTCTTCAGTTTTGATATCAGGTCAAAATATACACCCCGCAACAATAAAAACGAAATGTTATGAATGTAGTCAAACTTTTAGGAGACTTTTTAATAGTGTGAAAAAATTTCTTCAGATCACTTGTTTGTAGAGAATGTTTTTCCAAAGTTGGCAAAATTGCGATACCTATAGATTAGATGTCTCATTTTGGAACTGATTTTTTTATAACAGTTGGGCCTGTGAAAGGAGTGGTTTTGGTAGTGCATAATTTGAACTTTATCCCTCAACCTTTAAAGCTCCATAACTTAGTAAACTTTAACTTTAAAGCTCAACTTTAAATAGTTAACTTCTCCGAGTAAAGTTTTTAAAATATAAGGCAAAAGCACCAATTTCAAAAATCAAAAAATACCACGATTGGTTTACCGGCCACACATAGAAGAGGGGAAGTAAATTTTGGAAAGTTTGATCTCTGAATAATGAAGAATGTTTCTGAACGACTGAGATGGAATTTTTTACTATTATTAAACAGTGTGACTATTGTTTGTATGTTTTTACAGCTTGTTTTCATTTAGTAACATGACTTTAATTCAGAAGATTCAGAAGAGGTGGGTGAACATTTTCACTTGCACCGACTTTTTAACGTGTTGCGTGTTTTTTCTGTCGTAATAACCGTGAACTTCTTAATTTAACAGAGTAAATTACTGATTAGCGCCATTTATTGTAGGTCGGGGATATACTTATTTTTGCCATTGTCTCCACATGTTATCTTGATCGATATTTTAAAATTCTGTTGAACTGATTTGGTCTCCTCGAAGTAATGAATGCGCCAAGTTATGAATCACCCTATATACTCGACCGCTGTTGCTGCTATCTATAAGCCACCTAACATGGGATAGGCGTGACAATTAGATTCATTCCCACTGTTGTCCAGATGAGATGCATTATTTGCAATACGCGGATTTGCATTCCGGCCACATCTGGCTGGGTGTAGACAGGCTGCGAAAAACAAATCCCACTTACATAGACATACCAGTGCATGGAGCTAGTTGCATCGAAGGATAACGACCTCTTCGGTTTTACTTTGGCTTGGGAAACGATTTTTAAAATTTATTTCTAAAATTTATAATCCGAACTAGTATTGTATGTTTTTATGTTTTCTTGTCTGCAACAAGAAAAGAGAGGAAACGTAACGCTCGTTTATGAACCGTAGCAGAAAGAAAGGCACTAGACACATATACACAAATAGGAGTTATGAACAGAAAACTTTTCCGTTGAAATAAGGTATAAGATATAAGCAATAAAAAGGATAAACAGAAAAAATTCTTACCTGTCAGTGCATCAACCGCAAGAAGTGTGTATTAAAAAAATAACTGTATTAAATAACATACACATAATTATCATGCATTTAACTATACCTCAGTGCTGAAATAACGTGCAGTAACTGACATTACTAAAAATGCATTTTCAGAGAAACGGCAAGCAGAAATTTACGTTTGGAGGAACATTTTCACTGATGGAGAAGCTGCAAAAAGAAATGTTCCTCCTTACGTAAGTTTCTGCTTGCCGTTTCCCCGAAAATACTTTTTTACTAATGTTAGTTACTGCACGTGATTTCGGCCGCGATGTATACAGGATGTAAATGAATAGGTATTACAAACTGACATGTAGGAAATAAAAAAATATGCGAAAAATTGCTCATAGACATGGGTCGTTGGAGCTCTAGTTTTCAAGATACGAGGTGTTGAAGTTCTTCTTCGAAAAATTTAATATTTTTTGAATATTTAAAAATTGGCTGAACAGAATAACTCGAAATTTTTGTCAGTGGTACTAATTGCAGTACATGATTTGATACTCCAGATGAAACATTCTTCAATCCAGTAGCAGAGATTTGGGTGTGTTGTTACCTTTTTTATTGAATAATTTCTACGCCACTGACTTTAATGCAAATTTGTTATTTTTAGGAGATCCATTGTTTAGAGGAGAAAAGCCAATCTTCAGTTTTTGTTGTAGAACACACTGTTTTCAAAATATTCCACAATGTTGGCACTCATGCAAGCTTTTTGTAAGCAATACGGTTCAATAACGATCACAAAAATGATTCATTGTTGAAAAAACTCATTAGCATTGATTTTTTATATTTTACCACATTATGAAGTATCTCGGAAACAGTGCGCCTTTCCACAAAAACGTACAATGACTTTTCTCTTCAAAACATCACCAGGCGTCTACTAAAAATAACAATTTGCATTAAAGTCAGTGGCATAGAAGTTATACCTGAAATAATTTGTCTGGGATTACCAAAATTCTTCTTTTGCAACTCAAGTTTACTTATAACTTCTTTTTTGTAGTTGTCTACTTGGTAGGGTACAACCATGTAAATTTTGTAAAACACCAAAAATATGTTGATAACTCTTGTTAGTGGTTTCTAATGGGCCTAAGTGATCGATGTGATACAAGTACAAAGTGGTTGGTCGTGTGTTTGGATAGGATGTAGAAATCATTCCTGTTTACCAGACTCTTATTCATTATAATTCATTCCGCACAATTTGCAAATAAACTGTCTACTTTCTTCATCAAATCAGGAATGTAATACTCTTGATTAACAGCATTTTTAGTTCTTTTTGAAGCAAAATGACGCTTCTCATGTTCAGACTTTATTATGTACATCATTCTGTACAACTTTCGATACATACAGCAGTTCACGTCCTGTGACAAATTTATACATTTCATTTCTCAGAAAGAAACATCACACATTTTTTCTTCACCTAATTGTGGATTTTATAGATTGCACTTCAGGGCCATCTTCTTGCATTTTCCTTATTCTTGATAATAAAGTTTCTACTCTAGTATACATTACGGACGAACGACTTAATGCGTCTCCATGGGACATTCTTAAATGTCATCCGTCTAATTATTACGCTTACGAGTTTTGTTTTCAATGTTGATATTTAAAACCCCTGCCATGTGTCCGCCATATAACTTTTAGTGTCACCCACATGCGCTTGGCGGCGCTGCTGCCGGTCTCCTAAATCAACTCAATGCATTATAGGTATAGAAGTGACCGGTAGTTTACCGCATTGCATGGTTATGTTAATATTTATGTTTTCAAGGCAAAGACTATAACAACCTGTTTCAGTAAAAATCATAAAATACCTACCTATTGCTATTAAAAAAAAATATCCGCGCCCCAATATTTATCAAAGGCATGAAAGCAAAATGTTCGGCATTGCCTTAAAATACAGGGTGTTGATTTTCAAAGCGGGCCATAGGGGATTAGCATTGCGAAAGTGGTTTTTGAGGATTCCTGCTCGCCGTTTAAACTGACAGAAATGGTTTTGGTATCAAAATGAAGCTAAAATTATTGCGCATAACACTTGACATCAGAAGTTATTTTAATTTCACGTTGTTTTCTGTAATTCTTCAATAAAAATTCAAGTAATTGTCAATGTTTATTCACAAAATAGCATGCCTTGCCTAAACGATAATGACGTTTCTACGTTTTGACAATCCAATAATAAAACTCTATAAGTCAGTAGGTAATAATAAAGTTGGTTCTATTTAAAAATGGGTTATACAAACCAAGAAAGAGTCTTTATGGTGAAAACCTACTACAGTGTAGCCAGTTACAGGAGGGTTCGCGATTTATTTGCCGTGAATTTTTTTAATAGACCAATGTTTTATTATTGCATTGTCAAAACGTAGAAACGTCATTATTGTTTAGGCAAGGCATGCTATTTTATGATTAAACATTGACAATTACTTGAATTTTTATTGAAGAATTTCAGAAAACAACGTGAAATTAAATTAATTTCTGATATCAAGCGTTATGCGCAATAATTTTAGCTTCATTTTGATACCAAAACCATTTCTGTCAGTTTAAACGGCGAGCAGGAATCCTCAAAAACCACTTTCGCAATGCTAATCCCCTATGGCCCGCTTTGAAAATCAACACCCTGTATATGCGCCATCTTATCCTAACTAACCGGAACCGCCTGCTTTTTAAACTTTTTAAGTCGATGCGTAAGGAGCCACAGGCTTGCTTTAATACTTTTTCTTAACCCAATAACTTGGGAAATTTAGAAACAACTGCAATAATTTGATACAATTATTGTTAATTGTAATAATATTGACATGAAAGATTTGGATATAATTTCAGACATCCCAGAGAACAGACCTTCGAGAATGCGCGCCCGTTCCAACTCCGCGGAATCCTGGGTGGCAGCCCTGGCCAACGACCATCACAGAGCAGACGGTGGCAAGTCCAGAGGTGAGTCTTTCTTTATATTTTTATTAGTTTTGTCATTGATTGTACAGTTTTGCAAATGTATGTATGTTGCTGGGTATATTGCATTGATTTATCTTTAGTACAGAATCCTGTTAATTTATGTGATTAGATTAGTTGCTAATGACCGTATTCTTTCAATCACAACATTGCAATCGAAAAGTGTATTTCCAATTATTATTATACTTTTAAGCAGGCAACTTATTCTTTCGAAATATGATCAATGCCCACCAGCCCACCCTAACTATTTTTGTGATTTGATCCCTAACCTCCTCAACCTACTGTATAATGATATTTTTTTACCATTTTGATGCAATCGTAGTGATGCAAACTGCCTTCAATCGTGAATGTTTGATGTGGTCTTTTGATTTTGCTTGCCCTATACGATTTTAGCCGATCACACGAATCATGAAATAAAAATATGAGTTCTCTTAAGAGTTATAATATAACATTCTCATGTTAGATACAAAGTTGTGTCAGGTCAGGTCGGATAAAGCCCTTTCCCCACCCATCTTTGGTTTCCCTTCCCACTCGTAGAGACACAGAACTCGAAAGTGTAGTATATTTTGACAGATACGAATAATGTTGTCTTCGGCGGACTGTCACCGCGGAAAATCGTAAAATTAATCCGATTTAATGGACAGCGATAAACAAGGAAGTCTGATGTGGATCAGATCGTCAAAGAAGACCTCAAAATTTAGTTGAATAATCACTTAACCTGAACCAAACATCCTTCTAGCATAGAATACAATCACAGCTTTAATCGAAGAAATTCAAATCAAGAACGCCCCAAATTCCAACGTATCCTTATAGGATCGTGCACACTGTACCTGAATGGATCGGCACAGCCTGCTCTGACGATCGTTGCTGGTGATGGTACTTGTTGGGGTCTACTGTGCTATTTGATTAAATGGATAGAACGGTCGCCTTCACGGGCAGATTTTTCAAGACCGGTCCGAATCTTGATTGGACTACGATTGCCACTGTGGGCTAAACACTATTGGTGTACCTAATAGAATAAAGGACCAAAAGTTGGCCTAGGTACCAGAGAAAGAAGGAAGAACTGTCCAACTCTGCGAGTTACGATACGTAGAGCCGAAATTCTGTTTTTAAAAGAAAACTCAAAAACTTATTATTCGACTCTTTATTGCATATCGGACTATCCGCCAAGTACGCGACTGTGCGGGACGAATACCAGACAAATAGTGAGCGTTCAACTCTGTTCAAGTCTCGAAAGAAATAATACATGTTAATTCAGCATTTGCTAATTACAGTAATAAAGATTATATTTCATTGGTAGTCAGCTCTTATGGCTATATAACTCTTCCGCCCTTAAGAGGAGACTTTGGGGATGAACAAAGTCGACGTTCGTAAATACAAATACATGTAAACAAGATACATAAGTAATTAGTTCATAAACATAAATGATATAAGTATAAGATTATTATAATAAAAATAAACAATTAAAATCTTGTAGTTGTTCAGTACAAAATTGAAATTAAAAATACAAATTATTTCCTTAAATGTTAATTATTACGTCTAGTAGGAGTTGGGAATGCTTGGTGCATTTCAACATCATTGTAAACATTCTGTTTGCTTTTATTACTTAGGCTTCGACATTTGGTTAAAATTTCCCTGTTATATTTAAAGAGAACAATAATTATAATAATTAATGCAATCAAACATAAAATTGGTAAATTAGAATGGGACCAAATGTGGTTATTAGAAAGTATTGAGATTGGCTCAATATTTTCCTGATCTAGCGTAAGTTTAGACAATTGATCTAAATTAAATGATTTCAGATTCAGTTGAATCGGTTTTACATTTGAGATGTTTTGATTTATTGGGGGTAAGTAAACAGGTTCTTCAGATATTGTTCCTTCTAAATTCGCGTATTCAAATTGCTTAGTAATGAATTTACACGAATAGGGTACATTCACTAAATATGTTCCTTTAAGTCGATGCACTTCCTCACTACCGCACTTCTCATGTACCAAGGTGTCGGTTGGAGATATTATGAGGTACTTCTGGTCACTAATTGTTTCTACAAGGACGTCGGTAATTTCGACTTTGACGTGTAGACACTGTGGATTTTCCTTGACACGAAGGATGTTTCGAATGCAAGTATCAAGCTGGTAGTTCCTTTCTATATCGGAAGTTCTACAGAAGTATTCTTGTTGAATCTTCGAGCATCTCTTCTTTAGGTAATAAATGTTGTCTTCTGTCATTGCCACATATGAGGTTGGGGGAATGATTGTTGTAAGTTCGGGAGTTGGAATGGAATATAAATGATACAAATCATAGGTCTTGGGATCAATTAGAGGTACGTGTAAAAGAAATACAGCATGATCTTCTGTTACATAATAATCTACTAGAATTGTTCTAGTGAATAATACATTATCATAAGAATAATAATTCTTTGGATCTTGGTATTTTGATAACTCAAGCTTCATGATATTAATAGCTTTTTCGTTAATTATCGATAAATGTAAGGTGTTAAGAGAAGAGAAACTGATTGCTGTTAATATATTTTCAATCACGTGGGTCAAGTCTAATAGACTGATTCTAAATAACATTAAAGTATTAATGAATTGTTGATCCTCACTCCTTACTACTCTTATTACTTCTTCGATTCTTTTGAAGTTGGTTGACATATTTTTAATAGTTTCCTCATATTGTTTAATCAAATGTTGATTGAGTGACAATTGTTTATTGTAATGATTTATTACATTTTCTTGGTTTAACTTTAAATCAGCGATCGCCTTATCATAGCGAGCGCCATCTGAAGCGTCTAGATTACCAGATATAAATTTAAATACAGAACCTAGTACATTAATTATGCCTCTTTTAGATCTGTTCGAGTTTTCGAGAAGATCTGGGTGTAGGGTATTAATTAGAGACTTTACCTTATTGCTTTCCTTTTGAATATATTCTAAGTCAATCATCTGTGCTATTGGTAATTTTCCTTTAGTTTTTAGATTGAATTTTTCAATAGCGCTTTCTAACTCGTTTACTTTAGTACCTAACTCCTTTATTGGGTAATTATGCACAAAAGTGTGATGCGAATATTGAACTCTGGTGGGACCTAATTTAAAAGGAAGAATACCAGGGTTGTTTTCGAGTGATTTTATCTCGACTTTAGGTGTGACTTGTGTTTGACTGGGGACTGATATCGCCAGGAGGAGAAGCATTTGGGGAAGCATCTGCAACAAAAGGATTTGTTATTTGATGCTTTCTAGTAGGTTTAATTTCTTGTTTATTATAAGTTCTGCCTTTGGTAGTTTTTATTTTTGTCTTAAAGTCCTTTTTAAATTTTACGTGCTTGTACAAAGGAGACGTTTTATTTCTGGGTGCTAGTGACAAAAATGCGTGTAGAGTGTTATGTGGTTGATGTTCTTGCCTTTGGCTATTTTCCTTTTCTATATATTTTTCTTTAGCGCTTCTTGCATTTTCATACGCTTGGGTGTATAAAGTTTTAATTCTAATTTGTAAATCATTGAGATAGTCGTCATATTGACTTTTCGAAGATATTTCTAAAATATCTTTATTATCTAAATGACCGAACAATAGTTCAACGGGTCTAAATTTGGTTGTACTGTGGATTGTACGGTTGTATATCACGACTGCGTTTTCAATTAGATTGTTCTTAAGAACTTTAGCGTTTTGTAGGGTCAGTGTTCGGATTATTTCTAGAATAGTTCCATGAACTCTTTCGATTGGGCTATTCGAGTTCGGATGAAGGGGAGTTGTGACATGATGTTCTACGTTAAATAATTTTAATAAATTCCTAAATAACTCTGTATTGAATTGGCCGTCAGTTACCAATATTTTGGGCATTTTATACCGCGAAAATATTTTAACGAATTTCTCAGCTATCTCGATCATATTGGTGGATGAGAGTTCTTCATACATTAAGAACTTAGAGAAATTATCTATACAGGTTAGGTATTTGTTGTTATTGCATGAAAATATGTCCATAAAAATAATGTGAAAAGGTTCAGTAGGGGTGAAAGTAGTTTCTAATTTTAATTTGACCGGGTGCCTTTCATACTTAGTTTGTTGACAAATTAGGCAATTGTTGATGTAACGTTGACAATCGATTGCGATGTTTGGCCAGTAATAAACTCTTTCAATTTCCGTTTTTAACTCGGTAATTCCTCGATGGGAAAGTCGATGAATCTTTTCAATAATTTCGCGTTGTTGTTTTTCATCAGTGACATCTTTCAAGAATTTTCTAGTAAATAAAAACTTTAAATTATTAGTAAAGTTATCATTTATAAGGGTGGCTAGTTTTTCATACAATTCATTATGTGAGGAATAAATTGTTGTAATTATTTGTGGGTTCACATATTCCTTTAGAATGTTTATCACTTCATTTTCGTAATTATTTGTCGTAATTTGTACTTCAATGCGATCTTTGTTGAAGACTTTGGAAGTTTGAATTTTTGGTTCTTTACCAAAAGTAAAGATTAATTGTTTTTTAAAATGATTTAATGGTTTTTCGGTGATTTTTAATTCTGCAGAGATATCGTCATTTTGAGAATGAACGGTTTTATTATCATCTGATTGAGTCTCATCATTTTCTGTTTTGTTTTGAATATTTTCAGAATTAATGTTGATTTTGTTGGTCTTATCAGAAGATGGGGGTTTAATTTGTTTGTCTGATAATACTTTAATTTTACTCTTGTCTTCGTTTTGTTGGAGTAATGAATCTATGTCAGTAAGGTCATCTAACTCGGTGGTAGGTAGTTCAGCAATATCACCTGGTTGAGCGAATAATGATAATAAATCATCAGGTGTTTCGTCAATATTTACAGGGTATGCTTCTAAACGTGATAAAATTCGGTTTTGATTGTCTTTATTTCGTATTATTGGAACTTTGACTTTAAAATTATTAGGAGTATTCATTTTCTCGGGGATCTCGTAATGACCTAGTTGTTGCTGGGGAATTAATACAGTTCCTTTTCTGATGGTCACAGGTATAATTACATCACTCTGTTCAGGAGTAATCTGAGTTTGAAAATAATTTAATGCAGCTGATGGTTCATACCTACATAAATCATATTCTATACCGTTGAGAAAAATAGTACCTGAATTGTAATTTAATATCATGTTTAATTCTTCTAACGTTTGCGTTCCTAGCAAGAGGTCGAAGTGTTCATGAAAATTAATTACATAAAATTTCAAAGGTTGTCCAGGCAGGAAGAAATCTGCGATAACTACTTTATTATGTTCCGATTGATTGTAAATTGTTTTGATTGTAAACTTTTCGTCAAATATTTGATTTGGAAAGTATTTTTTAGCAATTTTGGGTGACATGAGCGAATTAGTTGCTCCTGAATCTATTAAAATTTTTAAGCCGTTAATTTCTAAATAGGGTAGGCTTGAAGAAATGATGTTATGATTGGTTTCGATTATTTGTTTTCCGAGGCCGGTAAACGAAAATTTTCTGGTGGTTCTACTGGAATTTCGTCAGCTTCGGGCACGTTTTGGGAATCTGTCTCATAACATATTTCATTATAATCGGGATAGTTATCCATATCATATTCTGGGTACGTGTTTTCGATTAAAGGGTCGGATTCTCCTAAATTGGGCTCTATCTCATTAAAATTGATTTGCGGAGCTCTCCAAATGCGAAATTGTGGAGATTGAAAATTAGGATGATTCCTATATGGACTTGGTCTTAAGTTTGGGGAATTATTAGTCCTATTTATTCCACTAAAACTCGGTTGACCTGGGCGAGGTGCAAAAGGTCTGTTTTGGGAATTTTGATGTTGATTTGGGTGATTCGTATTTTGAGTATTTGGACGACTTGTATTTGGATAGGTCGACTGAAATACAGGTTGTCGAGGTGGAAAATTATTAAAATTAGACACATTAGGTCTTTGGGGTCTCTGAAATTGTCTCTGATAGTTATTTTGAAAATTATGAATTTGTTTGTTAGGACCATTGGATGCTGATGTTTGTGCTTCAGAGCTAAAATTACGACTGTTGTTAATTTTATTAATTTGGTTAGGACCGTGCTTAGCCAAAAATTTTATAACTACAGGGGTAGCTGCTGCAATGGTTTCCAATTCTTTGACTTCAAGAATTGTTTGCAATAATGGGGGACAATTGTTATAAAGTACTTCTAATGCGGTTTGTTCGTTAATGCGAACATGTACAGCTTTTTCAGCGGCTGTTAATGCTGTGTCTGATTGAGTTTTAATGTCTAATTGAGTTTGTACTGATTTGATGCGCTCTATGAAATCTGTTAAACTTTCTCTAGGGTTGATAGTTAGATATTTGAATTTGTGACATAATGTTAACCTGTCGGTATGGTCACCAAATTTCGTGCGTAACGCATCTTTTAATTGTGTCCAGTTAGTTAAATCTGATCTTGTACTAGCAAAAGTTTCTGCTGGACCTTTTAATTTACTTAAAATCAAACAATAAGAGTAATCGTTTAAAGTTAAATCGGCTGTGTTGCCATATTTAGCATGAAATTTTTCTACACGAGTAATGAAAACTTCTAACGTGTTCTGATCACCATTGAAAGTGGGAATAACATCGCCATAATTTCTAGCTGCGCTAATTAAGCTTTCGGTAGTTGCAGGCATATTTAAATTTCTTGGTAAAGCAGGTGGCTGCTCTATAAAAGGATTTAAAATACTATTTACAGCGATTTCTTGACCAGGCTCGTATAAATGATCGTTACTGGAATGTGCTAAATTCTCGTTATATTCAACGATAGTTACTCTTTCAGTACCTGACATAAATGAACTTTAATATTATTTTTAGAATAAGTGAATTAAAGCTTGCTCTTTATTTCTTACTCTGATTTAGAATTCTCTATAGGATTCTAGAAAATTTAATTTAAATTACTTTCTATGCATTTATCGATAACAGTAAATTATTATTGATCAATCAAAATATCAATATCTTTGTAATTATCAAAAAATTATAAATTCGTTTCAGTTGTTTAAAACTTTCTTTTACATATACATAACTTGGTGTAAAATAAAATCAATAAAAATCAAAGGAGGTGAAACATGGAATGTGACTTACTACTTAAATTTTCTCCTTTCTCCTTGATTAGCTTTACGTTCTGATGACTCGGGTTGGACAGTTTTCCTTCTGGATTTCTCGGGTTGAGCAGTTTTCCTTCTGTTTGACTCGGGTTGGACAGTTTTCCTTCTGTTGGCTCGGGTTTATTAGTTTTCCTTCTATATTGCTCGGGTTGGACAGTTTTCCTTCTGTTGTCTTGGGTTTATTAGTTTTCCTTCTAAGGGTAGAATCCTTGAACTAGTGTTGTCTAGCGGCGGCAACACTTTGAAGACGTTCTCGAGTTGACGGGGTTGCTCTTCTGCTGCGGGGTATGGAAGACCTCAACGTTATGCGGGGTTGCTTCTCGTCGTAACAGGGAGACCTCGATTTTACGGGTTGGTTGCTTCTGGTTGCTAATTGACGTTGACCACTACTCAATTCTTCTAGCACTTTGCACTTTTAAGTAGGTAGTTTTCCTACTTTGTTGGGCTACAATTCACTGCAATCCTGCACTTCACTGTAATCCTGGGTGCACTATAGGTTACCGGATTTCGCGATTAATCGATTATCGATTATTGAAAATCCGTTCCGACTGCGCCAGTTACGATACGTAGAGCCGAAATTCTGTTTTTAAAAGAAAACTCAAAAACTTATTATTCGACTCTTTATTGCATATCGGACTATCCGCCAAGTACGCGACTGTGCGGGACGAATACCAGACAAATAGTGAGCGTTCAACTCTGTTCAAGTCTCGAAAGAAATAATACATGTTAATTCAGCATTTGCTAATTACAGTAATAAAGATTATATTTCATTGGTAGTCAGCTCTTATGGCTATATAACTTGCGGCAAATATTCAGATCCTGTACTGTTAAGCTTGACCGATTTGACCGATCATTTTTACACTTGTTTTTTTCTTTTTTCATTCTTTTTTTTCTTTTGATGAATCGTTACGAAAGCTAAAAGCAAAAAATAATCAAACGTTTCCAAAAATTATTATGTAATGTTGTAGCAAAAGAAAACAAACACTAACAAAAATTTGATCAACGTTATTTAATAGTTATTTTATGATAGCGGCGATTGTAAAAAGACTACACTGCTCGAAATCCAAAAAAGGAATCAAAGTAGTAACTTCTGATATAACCATAAAAGCAGTTCCGGAGCAGCGACAATCGGAAACTTGTTTCAAGGAAAACACTATACTTGCCGCTTCTTTAGAACTGCTTTCATGTCAGAGTCAGTTACTGACAACTTTTTGGGATCTGAATGATGGAAGTTTGGCCCATTTATCAAATGAAATAATAGTTCAGGCTAATTAGATCACAATCAGTGAATGAACTCATAACAAAATGATATTTGGTCTAGGAATCTTTCATAGGAATGCAAGTAAGGACTCGTAGAGTTCCCTCGTAGAGGTGGGGGTGGAAACACCTTTTTGAGGCAAAAAGCCACCCCCAGATAGGGCTTGGTTACTGTTATTTTCGTATTCTTCGAATCTGTCATACACGAAAAAAAAAGGATAAGAAAAAATGTTTCTCCTTGAAACTTTACATTATAAAAGACTGAGGGCCGGTTGTTCAAACGTTAATTAAAAATTTTCAGATAATTACTGATTTTAAAATGCCCTGTATTATCGAACCATTGGTCTGATATTGCTGAAAATGGATTCTGCTCCCTTTAAGAAGAGTTAATTATTGATTAAAAATACAAGATCATTAATTACATTCGCCATATTTTCAAAATTTGCAATTTAAAATCAGTAATTATCTCAAAATTTTTAATTGACGTTTGAACAACCGGCCCTTATGGATGATTATTTTATTCGCCAGGCTTTCATCCCTAATTTTTGTTTCTATCGCATTTTTTCGCGGGAATGATGAATTCGAAGAAAAACGAGAATAACCGTAAGTCCTATCGGGGGGTGGTTTTTCGCCTTAAAAGGATGTGTCGACCCACGTGTAGGGTGGGAATTCTTCCGGTCGTTACTTCTACTCCTATGAACTATTCCTGGATCAAGTATCATAGGCCTTCAGTGCCCCCTAATTTTTAATTATTAGCTTTACAAATGGAGTAAGTGGCATGGGTGAGGTAACCGTTTCAAACCAACTGTGATCGATTCTTTATGCAAAAACACCTTGAGTTGTTGATTCGGTTGATTTTGTAAATCTTGGTTAAAAATCAACCGAAGTTTCATAAGTTTCTTAAAAGAAAAATCAAATTAGCGCTGACCAAAAGTTAAAATCTAAATCACAAAATAATCCCAATCTATTTACTGTTCCGCACCTAATTGTTTACGGGTGCCACTGATTACAATTCTAACTCTATCTTTGCCACGCCGCAGCTTCGGCACCTGGTACGCCATTGTCTCCACCCCTGATTCCTGAATCAGTGGTTCTAATGTCCCAGTCTCCTCCTATTTATCCATCTCCCCCGTCGCCGGCACCAAGGCCCGCCGAACTGGTTCCGGTCGGACCCGTTCGTCCGCAACGGCACCAGAGACCTGCACGGATGGCCGTACCCGCAGGTAGTAAACAGAGGGTGGTGATAGTTTGAATTTTGAAGTGTGATGGGGGTTTTACCCTTTTGCCTGGAGGTTGTTTCAGTTTTCCTTCCGCTTACCGTTTCTTACACGCTGGGTGGTGCTTTTGGTTGTGGTTGTTTTGGTTGTGTAACTAAACATGAACATTATATTTTATGCTAAGTACTTTTATAGTACGTTCAACCGAAACTGATGCCTGATTCAGATGCAAATTGATCGTCAGCACTGATTTTCAGCGCTGATGTCCATAGTCCATTGTCTTGCATTAGTCCTTACATACGTGCTCCGGATGATCGACTCATAGAGGTCTCATATAGTGCAAGATCCGGTATTAGAAATATATACCTACCCTCATCTTTCATTTGATGATGACATAGATTATACAGGGTGTTGCTAAAAGGTACCACCAACGCTCTACCACAGATTTCTGAGTAAAAAATATGACGATTTAACCTAAATTAATGGATTAACTGACAACTTCAAAATTTCAGTTACTACTATTGTTGAAACCAATAAACTGACATAATTGAAGACACAAGTGGATAAAGGGTCTATGTAACACTTAAAAAAAAATGATGTTTTTCCATAAATGAAGGGCCTATATACCTAAAATTCGTTTAAAATATCTTCCGTTGCATTGCAATACATCATGAAATAAAGTAGTTATAAGTGGATAAAGTACCCATGTACCATGTAGTAATATTTAATTTATAAACTTCAAACTGAAATATCTCGAGAAAATGATTTTGCTACATAGATCCTTCATCCACTTGCGTCTTCAATTATTATTAATTAGTCTTGCAAACATTGACATACATACAGGTGTTCCTGTTTTTGATGTCATGTCTCACTTTTTACTCCAGAACTTTTTCATCCGCATGCCACTGATTGATTTTGTATTTTTTTATCAAAAGACTAAAGTTTTACTAAACTTTTTGACTTTTGGTGAAAGTTTCGTATCTTGCCTCGTTTTCCCGTAATTAATTTTTTATGATGCACCTACACTACTGAAACCGTATTTGCGAAAATCTCTTTTTTTAATTCAAAGAATAATTTTAATAACAACGTTCCACCACGGAGTTCTGGGTTGAAAATATGCCCATTTAACCGAAATTATTTATGTCCAAAATAGCCCCGTCTTTAAGATACAACCCTTTAAAGAGGGTAAACTGAATACACATTTTCCAAAATAAATAAAAAATTAATTAAATGAAAAACTTTAGTTTTACTGCCTATTACGATTATTCTAAAGGCCAACAAATATGAAAAAAACGTTGCTGTGAAATAAAAAATATTATCTTAATTAAAACGATATTTTCACAAATACGTTTCCGTGGTGTAAGTCCATAATTAAAAATGAATTATGGGAAAACCATGTAAGATACAAAACTTTTAAAAGAGGACAAAAACTTTAGAAATACTTACGGCTTTGGACAAAAAATACAGAATCAATCAGTGGCGTGCGGATGAAAAAGTTCTGGAGTAAAAAGTGAGACGTGACAGCAAAAACAGGAACATCCCGTCAGACTGTCAATTTATTAGTTTTAACAATAGTAGTATGTAGTAGTGTAGTAGTAGTATAAATTATCTACGTCCAAAAAGGCACCCTTCTCAAGATACAGCCCTTAATAGGTCAATCAAAACACGTTTTCCAGAATAAGTCAAAAATGCATTATCGGAGAAACTTCAAAACTAATAATTTTTTCTTGGCGGAATACGAAATTTCATTGCATATAAATTTACACTGTGTTTTTCAAGTATGCTATTTGAAAGACGAGGCCTTAGTCTCTATTTTAAGCAAGCAAATTCTTTATTTAAACGGTCAATATTAAAGAAGTTGAGTTCTTAACTTTACCTCTTCATATCTTGGTCAACAAATCTTGGTTACAAAAATATTTTTTTACCATTTTTCCTGTGCTGCACGAATTGCCCCCTACGATGTACCGTTGAGGAAATGCGCGATTAAAGACTCACCCTGTACATTTGAGGCTGTATCTATTTAGACAAGAGACAAGGTTTATTCAGCTCAATTGCGTCTCCCCTTTTCAGACAAACTGGTAATAAACCATTCCCATCATGCATGCATTTTTAATTTTTTGGGTATGCATTTCCAGGGTGTACCATCGTATAGAATTTTCGCTAACATAGGTATTTCTTTCTAATTGAGATTTTTTATGAAATTTTATCTACGAGTGATTCATAGAATGCACTTTTTTACACGTTTCTTAGTTCATAAAATGTATGATTATCATGAAGAGTGCATAAAGTAAAAGCGGGTGAAATAAAATGTCATAGCGGTTCATTATCACACTCTTGGCATAATCTGACGCGTCACTGCATGTTGGCCAGTGGATCAGCCAACGATTAAGTACAAGTACAAGTTCTAGTGAGCGGCCCGAGCGTTTATTCGCAGATCGACAGACCTACGTACAATTATTATTTTGTGTTTTGTGATTCAATGAATGCAATATCTTCCGCACTAAAAGAAATTATTATTCAATCAAATATGGCTGCACAAAATCTAAAGGTACCTACCTCAAAAATCTAAAGAAGTGTACCTATATCAAGCAATATGATAAATTTGACATCAAATTTGGACTTGAAATCTGAAGAGCTTGTGGTTATTATTATTATTAACTAGAGAAATAATTTACAGCTAATAAGCTAAACAACCACGTGCTGTAGTACAACATAGCAAGCATTTAAGGTTGATTGTACTTTTTTACTTAGGTACCTGGAGAAGGTTTCTCTTGATCTTGAACATTGGATTACCTGGCCCACTTGATGGACTATCTTTTCGGTGGTCTCATCATTACTAACGAAAATCATCATAAATTATATCTGATTTTCAGCAATTTGATATCACCTGTTGTAATTAATGATTCATAAAATAATTATTCATGATATGCGTGTCGCGAATAAAATACTCCTAATTTAATTATAAAGTATATTTTTCGCTAGAATACGATGAGACACCCTGTATTTTGAAGTCATAGATTTACAACAGAATTAGACTAATTTTTATTGGTGAAATACCGAAATCACTGATATAACTTTGAGAACTGGGAGGAATTGCACGAAAGAAACTAATTTTTTATTTAGAATTTTACTTTGATTTAACATAAAGTTATTAGTTTTTAAGTTTTGAAAACATTAAAATAAAATTATCTCCTGTTTAAAAAAATGAGCACTTATTATGACTAATGTTCTCCATACGTCATTCACTCATTCGCAATAATTTACTAATACATTATCTCACAATTTAATTCAATTTTCCAGTAACAGACGACGATAAACCTGTCGTGGTTAAAAGAAGAGTTAAAACGACTAACTTGGGTAAGTACCTGATTTCTAACTTCTTATTCTTCTTTTTTAATAGTCAAGAAATAATACTAATAGTATGCTTTAATAAACCCATCTATTCCACTAATCCTTCAGAGTCTATAATAGATAACAATAACGCCCGTATTCACAAATCATTCTTTTATAAATAATTGCAAAATCATATACAATATCACCATCTCATTCTAGTGCTTTTAAACTGTATAATATCTCTATCCCATTTATTTAGTTATTTTAGATCTATTATACAGGGCCGGAACGCTTTGTGAATACGGGCGTAATAAGTGTGTCAATTTAAAAAGATTTCGGAAAGCAAAAAAAATAAAAATAAAAATTGTTGTGGCGTTGTTCTGCGAAATTCCTCAATAACAGTTCCTGAAAAAAAAATATTAGATCCAAATTTTTCTGAATTTGTGTATTTTTTACTTTACCGGCTGTATTAAGACGATTAGATTTTTTTGTCGTCGCCTCTTGGACTATGATGATTGATTTGTTTGATGATTGATGTGTTTTAGTTTAATTAGCTGCCAGCTGTCACTACAGTGACCAGTTATCGTTTTTTATTTTTACATTTTAATAATTGACATTTATACAGAATTAGAACCGTAGACTCCTTTCCTTAGCCGTTGAAGATACTAGGTCGGTTCAATTAGAGATAATATGTATGTAATTGCAAAAAAAATGATAAAATTTCACAATTTTATGCTAATTAAGAATCTGAAAAAATGATAATTTTTAGTCGTTGCTGAAATATGCTGAAAAAGCTGAAAAATCGAAATTTCGTATTTGTGGCATATCTTTTTTTATTATTTAAAATAACTTTATAATTTATTGTAGGGTTGCATAATAATGAGAATCGGGCTATCGTCAAGAGCTCATTTGACATTTCAGAAATTTTCAGGGCCGACTATAGTTCAGTTCCGAATCGGAAGATACAACGTAAGGAGAAAGCAGATGTCAGTGGTGCACGACTTACCCATTTTAAAGGGGCACTTCTTCTGAACTTGATGTCGAAATTTCACTGTCACTATTACTGTTCATATCAGGGTTAATTTGAAGTATAAGTGGTTGTAATAGGCATTCAACGCGGGTGTCCAAATCCCACATTTTTATTTCTTCTTTTTCTACATGTCCTATACAACTACGCCATATGTCCGGGAACCGCTTCTTCTAAAAGCTTCTTTACATCGCACAGCTGAAAACTAGAATTTCTACGAGCCACTGAACCTTTAATTTGAGCCCAAACAAGTTCAATGGGGTTTAATTCTCAGTGATACGGCGGAATTCTCAACACTGTCACACCGTGCTCTCGTGCCATTTCGTCAACCACATACTTCATATACATGGGTCTGTGCTGACGCACTATTTCCAACGATTGTATTTTAAGCATATTTTCATCATGAGGCAGTTTCTTTGAATTCACCCACTCTATTATATCTGCTTTCCGCCACGCTGAAGTTGGTATTTTTTCCAATCGACGACTGTGATAAGGCGCATTGTCGAGGACAATCACAGAAGCAGGCCAACAAGCAACAATATGGAGGAAACCATCGTTCAAAAACTTCTGCGTTCATGTCCTTATGATAGTCTCCCGTCTTTCGCGATTCAAATACATTAAGGCCACCTTTTAAAAAACAGAATCACTCCCAATGTGGGTAATGATCAGTCTTCGGCCTTTGCCCGATGGAGATTTTAATCCCGGAGAAAATCCCTCAAAAAACGCTTGACGTGAACTTGCGCGATATTGAAGTCTTTTATTTATTTATTTTATTTATTTATTTATTTAATAATATATTCCAGCAGGTTTACACCCATTTACAGGAACAAAAGCATGATATACATTTTACATTTACAGCAGAGAAGAGTACAGTAAGATCTAGTTAGGTATTATACTTTGCAACAATGCAGGCCAATATTACGCCAAAAGTATCAGCATTAATATCACACATAGCAGATATTGCATTGAAAAGCTCACATATAACATTGATCGGTGACCTCACCAATGCATTTGTTCTACTGGATGAACAATAAAAAGCACAGCTAAATCGGGCACATGGACGAGGCACCAGGAAATTAACCCTGCTAAGTAAAAAGCTACAATCTATGGAGTTATTAAGCAAGTTAAACAGAAACTTAATTCCCCCAGTAACCCGCCTCACATACAGAGAAGTAAAACCAAATCTAGCCAGCAACAGATTATTATCATAACCTCTCGGAGGATACCGACCATCCAACCGATAACATAGGTATTTCAAAAATGATCGCTGAACGGACTCTATACGAGTAATATGTACTTGGTAAATAGGATACCAGATTATGCTAGCATACTCAACAATAGATCTCACTAGAGAATAAAACAGAATGCATAATGATTGTACATTTGAGAAACCCCTGCAACTTCTGCAAATAAAACCATATGCCTTAAAAGCTCTCGCAACCACAGCATCAATGTGTGCTAAAAAAGATAGCCTGCTATCAAATAGGACGCCCAAGTCTCTAACCTTCTCTAGCCGCTCAATATATGAGTCGCCCACCATGTAATCAAAAGTAATGATATTTAGAGATCTGGTGTAGCTCACCACCGAGCACTTCGGCACATTAAGAAATAGACAGTTCTTAGAACACCACTCGCTAACAGAACATATATCACGCTGCAGCTCCCGACAGTCCGCAAACGATTCCACAATCCTAAATAGCTTTAGATCATCAGCAAACAATAACTTTTCGCAACTAATAACCTCAACAATATCATTAATAAAAAATAAGAACAGCAGAGGCCCCAGGTTGGAGCCCTGAGGGACTCCGGATGTGGGACTGATCATCCCAGAGCTAACACCCCGGTACCTAACATACTGCTCTCTACCAGCCGAGTATGACTGAAAGAGCCTCAACAGTGACCTGTCAAAACCAAAAGAGGATATCTTAAGCAGCAATATAGAGTGATCAATCTGGTCAAATGCCTTCATAAAGTCCAGGTTAATAGCATCAACTTGTTTTCGCGAGTCAATGGACTCAGAGACATATTGTGAGAAGCAAGCCAAGTTTGTCACTGAGGAACGCCTGTCCATGAATCCGTGTTGGAATTGTGTGAATCGAGATTTTGTCAAGGAATAGATTCTCTTGAACAAGATAGATTCATAAACCTTTGCGAAGTTGCACAGTATAGATATAGGCCTATAATTAGTGACACTGCTTACGTCGCCCTTCTTAAAAATAGGGCATATCAAAGCTCTCTTCCAGATGTTCGGAAAAACGCTACTCTGAATGCTTAAGTTAAATAAATGAAAAAGAGGTTTTACAAGGATACCAGCACAGTCACGTAACAAAAAGCTAGGCACCCCATCAATACCCATGGTAAGCGAGCTCCTACATTCGCCCAGAGCTGCAAGAATCTCATTCTC
This sequence comes from Malachius bipustulatus, assembly GCA_910589415.1. Taxonomy (NCBI): domain Eukaryota; kingdom Metazoa; phylum Arthropoda; class Insecta; order Coleoptera; family Melyridae; genus Malachius; species Malachius bipustulatus. The sequence goes on along the minus strand of OU342635.1, from coordinate 41,888,746 downwards.
AGAAATACCCAGCACGCTGACATAACAAACCGATCGATCTATATGCTGGGAGTAAGAGGCAGCAGGCACATCTATAGGATCAACATAAACACTGCCAAAATATTCAGCAAACCCATTAACAATGAGCTCAGGAGTGTTCAGCTCAATATTATTAAATGACATCAAACCAGGTATTCCAGTGTTCCTACTTTTATCCCGAACAAACTTCCAAAACTTCCTAGGCTCCCTAGAAACAAGCGATTCAACCTCCTCAATATAATTCTTATGCGCGACACTGATTGCTCTTTTACAGGCGGTGCGAGAGAGCCTATACAATTCAAAGTGATAGGAAGTTCTGAACTTCTTGTACTTAACAAAAGCACAATGTTTTCTACGCAATAATGAAATGACATGTCCGTTAAACTATGGGGGAAATGTACGTCTACAAGAATAAATCCTCATTCTAGGCACAGTGATCTCAAAGATGTTGAATAAGATATCATAAAATTTAGAGCATGCAGCTTCAATATTAGATTCTGTACAAATATTACTCTAATCAACTTCGCCTAACATGCCATACATAAGAGGATAATCAGCTTTTCTGAAGTTAAATCGTGAGCATCGCCCCCTCCCCCCAAAATCGATATGTTATGAGCACCAACGTGAAGCTGAACATGAACATCTATGGCAGGATGATGGTCATCCTCACCCACAAGAGGTTGCAGCGATCTCTCAACATCACAAGCCATATTTGAAAGAACTAGGTCCAGAACACGATCAAACTTATTCATAACAGTATTACATTGATTAAAATTATGAAATTCTTTAAAATTAACTAGGCATCTACTAACACTGTTGCTGGCTTCAAGCATAAAGTTTGGTGCATTAAAATCACCCATAATAAGCACTTTATCATTTAAAACTTCATCGAGGTTATTGAGTAATTCAAAGAACAGTTCATAATCACAAACAGAAGTCGACGGTGGAATGTATACTGAAAAGGCACAGAATGAGCTATTAAAGTCGGTGAAGACCTTAACCCCCACAACATCAATGCCCGGTAAAGCATGAGATATAGCATCGAGTTCTATTTGCTTACACTTAAAATTACTTTTTATAGCTAGCAGAACACCACCTCCCCTTGACAAATTAACAGCAGCAAAGTTCCTATCCTTCCTGAATACGCAAAAGTGACGCGGAAATAGTTCACTATCACAAATTCCCGGGCAGAGCCATGTCTCACTCAATGCTATCACATCAAAGTCACAAGCAGATACACTATTGAAAACCACATCCACCTTGGATCTTAATCCACGAACATTTTGGTAGAGGACATGCACCGATGAACTGTAAACGGGTGTGGAATCTAGTTTAAACTTACTATTTTAGGTGTACCATTCGTATATCTGATCCTGAGACCAGTCTCCCCCTTGGCAGTCCTTTCCTCCATTTCCAACCTCAAACGCTTATATGTTTCCAGCTGCTTTGGTGTTTTATCAGTGGAGACAATCACAGACCTATATTGATCATAATCCTTCAATCTTGAAAGATTGCGCATGATATCACCAACAAGTGCCTCGTCACGAAGCACTATTTTTACAGGTCGAGGTCGCAAACATTCACTTCTGTATCTTGTCAGACTTTCGACACTGTGTGCCCTTCATTCAGCCACGTTTCGTCAGTGTAATATATTTTTCTTTGTGATCGTCGATGCTCTCGAATTTCATCAAAAAATTTTCTGCGCCACAAAACAATTTCATTTCTTTTAATTGAAATTGATTGATGCTCTTTCGGTTTCTTTTCTGGTAGCGGATGTTCATTTCGTGTAAAGTTCGAATTAGTACTCGACGAGATATCTTTGGCAGACTTTCATCGTAGTGCAGCTCTGCTAGAATTTTACTTTAAGTAGGAATTTCATTTATAAAAAATGCGGCATGAAATTTTCGACGAATAGCATACTTCACGTCATCATCGAGTATGATCCTCTTCCGACCAGAAGTTCCATCTTTATTTGGTTTCTAAATATTGGGATTCTTGATAACTCTGAAGACCGTACAAACAGAGACATTAGTTAAACTAGCACACAAAGTAACTACCTCTTTCACTAGCATATCCGGGTCCGGGTACCTATCCTTTAGTGCAGATCAGAACGGTGGTGGGTCTTCTCACAGGACACTGCCACCTAAGAGTACACCTACATAAACTGGGGATATACAGAGAAGACCCAATTTGTAGACTCTGCAATGAAGAAGACGAGACAGCTTCTCATGTGATATTCGAGTGTCCAGCACTCGCACGAACGCGCTATGCGGTCCTGGGACCAATCAGTCCCGGGAGCCATCTGGCGGAAAAAACCTTGGTTAGCGGGCTGCTAAACCTTGTCAAAGGAACGGAGCTCTTCTAATCAAGGAGAATCTAAATGTGAGAAATACAATAAGCCCGCTGGCTTCAGTGTTTGGGACCTAATAGGCCATCTCTCACATTTAGTTAAAATACCAAATACCAAATACCAAATACCTATCCTTTAGACCCTTATACACATTATTCACCATTACACGCTCTTCTTGCGTTGGAACGTGGCGTTTTGTCGATTGTGACGCACTAGAATTTTCTGCAAATTCCATTTTGTAAAAATCGAGAATAGGACACTTGGATATTTTACGGGATAAGCTACCGGGTGAAACTATTATCCTATAGGTATATCCAGCTATTTACTTACAATAATAATTAGGTAATATATCATCGAGTCACTTAAAACTTGAATCATGAAAAAAAGCAAATGAGGCAATTTACGTTTATTAATTTCCAAAGCAAAAGACTGTGCCCGCCAATGGCAGGTAAATCACACTTCACAATTTTTGCCGCGAATATTTAATAAAACAATAAATTTCGAGACAGAAATGCATAAAAGATAAGCGCGATCAGAGAAGAAGACGGATGTTCCCGGTGATTCGTGTAAAACTATAAAATTTAATTTGTTCCGTACACTTTTAAATACGACTTCTTTGAATCACCTATATAAACATGAAATTTGATTGCAAATCTGATAAGGTATCTTCTAATTCGGAACCGAACTATATTAGATTCCTGGATTTTAAGTGAAAATTTGTAATAATTTATTATGGCCACCAGATAGTTTTTATGTCATTCGCTATTAAAAAGTCAAAGAAACGAATCTTGGCTGTCTGAAAAATAAGTTATTTGCTCTCCATAAGAAAAAATATGTCTAAAGGAAGGAATTTCGATTTTCTGTTTTTCCAGGATATTGCAGCAACGGCCAAAGTAATACTAAATTTTGTTTCAGATTCTTCGATATCATAAAACTGTACAACTTTTCTGTAATTTAAACGACCTCCTATCTCCAATGGTTTAGGATATCCCTATAGTTTCCCGTTAATTAAATCTAACCCTATACCTACGTGTATTTAATTTAATCGCCTCTTGATGACTTTTCAGCGGATGAAGAACGAGCTATGCGTCGTGAGTCGTACTTGAAAGCAACAGGAGCTGGCGGTGTGCGCTTTGATAGCGACCACAGTGATAGTGATGTCTCTCCTCAGATGCTAAGAAGGTAAGTCTATATGTCCTTGTGCTTCATCTTCGCTTTTCATGTCGTTTGTATTGTAAAACAATGTGAAAACCAAGGGGGTTGTATTCTAGAGGAGGTACTAATTAAACTGTAAACTTTATTGAAACAAAAAGTTGCCCTTACGACCTCGCGACCTTGGAAACGTTCAAAACTTTTCCCTTAAAATTATAGGCACCTATTTATTTTTATTTTCGCTTATACAGGCTGTTCGCTTTCAGGACTTAATTGGAATATCGTTATGAAATTTAGGTATAAGGTATAAGTTAGGTATATGGGTTTTCAAAAAACGTCTATCGGTCTAAAATAGTTTCATATTATTCGTTATATTTCAACAACGTTGTTATTTTGAATGTTATTGTATTTTTATATTTCATGAGAAAATTCAATATGTTTAGTCATATATTTTTTATTACAGAAATAGAGTTTTCATAGTTATTTTTTTTTATTTTTTTTTAATATTTTTTTGCAATATATTCAAAAACAATATATTATTTTTGTATAGACAATGAAGAGACCTTTCAAATGATATATATCACATGACCTATATTCTCATTAAATAAAATTAAGATGACGCCTGTATCGTAAAATTATTCAGCAAAAAATCTTTTTTATGTCAAAAGATGTGCAATATTGTCACTTAAATTTTCAGAGGTATATGTTAAACCGTTCTCGGAACAGAGGTTTGGTTCCATATTTAACAGTTACCTTGTTAGGTTACCCATAATAGTTTTTTTTCTGCAATAAAAAGATATGGCTAAAAGTAGAAATCTCGGTTTTTAATTTTTTCATCTTTTAACAACGACTGCGAATTTTCTTTAAGATACTTAATAAGGACGAAAGTTGCAATTTTTCAATAATTATTTCTGCTACCTCTGAAGATCCCATCAATGATGAGGGAGGTAAGAAAGTGATCTATATGTATTATTTTTATCGATCACAAGTTGTCAGTAATGTGTGTTTTCTCTAGTTTTTCACAACCTCTTTGGCTAAACTAAACCGTATTTCAGTGACCTGCGGCAATAATAATAATGCGCATTTAGTCTGAAAAGAGTCGCACTTCTTCACTCGAAACTGGGAGCGTGATCGTTTTATTGTTTGACGGTATTGTATTATTTGTAGGAAAAGGTAGCATTTCTTCATTAGAGGAGAAACTGTCACTTTAAAATTAGTTTACTAGCAATGTCTGTAAGAATAACTTTAAAATGTTTGGAAATCGAATTATAATGATCTTTTAACTTATTGTACCAAGACGTATTACAACCGCCGTTTTTTTAAGAAGATATTGGGGAAATTTTTTTTCGACCAACGTTTATCTATTGACTTATTAATATATCACACCACGTTTTGTCACACTAAACTGGGTGTACGTAATTAGAAAACGGTTAAAATTGCAACAAAATTGTTTACATGTCTACGGAAGCGTAGAAGGGCCACACTTTGTTATATTTAACATTCCGACTTATGAGTCGGAATTCCGACTTCTATCTCAGAATTCCGACTTCTATCTCGGAATTCCGACTTGTAACTCGGAATTCCGACTTGTATCTCGGAATTCCAACTTGTATCTCGGAATTCCGACTTGTAACTCGGAATTCCGACTTGTAACTCGGAATTCCGACTTATAACTCGGAATTCTCATTTAGATCGTGAAAACCCATACGATACAGTGTAGCTGTTTATGGAAGCGTAGGACTATACACTTTTTCGATGGAATTAACGTACCCGCTTATAGTATACAGGCTGCACCATATATCATTCTCTATATTGCTATCTCCTAAGACTAAGAGATCCAGGGTCGATTAAATTACACCAAAGATGCGCAATTTTGTGGCCATCTCTAATCAGTCAAGACATACAAAATATCTGTAACCGTTCCTGAAATATCCTGAAAAAACTAAAAAATCGAGATTTCTTATTTTTTTCATATCTTTTTTATTATTGGAGATTAATAAATCATTTTTTTTTGTGGGTTTACATAAGTCCGCAAGAGCTACCCCATTTGACATTTCAAAAATTTTCAAAGCCAAGTAGATCTCAGAATTTTCATAGTCCACTTTCGTTTTTCTTATGGCCGCCACATTGTTTTTTATGTTGTTCGGTATAAACATTATATACCGACAACTTTATAGACCGAATTTCATTAGATAAAATAAAAAGCCATGAGGCAAGCACTATTTCGGCGTATTTTAACAATGTTGACGTATATCGATGATTCTTTTTGTTTTTCCTCAAAAAAAAGAAGAATAAAAATTTGAGATTTTTTTTGAAGTTTATTAATTTTTGGTTTCCATTATTTTTTCATATCGAATGAGATAAAGAAATAATATGGCGGCTATAAGAAAAACGAAAGTTGACTGTGAAAACTTTTGGATCTAGTCGGTCTTGAAAATTTTTGTAATGACAGATGGGTAGCTCTTGACGATTTATGTAAGCCTACACAAAATTATTCATTAATTTCCAATAATAAGAGAGATATGGCAAAAATAAGAAATTTCGATTTTTGAGTTTCTTCAGGATATTTCAGTAGCGGTCACAGACATCTTGAATGTCTTGACGGATTCGAGATGACCATAAAATTCCGCATCTTTTCTCTAGACCGACCCTGTATCTCTTAGCGTTCAGGAGATAGCAATTAGAAAAGGGTGTATGGTGCACCCTGTATAATAGGTAAGTAAGATTTCCGAGATATAAGTCGGAATTCCGAGTTACAAGTCGGAATTCCGAGATAGAAGTCGGAATGTTAGGTATAACAAAAAAAATTAAGTGTGTGGCCCTTCTACGCTTCCGTACATGTCCCTATACTAAAATTGTCAAGTTATTTTTCATGGTAATGAAAAACTATTATTACACAGTGGACAAAATTCGAATTTATTTGCCGCCCCGTATTATTATTATTATTTTTTTTATTTCAATGCGATAGAGCTCAAATAGTATGTTATTACATGAGCGGTTATGATGCCATTATTCCCAAAGCGAGTGGCATTGTCATCATCAAGTGAGTAATGGCCACAATCGTGAAAGAATATTCTTTTTCTATTATAAAAAAAAAGAAAAAACAAATCTTAATCAATATATTTTTATTTTTATTTTTGTTATTTATATCGGGTGGCGATGGATACTTGTGTGTTCATTGTAGAAATGTCAGTTATCGTTCCTATTCACATCTTTGCTCTGTTTATCAAATTCACACATTTCGATTGGTCCACGAGCGGGAATTATGAATTGCTAGAGCTGTGATTGGACAAGAGCCAGGAATTATGAACCATAATTTATTACCTCTAGAATAATAAACTTTGAATGAATAAAAATTAATAAACCTTCGTTATTCATCCAAAAAGCTCTAATAGATAATTGGGAATATTATTCAATAAGGTCCGTATTCATCAATAAATATAACACCTGGGGTTATATTTTGGAACACGTACTTAATTGGTTTAAAATTCGTAGCCCTCGTAGGCTTTGAGCATTAGACCAATCAGCTGTCAGAAAATTGAAAATATAACCCCAGAGTTATATTTTGAAGTTTGATGAATACGGACATAAGAGTAGAAAAAGGTTCATATGGGGACCTGTGAACCGTTTTGCTGTATCTTCCAATAACTGATTTCCACTTACGCTCAGGTTGGTGTTAGAAAATGTGGTTGTGATCTTAAGTTAGTCATCACTCTTTACAGGAAGAATTGAAACTGAATTCTAAAAAAAATAATCACATGGTATGCAAAATTTATTTATCTTTCATTTGATACCATTTTCACCCCTACCCCTCTAGGTCAGAAAGGGAATAGCAGCAATCTGTAAATTTCTTGTTTCCCATGCATTAACAAATTTCGGAGGGTAGGTAGTTGCTTAAGGAGAAAATTTTAGTTTTGACACATTGAAAAATTTTATTAAAAATAAAATTTGGTCCAGTTCAGGTTTAAAAAAATGTTGCCACAATTTTATTGTAACCAGGGATGGTGTAGTAGCATCTCGAAAATTTACTTCTCGAAACTTAAGTGCAGAGAATTAAGATATACAAGACAAGAGTATTCTCTGAACATTTGTTTGTAAAAGAAAGAAACAAAAAATGTAACATTACTTCATTCTCTAAATCCGAGTACGTCTACAATTATTATAATAATTAGGCAATAGTAATTGTTGTATACTTTTATATTTTCTGTAATATGAAAGTATGGAAAAATGTCTTTTGGGCGGTTCTTAATTATTGTCTCTCTCTTTGGAAAAAAATATTTCAGAAAAAATTATATCGAAAATGAGTAAAAAAAAGAGTTTTCTTACTTGAAATTTTTGAATAGCATTGTTATTCTTACAAGACAATGACGACGTATTTGGTATAATTGTAGTGCGCACAGAAGGTGGCGATACCCGCTGTTTCCCGGGGACATTCAACAACTGCGCAAACTGTTCGAGGACGCTGCTTCCTCTTTGGGGTGAGCCAGAAGCCTAGCTTGCTTTATAGAGCACTAATTATACTAACAAATACTAACAATTAGTTTATCTACAATAATAATTATTATTCTACTTTTAAATACTAACAAATAACAATATGTATGGTGTAGTCTAAACTTTCAGTAGTAATGCTAACTATAACTATCATTTATTATTGGGATCAAGTTACAACGTTTTGCACAGGCTAGAGGGTGGGAACTTTTAAGTGGGTCATAGGGGTTAAATCCGTATTAAAGTTTTGTGCAAATAATATCTCCAGGCTTATCTTTAGAATAAAATGATTTTATATAAATAACTTCTGACAAGAAATAAAAATATTTTTTTTTAATAAGTGAACCTAATAGGTCCTACCTTTCACATTATTAAATTATTATTAAATATAAATTAGGCAGATAAATTACATTACAAATTATACAATATAAATTATATTAGGCATAAAATTAGAGATATTATTTACACAAAACTGAATTTGAATGGTGTTACCTACCTATTAATATTGTTTTCAATGTAATATTCCAAAATGTGTATAATCGATTCTAGATTCTATATCCGATCAAATACATAGGTATTAAATGCCCTGATAAACCAGTGAAATTGTATTTTTATCAAGAAAGTTATGTTGTAAAGATTTCGTAAATTCTAAAACTCTGTCCAAGCTAAGGAGGTGGCTAGACATGAGACATGACAAATGCACGAGGTGAGCTAGTACTCTTCACGTGAGAGAGACGTATACTATTCACTCGTACAAGCCAATCAAAGGTGTCTAACTCAATGATCATGTATAGAGTTTGTTTTGACGGGCGATCACCTTAACTTGCTATTTTTTATATGTACAAAAATATTTTTTGGCGTTTTGAACCCGAATCTGCAGTTTGTTAATATAGGTATTTTCGTGACGCAACATTGGAAAAATGCAAAAAAAAATTGTATCTCGGAAACTATCAACTTTTTTGTAAATACCCTCCTTATTCAGAATGAAATGACACACAATTAACTACCTACAAATTTCATTATTTAGATTACACTTTTTCCACTCCAATTCCCCAATTAAAAGCCGTCATTTAGTGAATTCCTCCTTGCTGTAAGTTGAAATCAGTGTAAAGTGATTGAATATACCTAATGTAAACTGGATTTAACTGTTCTGCCATCTCCAGAAACGATTTTCAAAATCAAATTTTATTTACAGTCTGTGTAGATAAGATATATTTTGTTCTTGCATGTTGTTTCATTTTATTATTCTCCCCCCCCCCCCTCTACAAAATGGCACCTATAATTAGCTCACTGCGAATCGGAGAGCGAAAGAAAGTGAGACCACTGTGCAGTAAAGCAGCAAGCAGCAAAGGGAGCTGTTTCCTCTTATATTTTGAGAATAATAGTGTAGAGAGTGCCAGTTTCAGCTCGACGAAATTAATTATGACTTGTCCATACTCATCACCACATTATTCTGCTGCTCTCTTGAGGATAGTTTCATTGAAACTCAAAGCTTGAAACTAATACACAATATTGCGATTGGTTTTCTTTTTTTTTTTGGTTGTTCTGCAAACTCAAGTATATTGTTACGGGTCTCACAATAAATAAATCACCACCAAAGTCTGCAAATCTTTATTGACCAAATTATAACCTCTAATTCTAATAAACACACACAGCTGACTACTACTTGTACTACATCAACACCAACTTGTATATTCTTATACTGTCACTACTGCTTCACACTTCACTTCACTGCTGCTCTGTCTTCAGCCTTCCGCTTGACTCAACGTCCGGACTACTACTGTTTCACGCAGCCGCAGGCTGTCCTTATATAGTCCCCCGACGCATCAGTAGTCACGTTCTAGTAGGTACATTCTCGACTCTCGTAGATTGCAGAAATCCCATCGGCCGTCAACACGTCATTCCAGACCTGCGTCGAACTGTCGCGAACGTGTCATTGACTAATCCAGTAGGTAAACAAAGAAAATGGTGGACTAGAATGTTAAAGAAGTAACTGCTAGAATTTCTCCAGAGCGGTCTCGTTATAATATATTGTGACAGGGTCACACATGAAGCAAAGAGTTTTGAAATTTACCAAAGGTCCTTCAGTAGAACGTCTTTTGACTTGCACCTTACGCCCTACCCGGCTTCACCTTCTTCAAATGAGCAGCAGTCATTCTTTCGTTACTATTGTTTTTACGACATCGATCATGAACCTCAAATCAACTGCAGATTTTCTATTTGGCTGAAACTGTTCACCATCCCTCCTCTTATTGCTTCATTCAGTTTTCAAACGTTTTCAAACCTTTTTCCCGCACGGTTGTTATACCTTCTCTACATCATTACCAAGAACTTTATAACAAATAAAACACTCGTTTGAAGCGAGTTTAACACTACGCGTAACTACGTAAGTACGTAACTACGCGATTCAGAATTCTTGTGCAGAGATTAATCACGACGTGCTATTTGGCTTAAACAATTCTATCAGAAGATTATTTATTTTTAATTTTTTTTATTTAGGGAACCTGCTCAACCATGGCGATTATTGCAGGAGTTACATTTTTATATACACATTTCTTACTTCTGACCATGAGAATTATCAAAAATTACATATAGCAAAGTAGTACGTACTTATGGTGGATAAACAGAAATAATATAAGAGAAAAATGAGGGATTGTATTGTTGTTGAGTGACCAATATCTTGCAGGTACTGTAGGGTTCTGGTAATCGTTTGTTCGTTTGAGGAGATCGCATGGTGTAGGTTGTCCGGGATGTTGTGTCTTTGGCGAGCAGCGGTATACAGTGGGCAGTTTACTAATAGGTGCTTGATGTCAAGTGAAGTGTTACAGTGGCTACAGATGGGGGGAGTTCACGTTTAAAAATATGGGAGTGGGTCAGATTGCTGTGGCCTAAACGAAGTCTGGTTAATATCACCTGGTGTCTTCTGTTAGATGGTAAGGGCAGTTTTATTGTGACTGATGGTTTGATGGGGTAGAGCTTTCGGAAGCTGTTTTGGTCCCATAGCTGCTGCCAGATATCTTGGGCTGATTTTTTGATCTCGCTGATGATGTCTTCGGGAATTTTCATTGTCACTACGGCGGATGTTCTGGATTTTGCGGCTTCTTTCGCTAACGAGTCAACTTCTTCATTCCCTTTTATATTGCAGTGTGATGGGACGTAAATGAATTCGATTTCATATCCTTTGTTGTCCAGAAGGCAGAGCGAGTCTTTGATATCCGTTACTAAAGGATGTTTAGGGTACATATTCTTTATGGATGTGAGAGAGCTGAGGGAATCGGTGCACAGGACGAACTTTCGTGAGGGCTGATTGGCTATGTGGAGAAGTGCCTTGCTGATGGCATAGAGCTCTGCACTGTATATTGAGCTGGTAGGACAGAGACGAGCTTGGAATTTTGAGTTTGGGGTAAGAAAGGCTGCCTCTGTGAAGGAGTGGTTTGATTTGGAGCCGTCTGTATATATATAAAGGTATGTCTTTGGTAAAGTGAAGCAATGCTCTGGAAAGTGTTGCGGATAATGTCGGGGTGAGTGGAGGATTTGGGGAGCACGGAAAGTTCTGTATTTATTTTGGGTTGCTGGTTTTGCCATGGAGGGTATTTCGGAAGAAGAGTGTTTTTGCTAGAATATATGTCGAGCATGGTGGATCTAAGGAGGCGCCTTACTCTTTCAGAGATAGGGGGAGCGATATGCCGTTTACGTTGATAAATAGATTGGAATCTGGTGGAAGTAATCAGGGAGAAGTTAGGATGAATGGGTTGTTAAGTATTTTGGTGGAATATGTTAGGGTCAACTGAAGTCTTCTTATTTTTAGCGGAGGCTCATTGGTTAGACATCTAATGCTATCGATGGGGCTGGTTCTGTAGGCCCCGAGAGCTATTCGTAAGGCTGTATTCTGAATGGTGTCTGGGATTTTCATTTGGGTTTTGCAGGCTGTTGAATATACTATTGATCCATAGTCTATTTTGGAGCGTACTAGAGTTTTGTAGACATTCAAAAGAGTTGTATAGTCTGCTCCCCAGTTGTGATGAGATATCACCTGCATGAGGCTTATGATTTTCCTTCAGTCAGTTTTAAGAGAGAGGATGTGGGATTTCCATGTTAGTTTGGAGTCAAAGATGAGTCTCAGGATTTTGGCTTCTTTGACTGCAGGAATATGGGTGTTGTGTAGAGTAAGATTGATTAGGGCCTGTTGATTATTTCTGGAGAATAGTATGCACTTGCTTTTCAGAGCTGAAAAGTTGAATCCAGTTTCTTGGGACCACTTTTCAATATTGGTTATTGTATTATTTATGCATTTATGCTCAGTCAACAGAATAGTATTATTTCGAACAGTGGTTACATTAGTTCATTTCATTATCTTTTGCTATTATTATTCGTTGTAGTTATTGAATTCATTAAAGGTTATTTGATAAGAATTTATTACATAATACGATTTATTCTTAATGGTTACTGACATTACGTGAGAAACCCAACTTTAAATACCTCAAAAACGGTGTACCGTATAAAAAAAATGAAGGAACACTTTTATGTTTTAAAATGCATGGGCCATTGAATGACGTTATTGTATTTGCCATGAAGTCAGTGGCGTAAAAGATTTTTTTTGAAAAGGGATGTTGGCACATCCATATCTCCGCCGCTGGTTTTCATAATTTATCACCATAATCATGAGATATACTTATATCATACTTTGTGACAATTTTACAATTTTTCTAAGTAGCCGTTTAGGCAATATGCAAAATAATATACTTTATTTCTAAAATTTCAACAACCTGTATCTAGAAAAGGAAGCTTACCCTGAAAAGAAAATTTATAGAGCAAAAAAATTGCAAAAATTTTTACAGCATGATTCCTATGATGGGGTCTCCCCTGACCGCGAGCACGTCAAAAATTGCCATTTTCCGGTAAACGTTGACGTATGCGGGTGAACATTTGACGTGTAGGAGCTCTTCGGTTTGAAAATCGTCGTCGGTATTCATACTCAGCCGCCAGATCACGACCATTGCAGAATCCATATACGAAGTGCATTTCAGCCAGCTCTTGGTTAGTGAAATTTTCCATTTTTACAAAACAGTACTCAATAAATTTTCTTTTTCTTCTACTTAATTAGCATGAAACACAATTTTCAAACAAACTGTTACTTATTACATCCCGTGATCCATGGCCTACGTTGAATATTTTTCTCTAGTTGTGTTTCATTATGAATTTTTATGCCATGTAAGGTAATTTTCAAATCGATTTTAAGCGAAAACGGTGCATGTTATCCGAATTCAACAAGACGACCTTTTTTGTGTAAAAAACTTCAACATTTCATAATCTGATCTCAAATCCTGGCACTAGGTACATACAAAAAAAGTTAGGGTGTTTTTAACCTCACTCTTAACCTATCTGAGCCCCCCCCCCCCCCTGATGGAAATTTTTTAATTTTTGTAATTGCATCTTATTGGCCATAAAAAGTTTGATAAATTCCCAAAATTTCACTTTTCTATCTTGAAGGAGTTTGGAGGTATTAAATAAAAACCATCTTCATGGGCTCCCCTTTCGGGGGCTGTAGCCCCCTTAGGAAGCATTTCTCGACCTATTTTTATAGGAACTTTATTTCATATTTTTGAAAATAGAATCTGCTGTTTCATTATTGCACGCTAATTACGGGACACCCTGTATAAATAAAATGCCATTAGTTAAACGTTATCTTTCGAATGCTGAAGTCCTGACGTTATAAATTGGGCCAACCTGTGTAGGTCATAATGTCTGACGTAAATGTAAGTTCACTCTCAGTCGCTATTAAAAATTCAGTTAACAACAAAAGCGAGTTAAATAGAACGAACATAGGGGTGACTGACGCTTAGCCAGCCTTAAAGGTGACAGCGGCCCGCATTCACCTGGTCCTAGCCGGTAGGTCACCTGTTTTAACCGTTCCTGCCTCACGTCTTGTTATAATCATTATTATTTCATTTCCTACTTGTGAATTACGGTTTGTTAATTTCTAACGTCTGTTACAGCTGTTACCGTTGGAAATTTGAATTTAGTGATTTTATGTGTTTTGTGTATAATAGTAGGTTGATGAATATACGTGTTATAACTTATTAAATGGCATGTAGGTAATATTATTATTTCCTTTATTATTATTATTATTTTTAATAGGCATATTAGTCTGATCAGCCAGTTCCTAGATATTCAAAAAATATATATTTTATTTTTAATTTTAACACCCTGTATCTCGAAAACTGTGTGGTGTAATACCACACGCATTACAAAAATCGTTACAAACCTTGGACATCGCGAAGGGGGTACATGACCCTACAAAAGGCAGCTAATCTGAATACGTGTCACATTGTGATTAATTTACTGAATACCTACTGGTATTATAGAACACAGCACATAAACTGACACATACACACAGCTAGGCAAGGCATGTCTTGACAGATGTCCGGCATGAGGCCTAAAAAGGAAAACGGGTGCCAGACCCAGAAGAGAACAAACTAAAATAACAATAATAATAATAAAGAGGGATTCGTAATGGCTATCCAAGATAGAGTAATTACGAGTCAGAAACTATGTGAAAAGCTGCCTGAAGATCGATGTGACTGATAGATATCGAAAATGAGGCAACGTGGGAAAAACTATAGAACACGTTACTGCTGCCGGCCCTGCTCTGGCAGAGTCAGCCTACTGCCTACTGGAGTCTGCGAATTGGGAATTACTCTATTGGGATCGACCAATAGTAGACCAGTAAACTGATCTACTGTCGATTACAACAGCCAGATATAGACTCATCCATAAATCAGAGAAATTTGGTGTGATTATAGATTAGCTGTGCTTCTGTCACATAACTTTAAGAAGACTGAGACAGAGAAAAGATAAACAAATCTCAAAATCTGGCTTATGAACTGAGGAACTCCTGGAAACTTCTGCGAGAGGAAATATATCCTCTGGTGGTGTCTGCTGACGGAATAGAAAGCAGAAGTTTTTCGACGAGTATCGGTCATCTGGGTGTGCCAGCTGCCATTGCCGACCTTTGCCAGCATGCAATTCTTTTACAGACCTGTCACATAGTTCGTAAGTTTTTAAACTAGCTAAGGAAGAATGGCGTCACTCCCGGTGGTTGCATTGGTTCTGGATCTGGTGGCAAACGATCTGTGGGGAATACTCAAGTCTTTCGCCTATGCAGATAGCTTCAATACACATAGGAAAAACGGAATAATTTTAATCCCCGCCTACCGAACCGAACCCAGATTCCGTTCCCGAAGGATCGGTAAATAAATATTTTCCAACTTCGGTTGAGAAAGTGAAAGCTCAACTTAAATGATAATAATAATAATATTTAGAATAATTATTATAATTAAATTATAATTAAATAAAATTAATCAACAAATTCATTGAATTTATTCTGTCTCCATCTGATAAGTATTACCAATTCTTCGCGTTCCTTATTAGAGCTATTTCTATTTTGATCATCTTATTTTCTATCTTTGTTGAGTCTTTGTTTAGGGAACCAACTTCATCTCCAAGTCTCAGGAGACTTCTCGATGTCTCGTATCCTATTGACAAACATTATGTGAAGCTAGGCTCGTCGCTTTTAAAACTCTGAGGTGAAAATCCTGTAGGCTTGGTGGAACGATCCTGTTGATGTAAGCTTCAAAATCTTGCAGAGATTTATTCGTCTTCTGAACCCTACTCATTATATGATTGTGGAAAACCTCCTCGTGACGATCGCCGAATCGATGTTCTAGTGCAGTTCTTAATTTCTCTAGTTCGGATGCAGTTGTACCAGCACTGTTTGCAGCTTGCAACAGCTTGCCCTCGGAGAACTACCGTTGCCTTCAGCTGCTGTAAATTCCATTTTGTTTGCACTCCAAGTAGATGTACCATCATGCGCTGCTATAATTTCACTTTTCTTTCAAAACAACCATGTACCTACAACATGCAGGTGCAGCATAAGGAGAACCTCAAAACTTTCGAAGGATTTTTATTCATTTTGTCCGGAAGGATTTTAATTAATTTTGTCGTCGCCGTAGTATAGTCGCTGTTTACTTCTTCTACGAGCTGCTTTCTTTTATATTCAACTAATTTCATCTCGTCGCGTACGACTTAATATGCTGTTTCATCCTAGCAAGTGCCCCCTATATAATCGTTCCGTTTTTACTGGATTTCACTTATCTACTTTTCGTCGCTATCTTTTTACAGTGTCCCATTTTAATTGATCCCCCTGAATAACTTATGCTGGTGTAGCTATTTTCCGTGCTGAAAAATTCGTGCTCATTTCTTGCAAAAATTTAGAGATTTTTTTGTCTCTTGTTATTTCTCTCCAAACCTAATCATTCTCCAGTAAAAAAATCATAAAGTTTAACATTACGCTTTCGTAGGCTGAATAATATGTCAATCAAGTTGGTGAGTGAAGAAAAAAAAAAGTTTCGGGCAAAGGATTCATGTTTTTTTTCATGCAATCGAGGCGTCTTATTTCCCTCTTCAAACAGTAAGTACAACTTTTGTCCGAAACTTTTTTCATTCAGCAACACAACATCGAAAGTTATTCAGTGTAATCAATTAAAATGGGACACTTGTATATTATACTTTACAATTATTATTATTCTTGCTAATTACGTCATTCTTCTACACCAATGCAACAACTCTCTCTTTATTCTTTCAATTAGGTAGCTTACTTTATAGGATTTTCTTTAAGAATTTTACCATGACTCATTCTAATGTCTCAAAGACTTCACTCGACTGCAATTCCATCAACTATAAGTCTCACTAGCAGAACTACTATTATTCTTCCACATACTATTTTTACTTTTACTAAATCAATAAATACACCTATAAGCTTGGGCATTCAAAACTTCTCTATTTTGCGGCGCAAAAACATACAAGTAAGTACCTACTCGCAATCTGGACACATGAGTTTCATTCAAAAAAGTGACTTGAAAATTGTTAGTTAATATTTTTTCTTTTCATTTGAAAACAAAATACAAGAAATGTTACCGGAGATAAATTTTCTTTATCCTAATAAATAAACAGATATTATTCATTTAGATTAATTTTCTCCTTTATTTATCTACTTCATTTTACTTCATTCACCAAAAGTCCTTCATTTCAACACGACCCATTCACCGATTATCATGTTTAGGACCAAAGATAAATTAATAAATTACTGTTGTAGAAATTATTGATTGGAGATGGTTGCTCAAGATTGTATATTAAATACTTGGCATTGTTATTTTATTTTTTTAGTCGGTTGAGAGAAAACAAACGCCAAGAAATTAATTTCTAATATACCGGATGATCCATTTAAATTTATCCAGTGGATTATCTCGGTGCAGAAGCGTTTTCTAAAAAAAAGTTGTGTGGGTTCTCGATGACATCGTTTGTTGGGGGGAAAATTACACCCCTAAACTTTCTTACCCCCACGGAGAAGGGGGGAGTGTAAATTTTAAATTTTAACCCCTTTTATTGTAGATTTACGAATGAATCATGTCGTAAAGATTTTTTTTTTCACAATGTGCTCCTGGCTTGAAAACTAGCATACGTAACACGTGAGAAAGATGCTTTGTTAAATCGTGTCATAAGCTTCATATTTTGACCTTCATTTCGGTTTCGAAATTACGGTTTTAGGCACTGATGCTTAACAATATCCGCTTTTACGCACTACACAGTTTCCTGTTATAATAATTGAGGAACGGTTAAATGTAATTGAGAATTGTCAAATGTAATTCATGCAATTTGGAAAGTATAAAATAGAATTCAGAATGGGTCAATTGGAATTGAGATAATTAACAATTCGTAAATTGTACTTACAAGTCACTTCATTTTATCGACGCAACAGCCCCGCCCCCCTTGCTCTTTAGCGTACTTTAAAAAGGCTATTTGACCAGCCCTTGATTGATTGGGTTGAAAGGTTGTAAGCGAGGTTGAAAGAAATGAAAAAGCCATTCTGGTAATCGTTTTCAACAATGTATCATGCCATTCTCGAGTGGAGGAGGCTGCAGCTGGATCAGGCTCAACAATTTCAAGACCTCTTCCTTATACAGTAGACCTTGCTAAAACCACTATAATCAATAATTGGTTAATGGTACTATTCGATAAAGGCTTAACTACAGTCTTTGGTCTGTTTGTTTTGTTTGTTTTTGTTTGTTTCTCGCTAGATACGGAAATCGGTTTTTAGGTCCCTGATGTTGCAGCCATTTAGGCTTATTGTATCTTTCCTTAGCTATTGGTTCTTGGCTATTCAAATAACTCTGTACCCTTCACAAGGTTCAGAAGTTTGCTTGCCAAGGCTTTCCCCGACATCATGTCATTGGTATTGTTTCTCATGATTGACTGTCGGGTTCGATTGAGCGCTGGGCACTCAAAGATTACATGGAAAGCTGTTTCGTCTTCCTCATTGCATAGTCTGGATTCTGGTTCTCCATTGAAGATACCCAGCTTCTTCAGGTGTTGTCTCAGGTGACAGTGTCCTGTAAGAAGTCCCACCACTGTTTTAACGTGCATTCTGTTTAAATGCAGTAGTTCATTGGCAAGTTTTGGAGAAGGTTCTTTTACCATTAAATCGCTATGTTTGTTGCCTGGTATGTGGTTCCAATATGCTTTGTGCTTGTTACTTGTCCAACTAGCTATCGCGCCACGTACCATCTTTTCGGTAGTTCCAAACATTGGTTCTGGTCCTGTGAAAGCGGCTGCCGCGCCCTCTTTGGCCAGTTCATCCGCCGTTTCGTTACCAACTACTCCCCGGTGACCCGGTACCCAAACAAGTGTTACCTTGTTTTGTTTTGCCAGATCGTTGAGGTCGTTGATACATTCCGATACCAGTTTTGATTTGGTTTTGTAGCATGCAAGAGCTTTCAGGCTGGCCTGGCTGTCGGAGAGTATGTAGATTTCGCTTTTCTTATAGTTCCTTCTCATACATTCTCCGACAAATTGCTGTATTGCATGTATTTCAGCTTGCATGATTGTGGTGTGCTTCCCTAATGATACAGACATGCTGTATCTGGGGGACACTCCATACAAGCCGGCTCCTGCTCCTACGTCTATTTTGGAACCGTCTGTGGACCAGATCAGTCCTCTTTTCAGACATAGCTCTTCCATTTGTTTCCATTATTCCCAGTCGATTAGGACTTCGAAGCTTTTCTCAAATCTGATTTTAGGGCTCATCCCATCAGAGTGCATCACAAGTAATGGGTCATTGATAAATGAGCTATTCTGGAGTGACCTAGTGGTCCAGGTTTAACCCACTTGTTATTTTGTTCCAGCCTGTATGCCCCTATCCTCGCCTCGCTTTGATATGTATATTAAGAGGAGGTAGGTTTAGTATAGCTTCTAGGGCGCCTGTTGATGTGGTGTTCATGGCTCCCGTTTTGCACAGGCATACCAGTCATTATGGGTCTGATCACGGCTGTGTATAGCCAGTGAACCACATGTGGTCTTAGGCCCCATGTTTTTGCAAAGGACCTTCTGCATGACATCAAGCCCTTTTGCTTTTCTCTCTATGGTCTTCTGCAGGTCTGAGTTCCATGTCAGTTTTGTATCCAGGTTAATTCCTAGATATTTGACCTGGTTGCTCACCTGCAGTTGTTAGTTGAAGAAATATGGTAGGTTTAACTCCATATTTCGTCTTTTGGTGAAGGATACCAGTGCCGTTTTCGTTGGGTTTACTCTTAGCCCCACCTTACGGCACCATTCCTCCACAGAATTCAGAGCTCTCTGCATGAGTTTTGATACGGTTTTGTCATGTTTCCCCCAAGTATGACTATGTCGTCCGCATAACCCTGAGTATAATAACCTTGGTTGTTTAGTTTATTGATAGATCATCTGCTACCATGTCCCACAGTAGTGGAGATAAGACTCCCCCTTGTGGGCATCCTTTGGCAACCGCAATCTTCAACTTTTCGCTAAACATGCATGCGTTAACTCTCCTGTCTTCCAGCATAGCTTTCAGCCACCTAGTAATGGTTAGTACCTGACTGGTTGCTTGGCCTCCTGACATGGTCTGGTTGTATCAACATAATAATTAAAAATCTCTCAGGTTGCCCTGTAATATCAAAATATTGGTTTGATATTGCTGCAAATGAATTCTACCCCCTTTTAGAAGAGTTAATTAGCAATTAAAAATAAAAGTCATTGAAAATATTCACCATATTTTCAAAATTTGCAGTTTAAATTCAGTAATTATCTGAAATATTTTTAATTACGTGCAACCGGTCCCTTATTTTTTTAACCTATGATTTCCCATTCATTTAGTAGTTAGAGAGTGTCATTTTATTAAAAATTGTTAAATAAATATTTAAGACAACGCAAGGTGAGGTTTAAAAAATGCATTACACTTTACAGCTAAAAATGTCAGGATAAAACTAATCTTTGATAAAGACGCTGTAGTGCTAATCAATTACTTAGATAAAGACGCCTCAAGTGAATTAATTAACGAAAGGGAAATCAGACGGCCCACTGAAGCGAATAATTTCGCTATCAAACGATGTCCCCCGAACCTTTATACAACTTGTGTTGGAAACTTGTTAAACGTTGCTACTCGCAGATAATCGACCGGATAGATTAAACTGGATCACTCTATATATCCTGGGATGCGCGATTGAGAAATACTGTATTAACTGTTATCTGAGTAAAGATCACGTACTTCAGGTTCTTGTTTTCATTTTGAAGGCTGTTTATAATACTAATTATAAAAAATGGTAAGCCGTTCTTTGAATAGATGTTGCTTATTATAATGAAGAATGAAGATTAAGAACTAATAATAACACCTACGTTTTACATTTACTTTGAACAAAGAACAAGCCCATCAATATATTTTGTAACGCTTTATACATGGTTATTGTTTTTTTTTTTTTTTTACTTTTATTTGTCTTATGTGGATTATGACCTTATTACAATATTTTTTATAACGAACATTATCCAATTGTTGCCCAAATTTAACCTATTTCCCATCTGTTAAGATAACCGAGATCTACTTGTATTTTCTCCAAAAACGGACTCTAAAAAAATTTTAAAACCCTTGTAGACTTTTTTATTGTAATTTTTAAAATCGTTTTTTCTTACTCATTGCGAATTTTGCAGTGGCAGCGTAAGCGGAAACAGCAGCAGCAGCGCATCTTTGGAAGTGGAGAAGACTGTTGGCGGTTCATTTGATAAGGACAGACAGCCTGTGATTCGGGAAGGACCCTTACACTGCAAAATCACAGAGATCGACGGAAAGGTAAATATACCCTAAATTTTATCTATATTATCAGTCAAGGTCGTATTAAATTATGCCGTGTTGTAATATTGAATAATTGGTAAAATTTAAAGGTTATTAAAAAGAGATCGATGAACATTTAACCCAAAATAAAGTTCAGAGTTTTTTAAGAACAACTCACAACAAAGCCAGTGATATGTTGTCATTAGATATTAAATATCTTGTTTCTGGGGGCTCTTAATGTCAAAAATGAAAACTTTGTCAACGTCAAAAGTCAAAACGTCACTGATCTCTTTGATAACTATTTTAAGAAAACATTTATTGAAATTAACGTAGAAGAAAAGTAAACTATCCGAGCAGAACTATTAGGTCAAGAGTAAGAAAAAATTACAGCATAACTTCGATAATCACTCTCAGTTACAGGAAAGTAATCAACTGATTTGTGAAATAATTACTAAGATTTTGAAATTCATACTCTGACAATACGGCGAATAATATATTAAATCACCTTACATTCTTAATTGGTACTTATAGTTTGTAAAAGGAAATAGAATTCACTTACCATAATGCCAGACCAATATTTTGATAATGCATACGAGCATTTAAGATTGTCTGTGATGGTGATTAATTATCTTACTGATCAGTGTAAAGCCTAATTGGTCTTTGTTACTTGACTTCAGAACCTACTTCCCTCATTATTATTTTTTTTTTTTTACATTTTTCCCTTTACATAAGTACTTATATTGTTAGGTACTTTCACAATTTTTGGGCCAGAGCGGATCATTTTTCAGGTCTCGGTTGTATTTAAGGGTTGTTTCAGCTTAGTAAGTATGTTATATTGGTTTAGTTTCACTCCAACTTCTAAGTTTCAGAGTGTAGTTAAAAATCTAAACCAAAGTTTGGCGACGGCCTTTTTGCTTTTTGAGTTGATTTAGAGTGGCTATAAAACTTGAAGCAATAAAACTAGAATATGTATAGAATATGTACACTGAATGAGTGGTACTATTAAATACAATTCATTTAAATTGCTGTATACTTGATACGTAAATGATAATAATAATATGTAATTTCTTCAATTAACTATATTATGTTCACGGTTGACTGGCTTATTGATTAATTTTTTTCTGCAGCGGGCCACTGATCGATCTTGGAAACAAATATGGGCGCAGTTGAGAGGACCGAAGCTTTTCCTGTACAGAGATAGACATCACCAAGTAAGTTGATGTCTAAATTATTTTATCTAAACTATAGGTAATTCTCGGCAGATGATTTTTTGCATATAGAATTAATTTTAACTGCGGTTGTTAGTCATTACCAACAAAAAAAGGCATAACAAATATTTTCTTCATTAAAAGGTTACCTAATCACCGTTGGTACAGACTTAACTTTGAAGTACATACTTATTAAACGTAACCCTGCCAATATTAACGTATAGGCCTTAGACAATTTTTCGCTGATTGTCGTTTTTTTTTGCTGTAATAGTAATGTTAAATAATAATAGTAAAAAAATATGGTCAAAGCTTTGTAAAGTTTACGGAATAATTGTTTTGGTAGAGAGACCATTTAGTAAAGTTGATTGATTCCTTGACATTGATTGATCAAGACATTAATTGTTGGAAATTCTGGTTCAAGTGTTTTACAGAAGCTGTAGCAACAACATTGTTGCAATTTAATCAGTGTTGTATTATCAATAACACGGTGACTAATTTGAATTTCTCAGGATCTCAGTGGAGTAGCTGCCCTAAATGATAAATAGAACTATAATTTTTATTTTAATGATGAAAATCTGATTATTCTCACTACACCCTGTATATATGTTACTGGTAAAGTTAGATAAGCGAGTAAACCTAGTTTTACCCGAGTAAACTGCGTAATACTCAAGACTGTTAGGTAAAGTCCAGAATATGTTTGAAATTGTTCACGTTTCGGGCTTTACCCGGGTAAACCGCGTTTTATCCGCGTTCGCTTGGTTAAAGTTGGATGTACCATATGACAAGGCCATTAATGTTTGAATTAGAATTAGAATGAAATTAATATTTAATTCAAAAAACACATTTTACAAATAAAAATTATAATTCTAAAACTGTATTCTCTCAAAGGTAATCTACTCACGAGTACTAACAGACTGTCTTCTGTTTGACTGAATATTTGTTTGGAACAAGAAAAGTTCACACCTTATATTACCTGATGTATTGGCTCATCACATTCTGCACATTTGGTCTGATTTTATGAAGTTTCCATATTATTGACGGTTTATTTCATTATTATTGTTGTCGACGTCTTCCATATTGTCACCTCACCTTTAGTAATATCTTCTTGCGGATTTATGTTTTCAACCCGCAACCCCTACTTTGTAGAATCTCTGCATGATTGATGATAAATAAAACATTAGTGTTTTATTTATCATCAATTCTTGCGGATTGTCTATTTCTGGGCCATTATCCATAGACTGGTCAACTCTTCGGTTGCCATTTTCGAATTGCACGTGGCGATGGCGTAGTGAAAGATGACGCAATAATAAAATCCTGCAACCAACTTTAGCCAAGGGAAAACGTATAGAACGCGGTTTACCCGGGTAAAGCCCGGAACGTGTACAATTCTAAATATATTTTGGACCTTACCCAAGAGTCTTGGATATTACGCAGTTAACCCGGGTAAACCTAGGTTTACTCGCTTATCTAACTTTACCCGTAATGCACATTTGATCCTCAGAATAGGATGTCGCTTGAAAAGATGTACCTATAGTAAATGAAATGACGCGACAAAAACCGTTCAAGGGGTGCGAATTTTGTCTAACAATGTCCTCCAACTTTTCTTTACTTTTTTCCTTATTCTTTGCGGTGCATATAAAACTTCGGTTCATGAAGACATGGATGCCACCGGATTTGAGCAATTGTTCAGTAAAATTTTGCCAAGTTTAGAAGCAAACTCTGTTGTAGTAATGGTGAACGCGCCGTATAATAGCCGAAGACAGGAAAAACTACCCACCACTGCTTGAAAAAAAGCCGACATCGGGCAATGGTTAATGGACAAAAACTTAACTTTTACAGACGACATGGAGAAAGTAGGACTGGCTATCCATCGTTATAATTAGTAAACCACTCTTTATAAAATGCGTTGTGGATGAGATTACCAAAGAATTTAACGTAAAAATTGTACGTGTACCGCCCTATCGTTATGAACTAAATCTTTTTGAGCTGATCTGGACTCAAATAAAAAAAAAATGTCGTGGCATCTCTAAAAACGACGTTCAAAGCCTCGGATGTGAAAGATCTTCTGCATTCAGCCGTGTCAAATGTATCTAAATAAAACTGGCGAAAGTATACAGGATGTTAAAAAATAAGCATCGAATATTTGGAGAGGGTACAGTATGGACCAAAAGAAGTCAAATAGTATTAATAAACATTTGTCGGCAAATTGACGGTTTTGGAGATACGGATGATTTTTCGAATTATTTTAACTTTTTGTGTCTGCACGTTATTTTTTTGAATGTTTCCAAAAATACGATTTGGAGGTATCTGGCGATTTCGACGAGCTTCAACATAAAGACGTCGCGCTTCTGTAGCAACGCCATTGGCACGACCGTACATAAAATGCATGTCTAATTCGATATTAGAATAAAAATTCAGAGCAAAAATAAAAACATAAACATAACATAATCATAAAATTCGTTAAACACCACTTTCGAACTTCCCCCTTGATATCTAAATTGACACTTTTTTTTAATTTGAATCATCAGAAGTTATTAGGACGGAAAGTTTTGAAATGAACAGCCTGTATATATGTATAGTGTACGAAAACGAAAATGGTGTTACAAATTTAAAACTTGATCCGGATTTTATCGAAAATGGCTCAGCAGACTTAAAAAATCTAACTGTAACAACAAAAACGGCTTTTCGATCTTAAACAAATTACGCATTGATTAATGTTCCTTCCTAAAACATGTAGGGGGAGAGAATATTTACCAAAATTCCATTTTGCATGTGATTCCTCCATCGCCCATATTCACAAACGATAATTTCCTAAATAATTACGTAATCAATAATTATCCCCATCTCATTCTATTGCAAAAAAACTGCATATCTCCATCTCACTCATTTAAATAATAATTACGTAATTATTTAGGAAATTATCGTTTGTGAATACGGGCATACCGTGTGACAAGTTTCAAAGCAGAACATAGGCGAATAGCATGGGAAATCACATATTTGTAGATTATTTCCCACCACTTTTATCTACAAGAATGGTAATGGTGTCTATCGAAAGAGAATTGTTTTCTGAGCATGCTGATACCAAATACTTAATAATTAACAGTTTCTCTATGATGGCAGAATAACTTAAGCATTTTCAAAATTAAAAGTGTGAGCGGCCATGCCTAATTTGAATATTAGTTTTGTTACTGTCAAAACAATCATTTTTATTTTTAATAATTACTAATACACGTTTCCCTGAAAAGATTGTCAACGAATAATAATTATAGCTATTCTAATGCGTGTTTATCGCCGTGGTACTATTAACTGGCCGGCCAGATCTCCCGATTTAGCAGCTTATAATTGTTATGACTTTTCTTTGGATCTTGGGGCTACCCTAAAAACAAAATTTACAGAGCCAGTCATTGCCGAATGTGCACTCGTTAATAACCAACAACTCGGACAAGTTCGAAGCGCAATTTATAAAAGGGAGGATTTTCGTAATTTTTTAATGATGTTGAATCAAAATGAAAATAAATTAAATAATTGAAAATATTTGCTTTGACAGTGCAAAAGTTATCCTAATTTAGCATGTCATGGCTGCTCATCATTTAATTTTGAAAATTTTTAAAATATTCTGTCATGATATAAAACTGTTAATTAGTAGGTATTTTAGTATCAGCATGTTCAGAAAATAATTCTCTTTCGATAGACACCATTACCATTCTTGTAGATAAAAGTGGTGAGAAATAAACTGCAAATATGTGATTTCCCGTGCTATTCGCCTATGTTCTGCTTTGAAACTTGTCACTCGGTATGTCTCAAATTCAAATCAACAATCTGTAGATGTCCTGTTGGCTATAAGTTTTCTAGTAATTTCTTCATGCTTAAGTATTAATTCCTGCTTTGCTGTGTTTCATTAAGTTTCTAATTTCCTATAGTAATTACTGTTACAAAAGTAATTTCACATGTTTACTTTTCTCGCAACAGGAACTTTCAATTATATGGAAACTTTAACATAAAATGGAAATCATGTAGCATCAAAAATAAAAAGATGTCTCCTCGAATATTACATAGCAGCGCGCGCAAATCTCTTCATATTGATACAGCATCGAATTTTTTTTACATGGTGTCAGGGAAGTAAGAAAATTAAAATTAAATTATTATCTTACTAATTAAAAAAAAAAACTTTCGTGCGACTTTTTGAATGCCACTGTATAATGTAGTGAAAACAAAATTTTGTCTAACTGCATAATTTGGCAAGTAATTTCTCAAGAAATTTAGATATACCTGCCCTGCAAGAATTCTATTAAAATACGAAGGTCCTATCAAGTAGATGTCCATAACCCTGCTCAAACATTAATAGACCATCTATTCTGATGATTGGCGACTTTCAAAATATCCGAGTAATAATGTAAATTGTGCCTATTGACACACTCATTAACATCATGAAATCGAGAACATATTCAAAAAGTTTGGCTCTTCTTACATTTTGTTTATGATCCAATGGCAAAAAAGCTTCTTCCAAAATCTTCATTCGAAAGTTCTTGGTGAATTTGAATTCATCTCTTAATTTTAAAACCAAGACCGCTACGATTTTTTTATGAAGATTTTTTTCAGTTTTGAATTTTTAGTTGGCATAACTCTGTCACAAAACTGAAAACCAAAAATTTGGGCATGAGACAACCTACAAAGCTGAACAGGAAAATGTAACAAGAAATAGGGTGTTCTAATAAAAAAAAATGACGTTTCCTTCTCCTCTTAAAATGAGACACCTTTATAGCTGAAAATAATGTAAAGTTATAGGTAAGGTTTCCTTAAACCATACAACTTTTTTCTCAATTATTTTTCCGATCTTGAACAATAAAGCCTCTATGGGATAATTATGCTAGAATGGCTCACCTTGTACACACACATTCTTTCGTGTCGAAAAATTACGACAGATAATATAAAGCAGCTTAGACGGAGTATATTTCCAAAAATTCGAGAAGTCACTTTAAATTAAATACTGTCCAGAACTTAATGTGAGATATCCGTAGAAAACTGCGACTTGTAGAAGACCATGGCCCACTTGATTTAATTTTAAATGTATGAATTTGATAGCTTATTAAACAATTCATTACTAAATCTAATTGAAATCATTTTGAAATGTTTTATGGAAAAAAGTTATAAACTCATATTTTGCCTCTAATTGTTTTTTAATTTTTTAAACAATAAAAAGGAAATTTCTTCGAAATATTTTAAATTAAAGCAATAAATTTCAACGGAATCCTATTCAAATTGATTTATATTAAGGTTTTTGAGGTCACTGAACAAGAATGTATTGTTAGAAAAATGATAATTTAAAAATGGCGGATCCAATATGGCCATTGTTTTTTACAAAAATTAAAAAATTACAAATTTAATACGGCTAAAATATTAATACAAAAAATAGTATACATATTACGCTAATTTTCTTTTGATTTTCGTCTTTTGTCAATTGCTTTTCCAAATTTGTCAAATTATTTTCCCATTTATCAAACGTCAGTGCGTGATTTTTCAATTCAAATTCCTCTTTTGTCAAATAAGATTCCTTTTACACCAAATATTATTCAAATATTTATGATACTGTCACTGCACGTACCTAAATGGGATAAGCAATTGACATAAAGGTAAACTGATTTGACATAAAAGGAAATTGATCGACAAATCAATGACAAGTTCCATGAAAATAAGAAAATCATTTGACCAACTAGGAAAAACATATTATGCTTTTTGTACTGTTTAATATGTAACAAACAAAATTTAATCAAAATATTTATTTATTTATTTTACTGTTTGGAACAACTTCCAGTACCGAGTACCGACTGCGCAAGCGCGGATTCTGAGAAATGTCAGATATCGTTACTATTCACAGCTTTTGCTCTGTTTATGAAATTTACAGCTTTTGATTGATCGACGAGCGGGTATTATGAACTATATAATTCAATACCTACGAATAATAACCTTCATAATTCATCCAAAAAGCTGTAATAATTGGGATATTCTTCAATAAGAGTAGAAAAACAAAATTTTACAATATCTCGTTATAAAATTCTCCCCGCCCTCTTACTTTTGGTTACGTATCCCAGGCACAGCCCAGGTGAGTGCTGTACTTGCCGAGTATGCTCACTCATCTCTCTAACATTCAATTTTTTTTTTCGATTCTGAGTATAAACTACACCAACACAGGTAAACTGATATTCATGTTTTCAGCGTGAAAATATATTTTAGAAATGAATCTTCCGTTGATTTACTTAAAAACATATTTTTTTCGTACTTTATGCAAATTACAGTTATTGAAAATTTTTGTTATTGAAGTTTAGTTAACAATGAATTTAACGTAATTCCCACCAAAAAGGAGTTTTAATTTTGTTAAAAAAAAATAAATAAATTATGGATTCACTTTTTCTGATAAAATCAAATACACAATCTTAAAGTTACGATTTCAAGTTTCAAAAACTGCATCTGTAAAGTTTCACTGTCACATTTTTAACTAAAGTTGTTGGTCTTTGAACGTGACCTACAAAATCAAATTTGTCACTTTTTATAAGTTCGAAATATTTTGGGCTCTATACAGGGTGTATTGTAACGTCCGCATAATATTAGCGCCATACGATTCTACATCAAAAACAGAACAAAAAAGTCCTCAACAGTTTTTTCTTGATGTACACAGATTTTAAGATATGGACAATTTAACGTTCTTAAATTTTGCAACACTGGCGCTGGTATAAAAATTAAGATAACTTATTAGACGTGAAGTCACCTCACTGGTATAGTGTGCCGTTGCTATGTAATCGAAAAAAGGTGCAACAAGACAAATGTCATGCTGCGACGTGTCAATGTTGCAATTTTTTTTAAGATTTTTTATTTTTTCAATTTTTTATTCAACAATTAAAACGCGCAGTTGCAATATTGATTGGAAGTATTGGAACTCAGGAAATCAAATAATTCCTAGTTTTGAAATGTTAATTAAAACCATTTTTACAAAAAAAAAATCTAAAATTTTGGATAATTTGGCTATTTTAGTTCTTACTTAGGAATTTTTTAATAATATTAAGCAATATTTTTGAGTATTAAAAAACTTCAAATTTAAACTACAATGGTCGATAACTTCGTTATTTGAGGTCTAAGAGCTAAACGGTATTAAAACTTTATGTTCTGTTTTTAATGTAGAATCACGTGGTGCTAATATTATGCGGACGTTACAATACACCCTGTATTTTTCGAAATAAAATTTTAAGATTTTTTTATATCACTCACTTTTTTAAATGTCATTTTAAGAGTGAACCGTGAATGTTTTAGATGTTTATTGTAAGAATTAAACAAATGGCACATATTTAATTGATTATGTTAAAAATTTTACTTTGTATACGTACTCGTACTATTCTTGTAAATATATTTTCTTCACATCTGAAAACATGATATCCTGTAAGCTGCAAGATTGTTCTTCTATATAAATTTTTGTGAGCTCGATTTGGTCACTTAGATCAAAAGTTATAACGATTTCGTGCAGCGCGCACGTGGTCGCGCGGCCCATTTTCGGGTGTTAGAAAAATAAATTCTGCAGTTTACAGTTTTCATTTTAGGAAAAAATTTTGATATACATTTTTGATGTAAAATTTCCTATTCTTTCGAATGTCAATTAGTTTTTTATGGATTTTTTGAGATACCTATTCCATAAGGAATTTAATATTCAACTTAAGGAATTTAATATTCAACTTCTTGTATATGTTGAATAAATAAATAAGCTAGGACTCTACGGTTGATAACTTTTTATATGTTGTTCCTTAACATTCTCACAAATGTTCAGTAAGCAGTTACCATTTCCACCAATTTTCCCGAAGTAGAAATCTAACTTTACTCCACTACATTGTGCTTCACAGATTTTCCTACCTCAACTTTTTGAGTACATATTGATGCTGCCAACCGTATGTCGGAAGTGAAGCTACATCGCTACGGACTTGGCAGGTGCCTGGAAATGCATAAGTTTTACACAGTTGAACCTATGTATAAATTTGTTGTGAAAAATCACATTGGATAAAATTCCTGTTTAATTGATCTTGATACCTAGGTATAGTCGACCAAGGGATATAACGAAAAAATCTAATTGTTAAACTGTCATATTTTATGACTTTAACAATATTTCAATAATCCAAAACTTGATAAAATGACAGAAGTCGTTTCGTTATATCTCTGGTCTAATTATACCTAAAATCTGCTAGACTACTGCTAGATTTTTGCCATGTGTGTTATTTAAAAGAAATATTTTGTGACCCTTAATAACTCTTATTTTATTCACTATAATGATGACCGTTATCGTACTCGGGGGGGGAAAATTCTTATTTTTTATACAAAACACACTCATGTAATTCCAGTGTCCAATAAATTGCTATAAGAAAATTCATATTATCGCGGTGGCATGAAACGAAACACTTTTATTTCTCTGTTGCGTGCTGTGCTATAATAATAACAAGCCCTCAAAAAAATATTACCTCCAGTTTCAGTTACAATTATTATTTTCGTCCCGTATTATGATTTGTAATCCATCCCCGGAATATGCGTGACAGAGAGCGTATTATTAATTGCGGTATCGTGACCGCTATTAAAAACTGAGGGATGAAATGGAATTTGGGGATTTGTCTGTTTCAAGTGAAGTTCATCACACCAGCTACACTAATTTGGCAATGATATCGACGATTATCGTTTTTGATCGCTTTTTATTTATTTTGTACCATTTTATTTTGAGGTGGTTTTTCAATACATACGTAGAAATCAATTAATAAAATCAATATCGCTTGAAAGAAATGTGAAAAAACTAATTATAAGGTTTTAATTAAATAAAATATAATTATATAGCAATGACAGGACAGGTAGACAATATAATCTGAACAATATAATCAATATAATCTGAAAACGGTAGGTGTAATAAGTTTTATGACAAAGTAAATAAGGCCCAAATAAATAGAAGGACGGCTCTTGCTGGGCTAGCCGGCACACTGAACCTGCACTGGACAGTGTCGTAGTATGGACTCATGAAAAAGGTGATTATTAAAAATATATTAAAAATGTTTTTTAATGAAACTAATTATGCCATTCCGTGGTCCTATATCAAGTACACAAATCCTCAAAGTTTCAATTTTTTATCTTTAAAATTAAGCTCGATTTAGGGGATGGGCACTAGTGTTGGGACACCCGGTACATTACTAACCCTGGAACGAACTAATGATATATTTTAAGTATTCTATTCATGTTCCTCATAGAATAATCCGTCGTAATCCCACCAAACCAATAATACAAATCACGCACAAGAGGTGGATATAGGCACAGGTCTTCAAATTCGTAGTGCGTCAATACGACATGCACGACATTATTCATTGTTCATTTTAATCAATAATCATTATAATAAATTGCAAATAATTTAATTTATTAACTGCCTACATTTAGCAGTATGCAATACATACACAGTATACCTACAAAACAAATCAATCCTTTCCGATAATAACAACAATAAAAATAATAACAAATATTGTATAATTAAAATCAACCATAAAAAATATGGTGATGAATGATGTGAAGAAAATCATTTAGTATGTTTTTACGCTCAACTGACACTGCAACTGTGAAAGCCATTTTTACTGTATATTTTCAGAATCTGAAAATGTAATAATATACAGGGTGTCCTATTTTAAATAACAAAGTTGCATGCCGATATTACGGCGATATTGGGACAGCTGTATTGCTGAAAATAATTTTAGGTTATAGGTCTCTTCAAGCCATACAACTTTTTTCTCACATCTTTTTTCTATCGCCAACGAGCGAGTCACTAGGAAAGAACAACGCACTAAATAGGGCCCTGTATATCTATGATGCAAACCATATTGACCTAGTATCAGATCATAATCAAAACCCCTGGGAAGACACTGTCCACAAACTTTAAAATTAAGCATTTTTCTAAGTTATTTAAATAATATTCTATTCTAAATATAACCCTGCAGATATTATTTGCACAAAACTGAATTTGCATGTTGAATTCCTGTGACCCACGTACAAGTTTCCACCCTGGATACAATAGGAGCGGTATTTCAAGAAATTTCTAAATCTACGTTCGATACTGCTGATGGAGCCAAGAGAAGCAGGAGACCACACAACAGAACATTAGGTATTTAAGTATTGGCCAAACCACCCAGTTAAAAGTTAAATACATTGATCACAGTATTGTAGTCTGAAAACTCCCTTAAGTCGTAGATAACAAATCCGATTGAAGTAAGAGCTGTCAAAGCCATATTTATTTATTTATTTATTTATTTATAGTTACACTGCTCTACAGGTATATACCCAACTACAGAGCAGGAAATTACAGAAAGTTTAACGATATAAAAATATAATAGGTAAAACCACAAATTAACATATAGGCAATACATAATAACAACAATAATAACCGCAGCAACGACAGCAACGACAGAAAACAAGATAACTTGAACAACAATGATTATTTCAAACGTTCGTGCTATGCCAAACTACGGACTTAAAATAGCTGGGGCTGCAGAACCTTGGATCTTTGTGTTTACACATATTATTGTACAAATCGCATATTCTATAAATGATTGAAAACTTTAAAACATTTGTTCTCGGCGTAGGCAGATAAAATGCGTGTCCCTGTCGAGAACCCTCCCTAGGTACATTAAAATTTAGCATGCCATATAAAGCAGGACAATCAATGACACCATTTACCAGTTTATGTAAAAATATAAGAGACTGATAGTGTCGCCTCTTCTCAAGAGCCGACATCGAAAATCGCTCCCAGAGCACGGCATTCGGTATTCCTGTTTCGGGATAAACGCCACTCACCCTGTATGCTAGAAGTTTCAAAAACCGCCGCTGAACAGATTCTAATAAGTTCATGTGAGAAGCATATGACGGAGACCAAATAGGCGACGCATACTCTAATTTTGATCTTACAAAAGCATTAAAAAGTACTTTGAGAACGTCTTCACTAACGATATCTCTGCTGCTTCTAAGTACAAATCCATAGGTCCTAAGTGACTCGCCAACAATAGTTTCGATGTGTCCTGAAAACGTGAGCTTGCTGTCGAAAACAACACCGAGATCTCGAAATGTGTTTGACCGATGCAAAATTCTATCTAAAATTTGATAGTCAAATACAGGGTGTCCCATAATATGTGGGCAATCTCCCGGATTTGGGTAAATTTCGTAAAAATAAATGAAAAAATATCTATAAAATTAATTCCTCAGAGACACCCCTACAAAGATATTAGCTGTTGAAGTTGAGGGTTGAAAATAAATTTTTTGCAATAACTTTTTTATTTCTTGACCGATTTTGATAATTTTTGGTTTTATTTTGTATTATTTTGGACTGTTTAGAATAATGTTTCATAATCTTTGATAGCACATACATAGACCTCGGAATGGCATAAAAATTATCAAAAATTTGCTTGCACTAAAATTGATCACCATAAATTATGATCATTTTGCAAAAATACCAAAGCATGCTTTGGAAACAGCTGCAGGGTTGCCTAGTTTTGTACAAAACAGAGACATTCGAATATAAATAGACTTGGAAATGATTTTTTTTTTTTTAAATTTAATCATTTTTTTTTTTTAATAAAATAATAAAATAATTTTAATAAAAAAAAATAAATTGCTGTCAAAATGAAATCCAAAGCAAACGTCTTGTTTCCTAGGCAACCCTGCAGCTGTTTCCAAAGCATGCTTTGGTATTGTTGCAGAATGATCATAGTTTATGGTGATCAATTTTAGTGCAAGCAAATTTTTAAAACAGTTTTACTCGGAAACAGGTCATTTTATCGTGATAGACAAAGAGGACCTTTTCCGAATATTTCTTCTTGTTCTTTAATTGTGCGTCTTCAAAACTCAGAAAAAAATATTACGAAAAAAGTTATAGGCCTTTTTTGAAGGTCAAGGGCAGTTAAGGGCTTTTGATTTCGAGGGATTCAAGTCTAATTTGGACCAAGGATGTAAAGCAACATTAGTGGCAAGTGTGTCAAATTTTAAGAAAATCCGTACACTAGAAAAAAAGTTATAAAAAAATATTGATTTTAAAAAATCAACTTTGGAGGCTTATAACTTTCTTCTTTTTGAGTTTTCGAAAAAAAATTATTGATACTTTTGGCAATATTTCATCAAGAAGAATCACCCCCTTAATTTTTTGCTCATAATTTCAGGACATCCTGTATATTATAAACAGTAAGGGTCCCAACACGGATCCCTGAGGAACACCAGACGGCACCCCGTACTCGATAGACCTGAAACCATTCAGTTCCACATATTGCATACGATCAGTCAGATATGACCGCATCAATGATACAACAGAATCGGAAAAACCAAGAAAAGTCAACTTACGCAACAAAATGCCATGGTCCAGCCTGTCAAAGGCCTTAGACAGGTCGGTGTATATAACATCCACCTGCAGACCTCCATCAACAGCCTTGGCCAAATATTGGGTCATACATGCCAGATTGGTCACAACAGATCTCCCCTTGACAAAGCCATGCTGCGACACGGACAACATCCCATGAACCTCAGAATACAAGCTATTATATAATAGTATCTCAAAGACTTTGCTGAAATTGCAGATAACACTAATGGGTCTAAAATTAGTTACATCTGTCCTGTCACCCTTCTTATGAACGGGGCAAATTTTGGATCTCTTCCAGATGTCAGGAACTGTCTGTGTACGTAAGCTCAGGTTAAACAAGATTGCCAATGGTCGCGCAAAACAATTCGCACAATCCTTTAAGAAAAAAGCTGAAATTTCGTCTGGACCAACTGTCATTTTATTTTTGAGTCTCTTTAGACCCTCCAATACCATTGGCTCCAATATCCAATTTCATTGGATATTCTGAAGATGATGTATTTCGGCATTTTTCAGTCCACCATGTCATATGGTATTGTCCACTGGGGCTCGGCTGGTGGGGCGTGGCGTGTATTTGTTGCTCAGAAGAAGGCAATCAGGTGCATGTCGTACGCTCCTGGTAGGACACCATGCAGACCGCTGTTTAGGAAGTTGGGGATCATGTCATTTCCGTCACTGTACATTTATCTGCTGCTAAT
Organism: Malachius bipustulatus; assembly: GCA_910589415.1. Classification (NCBI taxonomy): domain Eukaryota; kingdom Metazoa; phylum Arthropoda; class Insecta; order Coleoptera; family Melyridae; genus Malachius; species Malachius bipustulatus. Next base: position 41,853,261 of record OU342635.1, on the reverse strand, counting down.
CCATATAAAACAAAGCCCTTCAATAATCTCCAATAAGCGCTCATTCTTTCACAATTACGAGACAAAAAGTAAAGATACGCTAGCTCTTCCCTTTTCGAGACTCAGCATAACCCAGCAAAATCCCAATTATATAGGAATTAAGGTATATAACCATGCTCTCAGTAATTATGGGTGTTTTGAAGAGACAGATAGCCTTAAAGTATTCAAACAAAAAATAAGAGAATTTCTCCTAGACAAATGTTTCTATTCCCTTGAGGAATTTTTTACTCACCCAAATCACTAGGTGATCTATAGTCCGGGTTTGATTGAATATGAGTAGTTTTGATTGTGATTTTGTTGTTTCAGAATTTGTATTTTACTGAGTGTGATGTTGTGGTTTATGTGTTATATTATGTGTTTATTTATATGTATATGACGAGCTTATAATGTACGGACACAATAATGTGATACTGTATTATTTAAAAAGCGAATAATAAACTGAAACTGAAACTGATACCTCGTCTTCAGAGAATGGCTGAACACCAAATTTGTTTCCCGCATTACGTGCATTGTTGTCACAATAAGACGAATGAGATGGGACAGAAAAGGCCCCACTGAAGAACCTGGCAAATGCATCCAGAATCTCCGAGGGACGAGCCATCTGCTCACCGTTGTAATGCACATTGTTCCCCACGGATGACGCGGCTTTTTTATTTTTAATGAAAGCCCAAAATTTTGATGGACAATCTCGGAAGGATCTTTCGGCGGCAGAAATATATCTTTTATAAGATTCGCTAATACTAAGCTTGATCTTCTTTCTCAATACAGAAAATTCTCTGTATCTTTCAGGACTTTTAGTAGTTCTATATAAACGCCACAATGTAGCTTTATGCTTAATATCACGTATTATTGAAGGTCTAAACCACACAGGATATTTCCCACTCCTGACTGGTGACGTTTTAGGAACATGGGAATCCAGTATTCCATACAACGCTTGATAAAAGCTAGAACAAGCTGCATTGATTTCCTCAAATGAATCAAGAAAGCTCCAATCAGTGTGCAACAATCTGTTATAGAGTCCGATAAAATCAGCCTGACGAAAATTATACCTGACAGTCATACCAAAAGGTAAACCGCCCTTAAAACTAACAGAAGATTGTAAACTAATGAATAGATTCAGGGCAGGGTGATGATTATCCTCGCCCACAAGTGGATCATCGGATCTTTCAACCAAACAATTGCACCCGCTCAAAACCAAATCTAAAAGTCTATTATTTTCATTGTAAACAAAATTAAATTGACGAAAACTATGAACACCTATAAAATTGTCAAGCTGCCCTACTTTGCCACCAGCAACCAAAGATGGATCATCCAGCGACCCTGCATAGTCTGTGATGTTAAAATCCCCCAATAACACCACATTATCACTATTATCAATATAAAGAACAGACAAATATTCAAAGAATGCTTCATACTCACATGCAGTGGTATTTGGAGGAATATAGACATTTATTATTACTACATGTCGACCATTCATATTAATTTTTACACCAACAACATCAATATTGGGAGCAACATTAATCGAAGCCTCAAAAACCAGATTTGAGACGCAGTATTTATTATCAACAGCCAAAAGTACACCTCCACCCCGCGAAGTTCCGGTAACTATAAAATTCCTATCAGATCGGTAAACGCTGTACCTCCGTGAAAACAGTTCCTGGTCCAACACAGAAGAATTCAGCCATGTTTCTGTGAGGGCAAAGATATCATATTCGCTATATAGAGATTTGTTATAAACCGTGGTAGTTTTCGAACGCAAGCCACGTGTGTTCTGATAATAAACAGATAACTCTCTTCCACTGGAAAAACCACGTCCCACCGAACAATAACCATTACTACCGCCATTATCAACCCCACTGTAGCCACCATTAATAGAAACGTCATCAATATTTAATTGCTATTTTATACCAAATACATCAGACCGAATCGAAGAGAGAATGCGAGCATAGCATGGACAACTATTATCCCAGGCGGCATGACTGACATCACCCTGTCCACCAAATTTTTCAAAGTATTTAACGCAGTTAGCACATTTTAAATAATCAGACTTACATTTGTTAACGGAGTGATCACCACCACACTTCGGACACACGGGTGAGTGTCGGCAACCCCTAGACATATGATTCAAACCGCTGCAGTTATAGCATCGCGCTTTACCTCAATTGCATCATAAACCATACACTGATCATATCCTATAAACAAGTGTCCTGCAGCCAGAGCCCTCTGATAAGTTACCGCATCAACCTGAATGACAGCCTGAAAAACATCATTTCTATTACGCAAATTCTTAAAACTAATATATTTGCAAACACTTTCTGACAATAGCACTTCCTGATTCTGAATCTTCAAACAGTGAATTAATTCTTCGGGTTTGAGATTCTCAGAAAGTCCCACCAATTTAATTCTAGGCATCAGACTAGACACCTCCTTAACTGTATAATCTTCAGGTAGCTTCTCCTGTGCCATGGCCTTGAACTTCCCGGAGTCATCAGCACTGCGACAATTCACAACAACTCCACCACCTTTTATACCCTTGACTCTGGAGAAATTTAAATTATTCTCGGCAGGATTCATCTTCTGGAATAGGTCAGTCTTCGTAGCGGCCACACTCTGGTCAGGTCTCACCGGTTTCACAACAATAGAACGAACATCTCTAACAACCTCGGCAAAATTCCGTGTTTTCGGACATGCAGCTGCAGTCGACATCTCAAGCTTCATATGCTCAATCATTATGCTAAACTCCGAGTTTTCCGACTTGATTTGCTGGAGGAATAAGGGATGCATTTAACGCGTAAATATACACAAGGTGTGTTGCTTCGAGTGCAGGTGAACACGGTACATTTGGAAACATTCAGATCCAATCCATTACGCAGGCACCATTCGGAAAATCTCCAAATCCTCCTGCAACAGAATAGCATCGGCCATAGAATCTGTAAATATATTTTCATGTCGTCATCGTATAGTAGGTGCTTAACCGTTAACCCTAAACACTTTATCGACGTCAACGAAAATATAGAATAGTAGAAGGCCAGTACAAAGCCTTGCGGGACACCGGAAGGAGAACTAAACAGCCTTATTATAAAAAATAGTAGGACAAAAGCCCGATAAAAAGTAAAGGACTTCTATTATTTATTTTTGTCAGCTCAGTCAACTCTGGACCGGTCGAATAAAGGAAGTAAGTAGGTACTTAATTGACTGTAAGCCCATAACGGTCAACTCAGTTATCTGCTGGCATCTTCCAGTCCATGACCTATCAGTGGGGCTGATATTAATGATATACCCCTCACGGGTTTCGGTTCTGCACTTAGGTCTGTTCTTTTGCTCGACTGGTTTTTCTTACGCGTGCCAGGTGTCATCGCTCATGCATCGTCGAATTCGCTGGAGACCAGGAGGCGATTTCTAATGGACGTCACGTGCTATTGGGGCGGATTTGAATACAATGAGCACACACGAGACGTGCGCTACCAACCGTGCATTATCATTCCTAATGAGCACTGATGCCTTATGGCACAATTAAAACTGTTACGTATTAATTGGATAAGTCTACCCAAAAGGACGTTTTATGTTTTTATTGTTACACCATATAAATAATGGTAACTTGTTTATAATTAGTTGACAATTTTTAATATACATAGAGCACGACCGCGTTTTGCTTGCTGTATCTTTATTTTATAAGTGTCTACACACGGGTTGAGACTATAAAGTAGTTGTTACTACCAACCATGATTTGATATACCTACCATATTTATTTATTTAATTATTTATTTATTTCCATTCCACCCTACAGAGGTAATACAGCCCAATTACAAGGGGCATAAATGACACTAGAGAGCAAAATAAACATAGTAGTACCTAATTAGAAAGTAAAAAAACAACATACACATAACATATACATACAGGGATCGATAATAATAACCAAGAGCAACATTATTGAGTTTATAGCTAGATTATAGGTACTAAAATAAACATGCTTTAACCACAAGATTATAGAGTACATAATATATACAAATATTACAAATATACAGGGTGATCCCGAAATGGAGGTCAGCACCACAGAATCCATTGTGGATTAAGGATTTAAAGCTCATTTACTTTTTTCTCCAGTATGGCTTCCTTAAGAAGATATGACCACTTTTGTAGAAAACAAAAGTCACAACACTGCACTGGATACCCTTCTTCGGGCAGAAAAATAATGTGTAGTGCCCGTATTCACAAACGATAATTTCCTAAATAATTATGTAATCAATTATCCCCATCTCATTCTATTGCAAAAAAACTGCATATCTCCATCTCACTCATTTAAATAATTACGTAATTATTTAGGAAATTATCGTTTGTGAATACGGGCATAGGTCTACAATACCCACATAGATGTTATTCGGATACATTTTAGATAGTATTATTCAAAATATATTTTCGAACTGTAATTCCGTTCCCAATAATAAAAAAAATGATAAAAAGCAAACAATATCGTAATAGTTATGTCAAATTATGTGCTTTGCCAGTGGAAATTGTTTAACGTTGACGTTGACTGCCATGTTTATTTAAATTTTAGAAAAAGGGCACCCCATATCTCGGTAACGAAGCTGAGAAAACAATTTTTGTGTTAAATTTAGAGTCTTTCTGAACATCCTCTACAACACCCTGTATACCGTGTCCGCCATTTCGGGATCAGCCTGTACAATATAATACAAATGGACACAAGAAGTAAAAAGCCATCAGGCTTAAAGAAATAATATATCAGTCTTGGTACTACGTTGATGCGCGGTGCAGGCAGATAAAAGACACTAGGATTCCTTGTTGAGGGTTGAGCTGCGAGGAACACTGAACGACAAAGATGAGAGGATAGCTGAACAGATGGTTGACCTTGAGATCACTTTACTTTATAATGTTGAAGTATGGTTCTCCCGCTTCTCACATAAAATAAACTATACATCGGTATGGGAATTGTGTGCAGTAACTGACATTTCCAAAAAAGTTATTTCAGAGAAGCGGCAAGCAGAAACTTTCGTTGCGAGAAAAAATTTTCGCTTGCCGCTTCTACGAAATTGCTCTTTTAGTATTGTCAGTTACTGTACACAATTTCCGTACTAATGTATAGCCATCTCAAACCTGTCACGTAGATCTGCACTAGGAAATCCAATTGGTTCGTTTGAAATGAAGATACCTCAGGAATCTCTTCTGAATCATTTCTGTATTGTTCACATCTACCAAGTAACCAGTAGCCCAAATTAAAGATGCGTAATGGAGCCTCGATCGTATAAACGGGAAGTCCAGTGTTTTGATGGTAGTGATATTTGTGAAGTCTCGACTTTCTAAAAACAAAACCCATCAATCTAAGACATTCATTCCGTTGACTCTCCATCATATGTGAGACAAAGGAGAAGGAACGATCGAATGTGACACCTAAATCGCGGACTGTATCTGGTCTCTGTTAAAATTATTAAGATAAACTATTTCTCGGAGGTTCTCAACAACGTCACGTGGACCTCTCTTGAATGCAGGGCGAGATCGCCGACCTTCCAAACTTTTGGAAAACGAGAAGTCGTGATACACAAATTAAAGATCCATACAAGTGGAGGATCCGCACAGTACTTTAGAAGGAGCGAGGGTATGCCGTCGGGATCGGTTGTTAGACAACCTCTGAAGCTCTTTAAGACGTCGTTCACCTCGGACTCAGTCACCTTACTCAAAGTAATTGGTTGGGAGAACATGTCAGAAGACGGAATTGTCAGACTGGAAGGATGGTCAGGAAGTGAATTTTTTTTTCATTTCTTTAAATTATAAGTCTTGACTATGGTTAGATTCGGAGATCGGTTCAGATCTCACGCTGAAGCTTCTGATTTATTCAATCAAGAATATCCAGATAGGCCGCCTATTATTACGTATACAGTAAGTAGGATAGTTTCAAAATTTATTGAAACTGATACACTGAAAGACTTATACCTCGGCAATGGCGACCTAAAAAACCTGATGATAAAAAATTGAATGTACTACTTGAGGTTGAAGATAATCCACACACTTCTACATGGCAGATAGCTCTAAATTACGATATTGATCATTCAGCTGATGGTAAACTACTGAGACAAGAAAAATTTCATACCTACAAGCTTCAATTGATCCATGATTTAAATGAAGAAGATCCCGACCATCGACTACAGTTCTGTGATGAGTTCCAGTTGATATGTGACGAAAATCCAAACTTTTTAAATAATATTTTCTCGGACGAGGTGACTTGTTATTTGAATAGGATGGTGAACCGCCATAACTCGAGATACTGGTCACAGGAAAATTTTCACTGGACCCAAGAGTCTCACACGTAGAGACATTTGTTGACATCTCAATGATTTTTTTCTTTGGGTGTATTCAAAATCAAGGGTTCATTTACATCAATAGGCTCAACAATTCAGAAGATCTACCTACAGCATCGAATTCGCATAGAAATGAAAAGTATCGCTCCGGATGCCACATCGTGTAATACAAATCGTTTATATTCGTCCGGGTCAGTGTCAGGAAGTGCTTGGCCGACAATTAATTGATAACTAAACTCAATTCAGTCACTATTTTAAGCTAAAACCTATTTTTTCAATGTTCACTTTTCAATAAACTGTCATTTTATTCGTTTCTAAACTTATTTTTCTTATTAAATATATGTATATTTCTTAATAAACCTATTAAACTTGTGTTTTTCTAAGAAAACACCCTGTACTTATCTTGTCAACGAATAGTAATAAACCCCTAGTATGTGGTATCGTTGTATTCAAAAAGAAGTGGAGAATCTATTCTTAACAAAAAAAAATTGAGGTTGCTATAAAAAAATATGACGTCACAGCATAAGAAGGTGGTTTGATAAAAAAATAATTTTTATGTTTATAAACGTCTTTTTTATAAATTAAATGTTTCGGGATTAAAAAAAAATGACAAATAACAAAGTTATGAATATTATGCAGAACTGTATCACTTTGTATACTATAACAGGGCGTTTATGAAACTGGATGTCCTTTAGATGGCTACGATTAACTTTGTGGCTTAATTAAAACGTGAATAATTGCCTTTTAGGGAGCGAAGGTAATACCACGACATGTAAGTGCGTGACTTACTATCACAGTACCTACCTACTTGTATAAAAATAAAGCACGAAAATTTAAATGATTATTAATTTTACATAAAATAAATATTGTTCGAAATTAGAGCAAAAACCGGCTACAATAAATTACATTTTTTCACCCACCGAAAATTGAAGGCATGAAGACTTGAAACTTGAAGAGCCACGATGAAAAATGTTTTGGTTTTGTTGTATTATAAGCATCACCAAAAAGAGTGTGCATATAGTAGTTTGTCAATTAATTTGATTGGCTCGCAAATTGTGTTTTAATAAGTACCTACAACCTTATATGTCGTCAATGGATGTTCGTCTTGATTTTGACGGTTTAATGTCTCAATTAACCTCGTTGCATTTTTACAATGCAGAAGTTTCGTTTATCTTTTGAGTCAATTGCTACCCATCGGTAAGGTCAATATTCATTAAGGATTAAGACATCCACAGTACCTGTCCGTGTTTGGGCCGATGGCTCGTTTATAATCCGCCAATGCGTTTGGGGGGAGGGCATATTGAATGAGGAATGCAGACGATGGTGGCAGGACCGGCGGACGCAGGAAATTATTGTTGCTAATTATGGCGGCCACTTCCTCTCGCGAGACTTACACAACCGCCTCAGGTGTTGCCCCATTGTTATTATTATTATGATGATGTGGTCGGGGTCTTGATGAAATCCTTTCCAGTAAAGGCTGCCTTGAAATCTTCGTGGCGGAATGCGTTTTACCAGACATACCGGCAACATGCCTAAAAATTAATATGGACTGTTAGCTAAGACGTTATTGTTTTATTAATTTATTGCCGAGTTTTAATTAAGGCGTGAAAGACGACGAAACTTACTTCTAAATGACCTTCATCAATACTTATTTATATGTATGTGCCTGTTTTTTTTTTTAGTGGTGAAATAATTTTATAAACTTGTCAAAACAGATATTGAAATATGTATATCAAACTTTCACCTCCTTTTAAATCAAATTTTGGTATAACAAGAATTTACCTTTTTTACCTTTTGTACCTTTTGTATGCAACTTCTCACTTTTCTAACAATATATGTTTGGAAAATTTTATGAATTTGTTGTAATTTTTTTACAGTCTGTCAGATATTTTTTTTCACAAAATTTTTACTGTACAGTTTAATCTTAACGTGAAAGGCAAAATTTAATTGTGTATTTTGAACTTTAAATCATAAACCCCGTAAAGGATAGATAGAGTATATTGATTAAACTACTCAAAAATGAAAATGTCGCATCCCAAAATTGTGCCTAATTTTGATTGGGGATAACTTTCAATAATAATTGTTTTCTCAAGTCCCTATATCCTTTTTATTTTTCTGTATACAGGGTGTCCGGGAAAATGTGGAAATCTCTCGGAATCAGAAAGAACTTTAAAAAAAAAGGATGACAAGTTCTCATGCATAATTTTTTTTTTTCGGTCCTCCCTACGGAGATACGGCCTCCTAAAGGACGCCACTGGAAATCAATTTTTCTTGAATAACTTTTAAACTACTTGATTAAATTTAATGAATTCTGCTAACTTTAATATATACTGGTAAAATTGCAAAATGTAATGTAATAAAAAATACAAATTTTGCAATTTCCTAAATATTGAATAACTCGAAACTATGACATATACCTACGAAAGAATTACAAGATACCTTTTTATTAGGAATCACTCAAGCTTTATTTCTTCCAATGAGTATTTTTTAATATATCCAACGATTAACTAGTTATTAGCAGAAAAATACTTTTTCACCAAAGTGGTCGTTTTTTGGGGAATGTGCTGCACCCCCATAACTGATTTTTGTGGGCCCCTTTCACTATTCTATAACCCCTTCACTAACAATTATTATTATTATTGAAGAAAAATCTTAGATAAGATTTTTTATGAACTTTGGGTACATTTTTCACTTTACCGACAGGACTATTATTGATTAAGGTAAATAAAAAATGCTATGGAAGAGTCTGCAATATTTTATATGTTTTATTCCCTTGATTATTGAAATTTTATAGGTAGTTAGTAAGATATGAAAAACCAAGTTTCTTATAAATAATTCTAAGCGATGCAGGGAAACTTAAAAAAAAAAGAAGTGCAGTCGCTAAGTGTCGCTAAAAAGTGCTAGAATAAGAAATCGTGTAATATAACATTCACCTATAATTCTGCCTGCGTAACATTCCTTGGAAAAACGTTTATTAACATCTGCAAAGTTGGTAAAATATCCGATCTATTCTTCCATACTTCGAAGTCTATTAGTCTATTTTATTCCTAACTGCGTTGAATACAAACGCTGGTAGTTTTCTTATTCATCAGATGGTACCTTCTTCTAAATTCGGTGTTCACACATCCAGACACTTCAAGAACATTTATCCTATAATAAAACCTTAAATTACGTAAACCTTACTTGGCAAGACAAAAACTAGGAAGGTGATTTTTCTCAGATTAACTACGGCGGTCTTCCAAGCAGAGGTATACGTCATCAAGCAGCTAGAGATAGAATTCAAGAGGTAATAGTCAGGCGACTGACTATAATATAATTTATATTTGTAGGTACCGATAGTCAGACTATCGGTCTTCAGAGACTCTATAGATCTTAAGAGCGCTAAACTCATACAGTATGTGCAGAATATTCGTACAGAATGTGCCTAGTCGCTAGACTAAACAATAAGATTGACAAGAAAACTGCAGATCGCTTGGGTTCCTGCACATTCGGGAATACCGGCTAACTAGTTGGCAGAGTTCGAAAGTAAGAAAAAGTTTTCTGGACCGGAGCCTGTAGGTACTTGGTCCGGCAAAAGGCCATTGACGAAGGAAAGCAAAAAGGTTTAGAAAAGTAGGGACAGAAAACAACAGGCTGTCCTGCTGACAGGCCAGACTGCTCGTAACCCGATGCAGCGACTATGAAGTTTGGATCAGGCTTTGGCAGATAACAGCTGAAGATGTATAAAATCACGTACCTACCTAAAGGGCATGTATAAAATGAAATATTATTCGAAAAATTTTCCTTAGACAAGGGTCGCTGGAGCTTTAGTTTTCGAGATGCAAGGTGTTTAAAGTTTTTCGAAAAATTTAATATTATTTGAATATGTTGTATTAAAAAAAAATATCCTCCCCCGAAAAAATTTTTAAGAAAATAACTCGAAAGATGCAAATTTAAGTGCATTTTTCTGCCTAGATTTCAAGTTCCTATAAAGTCAGTAAATTAAAAAAAAAAAATTGTTGTAGCCTCTCCAATTTTTTTGTGCTTCTCTATTTTCATTACTTATTAATGGTTAATCTGGTACTAGTGACTAAGCATAAAAATAGCACGCGGAATGCGGATAGATATAATCTTTTATTTCTACAAATCTTTACCGAGTCGCATTTGAAATTTGTAATGTAAAAGTTGTTGTTAAAGTTAAAGGGAATCAGACCGATAATAATAATTGAAATCACATTTTTTTATTAAAAATACACTAAGCGTCAGAGCGAGAACATTTCAGTAGGGTAGGTGTCACTTCGGGATGGAAGCAGAACCTACTACTGCTTACCTCTTATACCTCACCAAACGTAATACTTACAGAGTCCATCGATATACATTCGCCGGCGCCCTTATAGTATAGTAAATCACCAAATCTCGATTATTTCGAATCTCGCCTTTAAAGTATAACATTTTTCTGTAACTTGTAGATTTTATGTTGGATTGTTCTAATATTGTTAATTGAAAACAGTGAAAGTTTCCGGGGGATATGTATCCTTTATCTTAAAATAATTGTAAGCTGGTCATATAGTTTATTCGGGATAAGTGTGTTCAAATCAAAGAAAAACTTTAAATTAGCTAGAAATAATAGTTTACTAAATTAACATTCACCAAACAAAAGTCCGCGTGTAACACATTGATGGAAATTCCAGACCAGCCATTCCATTAGCATCAGAAGTAAACAGAGATCTCTCTGCTTGCCCTTTTGGTTTGGCCAGTTCCATATATTATTGCCTTGGTTTCCTGTTCTGCAAGAAGCACACCCTCGTCCAACACCAACGTCCAACACATCTTGCCGTTTATTCTAACGGACTTCAACAAAAGCAGAAAGCTTCTCTGATGTGTCACTCATACGGGGTTGAGGATTAAACTATGAAAACAAAATATTGGAAATATGAATAAAAACCTAATGCAAGTGCAATGATTATGTATCTTTATCATTTAATTAATTTCGTCTCTTATCGTAAAGTATAATAATAGACAAATACAAATTGATCAAAAGACCTTTTGGCAGCAGAGCTTACCATGTTGCCTTGGACCGCACTCCACTGCTGATTACTTTTACAATAAAATCCAGTGAATCCATTTAAATGAATTTAAAAAAGTCGCGTCGAGGTTTGCATTGCCTTATACGTTATCGATCTTCGATCAAGATCACCTCGACCAATACTAATAATTAAGTATGCTTCAACCTAGAGAGTATACCGTGTGGTCGCGTGGGGAAAGACATGCACGGCCACACCACACCACCATGGTTTTTCAGCGGCTCGGCTACCTCCATCCATCCATTTAGTCTAGTCGCAAACGCCTTGGTCGTTCACATGACAGCGATTACTCCCCGTTCTAACACTTCGAACTGCAACTAACCACTTTGTAAAATGCCCGGTGGTTCAACCCTGCTACTGATCTAACGATGCAACGCAACAAGCCCAAGCATCGCAACTCTTTCTAGGAGAATTGCAATCGTTAACTTGAAAATCTCGTTCGACCTGTTATAAGTTATAATTCGCTATCAGCTATGTTTATATTTAGCACCAACCCCGCGCAAGGAGTATATGATGTATTATATACTGCAGTCTGTAAAGTCCGTAATAACAATTTAACTGATTCACTTGTTCTATCTAGTATAGCTATTCGTATCGTGAAGATTATTAATGTTTTCGGTGACGCGGTTTGATGATTATATGAATTAGGTATGATATTTTACAATAGTGAGTGGAAAAAAGTGATTACTTGTACCTTGTGTTACTGTGTCATTTGATCGCTCGGTTTTTGTGTTTTATTTTCGCTACTTATTATGCCAATTCAACGCTGATGAATTGGTTTTTAATATAATTAGTGATTGTATGAAGATGTGCTAGTGCCGTGGTGTTCGGTACCTGATGTCAAAGTTTGCCTCTGAATGGCCAAGATGCTGCATCATCCTCTCAGCGAGGAGCACAGGGTGAGATCTGGGACCGTTTCCTGCATACCGTCCTTGCAGCTTAATTTGTCCTTCTCGGCGAGCGGATTCTTTCCTAGGAAGCTGCGACGATGGGGATCCACTGGATCTTGGGTTTGTGTTTATTTTTGTTATTATATTAAAAAAACTTAATATAAGGCAATTAAGTGAGAACGTTATAAAAAAATAGCAATGGAGTTCGAAGCAATTCATAATTCTTTTCATAAAACAGATATTTTTCAATACATTTACATTGACCCAATCAGTTCGGCCGTAACCGACAATAACTGCACTATTTATTATTTTAAGCTGGATTATATTATGTTATTATAATATACAGGTGACCGAGAACGATTTCGAATTAAAGAGTTTAAATCCCTAGATATCGATAGAAATTAAATTTCTAATGCCCGGTTGCCGAAACGCAATTAATTGATTTGTCAAATAATTATTGATTTTAAAAAAACATGCTATGATAAAATGGCGAATATATCGAAGGATCTTGGATTAATAATCAATCATTTCCTTTTCTAAAAGGGAATAGAATTTTTGTCCCTCAATGTCAGAACAATATTTTTATAATATAGGGCATTTTAAAATCGGTAATTATCTGACATGCCTACATATTAAGAAATTAAGTTTGTGCAACCGGGCTTTAAAAATTTTCTATTTATAACTTATGTACCTATTATGCAAAACATAAACTGAAATTTTGCATACCTAAGATAATAGTATTAATAGTATTAGCCTCTGCTTCCACCGACGACCAGATAACTTTTTTCCTGGTATCTTTTTAGCTGGACTATATTTATGCGTTTTTTTTTTTGTTATGAATGTTTGAAACATCTGAAATGCTTTACAAACATGCGTAATGTTTTTCAAGGGGTATTGCAATAATATTAATCAAGGGGTAAAATTTTGGAGTGCAAAAAACTGCTCGAGCGAAATCCCGAAAACTTCTACGCCACTATAGAAAATCAATTTTTTAAAACATACTTTGAAATTTCATATTATTATCTGAAAAAACATAGGTACTCTTAATACAGATCTCTAGCGGCCAATATTATAAACGCCGGTTAAGTTAACTGGCAGATTTCTGTGCCCGATTTTGAAGTTAATATTGACGTCGAATAACTTTTATTAAAATTTTTGTAATCGCTCTTATGCCAAGAGTAATTAAAATGCAATAATTTCGACCTATAGTTTATATCTTCTCCAGAAACGACCACAGAAATCGGCCAGTTAACTTAACCAGCGTTTATAATATTGGCAGTAAGAGGATTAGTTTTTTAGATATTTTGTTTTAAAAAATTTATGTTTTCAACCCTTACTTTGTACAATCTCTGCATACTGATGGACGACAAATAAAACACTATTTTTAAAAAAAATTCTACTGTATACTGATGGATAATATAAACGTTAGGTTTATAATATTTATAATATTTATAACGTTTATATTATCCATCAGTATACAGTAGAATTTTTTTAATGAAATGAAAATCAAAGTATTAATGAAAAATAATAATAAATATCCACAATAAATGCATTCAAAAATTTTGCCCCTCCATTAAGATTAAATTATACCGAAATTGAGAAAAACATCTTCAATAGTTTATGAGATATTCTACAAAATCAATTTTTTTCATAAAAACTTTTTAGAAGAAAGTACAATTATTTTTATGTGGTCTACCTTTTGACTGAGTTGTGGACAAAAAATTTAATAAACGCACAGGTTCGTATTAAGGTGAAATTAAACTGATGATGTCAATACCTACAGTCCGAAACACGTTGATAATAAATCTAGATCCGTATTTAAAAAATCGAACTTCAGTCCGGCCCTGCAAATATGAATCGTCTGATTAAAAAAGAAACTGTCATCGCAGAAATTAAGCTGGTCAACAACTGCAATGAAAATGTGATTTCAATTTTTCAAAATCTTCAATAATAACCTCAGTAAATAAGGAAAACTAAAATTGAAAATCTTGATTTTATCAAAATAATTAGAAAATCAAAAACAATTTTTGAAATCTCGTTCTGCCATTGCATTGTCCTTGTGATTGCCCAACTTTTTCCCCATTTAACCTACCCTGTATCTCCCATTTACATATCATTGGTTTCGTCGATCATGGGGAAAAGAACGATCTGTAGGATATTCTGATGCGATGTTGACATCACGGTGAAGCATTTGCTTTGTAAGATATAGTCTAGGGAAAACTCCATGAAAAACCTAGACACACATGGCCTGTTTAGATTGGTTTGAAGTTATCTGAGGTTATCTGGCTGTTATTGTTGATTTTGTTTACAAGAGTTTCAAATTCTGTAACCAGTCTATTGTTTCTGTGGAGATTTCATGAATTGCTTGAAAACCTCCAGTAAATTTGGTTAAAGGACATTCATTGACAATGTGATTGATGGATTCTTCAGGATGTCCGCAAACACAGGAAGCGCTTGGTATTAAATTCCAATTATGTGACATTAAATTACATCTACCGTGTCCTGTTCTTAATCGATTTACTTGTACCCAGACTTTCCTTCTTATTTCAAAACCGTTGACTTCTTTCAAAAGAATTGAAAGTGTTGTTGAAACAGCATGACACCACGTCTCGGGTTTCTGATTGGTCAGATTGCTTGAAAATTTCAAGATTAGTGAAATGGTCAATATAATTCTAAAATGCTTTTGCCACTTTACGAAAATTTACGAAAATCAATACGTCACAAAAAAATACATGGCCTCCGCACGGATCAAATGGAAATCATCCCACGGTTAAAAAGGCTGAAATTCAAGCATGTTTATGGCGATCAGAAGTCTCCATGAGCGTGAAGTGAACATGTATACAGGGTGCTGCAAAATCGCCTATTCTCTATTTTTTCTGTTCACCATTGTTAACTTCGCTGTTATTGGAACTATGAAGTCGGTTCAATTAGCAAACATGAAGAATTTTTGTCGCCTATTACAGTGGTGAAAACAGAAGAACAATTATTGAAAGTTCACGTCTTGAGATATTGCCAAAACCGCAATTTTGGATATAAAATAGGAATATATCATAACCTAAACTTTCACTTGTTTTTATGTTTTCACCACTGTAATAAGCGACAAAAATTCTTCATGTTTGCTAATTGAACCGACTTCATAGCTCCAATAATAACGAAGTTACCCATGGTGAACAGAAAAAATAGAGAATAGACGATTTTGCATCACCCTGTATACATACACTGAATAGATTAGATTCACTGTTGAAAGTGTGCGCCCCAGTGTTGGCTTGAAAGTGTTTTCAGGATTGATATTCTCTGCAGGCAGTCGTTTTCAATTTATTTATATGTGGCATCCAATTCAACTTAGAGTCTATACCTCAGTCGACCAACAGATATAGTAATAAAACTGCGCACAAATTTTTAAGGTCCAAGTAGTCACATCTGTAGGCAGATAGTGCCTTATTTATTGGTTACCTGGTTCCGGTAAACCAATGAGAAGGGCATTCTAAGGTTTGTGTATACAGGGTTACTGGTAACTGGATACATTCCTTTGGTGATCTGATAAAACAAGAGGTAAGGAGTAAATTAACCTCAACATGCACTATACAAAACTCAATAGATTTTGAGATATTTCGATTTTCAACTTTTCTTAAAAAAATGGTTTCAGATGTCTTGAAATGTAATTTTCAAAAAATCTACTTTAACTTTTTGATTTTTTTTTTTGCTGGAATACTTGTTCAATACTATGCTTCCTTCTGGAATAAAAAATATCCTGAGGTATTTCAATCGTGTGAAAATTTCAAAGAAAAACTTTCACAAACTATTTTTTTTAAATAAGATTTAAAAGTTTTTACAAGTTATTTTCGCAAAAGTGTCAAGGCACCTTGCGTACAAATTGTTTTAAAAACTTCCCTAGTGTAGTAGCTATCTAACAAGGTACGAATCTTGTACAAGAATAACAGAATCTCCCCGCTATGTACCGTTACCGAGGAACAAATCCTTAAGTCGGGACGTTTTAAAAAAAATACGGCCCTGAACAGGGGTCTTAAAATTCTCGGATCCGGTCCATTTTCAATAGGTCGTATTTGGGGGTCACGAGCTTCGTCCCTACCAAGTTTCGTCCCGATCGGTAAAACTTTCAGACACTTAGAGTGGCTATTACTAGGCTATTCCCGAAAAATCCCGAAATTCCCGAAAAAATGACACTTTCCGGGAACGGATCCCGCTCATTTTCAATAGGCATCGTACTTACGAAACTTCTGTGACTTTGCTAGGAAACACTCTAGAGCCGCCAGTTTTCATGTGGGAAAGTTGAAATTTGGCTCGATTGAAGAGGCGCACCGTGGCACGATGCCCATTGAAAATGAGCGGGATCCGTTCCCGGGAAGTGTCATTTTTTTGGGAATTTCGGGATTTTTCGGGAATAGCCTAGGAAACACTCTTAGTGTCTGAAAGTTTAACCGATCGGGACGAAACTTGGTAGGGACGAAGCTCGGGACCCCCAAATACGACCTGTTGAAGATGGGCCGGATCCGAGACTTTTAAGACCCCCGTTCAGGGCCGTATTTTTTTTAAAACGTCCCGACTTAAGGATTTGTTCCTCGGTAACGGTACATAGCGGGGAGATTCTGTTATTCTTGTACAAGATTCGTACCTTGTTAGATAGCTACTACACTAGGGAAGTTTTTAAAACAATTTGTACGCAAGGTGCCTTGACAATTTTGCGAAATTAACTTGTAAAAACTTTTAAATCTTATTTAAAAAAAATAGTTTGTGAAAGTTTTTCTTTGAAATTTTCACACGATCGAAATACCTCAGGATATTTTTTATTCCAGAAGGAAGCATAGTATTGGACAAGTATTCCAGCAAAAAAAAAAATCAAAAAGTTAAAGTAGATTTTTTGAAAATTACATTTCAAGACATCGGAAACCATTTTTTTAAGAAAAGTTGAAAATCGAAATATCTCAAAATCTATTGAGTTTTGTATAGTGCATGTTGGGGTTAATTTACTCCTTACCTCTTGTTTTATCAGATCACCAAAGGAATGTATCCAGTTACCAGTAACCCTGTATAATTCATGTGTATAAGTTTACAATCCAGGTAGGCAGACCTTATACACATGAATTATATACACAAACCTTAGAATGCCCTTCTCATTGGTTTACCGGAACCTGGATTGTAAACTTACCGCGCACTTTTATTACTATATCTTTTGGCCGACTGAGGTATAGTAAGATACCTAAAAAATTAACCCTCCTTATGATTTTTTCACTTCTGCCAAAGAATTGCTCATTAATTCTAATTTTGGAGTAGAATTTCTGTATTTAATTTTATAATTTTTCAAGAAAAATTATCAAATCAATTCTAATTTTGGAGTGATATGATACCTTCTTCTTGAGAATACCATGAAATTGGGGTTTTCAGACGAGAGCTTGAAGCTCAGTGGTCCGCCCAGTTTTGAATTTTGTCCGTTGAATTTTGTATTATTCGGGAAAAATTGTTTGTGTTTGATCCTCTACAGAATATTACTACTATATCGTCTGCATGTGCTGACATTTTAGCTGGTGTTATCGTGGTGCGGTTAAGTTCATCTAGTGCGATAGTAAGAAGTTGTCTATAAAAATATAAAATGTTTCCTCGCAGATTTTTCTCGTTTAATTTTCTAATGATTCTGAATCGCCATGTGGTATCAAAGGCTTTTTCGAGGTCATAAAAAACTTATTATAGTTCTTGTTTGTTGGCGAATGCTCCTGTTATCTCTGTATGAAGGGGTGTAATTCTGTCGATAGTTGATCAGCTTGTTCGAAACCCATTTCTGCACATCGAATATGAGGTTGTCCGTTTCCGTATACCACGGTAGCCGTTTATTCATGATTAGTTCAAGCAACTTGCATGACGTATAAGTCAAAGAGATAGGTCTATAAGAAGAAATTTCATTCTTTGGTTTATTTGGTTTGTGAATTGGTAGCACAATAGCTTTTCCGCAAATTTCTGGGAAACGGTTTTCTGTCCATATTAAATTGAATAACTGTAGGAGTTTCTGCAGGCCAATTGGTGGTAGGTTTTTGGGGAAAATGTTAGGTATGTTGTCTGGGCCTGCCGTAGCACTGGCGCTATGTTTCAAGGCCTCATTCCCATGTAATCTAGCTTCGCGTCTGATTCTGCGTTTTTTTTTTCCTTTTTAAGAATTCTATTGTATAGTTTAAGTCGCTAGAGATGCTGGAGAATTTACTTGCTAGGATTTCGGTTAGTTTTGAAGCGGAAGTGACAAGGTTAAGGTTGAAATATAATTCTCCCACTATGTCTTTTTGCTCTGTTTGATTATTCTTCTTTCAAGTGCCCTGTGTTTTTCAGTTCAATTAGATTCAATTTCGGTTCTATGCCTTTTGTATATGCCTTTTGTTTAACGCTTTCTTGAAAGTTTCAGTAGCCTCCTTGCATTGACTATTCCATCATATGGTACATTCCGTTTTTAATTTTTTGGATGGGCTCTGCCTATATTCTTTCCGCTGATTTTATCACTAGATCGTTAAATTGCTTGAACTGTTCGTCTATACCACTAAAGCAGGTTCCATTGTGCATTTCGGATTCTATATCTTTTGAGAAATTCCCCCAGTTAACTGATTTAGTTTCCATCTAAGAGAAGTCTGCGAGCTTTGTTTGTTTACTCGTCTGTCTAGTATCTGTATCGGAAAGTGGTCGTTTCCATGTAGGTCATTTAATACACACCACTGGTAAGTAGTTACTGTACGAATTTGGATCGGTGAAATTCAGATTTATGCTGGAGAAGGTCCCAGTGGCAGCACAGAAATGAGTGCCGACTGTGGAGTTCAGTAGGTTGGCCCTGCTATTAAGAAGAAAATTTTGAACTATTCTGCCTCTGTTGTCTATTTTGTTTCAGCCCCACATATCATGATGAGCTCCCAATATTAGAGAGGGCTGAGGTAGTTGGTTTATTAGTCGCAAGAGGCCATCTTCGTTGATTGCTTGACTATTTGGTAGATAAAAATGCTGCAGACTGTGATCTGTGTTGTGGTATATACTTTGACTGCTACTGCTTCGAACTAACACTAATAGATATTGCAATTTGCCTTGTTATAAAAATATGTCTCTGATCATAACTGCTGCTCCTCCGCTAGCTTTTTCGGTGCAACACCAGTTTGAGACCCATGGATTTGAGAGTATTTGGTATAAGCTCGTGAGAGATAGTGGGGATATTATAAGTCGTTTTGAGGGGGTAATTAATCGTCTGATTCCGCCCTCCACTTCCCCGATCTTAATTTTATCATATGTGTTGACTGGTCTATCTGGCTAATTGTTGATAGGAATATGCATATTCTGCTATTAGCTACTTTTGAAGCATATTTGATATTTTAGGCGTCGACAATCTTGCCAATCGCTCGAACATAATCAATTAACTTCAACGTATCTCCGACCACATTGACTATGATCGCTTGAATCCTTTTTGGGAAGAACGTCTCTTGGCTTAAGTCTATATTAAAGTGTTAAATCTGATCGTGGGGTTGAGACTGACTTTGAAGAGAACTACTTATAGAGGACATTTCAGGTGTCACAGGGGTGGACGGCTGGTGTATAGTTGAAGTCTTGAATCAAGAATATGAGATACTACTTTCCATACTTTACTGCTGTCCAGTTGGTTGTCAGTTTAAGATAAAATTTGGCGGAGGTGTATTTTACTTGATTGTGACTATTATCAGGATAACTGACATTAATATCCACTTTATGGAATGTAAATAAGACGGCAAATTGGCCTACTACTGTTACTATTATTAAGTATCGTTTTATGATTGATAGATGAAAATCATGAAAATGGTCTTGATAATGTTCGGGTCACAATCAGTTGATTTCACAAATTTTAACAGAAAATTTAACCAATAAATCACCAATTTTGAACAAAAACTTACGAAAACACATAATTGGTTGTTTTTATAGCGTTGGTCCGTATAGGTTCCAACCATAATACCAAACAGTTTGCACCGCAACATGCCTCATCGACCAATGAAACACAAGGCCTGATTATCGCTGTAGTCATTTCACCGTGTTTGACTATCGATGGCTAGTCACGAGGTAGTAGGTATAGGGAAATATTATACATATTACATTTTGAGTTTTTATAATCGATTTAATTTTTTTTTACGTTAATACAATTTATGTTCTCAACCGCTGCTTTGTAGAATCTCTCAAAAATTAATGATAGAAATGGTAAGACTTTTGCTTGAGAGACTCATGTATATACTTCTGCGACAGAATTCTAATTTTTCACCTCGCATTATTACATACATATTAATTTAATAATAATAATTGTAATAGCTCCGTAACAATACCTATCTATCCATTTTTGTTACGCAAGCGAAGCTTTCTTATTGCGTGGTGAAACTAGGTACACTTCATAGTCGACAGCCCCTGTGTATCATAATGAATGAGAACGAAAGTGATGGCCTTTCTTTGTGCACGTTATGGTGGTCATGCCTTTTTATTATGGGTAAGCACTTGCGTATGAGCAAGTTTCGACAAACGGGATGTTTCACTCTGACGATAGCGTCATAAAGTTACGATTACGTACGTTTAAGCAATTATGTCTTAATAGGGAATAGATTGTAATGAATGATAGCTGAAATTATTTTAATTAAAATTTCTTACACCGTTATTAAAATCAATGAAAGTTCCGAAAGATGATTATGATCTAAGTAGGTATACATATTTTAATTTTAATTCAATCTATTTCTGTAAGACCGTCATCATTTTATTCGGACTTATAGTTTCTTTTACCATTTGAAAGTTGTGTACACCTACCTACCCACTTATTTTTGTTTTAAATTATCTTGAAAAATGTAAAAACAAACCGGTCCGTATTATTATGGCGCAAGTTAGTTCCTAATGTTCCTATTTTTTTTATCAAGTGGGTTTGACACTTTTTCAATTTGAACTTTAAACAAACATGTTTAAATTGGTTGGGGAAAGCCACTGCCAAGTGGCTTCAAAGTTCACTTCAAACATTCAAGTTCACTGTTAAGTTCACTTAAAACTTGGCAGGGGTTCTCCAGACTGTACCTATATAGTTTCAACTTTCAACGTCCTTGGAGCGCTTCGAAGGAGAGCCAAGTCCCGACATCGAGGTTGGGAGTTGGGAGGGCTCTCCAGGCACTCAACCTCTACAAAGACGATGCTGTCTGGAGAGCCTCTGCCAACTGTCCTTGGGTTTTCGTGATGGCAGGGAAGAAACCTTTCCAACTAATAGACAGGCTCTCCTGTCCGTGAAATTTTGATGGCATCTACCAAAACGTTTTCTGAAATTTCTTTAAAACATTTTTTTGTTTAGTTTAAATTTTCAAAAAAATCCAAAATACTGTCCAATATGGAAACAACTAATAATTACAAATTAACAATTGGTTTTTAATTTTTTACACTTACAACAAGGTTGAAGAAATAATAATGCAATTTTAACACATGTACAAATTTGAATATAAATATTATCATAAAATTTCAAAAAAATTAGTTTGATAATAATAATTATTTTGCAATTGATTATTTTTTTTTAAATATGAAAATTCGTTTTCTAAATTAGATATAATAGTCCTTAAGCGCACCCCCTAAAAAAGCTTTAGAAATTGTGTAACTGGGACTGGTGAAGTAACGATTTCAAACCAATAATTGCGATCGATTCTGTATCCAAAAACACACCTTCAGTTAATTTTTACCGAAGATTTACACGTTGGAACATAATATACAAAATCAACAGTTGTAAGTATTTTTGCAGCGTGCCTTTTCAATGAAATATCGACTTTAACTCGTAACTTCTCCAGTAATAAAGCAGCAATCGATTTGAAATTTTTATACAACAAACTATTAACAATTTTGAGAAAAATAAGCGCAAATAGAGCTCTAAATCTTAACTACAAACAAAGGGGAGATAGTTGAATAAGTAAAAAAGTTTTTTTGGAAAGTTTCAAGCTCCTAGATATAACGGTTGAAAGTTATTGCAATTTATAACTGACGCGCGGTAGTGCTACCAGCACTGCGGCCGCATCGCCCGCGTGGGTATGAATATAATTTATAATATACAGGATGTTCCAGTTTATATGTTCATAACTCCGATAAAAGCTGGTAGAACATAATATAAAAATAATGGTACTTTTTTTCTATAAAGTTTTGCTCTAAAATGCTTTATTTTCGAGATACAGGAGGGTGTTAAACTTGGAAGAGAAAAAGTCAATTTTTAGATTGTCTGAGAAAAAAGAAGATTTGCTCTTCGGTTGGTGTTTGTGAGTTATAATATAAACAAGTGAAAATTGCAGTTTTGAAGTTCAATGCCCTTTACAACGAAAACGACTCAAGATAGAGGAAAACGGCTTAATGTCCCTATTTTAACTTTTAATGTACTATCCTTGTTTTTCTTAGCGCCGCGTTGAGAAATTTCAGATTTTTTCAGATTTTTCATCACCCTGATAAAAATTTCAGGAAGCCTATTTTCAAAGTGGCGAAGATATTCATAATTTCTTTCAACTGAATTCAATAATAATTTTTCATCACAATACCTACGTGTGTAGAAAAAAGCAGACCAAACTAGTTTATTAATTTTATTACAATAATTACAGCATATTTCAATTAGTTGGTAGTTTAATCGTGCATTAAGTAAGTCCTCGGAATCGGTCTGGGATATTCATTAACAACAGGCTTGCAATCAACAACAACTGGCGCAAATTGTATTATACGATCACGATCAAATCGTCCGATAATGGCATCGGGCGCTTCATGGCCGACGAGTCATGTACAAATGAAAGATGCAACTGACAACCGCAATGAGCCAATAATTCGTTTTGCATCCCCAGATCCCAGACTTGGACGTACATATTACAAATTATCAGCAGTAACGTTATCGATGATCATTTTAGATAAATGGATTATATGAGCAGTCATGTGAATAGAATAATTGCTGCGGTGATATGTGTGAATTGAATTTAGCTTGGGGTAATGTTTCCAATCTACAGTGCATTTCTCTTAAGCTTTGCCATAGGGAATTGCATGTGAAAACTTACACTCTATGTTAACTTATGTTGTGTGGCAACTTAGAAGTCGCTTTTATTTTTTAATAATAGTACATGTCGTCTACTTCACAATACAACTAGTCAGAAAAACCGACTATTGTTTAACTTAATTATACAGGGTCTTGACTATTTCGTTGCTCACAATATTGATATCGGGAAGTATTGATACCTCCAAGTTGGTTGTATTACAAAAAATGTGCACAATTTGATATACTGATATACTGACTTGAGATACTGAATCACAAACAAAATGTGGGATAACTTCAGTCGTTCCTGAAATATCCTGAAAAATCTGAAAAGTCCATATTCCCTATTTTATCTTTTCTATTGTTGAAAATAAATGAAAATTTGTTTGCAGGTTTACATAGGTCATCATGAGCTATCTATTTGACTTTTAAAAAATTTTTATGGGCGAATAGATCCTAGATTTGTCGTAGTCAACTTTTGTTTTTCTTATAGCCGTCGTATATTTATTTTGTCATTTGCTGTACAAAAAATCAAGGAGACCATAAATCTGTTACATTGGGAAAATAAAAATAAAATTTTTATTCTTGTTTTTCCGTTAAAAAGATTGATTTCACAGATTTTTTGCGGAAAAAGAAGAATTTTTGGTAATTGTATACATCCGCGGCTCCTACGTTTCATCAATTTTTTCGGGACCGAGGAGCGAAATAAGGGTGCTGGGTGGGTAAGAAGCTAAAAACAGCCATTGCAAACTAATATCAAGGTCACCACTAAGGCCTCTTTGGCACTACGGTCGAATTTCTATTTTTTTTTTCACTTTCAGGGCAAGAAATATCTTCGAGATTAACAATAGCACAGTTTTTATTTTGAATTTTGCATTTATTTTGCATTTATATTCCAAAATACGCGACATCGCTCGCTATTATATTCCGACTACGTTTGCATTCCATGTATGTTGCGTATGTTACCAGACCGGCTCTGGTGTTGATATTACGAGTTTCCGCCGTCCACTCGACACTCTGACCTTGCATGTTTATTGTGATTTTCGCTGTTCTAAACAGGCCCGCACTCAGGAAGACCTTCTTTTGATGCCCTTTTCTTCGCTTATCTTTCATTTGCAAAGCAAATTAATACCTTCCTGGTGTTACTATAGGTATGACCTCCACCCCTATATAGGTGCCATAGTGAAACTGTAGGAGCCGCGGATGTATATAATGACCGAATTTTTTTTCAAAATGTAAGAGTTATGGTTTTCTTGATTTTTTTACGCCGAAGACATAAAAAATAGGGCGGCCATAAGAAAGACAAAAGTTGACTGTGCAAATTTAAGGATCTAGTCGGCCTTGAACATTTTTGAAACGTCAAATAGATAGCTCATGTCTCATGTCGACTTAATTATGTGAACCTACAAATAATTATTAATTTATTTTCAACAATAAAAAGAGATAAAACATGGAATATGGATTTTTGTGAGGTACTCTCATAATCTCTTAAGGTACTGAAGGGGGGGGGGGGGGGGTGCGAGAAAGTAAAGAGAAGATATTTATAATCGTTAAGTTTTTTAGGTAAGAAAGACGATAAGATATCGGTGCAAGCTAAGAGGTAATAAAATTTTGAAAAGACACGATTCTTTTCTTTCTCACACACACACACACACCCAGAGTAGAAAGTTAAAATTAGGCGCCAAATTCCTGCACTAATGTGATACTCTCTACTACATAAAGAGTGTCAATTTAAATAATTTAAATAATGATATAAAGATGATGAAGTGGGATGCCAGATGCTTTATTCAATTTAGAATTTTGATGTTTCCTAAATGATATCCTAAGCTATAAAAAAGTATCAACAAATTCGCTTATGATTTTATTTGTTTCTATTTTTCTAGACTATTTTAGTCGCGGTTATCCCTATGTTGAAAAAGCCTTGAGTTCACGAGTTAACTCTGCCGTCGCTTCACAAAATTTGTGATCTTAAAATATAACAAGACAAATTAATTATTATTGCGAGACAATATTTAAATATCAATAATTCGCGAATTGCACTTCTAGGTGAAATGTCTTTCATTAACTGGGACCAAAATTTGATGTTGAGAAAAATTTAAGTTGAACGTTTCTCGTTAACTCGCCGGCTTTTTCTTTCTGACTCGGCTAGCGAACGAAACAAAGTTTGGCGTACTTACAGGATTTTTCGGTGGGAAAATCAGCGTCTGCATTAGGTTACCTTCTACCTTGAGACTTTTCATAGATAGGAATCATTTGTTTGAACTAGGCCGTTTACTTTTCCCAAAAGGTCAGGAAACGTTTCACCAAGACTGGAGACGGTGGTGTAACAGGCACTTTCATTTAAATAAGGAAACCGAAATACCCAGGTACATAAATACACAACATAAATTCTGAAGAGTTTACATGTGTAGATAGGAAAGTTCAAAATGGCCGATGTCGCGATTTTTATAATTTGCACGTTAACTAAACGCGGATGTTCGTTTTCTTCTATATGTCGCGTTGTAGAGGAAAATCGTGCTCGTTAAATAAAGCACGATTTGATAAATGTAAAAAGGTACTTCAGTACTTGAAGAGATAAGGTAAGATATCTATTTACTAGAGAAATTCGCCAGAGACGCGGTCAAAGCTTTTTCTCGCTTCGCGGTTCTCGTAGTAGTCCCTGCTCATCCTGATTTCTGGGTGCACTTCTTGCTACATCCTCCTATTATTACGTCATATTCCGCAAATCACCGTAGCCTCTCACCTCATGTGAAATCTACCTATCAGAAATTCGTGTCTCGCTCTGTCCTTATTCATTTAACGGGGTCTTTTCTTTGTGCTTGACGATTATATAAATATTTACACCTATTTTAGGTCACTGTTTGTTTGTTAAGCGGGATCTACGGATTTATGGAATCGTAAGCAGAGCTCTATATTCTAGGTACGGTCGCTGGAAAAGAGAGGTCGCTAGCCGCTTCAATCTATTATTATTTAATAACAGCTTTAACGCCGATGGGTCGTTAGAGTACCTATTCGTAGTTCATGCCTGCCTACCACCTCAACAACTGTTTTATAACAATATAGAGAGTCATGGAATTCGAAAAGTCAAGTTTGTTCAAATATTGTGAATAAAATAATACACCTAATGATCAGTGATATCATATCCCGTGGAGTGCTTGGTGTTCAAATTATGGAACATATTATTTACGTGTTGTGCTTAGTTAATTCATATAATTTTGTTTCAGAGTCCCCTCGGTGCGTCTGGAGGCGGAGAAACGGCAGGAGCTGTGGAAGCGGGCCTGGCTGCGGGAGTGGACATGCGGGAGAGCGTCGTGCGATTCGCCGAGAATTATACCAAACGCAAGCACGTGTTGCGTGTGTCTTCCATCAACCCTTGCCGCTCAGAGTTCCTGCTGCAGGCCGACGGTACTGACGAATTGGCCGATTGGGTCAGGGCGTTGCAGGATCAAGTAGCTGCCGCCACCGACCATCATCAGGTCAGTAAATCGAATGATTGTTTATGTTTAGCTCATTTGAAATCTGATAGAAAAATAAATACTATTTTCTACTTAACTACTACTTGAAGTGTGTAAAAATGTGTTTGAAAGATTTGTCAGAATAAGAGTAACCCTTTGGAAACAACAAAATTTGCATATTGCATACTTGTTGAAAATAATACCAAATGAAATGAAAGATAAAATAATTTTTCACATCGTTGTACCTAGTGACAAATTTTTTTCAGAATACATTTTTGAGTTATTACTATATCAGACAATAATAATTGTGTTGTATCGAAACGTTTCGGTTTCATTTGGCACCTTGATCACTCATTTAATATCATTATTAAAAAAAAATATATTGACAAGTTTGTTGATTATGAATAAAACACTAATGTTTTATAAAATTCTACTGTATAATATTTTTATTCATAATCAATAAGTATGCAGAGATTCTACGAAGTAAGGGTTAAAAACATAAATTTTATATTAACAAGTAAAAACAGTAAACAGGTAAAAAGTATACAGGGTGTCCCGTATCGTTATGTTCAAAATTCTTGAGCATATAGTAGGCTTAATTTTGAGCGCAAAAAACCCAAAAGTGACAGGTCTATCTTTATCCGTATTAGGAACATTATTTATTCAGTTCAATAATAATTATACAATAAAAATAATGACGAAGAAGTATATCATTAACATTCATATATCGACTCTACGACGGTTATACAACCACTACTCGTCTCTCTGTTACTATCCCAAGTTCCTCTACACACTCGTATTTCACCAGCTTGCGCAACATTCCCATTATACATTCCTTCTGTCTGCATTCCGATCTGAGTGAATCCTAACAACTCGTCCATCCTGACCAGGATTCGTCCTCGAATCCTACAATGGAAAGACCCAGGGTCGTCTAGAGTCTGGCAGGTGAACCCGCAGACTGGTTTGCAGAATGGCTGAAGCAAATACTCAATTAATTATACCAACCTCATCTGTTTCACTCAGTCATCTACTTCCCTTTCCATTCATCGTACTTCCATCAGAGCTGAAACTCGACGTTTCCCAGCTACCCTTGCAGCAAAATCGAACGACACCCGCTCGAAATCATAGCCTCCTAGTTATCATAAAAGAAAACCCAATCATTCCAGCTCTGGTAGCAAACTCGGTCCAGCTCAGCTCGAAGTCGTCGGCTTATCAGCCAACCAAGCAGCAAACTCGGTCCAGCTCAGCTTGAAGTCGTCGGCTTATCAGCCAACCAAGCAGCAAACTCGGTCCAGCTCAGCTCGAAGTCGTCGGCTTATCAGCCAACCTAGCAGCAACTCGGTCCATCTCAGCTCGAAGTCGTCGGCTTATCAGCCAACCAAGCAGCAAACTGGTCCAGCTCAGCTCGAAGTCGGCGGCTTATCAGCCAACCTAGCAGCAACTCGGTCCATCTCAGCTCGAAGTCGTCGGCTTATCAGCCAACCAAGCAGCAACTCGGTCCATCTCAGCTCGACGTTGTCAACTTCTCATTCCTCTCAGGCATTACATCTCCTCACGAGAATACCCTTCCTCTTTCCTCTCAGGCATTACATCTCCTCACTGAGAACACCCTTTCTCTTTCCTCTCAGGCATTACATCTCCTCACCGAGAACACCCTTCCACTTTCCTCTCAGGCATTACATCTCCTTACCGAGAACACCCTTCCACTTTCCTCTCAGGCATTACATCTCCTCACCGAGAACACCCTTCCACTTTCCTCTCAGGCATTACATCTCCTTACCGAGAACACCCTTCCACTTTCCTCTCAGGCATTACATCTCCTTACCGAGAACACCCTTCCTTTTTCCTCTCAGGTATTACATCTCCTCACTGAGAACACCCTTCCACTTTCCTCTCAAGCATTACATCTCCTCACCGAGAACACCCTTCCTCTTTCCTCTCAGGCATTACATCTCCTCACCGAGAACACCCTTCCTCTTTCCTCTCAGGTATTACATCTCCTCACCGAGAACACCCTTCCTCTTTCCTCTCAGGTATTACATCTCCTCACCGAGAACACCCTTCCTCTTTCCACACATTATATTACATTTGATTGTTTGACAATTTATTTACTTATACCTTTCCTGCATTACAAAAACTGATAGGTACCTACATTCAAAGTGATACCACTAGGTACTTCCCCAAATTTAAGTCGGTTCAATTTATTTTCAAAGATAGCGCAAATAGGGCACAATTGTTACACATGACAACAGCGGAAAATGTCCAAGGTAATCAATCACATAACCAGGCAGTCCAGGTCCAGACACACAACACCTGACCTTTGTAATTTTCGATCAACAAAAGGGGAGGATTACCACTACCAATTATCATTGTCAAATAAAATATTGTCGTTCTAAAGCTTTTAATCAACTCATTATATAAATAAATAAATAAAATACACTAACAGATATCTCATCAGCTGAACTAGGCCTTCCGCTTTCGTATTGTCTAGGTATTTTCCTTTTTTTTTTGAATATAATGATCGTTTTTCCTTAATAAAATTTTACTTTCAAGAAAAGAAAGTAATTCGTTTCTCTTACCTTGCGTCGTCTCTATTCACTTCCCTAAAGAGAACACTTAAGTGTCTTTAACTGTCTTATTCCTCCTAAAGCTTGCCTAAGCTTGTCATTACCTAACGCTAAGCATTCTTGGCCTTCTTGCTAGCCTCTGGTGCTTTGACAGCACCCTGCTGAATACACATAAATCACTACTCTACTCAAGATATCTTGATCATTAGCCGTTGATCACAGCCTTGCCAAGGTTTCCGCGCCAAGACACGCTATGGTCAACAGTACCCACCATGGTCCTCCCTATCTGAAGTTCGCTCGCGGGCGGTCCGCAGAATCCCCTCGATCCTTCACGCCCGGAACACAAAGTCAGGCCACACTTGCCTCTACTCTGACCTACACATGCAAACTACACAGGCATCAATTATTGTCTCTTAGCCGCTCTCAGGCCACAGACCTTCTCTCAGGGACTCGAACTTATGCACAGGCCACACAGGCCTACTCGTCACACAGACCAGGCCACACAGGCCTCCCAGAACTCTACGATCAACGCTCAGCTCTACTTCAACGTTTCAGCAATCTAGACATCTTCAGTACTCATTAACCTTTGTCTCTTAAGTGCCTATTATGATTCTGTCTTTTACTACGTGAACTCTATGCGTGACTATACGTTAACTCTATGCGGATTCATGATTTATGCATGCTTCATCATTCAATTTCTTTCTCTAACTCTAAATAAATCTCTTGCGAGTTCCTTTAATTATTCAGTAAGGCTCATAAAATAATTATAATCTTTATCATGTACCTACTTAATAATCTTTCTTCCTTAACTCTTTTTGCTTATCCTTAACTCTACTCATCTTAGGAATAGGACATTTAGTGAGTACATCAACTCACCTGTTATCTGTTATAAAAGCACCAGAATACACCAAACTAAAAGTACTAAAAGAACTTAAAAGTAAACCCCTGTCTGGATATTTCATTTCCTTCACGCAGCGGACGTTGGCTCTTCAGTGCGTCGGATGCTTTATGCTAATTAAGTCGACCTTGATTGCGTATTATATTTATTTTACTGATATTTTGTACATCGATACCAAATATGTAATAATGAAAGAGATTGCATCCTCTTACGTTCTTTTACAATTCTAACATGTAGTCAAACCATTACATCCCTTATTAATCTTATCATAAAGAAATATTACCTTCACTACTTCTCAGTACCTAAGTATTTTAATTACATTCGTCTTCATCACTTGGCAAAATCATTAGGAGGCCTCCATCGTTTACATTATAATTAATCAATAGTTCACACATTAATCACAAAATTAAAATATGTAATTGCATAAAACCCCCTTTTCAAATCTGATTTTATTTTTTTTTTACAACGAAAAAGCTATAGGTACTTATAATATAATTTTTCAATATTTTTTTTTTTTTTTTATATATATATAGGTACGTACTTTATTAAACTGTCAATTCACGGGGCGCGTTGTTATTTACCACCTTTAATCATAAGTTTCCTGGCAAAATTTCATTGACATGTAAATTGACACTCGGGCATTCGCATCCCTACACATTATTTCTAAACCAACTATTAAAATATTAATCATTTATTTCCGTGAACATTCGTTCATTTTATGCTGTGCGGGTAGAAAACTCACTGACTAAAGAAGAGAAATTTAATCTTGCGCCTTGCGCGCCAACAGCGTGTTCAGAACTTCAGAGTACCTACATCAAACAGAATCGGATAGAAAATGAGAGACTTTTAAAAGAGATAAACTATTTAAAATTCACGGCCTCTTGTTAGTGACTATTTTCCTCTCTCTCACTTGCATGTGCACTAGGTCCACACCACCAGGTACTCACCCATTTAAACAAAGTATCAAGTCGATTCTATATACCTAAGACGAACGTCGAATGTGCATATTTCAGTAATATCGCCTTAACTTCATAGCAATAATTGAATTATGAATTCACTTAACTTCATAGCGATAATTCCCAAATACGTCGATGAATGTACTTAATATCTACTCTTAGTTTGATCTTCGTCACGTAAATTCGAGGTAAACTTCACGCAATTTATGTTAGGTGAATTAGATTACATAGGTAGTATACCTAAATCAAGTCGAATCGACGCAAATTAACCCCAAAATGCTACTTGGGTTCAATTCTACTTCAGCTTACTTCATGCTTTATACCAGCTTAATTCATGCTTCATGCTTTACTTCTACCTATCGAATTCAAAATATGTAAGTCCATTTGGACTTTGGAGAGCTCCCCAACTTTAGTCATGCTTTTCATCTACTCATAATTATCTATGCATGCATCTCTCAACTCACTAGCTAAAAATAGCTGCTTACCTTTAGGAATAATCTCAGAATAATCTTCATTACTCATCCTTACTTATCACAACTCTACTCAACATGGCAATAGCTGCTTACCTTTGGGAATAACCTTGGAATAATCTTTATAACTTATCTCCTCCAAACTCTACTTATTAATAAACTTTATTGCAGTGCCATCAACTTCGAACGTCGCAAACTTTAATTTTGGTCAATTTTTGTATGCTGTTTCTCATAACATACCACTGCTTCACCCCCTTATAATTTTTTCTTAGAAAACCTGTAATATGCTTCCTCATTTACATACTTGATCTACTTTACTTACCGACACCAGTCGGATATCAATCCAATAATACTTAATACTTCATACTCAGTGTTTTCTTGCAAGATTTCTTGAGCTTCCGTTCCTTTAATTTACGAAATTCAGCTTCTAATAAATTTAATTGTTGTTAACGGAGGAGCGGAACTTCTCTTAAGTACCTAGGTAGGTAGCACATAATACCCACGCGAGGCCCGCGCCGGGGAAACTCGCGCTGCGGCTCAGACGCTTGAGTACCGACAACAGCACCACCGTTGTTAAAATTTATTTCATCGGAAATTCGCTAAAAACTTAAATTTTTGTTTCAACTCACTTTCACCAAGAAAAGGCATTTTTGTGGATATCCCACCGCTGTCAAATATTAGGAACATTATTTATTCAGTTCAATAATAATTATACAATAAAAATAATGACGAAGAAGTATATCATTAACATTCATATATTGACTCTACGACGGTTATACAACCACTACTCGTCTCTCTGTTACTATCCCAAGTTCCTCTACACACTCGTATTTCACCAGCTTGCGCAACATTCCCATTATACATTCCTTCTGTCTGCATTCCGATCTGAGTGAATCCTAACATCCGTTACGAAGTTACAGGCCTAAGAAAATTATGACTAGTAAATAACAAGATTTAACTTTGCAAGCCACAAAAATTGCTACACATCAGTAAACGTCACCGAAATAAACATTAGTAGAGAGTAGAGGTTCCCCTGCTCATACGAAATGGCATTAGGATTCAAATAGATGCGGCACCAGCATATTTCGGAATTGGTGTTTGTAACTAAATACACCAGAGAGAAATTATTATTTGATCGTATTCAGCAAGCTGGTCAAGAGATAGGTACGCGAAAAAAAACGAGAAAACTGTTACTTTTGCAATAGGCCTCCGAGCACAAGCTTGTGTTCAGTAAAGAATAGGACATTTTTAACACATGATAAACTAAAGATTTGGTCAATAAAATAAGTTTTATGTGGTTTTCAAAGTTAAATCTGGTATTTACTAGACATTATTTTCTTAGGCCTGTAACTTCGTAACGAATGCAGATAGACCTGCCACTTTTGGGTTTTTTAGGCTTAGAAATAAGCCTACTATATGCTCACAAAATTTGAACATAACGATACGGGACACCCTGTATAATAAGTAAAACAGGTAGCAAAATCACACCAAACAATAAAAACAAGACAAACAAATAAAATGAAAATAGAACCAGCAACGAAATCAAGATACTAATCCGCATACAAAACAAACACAACAAAGAGGAGAGGACAACTAAAATTGAAATGGATTTGTAGTCAATGCAAAGAAAATTTTATACCTGTAAATTGAAGTTTTTTTTTTTTAATCATTAAATGATCCGATTGGCTTCGAAACGTTTCGATACAACACAATTATTATTGTCTGATTTCATTATAAACAACTTCAAACCCCAAAAAATACAAATGAGTTATTCAACCAATGGCTCAAGAAAATTATCTATTGAAATACCTTTCCAAACCCCACATAATGGGATTAAGTTTTATTTTTTGGCGCGCTCTACCGGTGAAAGGGTTGTTGATCTTAGAAAAAAAAACGTTATTTATTAGAAATGTAGAAAATTTTGTCTACTACAACTTTCGTATAGAATGGACTTGTCGAAAAAACACTTATTACTTTCTGAGATTAAGACCAAAAACTGACAAAAAGTGCAAAAATTTGTGCAAAAAGTGCAGCAAACTTCAAATTGTTCCCAAAGAAACCCAAACCCAAAAAATCATAGAGGGTGAGAAAATGAAAACTACCTATATCAAAACTGTCCTCTGAAAATATGCCTAGCCTATTGGAAAATTTTTTGAGGAGCGCTAAAAAATGAGTTTCTGTGAGTATTTTATGAGGTTGCAGATTAGACCAAAAGTATTTTAAGTAAGTAGTAGGTATAGTCCAACTACTAAATGAACAGGTTTGACACTTCCTAAGCCCACCCCACAAGTGTAGTTATATTCACTTCAGAATATTTCAATGTTCAAATTTTTTTTGTAAGGCCAGTATAAGAAAGGTGAGGATATTGTATAGAAACTGGTCATCAGGCTGGTGAGTTTTAAGAAACAGAGAAGGGAAAAATTCTAAGATATAACTAGGAGGGAACATGTAAGGGGCAGTTATGGGAAAGGTCGTTATAATGATAACTCCATGCATGATAACTCCATGCTTATTGTGTAGACATGAAAAATTGGTGTCAGATTTGATGCCGATGATCTTTTTCGGGGAAGAAAAAGCTGTTGATGTTTCCTTTGAGTTCAAAAAGATGAGATCGTCGAGTCGGGGTAATAATATTGAAGGAATAGACAAATGAGTGTTTGTACTAATAAGTTTTTTTATTATCTTGATGCCTTCAAACAGTACATTCATATAAATATTATTATTATTATTATTAGAAATTAGAATTATTGTAACATGACTAAGCGAGAATTGATCTCCTTTTTCTTCGACTAACTTTGTTTGATCCATAAAACTGAAAGGATTATTATAGTACAAACTAATAACTTAACGTTTGTTTTAATCTTACATCAATATTTCCTTATTCCAATAAAGGTAGTAAATTTTTGGTAACTCCCATTATGTGTACCTGAACATTGGAGTAAATATTTATCAAACTGCATCTCACCATATCTTATCTGGAAATTAAAATATTCAATATCGTCAACTTATTATTGTATTAAACAGTTAATAGCACTCATGTAATAATAAATTACATTCTGATGGTATTACCTATATTAAGAAATAAACATAAATGTCCTATTATTACGACTTATATCCCTACTATGAATATTATGAAGAATTCGAATCCATTTGCGAGTGGGTATGTAAATCTTAACAATAACAGTATTTCATTTAAAATTAGGTGAACTAATTTTAAAATTTTCCTTGTAGGAGCAGCAAATTTCCTCCAAGCAACAAGCAGCTCCTGTTTCCAGTGTCATCCAACCGGAAGCGGTGAGCCGTCTCTCACCTCAACCGGGCAAGGCAAAAACTACAGCAGCCTCCCGCAACCGCTCCCCGACCGGCCAGTCACCTGTCAGTAAAACTCGCAAACCTTCCCAGATAGCGGAACCAGCCACCAGCCCTAAATCGAAGACATGGCGTGGGAAAGTGGTTAACAAGTTCAAACGCCTCCACCAGGGGGCGAGTTCTCCCAGTTCTCCTACCGCGCCAGAAGGATCCACTTTTGGAGTGGCCCTCGAGCATTGTGTACCATCCGAGGGGAATCAATATGTCCCTAGGCTTGTTGAGGTAGAATTACTTTTCAATTTTAATTTTGAATATTATTAATATTTTTAATAATATTAATATTTCATAAAATTCTAAATAAATAAAGAAGGAAGATTGTTTAGAAATTCAGACTTTGGACTTTTATTTTGAATGTTGGTAGATACCTACCTACTGATGTTTTTCAAGAACTGTTTTTAAAAAAAAATGCATTTAAATGATCTCTTTCTCATGATTAATTCTCATTCATCACCTGGAAAACAAGCATACACGATTTTTTCTTGTTAGAAAATAGATAAAAAAAGATAAGTTTTTACTGTTATGAATTTTTTTTTTACTTTTTAATCTGAATAAAACTAAAGTCTATTTGTTTTTAGAGAGGTTTGTGAAACAGCTGTGAAGTTAGTAGCCTATGTAAACCTAAAATAGTAATTTAAAAGATATTTTTAGGTACTTTTTTTATTCACCTTTTCCTTAAAAATAAATCTTGCAATTTCAATTGGTTCTTGAAAATTTCTTATGACTAATTGAAGTGAGTTTTCAAATCCGGACTTACAGGAGTGCTTATCTACACATAACATCTTAACTACACATATGACATCTTATTCACATATACAAGACCATCCCTCGTGAAATACTAATATAAATTATACTTCGCTTTATTAGTTTATTAAATCATTACTTTGATTTAGGTGTGCACGGAGATAGTGGAGGAGCGTGGCTTAGAAACAGTAGGCATCTACCGGGTCCCGGGGAATAATGCCTCCATCACCGCTTTGAGCGAAGAGGTGAATCGCAGCTATGAAGACGTGCCTCTAGAAGATCCCCGCTGGCAGGACCTGCATGTTGTGGGTTCTCTGCTGAAGGCGTATCTGCGCAGGCTACCTGACTCTCTTGTTACCAATGCCGCTTACCCAGCCTTCCTCAGGGCTGATAAGATTGATAATCCAAGACAGCGCACTTTGGAGCTCAGGAGGTCAGTAAATCTATCAGCTTGTTTTCTCTTCAGCTTTTTCTTGTTTTCCTCATAATGTCATAATAAGTCTTAGTTCTGTTATCTTCAGCAGGGAACAAAAGAGTGCCCTTGCAGTAGGTAGAATTAATATTTTAAAAGAACATTAATTTGGAATATCTCTGAATTGTCTAGTTTAAATTTATTGCAACAAGCAGATGACTAATATGCGATGATTAATCACGATTTTTTTCTGATGTGGCACAATATGCGGCTTTCGGCTTTCTGAAAAAATATAATAATTAATATAAGTGTAAATCTTTAACAGTTAGTGAAACAACAGAAAAAAATTACATATTACCAGCTCTTCTAAATTGTTGTGATTTAGATGAATAATCTAGAATCATCTAGACAATTGATGAACATTTTGAGGTTATTAATAATTATAATTAAGCAATGTTGCATTTCATTGTAACCACCTGTAGCCAATCCTGTTGCATCAAATTCTTCCTAAAATAATGATTCAGCTGCTCTCCTCGCTTCTAAAATTCCTTTTTTACTTCATGCCAAATACCTTATATTATGTATTAAGATGAGGAAATTCATTCCTATTGATTTAAAGTAAATCATCTTTCCAAAAGCTGCTCTCTTAGTCTAAATTGAAATTGGCGACAGTAGTAATTAAATAAAAGTTATTCCTGGTCTTTGATTATAAGTAGTTTATTCTTGATATTTTTCAAAGCAACAGTTATTATAATAGTTAATTCAAAAACAGTCAACTTTTGCAAAACTTCTCTCTACCTTGCGGGGGTCTCTCTGCAGATTAATACAAATAAGTACAGATTCGATAAGAAAGTAAATGTCCATCCAGTACACTTCTTATCATCTCATTGCTTTCAAGTATTCAAGTGAGAATAGTGTAACAAGAATTATTGTCCAGTAGTTTTATTTTTGTAGATTAACTACATACCTTGAAGATCCTGAGGAGAGTTGTTAAATCTTAAGAAAAGTGTGAAGCTGGTTAAATACACTGACATGTGAAAGCTATTATACATACAGGATGTCCCAGGATAAACGAATTCATAGGTATAAATGACAAAAAAATTTCAAGTTGGAATTTGATCATTTGAGGTTTTTGATCATTTGCTTGATAACATGGTAATTTTACCATATTTTCATGTTTAATAAATCAAGCATGCCTTGGCAGAAGTATTTTCTTTGTTTTCTTTCTATGGCTAAAGGACCTCTTCTGCACGAAATATCTAAAAATTTTATGAAAAAAAATTGCTAAAAATTCAAAATTATGTATACATGCCTAATTTTACACCCTCATCTGTTATTTGATTATGACGAAGTTTAAATGTTAAATATAAAATATTGTTACGGGTTTCACATTTTATTAATACCAAACTAAAAGTCTTTCAAAATTCTTTATTCTCTAACACAACTATAACTTATAACAATAATCTTTAATTAACTAAAAATCTAAGTAATCAGCTGTTCTCTATTTACACATACACAGTCACTGCTATTCTCTTTCACTTCACTTGTCACTTCGCTCTATGTCTTCCTTACTCTGTGATACTTCCGCTTTCATTCACATCCAAAATACAACTAACCGAACTCTCCAGCTAGGGCGGTTCTTATATAGTTCCCTGAGGTGCCATGGAAGTCTCTGGCTTATCTCTAGACACAACCACAACACCCCGTGCGTTCTCGAACATGCATAGAACGAAGAGCCATTCTGTTATTTAGTATGTGAGTTACACTGGTCTGGCAATATGCCATTCCTCTCATGTCACTAGAAATGTCGCGAACCGAATTGCCGAGTCATAATCACAATTTTGCAGAAGGTAAACAAAAACAAATACGAATGACGAATTCAGATCTAGAACACTTCGCAAGTGCTCCCTCGTTATAATGCGCATCATTGGGATCTCCTAAACCATAGGAGATAGAGATTAGATTAGATTCATCGTGAGTCGGCCATTGTGACATCCCCACTGTGACCTATTGGTTTATTGTGGCTGACATCTAGTCTTGCTACATTAACCCCATCAGGTCAGCCTCTTTAATGAAACTGACCATCTCTTGATTGTTGTTAATGAATCCAGGTCATCCGGTGAGATAAAGTCTCTCTCGAAGGTTTGTAATATGGTTATTCGTTTTCCTTTTTCTCAGGGGAGATTTGTTTCTCCTCCTGGTACAGCAGAATCGAGCTGTTTCTTGGAGTCGAATTAGAACCGATCTCCACAGCTTACGAAGCATATTTGTTTTACACACTCCATGAACACAGTAGATAGAAAACGCTAGCGCCGATGTTACTAAAGCATTCAAACTTAAGGTATTTCCATACAGAAAAGGGAGGTGAAGAAATTAAATCAATAAATCACAAAATTAAAAAAAAAATTAGGGAAAATATTGAAAAAATAAATGTTATTCAATATTTTGTGCTAGAGGTACTTAACCTACAAAGAAACATTTAAATATGGGAAAATTTACACCTAATCAAGCAGCCCTGGACCACAAATGGTCAAATTTCAACTGGAAAATTTGTTGTCATTTATGTATTATAAATTCCGTTCACTGAGATTCACTGTATAAAAAAAAGCTGAATGCTGTCCAGAAGATCAGCCTCTAGTGAAGAATCCTCAGCATTCAAAGAATTCAAAATAATAAAACAGTACTGAACTTCCAGCACTGAACATTGAAAATCAGAATTGAATCATCAGAAGAAATTGTCATTTTAATTCCATGAATATTGCATGTCCAAAGAGTTTGGTTATTCTGCATAGGATACGTAATAATTAGGTTTGAGTTCATTCTAGATTCTCTCAAAACATTTATTCAATATTGAAACCAGATTGTGCAATATATTCAAGAAACTGGATATTAACGATTCATTGTCATTCATTTTTCATAATTTCTGTAAATTTATAAACCTCCCTGAGGTAATTAATGAGTAATCAAATTACTCTGAGTAATTAAGTGAACACTATTTACATTAAAGTAATTATTACTGTATACAAAAAGTAGGTAGATATAGTAGGATTAACTTTAAAAAGTCAGATGTGACGTTACACTAACCGTCCGAAGTAATATTTTTAATTTCACCAGGAAATGTCAAAAAGTTAATTGTCAAGTTGTGAACGAGCGTAAATTATTGAAGGAAATCATTCAAATATGAATTGAACCGCTTACGTCAGTTTGAGAGCCACTGACAACTACATAAAATTTAT
Organism: Malachius bipustulatus; assembly: GCA_910589415.1. NCBI lineage: Eukaryota > Metazoa > Arthropoda > Insecta > Coleoptera > Melyridae > Malachius > Malachius bipustulatus. Next base: position 41,813,843 of record OU342635.1, on the reverse strand, counting down.
TCACGTAATGACATTCTATCCTCTGTGTTGTGCATTTACTTCTCATTCAAAACCAATGTTGACGTATACTTATTTATGCGGGATGGAGTGTTTAGACAAACTGGACGGTTACTATAAAAACCACGTATATGAAACAAAATAAATTGAACTATCAAATGGAGGTGTATTCTTAATCGATACGTATGACTTTTTAGACTTTATTGGACTATAGCTTCATATTTTTATCAAATTTCAATTGATGCTATGGAGTGTAATTTACGTTTTCAAAGGTTACTTCGAGAGCTACCGCCACATAACTACCACACGCTGAAGCATGTGATACAACATCTGCGACGGATTGTCGACTTCAGCGAGGTAAATAAGATGGAAGCCAAGAACTTGGCCATTGTCTTCGGCCCGACCATTGTCAGAGCAGAAGAAGAGAACATGCAGAGCATGGTGAATAATATGACACATCAGTGCAGAATCGTCGAGACACTACTTAATTATGTAAGTGGCATTTAAAAATGGAAAATAGAAGTCTCTTCATATTTAAAAGCAAATTATGATCATAGTTGTTATTCATATATTTTAAACATGTCATTTATTTACTTCATTTTTTTGTTACAGTGTGATTGGTTCTTTGGCGATGGTGAAGCAGATCTACCAGTGCCCACTGCTACCCAGGAAGTGCCCGATGATTTGGATCCAGCGCATAACCAAGCTTTATTGTTGGATAATATAACCAAATATGAGGGTATGACTCTTTCTGCCACTTTTATCTCTGTACAGATGTCATTTGAAAATTAAAAACAAAGTTCTCTGATTTTTGGTCTAGTGAAGGCAGAGAGACTATTTGTCTATTTGTAACTACATTTGAAACTGTGTTAATAAATTTTTTTCAAACAGCGTTGAAGGATCAAAAAGAGAAGAACGGAGCTTTATTCACGTCCATCATCTCTGCTGCTCAGCGCAAGGTGAAGCGGAAAACTGGTAAAGGAACCACTACTTCAAAAGACACCAAAGAAGAGGCCTTGTCTCCAAATGGAATTAATAATTATAGCATGCATACATATACCAATAGTGATCTCAAAGAGGTACGTATCCTCATCATATCAAGTTCTCAAATTTTTTTAATTTAGTTCTGAAATTGCTATTTGTCATTCTGAGTGAATATTTATAAAAGAATCTGATGATTCTTTTGTTGGTGTTTTAGAATTATTTATTAAGAGTTAGAAGTCACCATCTGGTTATGACTGTTTAAATAGAATACAAGAAAAATAATTTTAGGATGTTAATTAGGTACGCAATTCTACAAAATCTTCAAGATGCCATCATGGCTATGCACACCACTTCATATAAAATATCCGCCATCAAATACAGGTAAATAATAAATTAGAGAAAGTTTCATTTACTAGAAACCCCCTCCTGATTCAATTAGCATTTTTACCAAAAAAAATTTTCACTCATTTGGGTTTTTCTCATCTATAAAATCGAAAGATCAGATTAGTGGTAGAAGTAATAATGGCCGTTGCAGTGTTGCTGTAGAAAATCCTATTGATTTAGACCTGGAAAAAATCAAACATCCTTGGCGAGTTGACAGATCAGAAGAAATTGGAACGTTTTTGTTGTTAAAGTTGAGCTTAGGGGTTGCAAGCTTCAGTTTATATGAAAATTGTCATGTAAAGAATAATTTAATAATTATTGTACTTTTAATATCTATTTTTATAATGTTTTATTTTATCGAATATATCTACAGGGTGAGTCATTTTAATCTTCAAACCCGAATATCTCTGTTGGTAAGCCAGATACAACAAAATTATGCAGACAAAAGTTGTTCAGGACAATGGGGGTCATCTGACTGCACTGATGACTTTGACCTTGTGGACCAATTTCAAGTAAATTTGAAGGTGAAGATTATTTTTTAAATAGGACACCTGTATATTTATCTTTTTTCATATTTCCAGTGAAAAAAGAATAATAAAGGTTTTTACAGCTGCAGTGTAAAATGAGTAGGTTGCGAGTTATAAACAACTGAAAATTGCAGTTTTTCAATTTGAAAGCAGTGTACATCGGAAACAACCCCAAATTATCAGAAAACGGCTTACATGTTCCTATCTTAACTTTTCACATGGTATCCTACTATGTGGTTTAAACTGTAATAGAGGGTGAAGGAAATTACCAGATTTTTAATCACCCTGTATAAAAATTTCAAATACACTGTAAGGTAACCCATGAAAAATTAAGATAGGAACATGTAAGCCGTTTTCTGATAATTTGGGGTTGTTTGTTGAAAAACTGCGATTTTCACTTGTTTATAACTCATAACCTACTCATTTTAGACTGTTATTGTAAAAACTATTCTTATTGGATTTTCTCGGGAAATATGAAAAAACAATAATATACAGACATAAAAAATATCCTTACTTTCAAATAGCCTTGAAATTGGTCTAGAAGGTCAAAGTCATTAGTACAGTCAGATGACCCCCATTGTCCTGAACAACTCTTGTCTGCACATTTTTTTTGTACATATCTGGCTTACCAACAGAGATATTCGGGTTTGAAGATTAAAATGACTCACCCTGTATTATATGACATTTTAATTTCTTTAGAATGAGAAACAGGTCAAAATTTACATGAGGGAAATTACCTACAATAAGTTTTTATAGTAAAAAGTGAAACTGAAACCCAATAACTCTGACCTGGCTGACCTGGTATTATTATACACACAAAGTAAAATTGCGCTTAAAATTTATTTACACTTAAATTCATTTCTAAATAGTCCGCCAAGGTCATATTTGTTTATGCTACATTGTAACATCGAACATTATGTCACTAAAAATGACAAGTAGAACTTGAAGGTTATTAAGGAGACCAATTGAACATTTTTGACATTGAGAGGATTCAGAAACAATAAATTCAACATTCGATTACAACATCGCCTGGCTTTATTGTCAACTTTTTTATCCAAAAACCGGATTTTTTTTCTGTTTACATCTGTCAGTTTTGAGACTTAATTTGTAATTTTATAAAATCAAATAAAAATTAACAAAAGTGATAGAGATTTATCTATAAGAGTAAGCAAAACGCCAAAGTACCTACCTATTTAAGTAAAGAAGGCAAACAGATGATGGTGGCAAATTTGATTCAATATTTATAAGATGAATCTATGAATGCAGGACCCTTATTTATTATCAAGGTAATAACATCAGTGAGCGTTATGAGCGATAAAGCATTTTTTTTTTTTTTGTCGAGTTTGATAACAGTCTTATGTCCGTATTCATCAAACTTCAAAATATAACTCTGGGGTTATATTTTGAATTTTCTGACAGCTGATTGGTCTAATGCTCGAACCCTACGAACGCTACGAATTTTAAACCAATGGCATGTTCTAAAATATAACCCCAGGGGTTATATTTATTGATGAATACGGGCCTTAGTCTTCTTCCTTCTGCAGTTGTAGGTTCTACATCTGCTAGCTACCTACTCATATACGTGACATGTTGACTTACTGGCAATCGTTGATTGAAGAATATGGGAAGGATTCACTTCCTTCCAATATTTACTCTTTCCGAGAAGAAGAAGAATATGAAGTGGAAGAACAAAATATACCTCAGTATTCTGAAGTTGTATTTTTACAGGCTGCATTTCATCCTATTATCAGAAATAAAGCTGGCGAATGCATATCTTCCTAATTTCCTTCTTAGAATAAGTCTTGGAATCATACCTGGTTTCCAACACTTGTTTTGAAACACTGTTCATGTCATATATTTCTGGATAGGGGTGCATAACAAGTTAAGTACTTAAATCTGAAATGACTTTGACATTCTGGTTAGGAAAAGAACAAAATATCTTATATGGTGTTCAGTCATTCATTATGAGCATGTCAAAAACTTTTTGACTTTCTTTAAAGGAACGAATATCAACTGCATGTTGTCAACAGAGAAAATCATACATTGGCTTACCTGAATATGCATGTAGTAACCTATACAGTGAGTTTCTTTTTAATGTTGCATAGGGATTTACATGTTGCAACTTTACCTGGTGTTAATGGTGTTCCTGGAGTAAATATATGAAATTTTTTTTCGCTGGATCGTAATACACATTATTGTACACGACATTTTGAAGGTCTGGTGCCAATGGAAGCAATGCTTTTTTAATTAATTAAAAAAAGTGTAACGATTTTTTACTAATTTTCAAAACTAGTTAACTGATGTGTTTGTTCACTCGACTGACGTCTATCAAATCTCTGAAATTTTGAAAGTTTGAACGATAGTTTGAACATTTGCTTTAGATTCTTATACTTATTGTCTTATTAATTTATTGCTTTCTACAAGAAGTAGTGTTGTTTTCTCTTAATTTTAGCAATAATCAATAGTTATAAAAAAGGTAGTCTTAGCTCAAGATCAAACTAGTCAGTGAACAAACACATCAGCTAACTAGATTTCAAAATCAGTAGAAATCGGTCCATTTTTTTTTCTCGTATTTAAAAAAGTGTTGCTTCCATTTGCACCAGACCTTCAAAAGGTCGTGTAGAATATGTTTTTTTTTAATGTTTATTTAGATCCAGAAAAATAATCAAAAATTTACTGCAGGAAAACCATTAATACAAGGTAAAGTTTTTACATGTAAATCTATGTTGCATTGAAAAAGAAACTCACTCTATACCTATTTGATATTTACTTATTTATTGTGATAGTTATTTCCACGACAAAAGGAAACATTGCTTGTTCATTAATGAAAAAATGCGTACAGCATACCCTATCGACGACTCAACCCCCGTAGCGCTGCTGACTGTTGATGGACTGTCAAATGGAGCCGTAGCAGAGATTTTCAGTGTCTCTTTTAATGTTTTTAACTTTAAACCAACTTGCATAATTTAATGAATTTTTAATATTTTATGGAAGCCAAATTATTCATCAAAATTCATTAAGCCATATCACAGTAGATGTTTGTACCTTCGAGGATTTGGAGAGTGCTTCATAATAAATATATTTTTACATGTTTGTGTTTAACATTGGTAAGAATTCACAAGATTCTCTCAAGAGATCCGACACAGCCGTTTGGCTCGATAGAACTACCAGACGGTTCATTTACGGACTCAAAAAAGGAAACTTTAGAACTCCTAAAGGAAAATCACTAAAGGAAAATCACTTCCCAGGTAGCTCGCCCCTGTACAATCAGTGGCAGCTGAATTCCGGAGGACTTATAAATCGACCTCAAAAATCGGAATGGAAAGTCTGCCGCTCGATCATTATAGCCAAGGCAATTGAAAACGCTGTAAAAACTTTTCAGCCCTTCAAGACACCTGGAGAGGACGGCATCTTTCCTGCGCTATTACAAAGGGGCATAAAGATACTGACTCTTATAAAATTATTCAGGGCTAGTCTGGCATGGAACTTCATCCCATCCAGCTGGGCGGCAACAAGGGTGGTGTACGGTCCCAAAGTGGGCCGTACAGAGCCACACCCTAAGTTATTCAGACCCATTAGCCTTACATCCTTTATACTGAAAAGTCGAGAGAATGCTGGATGTACACATCAGGAGGAGTGTCTTAGTTTCACACCCTCTGAATGTGCACCAGTATGCCTATCAAGCTGGCAAATCAACCGATTTGGCACTTAATAACCTCGTGGGGAAGATTACCAAGTCTCTTGACAACAAAGAGATCATGGTGGAATCTTCCTCGACATAGAAGGAGCATTTAACAATGCATTACCAAACTCACTGTATGAAGCAGCAGTTTCCAGAGGAATAGAACTGGTCATAAACGACTGGATCCGTAATATGCTAGGTAGTAGGATGATAACGACCTCGATGGGAGGAGTTGAAGTCAGTTTCTGGCCGGGGAGAGGGTGTCCACAGGGAGGAGTACTCTCCCCCCTACTATGGACCCTTCTTGTAGACGACCTGCTGGCGATCCTCTCCTTATGGAGAGTTGAGGTTCAAGCATATGCGGATGATCTTGTCATAATGATCAAAGGAAACTCCGAGAGGACAATATCCAATGTCCTTCAGGAAGTTCTTCAAGTCACGTATCAGTGGTGCGAGAGGGAGCAGATGTCTGTAAATTCTCGCAAAACTGTTATAGTACCATTCACTAGACGAAAATGTCTGGAAGCTACTATGGAACTCCCATCTGGATAAGATTATCCACAGAGCAAAGCTCTCCCTATGGAGTTGCAAAAAGATCTGTGGAAGAACTTGGGGCACTGGTCCCAGCAAATACACTGGATATATGTAACGATCATTAGGCCAATGATCGCATATGGCTGTGTAGCTTGGTGGTCCAAAGGCTTACAAGCCTTGGCCAAAATGAAGCTGTCAAGTCTGCAAAGACAAGCATGCCTGGCAATCAGTGGAGCAATGAGCAACACACCGTCGGCAGCTATGGACTTCTTCTGGACCTTCCTCCACTCCATATATACTTGGAAAGAGAGGCCAAATGGACAACGTACAGACTGCTACAGGTAGTACGAAACACACAAATGGCTTGTGTCATAGAGCGGACCAGTCTACTGAACGACACTGTAAGTCACAGTCTTCTGGGTATTCCCTCAGACATGATGCCATACACAACAAACCACTACACTGCATACAACGTCCTCCTTCCAAGCAGAGACGAATGGGAGCGTAACTCAAACGACCTCCTCAAAGCAGACCTCACGTGATTCACCGACGGTTCAAAGACCCCAACGGGAGTTGGATCCGGAGCCTACGACGCTGGGTCAAAACGAGAATTCTTTGCAAACCTGGGTCAGTACGCAACAATATTTCAGGCAGAAATTTATGCCATTGTACTCAGCGCGCAGATGCTGGATGAAATGCACTGCACAAAAACAATTAAAATCTTCTCAGATAGCCAAGCGGCGCCGAAAACCCTTTGCTCCATTCGTTGCAACTCCAAACTAGTATAGAACTAGTCAAACAGCACTCAATGAGATAGATAAAAACAATAACTTGACTCTGGTCTGGATTCCAGGTCACTCCGGCCTTGGAGAGAACGAAATAGCCGACTATCTGGCTATTTCGAAACAACCACAGACATCTGGGCGGAAAATAAGGTACTTCAGTACTGGCAAACTCTACCAGGATTAACTCACTCTAAGACCTTCATTGAGGGACCATCGAGAAACAGGGCTAAAAAGCTACTGGAGCTCAAAAGGACTGACCTAAGGGTCCTAATAGGCCTATACACAGGACACTGTAAAGTGAACACCACTTACACAGGATGAATCTAGCCGATAACACAGAATGTCGCCTGTGCTTGGAGGATGTAGAAACAGCAGAGCATGTTCTATGCAACTGCCCCGCCTTGGGAAGAACCAGGCACTCAACGTTCGGAAGAGTATTTCTCTCTCTCCAAGAGACCTGAAGGATGACCTTAGATGACCTTCACACCATCTAAGGTCATTCGCTTTTTAAAAAGCAGTGGCCTGCTAGAGTGGATGTAAAGTACTTAGGTGTGAGCCACAATAGACCGCTTGGTCGCAGTGGAGGTGTCACTAATCGACCCACTCATTATATAACTAAACTAACTAACTAACATTGGTACCTTTTGAGTGTTTCACATTAAAACTGATTTTTCTCGAAAACCGCCAGTTTTATTGAAATAAATTAGGAGCACTTTATCTAAAAGTGAATTGCCAAAGTATTCAAAAAATTAGTTTTCAGGTCTGTAAAGTGACACCTGTCAAAACTTTCATTCAACGAATGTGGTGGCAAGTCCGTTCCTGACTTCCCTGACGACGTGATACATCTACTGTGATGTGGCTTAATGAGTCTCAAATTAAAATTTCATCGAAATATACAAGTCGGTTCAAAATTTACAGCCAAAAAAGTAAATCGCTGGGTACCCTTTGGGGTCCTGTATCTCCGTTTAGGGACACTTTAGAATTTTTTTTCTATGACAGGCTAGGTTTATTTTGACCTCCCCTGCATGCTTCCGAGAAATTGGGAGGTACGTACCGGATACCTCTATATGAGTGAGATCTCTGATCATAAGTGTTTTTGAAAATCACTTGATATTAACAGGTTTTCTGATCATAACATGAAATATTTATTATTTATTTATTATTTTTTGTATTTAAATATTATGATTACATTTTGCATGTTGTCGTGTCATAAAATACAAAACAAATATTTGTCGAAATCAGCACTTAAGTATTATTTAAATATACATTATTAATTATTCTCAAGGGAACAAACTAGAAAATGACACTACTTTTTTGACAGGTAATGTTTATGTGCTCGCTCTGGCATTTTTCCAATCTTCATGCACCTATGTCAGTTCACTAGATTTGAAACTGCCTTTAGTTGGGTCCTTCGAAAAATATCCACCTGTTCATTCAGGACTCATAAAAATTGTTGCATGTAATAAAAGTAAAAAATATTTTACATTCCAGAACTCCACGATGGGGAACAAGGGAGGGATGATCCCGACAACTGTGAGCGAAATAGAGAAAGTGAATAGGCCCGTTGAGAAGGTTCCCTGGTTCAACTACTCCACTGATCAGGAGGAGTTTCACAGGAGGATCGAGCATTTTGAGCAGGAGACCAAAGCCATGCTGCAGATGCCTAGGAAGTCTGAGATTGTTGTCAATCTAGGTGAGATCATATTTTGAGTTCATAATAGAGTGAATAAAATAAAAGATAAACCTGAAAGTCAACCTTTTATATATTTTACGTATGAAAAAATCAAAAATATTACATCAGGTACATATGGTATGACTTTACATTTTAAAGAATGCATTTAATTTTTTTTTACGAAGCATGTGGGAAAATCTGGAACTGTTTAATAAGGCCATTTTTGTTAGTTTTTTTATTTACTAGTAAATTTTTTTCTCTTTCTGTATAATTTTATCCCTGACCACCCTCGTGATCACAAGCACAAAGACTACAGACCTTATAGGTATGTGATTATATTCCACTTTCATTAGGCAAATATTATTCAAGAGTTTCTTTTTTATTAATAGCTACATTGATAATGAAAGAATGATAGAACTTTTTGAATGAAGTTAGTTTAAAAATATTTCTAATTTATGTAATATGTATACAAAAATGAATCCTAATGGTTTAATGAAGTGAGCAAAGTGGAAGTCATTTGAACTTTATTGAGAATGGGTAGTTCAAATCGACTGTCCAGGGTATCCAACTTTAAGAAAAAAATATCACTACTAACTCGAATTTAACTGGAATGGCATATTAAGTATTTGTTGTAAGCTGGGCTTTGATTGTAACAAAATAAAATACGAAATTTAAAACAATAATTCGGCATGATTCCAATTGCTTTACCTTAAGATAAAACTTGTGGGAATTTGAAATTCCATTGTTGTGAGGCTCAAAATCAACATGTATAGAATTAATGTCAAACACAACCGATTAAACTATTTAATTTAAAGACGAGAGATTCTCTCGCTTTAAAATGAGACATTTCCATGTTATGTTTGTAGTGTTTAAGCCAATGCAGTAATTTCCGTACAGTTTTGAACTGTTAACACTTTACCATTTGGAATATCACTTTGACTTACTGGTCGTTAAAACTATCAGCGTCAACATGAAAATAAAGCAATTGAAATCGCAACGACTATAATCTGACATAAAGTACTAATGGCATGTAATTTAGCAGGTCCTCGTCAGAGCCAACCTTCCTCCTTGAGCTCGTCGACCGGCAGTGGTATGAACCAACCCTCCCCCGTGTTCAAAGACGCCGTGCCCCATGCCATCACCAAGACTCACAGCGCGTCCAACGTCTTTACTCGTTCGACTCCAGGCCACCGTCCAGTCGACCAGACCAACCGCAACAGTTTGGACAATGCTCGCTACCATTTGGACCCTCCTCTCGGTCATGGCCAGGGTGATTCACGGTTCGACGGTTCTCAGAACTACGACAGGAACGGTGACGCTCGATACGGAGCGAGACACCGGTACATGGTGCACAAGTGCGCGGACAGTAATAGGAACGTTGTACCCGGTGGTGTTGTTGGAGGGGAAAGGGGGAAGTGTACGCTCAGGAGAGGGAGTAGTGCAGAAAATGTGAACTTGGGTGCTATCGATTTAGGCACCAGTGGAAACCTTAAGAAAGTCAAGTATGAAGATGAGGTAAGTACCTAGATTAGATATATTTTTTGTTTTAAATATTAGATGATCTTTTTGCCACATAATTAGTAAAATGAATTAGATCATTTTTTTTTAAGATCAACTTGCATATTTTTTGCATTATGCATTATAATATTGCAGGAGGCATAGCTGAATGTATGTAAACTTTAAACTTCTAATGAGTTATGTATATATTTTGCCTATGATCCAACCTTAATAGAACGAGTTATAAATAATAATCATTTGGTACAAGGTAATGCATTTCTTGACAAATTCAGTTTCATTTTTCCAAGATATTAATTTTTTTCAACCGATTAATTATTACTCCAGATAACCAATCAGAATAATTCTCGATTTTTGTATAAAACTAGGAACTGTTATGATTTTGTAAAATGACATGCATTTTACAGCCTTGTGAATTCCCCTAATGTCAGAGTTTCAGAACTGCCTAGGTACAGTTGTTGCAGTAGATGTGCCTAGGTACTAGGGATGTTCCCAATATACAAAAATTCGTATTCGCAAATACGAATGGGAATACAAATACTCATATGAATATTTGTGAATACAAATACATGACCTTGAGTAAATAATATCAACAGGTGTTAATGCAAAGAGTTGTAGTCAATGTGTACCTCTTTCAAACATCAATTTTTATGCTCTTTTGAGCCTTTCTTACCTGGCTAGTGCCAAAATTATAACTTGCACTTGAAATGGGTACTAAATGTTTTATATTTTTTATTAAAAGAAATTCTCTTAAAGCCCAAAAAGTTATTACTATAGGAATTTTAAACAGTGACAATTACTATTATAAAGTTCAGTAATTATAAATTCAGGTTCACAAGAAGAAAAATTTTCAAAATGGCGCCTAGTGAGTGCACTTCTGTGAAACTGTGCAGTTATTGTGCGAAAACTGTGGATCTTAAAGGTCCAAAATGTGTAAAGTGTGTGAAATGTGAAAAAGCATTTCATGTGTCTTGTGCACAAAGAGTAAAAAATCTCATAACAGTGGAGAACCAGCAAGGTCTGGTGTTGTGCTGTGAGGAGGAACATAACCAAACAACTTCACAAGTAAACATGAGTTTCAACTACCACAAAATGGAAAATATTCTCTTGAGGTCACTTCTAGATGAGAAAGACAAGAGAATTTCTGAATTAATTACAATAATTGATCTATTAAAAGAGAGAAATATTACAATTATTGATCAAAAAAGTGAAAACAAAAAAAGCCAACAAAAACAAGATGGGAAATCGAAGCCTTTCAGAGAGATAACAGCCTCTGGAAAAAACTTATCACAGAGCGATAATGATTGCAATAATGAACCAAGTAAACAGAACGAAGAGATAAAAAAAATTGTTTGTAAACAAACTGAAACAATGAGCAAGATAATAAATTTAACAAATGCAACAAGGTCTGATGATGAAACATCAGACAACGGAAAATTTACTCCTGTAACAGTAAAAAGAAGAAACAATAAGATGAAGCAAAGAAGAAATGAGACACAAGGCACGGCCATTGTAGAACCAAATGATATATTCAAAGCAAGGCCAAGGAAAATGTGGTTTTTCATAGGAAAAGCAGACAGCAACGTAAAAGAGGAGTCAATAGAAAAATACATTTCCAACAAATGCAACATTAAAAATAGCGATGAACTTGTTGTCAAAAAATTAGAACTCACAGGAAAGTCAAACTCATTCCAAGTAGGCGTCGAGCCAAAATATTATGAAAAAGTAAAGGATGCTGCATTCTGGCCATGTGGAATTGTAGTACGTCGTTTCAACTTCGGATTCAACAGAAAGTTGCAAACAAAAAATGTACAGAATGGAAAAAACTTTCTAGCAACCGATTACGGGACAATAAAGTAGACCCACATCAGCCTGAACTACAAGAGAATAAAATTATCATACTAAACCAAAACATGCAGTCTCTAACTAACAAAATCGAATATCTTGAACATGCATTAAATACCTACAAATGCAAAATTGACATTGTTTGTATAAATGAGCACTGGTTCAGCACTGCAGAAATAAATCAAGTAAATATAAAAAACTACTGCGTAGCAAATTATTATATGCGAGAACATACTATCCACGGAGGAGTGATGATATTAGTGAATCATATTCACCACTTTATTACCATTGATCTAAAATACTTTTGCATAGAACAGCATATTGAAGTAACTGGCATATACATCCCCACCTTGAATTCAGTGGTAGTAGCACTGTATCGATCACCTGCTGGTGACATAGATGTTTTCCTCATTGGACTGACTGAGCTCTTGGATTATGTTCTAACAACATTTCCCACTGCAAAGGTTATCTTAGCTGGAGATTATAATGTAGATTTCCTGACGCCGTCCAAGCATCCTAAGAATAAGAACACACTACAAAATACAATGATGTCCTATGGGTATCGCCGGCTATTTTCGTCACCAACCAGGATAACAAAAAACAGTGTCTCATGCTTGGATAATATATTCTGTAATATTACAAGTGGAGAGTGCACTGTCAACACTGTCAATCTTCACATATCTGACCACCTTGGGCAAACATTAGAAACAACTTTGAACCACAAATTGTCTTTTTCTAAAGTAATAAAAATTAGACAATTCACAATACAAAATCACGAAAGATTTGCTACATATATACAAGAAACAGACTGGAATGAAAACATGGTAGAAAAATCAGCTTCAGATCAATATGCAGACTTCCAGAAAAAACTCAACAGCATATTTAACTCAGCCTACCCAGAAGTCATAAAAAAGTACCAACAGAACAGCAAAAAACTCCGCATCTACTGGACAAAGAGCTTAAATCACATAAGAATACCTTAGACGCACTCTTTACAATTGCCTCAGTTAAAAAGGATGACGAATCTTGGACTGCATACAGGACATATAAGCAAGAGCACATGAAGCTAGTAATCCAAAAAAAAAAGCAGCACATATCACAGAGAATAAGAAATTCCGAAAACATACAAAAAACTGTCTGGAAAACAATAAACCAAATCACAAATAGGTGCACAACAAATAAGCATGGAAATACTTCTGATCATATTACACCTGAACAGTTTAATGAACACCTTATTGAAACCATCGCCAAAATGAGAACAGAAATAGAACATACTCAGACTACCGAACCAGCACTAACAAAGTTGCATAAAATGAACATCAATATACCTAACTCCTTCTCTCTACGAGAAATAACTAAAAACGACATAATAGAAATAACCAAATCACTAAAAAACAAACAAACTCCAGATACAAACGGAATGAATATTATTATTCTCAAGTCGATCATTGAACACATCGCTGAGCCATTGACTTTTGTTCTAAATAGATGTATACAAGAAGGACTATTTCCAAATGAACTAAAACTTGCAGAGGTTTTACCAATATATAAAAAAGGCTGCAAGAGTGATCTGAGCAATTATCGTCCAATCTCTATTCTACCAGTCATTTCAAAGATTTTTGAAACTTTCATAAAGGACAGGCTAACAGAATTTCTATGCAAGTACGATGTGTTCAATAAGGTACAATTTGGCTACAAGAAAAATACAAACACTGTAAACGCTATGGCCTTTGTAGTTGAAACGATCACAAAAGCATTTGATGAGAAACAAGTGGTCCAGTCTATGTTTTGTGACCTAAGTAAGGCTTTTGATAGCATATCGCATGAAGTGCTCAAACAGAAACTGTTCTGCTATGGAGTTAGAGGACTTCCTTATCAGCTACTCAGTTCATATCTAACAGGAAGAATGCAGCGAGTGTGCATAAGAAACCAAAAATCTCAATGGAAGGAGATAAAATATGGAGTCCCTCAGGGATCGATCCTAGGACCTATACTCTTTATAATTTATATAAATGACCTTCCGAGCAATGTACAGTCTGACGCTACATGCCTGTTTGTGGATGATACCACCTTCATCAACAGAGCCTCTACCTTACAGGAAGCAGTCTTAAACACTCAGAAGACATTGTCGATGGCATCGGATTGGTTCTATTCCAACTATCTTAAGCTTAATTTGGATAAGACAAAAACATTGACATTTAACACGAAAACTTTCACTGAGTCTTCAGATGTGAAGTTTCTGGGAGTCATCTTCCAGGAAAACCTTTCCTGGAATGCACACATTACTGACCTGATAAGAAGATTGTCTTCTGTGGTGTACATGATGAGGAGATTGGTCCGCCTTGTTGACATCGATGTATCTGTTAAAGCATATTATGCTCTATTCCATTCCGTTGCTACATATGCCATCCTTATATGGGGTCAATCACCAGATATCGAACAAGTGTTTTTATGTCAAAAAAAAGTATTACGCATACTCACTTCATCTGGTGGCAGAGATTCGTGCAGGGAACTGTTTAAAAAGATGAAAATACTTACAATACCATCAGCATACATACTGGCATGTCTCACTTATGTGCAAAGCAATAAGAACACTTTCTTGAAAAACTCAAACATAAATAAATCTTATGCTACAAGAAATGGAGAAAATCTACTAATCCCATACCATAGAATCAAGAAATCGCAGCAGTCGGCCAACTACGTGTGCATCACCCTATACAATCAAGTACCCATGGAAATTCGAAATCTGAGCAATGCTGCTTTCAAGCGACAGATCAAGAAACTGCTGTTACAGCGAACAATATACTCTGCAGAGGAATACATGGAGTACATGTCAAGTCTTAGAAACTAGTCTCGGGAATTCCACAGATGTGCTTGGCTTGGCTCGTTATTGTTGCTGTTGTGGTTACAATGGCAAACATTACAGTTGTCATTACGATTATTACTGTTATTTTGTATTGCATTTTATGTGACGTGCTCTGATAGAGTTAAATAAAGTCTATCTATCTATCTATTATGGTAAATTACTCTATATTGCATTAATTTTAATGTCAAATATTCATATACAGGGTGATCCCGAAATGGCGGACACAGACAGCACCACAGCATCTATTGTGGATTAAAGATTCTAAGTTTTATTTACTGTTTTCTCCAGTATGGCCTCCTTAAGAAGATATGACCACTTTTATAGAAAATAAAGTCACAACACTGCACTGGATACCATTCTTCAGGCAGAAAAATAATGTGTAGGTCTACAATACCCAGATAGATGTTACCATGGAAACATATGAAATGGAAACACAGCAAAGCTCAAAACAATAATCGTTGCGCGGATACGACATAGTCGATAATATTATTCAAAATCTCGAATTCGAACAAGGATGCCACATTGAAAAATTTTGTTGAACTCAGGGAATAGGTAAACTTTGAATGCCTGTAGTTCCGTTCCCGATAATAATAAAAATAAAAAGCAAACACTATCGTTATAGTTTATTGAAATGATGTGTTTTGCCAGTGGAGGTTGTTTAAATTTGACCGCCATTTCGATTTAAAGTTTAGAAAAAGGACACCCTATATCTCGGTAACGAAGCCGAGGAACCCATTTTTGTTTTATTTTTTTTACTGCAATGTCAGTTTCTTTATCAGTTTGCAGGGCCAGACTTTTTTTTTCCATTTTTTTAATACGAGCTGGATTTTTTTATTGAAAAATTGAACGATATTTTAATTCTGAATTTAATGATGTGTCACACATAGTGGCTCAAACATGTTTCATACTATAGCTATTAACATCATCGGTTTAAATTCCCCTTAATACGGATCTGTGTTCGTATTAAACTTCTTGAACTTGTCGGATTGTGATGATGATGAGTAATAAGAGTCCAAGAAGTTTTATAAGAGCACAGATTCATATTAAGGTAAAATTAAATTGATGATGTCAATCCTAGAGCCCAAAACACGTTTGACCCACTACGTGTGACATATCATTAAATTCAGAATTAAAATAGCTTTCAATTTTTGCAATAAAAAAATCCAGAATCGTATTTAAAAACTCGGAAGTTCAGTCTGGTCCTGCAAATATGAATCGTTAGATAAAAAAACTGACATAGCAAATATAAAGCTGATTGAACTGCTATGAAAATTTTGTCTTTTCAAAATAAATCAAAAAGAAAAAACAATCTTTGAGGTCTCTTTCTGCCCATACATTGTCGGTCTGGCTGCCCAACTTTTTCCCAATTTAACCGATCCTGTGTCCCACGGTTTCCGAGATCCCTATGCTGTTCATTCTTATCTTGGACACAGTGTCGAATCATTTATTGAGATAGTATAAAAAAATGTAACAATGATGGCCATCCGCTTATTGAACGACATAAGTTTTCTGAACGACACCACCTCAGATGGTATGGTGAAAGATCGATGTCTCTGTCTTCACCAGACTATCTGAGACTGTATGTGTCATTGGGAAAATTTTAATAATAAATTTGTTAATAAATTCTTGACTGTTGTGGAGAATCTGCAACTATCAGAAATATCTGAATAATGGAATTAACTTGCATTTGATTTTTACAGGGCAATCAGAGGACCGGCTCCTTGGATTCTATACACAAGATATCGAATACAACTACAGATGATGGTAAGTTACTCCTGCTCTATGGGCATACCTTATTAGTTTTTTTCGCATTGTGTCATAAGTTTAGTTATGTTTAACTTAGATGGTATAATAAGTAGGTAACTAGTTCGATGTACGTAAATGGTTTATTTAATTAGCAATGCCTGACTTGTGGCATCTAATTCTTTGTTCATCTATCTTCTTTTTTTCTGTATCAACTAATGAATATACATAGCAAATTGGCAACTAGGTACTCGAGAAATATTATATTTTTTTATAAATTGCATACTTTTCTATACTTTAATAAAATTTTGAAGGAATTGTAAAATTTTATTGTAGCCATGTAATTGTGGCCAAAATAGCAGTCACTTCCAAAAATTTGCATTTAGTTCCTGCCATTTATGTCTCATTAATGTGACAAATTATTACCAAAATTCCGTGGCCACTACTGTCTGAAAATTTTTGCGAGTTAATAGACAAATTAAAACTTTTTTTTTTAAGGTAATGTGTAAATTTTATACTTGTTGCTCTATAAAATAGACTGCATAGAAAATGCTTTTTTGGAATCGAGAAAAAATTTCTGTAGTCTCCGAGAGCCAGTAACCTCGACCAGTGATCTCTCTCGTATCTTTTAGCTGATACCTGATAGAATCACTGGAGACTATGTCTTCATTTTCTATCTCTTTGTGTCTCAATTCTATTTTATGTATTGATGTGTGTGCCCTGATTGTGATGTTGATGTGGTAGGTGGGACGCCGTTACCTCCTTTGCGGGGCTGGCGGCCGGTGAAGGCCCCCGTTCCTGGTCCCACACCGCAACGTCCCCCCCGTACGCGTCACCTCTACCACCGACTCTAAGCCTGGGCTCCTCGTGTGCCCGGGATGCAGTTAGTATGCCCTTAGTCTCTGTGCCACCGCCTCTAACCGTTCGTGTCTTTGCGGCGCGGCTAACCGGCTTTTCATGACCTTCTGCATATCTCTTATCCAGTCAATCGATCGTTTAAATGGGGCTTAATTTCTTCAGTAGATAATTAATTTTTGAATTAAATTTTAAGACTATAAATGAGAAATTTGCATCTTTATAGTAAATAAAATTGGATTTAGAAGAGTTTTAAATTTCAGTCATTGTTGATGTTTTTTTTTTTATATTATAAAGTGGTCACCGGTCACTTGTTACCATTCACAGATTTCTTTTGCATACTAATCAAGAGGAAAGCAGCTGATATATGGGGATTCGGCTTTATAATTTCCTATATTTAGTTGAGACTGTATAATTTTTTATTTTAAAAATTAATTATCTACCAAATAATAAAAATGTATTCCTTTTGACTGGACGAATGCCCTCATTCTATCGATGTGTTAAGGCTGTGCTTTGTGTTACCTTGTTGCGCTGCTATTACATCAAGTCAGTTCTGCTTCTCAATGGTTCTTCTCTTATTTTGTGTCACTACTGTCATCAATTTGACATGTCTTGAAATTCATCTGTTGTGTGTGGCTATAAGTTCTCATTTGGCGATCCTTTAAAAATTGACATCTGCATGCCTGACCACAATAATATTCATCAAAGAGACATAAACTTATTTCTTATAATTTCATACTTTTCGCGCTACAGAACACTAAAACTGCATTAAAAAAAAAAAAACTTTTGCAATTTTTTTAAATGTGATCATAATTTAATAATTTGATTTTGTGTATTGTGTCACTAAAAATTTGAGTTGTGTGTGTTTCATTTTTTTTTCAACTAATGGTATTATAGGTGTAGCACAATAAGCCTATGAGGCTGAGGTGCTTCCGGTGATCTTGTATCAGACGGCCCTCGAAGGGGAAAAATGGTATAGGCAAATTGTGTTTTCTGTTCTGGGAACTAAAACTGGGCAAGCTGAAATTTTATCATTGGGAAAGCTTGGACAAGAATTTGCAAGGCTCTCACCCCCTTAACTTTGACGCCATCTTGAATCAAAGGGTTGAATTGTTTTTTTGATAACTCCTATTAGTGTATTTTTAGTAAAAAAAAAAAATGAAAAAGTAATTTTGTAGAGAAAAATAATTCCTACAAAACGTCCCAACAATTTTATAAACTCATTTGTTCATGCTGAAAATTCCAGACTTTTAAAAAAAAGCTTAATAATATCACCGTTTCTGCTTTTTCTTGTTTCGTGTTAATCAGATTGGAAATTTTCCCCAAAAAACATTATAGAGCAGAAATTTATCTGCATTTTACGGTAGCAAAAGCAGCTAAACTGTTGCCTTGAACTGATAACTGCGCCAAAACTAGTTATACCTACCTATGTATTTTTATACAGGGTGTAATATGGAAATATTATTGCAGACATGCCTAGAGTTTTTGATAGTATGTATTTCTACACAAGGTGTTTCTAAATAAGTACCAAAGTTGGAGGACGTGTAGACCAAGTTAAAATATTGAGAAAATTTAAATAAATTTTTTTCTGAAAATGTTTTTCACCGAGATAAAGGGTGCTTTACGTGTCGATTTACGAAACTGGTTTTTATTGTGTCTTTCTACAGAGTGGACCAATAATTATGAATTTTTGTATACAGGTTTTCTATTTAATAACTCATATTTGGAAAAATTCTGGGTAAAACTGAAGCGCCCAGTGGCGTAGAATCCTGGGGCACCTGACCCCTTTTTTCTCTTAAACAAATCTGTAAAAAAATTTAAAAAAAAATTGTTTTTTTTTAATGCCAGATTAAATTGCTACAAAAAAGCCATTACTTATGAAATTTCGATAGAAATTTAAGTGTAACCTTTTGAACATTTTTTCATTTTTATTATTTTTATTTAATAGTCAGGATAAGTACCATAAATTGGAGGCCTTGTAGATGAAGCTAAAATATTGGAAAATTTAAATATTTTTTTTCAGAAAATGAAAATATAGGGTGTTATTTGTAATTTAAGAAACGGGTTTTTCAGGTATCTAGTTTAAAAAACGTTTTTGGAAAAAAATTTATTAGAATTTTCTTAATATTTTTGCTTCATCTACACGCCCTCAAACTTATATACAGGGTGTATCTAAATAACACCGAAAAAATTTAGGGGAGTATTCTTTGATAAAAAATAAACAAAAAATTTCCTATTAACGTGTGTCTGGATATGCACCCTTTTTGAGATACAGGGTGTCAAAAAAAGATTGTTTTTCGAGTTTTTTGAAGATGTCTCGGGAACCGTATAAGACACAGAATTCAGCTTTTGTACAGATCTTATCATTGATATTAGCAACTATTTTAATGCTAACTACCTTCTTTAAGTATGCCAGTGCCGGAGATTTTTAGGGTTGAGGGGATTTTTTTGCCCCTAATATCTACGACACTGGGCAAATTGATACAGTGAAAACCGATTATAACGACATCGTTTAGTACGACGTTCTGGATATAACGACCAAATGTCGAAGTCCCAGTTTAGTCTCATAAAAATCACCTTACATAGAAACCGTTTAGTACGACATCGCTTATTGCGACGTATCGGTAATAGCGACGTAGTGATCTTGGATTTTTCACGGAATCGTGTCGGTTATAACGACCGACGGATGTTTATGCTGTAAATTCTGAATTTTACGCTTCCCGTCGTCGGGCGAGGGCCTGTTTTTATTTGTTTTTTTATTGCGTGATCGGACAATGGAGGTGATTTAGGTATTTCTCCGAATAGGATGGTTCAGGAGCGAACTGAGACTGTTTGCCCTTTAGCAGAACATGATAAAAAATTAAAATTGTACATACCTACCTGTATCCTCAAAAATTAATAAATTTTTAGTAGATAAATATGTGTTTGAAAATTGTGATGCCTTTATATACGTATTATTTATTTAAACCTCTTAATCCTTTGAATTTACATACATAATATCATGTGGTATGTGGTATGTGGTGTCAGTTAGTAAAAAATGCATTTAATCGCCTATAACGACTATCGGCTATAACGACCGCATATTGATGGTCCCCTCAATGTTGTTATATCCGGTTTTCACTGTATTTTAAAAGCACACTTTTAACCGTCAATGTTTTCTACACAAAAAGACACTCTTGGTTATAACAGCTAACGTGAGCCATTGTCGAGAAAAACGGACATTTACGATGAAAAACTCGCTTTGAATGTTTTAAGACAAGTGTCGAAAAATTAAGGGCAAAAAAACTTCGCTCATTTCTGAGATCTCCGCTATAATGACACATGAAAAAACTCAGTATTAAAAAAGTAGCTATAAATATCAATGATATGACATTTACAAAAGGTGAGTTTCATATCTCAAACGGCTCCCCAAATATCTTCAAAAAACTGGTAAAATAATCTTTTTTTGACACCCTGTATCTCAAAAAGGGTGCATTTCTAGACACACGTTTATACAAAATTTTTTGTTTATTTTTGACCAAAGATTCAGCTCTTAAATTTTTTCGGTGTTATTTAGATACACCCTGTATAGTCCAATAAAGTCTAAAAAGTCATACGTATCGATTAAGAATACACATCCTTTTGATAGTTCGATTTATTTTGTTTCATATACGTGGTTTTTATAGTAACCGTCCAGTTTGTCTAAACACTCCATCCCGCATAAATAAGTATACGTCAACATTGGTTTTGAATGAGAATTAAATGCACAACACAGAGGATAGAATGTCATTACGTGAATAAATTTTATGTAGTTGTCAGTGGCTCTCAAACTGACGTAAGCGGTTCGATTCATTGTTTGAATGATTCCTTCAATAATTTACGCTCGTTCACAACTTGACAATTAACTGTTTGACATTTTCTGGTGAAATTCAAAATATTAATTCGGACGATTAGCGTGACGTCACATCTGACTTTTTAAACTTAATCCTACTATAATATGGTTATAATAACGTTTATTCCCATTTTAAGTAAATTCTACAATACTTTTTGGAAAATAAAATAGAAAATTGTTAACAATAAAATTAATATGAAAAAGATAAATTATAACATTTAACTTTTTCTATTTATAAATATAATATACATCCGAAAAATATGTTATTTAGTTGTTATTTTTATTGAAATATTCATTTATATTATAATAGCATTTTTTAATAATAACCTTTTAATTTTTGAAGAAAATTTCTCAAAATTATGTTTTTTATAATGATTTGGTAGATGATTATATATTTTAGCACATAATTTATTATAACAGAAGTAATTGCCAGAAATTATAGTTAATTGAAAATTCTTAGAATTTCGAAACAAGACAAAATCAAGAAGAGATTATTGGAATAAATCCGACTAATTCTAATTAATTAGACACAGTAGAACAACCAATTTTACCAAAACACATGTCTTTACCTTACATAGCAGATCTCACTCAAAAGATTTCGAACGTTTTCAAAGAATTACATATAAAAATTGCCCAAAAAAAAAACATAATTACTAATAAGTAGCTTTGACCCAACTTAAATATAAATTACCGTCCCTTTTAAGATCAGATATCGTCTACAAAATACCTTGTAAAGACTCAATTTAAACTGCAACTATAAGCACCATTGTTATTACATTTTCTCAGACAATCTGAAAATGCAATAATATATGGATGTCCCATTAAAAAAAAAACAAAGATGGCCATTGCTTTCGCTATTTTTAAATGTGCTGCCATCTTGGTAATATTTCATTTTGACTCATCATTAGGTATGTTGCCCAAGTTCCAAATTTCAGATCCCTAGATCATTTGGAAGTCGAACTTTTTCTAATGTGGCGTTTCAATCAATCACCCTGTATATGGTGCACCCTGTATTATATGAATGTAAATCAAAATTAATAATATGACCAATAAAAGTTTTCAGGTATTGTTGTTTTCAACAACTCATCCAAATCTATTCGTTTGCAGGCTACAATCCACTGTTTTGAACTAAATATGGATAAATTGAAAAATATTGTATACAGACATAACCCCCAGATTTTGTTTGCTGGTATTTACACTTATTAGGTAATCTTAGGCATTACATATAATGAATGCTTTTTTCATTTATTTTTGTTTTTGGTTACATTCATAAACTGCACCTAACTTAGCTTGTAATAAATACAATTCAACATATTGTTATAATTATTCTACGTTTACGTTTTGTAACTAGAATAAAACTATATACTAAAAAACTTTGTAGATCGACCAGCAAACGTCAGATTGACTTTTGGTTCAATTAAATTTAAATTTTAAATCAAGCCTACTTCTCAGTTCAAGCCATTTTGGTGCTAGTAACTTCCGCTTCCAATTTTCAGTGGAAGCTGTACGTAGGTATTTATTATTATACAGTATTCGCTTTCACCCATGTAAAATTCCAGCTTGCGCAATTTTAGTTCCCAGAAAAATTACACTAATTTGCCTGTACTAAATAGATTCATTGGGATGAGAATTTTCGTCTAGATATGATTAAATAGATAAAATTTTGATTGTACTATTATTGTATTTTTTATAGGCTAGTCCAAGATTACTGCCAAAGATTTCTCTTGAAAGTATTTGATTAAGGTATAAGATAGAAAAATATAAAAAAAGTATAAATGTTTGGTGCTGAGTACTGACAGTTAGCCTACACAATAAACAGTCATAATTAAATCTGACCGCTCAGGTATTTATGCAGTTCTCAAGATGAGGCATAATTACCTGCTTCTCTAATAATAAAACTTTTAAGCATGATTGATACATATCATACGCTAGCCCAGTCATTATATCCAAATAGTCGTCTTGAATTAAGAAAAATTCAGTTGTCGATTTTTTTTCTTCTACCCGTTAGGGGGCGTGTTACTGACAGTCTAAATCCAAAATGGCTACCAAATCTGAGGTGCGCATCAGTCTGCCATTTTGAATTTTATGAAAAAAAAAATGTTTTTCTTGAATAGTCCGCCCATTTAAATTTTTGTTGATGAAAAATGTGGAAAATAAACTTGTAGGAAATCCTACAAGTTCCTACAACTTTGCGAATAACAGTTTTTTTCTTTACGATCTACAATTAAAAAACATAATAATATACCTACAGGGCATGCAAATTTGGATTAAATGGGGAAAATGTTGGACTTTTTCATGAATCTTTCAGATTGAATTTGTTATAGGTTACTTGATAATTTGAAAACAACTGAAATTTGCCATTGTTTCTCCTGTCAATAACTCACTCTGTATAAATATAAAAGATACAGTTCTAATGTTTGAATTCTGCACATTGCAAATAGTTGCCATTGTCTATGTCAAAAAAATGTTTTTCTTATTATGAACGTCATATTGAAATTTTGCATCGTTCAGTAGAGACAAAATTACAAAAATTGATGTATCACTGTTGTACATTTTCATGTAACAAAAAAAAATGTCAACATCAAAATTAACTTTACTTGAAAAAAAAACCAAGGATATTTTGAATTCTCCACAGAATTATTATCGGAATTAGCCCCTATTAAATTTGATGTAACTTTGGGGATCGGTAGTATTCGATGAGTAGATCAGAAGTCTCCATGGGCATAACCCACCAAAAACTCTTGTTCTCAAGATGGACACCTCTAAAGTAGTCCAGTCATTACGTCGGAAATAACGGGTTAGAAATGCAAATGAACCGAGAAAGCCAAATTTTGGATATTACGTGGAGGGGGCCTAGAAAAGCTTAACTTCAAATTGTCGACCAAAATTACCTTGTGCATTTTCCGCCATCTTGAAAAAAGTGTTAAATTCAGTTTTTTCATTATAACTCGGTTCTCCGTTGAGATACGAAAATTTTTAGGCAATACTTTTTTGTTGTTTTTCTTACAATCTACAAATAAAGTCCTTTACATTTTTTACGTATCGTTCACCATTATCGAGATATCGATCGAAAAAACCATAAATTTGGGTAGTTAATTTTGTTTTTTGCTATTTTCTTTTTTGTCATGGAAGATATCGAAAAAATGTCTAATAACAAACTTGTAGAGCGTATTCAGGCCTACAATTTCATTTTTTTATTTTTAATTTTCGACAAAAATTACGACCTCAAGCACGCTGCAAAGTTGACCGGAGCGCACCCGACGCTGCAATGTGGTACCTTTTTACTAAATCTAGTGATCTAGTACGTACTGATGAGAATCTAGTACTTTTTTGACATTCGCCATTCTTATCTAAGCCTATAAGGTGCATGTGCATTCAGTACTTTAGGTTAATTAATATTAATAAATAATAATAACCTAACAGTTCTAACTAAACAACAAGATTTTAATTTTTCTTTCATAAGTCGTAATTTCAATAAGTCCAGCCCTCAACTGTCAAACGTAGCCAACATGCTGACAAGTGACAACTGACCAATGCCAAGTCAAATAGAATAATCACTAATCATTGCATATTGCATTGAATGAATGATTTTCATTGTAATAAAATTTTATTTCACAAAAAATAGCGTTTCAAAGCGACTTAAGACTTGGAAAAGCGATGTTTAGATAAAGTAATACTCTAAATTAATTAAACAAAAATTTAGTACTTTTTTTTAGTACTGTATTTTGGAAAATCTAGTACTTTCTAGTACTATTTAAATCCTAATTCTAATACTTATCTAAAAAGCAAAACGGCAACCCTGATTCCAGTCAGTTGTCTCGAGTCTTTTGAAGCGAGCGTACGTGTTTGAAAAATTTTGTGAAAATGGGCGATTGTTATATTTGCAAAAAACCTCTGATTAAAGACATTTATGTGGCTAAAAAGAGAGCTGTTCAGACTCTTTTAGCGGCGAGCGTGAAAAGAGGACATGTGGAGCATCAACACATGTTACAAAATATTGATTCAGTGAGTGTTCACAGTTCGTGCTACAAAAAATATGGAAACCAAAGACTAGCATCGATTGCTTCTCGACGAAGTGAATCTCCATCGCAAGAACCAGAACCCGAAGAACAACAACAGGTCATATCCACTTTTGATTTTAAAAATCGATGTTTATTTTGTGGAGAAATATTTTGCGACGAATCAAAATTGCCAGTGCATAGACGAAAAAAAATTCATTCGGTGCAAGAAAAATCAATGAATGAGAAAGTTTTGGGATACTTGTCTGGACGTGACGATGAATTTGCCACTTCAATCATCGAACGTATTCATTGTGTACCTGATCTCGTTGCAGTAGAAGCTCGATACCATCGAGCATGTATTTCCCAAGTATACCATGCACTACCTGAGGAGGGGATTAAGAAAGGACGACCTACGAGAGACAAAGTAGACGAGGCAGTGGAGGGAGCTTACTCTTTTCTGAAAGAAAATTCCGACGAATGTCAATTTTCTATGTACGAGATAATGAGCCAAATAAAAGGAGATTACGTCCCTGACATCAGAACGGTTAAAACACATTTGAAAGCGAAGTATGGAGACGACATTCTCATAAACGAAAAACAAGGACGTGATTGCGTGGTGTGCTTTCGAAATACCGGTTTCAAAATACTTTCGGAGAAATGGTACGGAGAAAAAAAGAAGGACTATCGTGAAGAACGATTGAGAGTTATTCGCGAAGCTGCTGCGATAATCCGTGAGGACATTAGAGGTGTCGTTTACGATAAAAACAATTACCCCCCATCGGATGAATTCTTAAAAGATGTCGAAGCCGCTGTTCCTGAATCTTTGCAAGTTTTTCTTGCTACAGTGATAACAAAAGAAAAACGTGGTGCATTGGAACAGTGGAAAAAAAAATGTACAGCGATAGCTCACTCCATAATAACAGCTGTACGCCCTCGTTCGTTTTTCTCTCCGCTCCAGTTAGGTGTTGGGACTTTCCTTTACAAGAAATTCGGTCCAAAGAGTCTCATCAACATATTATCAGCAATGGGATTCTGTGCACCGTATCGAGAAATAACGATTTTCGAGAATTCATGTATTCATCGAGCTGGAAGTGAAATTCTGGAAAATTCATTCAGTCAATTTGTGTTTGACAATGCGGATTTCAACATAAACACCCTTGACGGTCATGGAACGTTTCATGCAATGGGAGGAATACATTGCGTGACTCCCTTCACAGCTATCCAGCGCGAGAAAAAAATTCCGCGTATTGCCAAAATAATATCAGCTTCAGAAGTTGCACAATTGGGCATGGTTCCTGTACTCTCTTACAATAAACATAAATCGGCAGGCTTACAGTCTATAACTGTTGCCGATGTCGAAGCTCTTCGTCAACTTTCGAGCGACATTTTACCAACAATACCAGATTTTATTTGGCTTTACGGAAAATGGAGTTGCTCTATCGGAATTCCTGGATGGAATGGATTTATGGAGAGTGTAACAACCAATATGCACTACGAACGCTCAAAAGTTATCTGTCTTCCGTTTATCAATGCGCCGCCATCGGATTATGACACGATCCTTACATCGCTTCTCGAAGCTGTCAAGAATTCAAAGCGTTGCAGTCAAAAAACCACCTTCATCACATTTGATCAACCGCTGTACTGGAAAGCTCGCGACATCGTGGGAGCTGCTGACCCAACATCTGATTTGAAAAATGTCATAGTGAGACTTGGTGGATTTCATCTATTGATGTCATTTATGGGAACAATTGGCATGATCATGTCGGGCAGTGGGATTGAAGAGCTTTTCAAGCTCATTTATGCAGAAAATTGTGTCGAAAAAATTCTTGCCGGTCATGCATATGCGAGAGCTGTTCGCGCTCACATTTTGTTACACACAGCTTTGTCAAAAATTGTACTGGACTCGCTGGAATTAGACGAAAACGAACGTGATGAACTAGATTACTACGCGGAAGATGTTTTCAATCGACCTACCATCATGACTGCCGCAAACAACAACGGAGTGAAAAGCATATACGAAAAATTTGCAAAAGGATTAGATGCCATCGAAAGCAGAGGTCCTACGGCAAAACTATGGGTACAGTACCATCGTATGGTTTCTCTGGTGAAAAACTTCCTGGAAGCAGAAAGATCCGGTAATTGGGAACTGCATCTCGATACCATACAGAAAATGCTTCCTTTCTTTCATGCCAGCGGCCACTTCCTGTATGCGAAGTCTGCTCATTTATACCTACAAGATATGCGAGCTCTGCATGAAAAAATACCCATAGATGATTATGTCAAGTTCACTGAACGTGGCTACTTTACGATTCGTCGCACAGAAAAATTTTGGTCTGGGATTATGTCAGACATGACGATAGAGCAGACTCTTATGCGATCCATGAAAACAACAGGAGGACTGACTCAGGGACGTGGAATTACAGACAGCACAATAGCATCGTGGACTTTGGGCATGGTTCAGCTTCAAAACATTTGTGAACAAATTGAAAATTTTTCCGGAGTATCTTGCTGTACAACCGAACAGCACGTTGACATGAGACCCTCGCGGATTTCTCGAGACAATTGTGACGTTGAGAAATTGGACATGTGGCTCGCAGGTCATAATCCTTTTCCAGAGAAGAAAGAATTGATGTCTATTGGCACAGGAATTATTGCAAACGAGAACATTAATTGTCATCGTGCATACGAAATTGGTCGCGACATGATGACTAAAATCATAGGAGCGGATTTCGGGTCCTTATCATTCAGAAGGAAGGATAAAGTGCTCTCTTTATCGGCAGTAAGTACCAGCATTATAATCGACAAGTCACCAGTTCCGATCGATCCATTATTACTTTTCCAAAGAATGTGCATAGCGAAGAATTCCGAGACTGACCTGAAAAAATTTCTGGCATACGAACTCGCTCCGTTCCCATTGTCGTTATTCACCGAAGAAGGAATGCGAAAAAGAACAAAGTCGTTATTATACAATGCCTTCGAACCTTTGACAGAAAACTTACAACCTTGTGACAGACACCATCACATAATCGACGGTGGTTTCCTTCTGCACAAAGTTGTTTGGGGTCGAATCGAGACGTTTGACCTCATCTGCAAGAAATATGTCACATACGTGCAACAACACTTTGGAGAAAATGTGACAATTGTATTCGACGGTTATCCGACTGACATGAGACTCGCAGGAACTAAAACTTCGGAAAGGGTTAGACGTTCTAGGAAGAACCAATCACCAGAGTTCACGGTCGATGAAACTACTGCTCCGAAAGTTAGCCAGGAGAAGTTTCTTGCAAGGGACCAAAATAAAAACAACTTAGTACAAATGCTTCGCCGTTATTTTACAAAAACCGGAATAAAAGTAGAGCAGGCTTTTGAGGACGCTGATACTCTCATTGTAACCACAGCAATTAAAGAAGCATCGATCTATGACTCTGTGGAAATCGTCGGCGAAGATATCGATCTTTTGGTTTTAATTACCGGACTTGCACAGGACAAAAAAAATATATTTTTTCGCAAACCAGCTAAAGGAAAAACACCGGCAAAACTGTACTCTCCGAACAGTCTCAAGCATGATAAGTCTGTTCTTGAGAACATTCTTTTCATTCATGCTTTCAGCGGTTGCGACACCACATCGTCTTTTTATAATATTGGAAAGTCGAAATTCATCAACACCCTCGAGAAAAACCCGAACTTACGATCATCGGTAGAATTATTTAAGCAAGAAAACGTCGATCCGAAGATGCTAGTTTGCGCTGGAAAGCTATTCCTTATCGCTCTGTATGGCGGTGATAAAGAGGAGACATCGATTAATATTTTGAGGTTCCACCGCTTCGCAAAATCAATGACGGCAAATAAGTTGAATAATCTTTCACTACTCCCACCAACGGAAAGCGCAGTCTGCCAACACGTTTTTCGGACATATCTACAAGTTCAAACGTGGCTCGGATTTTTCAAAGATCCTCAGGAATGGGGTTGGCGACAGACTAATTACGGGCTTGAACCAATTAGCACCACAGCCGAACCCGCTCCACCTGAACTTTTGAAACTCATTTCATGCAAATGTAAAGGAAAGTGTGGGGCTGCTTGTGGGTGCAGGAAAGCAGGGATTAGTTGCTCCGTTATTTGCCTGCACTGTAGTGGACAAATATGCAACAACGTCGCCAGAGTCGACATTTTATTCAACGACGATCACGATGATGATGATGATTGTGATGTTTCAACCGTCACAGCATCATTTCCTGCGATTCAAGAGTCTTCACGACTCGAAGAGTCTGCCGAGGAGGAACTTCTACAGCCAGGACCATCAAAACGACAAAAAATTTTTGAAAAAAATGACCACCCTTAATTATTATTTTTTACTGCATAATTTAGTGGGTTTATTAATTTATTTTGTATTGCAATAATTCCCTGAACAAACCTTCATTCATTTTGACGTGTGGATACACGTTGTTTTGTCCTCCGTTCGGTGCGGACGCAACTTGCTGGTGCTGATAAGTACAGTGTTTGATTGTTTGTTTTTCATGAACGTGTTCCAGTTTGTTAAGCTTGCTTCGAAGTTCAAAAACTATGTCATATGAATGTTATTGTGCGATGTGTACAAACTGCTGACAAACATATTCCCGAACTTTATGCATCGTCAATCGTGTTGCTTACACTGCATCAATTTTCAAGGTAGCTCAAAGTAAACAATATAGACTCCAATAACTCCAAATTTTAGTGCAAACACACAAGGTCGAACAACTGACCTACTGACTTCTTCATCGCCACACCCGACTAAAGTGAACGCCTCATAAACAACAACAATGGTCAACTGCGATGTCTGCTGCAAACAATTGGATCTGAGCATATGCCGCTACAAGATTACATGCTCGGGAGAATGCAAGAGAGTCTTCTGTTGGAGATGCACCGAACTTGACAAAGATATTTTTAAAACGGTTACAAAACTAAACAACTCTTGCTTACAATTTGTATGTAAGATTTGCAACTCTCAGAACTTAAAGTATCTTCACACAACGGTTAAGAAAATATCAGACACCATGGTTCAGAGGGAGAAGTTCAAGGCATTATCAAGGGACGTGAAAACTCACTCGCTGCCTCGAACTCTCACAAGAATACAGGCTGATATTGAATCACTAATGTCAGTTTTCTACAAAAATAAGAACCTGGATGACAACACATGCAGAATTGAGGTGTGACTCTAACTCAAAAAATATGGAAAATACTTTAAATAAAGTGCAGCGAGAGATATCGGATTTGGGGAGGACTATCTCATCGTTGAAGAACTCCCAGTCGGTCACTGCCAACACACCTTCTGTAACGTACCTTACTGGGGTCTTGCACTTCTTCTGAAACTGGAAGATGTGGGAGTACGCGGATTGGCCCTTTCCTGGTTGTCTAGCTACCTGCAGGGTAGAACTCAGGCGGTAACATTGACTGGATCGGATGGCCGGGTGACCAAGTCCCTTTTTGCTCCTGTCTCGTCTAAAGTTCCACAGGGCAGTGTCCTTGACCCTCTCCTATTTCTTATTTTCATCAACAACTTAGGTCCCGAAATAACATCCAAAAATTCCCTTTGTGTTAACTATGCAGACGACACAACTATTCTTATCAAGATAAAAACCAATGACCTTTCGCAAATTATATCAACAATTCAAGACCCGTTGAAGAAAGCATCTACATGGCTTCGAGTCAATAGACTTAAACTGAACCTAGCAAAAACTGAGTTGATAGACTTTCATTCTACCGGATCACGCTTACCCTCTCTGCCTGACATCTATAATTATAATGTCGTGAATAAGCCCAGAGGAGTCGTGAAATTTTTGGGCTTTCACATTGACCAAAATCTAAACTGGGCTGCCGATACAGACCTCTTATGCCGCAGACTCTCTAGCTCTTGTTTCCTTTTGAGACGACTCCAACATACTGTCTCTCATAATATACTGCTCTCAGCATATTACGGACATTTCTATAGTCATGTTGCATATGGCATCGCCGTCTGGGGCAGCACCGAGAGGTCTCTCCGTAGAGTTTTCCTTCTTCAGAAGAGGGCTCTTAGGATCCTAGCAGGCCTATCCATACAGGAGTCATGCAGGGGGCATTTTAAACGACTTGGTCTTCTAACATTGCCCGCCCTGTATGTTTTCTCCCTCCTCAAACTTATCTACAAAAATCAGGCTAGGCTTGATCCTTTCCGATTTAATCACAGTTATCGTACTCGGTTCAATCTATTTAGACTACCAACCCACCACCTCTCGTCCACTTAAAAGACGTTTACATACGCGGCTATAAAATACCTGAACCATTTCAGACTAGACCCATCAACCGTTGGATTCTCTCAATTCAAATTATATCTGCGGAGACATCTGACATAGCTGGAACCATATACTTTCACGGATATGATGTCTTCCTCACCCCCACTATTTGTGACTTAACCACCTGAAAACATAGATAATTTTGCTTGATAGCTTCAGGACAACCCCATTTTACGACGATATAGTATTAGGAACTATGTATAGACTAATGCATTAATGTACACTGTTGTGTGGAGTTTTATTTTTTTTGAATTAAATCGCTTGCGTACGACCTGTTGAATACGCATGCGATATGTGTGAATTGGTATCGTTTTTGTTCACTGAATTTTTTCTTTTTCATTACATAACACTATTGTACTATTCAATGATTGTTGCAATTTTTGTACAATAAAGAGAGATATTATTATTATTATTATTACAACCGTACGAGCGGCTAAAAATAAAAACTGCACAGTCTTACCGACTTCGCGGTGCGCTAGAGGTCGTAATTTTTGTCGAAAATAAAAAAAAAACAATGAAATTGTAGGCCTGAATACTCTCTACAAGTTTATTATTAGACATTTTTTCGATATCTTTCATGAGAAAAAAGAAAATAACAAAAAACAAAATTCACTACCCAAATTTATGGTTTTTTCGATCGATAACTCAATAACGATGAACGATACGAAAAAAATGTAAAGAACCTTATTTGTAGATTGTAAGAAAAGCAACAAAAAAAAATTGCATAAAAATTTTCGTATCTCGACGGAGAACCGAGTTATAATGAAAAAACTGAATTTAACACTTTTTTCAAGATGGCGGAAAATGCACAAGGTAATTTTGGTCGACAATTTGAAGTTAAGCTTTTCTAGGCCTCCCCCACGTAATATCCAAAATTTGGCTTTCTCGGTTCATTTGCATTTCCAAATGTATATGACTGGACTAAAGATGGATTTTCTCTCTCATGACAGTCATGATGCAAATACAATGTGTTGCATTTAAGATGAATAAACCCCTGTATTTTCGCTATTTGAGGGAGTCGGGATTCGAAATTCTCTAGTCATATAGAGTGATGATGAGCCACATTTTTTACGATATCTAACTGAAATTTGATAATTAAAACCCGTCCACTATGTCTTCGCAAACAGGTCTAATTAGAAAAAAAACAATTTATAATTATAAAATTTAAATAACTGTCATAAGAGAAAAAATCCATCAATTGATTGCAATTGTTTTTCTCTACTTAACAATGTAAAAGTGCAATATGGCGTTCATAAGAAAAATGAAAGTCGGCCATTGCCATGTAAAATCTTGATTGCCTTGATTTTTTTTTCATATACCTAGTCAGTTCATGTCAACTATATCTCATTTAATAACTAGGAGGAGTAAACTGCAAAGTATTATTTACACCACTA
Source organism: Malachius bipustulatus (assembly GCA_910589415.1). Lineage (NCBI taxonomy): Eukaryota > Metazoa > Arthropoda > Insecta > Coleoptera > Melyridae > Malachius > Malachius bipustulatus. Next base: position 41,780,883 of record OU342635.1, on the reverse strand, counting down.
AAAGTCACCAGATTAAATCACCAGATTTTTTTTGGTGGCAAATTTGAATCGAAACAATAATTATTAATAAGTAAGATAGGACTTGTTTTCGGTGTAGGAAGTCTACTTTTCAGGAGAGACTCACAGCAGCATCACAAATCATTGTGATTTGCATAATATATCAGTATTATAGTGCTGAATGATTTTCTGAATATAAATAGAATGAAATTGAATAATTTATAGATATTTCGAAGAATATTAAGGATAATAATTATTATTAACATTCATATTAAATTGATTGAAAGTACTTTATTTTAGGCAATACTTACGTGACAAATTTAATGTAACATATAAATAATATATTTTATGTATGTATTATATGACACATAACATCGTAGATAGAGTTTTTATTTTACATTTAATAATATATAATTTGTGGATAAGTCAATTTTGTCAAACGGTATTATAAACAGCATTTTTCAGTTTTTGTAGGACCAGATTCAAAGTGTGTTGTTGAAACTAACTTTATCACATACAGCAGTCCCTGTTTGGTCTAAATCCGCACCTTGTTCGATTGGAATATGTTCTTCAATTATTGGTGAAGTACGCATATACGTACTTCACTCATAAGTAGTTTTTCCAAAATCTTGTAGGTGACACTCTTTTTCTTTTCTTCCCGTTTCTTTGGAGGAGACATCCTCTCACTTGTACTTGATGTAGGTTATCCATAATGGCACTTGAAACCGTTTGCAGGATGAAAATGAAAAGCCAAAAATAATTTGAAAATTCTGAAAAGGATGTCTGTTCTCTAAAAAGAACTGAATGGGCTTCAAAAAGAACTTATTTGGTTTTGAAATAACTTTTAAAGAACTTATTTAGAACAACTTATAGGGTTTTGGAAATAACTGATTATAAAACTGATGTGTCACATTCGACGCTGACATTGTAAACAATAATGACATAACAATAAAAAAACACGCGTATATGTAGTGTTGAGCGTTGCATAGATTCAATTTCCTGTACAAGTTTTGCTGGGTGTAATTTTGCCTATGAATTGACCAATGAGAAGCATCTTTTTTTGGCGGTTTATTTAAATTTACTCCTCCTAGTTATTAAATAAGGTTTAGATGAAATGGGCTGAATTCAAAATTTTAGAACTGTAGCTGTTATCCGATAAATTGTTTTCCATTTAGAACTCTGATTGTCTGTACTTGATTTATTCAGATCTTAAAAAATTACATTGAAATTTTTGACAAATGTATGGCACTTGACTTTCTAAGACAATAGGGAGGATTTACAATACTGGATGATTCCGAAACCACCATGATGTGAAACTTTTTCAAAGAACAACAATTTTCTTTGCTAAAATGGCAAACTTTTCTTTTTTCCAAAGATATGACCTCTTCTCTACATGAAAATTTTTCTGTTTAAATTTCTAAACATTGGATAATTTATATCATAACATTGTAAATAACATCATGGCACCAAATAATAATAATTATAATAATGTGTTACATGCAATATTAATAATAATAATAATTTAGAGTTTAAGACTCCTTGCCACTTAATCACGTGTCTATTGTTGATTTAATTTTTGCTTTTACAGAGAACGACTTGGTAACAACAATGACTCAACTCTATGATGCCAAATTAAAGGAGAAGCGCGTTTGCTTGCTTACCGGGGAAGGTCTCCCTTACGCTGACGACTCCCCAGAAAAGATCCCCAACAACAAGTCACTTGCCGACAAAGAGAACATCCCTGACATAAACGATCTATACCGTAATCCCAGCCTGCATAAAAGCCAGGGCATTCCAGGTTCTGTGGCACGTTTGTGGCGGGACAAAGAGGCCAAGAGCGAACGAGAGAAGGACGTGGACACAACTGACAGCGTACCTGATAATGAGAGGCACATATCAACTCACAAACTAACATTTCTAGCTAACAACACTAACAAATTCAAGCTGAGCTTGAACTTGAGCAGTCCGACTCGCCTGAAAAGATCGGAATCGCTAAATAAACCCGAGCGTACAGTATCGCCGCTCAGTAGCAAACTGAAACGATCTGAGAGCTTGAACAAAACCGGCGATAGGTTGAAGCGATCCGACAGTCTGACAAAGAATGAGAAAACCGAGACAAATCTGAATAAACGACGGGAGTTATTGACTTCAGTTAGAAGATCCAAGGAATCGACCAAGCTTAAGAGGAAGAATGGCATGCCGGACAGATCGATCAAGCGACGGCATACCGTGGGAGGTACAAAGGATCCCGACAAGGTTACTTACACGACTGGTAAAGAGAATAGCAAGGAGAAGGATTTAAGAACCAGCTCGCCGGACTTGAGTTCGATGAGGAGGGAGAAGCTGTTCTTCGAGATCAACCTGATCGGTCCTGAAAATATGGTGGTGGCACTAAGACAGCATCTCATCGGGACTCGTCCACAGAGTTTCCCGGATAACGGTATATTCAAGGTACCCCTTGAATCTCATGTCTAAAATCACCAAAGTTTACTGTTTGTGCCTTACATAATAACATCAAACTGAAGTGCAATTGGCGATCAGTTATCTGATAGATTCTAAATTTTGATAGAAAAACCATATAATAAAATGGTTGGAATATGTAAGGGTTTGATTTTTTCACCGTCAAAGCTAAACGGATTCCTACCTAAACTTATTATAATACCTAACTGATTTTTTGTAAGAGAGAAAATTATAACAGGAGTGGTCCGGGAGTTGTGGTGGATCAGATAATAATTGAGAGTCTAGTGTACAGATTGACTGACACACACGCTTCTCAATGTGCAATATTTGTGCATTAGTAGTTTTATTACGAAAAATAATTGACCAATATAATAAGTTATATTATATTAACTCATGTATTTGTATTTTACCTAAATTATTAAAATGATCAAAAGACAAAAAAAGTCACACCATATAATGTCATTGTTGATTCAGTTGTCGATGGACTTGTAGTTCTTTGTCATTTGAATTTTTGTCTCTGCTTTTATTTAAATGTATGTGATCCTGCAATATTCCTAGTAAAGCAATTCAAATTTGTGATAAACTAGATATTTAGGCTTTTAAATATGTATTTATATTATATTTTCTTTGATAATTAATTATCATCATTATTAATATTATTAAATATTATCTTTTTATTGCTTTTGCTCTGTAATTCTTGTTTTTTGATTTATATTCAAAGGAAATATTTTTTCTTTTCAGCAGTATTAGCATAATACTGTGCCAAAATGTAACTCTTAGCGGATGAACTAATAATATATTATATTTTAAATAAGCCTACCTACTATTTTGTTTAGTCAGAAAGTAGATCGATCCATTCATCTATCTCAGATTTTATCTCGAGATCGAGGTCGATTTACTTTTTGGACACTCAATAGATAATTTTTGTAAATAAGATTGTTTATTTGCTTGTGAGTTGGTGTATAAAGCTAAATCTTAAGTCTAGGCTGTTTGTATCTTGCCTGTTATTGTTTTTATAGTTTTAAGTACAAAATGTATGTGTTGTTGTAATTGTGAAGAATTAATAATTGACTGTAAATATATTTTCAATTTATCTTTGTTGTTTTATTCCATACACAAAAAATGTTGAGCGAGAGGCCACTTGCCATAGAAGCAGCACGAAGTGTGTATTTGCGTAAATAATTTCTAAATTTATAAATCATAGTTTATCGCTTTTCAAGTCTTACATTTCTTTTGACTTCTGATGAGTATTCTACCTTTTACCAGTCACAGTCATTTAGTAGATTGGCGATGGTACGGAAGTCTTCTTCCCATATAATAATGAACACATTATTATAAAATAGTTTGTTATGAAATAAATAATGAAGGACCAAAGTCATAGTTACCAGACAGATATCAATTATGAGAGAATAGGCAAGTATACTCAACGATTAATAAATAAGGAGTGAATGCAGTTCGATTAATAAATGAGTGAATGCAGGTTGTATGAGTATAAAACACATAAAGTGCAATTACTAACCTGTTACATGGGGTCGGAGTATTCCTCCATCGCACCATCGTCCTAATAGTTGTCATACTGGCAGTGCCCGAAAGTCAATCGAGAGAGCTTCCATCAAAACAACAACAGAGCCACCAGAGTACCAGAACGTACCACAGACACGTGTTTCGCCCTATTGGGGCGCATCAATGTGCTGCATCTGGAGTATCCGGAGAATGTTGTCCAATTCCTGAAAGCCCCCTAGGTCTTAAGCAAACCAGTTACACTGTTCTCCGTGTGGTTTAATAAGCAGAGCGACATCAAGCGATCAGTCTGAAGAACTAATCGTGAGTTCACTTCAAGATTTATTGCAGCCAGTATGACAACTGTTATGGTGATGGAGGAATACTCCGACCCCATGTAACAGGCTAATAATAATTGCACTTTATGTGCTTTATACTCATAAGACCTGCATTCACTCCTTATTTATTAATCGTTGAGTATACGCCTATTCTCGCTTTTTCATGATTGTCAATTATCCTTGACATTGGTGTTGTCTGAAACTGCAATATCACTCTGCTTAAACTACACGGAGAACCGTGTAACTGGTTTGCTTAAGACCTAGGGGGCTTTCAGGAATTCGACAACACCATCCTCTGGATACTCCAGATGCAGCACACTGATGAGCCCCAATAGGGTGAAACACGTGTCTGAGCTTGTTCTGGTACTCTGGTGGCTCTGTTGTTGTTTTGATGGAAGCTCTCTCGATTGAGTTTCGAGCACTGCCAGTATGACAACTGTTAGGGCCATGGAGGAATACTCCGACCCCATGTAACAGGCTAGTAATTGCACTTTATGTGCACTCCTTATTTAGATATCAATTATATCCGACAGGATTATATGGGGTGCACCATGTATCCTTTTCTATATTGCTATCTCCTAACGCTAACAGATACAGGGTCCGTTAAACAAGTCCAAAGAAGCGCAATTTTGTGACCATCTCGAATCAGTCAAGACATGCAAAATATCTGTGACCGTTCCTGAAATATCCTGAAAAAACTGAAAAATCGAGATTCCTTATTTTTGTCATATCTTTCTTATTGGAAATCAAAAAATAATTTTTGTGGGCTTTTTTTTTTTAGCTTTTTCAAAGCCGACTAGAGCCCAGAATTTTCATAGTCAACTTTCGTTTTTCTTATGGCCACCATATTGTTTTTTTATGTTGTTCGGTGTAAAAAAATCATAAAACTAAAAATTGTTAAACTTCAAAAAATAAATTTAAAAAAAATTTATTCTTTTTTCTTTACAAAAAAGAGAACTTTTTAGACCGAATTTCATAAATAAATTAAAAACCATAAGGCAAGCACTATTTCGGCGTATTTTACAAATGTTGACGTTTTTCGACAATTTTTTTTTAGGTTTTTGTTTGAAAAAAAAAGAAAAAAATTAAAAAAAAAATTTTTTCGAAGTTTATAAATTTTTGGTTTCCATTATTTTTTTCATATCGAATGACATAAAAAAATAATATAGCGGCCATAAGAAAAACGAAAGTTGACTATGAAAACTCTTGGATCTAGTCGGCCTTGAAAATTTTTGTAATGACAGATGGGTAGCTCTTGCCGAATTATGCTAGCCAACAACAAATTATTTATCAATTTCCAATAATAAGAAAGATAATATGGCAAAAATAAGAAATCTAGATTTTTAAGTTTTTCAGGATATTTTAGGAGCAGTCACAGACATCTTGCATGTCTTGACGGATTCGAGATGGCCATAAAACTGCGCATCTTTTCTCTAATTTATCCGACCGTGTATCTCTTAGCGTTCAGGAGATAGCAATATAGAGAAGGATATATGGTGCACCCTGTATATCTGACGTGCTTTATACAGGGTTAGAACAATAGTTCTAACTAATAGTTTAATAGTTTCCCCTTTAAATATAAAGGGCCACTACAGGGGTATCCTAATTCCTAAACCATTGAAGATACGAGGTCGGTTAAATTAGAGAAAAGTTGCGCTATTTTGTGGCCATCTCGAATCCATCAAAACATGCAAGATATCTGTGACCGTTCCTGAAATATCCGGAAAAAACTGAAAAATCGAGAAATGTTATTTTTGCCATATCTTTCTTACAATTGGAAATTAATAAATAATTTTTCGTAGGCTTACATAAGCCGTTATGGCCTACGAGTATTAATCTGACGTTTCAAAAAATTTCAAAGCCGACTAGATCCCAGAGTTTTCATAGTCAACTTTCGGTTTTCTTATGGCTGCCATATTATTTTTTTATGTCGTTAGTTATGTTATCCCCATATTATTTACTAATATAATAATACCTACTTATTTACCTAATATTAATATTATGCTTTGATAATAATTAATAGATTTAATGATTATGTTTTATTTAAGATATTTTAATTAATATTCATTACTTCTAGATAATATTACAAAATCCAATGTCAGCAGTCTTCCAAGGCATTTTACTTAATTATTTTATTATTTAATTCTTTGACATCCTGTTGTTGGACATATTATACTACAACGTTCTTTCAACTCTGAAACAATGCAAATATGCATTTCTAGAAATACCTTGGTAGATGGAAATCTTTTATATTCTACTTTCCCACAGGAAAGTGTAACCTTAGCTTCTAGAGGAGTGAACTTTAAAATATAAACATTTATTGTCGTAGAAAATATAATTTTGTAATAATAAGACAATTCAGTCTTACGCTGGATTCCGTAGTTTTAACATTGCTTGGAACAGTTTGTAATTCTCACAATTAAAGTTTTTCGCCTTTTATTTGTTTTATAATTTTTTAAAAACATAATTCAAAGGGCCCAAAACGTAAATCGTTCGATAAGAAAAAAATAATGGAAACCAAAAATTAATAAACTTTGAAAAATAATTTAAAAAAATTTTTGTTCTTTTTTTTCTAAAAAAAGACAATTTTTTAGACCGAATATCATAGAGAAATTAAAAAACTATAAGGCAAGCAGTAATGACTTCATATTGACCTATTTCAGCAAAAAAATTTCTGTTTTCTTTGAAAAAAGAAGAAAAATTTTCAGTTTTTTTTTCAGAAGTTTATTAATTTTTGGTTTCCATTATTTTTTTCATATCGAATGACATAAAAAAATAATATAGCGGCCATAAGAAAAACGAAAGTTGACTATGAAAACTCTTGGATCTAGTCGGCCTTGAAAATTTTTGTAATGACAGATGGGTAGCTCTTGCCGAATTATGCTAGCCAACAACAAATTATTTATCAATTTCCAATAATAAGAAAGATAATATGGCAAAAATAAGAAATCTAGATTTTTAAGTTTTTCAGGATATTTCAGGAGCAGTCACAGACATCTTGCATGTCTTGACGGATTCGAGATGGCCATAAAACTGCGCATCTTTTCTCTAATTTATCCGACCGTGTATCTCTTAGCGTTCAGGAGATAGCAATATAGAGAAGGATATATGGTGCACCCTGTATATCTGACGTGCTTTATACAGGGTTAGAACAATAGTTCTAACTAATAGTTTAATAGTTTCCCCTTTAAATATAAAGGGCCACTACAGGGGTATCCTAATTCCTAAACCATTGAAGATACGAGGTCGGTTAAATTAGAGAAAAGTTGCGCTATTTTGTGGCCATCTCGAATCCATCAAAACATGCAAGATATCTGTGACCGTTCCTGAAATATCCGGAAAAAACTGAAAAATCGAGAAATGTTATTTTTGCCATATCTTTCTTACAATTGGAAATTAATAAATAATTTTTCGTAGGCTTACATAAGCCGTTATGGCCTACGAGTATTAATCTGACGTTTCAAAAAATTTCAAAGCCGACTAGATCCCAGAGTTTTCATAGTCAACTTTCGGTTTTCTTATGGCTGCCATATTATTTTTTTATGTCGTTAGTTATGTTATCCCCATATTATTTACTAATATAATAATACCTACTTATTTACCTAATATTAATATTATGCTTTGATAATAATTAATAGATTTAATGATTATGTTTTATTTAAGATATTTTAATTAATATTCATTACTTCTAGATAATATTACAAAATCCAATGTCAGCAGTCTTCCAAGGCATTTTACTTAATTATTTTATTATTTAATTCTTTGACATCCTGTTGTTGGACATATTATACTACAACGTTCTTTCAACTCTGAAACAATGCAAATATGCATTTCTAGAAATACCTTGGTAGATGGAAATCTTTTATATTCTACTTTCCCACAGGAAAGTGTAACCTTAGCTTCTAGAGGAGTGAACTTTAAAATATAAACATTTATTGTCGTAGAAAATATAATTTTGTAATAATAAGACAATTCAGTCTTACGCTGGATTCCGTAGTTTTAACATTGCTTGGAACAGTTTGTAATTCTCACAATTAAAGTTTTTCGCCTTTTATTTGTTTTATAATTTTTTAAAAACATAATTCAAAGGGCCCAAAACGTAAATGGCGCAGTCAGTAGGATTTCGTTAGTGCATTCTTTTTCCAAAAATCGTTAAAAGTTTGCTCGTGAATTTCAATTCTTTGTTCGAAATCGAACCGTATTTTTGGACTTTGTCGTGAAAACGTGAACTTGTGTACAAGCATCGACACAATCCACTGCCAGGACTACCCATCGCCTGATTCACAACAGATTCCGCAACCATCAGCCAGCCGAAATTTGGAACAAGCATCGTCCAGTTTCGCCCATCTGCAACCAGTCAGCCTAAATTTGGAACAAGCATCGTCCAGTTTGGCTTCATCGTAGATTAAGAAAATGAAACAGAAGATATTAATGTGAGTACCTTTTAACTCTTTCCATGTATCCTATCCATTATTGACTCGTTAATGATTTTTATTGATATTAATAATTAATGTCTGATATAGATGATTTATTGAAAACATTTAACGAATTACGTTTAAGATCAGTTCAAAGATTAGAAAATATTGTTGAAGAAAATACTGAAAAATCTAATTCAACTATTGAAATAAAATCAGATAAGGATTTATTAAGTGATCAGAAATTAAATACTGATTTAGTAGATTTAGAAAATTCTTTTCTAGATAGTAGTAAGAGTGATAGCAAATCAACTGAAATGGCAAACAATAATAATAATATGAAACTTTATTTGGATGCTATCCCAAATTATGATGGTAATCAAGCTACCCTAGGAATTTATATTTCAGCTTGTGAAAGCTTTCTTAATACATTCTTTACAAAAGATAATGACGTTCAAAATTCTTGGTTAGTAAAGCTGATTACAAATAAATTAAGTGGTCGAGCGTTAACATTAATTGCTAGTAGAGACGACCTCGTAGATTGGAATAGTTACAAAAAATTATTGATTTCCTATTTTGGTGACCAAATAAATTCAAAATGTCTTGTTAGAGATTTAATGAATTTAAGAATGGAGAAAAATGAATCTCCATATCAATTTGGCATGAGATGTCAAGATGTTAGGGTTTTACTTTTAACAAAATTAAAATTAGAAGAAAATAATGCAGGAATAAGACTTGCTAAAACTGCAATGTACGATGAAATGTCTTTAGATGTATTTTTAAACGTGATCCCTGAAAGATTGTCAGATAAGGTCAGATTTAAAAATCCTAAGAGTTTAGAAGAAGCAATGAATTTTGTGATTGAAGAGGAAAATGTTGCATATTATAGAAATAGATTATATAATCCTAATGCTAATAAAAATTACAAACCCATCCAAAAATTTCAACCATCTCAAACAAATAATCTACATTATGCATATCCATCTCAACCAGTGAATTTTCCTAGACCTAACTTACCACCATCAAATTTTAATTTTCAAAGACCTGCATTGCAACAACCTGCTCAACGTCCAATGTTTTCGAGCAATAATTTCTACCAAAATAATTTCCAACGAAGACCTTTCAATAATAATTTTTACCCAAGATTTCAAAGACCTAATTTCCAAAATAATCCTAATTTTAATAATAGCAATAATAGTGCTAACCCGAATTCATTTTATAAACCCACGCCTATGGATACGTCCTCAGGTAATACTAGACATACTACAAACACTACTGAAACCAGACCCCGGAAAATTCCGAGACGAAGTTTTGAAGAAATGTACCATCAAGATATTATTAATAATAGTCCAGCAAATAAAATAAATATATCAGGTAACCAATATTTGCCTTATAATGATGATTATTATTATAATGAGAATCAATACTATAACGAAAATGACGACTTTGATTATTCTGAGTATTATCAATCAGAATACTATCAACAACCAGAATACGACGAACCTGAAAATAATGAAATACAAAATTCACCTGAAAATTTTAAAGACGATCAAAATCTAAATTTTCAGCAGGACCAGTCAACTCCAAATTTAACCTAATAGATTTAAATAACATCAATCAAAATTTACTACCTTACATTATTATTCCACATGTCAATCTGAAATTTTTAATTGATACAGGATCATCAAGAACTTTGATCAGTCCAGATGTTGTAAATAAGTATTACAGGAAATATGTAGAGGTAGAACCTTTCAAAATTAAAACTGCACATAAAACAACTTCGCATAAGTATGTTGCAAACATACCCTTGCCTAAAACTTTTAATTGCATGATGTATCACAAGTTTTGCATTTTTGATTTTAGCAAAAATTATGATGGACTTATCGGAATCGACTTACTTAAAAGGTTAAAAGCTGACATCAGCATTGAAAACAAAATTTTGAAAACTAAAGATACAAATATTCCAATTCATTATGGAAATAACAATTTTAATAAATGCACGGTTACAATTGATCCTAGAATGGAAAAAATTGTAAAAATACCTGTGAACACCCTCTCTTCCTTAGGAATCATAAATCATTTATCATTCCAAGACGGCGTTGAAACACCCACAGCGCTAGTAAATATTAAGAATAATTTTGCAATTACCACTGTAATAAATTCTAATGACTTTCCGGTCAAATTTGAAATTAATGAACCGCTAGTGGTTGATTCTTTAAATTGTTATGAAGAAATGGAAGTAGATGAATCAAATTCAAACTCATCTAACGATCAAAATATGAATAACAATATTGACCAAATTTTAAAAGAAAATTTGCAAAATCTTAGATTATCTCATTTGAATAATCAGGAACGAAACGAAATTTTTAAACTATGTCATGAATATCGTGATATTTTTTATTGTAATAAATTACCTTTAACATTCACAAACGTAATTAAACATTCAATTAAATTAAAAGATGAGACACCTATTTACAAAAAAGCTTATCGATTACCCCAAGCTAGTCAATTAGAAGCCGAAAGACAAATCAAAGATTTGTTAGAACAAGATATCATCCAACCATCAGATTCACCTTGGAGTAGCCCAATAATAATCGTACCAAAAAAACTTGATGCCTCCGGCGAACGAAAACACAGGCTAGTAATCGATTATCGGAAACTTAACGAACAGACTGTAGATGATAGGTATCCATTGCCGAACATTACAGAAATTCTTGACAAGCTAGGTAAATGTCAATATTTTTCAACCCTTGATCTTGCCTCGGGTTTTCATCAAATAGAAATGAACGAAGACGACATACAAAAAACTGCCTTTAGTACCCCACGAGGACATTATGAATATAAACGAATGCCCTTCGGTTTAAAAAATGCACCGGCAACATTCCAGCGTGTAATGGATAATGTTCTGAGAGGTATACAAAATGAAAAATGTATAGTTTACTTAGATGATATTATCATTTATTCAACATCCCTTCAAGAGCATGTAGAAAAATTGAGAGCAGTCTTTGATCGACTTAGATCAGCAAAATTTAAAATTCAGTTAGATAAGAGTGAGTTTTTAAAAAGAGAAGTAGCCTTTTTGGGTCACATTGTAACGCCTGAAGGTGTTTTGCCCAATCCAGATAAAATATCAGCAGTAATAAATTACCCTTTGCCAAAAACCAACAAAGAGATCAAAAGTTTCTTAGGTCTTAGTGGTTATTACCGCAAATTTATTAAGGACTATGCTCAAATTACCAAGCCACTCACCAAGTGTCTTAAGAAAGGCAATAAAATCGTACACGATTCTGAATTTATTTCCGCATTTGAAAAAGTAAAAAATATTCTTACTAATCATCCTGTTCTTCAATACCCAGACTTTTCTAAACCATTTGTACTAACCACAGATGCATCAAATGTAGCCCTTGGAGCAATTTTGAGTCAAGGCCCTATAGGACAAGACCGACCTATATGTTATGCTTCTAGAACCCTTAACAAAAGCGAACAAGATTATCATGCTATGGAGAAAGAACTACTTGCTATAGTTTGGGCAACCAAATATTTTAGACCATACCTGATTCTAATACCATACCAAAAGACCCTAATTCTAAATTACAAAGATGGAGGATTAGACTAGAAGAATTCGATTATGAAATAATTCATAAAAAGGGAATATTTAATAGAAATGCCGATGCCCTTAGCAGAATAAAAATCGATCAAATAAACGCAATCGATAATGATTCAGTTATAGTCAATATTGATGATTTTGAAAATTTAGATGACATCTCAGATGACGATAGCGAACAGACAAGCAATTCTAATGCTAATTCTGAACCCAGAAACGCGATTAGAATTTTAGACGAAGCAATTGATAACAAACCCAATCAATACTTTATCAATGAAGTTCTTACAAAGCCTAAACCCGTAGAAATAATTAAAAAATCGAATAAAACCATTCATAATGTGTATATTACAAAATCTAATAACGAAGATCAAATAAAAAAGTTTCTTAAAGAATACACAGCTGAGAAGAAGAAATACTATTTTTACTTTAGTACAGAAAATCTATATAAAGATTTTAGCAACATTTATATTCGGTTATTTAATGATTCAGGTCCCAATATTATTAGATGTACTTCAAAATTAATAGTTATATCGGACCCAGATGAAGAATTACAAGTTATAGAATATCAACATGTAGGGAAAACTAACCACCGTGGTATAACAGAGACCCTCAAACAAATACAAAGAAGGTATTATTTTGATGACATGAAAAATAAAATCATTAGCTTTATCAATAAATGTGACATTTGCAATAAAGCGAAATACGACAGAAATCCCCCGAAGATTCCTTTAATGATAACTTCCACTCCGGAAAAACCATTTCAGAAATTGCATGCCGATACTTTTGTCGTAGAATCAAAAAATTACCTCACAATTATTGATGCATTCACTAAATTTGGACAAGCGATCCCTATTACATCTAAAAATAGCATCGACGTTACACAAGGTTTCTTGCAATACTTTGCTTGTTTCGGAACACCCCTTATGATTACCTTAGACAACGGTACTGAGTTTCAAAATGAAACGGTCCAAAATGTTTTAGAAATGCATAAAATAAAAATTCACTTTGTAACAGAGAACCACCCAGATTCAAACGGTTTAATAGAACGATTACATTCAACATTACTAGAGCAAATAAGAGTTCTAAAATTAACCTTTAAAAATGAACCTATAACAACACTTATGAATTATGCCCTAATAGCATATAATAATACAATTCATTCATCCACGAATTTTACACCCTTAGAACTTATGTTAGGACATTCAGATAATCGCAATCCTTTGGACATTCACTATAACCAACAAGTATACCAAGATTACGCGAAAAATCACAAAGAAAAATTAAAAATTGTGTATAAATCAATTTCAGAAACACTAGAAAAGGAAAAACATAGAGTTATTGATAAGAGAAACGAACGATTAAGCGACATCCAATTTAAAGTAGGACAAACTGTATATGAGAAGAATTATAAAGGTAGGAGACGTAAAACCGCGCAGAGAAATTTTGGTCCATATGTTATCGAAAAGATATCAGATAAAAATGTAGCTGTTATAAGCGACAATAACACTAAGCGATATGTACACCTCAAAAACTTACGCCATCCTTGTCTTTCAGATCAATCTTCCTCATCCTCAACTCCACCATAGGTCGAGAATATGATAAAATCAATATACAGAAAATTGACAACAACCCTGGAATTTTACCACTCAAATTAGGACACATGCAAAATATAGTAGATTACTGGACTTTAATACAGAAATTCGATTTAACTGATCTAATAAAAGAATTTAAAATTTTAGAAAACAATTATTTGACAATCAATCAATCGATGAACATGACTAAATTTGGAGATCAATATTCCAGAGAAATGTATAATTATAAATACATAATCGAAAATCTACTTAAAGAAACAAAAAATAAATTTATTCAATTAATTCCTGAACAAATGATTACGAGATCTAAAAGAGGCCTAATAAATGGATTAGGTAATATTTTCAAAGCAATTACTGGTAACTTGGACAATGAAGATGCCGAAAGGTATGATAAAGCAATTGAACAGCTGTCTGATAACCAAGAAAAATTGAAAGTTATTATCAAAGATCAAATTTCTTTAACTCAAACAGCAATAATTAAATTCAATGATACTATCCAAAAATTAACTAGCAATCAGTTAATAATGGAAAGTCGAATTATGCAAGTTAGCAATGTTATGAATGAACTAGAACTAAGAACAGCTAATCTGTATGAATTAGTGATTATGAACACTGTCTTCAACCAAATAATATCAGCAATCACGGTTATTCAAAGAATACTTGAATCTTTGGAAAATGCAGTAACATTTGCCAAACTTAATACATTACACCCTAGTATCATAGAACCGGTTGATCTGGTATCAGAATTAGAAACAATCGCACCTTTTATTAAGACCGATAAACTACCTTTCGATGTCTCTAAAGAAAATCTAATCTTGTTTGAAAAAACAATTGCAATTAAAGCATACACAAAAAATAATGAAATTGTGTTCATATTAGAAATTCCGATCGTTGAATTAGAATCATATGATTACTTTCATTTATTTGCATTCCCCATCAGAAATAACGACCATTTTCGAGTCATTGTTCCTAGAAAGAAATTCCTTTCCATAAATGAGTTAAGGTATGGACTAAGTGACAACCAATGTGAAGAAATAATTTCTGGCCAATACATGTGCCACTCAATCAGCACCAGTCAAATACATGATGACAGCCCCTGTGAGGTTCAGCTTATAAAATTTAATAATAAGTATGGTCAATGTAAATTGAAACCAATATCAATCAATTCTACCAAAATCCAGAAGGTGTCAGAAAACAAGTGGATAGTAATTATTCCAACAGAAGTGATTGCAGTAACAATTTGTCAAAAGGAGGAAAGCAAAGCAGCCCTTCTTGGAAGTTATACAATAACCATTAATGAGGATTGTTACATGAAAATAGACAAAGAAATAATTCGCATGTACCAGAATCCAAGTGCCGTAAGAAGATTCGTCAACGTCCCAGAGATTCAGCTGTCATTACCTGTAATTAATACTTCAAGTAACATGATATTGACTCCACTCCAGTTAGAGCATCTTGACCTAGATGAACTCAACAATGCAGTGAAATTAATGGACAAAAATCGTGAAAGTGTCAACAACATTAAGTCACCTGTAGTGCATTATAATAACATTAGTGTGTGGACAATAATTCTAATTATTTTGATATTCTGCATATTTTTATATTTAGCATATACAGTGTATTCTAAAAAACAAGTGAAAAACTCGAAAGTCGAACCAGATCCTTTACAGGAAATATCTTTTAAAAATTAGTGTGCTTTTAGTTTAAAAACCCCTAATTTTTTCTCTTAGGGAGGGAGAAGTTATGTTATCCCCATATTATTTACTAATATAATAATACCTACTTATTTACCTAATATTAATATTATGCTTTGATAATAATTAATAGATTTAATGATTATGTTTTATTTAAGATATTTTAATTAATATTCATTACTTCTAGATAATATTACAAAATCCAATGTCAGCAGTCTTCCAAGGCATTTTACTTAATTATTTTATTATTTAATTCTTTGACATCCTGTTGTTGGACATATTATACTACAACGTTCTTTCAACTCTGAAACAATGCAAATATGCATTTCTAGAAATACCTTGGTAGATGGAAATCTTTTATATTCTACTTTCCCACAGGAAAGTGTAACCTTAGCTTCTAGAGGAGTGAACTTTAAAATATAAACATTTATTGTCGTAGAAAATATAATTTTGTAATAATAAGACAATTCAGTCTTACGCTGGATTCCGTAGTTTTAACATTGCTTGGAACAGTTTGTAATTCTCACAATTAAAGTTTTTCGCCTTTTATTTGTTTTATAATTTTTTAAAAACATAATTCAAAGGGCCCAAAACGTAAATCGTTCGATAAGAAAAAAATAATGGAAACCAAAAATTAATAAACTTTGAAAAATAATTTAAAAAAATTTTTGTTCTTTTTTTTCTAAAAAAAGACAATTTTTTAGACCGAATATCATAGAGAAATTAAAAAACTATAAGGCAAGCAGTAATGACTTCATATTGACCTATTTCAGCAAAAAAATTTCTGTTTTCTTTGAAAAAAGAAGAAAAATTTTCAGTTTTTTTTTCAGAAGTTTATTAATTTTTGGTTTCCATTATTTTTTTCTTATCGAATGACATAAAAAATAATATGGCGGCCATTAGAAAAACGAAAGTTGACTGTGAAAACTCTGGGATCTAGTTGGCTTTGAAATTTTTTGACACGTCAGATGAATAGCTCATAACGGCTTATGTAAGCCTACGAAAAATTATTTATTAATTTCCAGTTGTAAGAAAGATATGGCAAAAATAACATTTCTCGATTTTTCAGTTTTTTCAGGATATTTCAGGCACGGTCACAGATATCTTGCATGTTTTGACGGATTCGAGATGGCCACAAAATAGCGCAACTTTTCTCTAATTTAACCAACCTCGTATCTTCAATGGTTTAGGATATCCCTGTAGTGGCCCTTTAAATAGTTCTAACCCTGTATGCATTTTTAATTATTATCTCTTGAATTTCTGGACATAGGGAAATCCCACGTTAAAATAAACTATTGTAAATATTGGCTCCCCTAATTATTTTACAATAAAATGTCAAATGCAAAACTTCTTAAAGAAAACAAGCTGCTTCTTATGCTACAATTGCATTTTCATTTGGTTCATCCGTTTTCGAGAAAATCAGGAAAAACTGAACGGTTTTTCGTAGTTTTTCAAAGTTGCTTTGCTTTTGACAGATAATGCTAATAAGATAATAACAAATCTCTCTAATATTTCTAAGTGAATTGCCATAGTAATGTCATTCAATAAATTTTACTTTTTCTTCAATGGTGTAATAATTCATTTTTATAAAGAAGTTTTTCTTTAAAAAGTAATACTTTGACACAAAGTTATAATTAGAGCTCGGATTATATGCAAAATGCATATTTTGCATATTTTGCATTTTTTATGCATTTTTCGCACGAAATGCATTTTTTTTTAGAAAACTTGCATATTTCTGCATATATTGTTATTTTTGCCACATAAAATACCTATTTTGACAATTATTATTGGCAAATATACTAAAAAAAAAATGAAAACCAAAAATAAGTTTAAATTGAATCTTGTTGTGATGGAATTTTCTCGAGGGTGCTTTATTTTATTTCAACCATTTAAATGAAATTCAGGAATTAATGTCGAAATTTGATGAAGATAATTCCTCAGCAATTAGGGAAGCGAAAAAGATTTTAAGCAATAAGAAACTAGGCCAGCACCTTAGTTTTATTAACAACTATAAAATAATTGCGAACACAATTTCTAAACTTGAAAAACAGATTACTTCGCTAAATGTATCTGTAAATATACATAATAGAGAATTTAAAATTGGTATTTGTATTTGACATTGAGGGTGACCTAGTTACTGCGACCTAAAAAGATCTATTGTATCCCCTCTACTGTGCTTCGCCTGGTGTGGAATCCCTTTAGTGAAGCACACTCTCCAGGTCCGCTTCCTTGAGAAACTTCAGGATTTTGAGAGGATCAAGGTCGGGTAAGTTCCCGGCCTCTAACTGGTGGTGGCCCAGAACATTACTTCTTTTGAGTTCTAACGCATCGCAGTTGAGCAGTAGGTGACGTGGTGTCTCGTCTTTAAAATTGGTAGTAGATAGTAAAAATATATATTAGATAAAACATTAGTGTTTTATTCATAATCAATAAGTATGCAGAGATTCTACGAAGTAAGGGTTGAAAACATAAATTTTAGTAGATAGTGTACAGGGTGGACAAATAAGCGAGGTAAGCGGCTGTACCTCAGCAACTAATGATCGTAGAGAGTTACGGTAAAAAAATTTATAGGTTAAGTGGGCAAGGGAAAATGCTGGAAATTATTTTCAAGTTTCCAAGATGGCTGCCAGAGGGCGTTTGCACCATCTTGAATTACATAAAGTTACGTTTCTTGTGATTTTCCCCAATGAATGTAGCAAAAAAGTATTTACGTTTTAATGTTAACTTAGAGTCGAACATTTTTTGTAGAAACAATTTTTCTATATCTTTCGAAATAAAGTGGTGGGGGGTATTTGAATGTTGTTTTAAATAAAAGCCTGTAACTTCGAAACGACTGTAATGGATTTGGATAAATTTGGTATCATTGAAAAGAGCGTTTCTTGGGCTTTTAGGTTTCTTGTGATAATGACAGTTGTGACCTACATAGCCGCCGATAGCGGCCAATTTATTGCATTTTTATTATTTTCCGTTAAATAAACATTTTGCAAATGTTTTGCATATTTTGCATATTTTGTTGCATATTTGGTTGAAAAACCCTGCATATACAGGTGTCCCATTTTAATGTCCCACCCCGGATAACTTTTGTCAGTGACCTTGAACAAAAATTGTTTGGTACAAAAGTTGTACAACTTGGAGGGGGACATTCGATGGCACTAATACTTTTGACCTTGGGTACAAGGTTCAAGGTCATTCAAGGTCAACTTTGTTTTTTTTAATGGAACTTCCTATTTTTGACATCGGCAATCGATTGCGCGTGAAAAAATATGAGACTTTTGTCTGAAACTTTTTTTCTGAAAACGCAAATTTTCTCAATTAATTTAGCCTTCAAAATTGAAAATTTTAAAATTTTTTAATTTTCAAGTCGAGAATGGTGAGGTTTAGAAGAGAACCACAAGTTAGATTTTTCATCAAGAAAAGTTTAATTATTCCTTTGGTACAAGCAGCTCAAAATTAACAATTTTCCATCAAGAAAAGTTTAATTTTTCATTCTGTACAAATAGCTCAAAATTAACGAAAACTCTGTTCTCAGCGCCTGTGTTCAAGAAAATTCGTGACGGTTCCTTGCGCAAATCCAAGCACTTTTTGTCTCTGGCGGATTTTCTTAGAAAGCTACCATTCTCGAGTTAAAAATTCACAAAGCTTAAAAATTTTTAATTTTGGCAGCTGCATAAGCAGTGGCGGATTTCCGAATAGGCTAGGTAGGCTATAGCCTACGGCGGCAAATTTTTGTAGGCGGCAAATTTTCGAAGATCAAAAATATTTTCGAGTGCTGGGAACTTACGTGACCTTGGATATTGAAAAAAAATTGCCTGCGGCGCTTTTTCGAGAGCAGGGGGGCCCTGGGCTTGCATTTACAAGCAGCATCACTTGTTACAGAATAAACATTTGAGCATTTTTATGATCTTTTCATCACTTTTTTAGCAAAAATTAAAAAATTTCGCGGCAGAAGATCCCCGGATCCTATGCGACGTGGATTAAATAATACAATAATAGGCGGCGATTTAATTCAGCCTATAGGCGGCACATTTGTAAATCCACCTCTCTGTGCATAAGTCGATTAAATTTGCGTTTTCAGAAAAAAAGTTTCAGACAAAAGTCTCATATTTTTTCACGCGCAATCGATTGCCGATGTTAAAAATAGAAAGTTCCATTTAAAAAAAACAAAGTTGACCTTGAATGAACTTGAACCTTGTACCGGGTGGTCCATCACTTATGTCCACCCGCGAAATAGAGGTGAATTTTAAAGATGAATAATTTAAACTTTGAGGATTTGTGTAATTAATATAGGACCATATAATGACATAATCAGTTTAATCATTTTTTTTTTAGTTGAGCCATCAGCGATAAAAAACTATAATTTGGTGTTAATGTGACCAAAATAAATTTGATTTTTCTTTAATACATCGATAGATTTCGATTAATAAAGTCAAAATCGATTAAAATAAATATCAAAAACCTAATTACAAGCCTTTAATTAAATAAAATACTTAAAATATGGAAATGACAGGTAAAATGATTGATATATGGTAGAGTAATAAAACTGACAAATCTAATAAGGGTAGGTACCTACCATAAATAATCTTCAAAGCAGTGAGAAGAATGTGCCATTGAACTCGAATTGGGCTTCTTTTATAAATGTTTACTTAGGATGTTTACTTAACATTTGTGCTATATCAGCCCTTCAAAATTCTGGTAGTTACCATCATTTATTAGATACCATCAATTTTTTTTCCCACAAAAACTCTTTACAGAGGAATTGAGAATGTTGTAAATTGATAGCATACCTAAATCTGAACGAAATTTGAAGTTTGGCAACCGCCTAAACGCAACTTAGAATATAAAATAATCAAAGGCCTTCGTTGCTATGGAAATAAAAATAATAACAATACCATCTAACCCGAACTTATTCACATGTTCAGTGCAGTGTTGCCACCTGTTTTTTCACAAAAATGGTCATATCTATGGAAGAATAGAGCTTACAACACTGCAGTAAGAAAATTTACCACTCTTAAAAAGTGAAGTTTATCGCAGCATGCTCTGAATGCGCGAGTTACTGATCACCTGTATGTATAGGGTGTTTTCTAATTGAATGTCAATATTTAAGGGGGTGATTATTGGGTCCATTTTAAGACAAAAACTTCATAAGAACGTATGTCCTAAAAGTCTTAACTTTTAAGATACAGGGTGGTAAAGTTTTTTATTAAAATAAATAATTTTTTCGTAATATCTGTATACCGCTCTGGATATTTCAATGAAATTTCGTATACAGGTAGGTATTGGTATTACGCATCAAGGGGCATTTTTTATGTATCACATTTCATTTTATTTCCACTAGCGACGATGGTCCACGATCATGAAGAATTTTACCTGCATATTTTGGCAGACATTGTACGCCACTGATTTCTGTTGAAATAGAAATAATTTTTGAAATCCAAATTCATTTCCAAGCAAATTTGATTACTTGTTTTTTTCCAGTCCGGTGCACGGTTTTCGCCTAAAAAAATAAAATCTGGGTAATCTTGTGTTATACGTCGCTGGGAATGCGCATGCGTCCCATTTTCCTTCGCATACTACCTGCGGTGTGTTGACAGACTGCTTTTTATTTACTTAAATAAATACGTAAGTTGAATGTTTTTTCTTAAGAGCTAATAATAAACTTATATTAGGTATAAATTCAAAGGAAAATAAGTAACAATAAGAGCTAACTATAACAATAATAAACGACCATGTTATATTGATATTTTATTTTTAGTTTAGCATTGGTAATAAAAAACACCATAAATAAAAATAACTCAACTAGAAAAGTTTACTTAAAAACTTAAATTAATAATGAAAAATCAGTTAAAATTGCGATATTAAAAATTTTCCTGTTTTTCTATTTAAAATTGTATAAAATTATACAACGTGGTGATAAAGTTTGGAACAATATTTGACAAATTGTATTGTATATTTTGTATTATTGTATTTTTGAGGGTTATCAAGTTACTGCGACCTAAAAGATCTATTGTATCCCCTCTACTGTGCTTCGCCTGGTGTGGAATCCCTTAGGTCCGTATTCATCAATAAATATAAGCCCTGGGGTTATATTTTGGATCATGTCATTGGTTGAAAATTCGTAGCGTTCGTAGGGTTTGAGCTTTAGACCAATCAGCTGTCAGAAAATTCAAAATATAACCCCAGAGTTATATTTTGAAGTTTGATGAATACGGACATCAGTGAAGCACCCTCTCCAAGTCCGTTTCCTTGAGAAACTTCAGGATTTTGAGAGGATCAAAGTCGAGTAAATTCCCTGCCTCTAGCTGGTGGTGGCCCAGAACATTACTTCTTTTGAGTTCTATCGCATCGCAGTTGAGCAGCAGGTGACGTGGTGTGTTACGTCTCCTTTCCCGCAGAATCTGCAGACGCCATTTTCTTCTATGTCTAACTTCCTCAGGTGTTCCTTGAGCTTGCAATGTCCCGTTAGGAATCCCGTCAGTGTTCTGAGACGTTCCTTGCAGGCCGAAGATACTCTTCAACCTCTCTCGGTTAAAAGCCAGTGGCGTGGGTAGGAAAAAGGTAAAAATGTCTAAATTTCTATAACCGTTTATGAGTTCATTTTTGAAGAAATTAGACTGAAATTTTTACAGTAGACAACTATACTAATAGCCTTTAACCCTTGAAAATTTCAAGAAGTAAATAAGAAAAATGGCGGAGATATCCGAATTTTTTTTACATGATGTTTATTTCTCTAAAATTTTAAAAACGCTCCTGTAGATTCATCTTTCAAGATTAGTGAAATAAATTTTTTACTTTTGTGAAACTTAGGGATGACGTTTAATTTGCGTAATTAACATTTTCCTAAAGCTGCGTTAGTTCTACAGGTGTCAGGTGTCCCTCCAAATTTAAAAAAAAAAAACCGTCCATGAGGCACAGTTTCTGGTCGCAGTTTTCAATCTAGGGTGCAGAAATTTTTTTGGTAGTAAGATAGTCTCCAGTAGTCGTCTGGTACTGTATTTGAGTAAAATCGGTAAAGCCGTTTCAAAATGGCGGCCTTTTCAATTTTAGGAAAAATGGCTAAATTTTGAACCCCTAAATAAGCAAGTTAGAAACGAAAACTTTCAAGCGAAATTAACATGATTGGAAGGAAATTATTTTAAATTTGAGTTAATGCAATAAAATTAGCATTATTTCTATTAATAAGCCAGTGGCGTGGGGAGGAAAAGTTTAAAAATGGCTCAATTTCTACAACCGTTTATGAGCACAAATAAGAAAAATGGCGGAGATATTCGAATATTTTTACTTGATGTTTATTCCTCTAAAATTTCAAATTTGCGGTTTTCAAAACTCCCCTTTCACTTTTTTCGAATTTATTAAAGGTAGTGATTTCGAATTTATTAAAGGTAGTGTAAATAATATTTTAAGTAAAGTTATATAGCCAGTGGCGGGCACAGGAAAAGAGACAAAATTGTTCAATTTTGCAATTTTTTTTTGTTTTGTAAAATTTAAAAATCCATTCTAAGGCACGTTTTCAAACGAAATGAAATGCAATTTTTACAATAAATCACAACGCTAATATGACCTGATTATGGAAAATTTCAGAAAGCCAATTTAAAAAGCGGTGAAAATATTCAATTATAATAATTGAATCGCATAAAAATACACTATTTCTGCGATTGATGCGCAAGAAGGTTTTTTAATTTAGATTTTCTTCAGATTAAGCACTTAAAAATACAACTTTTTTGCCTCTAAATATCTTTTCGTATATTAAGTGCTTCATTTTCTACGAAAAAAATAAAAACGACTTCATTGCATGTCGAAAAATTGTTAAAATAAAATCAAGTTAATTTTGATCGTTCAGAATATTTATTAACTTCTAAGCAATTTTTTTTAAATCTAAAGGAGTGTCTAGACAGAGGCAACATAGGACGACATCATTGTCAACTTAGTCGAAGTTGTTTCTTGTAACAAGAAACACGTCGCAGAAATAGGAAACCAAGTGTACACATACACGAAACAGCTTTTTATGAAGTTTCTAGGTTTTTGAAATCACGGAGGAGGAATAAGTCTCATGGCAAGTTTGATTACCGACGATCAGTTAACTTGCGGTGGTCATTTGAAGAACTTTTTACGAATGTCAAGCAGCGACTTTGAGGTTCTTCTCTGTAAAATAGGACCAATAAAATCGACTGTACCTCAGTCGACCAACAGATATAGTAATAAAACTGCGCACAAAAGTTTTAAGGTCCAAGTAGTCACATCTATAGGCAGATAGTGCCTTATTTATTGATTACCTGGTGTTTGAGTGTACAAAAAATTATTATAAAAAAAGGACAAGTAACATAAATTGAATTTATTAAATGGTGTAAAAAATGTGGACTGTATGTGTGAGTTTGTTATGGCGATTCTTCGTTATTGCTGCTTATGGGCGTTAATACTGCAACAAGGACAATAATTCGAATATTAGAAGGGAAGACAATAATTATGGAAGGATTAGACAGACTTACAATAACTTATCACTGTTAATGGGCGACGTCCCGACAGGATGGTGCGATATCGGCCCTTGGCACTGCACTTCACTGGTGTTGGTGTAGGTAGGTACGGCCACTTCTGCTTCGCTTCGATGACGACGACAATACGATACGAAGAGTCAACGATATGACTCCAGCAATGGTCAACGATCGAATGTGTATTAATGTGTAGGTATTTCTTGGCCCACGAGGTTGGGACGGTCCATGCTTCCCTTTGTCCTACCGAGGGCTGCCGACTCCGGGTGGATGCTATTAGTCTGCTAATGTTTCTGGGAAGGGAAGGTAGTTTTGGTATAGGGAGAGGAGGTATGAGGTTTTGGTTTAAATGTGGTGCAGTATTAACACGAGGGGACGAAACACCTGGTTTCGGTAAACCAATGAGAAGGGCATTCTAAGGTTTGTGTATATAATTCTTGTGTATAAGGTCTGCCTACCTGGATTGTAAACTTACCGCGCACTTTTATTACTATATCTTTTGGTCGACTGAGGTATAGTAACTGCAAGTACACAAACTGTCCACACAAAAGAAACAAAAGTAGCAAGTCGCGTCTTGTCGACGTCTGTTTCTCGATTTCCTTTAAAGTTACCGCTCGGCAAGCGAAACACGCGGCACGGAGAAACATTGGTCATCGCGACATGAGCAACCAGAAACACTCGGCAACAAGCGGCAACTTTGTTTCTAGAAACTACTCATCAATGACAAAAGTTGCTGATTGTTGCCTCTGTCTGGACAAGGCTTTACAAATGAAAAGTAATTAGTAACTATTCACAAAAAGGTTGGAAATGATTACCACCCGCTTCTATGCAGGCTTCTGCTCTCCTTCTCATCGAGTGACGAAAATATAAAGGAACATCTTCAAGAAGCAGAGGGAAATCTGTAGAAAATTGCTGAGGCAATTTTATAGATAATTACTGTAAGATTGTCCGTTAAGACGTCGTGGTAAAATAATGGTTAAATCAAATAGTCATCTATGATACCGATCTAAACGTTGACAGAAAATTATTCCTGAAAATGTATTTCTGGAAAATGGGCTACGTCCGTAATAGTATATCATATAACAAGAGTTGAAAGTGACGTTTTTACGCAAGTGCGAAATTGATTTTCAGCTCGAGATATTGTAATGTACTTTATCTACTTCGGATAGCATATAGGAACGAATAATTTTATGATGCCAGACTCACCTTACTTACTACATAACTTTAGTATCTAACTTTTCATTTTAGATTTACCAACTATAATCTGAATATCTGGGTTAAAGTATTTTCCATTGCAATTTTAGTTTGTGCTATTACTTGAGGTGTTTTTCCATTTTAGTTCCACTTTCATCACACTACCTGCCTAATCTAATAACCTAAAAGAAGTAAGAGATCGATAAGTACCTACTCATCGTAGAGAAAGATAGTACAGGGTGTTTACTGTAAGGTTGGCCAAACTTCACAGACTGATTTCTCAGACTTAAATAAAAAAAAAAATCCATTAACGTGTGTTCGGGAATGCACCGTTTTTGAGATACAGTAGGATGTCGAAGAAATATTCTTTTTATCCGGAGACATCATATTGGTAGGCGCGGGACAATCAAATTTAAATTTATACCTATTTAAAACATAGTGTTTTATTATTATCATCCATCAGTATGTAGAGATTCTACATAAACCTATTTATTAATATTTGAAAAAATATTTTTACGGTTGAAGTACTACTTCCTTGACCTTCCTCTTTTCTTCTTAGGATGAACCGGTAATGTAACAACATTATCCACTGAATGGGTTCCACTGAACAGGGTGAGGTCCGAAATGGAGTCCGAAGTGGTACTTCCCTATACCTAGATACTGTTGGATTACTTGGATCGGCTAGTTCATAACTGACCTTGGAATTGGGTGTTAAAATAAGATAAGGTCCGTCTCGTTTGGGGCCCAATTTTGATGACACGTGATGTGCAGAGCTACTCAGAAGATGACTATTCAATAATACCAAATCACCAATTTGGTAAGACGGAGCAGATCTTCTGATCCGCATATCTTTTACTTCTATCATATTGTTGCTCTTGAACGTCTCGGGCTTCTTGAAGATCGAGTCCCGTACGCTGAAGGTAGGGGGTAATAAGCAGGTACGTAATTCTTGGTATCCAGAACTTCACGCATATCACGCGACACTTTGTGGGCTGTTCGAAGCTCTTTTCCGAAGGTTGGATATGCTGGTGTTCGGCCGGTAATTTGGCATACTGCGGTGTTCAAGACGAAGCTGATAGCAGGTATAAACAGAACCTTGCTAGACAAGTGATACCCACCGCGTTGCCCAGTCTCCACGATCTTGGACGAAATAATTTTGACTTGTCCACCACACGACTGGAATCGCCTTGGCTTTGATGAACCAGTTGTTAGTGGCCCATACAATAGATAATATTTTAAACGATAATTATTATAAAAATCTGACTTGGTCTCAGTATACCTACTCAGTTATATTCGAATAAAAGAAAATTTTAGTCAAAGAGTCCCTATATTTTGGACAAAATACTTATTGATTAAACTTTTGTTTTATTTGAATACTTATTATTAAGACTGATAAACTGATAAGTGTATATTACGACTTATATAACATACTGAATTGTATTATAACAATAATATAAGTCGAAATGGCGCCCAGTAAAGATGTAAGGGTGCCCCTGTTCACGTCGAAGAATCCTGCTGCTGAAAACGTGATGACGTTGCTTTTAGTGTACAGGGCGAAGTTGATAAGTTCCCGACGCTCTTCAGAATCGGCCGGGAATTTCTCCTCCAGTTCGAAGCAAATCGACGATATTCGCTTAGCCTCTCTTTGCGCCATGTCGCAGTTCAAGATCAGTGAGGTTGAGATGTACTGAAAGGAGAGAAAAAATTAAATAATTACAATTGAAAATGTTCGTTACTTACTAGATGAAAGAAAACGTAAATGGAATAAATTAACGTTTGTTCGAGGATGATTATCCTGTAATTATCTACCTACGAGGGCTTATATCAATACAATAACAACATAGAGATAAATGCGACGCCGTTTGTGAAGAAGAAATGCCAACCTATTAGAGAATTGAAGAGCTCAGAAGATTTGTTCAATGAGATGTACAATTATTTTCTAATGTCTTTCAGAGTATCAGTGCTTTGTCTGCTATTAGGAAAAACTCTATTAGGTACAATAATGAACAAAGTCTTATCATTTGGTGTTGGTGAATTGTTCATCTAAAGAAGCATAAAATCCTCTTGTAACCTTTTTTAATTCGTAAAGTAACCACGTAAATCATAATCCAGGGGAGAGTTAAGCGATAGTATGTAAATAGAGACATTCCGAATTTAACAAGATTTTCCTTACGAAAATCGCTGCGCTTTTCGTAAGGAAAATCTTGGCCTGCCGGCGGCGTCGGGCTTTCGGCCCTCCATGGCGGGCTTTCGGCCCGTAGTGTCAGTAGATCCCAGTCAAAGTTGAAGTTTGTCATAATATTTTTTTTTTGGTTAATTGCAGTTTTACTTTATCGCTACGGTCTTGAAAACAGTAGATTCCAAGTCAAAGTTAACGCCTGTCACCTCTTTTTTTGTTACTATTTTTTCTATATCGCTCCTGAAGGACCAATATGTGAACTTACGAAAATTCGCGTAGAAGTTATAGATTCGCGTAAAAAGTTACTTTCGTGTTAGTTTGAGTCGAGGGTGGGGGGCGAGACCCTTTTCTTAGCCACACGCGAGTACCTCCGTGATCTTATTTGGATCACGACGCATTAAATCGCACGCCATTTTATTAAAATCGTTCAAACAAAGTCGGCGGTTATATTAAACAGAAGTTAATATATGCAACTAAAGCAAATTAGTGCACGACATTTGAACTCTTACCGGAAAGTCAATTTTTGCGAACGTAAACTTTGAAATTTCGTCAAAAAACTCGGCCATTTTCGATCCGTTGTGGCGTCCCATTTTTGAAACTTTAGCTAAAAAAAAATGAAAATTATCTCAAAATAATTCTTCGACTACCAAGCGCAAGTCATCCCCGAGTCTCTCTGTACCCGGAAATTGCGAAGAAAAAAGTTTCCGAATTTTTGCTAATTTTCTCGTATTTTGCATGAAATCGTATTTGGCGAAGTTTTCAAAGAGAAAATGTGAATTTCTGATATTTTTTATTGTAACTTCGGCATCGATTATCGTAAGAAGATCGCAAACGTAACGTCGTGTAGGCGAAAAGTGGTGCTGGGCGACTGCAAAGTATCGTCGTAATTGACCCAATAGTTTGTCATTTATAAGCTGTCAAAGTTGATTTTGAAAAAAAGAATTGACCAATTTTCAAAAGCGCCTGTAGCGGCCATTTTGGAACATTTCGTGATCGCATTTCAACTTTTCGGAGAAAATTGCCGAGCAAGTTTTTTTCTGAAAATGAAGAAGGGGGACCCTTTCTTCAAAAATCAAAAAAAATCAAAACGGTTAAAAATTTCAGAACGGTACGTTTGAATCGTAAAGAGTCTCGAACCGAAGACCGTTTCTCGCTTACTGTCTTAATTTCGGAGAAAATGGCGTTCGAATATCTAATTATGCAGAAAAAACGTAAACGCGACCTAGGGATATAATTTTTAATTGTTCGAAAAATCAAGATGGCGGTTTTTATTTTGACGTGACGAAGAGACTCTAAGCTACAACACTGACAGCTGTCAAATATCAAATCTGACCGGCATTTATTCAAATTAAGAGTTCAGCACATAATTTTTATAAATGTTCGGCTATTATACGCGGTGCGAAAAATTTTGTTTGACAGCTGTCAAATGTCAAATCTGACAGCTGTCAAATATGTCAGTGATAAAATATATCAAATCTTAAGTTAAGGTCATGCGGAAAGTTCGGCTATACGGAGCGAGAAGCGCGAAAAATTCTGACAGCTATCAAATGTCAAATCTGACAGCTGTCAAATGTCAAATCTGACAGCTGTCAAACATGTCGAATTTCAAGTTGAAGTCATGCTGAAAGTTCGGCTACTTGCGGCGTGAAGCGTGAATTTTTTTGACAGCTCTCAAAATGGATTATCTTTATTATTAAAATATTTTTTTAATTAAATAAAAAACAAACAAAAAATTATCTACATATCTGTCAAAAAAAAAAAAAAATTGAAAAAAATTAAAAATAAAAAAAAAAGTAAAAGTAGGTTTTGCGGGGTTTCGATCGCGAAATCTGTGCTGAAACCATAGAGATAGAATAGAGAGGAGACGACATGACGTGACACAAATGGGATCAGGTCCGCCATATTGATACCACTTTTATGTCAAACTTATGTTATGACATAAGTGAACGCTTTTTATTGAATTTCATTTGATTTAAGGACTGTCTTTAAGATTTTTGGTGTTAAATTGAAAAGCCAAAGATGGTTTCTTGTGCAGTTCGTACCTGCTGTAGTAGAGACTGCGTTGATAAAAGAAAATCCTCCGAAATAACATTCCAAAGGTAAGTGTCAACAATATACAGGACCGTGCCTATTTGCATAGTACACTAAAAATCTAAAATTGAAAATGACCATATGATTATTTGCCGGATATTTTATATTCTTATATTGACTTGAAAAACACAAAAGTCTGCAATATCTATCTGAAGACGTGTTAAAAATATGTATGAAATGTGAGAAACATTTTTATTTATGAAAATTTTGCAAATTAAAATTAAGTCTGACCCTGTCAAGACGCCATATTGTTACTCCTATAAGCTCCACCCAGTGATGCCGTTTTTTAATGTAATATTAGGTGATCATAGCGGCTCCTCTCTATTCTATCTCTATGGCTGAAACGGATGATAAAACTGTGCGGGTACGCGTGCACCCACTTGAAAATACTCAAAAATTAGCGAAAACGACCTCTCATAAAAAATATCAGATCTTCGTTAAAATGGAATTTCCGAATTAAATTTTGGTAGAAACGTGATCTATAAACATCGACAATCCTCAAATATCCACTACATAACCCGGCAATGACCGGATAAGTCTGGTATGAAGAGACAAAAAACACCAATTTTTAAGCAAATCTGACATCTGAAATTAATTAATTTACCTGTGACGTCACAACTAGGAAAATTGTTTTTAAATCAGACACCGGTCCGAATTTTCTTTAATAACTTTTTTATTTGGTGCTTTTTGAAAAAACTATTTATATGCATTTCTGTTGTGAAGTGTTCAAGCTTTTGGATTTTTTGCACTGCGTACATAATTTGATAGCCATTGCGGCTTAATTGACGTTTTAGCTAAAATTTGGTATTTTTCTTGAAATAACGAGAAAACCGCATATTTTCCGGGAAAATGTTTCAAATAAAAAAAGTAGTTCTCGGTGTGCTCCTCAAAAAAGCTCTGATTGAATATTTCGCTAGGATGCACCGTTTCCGAGAAAAGAATTTTTAAATGATTTGGAAAAAAATCCGCAATGGAGGTTTTTTCGAATAAGTCATTTTTGCCGACCTTTGACGTGAAAAACCGTATCTACCTTTTTTTAGACAAAGAATGTCTCTATCATACTGTTTTGTTATCTTTTTGATCGGTCAAAAACATTTCGAGAAAACTTCCAAAACTCGCGTTTAAAAGTAGCATGTTCTCAATCGTTTTTTAAAAAGACGATTGCCGCTCACAAACGGAAAATTTTCCGGGAAAATGTTTGAAATAAAAAATATAGCATTTAAGGAGCTACTCAAGAAAGCTCTGATTGAATATTTCGTTAGGATGCACCGTTTCTGAGAAATTTTTTTTTTGTGTTTAGAAAAAACAACAGATTTTTTTGTTTTTTGAATAAGTCGCTTTTGTCGACTTTTCACGTGAAATTTTCACATTATCTTTTTTATAGGCAATGAACGACTCTAACATACTGTTTTGTCGATTTTCCGATCGATTTGAGAAATTTCGAAAAAAAATTCGAAATCATGCGCAGAAAGTGAAGCAACATTCCAATTTTTCACTTATTTTTAATTTTCCGCTCGCTCAATTTTTTTTTTCGAAAAATGATCTCTACAAAGATTGTACGTCTATGCTTTCCCCAAGTAACTGTGCAAAGGGAATCTTCCCGCTATGTACCGTTACCGAGAAACAAATCCATAAGTCGGGACGTTGCAAGAAAAAGTACGGCCCTGAACGGGGGTCTTAAAATTCTCGGATCCGGCCCATTTTCAATAGGTCGTATTTGGGGGTCCCAAGGTACGTCCCCACCAAGTTTCATCCCGATCGGTACAACTTTCAGACACTAAAGAGTGTTTCCTAGGCGATTCCCGAAAAATCCCGAAATTCCCGAAAAAAAGACACTTCCCGGGAACGGATCCCGCTCATTTTCAATAGGCATCGTGGGACCGTGCGCCGCTTCAATCGAGCCAAATTTCATCTTTCCCAGATGAAAACTGGCGGCTGTAGAGTGTTTCCTAGAAAACGCACAGACCGACAGACCGGGTGACGGACAAAAATAGGCGCATACTTTCCGTATACTTACTCAAAATTAATAAAATTTATATTTTCAATATAAATAGTATTATTTTCGTAAGTAACAAATTGCATCCAAGGATGTAGCCTGATTCACATAAAAAAATACACAGGCTGGCCCAATGAAAACGTAACTCGCCCTAATTACTTGGAAACTGAAGATGTACGCGAAAAACACCGAAACAGGTCGATTTTGTTATCAAAGTGGGCATATTTTCGTGACAAATTTAACTACTGAAGTTCACCCCCTTGGCAGGGGGTCTACCTGACCTGGCCTAAGGTCTGGTAGAAACGCATCAGATAAAACGGGAATGAAGGAACGAGTTCGTTCCGGAATTAAAGGTCAGATTCAGGGAATCTAGGGAATAATCGCGCTTCAGGATTAAAGGGTGATTGATGGTTAAAATAAGTGTGAAAATGGGGGAAAATACTTACAATGACATAAACTGAGTAGACAGAATACCAAATAGCTAGATATTCAGAAAGACCATGAATATGTCTCAGCACATTTTCTAAATTAAAAAAATTTCTAAACGAAAAAATACTCACAGTGTTATAAACTGAGTAGACGTAATACACAAAAATTGGATATCCAGAAATAACACGAATATTTTCCAGCACATGCTCCAAATACGAGAGCAAGCAAATAAAACAAAAGCATATCACGTACAGAAGATGCCAGCCCATAGTAATGTTAAAAAGCTCGTTAAGTTTCATCAGATGAACATATAAAAACTTAACTTCTTTTATAAAAAATAATACACTCCTCTTATCTTTTCTCATTAGAATCCTGCCGCTTCCTATCACTGAGATCTGCATTCTCGGATCATCTCCGCAGAGTTCAAGGAGTTTAAGATTGAATCGCCTCAAGATTTCCACCATTTTCAAAGTTATCAGAAACACCATCGACCATAAAATAACCCAGCGAAAGTATCCAATAGTTTCTAATAATCTCACCGCGATATCTTTGATTGTACGATTCTTATTACTTATCAACCCGTAATAATCATAAAAGGTGTCAATCACGAAAAAACCAATAACGATGAGGTAGAAGTTAAAATAAATTTTCTTTTCAGTTTTCGTTTTATTATTCCTAGGAAGAAGAATTTTCTCTACAAACGAGTAGGCTTGCCAGAAGTTAGTCCAGTTTTCTTTTTGAAAGATGATCGTTTTAATTGTTAAAACTACGAAGAGCGAGTAATAGCAAGCAACTATTATACTAAGAAGTCCTCCAGGAGTGTTTCCATTTTTAGCTGACAATATTTTCCAAATCGTTGAAGATATGCAGATCATTACCGCGAGTATTATTCGCCCTGTTCTTTTTGCAAAAGATTTATTACTATTAAATACATCACACTGGTAATTTGTAGTCAAATATAGAAAATCTGCAATTTTTAATAATAATTCTTCCATTATTAGGTACCTAAACAATGGAGTTGATGTGATGTTCACTTTAAAATTTAATAAATTACTCCCAATACTTCAGCAGATGGGTAGCAGTCACTAGGCAATAATACATAGCAATTATTATGTAAAATTTTGTTTTATATTTACTTTCACACTCATATCAGCATTAAATGATATTATGTATAATGGAATTAGAATTAATTTACGAAGGCTAATAAATAAATAAATAACCTCGAAATTGACGTGCTTCAGTAATTTCATCAGTGAAGTATATTAATTCAATTTGAGTTTGTTTCTACGTTATTAGAATAATACCTCAAAACACGAATAATTGTGTGCAGTAACTGACAATACAAAATAAGCAATTTCGAATAAGTAGCAAGCAAATTTATCCACGTTAATAACTCATGAAACGGGTATTCAAATCTGCCCGAGTCAAGTTTCTAGAAAACAGTCAGAGTATTCTCGTTGGCGAGTATTGATTTGACTATTAGACGTGGTGATAGCCCTTCTCCAACTTAATTTCCGTGCTTTACTTGATCTTCCTGAATCACTGAATACCTGACCTGACCTGCTTGAACTACAGTTTACCTAAGATAACTAAACATCTCAGGGAGTCTGACAACAACATTGTCCAGACGCGTGGTTAAAATGGCCTTTGAGGATAAATACACTGAGGACAAATTCTTTCTCTGTACGGCGTAATACTTTTAAGACACAACCAGTTCTAGAAACTGGAAACGTCATTTGAAATTAAACCTAATCTAATAAAAAGGATGAATTTTTCTTTTTTTTATTACACAGGAGCAGCTACAATAAATAAAATGATTTCGCTATTTCATACGTCTCGGTTGGTAGGTTTTCCTTGCGACATCTCCTTGGTACTAATTAAGGTACTACATACTTCTTCTTAATTCACCTTCCCTACGCGGTGCCTAGCTGATGATCCTGTGTTCGCAATTCGTCAAGTTGGCCAAACCTGAATACAGGTTGGTTACTTGAAGACAGTGGCGATTCTTCGAGACATCTGCAGGTCTTTAGAGACGCAGTGACCTAAGCGGTGATCAGAAGGAACCTCAAAGAGGTCGCGCTGTTCTTCTAGCAGCACAACAAATCGGGACTTGTACGTGCCTGCATGCAAGGGCATTAAGTCTTCGAAAGAACGATTTTCTTTCTTGGTTTTCTCCTGGACTGCTTCTGGATTCTGTACAATATGTCGTTGATTCTCGTCAGAACTTAATAGGGCCCCTCCCAAGACGATTGCAGTTCTGGAGATAGGCTTCGATGTCGTTGCGAATTGTGTAGCCAAACCATGTCTCCAGGCTGGTAGGCGCCTTGATTGAGTCTTGATGTCGTAGGTCTCCTTCATTTCTATGTGCGCTCGTGCTTGCTCATTCACATGCTCAAAACAAAATACTGAGTAGACAGAATACACACAAATGAGATATTCAGAAAGATCGTGAATATTTCCCAGCACATTTTCTAAATTCGACAGCAAGCAAATAAAACAAAAGCATATCACGTACAGAAGATGCCAGCCCATAGTAATGTTAAAAAGCTCGTTAAGTTTCATCAGATGAACATATAAAAACTTAACTTCTTTTATAAAAAATAATACACTCCTCTTATCTTTTCTCATCAAAATCCTGCCGCTGCCTATCTCCGAGATCTGGGTACTAGAATCACCTTCGCAGAGTTCAAGGAGCTTCAAATTGAACTGCCTCAAGATTTTCTTAATTTTTAAAGGTATGCGAAATACCATCAACCATAAAATAACCCAACGGAAGAATCCAATAGTTTCTAATAATTGCAAGGTGATATCCTTGATTGTACGATTTCTATTACCTATTAACACGTAACAATCGTAAAAGGGTGTCAATCACGAAAAAAATAATAACGATGAGGTAGAAGTTTATATAATTTTTCTTTTCAGTTTTCACTTTATTATTCTTGAAAAGAAGGAATTTCTCTACAAACGAGTAGATCTTCCAGAAGTTAGTCCAGTTTTCTTTTTGCAAGATGATCGTTTTAATTGTTAAAACAACGAAGAGGGAGTAGTAGCAAGCAACTATTATACTCAGAAGTCCTCCAGGAGTGTTTCCATTTTTAGCTGATAGTATCTTCCAAATCGCTGAAGATATGCAGATCATTACCGCGAGTATTATTCGCCCTGTTCTTTTTGCAAAAGATTTATTACTATTAAATACATCACTCTGGTAATTTGTCGTCAAATATAGAAAATCTGCAGTTTTTAATAATAATTCTTCCATTATTAGGTACCTAAACAATGGAGTTGATGCGATGTTCACTTTAAAAGGTTAATAAATTACTTACTCCGTATACTTCAGCAGATGGGTAGCAGTTACTAGGCAATAATACACAACAATTATTATGTAAAATTTTGTTTTCTATTTACTTTCACACTCATATGAGCATTAAATCATATTATGTATAATGGAATTAGAATTAATTTACAAAGGCTAATAAATAAATAATAATATCGAAATTGACGTGTTTCAGTAATTTCATCAGTGATAGAATAATATGGTTATCTGATTCTGTTCTGGGCGAGGCTAAAAGACATAACTTGACATTACCTATATTGAGAGACAGCCTATTTTCTCCGCACCATTTAGGTATCTAATTTAGACCTGCTGTGTGTAAGACCAGACCATCAGCAAGTGAGAAAACTCTCAAACAAGGAGAAAATGTCTCAGAACCTCGGAACAGACCCCTGAGCTACTTTGGATGTAACAGAAATCCTATCAGATTTATGACAATGCAGTAAACTAAATAGTTACCCGTCAGAAAAATAAAACTGCATAACCCTACCAAACCCGAAGTTAGACCACAACGTCTAAGTTTAGACAGTAACATTCCTTGGTCTAGTCGGCCAAATGCTCCAGAGAAGCATTAAATAAATGACATTACACAATGCTCTATCATCAATTATAATTCTCTTACTGATGCTAATGTATTGGGTCACAATGAAAAAAACCTCTAACCTTCTAAACAGGAGATGTTCTGGAACCTTGGTCAAATTAGAGATTATGGTGGTCAGCCTATAATACTCGACTAAGGTCCAGTTTCTTAGTAGACAAGCTCCAGGACAGAACCTTGACAGTACACGACAGTATGCTCGTCCATTACCATATACATCATAATAAGATTAACAGTGGGTATTATAAAGGATCATTAAGATAACGGGCGTCGGGAACTTCAAACGAGAGAGGTCGAACCTATCTTCAACCTTAGCAAGGAACGTCTCAGAACAATGACGGGATTCCTAACGTGACATTGCAAGTTCGAGGAACATCCGAGGAAGTTAGGCATAGAAGAAAATGGCATCTGCAGATTCTGCGGGAAAGGAGACGAGACACCACGTCACCTGCTGCTCAACTGCGATGCGATAGAACTCAAAAGAAGTAATGTTCTGGGCCACCACCAGCTAGAGGCAGGGAACTTACCCGACCTTGATCCTCTCAAAATCCTGTGAAGTTCCTCAAGGTAGTGGACTTGGAGAGGGTGCTCCACTAAAGGGATTCCACACCAGGCGAAGCACAGTAGAGGGGATACAATGAATCTTTTAGGTCGCACTGATTTGATCACTCTCAAAGATGCAAATACAATTACAATAAGCTTATAACGGGCGGATTTTATATCATATACAAGTTTGGTTGTATTATAAAAGTGTACACAATTTGATGATGATTAAGAAGCAGAAACGAAATTTCGGATACCTTTAGTCGTTCCTGAAATATCCTACAAGAACTGAAAAATCCCGATTTCTTATTTTGCCATTTCTTTTTTATTATTAGAAATTATTGAATGATTTTTTGCAAGCTTTCATAAGTCGTCAAGTGAGATCCATCTGACATTTCAAAAATTTTCAAATCCGACTAGATCCCAGAGTTTTTCATCATCAAATTTAGTTTTTCTAATGACAGCAATATTTTTTTTTTGTCATTGGGTTAAAAAAATCAAGGAAACCATAAATCTCTTGTATTTGGAAAATAATAATTTTAAATAACTCCACAAAAACGTTTTTTTCGCAGAAATATTTTTTCAGATGTGGCCAACATTGGAAATAAAAATCAATTGGTAAAAACAAAAGAGAGAAAAGGTGTACTGGTCCCATGAGACGATTGCCAGCGGGTTTCGGAAATTTACTGCTGTGCCCATTGGATCATCATGGCAGTAGTGAACATATCAAAACACTGAATCAAAATTCAACGGATAGACTATGGTTTGTCCAGTAAGTGTTGTCCGGTGAGATTGCACACTGATCCTGACTATTATAAACGATTTGATTTTTTTATGTTTTAATTCGTACTAATTCTAATTATTATAATTGTACGAATCAAATAAATTATTGTATTATAATTTTATTATTTATTATTAATAATAAATATTATAATTACAATATAAATGAATTATTATAATAGTACGAATTAAAACATAAAAAATCAGATCGTTTATAGTCAGGATCAGTGTGCAATCTCACCGGACAACACTTACTGGACAAACCATATAAGTTATTTGGGTAAATAGTGAGGGGCCTAGATTAGACCCTCCCCATGTTCTCTATTCCATAAACAAAATGTGTCTCGTTAAATGGTACGTTTGTAGTACAGAAGGGAAAAAATACTTACAAAAAGCATTAGCATATAGAACCAAATAGCAATAACTGTATTCAGAGAAATTGCATGAATATTGGTTAAAATTTCCTCTAAACATAAGAGATGGCAAATGAAACAATACACTATGAGGTACAAAAATTGCCAGCCTGTAGTAACGCAGTACAATTCGCCGATTTTTATTAAATGAAAATACAGTTTTCTGAATTCTTTCAAAGAGAGCAAGAAATTCTTCTTTTTTCTTCTCATTAACATCCCATTGCTTCTTATTACTGCGATCGAAATATTCGAATTGCCGTTGCAAATCTCCGACAATTTCAAATTGAACTCTTTGAGCATTTCAGCTATTTTGGAATAAGTGACGAGAAATACAACCGCACATACAATGTTCCATCGAAAATATCAAAGAGTCACTGATGTTTCTCTCGCAAAGCCTTTGAAACCCCAATATTCGTTCGTTATTAACATGTAATAATCGTTACAGCTATCAATTACGAAGAAAAGAAAAAGGCTCAGGCAGAATTTTGAATAATTATCCCCCCACTTCTTCTTTCTATTTCTGATGATTTGAGCTTTTTCTGCGATCGCACAGACTTTCCAGAAACGAACCCATAAATGTTTTTAAACTACACTCGCTTTGATCATTAAAATAACGAATAAAAGATAATCAAAAGTAGTTATTATAGTAAAAAAATCTTCAGTAATCTTTTCTGATTTAATTGCAAGTAACATGTTAATTGCAGAGGATGCACAAACAAGAATTGCAAATAAGATCCTATAAGTTTCCTCGCCAAAGACTTGTTACTGTTAAAAACATCACTGCGGTATTTAACTGTTAAGTAGAGGAAATCAGCGATTTTCAATAAGAAATTATTCATTTTCTTTCACTCACTACTTTCATGAAATACTTCGGTTGTATGTATAGCTTCCTGAGCTTCGTGAATAACCTCTGAGTTCATCTACAAATGAGTGTGTACTAAAGAATACTTACATTTATTGATTGAAATATTGTGAGCTAAACGTTTTATTATTATTATTATAAACGCAATCAAATTAAAAGTCGAAATTTGAGTGTAATATTTGTTCTTGTATATCAGAAATTAATTACTTTTTAATGAAGAATTATTGATCAAACATTATACAGGGTGTCCGGAAATTATGAGCAAAAAATTAAGGGGGTGATTCTTCTTGATGAAATATTGCCAAAAGTATCTATAATTTTTTTTCGAAAACTCAAAAAGAAGAAAGTTATAAGCCTCCAAAGTTGATTTTTTTAAATCAATATTTTTTTATAACTTTTTTTCTAGTGTACGGATTTTCTTAAAATTTGACACACTTGCCACTGATGTTGCTTTACATCCTTGGTCCAAATTAGACTTGAATCCCTCGAAATCAAAAGGCCTTAACTGCCCTTGACCTTCAAAAAAGGCCTATAACTTTTTTCGTAATATTTTTTTCTGAGTTTTGAAGACGCACAATTGAAGAACATGAAGAAATATTCGGAAAAGGTCCTCTTTGTCTATCACGATAAAATGACCTGCTTCCGAGTAAAACTGTTTCAAAAATTTGCTTGCACTAAAATTGATCACCATAAACTA
Source organism: Malachius bipustulatus (assembly GCA_910589415.1). Taxonomy (NCBI): domain Eukaryota; kingdom Metazoa; phylum Arthropoda; class Insecta; order Coleoptera; family Melyridae; genus Malachius; species Malachius bipustulatus. Next base: position 41,741,687 of record OU342635.1, on the reverse strand, counting down.
TGATCATTCTGCAACAATACCAAAGCATGTTTTGGGAACGGTGGCAGGGTTGCCTAGGAAACAAGACGTTTGCTTTGGATTTCATTTTGACAGCAATTTATTATTTTTTTAAATTAAAATTATTTTATTATTTTATTAAAAAAAAATGATTAAAAATTTTTTTCATTTTCAAAAAAAAATCATTTCCAGTCTATTTATATACGAATGTCTCTGTTTTGTACATAACTAGGCAATCCTGCAGCTGTTTCCAAAGCATGCTTTGGTGTTGTTGCAGAATGATCATAGTTTATGGTGATCAATTTTAGTGCAGGAAAATTTTTAAAACAGTTTTACTCGGAAACGGGTCATTTTATCGTGATAGACAAAGAGGACTTTTTCCGAATATTTCTTCACGTTCTTCAATTGTGCGTCTTCAAAACTCAGAAAAAAATATTACGAAAAAAGTTATAGGCCTTTTTTGAAGGTCAAGGGCGGTTAAGGCCTTTTGATTTCGAGGGATTCAAGTCTAATTTGGACCAAGGATGTAAAGCAACATCAGTGACAAGTGTGTCAAATTTTAAGAAAATCCGTACACTAGAAAAAAAGTTATAAAAAAATATTGATTTAAAAAAATCAACTTTGGAGGCTTATAACTTTCTTCTTTTTGAGTTTTCGAAAAAAAATTATGGATACTTTTGGCAATATTTCATCAAGAAGAATCACCCCCTTAATTTTTTGCTCATAATTTCCGGACACCCTGTATAGGTTCCTTGGTTCAAATAAATTAGAGAATTATACCAATCAGAGTTGTATGATCATTTATTTTATATCCAAAATCAGTACTAGTGCAACAGCGCCAAAAACGACCGATGGTCTTTCTCCTTGCATATCATCGTCTGTTCGGGACAGCCTCCGAATTAATTCTCTAGAGCACCGGTGCGTGATAAAATAACCATATACAATCAATGAAGCACAATTACCACTACGTGGTGTAGTATACGTAAACATATACATTTATTTATTATCAAATTTATTATCAAATAAATTGATTTTTTCTGCGACGGGCTATAAGTTTGACCTTTTTTCCCCGTTGACAGGTAGAAAAATGCCTCATTATATGAGCTGCATCTTATCGGGGAAAAAAATGAATTAGCAGGGAAATAAATGAGTACTTATTTCCCCGAAATGACGGCTTAGGTATAGCTACACTATTAACACTCAGATATCATTAAATTTATATCAAATATACGTAAAGGAAAGTTACCTTATTATCCAAATGGCAATTATTAAGGGACTTTTCATAATAATCACTATCCATATTATTAAATTCACTCATCGAAAACTAACAATAAGAATCTTTGCAAAACTGTCTTCAATTTTAATTACATTAATATGACGTTTATGTAATAATTAAATCGTTTCGTTACCCAGGCAACGTCAATTACGATAAAAGAGAGTTTGAAAATCCAAGTTTAACATAAATCATTTTTCCGACATAATTTTCATTTATCTAACTACGTTTTTCGACATTCTAACACTGATATTTCTTCTCGCAGAAAAAAATTGTATATTACACACGAGAAAAAACTGCGATTTTATCTCTCGATGTGTTTGTCCCCTCCGCTAAACGCGTCGGGGACGAAATCACATCTCGAGCTAAAATCTATCACTTTTTTCTCTTGTATAATAAATAACTATTATTATCAAATAAATAAAATATACATTATCTATAATTATTATTAATACAAGTTAAAATCTCCAACTAAATATACAGGGTGAGAACTATTTAATGGGAGACTCAGGGATATCCTAAACCATTGAAGATAAGAGGTCGGTTTAAATAGAGAAAAGCTGCTAAATTTTATGCTTAATATTAATCTGAAAAAAATCAGGATAGTTTCAGTCGTTGCTGAAATATACCTATCAAAAATATAGAATAATCAAAATTTCTTATTTTAGCCATATCTTTTTTATAATTGGAAATTAATTAATTATTTTTAGTAGGTTTATACATATAAGTCGTCATAAAGCTATCCATTTGTCCATTTGACATTACTAAAATTTTCAAAGCCGATTAGATCCAGCAGAGTAGTATTCATAGTCAACTTTTGTTTGTCTTATGTGCAGCCATTTGTTTTTTATGTCGTTGGGTATAAAAACATTCATAGAAATCAAAAATTAATAACATTAAAAAAAAAAACAGAATTTTTTTTAACAAAACAAAAAAAATTTCATCCAATTACTTTTTTTTCATCCAACGACTTATGGTTTTTTAATCTTTATATGATATTCGGTATAAAAAGTAGTGTTTTTTTCGAAAAAACAAGAATTAAATTTTTGAAAAAAATTATTTTGAATGTTATTCATTTTTGCTCTCCATTATTTATTTTATACTGAATTTGTTTTTGTAATGTCGAATGGATAGCTTTTGGTTCTCTCCAGGTTTTTGACTCCTTCAATAATATCTCTTCTACAACTCCATTCCATGTAATTTTGGTATTCCTCTTTGCTGTTTTCCTAGGTAGGGTCTTCGCTTCCCACACTCTTTTCACTGATCTTCCTTCGTTCATTCTCCTCAGATGACCCCACCACAGCTTAGTTGTCTCTTTTCTATAGTACTGAAATCGCGTATTTTCGCCATCATTTTTCATTAGGTACTATTCAGGAAAACGTAAATTTCATAAAAGTCCGGTAGATAATAATTATCAAAGTTCTACTATTCAAATAAAATGTCATGAAAGCCGTTTTGGATATTTAGAGCCGTTTCCGATGTACACTGCTTTCAAAATGGAAAATCGCGATTCTCATTTGTTTATAACTCATAACCTACTCAATTTAAACTGTAACTGTAAAAACCATTCTTACTGAATTTTCTCAGACAATCTGAAAATGTAATAATATACAGGATGTTTAATTTAAAAAAATAGACAATGTCGTGGTTACTCAGCCAAGGAACATCCTGTATAAAAAAATGTTACGTCAATATAACATTAATTAAAAGACAAAATTGACCTATTTCGGAATTTCTTTGAGAAACATTTTTTAAGAGGAATTCGGGAGTGGAAAGTTTTCAAATTGACACCCTGTATATCTCAAACATCACAGACACATGGTACACACCTATTTTTTGTTTTTGAGATATTTTGACATTTGATCAGTCGCATTATCCTCATAAGAGACACTTTTTGACAGATAAGTGACATGTTTCCAATTTACAATTTTTTCTGAAGTGATACAAATTTTTTATGTTAAAATAGACACCCTGAAATTTAAATTGCCACTATTTTCACTCATAAGGGTGGAAGTTGGCGGCATTGTTTTGAAAATCATAAATCGCTCTTTGAAGACTTCAACTGTAAAACCCATACTTTTTTAATTTTCTTACATAATATGGAAATTTTATAATATAATGATGCAGATGAAATGTTTATACAGGGTGATAAAAAATTTGAAAAATTCTGAGATTTCTCCACGCGTTGCCAAATAAAAAAATCAAAGAAAGCACAAATGTTTCTATATCATAGGATAGTACATGAAAAGTTAAAATAGGGACTGTAAGCCGTTTTTCTATATCTTAAGCCGTTTTCCTTGTACAGGGCCTTGAACTTGGAAAATGACGATTTTCACTTGTTTATAACTCACAAACTTCTGAATTTAAACACCAACTGTAAAAGCCAATCTCATTTTCTCTTCTCAGACAATCTAAAAATGCAATAACATAGGAGCATTCAATTTAAAAAAACATAACTTTGATATGTTTCATGCTTTTGGGACACCATGTACATTATGAATATAATTTTAAAATGTACCTCTGCCGGGTCTCTATCCACTCCAAAAATAAAAAGATCCCAAAATCCAGAGGCACAGCCATAAACTTCCGTGGCGTATACCGTGAATAACCCTGTATAGTTGGTACAGCTTTCCTGTTAGCTTGTTTGTGAAGATCCTGGTTAACAGTTTATACAATTAGGAGAGGACAATAATAGACCTATTAATTATTGTTTAGTTTCAATAAGTTCCAATCATTTGTTGAAGAGTTGTCCTATCTTGGCATTCAGTTTAATCCCTCTCGCCTTGAGCATGTCTGGGATTATTCCGTTAGATCGAGTGGCTTAATTGTTTTTTTCTTCAAACGTCAGTAAATCAGACATTACTCGACTCAGTAGCCGGTCTCAAAGTTTCACTTTTCCTCCGCCGGAGCTAAAGTGTTGCCAAGCAACACTTTACCTCCGCCGGAGCTAAAGTGGTGCCATAGCAACATCAACATACAAACACATAGTATAGCTACCTGTATTAAGAATCAACTATTGAAATTTTATTAATGTAGGCCCGTATATTCATCAATAAAATTCAACCTAAGATATGAAAACTCTCTAGTTTATTATTATCTAATAAGGTTAAAAGGAATTTGGTATTAATCAAACATAATCTTTGGAAAATCTACACCTAAACGAAGTAATTCTGTGAAACGTCATAATTAATTATACCCGAAGCCGGACGGTCGACAGTCGGCTTCAGTCGAGTCGAGCTCGTGCTCGGCTCAGTCGGCTCAAACGTCAGAAAAAAGTTGGGTTATTGCGAGGTAAAGAAAAATAACAATTATTGTTATTCCGTATTGAAATTTGAATATTGAACACAAGGATAATAATTATAACCATATACCTAGGTACATAAAGGAATCCAACATCTTATATTTTTATTATTAGGTAGGTTATTAGTGCACAGTTATAGGTACCTACCTACAATGACCTACATATTTAACATTCAACTTCTGACTGACTGGCATCATCATTAACAGAAAATGAAAAAATTGACCAAGCAGGGTCTAGCAAGAGGTAGGTAGATGTTATCATTAATTTTATAACTTACTTACAAACTTTTATAACGTTTTTAATTTTGATTTTGCGATGATTAGTAGTTTAGTTACATAATTATTATTTTATTATTTTTCTTTAATAATTTCAATAATAATTTCTCGATGTTCACTGACGTTGATGACAGTGTCAATTTGACAGCGCCGCGTTTCTATAGAAGCAGCCCATACTCCATACTCACCTACTTATACCAGTCCAAACCTTTTGAAAATTCGCTTTCCTTCAATTAAAAATGATGTTCTTGCTTAAATTTGCCCACGTTTGAAGAAAAAATAGTATATTTTATTTGGAGGAAAAGTGACTTTTCATGGCTTGCTCTCTATTATCAGCCTCACTTCGTTCGGCTGATAAACACGAGCGCGCCATGAAAAGTGTCACTTTCCCTCCGTATAAAATAATATACTATTAATGATTTTGAGCGCCGTTTTCTCATACCCGACGTTTCATATTTTCTTTTGGTTCTCCCCTGCAGCTGTTTTTCGTTTGGTCTTATTTTGCTTTTGTATAAGTCTGTGTAGTATTTTTCAACTTCCCTGTGTTTGTCTTCTCCTTTGTAATTATACCATCATTATTATCCGCATTCATTTCATCATTCTTTCTAATATTAAGTTTTTTTTTTTTTTTCGAGGACCAATGTCCAAGCTGTTAGAGTTTGCAGCGTGCCCTGCACGCTACGTTTTCTTTTTCAAAATTTTAATTCTCGATTTAGAATGTTTTTATAAAGTTCAGAGAAGTTATGTTTGACTGTACATTTTTGCTGATGTAGGAGACTGTATTAAGCGAGTTTCACGAACGAACACCTGGTAGTCGTTAAGAATTCCATGCCTTTGTTGACAAAATAAGACGTCCCGGTTCCAAGTTTTCAGAAGTTGGAAAATATATCATCTTATGCGAAATAATTTTCCGCATCTAATGAGACCACTCTCATATCACTGCTCTAGATTTTCGATTTGTTATCCAAATAAAACCTAAAATATCATTTCTCTAGTATTTATCTTGAACAATAGAGTAAAAGCTATTCAAGTCTTAAAAAAAAGGGTAATAAAAAACGCAACACTGGCCGAATAACGACGTACATCGAAATATAGGTAGTTGCGCGATTGTGTATTTAAGATTTGGATGTCGAGAGGAATTGAAAGATTGGTTGTGCTATTGAGTGTCAGCCGATGTATATGGTGGACGATATGACATCGTTGTATGGAGTTCTTATTTGATATACGTGAAAGGTTTGAGGGTTGCCTACCGTTAACTGTGGTATTCTGAATAAAATAGAGTGAGAAGTTCGTGGAAACAGCAAGTCAATAAGCCTGCGTCGCGGAAGATATAAATAGGAGCTAAGGGCTGTATTCGATCTCTTTCACTTTAAAATTTCGAGGTTCAAGTAACTTGTCCGCAGTTCGAGAATTTAATAACAGTCCCTTGTGTAGAAGTGTAGTTGTTGTTAAGTTAGTGCCTGGAAGAGATGAAGTTCTACGTAAGTACTTTTTTGAGTTTAATTTTAGTCATTTTCGCTAATTTCTTGTTCTTGTCTTTACAGATAAGGGACTTCGGACTTCTGACTTCTGATTTCTGATTTCTGACTTCTAACTTTTGACTTTTGAGTTCTAACTTTTGGACTTCTGACTAAAGATTTATGTAAAGATTGACTTAGGGATTTATGAAAAATTTTGAGTAGGAACTTCCGTAGAAGTTTACATAGTGATTCCCGCCTTACTTTTTATTTGCCGCATCAAATAATTATGTGGAGACTTACATAGGTACCTACCTATGTAGGTACTGATTTGTGTGAAGATTTATATTTGAAGAAGCTTGAAGAAATAGGGAGAAGTGGTGAAACTTAATTTAGAAACATGGGAAGTTTGATCAGGCAGATAGAGAAGTTTGTTAAAGAGTGAGAGTGAATAACTTCGTACTTTCTTAATTTTCAATACGAATTCAAGAAACCCAGATACTTAGATATTTGGTTATTACAAAGTGAGATTTTGTTCTTTGAGTCGTTATTTTCTACCAATTACTGATGGAGCTAGAGGCAAGTTTTTCCGGTGTCAACATCAACACCAAAGTTGAAAAAGGGGAGCAGTTCCGCTCGTCCAGCACCTGGAGCACCAACTTCAACGGGTGCTAACACCAGCACCAAGGCAGTTCAGGCAGCCATGCTTGTCTAGTCTATGGTCATCTCGTCAATGTTAGAGGGGCCCTAGTTCGTCAGTCTGGGAGTGGAATTTTAGATAGCAAGGTATGTCTTTTTGAACGTGAATAAACTTTCATTATTTTCAACAACAAAGAAGATTAAATAAATTCAAGTACAGTGTTTAATTAATTTCATCACCTATGACTTTCCAAATGAATTTAATTTCGATAATATGTTATGAACTTTTATTGTTGTCAACAAGTGACTAATGTAGTGGTTATGTGTGAAAATGTTCGTTAGAATAATCATGTCTGTTTAGAATTTCGAGTTGGAAATAATCACTTTTTAAATTAATTTTTGCATTTCATATTTTATAGGTAGATACCTACTATCCTATGGTGTAGAAACATTTGTACTTTCTTTGATTTTTTTATTTGGCGACTCGTGGAGAAATCTCAGAATTTTTAAAATTTTTTATCACCCTGTATAAACATTTCATCTACATCATAGGATAGTACATGAAAAAGTAAAATAGGGACATGTAAGCCGTTTTTCTCTATCTTCAGCCGTTTTTGTTATACAGAGCCTTGAACTTGAAAAATGACGATTTTCACTTGTTTATAACTCAAAAACTTCTGAATTTAAACACCAATTGTAAAAGTCGATCTTATTTTCTCTTTTCAGACAATCTAAAAATGCAATAACATAGGAGCATTCCATTTAAAAAAACATAACTTTGATATGCCACTGTCATATGGGACACTCTGTATACTCCAAAATAATTTTAAATTATGGCCATTTAGATCCTGTACTTGAATTTGCAAATTTTTTTTGGAAAAAATCCATCGTTTGGCCTACAGAGACCGCTTCGAATAAGCTGGGACACCCTGTTATAATATGCTGATTGAGATAGGCATACCAAACTCTCTCTGTAATCTCATTTTCAACTTGTTTAATGAGAGAAATGTTTATGTGAGAGACAATCTGGGCCATCTGCAAGGGCCGCAAGTGGCCACCCAAGGTCTTCCCCAAGGTTCTTCACTGAGCCCTATATTATTTAATGTCTATCTCTATAAAATAAAAGAGCTCCTACCTCGTGAAATTAGTGTTTTACAACACGCTGATGATATTTTGCTATTGACACGGGGCAACAATACACTGTACAAAAAATTAATGAAGCCTTGTCAGCTCTGTGTGTCTGGTTGGGATCATTGCACCTGACCATTTCTCCATCTAAGTCAGTAGCCATGCTATTTACAAAAAAACGCAACAACAGGGCGGGGCCCAATCATATGATCACTATCTCAGGAGCTGACATTCCCTGGAGCGAACAGACGAAATATTTGGGTGTTATCTTTCAAAATAATCTTTCCTGGGCAAAGCATGTCGAATATATACACAGTAAAGCGGTCAAGGGACTAAATATCATGAGAGCCTCGGCAGGGGTTTGGTGGGGTGCCGACCCCATCACCCTTAGATCCATATATTTTGGCATTGTAAGGTCACATATGGATTACTGCTGTCAGGTACTGAAACCTTTGACGAAACAGTTAGCTAAGAAACTCGATCGCATCCAATATCAAGGATTGAGAATTGTTCTCGGTTGCATGAGGTCAACTCCCACCAATGCCCTCCTCTCTGAGGCCTAACTATTTGAGGAGGTTGCTAACTATTAAATACGCAACAGGTTTGATGAAGATTTTAGAACACCCTCTCCATGAGTTGGTCTCAGAACTTGAAACTTACTGTGCAGCAGGAATTGATCACTGGAGACATAGAGAACACCCATATATTGTTCATGCATTCAGAGCAATAGGAAGATATGAGCGGAAATTAATCCGATCGCCTGTGCAAGCCTGCTTTACAATAGAACTAGCATATCAAGTACAATCATTAAGTTATTGGGATACTTATCTGAAAAAAGACGAAGATAATAGTTTGCCATTTTTAAACTACATTAATACTAGGTGGCCAAATTACACTAGAATATTCACTGATGGTTCTTTAAGCTCAGAATCGAATCGAGCCGGCATTGGAATCTGTATATAGTAGGATTAACTTTAAAAAGTCAGATGTGACGTCTCACTAACCGTCCGAATTAATATTTTTAATTTCACCAGAAAATGTCAAACAGTTAAATGTCAAGTTGTGAACGAGAGTAATTATTGAAGGAATCATTCAAAAAATGAATTGAACCGTTTACGTCAGTTTGAGAGCCACTGACAACTACATAAAATTTATTCACGTAATGACATTCTATCCTCTGTGTTGTGCATTTAATTCTCATTCAAAACCAATGTTGACGTATACTTATTTATGCGGGATGGAGTGTTTAGACAAACTGGACGGTTACTACAAAAACACGTACATGAAACAAAATAAATCGAACTATCAAAAGGATGTGTATTCTTAATCGATACGTATGACTTTTTAGACTTTATTGGACTATACCTTCGCTGGGGTACAAATTTAAAGCTAGACTCCCTACGTTCACTCAAATATACACTGCTGAAATAATGGCCATCAATCAGGCGGTAGTTTACATTCTACAAGAAAATATAAAAAATAGCGTTATTTGCTCTGACTCTAAGAGTGCCCTTGAAATGGTTACCCAGGCTAGCTATACAAGCTCAACCTGTCATGTAACATTACTCACCAAACGTCTAATCATTGAAGCGCGACAAGCTGGACTGAACATCGAACTAGTCTGGATCCCAAGTCATACGAACATCAATGGTAATGAAATAGCTGACCAGCTTGCTAGAGAGAGCTTAAATCTACAAACTTACGAAAAAGTCCGAATAGACCCCGTTAATGTTATCCCTGTATTCAAGGAAAGATTACTGTCACAATGGGAGACAGAATGGAAACAATCCTTCACTAGAGCTGGGAAATCTTACTATCCCTATCAAGAAACTTTCCCTCGCAAATTATGGTTCTCAAAGTTTCCATACATAAATCGCAGACACATCAGTACCATAATCAGAATGAAAACTGGACACTGTTTGACAGAGAAACATAAGCACAGAATAGGGATTGCCGAAACTCCTTATTGTGAATGTGGCCAAATCGAAGACCTGGACCACATTTTCTTTCAATGTCCGATCAATCATTTGCAAAATTATGACATTTATAGCCAGCTGATATCAAGTGGTATCCCTACCCCAATTAATATGTCTACAGTCATTTATAATATTAATTTCAAAGCATCAATAGTCCTTATGAAGTTCTTGAAAACAAATCAAATTTATCTCTAACTTGGGATGTTTTCCTTTCTTTCAGATTTACCCCGTCCCCAATCCTGGGTTTATCCGGAGGCAACTTATTTCGGGTGTGTGATAATGCTCTGCTGTTGCCCCAGAGAGAGAAGAGTCTTTACCTCTGTTGTGATGTCCACATACTAACCCTCTCTATAGCTAGTCATCAATAAGAAAAAAATATCTCAATCAGGCCTGGTAATCAAAACCGACCTAAAACATAGATAACTTTAAGCTGGCCAAGTGCACAAATGTGCATAAGCCATCAAGAAAGAAGAAGAAGAAGAAGAAGTGAAGTAAATCAAACTCCTGCTGCAGTGAGGTGTAGAGCAGTTTCGACAATAATTATCTAAGGATATGATTAACAATTTTGAAATACTTATAAGTTAGGTATTTCTGTACCTCGCTCCTCAAAATTTGAACTTTTAGTGAGCATTTAAATTAGCATCCGGTATCATATTAGCATTACATGATCATTCTATACGTATACCTATGTATAACAAGGTATTAAATTTCAGTTTGTTATTGGATAACCCCGAAATTTTATCGGATACCTCGGCTACAAAATGTTGATCGCAGCGAGTCTCGATCTTCATTGAATAATATACCTAAACGCTGAAGTTCCTAGTAGAAAAAGGAAGAGTTACATTGGTGACTTCCATAATTCGGATGTGGATAATGATGGTCCAAGTTCTTGTATAAAACGATACCGTAATATGGTTAATACAGTACTGGCAAGGAAAAATAAACAAATAAAAGTTCTACAACAAAACAAACGACGCCTCACGAGAAAAATTCAAAATTTGACCTCGTTATTAAAACATTTAACGGACCAACGAATGCTTAGTGAAGAGGCTGCATTAACACTCAAAGGTAGGCTCATACTCATGACACATTCAAAGATTTTTTTTTCAAAGACTCAAAATTTTTCATTCGGATATTGATGAAAAAATTTAATTATTTTTTACGGTTTACTAAAAACGATTTTTACAAGATAATATATATAGACACGAATTTAACAGAAGTTTCACTTTACATAATAACAATTTATCTAATAATATCTATCTATTTGAATAATGTTGTGTCGAACATGTAAACATTTTTGTCTACAATAAATAGCTTGATCAGTAAATTATGTGTTTAAATTAACTGAAATGAAACATAAGTTATAGAACGCCGCTGCGCGCTCTAGCAGATGATGCCACACTCTGACGTCACAGCACACGTGCATGTTTGCTTCAGCTCGGAGAGTTAGCGGCGCGTCTATCTGTGTAAATGGTCTAAGATCGTAATCTATCGTGTGTGGTAGTACTGGTAGTGGGATTCCATGAAAATTAATAATATAAAATAACATAATCATCATTTGTTATCAAAAAATCAAAACAAACATAGAACATATAACCTTGCTTTTCCGTTGTTTTCGTTCTTTACCTATTTTTTACATGGTTTAATTCTTTACGTATTGTTTACGTATTCTTTACATTCTTTACGTCAAACGTAGAGGATGAATTCTTTACGCGTAAAGGCACATCACTGAATTATTCATTGAGTCTACACTACTACGAATGGAGGGAATGTAGAGAGAGAGCACGCGGACATAAATGAGATAGCGCGCAATCAGCTGACGACTGGCAAAACAGTGAAGTTGCGAGTGTTGCGACGATGCGACGCTGCTGCCATAGGAATGCATGCGTATTTTGGCTAGAAGTAATCTAGAATTGCTAAAACAATTGGCCAAAAAAGTGCGAATTTTCAATTTGTGAACACTGAACAATCCGTAAAGGGTTCCATTCCAGAAAATGGTAGTGTCGTGCTGTGCCTACAATTGTGCTGAACGATTTGAAAAGGGCAATGGAATAACGTTTCACTCGTACTTTTTTCTTGTGTATCATATACAATTTTTTTTCTGTGAGAAGAAAATCCGGGTCCTAGAAGGTTGAAAACGTAATTAGATAACTGAAAATAACTTTGGACTATAGGCTAAACAAGTAACTATTGTGGCGCCACCAAGTAGGCAAATTTGACACTTTCATGCGGCAAGTCCTGCGTGCCCGCTGTTCATTTTAATGTATTTGTTATTGCAAACATGAGGTCGTTCCGAGTATACAAAAATCGGGAAGTGTTTGTTGTACACGAGTACCTTAAATGCTTGAGATTACATACCTATTTATTACTCCTGAATCTTTTTTTAGATAGTAAATTAAAGTTGAAAATTTTAGTTAATAATTTAAGGCATATAAGTAATATGTACTAATAAAACAATAACTACTGCTATAATTTTTTCGAGCTGTATTTCAGACGAAGGGTAACATTTTCTTGCTTTACAGCTGCAAAATATGTTTAAAACTCTTCGACTTATTATACATAAGCTCAATAAAAACCCCGAAAACATGAGATGAAATATGAACTTATTATGCGTTGATAAGAAAGGTGATATTTTTTTAATGGACAATTAATATATCACCTGAACAATGGGACAATAATAGGTTTTTCATTTTTATGAGTGCTATGTGCACCAGGAGTCTCTCTAAATGAGCGCTGTTCCTTGAAGAAAAGTTCCATGTAAACGTATTCTCTAAACTCATCATGAGATTTCGCCCATTTCTCAACGATTTAAAACGAAAGCAGTCGAGACTGGGTGCTTGGAAATTACTTTTAATAATTATTGTAGTCATAATAAATTTAAAAATCTATAAGTTCACTGCCAAATAATAATTTTAAAAGGGTTTCATTATCCAAACGAGCTGTCAAAAATTGCAAAGCAAGGTTATACTGCCGCACGAAAGTGCGAAAAAAATCCACGAGGAGGCGCGCGCGCCGCAAACATCCGATACTTACTTAGCCTATTGATCTATGTTGTATTTAAATTTTCAAACTGGTAGACTTTTGTAGTAATCGACGTTGCCTGGTAACGAAACGATTTAATTCGATAAACGTCATAATTTAATTAAATTTTAAGATAGTTTTGCTTTTGCAAAGATTCTTGTAATGTCTCAATGAGTGAATTTATTAATATGCATATTGGTTGTTATGAAAATTTCCTTAATAATAGCCATTTGGACATTAAGGGTGTAGTGTAAACTACCTTTTAAAATTGAGATCCTGCGTCATGCGCAATCAATTCAGTAATGTGGCCCCCTTAAATTGAATGACTGAAAAAGAAGAACCTCTTTGACGTTTGAAAAGTCAACTGGTCTGTCATGAATGACTGTTTGGATCCCCGCTCTAATGTTTGATTTGAATTTTGAGGTTTTCCCGCCCTGAATTCTTGAATGTTTGAATTTAAAGATTAACCCGGCCCCGATTTCAAATAAATGGCCACATCGCTTACTTACGTTTTGTGATCGTCTTTTACCTTGGCTCGTGTCATTCTACCTGGGCTCGTGTTCGTCTAGTTTTCACCTTGTTTGGACCATCCGTTGTAACCTCTTTTGGTTCTTTTATACACAGACATGAAGCAAAAGGTGGGAGATTTGAGATTAGTGAAACAAATACATTTTAAAAACACCTACTTTATTCTAAGAGAAACCTAACAGTGCCTTTTAGGCTCGCTGGGACTCCCGAGTAAAAAGAGCGTGGCCAAGAAAAACCTCGATCAGCATCCCGAAATGAAAAGAATCAACGGTGGCCTGAAAAGTGTAGATCAATCGTCTCGACAACCGTCACCAAACTAATTGGACCCTCATTCATGACTCATTTGCGCGAATCAATCTAAACAGAAGACATTATCACAGAAATCTAGGTCTTCAAGATAACCATGAGAATGGGTTTTATTAGTAAAGACGGTGTAACGAAGTCCGGTAAAGGAGGCAATTCGCCTATAGTTGGGAGGACCCCAGGTGCAAGGTCCGATGGCTAGGATGCAACTTGCTGGCTGTTTAATTGGTCCCCTCGTGGCAAGGACGAAAATGTTAGCTAGATTCACATAAGGCCGATACATTCTAGTCCAACAGTTCGGTAAACAATTAGCAATCAGAATGATCCACCCTTTTGAATTGAGTTTGACGAAGAACGAGAAATGACCTTGACGTTGATTGGTTTCACAGAAAAATAAGAGAACCTGACTTTACAATTACATAGATCAATTTGAAATCAAGATAAACAGTAATCAATTGGACAGTTTCGCTGAATAAATAAGTTCATGAAATATAAGTAAATAATCAAAAGAGTATAAGTTAATAAACAGTAATTAAATCAAAAATGTTCAGTAGACAATTTAAATAAGATATCAATTAAATAAGCGATAAAAATAAATGGTTAAATAAACAGCATGAAAAATAAGAATCAAGAACGAACATGTGACCAGAGACAATAGCATGACAAAAACATAATAAATAGGTACGTGGTTATAAAATGTGGACGGCAGAAATTGATGATTAGAAAATGGTTAAAACATATACAATAAAATGAGGCGAGTCGACTAAATATTATTCTGGAGATACATAAAATGGTTGGTTCGATGAATGGTTTTGTTTTGATACGTTCTCAGAAAATTATCATTTAGTAAAATGTGGAAGAAATAAATAAACATTTTGACACACACAGGTTAATAAATGCAGGCATGAATTGTAAAAAACAAATAAATAGAGCAGTCATGTGGATCGCAAAAAAATAATGATAAATATAAAACGTGTGTCCCTAGCACGTTTAGAATGATACAATAATATAAAATATGAGAAAGAAATCCTTTATGGTTTGTTAATCCATTTCTAATAAGAACCATATGCACATGTATGAGAGATGTGAATAAAATAAGATCGTTAAGATATAGCCCCTCGTAGGTACCTCCCTACCTAATACAGGAATGTGAAGTTAAATTATTCAATAAACTTTACTTTAAACCAATTTAGAATTTACCCTTATTTTATAAATTATCCCTTAATCAAAACTCATTATTTAGAAAAGGTGAAATAATTAATTTAAACAAAATCAGCTGAATGAACTGCAGATAAAAATAAAGCATGGCATTTAAAACGTGATGAGATTCAACCCTTCATTGTATTGAAAGATTAGTAATTTTGCTTTTAGAAATTGGAGTAACGAATTAATTAATTATTTTAAGTAGGTAGGTGCTTACTTGGGTAAAGGGTTACCTAGACATAAAACATTCAACAATAATAAATAACAGATGAAATAAATCGTATATCCCATTTCAGACGTTTTTGAATTCAGAGTTGGCTATGGAAAATTCGAATTATGTTGGTACCTTTCCAAAAGCTGAGTTTTGAACTACCTTTGACAAGCTAAATTTTTTAAGGTTATGGATGTTTCTAATCAAATTTGACTTTGTTTTAAATTTCACCTAAAATTTTGTTGCCAAAACAGGAATTATATTATCTAAAGTAGGTACTTATACTAATATTCGGGGAAATATTTATTTTTGTGTAAAATCAGACAAGGAGGATTTATTTCTCGATCGATTTTTTTCAACTATATGTGAAATTATTAACGATTCCTTTAAATATGTTTTATGTATTTCAAAACTTTAATTTTTATCCAAAAAAATACGAAATATAAAAATTATCATAATTTATTGTTTGTTTTAAGTTTAGTAATAAAAGATAAAAATACAAGTTATGTTCATTGTCATTAAAATTTCTTGTTTAACGGTTAAAATAAGATTCATATATTATAAGGTAAGCTATATTTCTACACTTCTACAGTTCTACACTTCTACAATGCTTTTATAGTTATTGAACAAGAAATATTCAACTAGAAAATTAAGAAATAATGTTATCTAGAGAAGTAATTTAAAGGCTAGCGGTTACAACATTATTTATAAAAATCTACATAATATTATTTCGGATTTTTTTGCTCGCGATACTTCTTGATTTTACTCTCAAATTTTATTGAGTCGGTTTAGATTCGAAGATAAAGATTATTCCCTGGAAATTTATAAAAGGCTATTTCAACAAATTTTTTCAACTGACTTCAATTTTCCAATATCAAAGTTTTTTTTAAGAGGGAACATTGGTCTTAACCGTGTAGATAAGACCTAGTCATTCCAATCTAGTAATTTGGCTCTCAGAACTAGCTAATTTGGCCAGACACAAATTTTAAATTTATAAATACATAGTTAAATTACCGAGAAATAACCATGCCGAGCTGGGATTTGAACCCAGACGGTGGCAGCGTCATCAACGGCTCAATAATTATAGTCAGTGACCTAAACCGCCGCGCTCAAAATAAAAGTTATTTAATAATAATATAATAAAAAACTCAATCACATTTACATTTATGATCTTTGATTTGTTCTCTATTGTCTTAAATAACTTAAAGTGCTGGACTTCTCTCTCTCGCGTCATGTGGTGAAATTCAGGAACATATATCATATGTCATGTCGCCGACTCTTGAAAGGCCTAATTTTCACGAGAACATTTGAAGAATAAGTAGGGGTAGTCTTTATTCCTTTATCAACTAATTTAATTCAAATTTTGAAGAAAGTAGATGGAATGAGCCTCATGATCTTTGTAGGTTGCCAATAAGTTCTTCTTCATTTTCAATTTATTGTAGGGAGTTGGAGGATTTTTTTGCTAGTTGAGGAAAGTCTTGCTAACTCGGTTGAGGATGAGTTATGACAAATTCTTATCTCGTTATTGTCGTTTGATACTGAGGCGTGAGGCTGCCTAAAATATATGAATAAAAATTATATTTGGGTAGAAGTATAAATTTTCTGAATCCAATCGGTTTAATTTAGGTATGGTTATTGGTTACTCCACCTTTATATTTTCTGGATTTCAATTTGTTATAAAACAGTATATGCATGGATGCAATAGTGTGACGTAGTAGACAAAATTATTTTCGTCTTTTCGTAGCACACGGCGTGGTCATCCTGAAGCAAAGCATTCATGCATGGTGTAGAGCTCATCTTCTTCGAGGTAGGACTGAGTCTCACAAATTCGGGAAGCACGATTCACCGGGGTTTGTATTACAGAGCTCGTTTTTGGGCTGGGTGTTGATTGGAGTTCTTGTGTAAATAAAAATAACGATATCTTTGTGTTGGTTTTCGGTAGACACTGTGCCACACATTTCAATTACTTTTGACATTATAATATAATAATGTAGTATTTAAAGGAGATTTAAGTTCTTTTCAATTTTAAAAGGATTGAAATAAGATGCTGAAAATCTGACAGAACTTTTTGAATGAAGTTAATGAACGTTGAACGTCTAATAATTAAATATTTGTTAGGATTCACTCAGATCGGAATACAGACAGGAATGCAAGGAATGCAGACGCATTAACACCAACAGGAAGGTCTGTTGGTATTAGGAATGTTGCGCATGATGCGTAACATGGGACAAGGCAGGAAAAGGAGCTAGAAGTCAGTACAGTAGTGGTTGTATAACCGTCGTAGAGTCAATATATGAATGTTAATAATATATTTCTTCGTCATTATTTTTATTGTATAGTTGTTGTTGAATTGAATAAATAATGTTCCTAATATTTGACAGCGGTGGGATGTCCACAAGGGTGCCTTTTCTTGGTGAAAGTGAGGTGAAACGGGAATTTGAGTTTTTAGCGAATTTCCCATGAAATAAATTTTAACATCGGGTAGTGTTGGTGCTGTTGTCCGGTACTCAAGTGTCTGAGTCGCAGCGCGAGTTTCCCCGGCGCGGGCGCCTCGCGTGGGTATTATGTGCTACCTACCTAGGTACTTAAGAGAAGTTCCGCTCCTCCGTTAACAACAATTAAATTTATTAGAAGCTGAATTTAGTAAATTAAAGGAAAACGGAAGCTCAAGAAATCTTGCAAGAAAACACTGAGTATGAAGTGTTAACGTATTATTGGATTGATATCCGACTGGTGTCGGTAAGTAAAGTAGATCAAGTATGTAAATGAGGAAGCATATTACAGGTTTTCTAAGGAAAAATTATAAGGGGGTGAAGCAGTGGTATGTTATGAGAAACAGCATACAAGAATTGACCAAAATTAAAGTTTGCGACGTTCGAAGTTGATGGCACTGCAATAAAGTTTATTAATAAGTAGAGTTTGGAGGAGATAAGTTATAAAGATTATTCCAAGGTTATTCCCAAAGGTAAGCAGCTATTGCCATGTTGAGTAGAGTTGTGATAAGTAAGGATAAGTAATGAAGATTATTCTGAGATTATTCCTAAAGGTAAGCAGCTATTTTTAGCTAGTGAGTTGAGAGATGCATGATAGATAATAATGAGTTGATTAAAAGCTTTAGAACGACAATATTTTATTTGACAATGATAATTGGTAGTGGTAATTTTGTTGATCGAAAAATTACAGAGGTCAGGTGTTGCGTGTCTGGACCTGGACTGCCTGGTTATATGATTGATTACCTTGGACATTTTCCGCTGTTGTCATGTGTAACAATTGTGCCCTATTTGCGCTATTAATGAAAATAAATTGAACTAACTTAAATTTGGAGGAGTACCTACTGGTATTACTTTTAATGTAGGTACCTATCAGTTTTTGTAATGCAGGAAAAGTATAAGTAGATAAATTATCAAACAATGAAATGTAATAATGTGATATAAAAGAGGAAGGGTATTCTCGGTGAGGAGATGTAATACCTGAGAGGAAAGAGGAAGGGTGTTCTCGGTGAGGAGATGTAATACCTGAGAGGAAAGAGGAAGTGTGTTGAAAGAGGAAGTGTGTTATCTGTAGAGATATGTAATGTTTGAGAGGTATACTGCCTGAGAGGAGGAAGGGTGTTCTCAGTGAGGAGATGTAATGCCTGAGAGGAAAGTGGAAGGGTGTTCTCGGTAAGGAGATGTAATGCCTGAGAGGAAAGTGGAAGGGTGTTCTCAGTGAGGAGATGTAATGCCTGAGAGGAATGAGAAGTTGACGACTTCAAGCTGAGATGGACCGAGTTGCTGCTAGGTTGGCTGATGAGCCGACGACTTCGAGCTGAGCTGAACCGAGTTTGCTGCTTGGTTGGCTAATAAGCCGACGACTTCGAGCTGAGCTGGACCGAGTTGCTGCTAGGTTGGCTGATAAGCCGACGACTTCGAGCTGAGCTGGACCGAGTTTGCTGCTAGGTTGGCTGATAAGCCGACGACTCCGAGCTGAGCTGGACCGAGTTGCTGCTAGGTTGGCTGATAAGCCGACGACTTCGAGCTGAGCTGGACCGAGTTTGCTGCTTGGTTGGCTGATAAGCCGACGACTCCGAGCTGAGCTGGACCGAGTTGCTGCTAGGTTGGCTGATAAGCCGACGACTCCGAGCTGAGCTGGACCGAGTTGCTGCTAGGTTGGCTGATAAGCCGACGACTCCGAGCTGAGCTGGACCGAGTTGCTGCTAGGTTGGCTGATAAGCCGACGACTTCGAGCTGAGCTGGACCGAGTTTGCTGCTTGGTTGGCTGATAAGCCGACGACTTCGAGCTGAGCTGAACCGAGTTTGCTACCAGAGCTTAAATGATTGGGTTTGCTTTTATGATAACTAGGAGGCTGTGATTTCGAGCGGGTGTCGTTCGATTTTGCTGCAAGGGTAGCTGGGAAACGTCGAGTTTGACCTCTAATGGAAGTACGATGAATGGAAAGGGAAGTAGATGACTGAGTGAAACAGATGAGGTTGGTATAATTAATTGAGTATTTGCTTCAGCCATTCTGCAAACCAGTCTGCGGGTTCACCTGCCAGACTCTAGAGGACCCTGGGTCTTTCCATTGTAGGATTCGAGGACGAATCCTGGTCAGGATGGACGAGTTGTTAGGATTCACTCAGATCGGAATACAGACAGGAATGCAAGGAATGCAGACGCATTAACACCAACAGGAAGGTCTGTTGGTATTAGGAATGTTGCGCATGATGCGTAACATGGGACAAGGCAGGAAAAGGAGCTAGAAGTCAGTAGTGGTTGTATAACCGTCGTAGAGTCAATATATGAATGTTAATAATATATTTCTTCGTCATTATTTTTATTGTATAGTTGTTGTTGAATTGAATAAATAATGTTCCTAATATATTTCTTACTAAAAAATAACAACAATCGTATATTATTGAATTATTGTTTTCATACGTCAAACATATTTTTATTAGGTAAGAAATTAATCCTAATGGCATATGAGTAAAGTGGGAAGACATTTGAACTTTTTTAGCTCAAATCGACTGTCCAGGGTATCCAACTTGAAGAAAAAATATCACAGCCAACTTGAATCCAAAAACGTCTGAAATGGGAACAAGAATAACACAAAGCTTTGTTTCGTATTTCGGAAACCGCACTTGAAAAACACGAGAGCACTTTTAAAATGAAAAACGCTGCTAGTTCGGCAATCCTGTGGTTTGGTCTTCCAAAACACCCCTCTACTACCCCCACTACATGTTGTCTGCTCTCGACCGGGCGACTACTCTCAGCGTTGCCACATGCTATTCGTTCTACTACGTTCTGCAGACAATCTCGGCAAAGCGTGCTTTCCACACTGGTTCGCTTCGCTCCCCGCCCGTTTAGATCTTTCTTTTCTTCTATCTCTATCTATCTATCACAGCTGACAGCTGAGCTGCTCCACAGAATAGAATAATAAATGCAAGTCGTCAGTCGTCTGCTTACGTATACTTCCGTTGTGCTTCCGTATTGTAAATAAAAACATTACTATGTACTAGGCCCGGCCGCGGCCGGCATTCTCGTTACAATTATTAATTATTATTGTTACGATAATAGGTACCTAGGTATACTATAAGGAACGGTGGAAAAATGATATAGGTAGGTACCTACGTACCTACTACCTACTCGACTTCAATTATTAATAATAAATTGATTAGGTAGCTATAGCTATACCTATCCGAGTCGGATAATACGACCTACTAAAAGCACCACTTCTTTGGTGAGATGAGTAGGTAGGTATTTTTGTTATCTACACAACCTGCAGCAAATAATTAGTGTTCTAAAATATTATTTTGTTCAATTATTGTTCGATGGAACATGACTTGTTTTTATGTTATGATGCAGATTTCTAACGTGGCTGATCTAGCAACAGATTCATATCCGAGAATCATGTTTTTACAGCGGACCAGACAAATAGTGCTCGGTAAAGTTAAAATTAGTTATAGTCATGGTATTTTTGATTTTTTAATCATTTACCCTACTCATATGATACGGAATTCCCTATATTATCTATTTTGAATGTTTTATCAATTATTACCAACCCTAAATATTCGCTATTTGAAGATATTATTTATAAAAAGTAAATAGGTAGGTATATCTCATGATCTGTAATACGTTATTATTAGGTATTCTTGCAATCATGAAAATCAAGTAAGAAAACTTGTTCTTCATTTTATCGGGTCAGGAAGACTATGGCGGACAGAAATATTTCAAAGGCCCTATCCATCGAGACCAGTGGCGTTCCGAAATTATTGGGGGTTGAGCGAGAAA
Source organism: Malachius bipustulatus (assembly GCA_910589415.1). Lineage (NCBI taxonomy): Eukaryota > Metazoa > Arthropoda > Insecta > Coleoptera > Melyridae > Malachius > Malachius bipustulatus. The sequence goes on along the minus strand of OU342635.1, from coordinate 41,720,108 downwards.
CAAAAAAAATCCCCTACACTTAAAAAAATTACAGCTTCCACGCACAACATTGTGTCAGCAAAGCTATGGCAGGGAAAATTATTTCAAAGGATTCCCTCTGGATACCGCTCTGGATATTTTAATGAAAATTAATAGACAGGTATTACTCATCAAGAGGCATTTTTTCATGTACCACATTTTGTTTTATCTCCACTAGTGACATCTTGCTTTTACCTATGCATATTTTTATATTTTTTTATTGTCAATTAACGACAATCTTGTGACCATGTAGAGAAACAGAATTTATGTTTTTTTAGGCGAAAGCTGTGCTTCGGACTAAAAAAAATAGTTAATCAAATTTGCTTGGAAATGAATGGGGATTCCAAAAAAGATTTCTATATGAACAGAAAACAGTGGCGTACCATCAATGTCTGTCTGCTAAAATATGCAGGTAAAATTCTGCACAATCGTGCACCATCGTCACTAGTATAAATAAAATGAAACGTGGCACGTGAAAAAAATCTCCTTGATGCGTAATACCCTCGGTAATACCTGTATACAAAATTTCATTAAAATATCCAGAGCGGTATTACAGATATCACGAAAAAATGATTTATTTTAATAAAACTTTACCACCCTGTATGTCAAAAGTTAAGACTTTTAGGACATACGTTCTTATGAAGTTTTCTTCTTAAAATAAACCCAAAAATCACCTCCTTAAATATTGACATTCAATTACATAGCACCCTGTATGTGGGTTTCTAGACATTCGAGAACATTTAATTTAAAATAATGATCACATCAGTGATGAAGTAATTTAATTTTATTGTTTGCTGTTAAAGTGTGATTGTTTTCTACTAAGTGTTTTGCAAAATTTTATGTTTCTGGATGTTTGAGTCTGTAAGAGTTTAGGTGTTCGTTGTAGCAAATTTTTTGGTTAATTTCTGCAAGTCTGTCCTTGTATAAACTGAATTACAATAATGAGAACAGTTTAATCGATAACTATTAAGTTTTTGTAATTGAGATGTTTTCTTTTGCATCCAGCAATATAGACCCATTGCTCATAAAATATTTAAATGAAATATTAAATGTAATGAAATATCGTGTGATCTACAAAATTTTTCATCAACTATAGTGCCTTGGAAGAGAGAGATGGCTATTGCAGTCATGTCTGAGCTCATTTTACTAAAATAATTCTGTAATAACTTTTGTAGTTCAAATTCTCATGTGTCATATTTAATTTCAATTCCTGTCAGTTTCATTAAAATATTAAAGATATAATAGTGAAAAACAATAATTTATTACTATAATTTAAGAACGTGATGAAATTACTGTTATATGTTACTAAACACCTACCTTAATTGTCACTTTTTTATGATTCATGACATTTTTGACCACCATTCTTCACAAATTTTGTCAACTTGAGAAAGAAACGTCAAATTGAAATATTGTTTTATTCTTATTCAGAAAGACAGAATTCTGAGTTTCTGAGATAACAATTTAGGGTTCTTGTATTACCGACACTAAGGCAAGTAAGGGTCAGTGTCGGTAATACAGATACCCTACAACGGCTCGAGTTGTTCATCCTCCTTGAAATACAACCAATGCCAAACTGCAATTATTAGTAAGAAACTCAGCACCCGTACTCAGCAGATATCGTTACTGTTCCAGGTTAGTTTCTTTACTCTAACAAAGTTCATTATGCAAGTAGTCATGTTTTTATTTATTGTTCTATGATTTGTAGATCATTGATTGGATTAGTCAATTACACATCAAAATACAATTGTTTGTATTTTTCTGGCAGACATGCTTCATTTTATTCAAGGCAATAATAATAGTTGATAAAAAATTTTGTGGATCATCCGATATACATATTACTGCACAAGCAATAATAAGCATACATTTGCATTGTTTATTGCTTCTTTTGTTTACATTATTTACGTTCTTTATTTAACTCTTTACATTATTTACCTTAAAAGAGTCCATGTAAAGAATGATTTCTTTACCCGTAAAGAATCGCGTAAAGAATAGAGGTAAAGAATACTGCATATCACAAGCCACAAGCCAGTTATAATATTTTATTTATCTAATTGAACCCTATGCTGCAACAACGTTGTCATTGATAAAAGTAAATTTTGCGGGAAATCGAAATAAACATTTTTTGTGAACCAATAATACAGGATGTCCCAGCTTATTCGAAGCGGTCTCTGTAGGCCAAACAATGGACTTTAAAAAAAAAAAATTTGAAAATTCAAGTACAGAATCACAATCGCCATAATTTAAAATTATTTTGGAGTATACAGAGTGTCCCATATGAGAGTGGCATATCAAAGTTATGTTTTTTTAAATGGAATGCTCCTATGTTATTGCATTTTTGGATTGTCTGAGAAGAGAAAATAAGATTGGCTTTTATAGTTGGTGTTTAAATTCAAGGGAAGCTGGGACATCCTGTATTATATTGGTTCACAAAAAATGTTAATTTAGATTTCCCGCAAAATTTACTTTTATCACTTACAACGTTGTTGCAGCATAGGGTTCAATTAGATAAATAAAATATTATAACTGGCTTGTGGCTTGTGATATGCAGTATTCTTTACCTCTATTCTTTACGCGATTCTTTACGGGTAAAGAAATCATTCTTTACATAGACTCTTTTAAGGTAAAGAATGTAAAGAGTTAAATAAAGAACGTAAAGAACGTAAATAATGTAAACAAAAGAAACAATAAACAATGCAAATTTACGCTTATTATTGCTTGTGCAGAAATATGTATATCGGGTGATCCACAAAATTTTTTATCAACTATTATTATTGCCTTGAATAAAATGAAGCATGTCTGCCAGAAAAATACAAACAATTGTATTTTGATGTGTAATTGACTACTCCAGTCAATGATCTACAATTCATAGAACAATAAATAAAAACATGACTACTTGCATAATGAACTTTGTTAGAGTACAGAAACTAACCTGGAACAGTAACGATATCTGCTGAGTACGTATATGGTGCTGAGTTTCTTACTAATTATTGCAGTTTGGCATTGGTTGTATTTTAAATTCGAGCCGTTGTAGGGTATCTGTATTACCGACACTGACCCTTACTTGCCTTAGTGTCGGTAATACAAGAACCCTAAATCGTTATCTCAGAAACTCAGAATTCTGTCTTTCTGAATGAGGATAAAACCATATTTCAATTTGACGTTTCTTTCTCAATTTGACAAAATTTGTGAAGAATGGTGGTCAAAAATGTCATGAATCATAAAAAAGTGACAATTAAGGTAGGTGTTTAGTAACATATAACAGTAATTTCATCACGTTCTTAAATTATAGTAATAAATTATTGTTTTTCACTATTATATCTTTAATATTTTAATGAAACTGACAGGAATTGAAATTAAATATGACACATGAGAATTTGAACTACAAAAGTTATTACAGAATTATTTTAGTAAAATGAGCTCAGACATGACTGCAATAGCCATCTCTCTCTTCCAAGGCACTAGTTGATGAAAAATTTTGTAGATCACACGATATTTCATTACATTTAATATTTCATTTAAATATTTTATGAGCAATGGGTCTATATTGCTGGATGCAAAAGAAAACATCTCAATTACAAAAACTTAATAGTTATCGATTAAACTGTTCTCATTGTAATTCAGTTTATACAAGGACAGACTTGCAGAAATTAACCAAGAAATTAGCTAGTGTAGGCAATTTTTTTTTGTTACCCGCTCAACCCCCAATAATTCCGAAACGCCACTGGTCTCGATCGATAGGGAATCCTTTGAAATATTTTTCCCTGCCATAGCTTCGCTAACACAATGTTGTGCGGGGAAGCTGTAAATTTTCCAAGTGTGGGCAATTTTTTTTTGTTACCCGCTCAACCCCCAATAATTTCGGAACGCCACTGGTCTCGATGGATAGGGCCTTTGAAATATTTCTGTCCGCCATAGTCTTCCTGACCTGATAAAATGCTAAGTTTTCTTACTTGATTTTCATGATTGGCAAGAATACCTAATAATAACGTATTACAGATCATGAGATATACCTACCTATTTACTTTTTATAAATAATATCTTCAAATAGCGAATATTTAGGGTTGGTAATAATTGGTAGAACATTCAAAATAGATAATATAGGGAATTCCGTATCATATGGGTAGGGTAAATGATTAAAAAATCAAAAATACCGACTACTTATAACTAATTTTAACTTTACCGAATTACCGAGCACTATTTGTCTGGTCCGCTGTTAAAACATGATTCTCGGAAATGAATCTGTTGCTAAAATCAGCCAAGTCCCTACTGTACCTATATAATATCCAGAGATGTTTATATATTCCACACTAGTAATGTAATATACTATTTTCGATCGTTCCGCATGCTTTTTCCGCAATGTGTTAGAACAATAATAATTGTGAAGAGAAGACATAGGTAGGTAGGTACTCTCTTTTCTTTTTCTTTTTTTAAAGTATGTAGGTATGTAATAATAATTATTATTATTATATTATACCGCAGTGATCTGCATTATTATAGGTAGGTACTATACAGTAACCTAATTCTAATTCGATGTACCTCCTATTTTACTATTTAATAAGGAACGGGCATCGGATACCGACTGGACGACTGGCCTAATTCTAATAATTATTCCGTGGGCCACGGGGAGAGAAGCGAACTCGAACAGAGAGAGGAGAAGCGAATTCAGGAGAGGGTAACGCCAAAGCCAGACGTCGACGAAGCCGCTGCGCTGCAACGGCAACGAGTTACGTACGGCAACGCTGTGAGCGACGCGAGTGGAAAAAGTGGAATGGGCACGTGAGGGGTGTTTTGGAAGACCAAACCACAGGATTACCCTAGTTCGATGTGGTCGTCTATCTCGAAGGGCTGCTAACACAAGATGCCCTGATCTAAGGTCGTTACCCATATATATAGCCTCCCTAGGTAATTATGTCGATCATTATTCTATTCAGTATTCAGTTCCTCTTACTCGCCATCGCCCCCCCCCCCCAATTCCTTCTTCGCCGCTATTGCCACCGTGTGTTTTCAAGAAGGAGACTGCCGGTGACATTTGACGTTTCTAGGTTTGAAAACTTGACAACTGACATATCGAATACACAGAATATCCGTAAATGGTAGAACTCTACGTTTTCGATTTTAACATGCGCACTGACATTTGTAAAGGCAATCTGGGTCACTTCAAGGGAATTAATATGTAACTTTCGTGTTCCTGTTGAATACAAATTTCGGGGAAAAAAGTACTCATTTTTTTCCCTGCCAATTTACTTTTTTCCCCGGTAAAAGTCAGTTCACACAAAGTGGCATTTTTTTACCCGCTAAAGAGGGAAAAAGGTCAAACTTTTAGCCCGTCGGAGAAAAAATAAATATTTTTGACATCAATCGTTTTTTGTCAAAAATAGAATATTTGACATTATCCTTTACGGCGCTAATGGTTTAAAGTTCAAATTACACAATTAAGTTTTACCATTCACATTTGCATGGCCGCGACTGTACCTATAATATTACTGACGTAAATAAAATTTTAAAAGCCATTATAATGTAAAAATTGATGTAAAATAAAATACATACTCACTTACAGCATAGCCTAATAATATTAACTGTAAAATTACGCATTATTTATGTTTCTTTCCTTCTATACCTATTATATTGTTCAATAACCTATCTAGATTTAACTTAAAATTTTAAATAAATCAATTAAACATAATGTCTATTAAAGAAGAAAACAGAAGGCAAGTATACTCAACGATTAATTCATAATGGATTGTAGGTCAATGAGTATAAGCACATAGAGTGCAATTACTAGCCTGTTCGGTGGGTTCGGAGAATTCCTCCATCGCCCATAACAGTTGTCATGATGGCAGTGCCCGAAACTCCAACTAGAGAGTTTGCTTCCGCATCCAACAGCAGAGCCTTCCAGAGTACCAAATCAAGCACAGACACGTGTTTCGTTCTACTGGAACTCATCAGTGTGCTGCATTCGGAGTATCTGGAGGATGCTGTCGGATGAACTATGAGATCTTCGGTTTTTCTCTGAGGTCTGAAGTTTCCTCCTTTGCCTCTCACGGTTTTTTTGCCTGGTTTGGGTGATTTGAACGGAAGCCGGGGCCTCTTAAGCCGAGAATTAACACGGAACTCCGTGTGGTGTAAAATAGAGCGACATCTAGCGGTCAGTTCAAGGAACTAACCGTGAGTTCACTCTAAATTGATTGAAGTTCCAGACACTACCAATAAAGCCGGTCGATGACAACGAATAATGAAGAAAAAATTAAATTAAATTAAATTAAATTAAATTATTTTAAATTTATTTAAATTAAATTTATTTAAATTAAATTAAATTAAAATTAATTCTCGGCTTAAGAGGCCCCGGCTTCCGTTCATCCGACAGCACCCTGCAGATACTCCGAATGCAGCACACTGATGAGTTCCAGTAGAACGAAACACGTGTCTGTGCTTGATTTGGTACTCTGGAAGGCTCTGCTGCTGGATGCGGAAGCAAACTCTCTAGTTGGAGTTTCGGGCACTGCCATCATGACAACTGTTATGGGCGATGGAGGAATTCTCCCAACCCACCTAACAGGCTAGTAATTAATTGCACTCTATGTGCTTATACTCATTGACCTACAATTCATTATGAAATAATGTCTATTATTCTAACTTTCTTTATCCACCATTCTTCATTCACCTACAAAAATTTTGATCTGACATCCATGTTGTAATTTATTGTGATCTTGGAGACTTTTAAGAGTTACTAAACACTATGTTTTCCATGTACAGGATGTCCCAATAATTCCATGGACATGGAGTAACCACAGATTACTGAGGTAAAAAAAAGTCGCTCGGACCAAACTTATCTCTATACCAAAGTGCTTCGTTTGTCCGTTAGAGGGCTTCAAAGTCTTTTGAAAATTTTAGTTTTTTTGAAATAGCTCAAAGTCGGCTGATTCCAATTCGATTAAATTTGGTAGGTCAATTTCTTATTAAAAGTACTAACTTCTGATGTACATGATAATTTGACGGAAACCCGGGAAGGGGTTAAACTACCCCTACCCTCCATTAAAATCGATCGTAATTGTTGATAGGGTAGCAGGAACACTGTTCATGTTTTTTTGTTTGAAAGATACATCGTTTTAGCCCATTTTTGGTCTCCTAAAAAAATCTGTATCTCTCCGAGGTGCCATGTGATAAAATAAATTAGTCTCTGACACCTAACCAAAATTTTATTTCATTCTTTTAATTTGAAATCAAATTTTCAATTGTCAGGTGATTATTTGATCTAATCTCATAATAGTATATTATTCAACAAGCGCATAATGATAGCTATTATCCACGAAGATGAAAATTGCAGCACGAGCCTCTGCGCGAGTGCTATAACATCTAAGTGGATAATAGCCATTATGCGCGAGTGGAATACTATACTTTATCTATACGAGTATACTTGAATAAAAATAATTTTACTTACGGTAGAATTAAATTTTTATGTAAAAAAGTTTTATGGATTGCAGTTTTATATTTATTAAAAACTATGGTTCTCTTTAATTAAATAATTTGGTTATTGAAATATTGCAAAAGTACAGAAAATATTACGTACTTCACTGTCGACTGAAAATTTGTAAAATAACATTAAAAGGAGAAAAATTACAAAATCAGGGTGAAAGATTTCGTTGCGCATCGTATTTCACTGCTGATTTTGCAGGCAGTAAACCATTAATTGATGCATTTGTTGCTTTTCCCCATATTATATCAGGTGGCGTATTATTCTCGAGATGTTATTTTCTTCGAAGAACATCCTGTATTATTCTGTTTATAATAATTTTAAGTTTAATTTTTATAATACAATAATTTGTTTGTAAAATTGAAACTAAACATAAACAAATAATGTGAATGTTATTAGGTTATCGTGATTAGCTGTCACTACTGTCAGTCGACTAAACCTATTGGCAGCGTTCCAAAGGCATCAACTTTCACAGCGGTTGACTAGGGCTTTATAACTACGCACAGATACTAAAATATGTTCATTTTAGTATTATGATAAGTAGCTTCGTATGCTATAGTAGTTGAAAGATCAAAATCATCCTAATATTCTGTGATTTGATATTTTTATAACATTTTATTAAACGTAAAATAAACGTTTAGGGACTCTACTTTCACGTCAGTGGACCATTGACAGTAGTCAGTAGTTTGGATCTGCCAAACGTACGACAGAATAGGACGGTAAAGTTAAACAATTGACAATATAACGATTGAATAATGAGCTCATTGTTCAATCGACCTGACACTATTATTCGATAGGGCAATAGTAATGCATGCCATTACTTCGTTAAAATTAGACTAATAATTGATTTGTTATCTAATAGGAGTAGATAAAAGATGTTAAGTATGGTTCGGTTTTTTTTCAGGTGTTTGCAAATAACGGTTTTTTTCAAACGCAGTAAACAGTTTGCAAAACGACGAGGTTCCAAGAAAAGTTAAAATCATTTTTTTGCGCAGGATGGAACTTTCTAGGGTCCAAACCGGCGCCCACATCGGGCATCTTTTATGAGATTAGATAAAATAATCACCTGACAATTGAAAATTTGATTTCAAATTAAAAGAATGAAATAAAAATTTAGTTATCATCGACTAATTTATTTTATCACATAGCAACTCGGAAAGATACAGATTTTTGTAGGAGACCAAAAATGGGCTAAAACGATGTATCTTTCAAACAAAAAAACATGAACAGCGTTCCTGCTCCCTATCAACAATTACGATCGATTTTAATGGAGGGTAGGGGTAGTTTCAAACCTTCCCGGGTTTCCGTCAAATTATCATGTACATCAGAAGTTAGTACTTTTAATAAGAAATTCACCTACCAAATTTCATCGAATTGGAATCAGCCGACTTTGAGCTATTTCAAAAAAACTAAAATTTTCAAAAGACTTTGAAGCTCTCTAACGGACAAACGAAGCACTTTGGTATAGACACCCTGTATACAGGGTGTCCCATAATATGTGGGCAATCTCCCGGATTTGGGTAAATTTCGTAAAAATAAATGAAAAAATAGCTATGAAATTAATTCCTCAGAGACACCCCTACAAAGATATTAGCTGTTGAAGTTGAGGGTTGAAAATCAATTTTTTGCAATAACTTTTTTATTTCTTGACCGATTTTGATAATTTTTGGTTTTATTTCGTATTATTTTGAACTGTTTAGAATAGTGTTTCTTAATCTTTGGTAGCATTTACATAGACCTAGGGATGGCATAACCCCCTCATTCACTTGAAATAAAACAATAAAAATAATAATTTTACAGTTTTTTAAGGTTAATTTTCTTTTTATTTGACATTTTTTACATAAAAAATGTATCTTTATTTATTTCAAATTAGTAGTTTATTTCGACTGTCCAGTTATATTATGATATTAGGAATTATTTGGGTTTGCAGTCAATTAAATTAAAGAACACTCTTTTTTCTACGTCAAGCTTTCGAATTAATTTTAATTCTTCTTCAGGACTATCTATAATATGATTAGCAATATTAAATTTAGTATATAGGTGTTACAATTAAAGATGGAAATTATATACTTACAGAATTTGAGATTAAAATTTAAAGTTTGTAAAAATTGTTAACCATAGGACTATTCTTGTATACATTTAAAGCAACTAACGCCAACAAAGATAAAATTACATAACTAATGAAGTTCAATTTCCAATTCAGGCCGAAATGATAAAAAAAATTTTAAAAGTTTTTTCTAATCTAAATGATTGACATATAAATAATAAATTTTTTAAAAAATTGAATACAGATGATTTGATATCTAAAAATTATTTGTTTTGACGACTTCATTACATATTATGTAAGTCCCCTATTGTTAGACAAAATTAATATTATTGTAATAACATTGAAGGAAAAAATAAAAATATCGGAAGAATCAAAACTATTTAAACTTTGGATTAAATTGAGACTATTGTAGGTTGTTTTCTTTATCAATTTTTACTAAAAATGTGTAAATGCTACTAAGATTTTCTACATCTTTCATGGAGTTCATAGCATTTGAATTTTGTTGGATTCTAATCATTTCTATAAAAGTTCTTTTGAAGGTGTTACTTTCTATATCTAAGATTGATGTACCATCATAATTCATTTGGTGATCTTTATTGTTAACATGTTTAGCTAGAGCACAAGTGCCTGTATTACGTTTTGCATCACTTCTATGGGATGTTATACGAGATTTATTTATTATTTTTTTATTTATTTCGATAGAGCGAACCGTTATCGAGATAAACGTCCTTCTAATAGGTGATGAGTCGCAGGAACTTTCTAAATTTCAAGTAAATTTTAACAAGATGGCTGACCTATGACAGTAAATTGAGCAGGAAACAAAACAATAACTTAATTAAATACACGTCAGTGTCAAAGATTTCATTTCATGCAGATTCAATTCTAACTGATTTTCTGCGTATTCAGCGTTTCTGTAACTCATTTTAAAATCAGTTAGAATTGAATCTGCATGAAATAAAATCTTTGACACTACTTGACGTGTATTTAATTAAGTTATTGTTTTGTTTCCTGCTCAATTTACTGTCAAAGGTCAGCGCCATCTTTTTAAAATTTACTTGAAATTTAGAAAGTTCCTGCGACGCATCACCTATTAGAAGGATGTTTATCTCGATAACGGTTCGCTCTATCGAAATAAATAAGGATACATTTTTTATGTAAAAAATGTCAAATAAAAAGAAAATTAACCTTAAAAAACTGTAAAATTATTATTTTTATTGTTTTATTTCAAGTGAATGAGGGGGTTATGCCATCCCTAGGTCTATGTATATGCTACCAAAGATTAAGAAACACTATTCTAAACAGTTCAAAATAATACAAAATAAAACCAAAAATTATCAAAATCGGTCAAGAAATAAAAAAGTTATTGCAAAAAATTGATTTTCAACCCTCAACTTCAACAGCTAATATCTTTGTAGGGGTGTCTCTGAGGAATTAATTTTATAGCTATTTTTTCATTTATTTTTACGAAATTTACCCAAATCCGGGAGATTGCCCACATATTATGGGACACCCTGTATAGGTCAAAAAATAGTTTTGGAAGTAAACTTGAAATACCTTATTATTGTGAATATTTAATATAATATATCATTCAAAATCCCGCCTTTTATCTTGTATTCCTAGAATTTATCATTAAATTTAAATTGTGTCGTCTTTCTACTTGATACTAGGAATAATTTGACACAAATTTAGTGATGAACAATTATGTGTAAATATTTTAATTTAATTATTAAAGTACAGAGTTTTGTATGTATGTACTCAAATGGAATATCGCGGCTTTTGCCAGTTGTCACGTGGTACACATCTCCCGTTTCAGACCAATGACCGCACCGTCGTATTTCATTATCTCTCTTTAATGTTGGCGACAGTCCGATACACTGTACGAGTTGCTTACAATCCCTCCATTCGTAGTATTGTAAACTCAATGGTATTATTATCCGAAACCAAGAACTCTAGATAATATTATTATGTCAGTGAATTTTTGCATTATATTATATCCGTTAGCTGGTTTACTGTAGTTAACCATCAAGCCAACAGATGGCCCTACTTTTTAACCCTTTTTTTTATACATAAAAGATGTAAATATCGGTATTGGTGACGTCATGGCCAGTTTAGCTGACATATACCGTATTGTTCCGAATACAAGCCGCACCCGAAAACAAGCCGCAGATGATTTTCAAGACAAATTTCATTTGATGATTATTATTATTGGTCTCGAATCCAAACCGCATCCAAGCGAACTCGAATGTAAGCCGCAGATAAACCTACAAATCAAAAGTTTGGTGTTCTCTGTAGGTAAATATTTTTTTGAAAATTGTAAAAAGGTAGGTACCTATAACCTACCAAAGGTAATATAGGAAACAATTATACCTACAATTCCAATGTAAAAAATAAACAATACAATAAAAAGCCATGATGTTCAAATACCTTATTATTATTTCCTAACATATACACTGTGTCTCTTGGATTTCTGGACATAGGGAATTCCCATGTTAAAATAAACTATTGGAAATATTGGCTCCCCTAATTATTTTACAGTAAAATGTCAAATGTAAAACTTCTTAAGGAAAAAAAGCTGCTTCTTATGCTACAATTGCATTTTCATTTGGTTCATTCGTTTTCGAGAAAATCAGGAAAAACTTAACGATTTTTCGTAGTTTTTCAAGGTTGCTTTGCTTTTGACAGATAATGCTAAAAATTATTAATTATTGTCAATAACTGATAGTTTAAAAGTAATTCATTCATTATTAAAACTTTAAGTCGCAAATTATTACTTTTTAAAGGAAAACTTGTTTATAAAAATGAATTATTGAAGAAAAACCACTGCACCAAAACACCATTGAAGAAAAAGTAAAATTTATTGACATTACTCTGGCAATTGCACTTAGAAATATTATTAGAGATTTATTATTATCTTATTAGCATTATCTGTCAAAAGCAAAGCAACCTTGAAAAACTACGAAAAACCGTTCAGTTTTTCCTGGTTTTCTTGAAAACGGATGAACCAAATGAAAATCCAATTATAGCATAAGAAGCAGCTTTTTTTCCTTAAGAAGTTTTACATTTGACATTTTACTGTAAAATAATTAGGGGAGCCAATATTTACAATAGTTTATTTTAACATGGGAATTCCCTATGTCCAGAAATTCAAGAGACACAGTGTAGGTATAGTATAAATAAAAGGGCTGCTATTTTTTGGTTAAAAAAATTGGTAAAAACCAGAGGTCCTAAAAATGGACTTAATAAACTTGCTTCCTGAAAATCCCGAACTAAATAACTACCTAGTCAGAGAAACACTACTATGGTCCTGAAAGTAAGCCGCAGGACTCGAAAACAAGCCGCATGTGAATTTGAGAACACTCAGTAGCTGAAAAAAAGTGCGGCTTGTATTCGGAGCAATACGGTAACTATCATAGTGAGCTTGAATCTAAACTCAGGTGCAGAAAAAACGGGCCACCTAGTTTTTTTTAATCGAGTGAATTTTTAGATATTTTGGCTTTCAGATTATGTTTTTGATTTTATATTTATAAACGCCTTCCTCCTGAACGATTCAAAATATAATAGACGCCGACAGTGATGACGTCAGTGGGCGGGGCCAACGGCCAGGGTTCCATACAAACAAACGTTTGACGTTTACAGGTTTGCCAGCTCTGATGGAAGTTGTCTCGTGAAACATCAAAGCTCTTAATGAGGTCTCTCATTAGTAGAACTTCAAAAGAGCTGCAATGTGATGGCATTTTATACCCTTAGGACAACAACAAACTATACTTTTCCCAATAAGATAATCATCCTTCAATTCAATCTGTAAATTAAAAAAACAATTAACGCATTGCCACTACCTGTTGAATTTGCTAGCAGGATATTCTTACCTCAACGCTAGACATTAGGTTTTGTTTTTCATGCTGGCGGGTACTGTTTCACGAATTATTTTAAGTTCCGTCTCGAACTCCATTCTCTCAACATGGCCAGATTCCACAGCATTTTCACCTTTGGAAAATGATTTGGTTTCTTCTCGTAAAACAAAGAGAGGATATAAACTTGGAATTTTACGGGAACACCCAAATCAAACCACCCAATCAATAAATAAATACCGACAGACGTACTTTATAAACTATAACTAAAGTAACTGAACTGCCTAATTTTTTTAACTAAACTGTAATATTCAGTATTCATTTATTTCACTAATGACATCATTGGCATCACTAATGACTTCAGTAATGGCTTCACTAATCACTTCGATGTTAATGGCGATTGGCGACTGGCGGAGGCGGGGGTAAAACATCACGTCAAAAACTTCAGGAAAAAACACGACAACTGACAACAATGACCACGTGAAGGGTTTGTTTGTATGGAACCAGAACCGCTTAGCCCCGCCCTGTGACGTCACACTGACGGCGTCTATATGATAAAACAAAAATTTTCCATTCTAATTTGGATAGAAAAATTGAAAAAATAAATATAAAAATTAAAAAATTTAAGCGTTTTTTTGCACCTGAGTGTATAATGAAGTTTGACACTTATGATTTGTTGCTTATTATTCACTAATTTTGACGTTTGTAAGGCTGAAAGCTTGAAATCGGCCAAGTTTATTACCGCGTGACGTCATTTTGGAGAGTATCTGTTCAATATCGAACTGCGCACGCGTGTAAGTTTTTTTCATGATTTTTAGATGATATTTAGGAATAAGTGAATATTAACAACAACAAAAAAATTATATTGATAATAATTCTTGATTAAATGAATTAATTAAAATGGGGAGAATCAGTGAATCTGGCAACATGTAGTGTAAACCGGGTTTAATAATTGTAAATATTGCCACCAGATGGCAGCCCTTATTTTTAGATTGAATATTCTGGCGCTAAAATGTTGAAACGTCACGTCATGTCACGATCAGCTGCTCGCCTTTTCCTTCAGTTCGGTTAACGTTAATTCAGTTTCAGTTTTCTTTCAGTTTTTCGCAATTCTTGCGTTATTAATGAGAAGTTTTTGGCGTGGTTTCGAGTGTTGTTATTGTGTGTGTGTGTGCGTGAGTTTTTTAGTACGTGCGACTGCGATTTCGTTCCTTCATCGTAGAAAAGTAAGTCCTAACTTATTTAATTATAACATCCTTTGAAGAGAAACACTGAACTTCAACGTTTACCTACCTGCTCATGCTCGTTTTGTCAATATATAATTATTATTGGAATGCGCGAAATTGCGTCTAATAAATAACTTGCATGCGAAAAACTAAAAATAACTCGGACTGTTTTTATTAACCATAGTCCAGAGTAACAGGACCAGGCCCAGAAAAAAACATTATTCAAGGATGTTCAGTTGGATAAGTGGTGGGACTGGAAAGTGTTTTTTTGCTCTTCTTATATTTAAAGGTTATGTTTATTTGAACAGGTAGTCGTCCACCTTATTAGGAAATTGTAAATAAACAATTATTATTTTGAAGGTAGCAGAATTAGCAGAGCAGGCCATGCATTTTCTTATTCGGATTTGGATTATTAAAAGCGAATAATTTATCGAGATCGATTGTTTAACCTAAAACTGGTGAATATCCCGATGAGTTTGTTTGTGGTCGTACCTTCCTATTTATTGCATTATAAATTAATTGTTTCATTATTAGGTCAATGCTTATTCATCATTCGTTTGAATAATCTTGCGGTTTTATTTTATTTATGAAATTATCTCTTATTTTTGCAGATACTGCAGTAAGTTTCATTTAATTATTTATCTTATTATTATGGTAATATGTATTATAATTATTATTACCAAATACCTAGGTACTCTAGATTTACCTCTAAATCTAGAGTATTTTTCGTTACCTACCTACCTTATACCACAGACCTACTTTCAATTTGGTATAGGTACTTTCAATTTACTTAAATTTAATGAAAGTCAAATTGGCTAAACGCCCTAGAAGGTCAGGCCCGGTCAGGCCATAAAAGAACAAGAAAAGTAAAATTTAATGAAAGTCAAATTGGCTAAACGCCCTAGAAGGTCAGGCCATAAAAGAACAAGAAAAGTCAAAGTGTGAACTCATTATCTCAGTAACTCTAATATCAAGAATAAATTTTTTGATTTTTTTTTTTAATAAACACAATTTGTGATTTAACGATTTAACGCAGTCTTTTCAAACATTTGAGAGGGATTAAATTAATTTTGACATTAAACATTAAAATATTAAAAGTTTACTACAGTACAAATTGTGAAAAAATGTCAACCATCAGTTTGACACTGTTAAAAATGACTTATGATGACTACTACTATTAGAGTCCCTAAACATTGTTTTGGTGATAATGTGCAAGTTAATGAATAAAATGAAACTGAATGAATAAGTTTATTTTTAAAACAGTTTTTAGTTTTCTTGCATAGTTTCGGAGAAAATGGCGTTCAAATATCAAATTATATAGCAATAAAGGGGAAAATGGGTTTATCGAACAAAGGAAATATTTTTTTTGAATTTTGATAATCAAAATGGCGACCATCTGTTAATTTTGACTTAAAGAAGTGACTTTATGTAACGACCGTCTGTTGAGAATATTACGAAATTAATATTTGAACTGTCATTTTTTAAATGTCAATTTAAAGAGTATTTTAAAAAATCGTTTCTCCTTTTATGAAAAAAATTATTGTGATGGCGTGAATAGCCATTGAAATATTTTTGATGCTGTCATAATAAAGGCATTACTCGCTATTTTCATTTGGCTATGCTGAAAAAATGACAGCGAAATCAAAAAGTCACTAAAAAATTGTCAAATTTGAAAAACCCTTAATGAAGTCACATTTTTTTCCACAAATAAAATCGCGGCGACCTTGACACTCGCGATACATTTCTTTTTTAAATGTCAAAACAAAACAAATAACTTTAGCTCGAACGTGGTCATTGAAAAAAGTGCGAAAAAAATCGAAAATGTAATTTTTTGAAGTCAAAATCTCGAAATCGCGATAAAGAATCGGCCTTTTTGGAAAAATCACAGCGCCGCCATTTTGGTTATTGAAGCGACAAAAATTGAAAATTCCGACAGAGCTACTCTTCTACTACCCCGCAATAATAATCCCCGAGTCCCGGTATACGGAAATTGCCGAGAAAAAAAATTTCAAATTTTACCCGATTTGCTTGGAAATCGAGAAGATTTTGAACGGAAAATTGTACCGCTAGCACATTTTTTATCGTAACTTTGGCTGCTTAGGTCAGGGGAAGATCGCATAGGCATCGGCGTGTAAATGAGTTGTTTTTCTAGAGTGCAAAGTTTCGTCGTAATCGAGGCAACCGTCTGTCAGCTGTAAGCCGTCAAAGTAGATTTAAAAAAAAAATTGCAAATTTTCAAAAGCGTCGGTAGCGGCCATTTTGAAAAATTTCGCGATCGCAATTTCACGTCACGCTTCTAATCGACGAACTCTGTGGACCCAAAAACATCGTCCGTCCGAAAGTTGCACCGTTTCGGAAAAAACGGCAAAATAATTTGGGTCAAAAAAAATCTAAAAACCCCTTCAAAAAATTCAAAAAAATAAAAACGGCTGGAATTCACACAAGGGCACCATGAAATAATTTCAACAGTAGAACCGAAAAGCTTTTTTCTTGCATAGTTTTGCAGAAAATGGCGTTCAAATGTCAAATTATATATGTAGTAATAAAGGAGAAAATGGGTGTTTCGAACAAAGGAAATAATTTTTATGAATTCTGAAAATCAACATGGCGGCCATTTTGTAATTTCAACGTAACGAAGAGATTCCGAAGTTACAATCCTCTTGTGAGCAAAATACGAAATTAGACTTTCAACTGCCATTTTTTAAACGTCAAATTCAAGACTATATTTAAAAAACCGTTTTCTCTGTTTAATAAAAGTCATTTTGGTGATGGTGTAAATCGTGATTGAAATATTTTTGACGCTGCCAAAATGAAGGCATCACTCGCTGTTCTCATTTGGCTATGTTGAAAAAATGACAGCGAAATTGAAAGTGGCAATAAAAAAATGTCAAATTTGGAAAACTTAAAAAAAAGTAATTTTTTTTCGACAAAATCGCGGCAACGTTAAAATTCGCAATACCATTTTTTTGCACTGTCAAAATAAAGGCACTACCCTAAATTCGAACCGAATCGTGAAAAAAACGCGAAGAAAAAATCGAAATTGCGACTTTTTAAACGTCAAAATTGAGAAACCGCGATCAAAAATCGGCCATTTTCGAAAAATCACAGCGCCGTCATTTTTGAAATTTAAGCGACAAAAGTTGAAAATTCTTACAGAGCAACTCTTCTACAACCCGGCGAAAATGATCCCAGAGTCCCGGTGCTCTATAATCGCGAAGAAAAAAATTCCGAATTTTCTCTAATTTTTACTGATTTATATGTAAATCAAAACCGTCGTCCGTCCGAAGCGTGCACCGTGTTTGCTCATCGGCACCCTGGAATTAATTTCAAATTTCAAACCGTTTTTCGTTTTCGTGCATAGTTCCGGAGAAAATGGCGTCCAAATATCAGATTAGTCAATTTTGAAAATCAACATGGCAGCCATTTTGTAATTTTGACGTAACGAAGAGTTTCCAAGTCACGATCTACTTGCAAGAGAAATGTCAAATAAAAATTTGAACTGTCATTTCTTAAACGCCAAATTCAAAAATATCGAGAAAAATCGTTTTCCTCTTGAACAAAAGTCAATGTTGTTACGTTGGAAATTGTATTTGAAATATTTTTGGCGGTGTCAAAATGAAGGCATTACATGCGATTCCAACCTGGCCGTATAGACAAGATGACAGAGAAATTGAAAGTGTAATTAAAAAAATGTCAAATTCGAATCTTAAAAAAAACTCCTTTTTTTCACAAAAAAAATCGCGATGACGTTAAAATTTGCAATACGAAGTTTTTAGTGGTGTCAAAATTAAGACGATACCCAAAACTCGAACCGAGTTGTAAAAAAACGCGAAGAAAAAATCGAAACTGCGGGTTATTCACGGTATACGCCACAAAAGATTATGGCCGTGTCTCTGGATTTTAGGATTTTTTTATTTTTGGAGTGGATAGAGACCCGGCAGAGGTACATTTTAAAATTATATTCATAATGTACAGGCTGTCCCAAAAGCATGAAACATATCAAAGTTATGTTTTTTTAAATGGAATGCTCCTATGTTATTGCATTTTTAGATTGCCTGGGAAGAGAAAATAAGATTGGATTTTACAGTTGTTGGTGTTTAAATTCAGAAGTTTGTGAGTTATAAACAAGTGAAAATCGTCTTTTTCAAGTTCAAGGCCTTGTACAAGGAAAACGGCTTAAAATAGAGGAAAACGGCTTACATGTCCCTATTTTAATTTTTCATGTACTATCCAATGATGTATACATCGGTACGAAAATTGTGTACAGTAACTGACATTTCCAGAAAAGTAATTTCAGAGAAGCGGCAAACAGAAACTTTCGTTGCAAGAAAAATTTTCCGCTTGCCGCTTCTCCGAAATTGATTTTTTAGAACTGTCAGTTACTGTACACAATTTCCATACTTATGTATAGATGGAATGTTTATACAGGGTGATAAAAAATTTGAAAAATTCTGAGATTTCTCCACGCGTCGACAAATAAATAAATCAAAGAAAGTACAAATGTTTCTATACCATAGGATAGTACATGAAAAGTTAAAATAGGGACATGTAAGCCGTTTTTCTCTATCTTGAATCGTTTTCGTTGTATAGGGCTTTGAACTTCAAAAAAGACGGTTTTCACTTGTTTATAACTCACAAACTTCTGAATTTAAACACCAACTGTAAAAACCAATCTTATTTTTTCTTTTCAGACAATCTAAAAATGCAATAACATAGGAGCATTCCATTTAAAAAAACATAACTTTGATATGTTTCATGCTTTTGGGACACCCTGTACATTATGAATATAATTTTAAAACGTACCTCTGCCGGGTTTCTATCCACTCAAAAAATAAAAAGATCCTAAAATCCAGAGACACGGCCATAATCTTCCGTGGCGTATACCGTGAATAACCCTGTATATACCCGCACAATTCTGCATCCTACCTTTAGGAATCGCTTTCTTAAATCATGGGGTCAATCTGGCACCATTGTCTAGCGAGGGAATTTTCAACTTTTGTAGCCCTGATCTTTATTTTTACCTGACGTTCTTTCTCTACCCTTCCAGATCCAGACAACCTCCTCTGACATAATTATTCTACATTTTTAGTGTATTTTTTTATAGACCGACCACGCCCTCAAACCTTCATTTGTACATAGTACCTTAATTTATTCTCTAATTACCATAAACTGAATATATTCAAGTTAATCATCCAATGAGATTACTTTCTATGACTTTTTTCTGGAGAAATCGAGTAACGATAATTTTTTTCTAGTAAACATGAGCAAACTGCCGACCGTCAAAGACCCAGACCCGCTGATGCCGCCGCCACAGCCCCCGGTGGCCTCAGGCGGCGAAATTCCCGGTCCTCCCTCCCTGGATTCCGATTCGGGGAGCGTCGCGTCCGCGGCCAGCACGCGCAGCAAACGCTCCGGCATCCCACGCATCGGCCGCCCCTGCCAGGGGGCCCACAAACCGGCCCTGCCGCCGTCGCCGCCACGTCTGAGTGAGTACCTAAGATTTAATTGTTTCTTGTTGATTTATGGTGGTGCGATACTGAGGGTGATCCAACGTGGACACGGCAACTTGGCAACCATGCATGCTTATTTAGTATGCAGTATGAGCAACAATATTAAATGTATATTTGGTTGCCTATAACCATCATGTTTATAGGTGTTATTATAATAAGTCATCAATTTATTTTTATGTCTTCTATTTTATTAATGATGATGATTCTTACACCTGAGGCGAGGTGATTCATCTTTCGATTTTACATTTTGGTGCTTCAATAATTCTCCCATAAATTAATATTAAAATGAACTGTTTAAATAAGAGATTTATTACAATTCGAACTGTCATAAAAAACGCCTTAAAAGATTATTATAGAAGTAGGTGTGGGTGTTGTTCCGGCGCAGATTCTGAGAGCGGCGTTGTCAGATTTATAATGAAAGCCGAGATGTTAAACCCCTCAATTTTTTGGAAACTGCTGGAACTGGAGCTTATTTGAATCATTTTTATTGCGTTTAGACGCTTTTTTTTTCTTTCGAAAGCGTCTATTAAACCAGTTTCTTGAGACAATTTATGTGATCGTAGTTTTATTTAATTTATTAATTTTATTATTTCATTATAAAGAGGGTTTATTTTAGCAGGGAAATGTTTATAAATCTGGCAACGTTGGCGAGATTGAGACTCGATCTTAGTGGCGATTAGGGGCGATTATTTTTTCTTTAATTTACAGGAATATCTGTGAATCTGACAACATTGTAAAACTAGCGGATAATGGAAAAAAATTTAGTCTTTTTTGTGCTTAAAAAAATACGAAAAAAGCAAATAAATCAAAATAACAAAAACCAAATATAAAAATTTGGAATTATTACGATTTGTAATCAAATGAAAAATTAAATTAAAAAAAAATCACAATTTTTTTACGGCTTGAAATTTTCCCAAAAATGGCTGGGACAACTTCAGTATTTCTCCATATTTAAAAAAAAAGTCCCTAAATTACTTGAAATTTATTCATAGATTTGGCAACACTGCTCGCGCTAACAGCCATTCCTTGTTACTGATATTTTTTAACGAGACTGGAAAGCTCTGATTTGGGTAGAAAGGATTATTGGATACCTGATGGATTTTAAATTCCCTATCCCAGATTCGGAACCTAGAATGGCAACACTGCTTGTACCATTTTACAATCATTATTTTATTTTACTTGGCTCTTGTAATATTCGAATTAGGAATATGGATGGTAAATCTGGATTTGAAAATTACTATAGAAATTTCCCCGGTTCTTTAATTGGCAA
This sequence comes from Malachius bipustulatus, assembly GCA_910589415.1. NCBI lineage: Eukaryota > Metazoa > Arthropoda > Insecta > Coleoptera > Melyridae > Malachius > Malachius bipustulatus. The sequence continues at coordinate 41,698,718 of OU342635.1, read as the reverse complement.
CATTGCATAAATGGATGTTAGAACTTAATTTAATATTTTTCCTGCTTGTTTCGAAAATTTTTTACTCACTTATTTCCATTTTTCAAGCCCAAAACTAGTGCTTAATATGTAGGTACAAATTCATACAGCTGGCAACAATGCTTTGGCCACTCTTCCTACTCTATAAGTAGTTGATTTGTTTACAAATATTCAAATATCACCAGATTTTAAGCGTTCGTTAAAAGTTTTCAGTTTTCACCACATCACTAAATAAGACAAGACTTGAATTCACCAGATCTGGTTAAAAATCACCAACGTTGGTATGGCAATGGCAACGCTGTTATTATAATTGGCAATTTAAATATTTTAAATTATTTGGAAAACTTCTAATACTTTAATTTTGAATTTTGATTTTTTTTTAATTATTGTAATTTGTAATTTTATTTTTTTGCGTTTTTTTTTTTAAATTATTATAATCAGATGGGATCAGAGAAGTATAACCTGCATTAGCGTAACAATGCAACGGCAGCAGGCTTCAGACATGAGGTCTGAGGATCCGGTCATCACTTCCCATCTGAACAATCAGAAGGATCGACTTGCCGGAGTCTCCTGGCGGTTTAAGTAATATAAATTCCCCCCGATTCTCCGTGACTCGCAACCGTCAGCGACACCTATCCACCGAAGTGACTACCTGTTCACTAAATGAACCGCGGTGTTGTCGCTTCCCCTTTTCCTACTTGCACGATAATAATAGTAATTATTATTATAATAGTGATTTATCATTTTTTCCTTATCCAGTTATTAAGGATGACATAACGTAATAATAATAATTATTATTATATTAAGCGACTCTGCAACGGATTATTTTATTGTGTACAAGGGCAGATGGAAGGAAATCCATATCGATCGGGATTAACGTGGGCGAGGACAGATATTATTATTTGAGATGTAACAATGATAATAATAAAAACTGACGAAATTACTCATCTTAGTCGACCAAACACCGGGAATAACAATTGTCCACGGCCATTCATCATTCCAGATCGGGATGAATAATTGATTAGCATGAATATTTGAGTAAAGCTCGACACGCACGTTCGGATTTATTGCGGCCGTGGTTTCATTCCAATTTAAACCTGCTGGTGATACGAAATTATGAACGACCGCGGCAGTTGTGACGTCAGAATTCTGACCTTCAATTATTATTCAACAGCCCTTAACTCACTTATTTGCTATTGCAGATATAATAGCAAACTCGTGTCTATTTTATCTACATATACAATTAATGTTTATTTTAGTTTGATTTAAGAAAAAAAAACGTAAAATAAGTCGTTAATACTTTTAATACTCGCCTTATTAACTTTTATAAGACCGGCTCGTGGGTGTATAGATAAGTGATTTAATCCCCTCCCGTGTGCGGATTCTTTATTAGGTGATCTAGGCACCGAGTCTCGGCTGTTATGTCGTGCTTGTTCTCCGATTGTTTTTTTTTCTCGTTTTAATCGATGCTGCTTCATTCGTGACGAATACAAATTTTCGATGGTTATGTAACTGTCATTGAACGGGCAGACGGGACCGAGTAACGTCTAGATACGAGAAGAATGACAATTATCATTATGAAGAACTGTGTTCTTGAACGTCCGTTGTGAGCTTCAATTCTGAGGTCGTTCAACTTTGCGCCATATTTTCTTTTTGTTTCTAATTTTACTCTTACATAATTACATAATAACGTGACCTGGAAAAAGTAATCTAGATGACGAATTTTAAGGGTACCTACCGAGGTACCTACCCCTATAATAATAATAATATTATAAGATATGGTCATTATATACATCCGGTTTTAACGAGCAATTTTTCATTATAACCGGTCAGATGATTATCGACAACTCTATAGTGTGACTTCCTATAGCACTTATCCGAAAGCTTATTTTTTCCTCAGCCCAGGTAAGATTAGAAAATTATCTTTTTTGCGTGTTTTCTGCCTTTTTTTTTCAGTCCAGGTTGATCCGAAATTCATCTTTTTGCCAGCCCATGTTAGGTTCAAAATTTATTTTTTTGTCATCCCAGGTCAGGTCCAAAATTTATATTTTTGCCAGCCCATGTTAGGTCCAAAATTTATCTTTTTGGCAGCCCAGGTTAGCTCTGAAAATTATTTTTTTTCGATTTTTTGCCATCCCAGGTTAGGTCCAAAATTTATATTTTTTCGATTTTTTTGACAGCCCAGGTTAGCTGTGAAAATAATCTTTTCTGCGATTTTTTGTCCAGTCCAGGTTAGATCCGAAATTCATCTTTTTGCCAGCCCAGGTCAGGTTGAAAATATATTTTTTTGTCATCCCAGGTCAGGTCCAAAATTTATATTCTTGCCAGCCCAGGCTGGGTCCGAAGATTAATTTTTTTCCGATTTTTTTGCCAGCCCAGGCTCTGCATTTTTTCACGTCACTTACTGCTCGATCTGGGTCGCTTTTATTCTGTTCCTTATCTACTTTTTATTTATATTGTTGTTTTCTACGCTTATTTTATCAGTCCATGGTCCAGGTTTTTTTGAAAAAGTAGGTTGCATTGTGAATTTCTTGTAAGCGATATTAATGGACCATTCCTTCATTCCTTTTTGGGTATTTACTGTTACCTTTTTTTCTGTTGGGTTTTATTATTATGGAATGTGGAGCGTTATGACGGTACGAGCGCCCGTATCTCTTATAACAGGATCTACCACCAACTTTAAAACTTAATTTCACATAAAACGAACAAAAACCGCAACACGCTGGATAAATAATAATAATAACAAATAAATCAATCGGAGACCATCGCGAATTAGGATTTAATATTCTCCGAACTAATAACATTCCGTATCGCCGCCCACTTTCGTTTATTTATTTCTTTTATTTCTTTCTTCTCGATCTTGAGAAGATTAAAATTTTCCCATCTCATCTCATTGAGATGAGATGAGATGAGTCTCATCAGATTATACGAGCCTAAATCATATTATTTATTTTTATACCTTTACCTACCAAAGTAAGAAAAATATAAAAAAAAATTGCGCTTTAGTGTACTGACAAATTACATTATGTGGGTTTATTTTATTTATATATTTTCTGCTTCTGTCTAATTTAAATGCAGTCCTGTCTGATGCAATTTCTTATTAATATAAAGTATAATATAAACAATAAGATGAGTAATTGTTACTGATGTGTGTGTACGATCCGAATTAGGTTTGATTAATAATAAAGGTGATTTTTGAGCGATTTTTTACTGCGTGCCGATTACCTAATAATAACGATCCTCGTATGTATGTATGTATGTACTTGTCAAAAGTAGGTAGTTTTATGGTTGGTTGGTCGGTGTCGGTGTTGGGTGTTGGTGTTGGTAACATTATGGAAACAGGTGTTGATCATTGTTTGAATGAATGAATTATTATCGAACGAGAAAAATAAATAATCAGAGAACAAACTCGTTGTTACTAATTTAATTATTTCATTCCTACGTCGTGTCGGAGAATATTTTTAGAATTTCAATTAAATTGTAACGCAGTTCACTTTATTTCTCTCATAATAACGTTTACAAGACTTTATACCTAACAAACTTTACTGATCGCTATGCGCTGAACTGGCGCTCTTTTAAACATTATACGTCAGTAATAGCGTTCCAAAATGGACTGCATTTTTCTCTAACTTTCTGATTGCACTCTCACTATCTTTTCGTTACGTTCCAAACTTTACTGATCGCTATGCGCGGAACTGGCGCTCTTTTATACAGCACGTTTCAGAGATATAGGGTCAAATTTAAAGGGGTAGTTCTAGTTTCTCTCATAAATGTAAGTTGAAAGAAGAAATTTCAACTTAAAATGACGTTTCGTTTTAAAGATACATGATGTCTACCTTTAAAAAAATATGTGACAAATATGATTATAATCATTTTTCTCTGACTTTCTGATTGCACTCTCACTGTCTTTTCGTAACGTTCCAAACTTTACTGATCGCTATGCGCGGAACTGGCGCTCTTTTATACAGCGCGTTTCAGAGATATAGGGTCGAATTTAAAGGGGTAGTTCTAGTTCCTCTCATAAATGTAAGTTGAAAGAAGAAATTTCAACTCAAAATGACGTTTCGTTTTAATGTCTACCTTTAAAGAAAATTACAAATATGATTATAATAATTTTTCTCTGACTTTCTGATTGCACTCTCTATGTTGTCTTTGGTCATTATGGAGATGAGCGGCATTGGTATAGGGCGATTTGGCTTATACTATCGGATAGCTTGTGTCTCTAGGAGTATCAAGGTACCATTGAATTTTTGCGCCGGCAAGTAATAGTCGAGAAATAAGGCCTCAAAGTTTCATCCTTGCCCTAATACGCGTATATTCGTACATAATACGTTCGAACAGGAAGCCGCACTCCGTCGGACACATGACTCTGAGTGCGTGCTTCCCGTCGAGCGTATATGTACAAACACACGTAATGACACTTTAAGGCCTTATTTCTCGACTATTACTTGCCGGCGCAAAAATTCAATGGTACCTTGATACTCCTAGAGACACAAGCTATCCGATAGTATAAGCCATTTCGCCCTATATCCATGCCGCTCATCTCCATAATTACCTTGTCTTTTCGTAACGTTCCAAATTTTACTGATGGCTATGCGCGGAACTGGCGCTCTTTTATACATTATACGTCAGTAATGGCGTTCCAAAATGGACTGCATTTTCTCTAACTTTCTGATTGCACTCTTACTATCTTTTCGTTACGTTCCAAACTTTACTGATCGCTATGCGCGGAACTGGCGCTATTTTATACATTATACGTTATGCGTTCAAAAATCGACTGCACTTTTCACTAGCTTTCGGATAGCATTCTCAAACGTTCCAAACTGTACTGACATCTATGCGCGGAACTGGCGCTCTTTGTATACCATGACATAGGTGACTTCGAGAATGAGAAAAAAATTCAGAATGCATAAAATTGTCATTTTTCCAACTTTGAACGGCCATATCTCGAGAACGCAGAGTCGCAGGATTGAACGGATTTCAGTTTCGGAATCGTCGTTGTCCTATGCGTCTTTCTACCAGATTTTCAATGCTCTATAAAAAGTTTTGTGACATATTAAAAATAACGCAGATTTCTATTCTAATCCAAGAAACCATCAAGAATAAAAAATTAATCGAGGAACTATTATTATTATTATTGTTATTATTATTTTATTATTAATTGCGGATTAATTTGAGAACTCGTTCAACTCGTCTCGTTTTACAAATTAATTTCGTCCGAACGTAAAAAATATTAATAACAACGAGGAAATTATTGTAGAAAGGATGTCATAATAATTTTTAATGACGTTTCATATACGAGTATTATGTACAAAGCGTTCGTTGTATTTGTATGAATGTAAATTGTAAAGTGACATAATACGGTCTTTGACACTTGCTCTCTTTTTTAACTAGTTAATTGATCAAACTTTTATTTTATCATTTTATTATTATTATTATTACATTCGCATTCGTAACATCAACCAATCGTAGGCTCGCCAGTTTTGCTGTTAATCCTCGCCGCTCCGACTTCCCGACGTCACGAGACGACTTACTTGTTACCTTTGCTCAACTCGAACTTAAGTAGGTAAGTCAGCAGAACGTATCAGGTCGCATCAGAGCGAAGGTGGTTTGTCTCGTCGTTCAGTCAAGTCTTCAGTCGGCGTTCAGTTTTTCTCCAGTTTTCTCAGCCCTTTTGTTTTTGTAGGTCTCTTTTTGGATTATTGTTTGATTGTCATTAATCGATCACGTGACAAATGCCGTCTGTGGTTTTCGCCGAACCGGAAATGACTTGCTTCGGTAAGGATTTTTTTATTGTTTATTTTTTTTTTTTGCTTTCGGCGGTTCCTTAATTAATGAAAAAATGTCTGTCGTGCGTTCGCGCGTTTCTGTTTGTTTTGTTTGTTTCGGGGTGCAGAGAAAAGTCGATTTGATTCACGTTTTTAATAATGTTTTGTGAAATTTTTCGTCGTTAATCAGTGCAGAAAATTCAAATGGAGATTCCTTGATTAATTATTATTCATGTTGAGGGGGATTTTTATGGAAAAAAAGTGACAATAAGAAACTGCTTTCTCCAATTTTTTTTTATAATTTTGTTTTGTTCAATATATTTGTTTTTATTTTATTTTTTGATTATTGAAAAAAAATTGTTTATTTTTATTTTTTTTTTAATTTTGTACTGTCAATTCTGAGATAAATAGTTTCAATAGAGAGAGGTCCTAAAAGGGTTGGTTGCGAAAATACGGGGGTGTTGATTCTTATTAAAAATTAAGAAGTGTTGAATTTAAGAAAAAAAATAGCCTGTTAATTGATTTTTTTAAGAAAAAACGGTACGTCACTGCTTTTTCTAAAAAAACTATTTTTTAAATTTGTCAAACATTTTTGAGCAAAATCCCCTTATTTTTTTGCAAAAACACCAGTTTTAGAGTAATAAAATTAGAGCCGTTTTTCATTAATAAGCAGAAAAGTGAGTTTAGTTTTGATTTTCTAACTTCCTCTATCTCTTTTGGCCGAACACGAATTTTTTGAAGTTTGCTGGCAAAAATTTGGCCCGGAACTTTGTTTTTACCGAGGTTTTTACACTTTCTGTCCAATTTTTGCACTTTTTTCAGTTTTCGGCCTTTATTTCAGAAATGAAGCGGTTTTTCGAGAAGTTCATTCTATACAAAATTGGAGTAGACAAAATTTTCTACATTTTTCATAAAAAACGTTTTTTATGGAAAGCTAACAGTTCCATCGGTAGAGCGCGCCAAAAAAATACAATGAAAAAGGAAAAGGTGAATTTCACTATTAGATACGGGAATATGTTTTTTTAGCGCGCTCTACTGGCTGAACGGTTGGGCTTCCAAAAAAACGTTTTTTATGAGAAATGTAGTAAATTTTCTCCTCTTTAATATTGTATAGGATGGACTTCTCGAAAAAACGCTTCCTTTTTGAGATATAATCTCGAAAAACGCTTCCTATCTCAGATTTTGGCTAAAAACTGAAACAAGTGCAAAAATTTGGGCAAAAAGTGAAAAAATAAAGTTACGGGTCAAATTTATTCCAGAAAACTTCAAATTCGTGTTCAGTCAAAAAAAGTGTTCAGCCCCATAAAAAAAAAATAAAAAACCGAAGAGGACGAGAAAATCAAAACTACAGCCAATGTTTCCAAAATCCCATGCGATGGGAAATTTTTTTTTGGCGCGCTCTACCGGCTGAACGGTTAGTCTTCCAAAAAACCGTTTTTTATGAGAAATGTAGAAAATTTTGTCTACTTCATTATTGAATAAATGGACTTGTCGAAAAGGTGCTTCCTTTCTGAAATTTTGGTCAAAAACTGAAAGAAGTGCAAAAATTTGTACAAAAATTGTGAAAAAAAACAAAACACTCCATCGATGCAATTCAATAATCATTACTCGGAGAAAATTTTGCTTGGTTATAGAAACCCAGATAAGAATAGATAGAAAATTTCTTGGCATTCACAACCAAATTTGTTTTTTTTTGTTATATTTTGAAGAAACCTCTTGGACGGATCTTAATACAGCAAGGTTTCTCGCAAAAATGATCTCTTTGGACTTCCTGGTTACTCTTCTGTTGTTCTCACCCTTTATTAAGGTGGCTCCTCGCTTTCTTAAGTTTATCGGCTTTTTCGCTGCACTTTGCAGCAAAGTGTCCTGCATGGCACCCAAAGGAGAGCTACCTTTTTTCTTTACCTGAATGATTTAACTTCATTTGGCGTTCCCACATCATTTTTGGTTCTTGGTCAATGTTTATTTAATGTACTTACTTAGTTACACTATTGGTCTGAATAATGTTGTCCTTCTTTCTTGCTTTTAGAACGAAAGTAACCTTAGTCCTTCTCCAAGCGCTAAGCTGCTCCTTGCGACTTGTGAGCTGTTCTACTCTTATGATTTCTTCTCTTTCTTCACTTGCACTTGTCATGGGATTCAAGCAGCAGAGAAGATTTCTCTCCCCGAAATTAATGATTTGAGACGATTTTTCATAATTGAAATTTTTAACGACCAGAAAGTTAACGACCATGAAGTAAACAGGTTTAAAAATTAATCCGTGTAGATGGAATCGGTATTTTTTGCGTTTTATTTGCGCGGCGTGAGAAAATGTACCGTTTCAGATAAAGGTCGTCGCGGATTTTTTCACGTTATGTCGGGCGTGAAACGATCGTTTCAAGATTCAAATGATCAAAGATCAAATTGATTATTTATTCCCTTTCGTTGCGGAATAATTATTATTGAACACGTGACGCGCATAAATGAATAAAATGTCATTTTTGTCGTGTGAAAGATGCAGTTTTCGCGCTGCTCGTCTCGTCGGAATCGGAATCCCAGTAATCCGACGGCTAATTACCATCAAGACTTGGTCACGCTGACGGAGCGATTGATTGATTGATCACGGTGCCGATTAATTAAAATGTCCGTTCAATCGTTTCACGTTTTCTGCGGGGTGGAAATTCTTCGATTCTTTTTTTTTTGTTTCTCTTTTGTTTATTCATGATGATGACCTTTTGCGAGCGAATTTATTTAATCATTTCAATGATTCTTTTTTTTTTGGAAGTGGCAGCTCGTGAATTACGAAAGTCAGCGAAGTGTGAATTCTACACAGGACAAAGGACAAGGTCTGCTCAGCTCCAATTTTTTTTATTAAAGTCTTTTTTGCAAGATTTATTTGGTTCAATTCCGGTTAGGTCGAATTTATTTTTTCATGGTTCGGTTAGCTCGAAAAATACGAACGAACCTTGTCAAAAATGGCCTTGCAAAAAAATCGCTGTGATCAGACTTTGCAAAAAAAAAAAACGAGCTGACCGGACTTGTTTAGTTTTTTTTTTGTTTTCACAAGGTTTTCGGCGATTTCAGCTAAAATTGTCGATGTAAGGTGACCTAATTGAAAAAAACCGAGCTGAGCGTAAATTGCGATAAAAATCGAACAAGGCTCACGTGATCACGTTAACAAGGAACGCGTTGGCCTGACGAACGATTATCCAGAAGTAGAGCTGACCGGAGCTTGCAAAAAAAATTGGGCTCACCGGGTCTTGTCAATATGAGCCTAACTCTTGGTATAGTTCTACGGAAACTACTATGCCCAAAAAATGTTTGTTTGTCGGTCTGCGTATCTGTGCGTTTGCTAGGGAACACTCTAGATGCGCCATTTTTCATCGTAGAAAAATGAAATTTCTATCTTGCTTTCTTTTTTTTTGTAATTTTTTCACACTAATTTATGTTTGATTTAGAAAATTAGCAGAACAATCGCAACAAGAATTAATTAACCTAAACGCGTGTGAAAAACTTATCCTCATTGGTGTTTTAATACCGAAGATATGACAAGTTTGAAGTGTTGGCTTCAATTCGTCTCGCATATATTGGCACTTTTATCGAAAAATAAAAAAAATCCTCGCTGATCGAAAATTAGCTTCCATTTAATTTTTTATTAAATAATCGTAGAATTGTTCCAAATTTCATGTTTTAAAATTTTTTTCACAGTCATTTATGTTTGATCGAGAAAATTAGAAGAACAATCGCAACGACAATTAATTCACCTAAATGCATGTGAATTTCTCATATTGGCCTTTCAGGAGCGATACAGAAAAAAATAACACAAAAAAAGATGACGGATTTTAACTAAGACCCGGAATCAACTGATCTCAGGGCCGTATTTCGATATAGAAAAACTCCGCAGGACTGAAGGCCCGACGCCGCCGACAGGCTAAGATCTCTGAAAAGACCTTGGTACGAGTAGGTACATGAGCACCGGCAATAATATAAATCTTGTACGTGTACAAGAAATAACGGGCGTGTTCTTCGTCGCTCCTCGTTAATCTCGATTTTTTGTTTGACCCATTCTCCTCGCCTCGTCCCCTATCCCCGATCTGAAAGGTTAACTTCATCAGTTTGACATTTAATTGGCATTTCTCCTCTCCACGATTATTATTATTATATTATACAAACGCAAAAGTATAAACACGATGAGATGCTTACGTAAGGTAAAAAACGAGTCACGAATATAATTTTTTTATGGCTTTAATTTTCCGTAATAATTAGTTGCGGTTAATGAATCTGGATATATTAATTTCATTGTCAATGTCGCCGTTTGCCGGGTACTTTGCCGGTAAATAAAGTCTCAAAGTACATAATTTACAAATAACAAATAACTATAGTTACTTATTGTTTATCATTATTGGCAATATTTATAGCTGTAAAATTCAAGGTGACTCTAGTAACGTTGCGATCGTTCTCGAAATATTCTCAGATCGATAAGTTTTTTATTGTATCTGCCATCAGTTTAATACGTTAGGTAAAAATGGGAAGGACAGAAACAGAAATACACTAATACAAAGTTTACACCCTTATTGGAGACATTTATTAAGAAAAAATATAGCTCCAAGAATTGACCCCTGTGGCACTCCGATACTTCGATGCAGCTTTTTTTTATTGTAGGTATAAGCTCTAAATTCGAACGTCAAACTTGGGGTTGGCTCCGCTTCAGGAAAACCAGTCTAACAAAAACAAAAGTCACTAATAGAAGGGGAAGAATTAAAACTCTTCTCGTGAAAAGACTTCCTGGCTTTTCTGGTTTTGGTTGTAGATTTGAAGAGGAGCTCTAATTCTGGCACCATCATGATGAGGGAATGTTGTAAAGGGCCCTTTTCGAGATCCATACCATTACCCATACCCCATACCTTACCAATAATGTGGAAATACATTTTTAAAACGTTTCTTCAGTTGATCGGTCGAAATACGAGCAGATACCTACATGGTGATGATTTCAGAAATAAAGCCTTGAGGTCCAAATTATTAGTAATTGGCCCCCTCGTAAATCACCACGATTTTTTTTTTTGAGCATTTTGGTTCATCATCAGAGTTTGGAACAAAAATTGGGGTAATTGTATACATCCGCGACTCCTAAGTTTCATCAATTTTTTCGGGACCGAGGAGCGAAATAGGGGTGCTGGGTGGGTAAGAAGCTAAAAACAGCCATTGCAAACTAATATTAAGGTCAGAACTAAGGCATCTTTGACACTACGGTCGAATTTCTATTTTTTTTCACTTTCAGGGCAAGGAATATCTTCGAGACAAACAGTAGCACAGTTTTTATTTTGAATTTTGCATTTGCATTCCAAAAATCGTAACGTCGTTCGCTATACTCTGGATACGGTACGAGAAATCTTATATCCGGTCAAATCCCTCTCTGTGTCGTGCTCATGGCATCCGCCGCTTACGATCCGGTTGGCTTTGACGCGTATTCATCATTTCGAGTGCGTGCTTCCTATGTACAGGGTGGGCCAATTTGGATGTTTCTATAGGAGATCTCGGTAACTATAAGAGCTATGGAAAAATGAATAGCGCATTCTCGATCGCTTTTTTTGAGAGGAACTCAATGGTGAAAACCGGAACTCGCTATCTTCTTTTGTTTTCGAGCTATAATGAAAAATACGATTTTTCACGATATCGATAAATGTCGATATCTTTCTTGGTTTTCAAGTTAGAGAAAAGATATTTGCACATTCTTCAGACACTCTTTTGAGTAGAATGGAATGGCCTCAACGGATTTTGAATATCTTTTTTCATTTTTCGGTTATAACATAAAGTTGTATTTTTTTAAATGGAAGTCATAGTGGACCATGAACTAATTAAATAGAGTTTTTTTTTCTCTTTGCAACGATATATAACATGTGTGTTAAAAATTTATGAAAAGTTACATTTTTCAAAATAAATTGAATTTATCTAGCTACCTGAGATTTTTTATTTTTATTTTGACTAGTCACCTAAGTGGGCGTGAATGTCATTTAGAATAGTATATGCAGACGCCTGTCAAAGTCAGTTCTCTTACATTTTTGAGTTAGAAAGTGACTGTTCCGCTTTGAAAAAAGTAAAATTTGGCTGTTGACCAATGAAACTTTTTATATGGTATGTTAGATTGCTTTATGCAAAATAGTAACAATTCTGTTATTTATATCATCTGATATTGAGAAAGAGAGACAAATCAACAAATTAATGTCAACAAATAAATATAACAATAAAAATTACAGCAAAAAACAATGAACTATTCAAATCTAAACCTAATCCTGATCAAAGTAAGTGTTCGAACTGATATCCATTATTATTAACACAGAGATCACACCTCTTCGTAACAGCTTGAACCGCGTTATAAATATGGACATTTGAAATGGAGTTCACACATTCTATAAAATTTTGTCTTAGTTCGTCGATATCGTTGCTGGTTCTCTTATATACAGTGTTTTTCACAAATCCCCAAAAGAAGAAATCCATAGGTGTAAGGTCAGGTGACCGTGGTGGCCACCTCACTGGTCCTTGACTACCAATCCAATTATCCCCAAAATTTGTATTTAACAAGTCCGAAACCCTTCTCGTTTTGTGTGGTGGCGCACCGTCCTGTTGGAAGAATAAATCTCTTCTCTCAGCCAAGGGTAAATTGTCCAAGAATTCTTCGATTATATGTTCGTTAAGAATTTCATAGTACCGGTCCCCATTTAAATTTTCTTGGTATAGATGTGATAGACCAATATACGATTGCCAAGTAGGGCACACCAGACACTAAAACCAAAGCGTCCCTGATATTGAACATCGACGGTGCGGTGGGGGTTGACGTCAGACCAGAAGTGTTCGTTATGCCTATTAAAAATTCCGGCGCTGGTGATGTAGGCTTCATCAGTCCAAATCATTTTCGTGAAGAACAATGGATCTGCTTGAAGTTTTTCACGATACCAATTGCAAAAGTCCAATCGTCGCTGAGGATCGGTTGGCTGTAGGTGGTGCTGTTTCCTTATTGTGTAAGGCTTGAATTTGTTCTTCTTCAGAACACGTAGAGCTCGCCGTCTTGAGATCCCCGACTCTGCTTCAATTTGGCGACTTGAAATAGAAGGATTGGCAACTACGGCTCCAATTACATTAATGGCAGTTTCTTCGGCATCACCAATAAGATAGTTTTTCGGCCTAGGCTTCTTGAATGACCCGTGATTGATAATATTTGCCTTCAACCTCTCAAAAATAGATTTGTGGGGCTGTCTCCTCTCTGGATAACGATTGAAGTATGTTTCCGATGCAATATCAGAATTGCTGTTACTTTGAATAAAGCATTCTAACATATCATACTTTTCGTAGTTTTCATAAACCAAATTTGCCATTTTGCAAGTGAAACGAGCACTTTCTAACTCAAAAACTGCGTAAATTGGCTTTGACAGTCGTTGTCGCATAATTTTCTAAATGACATCACGCCCACTTAGGTGACTAGTCAAAATAAAAATAAAAAATCTCAGGTAGCTAGATAAATTCAATTTATTTTGAAAAATGTAACTTTTCATAAATTTTTAACACACGTGTTATATATCGTTGCAAAGAGAAAAAAGTACTCTATTTAATTAGTTCATGGCCCACTATGACTTCCATTTAAAAAAATACAACTTTATGGTATAACCGAAAAATGAAAAAAGATATTCAAAATCTGTTGAGGCCGTTCCATTTTACTCAAAAAAGTGCCTCAAGAATGTGCAAATATCTTTTCTCTAACTTCAAAACCAAGAAAGATATCGACATTTATCGATATCGTGAAAAATCGTATTTTTCATTATAGCTCGAAAACAAAAGAAGATAGCGAGTTCCGGTTTTCACCATTGAGTTCCTCTCAAAAAAAGCGATCGAGGATGCGCCATTCATTTTTCCATAGCTCTTATAGTTACCGAGATCTCCTATAGAAACATCCAAATTGGCCCATCCTGTATTTATACGCCGCCTACCCAGGACCGGACTCATTAGAGCGGCTCTTAATGCCTCTTTTTTTGGCTAACCATTAAATTGCAAAGCAAATGAATACCTTGCTGGTGTTACTTTAGGTATGTTCTCCACCCCTATATAGGTGCCATAGTGAAACTGTAGGAGCCGCGGATGTATACAGGGTGTCCCGTATCGTTATGTTCAAATCTTGTGAGCATATAGTAGGCTTATTCCTAAGCCTAAAAAACCCAAAAGTGGCAGGTCTATCTGCATTCGTTACGAAGTTAGAGGCCTAAGAAAATAATGTCTAGTAAATACCAGATTTAACTTTGAAAACCACATAAAGCTTATTTTATTGACCACATCTTTAGTTTATCATGTGTTAAAAATGTCCTATTCCTTGCTGAATACAAACTTGTGCTCGGAGGCCTATTGCAGAAGTAACAGTTCTAATTTCTCGTCTTTTTTCGCGACCGATCTCTTGATCCAGCATGCTGAATACGATCCAATAATAATTGCTTTTTGGAATTTAGTTACAAACGCTAATTCCGAAATATGCTGGTGTCCCATTTATTTGAATCCAAATGCCATTTTGTATGAGCAGGAGAAGAACCTCTTCTAATGTTTATTTTGGTGACATTTACTCATGTCTCCACCATAACAATAAATTATTAGCCTAAACCACAACACATGTGGTTGTGTGGTTTTCAAAGTTGAATCTTTGTTATTTACTAGTCATAATTTTCTTAGGCCTGTAACTTCGTAACGAGTAAAGATAGACCTGCCACTTTTGGGTTTTTTGGGCTCAAAATTAAGCCTACTATATGCTCAAAAAATTTGAACATAACGATACGGGACACCCTGTATAATGACCAAAATGGGTGTTTTTTCGAAAAATCCACAATTTTTTACGTAAATATTTTTGAGATTTTTTAAAGGCATTGGCAACTTATTTTCCTTAAAGAAAAATAAATCAAACTAGGGAGGTTTTTGTCCCTGTTTGATATGTCTGAGATGTTAAATAAGCGAGTTAAGGGCTATTGAAGTCAGAATTCTGATGTCACAACAGCCGCGGTAAAAAAATGATTTAACACTTTTCTAATTATTTCTCTTCTCTACTTTGAGTGTTTTTTTTTGTAATTCCCCATTATAATGATTTTTTTAAACACCAAACTCCAACTCTCCCTCTCCCCCCCCCCCATCCAGATTGCCAAAAAGATCATTTTTTTACATCAATGCCGATTGAAGCGGGTGCAGGCTAATAGGAGATGTTATAATTGTCTTAAATTTCATCTTGATGCCTTCTCCTTCATCTTGTTCAAAGAAATTTGACTTGAAAGAGAAATTATTATTATTATTGTTTTCTTTAATAAGTAACCATTTAACCGAAAGTGTCTAACTGAAATGTAAGTAGATCCCTTCTCAAGATTGTTATAGAAAGCGATGGCAAACTATAGAAAGTACTTTTATCCGGTAGGTTTTCAAAAATAACAAGATGATGTTTCGTGTATTGACCAAAAAGATGCACAATTGAACTGGAAACACCCCGAACACGTTATTGCATAACAAACAATAAAATTACATAACCATGCAGGAATAATTTGTCGTAACAATTATTATTACTGTTTGTTTGAATAAGCGTTTACCGATCATTATTTTCGAGCGCGACGTTTTAAATCGAGACATTGTTTGAACTATTCAAACTCCAATTAGCTTAATTTTGTCATTTACTTTGGTTGAGGTTGAGCGAGTCATTTTTGTAGGTATTATTAATAACAACAGAATTATTTGTTTTGTTACAATATTTTCTTTATTATTTATACAATAATAAAGCCCAGAAAAATCTCTGAACAGTGATCAAAAAATAAGGAATGGATATACCTACATAAAATAATAAAGACGCCAGATTAGGTCTCTGCGGGACGCCGAATTTGAGGACGAGAAACTTGAAATGAATAATTAGGGTTCGAGCATACATCCCTGGGGTATGCCTTTTTCGATTTTCTTCACTTTTTGTATAAATTATTGTACTCTGACACGTCATAGGTATCCTATGCCGTTAATTAGAACAATAATAATTATTGTCAAAATATTTGCGAAAATTTTGATTGGTTCCAAATCTCGAGCTCCATATCCGCGGACATGACATCAGTTTCTGTGGTAAACGCTGAAGGCCATAAACACTAATTAAGAAAGCTAAAGAAAGAATTGTTGCTATGTCGAAGCTCTCGCTCTAGAATGGCCGGTTTTGCTGGAAAGTGGAAATTTATCAATAATATTGCAGAAAAAAAAACAAGGTGACATTATGCGATCCTGAGGAGCTCCCATTAAAGTTAAAAGCGAAATTAAATTCTCAAGAAAAAAAAATTGGAAGAATTATTGCTTCTTTAATTTCTTTCTATTCAGTCTATTTCGGTAGATGATCAAAGCACCAACACCACTAGCACCGGCACCAACACCAGCACCATTCGAAATTATTATTATTATCATCGCATTAAAGTGTACAATAACAAAAATAACAAACAAATAAGCGGAATATTTAAACAAATAGTAGCGGCAGCGGCCAGGTGAAAAACAAACATTCATCATATCGGCTCGACTTATTTTATACGAACTGTGTGTGTTCGAGAGCAGCAACAAGATCGAAATCTAGAGAGTAATAATAATAATTAGGAAGTGCGTAGTAATTGTTTACTCGTTTATTACTCGCTGCTACCTAAGACATAATAATATTTGCTTCGCTAAAGTGTCAAAATATTTGAATAAATAATTATCTCATTAGAACACAGCAACAGTAATTAAACAAAGTCTCTTTCGGGCCTTCGGCCCTCCGGAGTTTCAGTAGATTCCCCGTCAAAGTTAAAAATTTTCATATTTTTTTCGTGTTACCATTTTTCTGTATCGCTTTGGCCTTGTGATCAGTAGATTCCGAGGAAGTTAATTTCACACAAATACTATGACGTCCCAGATTTTCTAAATCAAACATAAATAAGTTTGAAAAAAAATTAAAAAACATGAAATTATGAACAATTTCACTTATTAATTTTTAGATAATAGCGAATTCGAGTTGGCTGCACTTGCTCGGAGCGAGATCGATCTGTCTCTGAATCAGTTCTGCCCAGAATTCTGCTCCAGTCCGGAGCAGAACTTTCGCATTTCGACTCTGTATGGAACCGAACTGTGTGTCAGGGCAGGCCAGAACCAGAGCCAGAGCCAGAGCGCCATGCACCGGTGCAGTGCAGTGTGCAATCCAGTTTCCCTCCAGTCTGCATTTTCATTATAGCCTTCTACCTATCCCTATCCTATACCTATCACGGTTGTTTGTTGTTATGATGTTATTCTTATTATAACAGAGTCGTGGAACTACAAGGCGTGATCCATTTTAATTATTGTAATAAGTTGTAATTCATACAATACGTAAAATGTACTTATATCCACAAATTTTTGGTTTAAGGAATTACTAGGAATCAGTAAGGAATCAGTATTTAATTTTCCCGCTATTTCTAACCTCTAAATTTACGGGAGTGCACCGTTGCACCGTCAAATTTGACGGTGCAGTTTATTTTGCTCCGGGACAGTTCCGCCATACGACTCGAACATATTTTCCTATGCACTGCCAGAGAGCAAGTGTAACTCGAACACAATTACGATATGCACCGCTAGAGTTCACTTTAACTCGAATACGATTACGAAAAGCACTGGAACGGAGTCCTACAAATCGAACACGAGATTCCGTCTCGGTGCGCACCCGGAGCAGAAAAGTGCAGTAACTCGAATTCGCTATAAGTGAAAGCTAATTTTCTAGCAACAAGGATTTTTTTTCGATAAAAGTGCCAACATATGCGAGAAAAATTGAAGCCAACACTTCAAACTTTGACATTTCTTTGTTATTAAAAGACCAATGAGATTTTTTCACACGCATTTACGTGAATTGATTGTTTATACGATTATTCTTCTAATTTTCTCAATCAAACATAAAGTACATGAAAAATAAATTAAACGGCATTAATTTATCGATTTTTTAATAAAAAAAGTATATCAGAGCTAATTTTCGAGCAGTAGGGAAATTTTGTATTTTTCGATGAAAGTGCCAACATTTGCGAGACGAAATAAAGCCAGCACTTTAATCTTCAAATGAGGTCCACAGACGATGTAATTTGTCGTACTACCCATCGTACAATCGGTTGCCCTGTAAATCATTACGACAGATCGTACAACGTTTTGTCCACAGACGTGAAATGATCACAAGCGATCGGTTGTACAACTAGTTTAGTTTACAGTCTGATTGATTGAAACGGCTCATTAGAAAAAGTTAGAGTTCCAAATGATCCAGGAATCTGAAATTTGGCACTTAGGCAACATACCTAATAACGAATCAAAATGAAATATTACCAAGATGGCAGCACATTTAAAAATGGCCATCTTGGTTTTTTTAAATGGGACACCCCATATATTATTGCATTTTCAGATTGTCTGAGAAAATGTAATAACAATGGTGCTTATAGTTGTATTTTAAATTGAGTAGGCTATGAGTTATAAACAAGTAAAAATAATGATTTTCCAACTTTAAAGACATTTACCACGAAAACGGTTCAAGATATCAGAAAAAGGCTTGCATGTCCTTATCTTAACTTGGTCATTATGCAGGTGTCCCAGCTTATTCGAAGCGGTCTCTGTAGGCCAAACGATGGACTTTTTCAAAAAAAAATTTGAAAATTCAAGTACAGAATCACAATCGCCATAATTTAAAATTATTTTGGAGTATACAGAGTGTCCCATATGAGATGAGTGGCATATCAAAGTTATGTTTTTTTTAAATGGAATGCTCCTATGTTATTGCATTTTTAGATTGTCTGAGAAGAGAAAATAAGATTGGCTTTTATAGTTGGTGTTTAAATTCAGAAGTTTTTGAGTTATAAACAAGTGAAAATCGTCATTTTTCAAGTTCAAGGCCCTGTACAACGAAAACGGTTCAAGATAGGGAAAAACGGCTTACATGTCCCTATTTTAACTTTTCATGTACTATCCTATGATGTAGATGAAATGATTTGAAACTTTGATATGCCACTGTCATATGGGATATGGGACACTCTGTATACTCCAAAATAATTTTAAATTATGGCCATTGTGATTCTGTACTTGAATTTTCAAAAAGTTTTTTGAAAAAGTCCATCGTTTGGACCGTATAGTTTTTTTAGGACCAGCTCGGTATCTATACGCAATGCTTCCGTACTTACTGATTAGTCGCTGAAATCGTATCAACAAATCGGCGAATAGACACACACCTTCAAACTTGTCGTATATCCAACTAGTTGTACGACAGATTTTTAAACATGCTAAACTTCCGAACGACTCGACCGCGTCGTACGATAGTTGTACTACAGCACCACACACGTTCCAATTATCGTTCAGACGATTGAACCGACCAAGATCGTACAACTTGTACGACAAATTGCATCGTCTGTGGTCCGTTTAATTTTCTCAATCAAACATAATACGTACAAATCAGTACATGAAAAATAAATAAAAGGTACTAATTTAACGATTTTTTAATTTTAGATAAGTATAAGCTAATTTCGGTCATCTTGAATTTTTTTGATTTTTCGTTAAAAGTGATAAACATATGTATAGACAAATTGAAGCTAAGACTTCAAATTATATGTTGAACAAAATAAAAATTGAAAAAAAAGTTTACAATGTAGAAAATACAGAAAGATACAAAGGGAGCACGCGAAAAAAAAATAAGGAAAGTCTCAATGACCTGCCGAAGTTTTTTTTTGATTAAGTCAGTTTTGCCAACGTTTAAGGTAAAAAACTACATATCCACCTTTTTTTGTAGGTAATGAACGTCTCTATCACACTGTTCTGTTATGGAATGCTAGAATGAATTCGTTCGCCCGCTAGTCATTTGCGCAGTCGTGTAAATGACTGGGCTGCACTTGCCCCGATTTCGCCTGGCTACATTCCATCGAACGGTCGAGTGTCAGAAGTCAATCGCAAAAAAATTTATACATTTTTCCACAATCGCGATTTTCCAATTTTTAAAACGCTCCTGTACCTTCATCTTTCAAGATTAACGAGAGAAACTTTGCATTCTTCTAGCACTTATGGAAGACTTTTCAATTTTCGTTGGAAAGTTTCAAAAAGTCGCGTGACTTCTACAGGTGTCCTTCCAAAGTTCGAAAAAAAAACCGTTTTTATGGCACCATTTTTTGTAGTCGCAGTTTTCAATCTAGGGGACTGAAATTATATCCAAAAGGAGCGGGCCGGGATTGCATTTGAGTGAAAATGGTCGAGCCGTTTTAAAATGGCGGCCATTTGAATTTTCGTGAAAAGTTATGATTTTTAACCCCTGTTATCATCTAAGATAAAAAAAAACTAAGAAATTAAATTAACAGAATGGGAGGAACGTTATAGGCAAACTTTACGTTATTTTGGTTATTTTTTGTACCGTTATCAAGCCAGTGGCGTGGGATAGGAAAAGAAGATTTTAGAAAACTGTTTCTCACAACATAAATGGCCTCGACTGGAACCAGAACCATCACCGACACCGATCCTTCGAGTTGTGAAAAAAGTGACCCCTACGCTTTTGCGCGCCTCGTCCCCGTCCCACATATGCCGACATGCTCTCTTTGAAGTTGATATAAATAAGATTGTGTAAACGTGGCGATTATTTATTTCCTATCATCGTATAATGATTTAGGTGCTTTTGCATGCATGCATGGTTGCCCGTCCGGTTGCCCGATCACCACTCATTGTTAATTAATAATTATTGTCCATGGTTGCGCTTATATATGTATTTTTCCCATTGTTCATGATGAAACGTGATCGATTCCCGGTATCGATCTCGCGGAGACGGTCAGCAGGTTACGCGATATGCACCTGTCACCTGTCAAAAACGAGGTTATCAACGGCGGTTGGTACCTATGAATGTGCATGTGTAATCGAGTTTTTCCCAAACGGTCTTAATTACACATGCATTTACTTCCTTGATCGAGTTGACTTTAATTATATTTATTTATAGCACATTTATTATTTATGTTAATAAGCAACAAGGAGCGTTTTTGTTGTTTGCATGGGTTCGGGCGAAATTTTCGCCGGCGCGCGCCAATGACAGACATTTCGTTATTATTAAAGGAGACCGCCTCTCTGATGGTAATTCGTTATTGAACGCATTTTTATTAATGAAATTTCGTAGATTATTCTGATGATTCTATGAGAAGGTTAACGAATGAGTATGGACGACACAGATTGACAGGTACGTATATCTAATGCGATTAAATGATCGATTTAATTAAATCATTAATGATTTATAATTATTATTATATTTATTTTTGTGTCGCCGTTCTTCGCTCTACTATACAGGGTGTTTAGTGTAAGGTTGGCCAAACTTCTTTAGACTAAAAAATAATTTAAAAAAATCCCATAAACGTCGTGTGTTAGGAAATGCACCGTTTTTGAGATACATACAGGATGTCGAAGAAATATTATTTTCCCAGTTTTTTTTTTAAGATATCTCGGGAACCGTAAGAGATACAATGTTCAGCTCTTATACACGCGATGTGCTCACTGATCCCCTTATTTTCGACGTAAAATGAAGGTTTCAAAAAAATTCAGTGGCGTAGATTTAGGGTATTTTGAGGGTTTCGACCCCCATAATTTCTACGCCACTGGAATAAATGCGATTTAAAGCGGCGCCTTTGAACCGTCCATGTTTTCTATACCAAAAAGGTACTCTTGGTTAACGGCTCTACTAAAGTGAACCGTTTCCGAGAAAAATGGCATTTTATGAGAGAAAACATCGCTTTTTTTTTAAGATTTTTCAACAGTAATTATTAATGTTTTCTCTCATAAAATGACATTTTTCTCGGAAACGGTTGACTTTAGAGCCGTTAACCAGGAGTACCTTTTTGGTATAAAAAACATGGACGGTTCAAAGGCGCTGCTTAAAATCGCATTTATTTCAGTGGCGTGTAAATTAGGGGGTCGAAACCCTCAAAATACCCTAAATCTACGCCACTGAATTTTTTTAAACGTTTATTTTACGGCGAAAATAAGGGGATCAGTGAGTACACAGTGTGTATAAGAGCTGAACATTGTATCTCATATACGGTTCCCGAGATATATTAAAAAAAAAAAAAAACTGGAAAAATAATATTTCTTCGACACCCTGTATCTCAAAAACGGTGCATATCCGAGCACACGTTAATGGGAAATTTTTTGTTTATTTTAGCCTGAAGGAGTGAAATTTGGCCAACCTTACAATAAACAACCTGTATTCAACCCTCCGGTGCTGGTTTCTCGGCCAAAAAGCCTCAGCTACTATCCCACTCTTGTTAAACAATCTCAGCAAGGAATGATTTGACCGAGGTAAAAAAATAACAAGCAATGTCGGTTTCCTGTCACTCGCATGACAACTCATGACGTAATTAAACAAAGGTAAATGTCTCCTTTAATGATTATCACAATTCCTCAATGTCAACCGCTGAGCTTACAAGAATAATAGTAAAGATGTTTTCCAGGTTTTCTTATTGTTACGTAAATTCCTAATTACCGTGCATTGTTTGTTTTGTTTTCTAAAATTGGTAAAACTTAATTAAATTAAATGCGAAAGAAGGGAGGAGGAAGCTCGATTTAATTGGATCTTTATAGAGATGTAAAAGAGAACTTTACGAGCGTACTTTATTATTTATTGTAATTTTATTTTATGATATAACCGCGAGAGGTATTAGGTAGGTACGTGCGGCGAGTTTCCAAAAAGAGATCGTAGAAGGACGTTCAGATTCGTGGAAAAAATCGTACGTAGACGAGATCCGTGAACTTGGCACCTTAAAATTTGGGTGCATGGTATTAGTACCAGTACTAGTACCAAAACCAAACGAATTATTGCATGACAATAATTTTAATTTTAGAGTGAGAAAAGAACAAACAGTTCGTGGTACCAAACTAAGCATTTTATAAAAACTAATCTTAATTTGATATCGTAAATTTTAAAATGGTACTCTTATTTTATTACTATTTCAAACCTTGCAAAATGAATTCTAATACATTTAGATATTTCGACAAGCAATTCTTTTTTTTTTAACGGTCCAGAATTTGTGTGGTGTCCTATGATAGGGTAGTACCAATTTTAAAATGGTACCTCGTGTAAAAATCCGTTACAGAATAATATTCTTATGCATAATATTAGATTATAAACTCTTTAAAAATATGTCAATAAATAGTATGGTACCAATTTATAATGCATGGTACCTTAACTTAAAACAAGAACCACATCACAGTGATGGCAGTGACTGAAAATATAAATATTTTGAACGTGTGGTATCAATTTATAAAACATAGAAACTCAATTTGAAACCAGAACTAATTTTAACAAGTATAGTCAAAATATTTTGCAAAAATTAGGTACCAGTTTTTGTACCAGTAAACCCAATAGCAGTACCAATCATCTTGTTTACAAGATTACACTGATTTCAATTAAAATTTTATTAAAATCACCAAAATTGTACCTAAACAGAGTGGTACCAATTTGTAAAGTACGGTATCCTAATTCATAACCAGAACTAATTGGCAATAACAAGCATTGCCAAGAAAAGGAAATTTTTTAAATCTTATTTCTGCAACTTACTGTGGTACCAATTATATAAAGTGGTACCCGAGGTGGTACCTCAATTATTTAAAAGCAGAACCAAATTTAAATATCAAACATTAAAAAAAAAATTTCAAGACATAATTTTGCAAAACTTTTGTGGTACCAATTTCTAGAGTGTTAAAAATGGATACCGCATCTTTATCTTTACATTAAACTAAAATTCATATAATTTCTAATTTTATTAACATTATATTAAAACTCATTAAATATTTTGCCAAAATAAAGCGGTACCAAATTTTAAAGTACAGTACCTTAATTTAAAAATAACAACTAATTTGTAATAACAAGCATTGTCAAAATAGGACATTTTTTAAACCTCTTTTTTGCATATTTATTATGGTACCAATTTTTAAAGTGGTACCTTATGTTAAAAACGGATCATATTGTTTCAAAATTAGACGAAAACTATTTAAATTTTCTTAGGCAATTTATAAAAAAACCTCATTGAAAATTGTACATTAATAGTGTGGTGTGGTACCAATTTTTGAAGTATGGTACCTTAATTTAAAACCAGAACCAAAAGTCAATAACAATCATTGTCAAAAATTAAAATTGTTTTCAAAGCAAAATTTTGTAAAAATAATGTGGTACCAATTTATAAAATGGTAAAATGTATTAAAACCCGAATGTATTATTTTCTTTACGAGATTAGTAAAATTCAGTTTATTTCCATTTTCATTAATTATTTTACTATAACATTTTCATTAAAATTTTGCAACAATGTCGTGGTACCAATTTAAAAAGTACTTCTACTTTAATTTAAAACCAGAACCAAATCTTAAAATAAAATAAAGTTTGTCAATAATATTGTGTTAGGAGTAAACAAGAAATCATAATGAATATTAAAAAAAAAGTATAATTTGTTACAGTGCTATGGTACCAATATAAAAGTGGTACCTACTTTGTACCAGAACTGACAAAGAAGATTTATTATTTTTATTTAGAAGACTAGAGAGACCTTTTATCTTCCATGAAACAAGCTGTGACAGTATGGTACCAAATTGTAAAATAGTACCTACTACCTACGTTGCTTTGAATCTTCTTGAAAAAGTGAAAATAAAATTTTAATTTATTTTCACAATTTATGAACTGAAAGTGCCTATGCTCTTAATTTGGTCACTTGGTGTTGCTGGTAAGGTACCATTTTTCTTAATACAATTTTTGGTTCCACCACTTTTTGGATTATGTTATGGTTAAGAATTGTTATGGTTTGAGTTGTGATTGTGAAAATATGGTGAAAAAAATATCTTAATTTGGTTGCAAATCTTGGTACCATTTTATTTACTATAATTTTTTGCTGTTTTTCGATACCAAATTGAGGAGTTACCTAAAAATTGTTCCAACTTTAATGTTTAAAATTCACAAAGTGGGTTCCCGATTGGTTCCGACAAGTTACGGTGCCAAGTTCTCAATAATGAAAAACAGTTCCCTCCGGCCAGATTCGATCTCGAGTTGGTGTCACAGAATCTGAATCTATTATTACACTCCCTCTCATAATAATAATAACAACAACTGATCAGATATTCAGTTTTATGCAAATCCGGATAATCGGATACTCTCGTCTCGAGAACCGCACTCACGCTCGCTCGCACGAACCGCAAACGAATAATTATTTCTTCACCTTGCGTCTATTGTTACTGCTTGTTAGTCGTTACCTCGGTCAAGTCGAACCGCTGCGTATTTTCCTCTATTTTTCTCCTGTTGCATGTTTTTGTTGTTATTTACCTTTGTGTCTTGTTTCTGCTGTTTCGATCGCTTGCATGATGTCTTCTTCTTGTCTGTCCGATAAAATAGACCTCTTGGAGGCGGACGAGAGCGAGGAGGACGCTTTCGGAAACTACCTCAAGTATTCCGGACGAAGAAGGTTCACTTCTAGTAAGTTATGTATATTGTTATTAGGGGTGGGACTGGAAGAAAGAAGTCAGGGGAAGGAGAACTTAACACTAACCTGTGTTTTTTTTTTTTTTTTGTTAATTATTGTTTGTTTCTTAGAAAAAGTGTTGTGGGAGGAACAGTCGCTCAAAAATTTGGGGAGAGCTCGGGGAAAGCGATACGAGCGTTATTGTGTGGTTGGATGTGGATGAAATTAATGAATGAATGGATGGTAATGAGTAATGAATATAAATTAAATGATTCATGACCTGGATTGTGATTAAATTTGGAATTGCTGCCAGATCCCGGAGCTTGTAGCACCAACGCATGCACGAATTTTTCCGCGTTTCTTGCGCGCTTTTGGAATTTAGATTAGAAATAGAAACCGCTCTGAATTTGCTCTCCTTATCTGATTCAAGCTGCTCGCTCACTTTAAATGTTTATTATAAAATCCTACGACTTTTATGTATGCATGAATGCAGGTATGTGGTACTGGTACTGGTACGTGACGTGGTTATATTATTAACAAAAAAAATCAGCAGTTTTATAAAAAAAAAATAATGTCATTGGCGTATTATGTGGGTAAGTACGTTCTGGAATCGTGTCAGTGTTATTTATTTTATAATAATAGTTAATTATTTATTTATTATAAAATGACCGGTTCAATGCAATGCAAATCAGTAGGTAGTAGCCGAAGAATGGATACTTTGAATATTTTAAAGGAGACTCGGACTTTAATTATTATTATTCTTGGCGAAGCTGACCTCGGAATTGTCGTGAAAATTTGTTTAACGTGTCGAATTGAAATTCAGATACTTTGGTCGTGTAATAATAACGAATGTTGTTTGCTGTTTGCGTAGGTAGGTAGGCTGATTCGTCGAGTATCTATTATTATTAATTGATGCAGGTTCCGGATCTACATACATACAAGACGAGACAATCGACGCGCAGGTGCAGCTCCCGCGATTATGTCATACTTCTTGGATTTTATTTTTCCGTTTGTAGCAATCATTGTGGCGTGCAAAAATAATAGGAAGCCAGACGGATCAAAGGAGAGAAACTGAAAATTAATCGATTCAAAGATAGAGCCTTGAGGGACTCCCTGTTCTGTAGAGCACTGAGAAACGATAAGTTCTAGAAATTTACTGATGCGGGGAAAAATATTAATCTTATAGAACTTTGAAGGTCGCTGAGTCCAAAAATAGTAGGAATAAAAACAAATTGATTCAGTCATGTAGCCTTGAGGAACGCCAAGTCAAGCTTTTAAGACACCAAAGTCCGAAAAAGTGACCAGATAAAGGAAAAATGAAAGGATCAGATTTAATGGATCTTTGAGGGACGCTAAATCCTAAATGGTGACATGATTGAGGGAAAATAAATGGACTCAGGTAGCCTTGAGGAACGTCAAGTCCCATAGAGACTTGAGGAACGACAAAGTCCTAAAAAGTTAATGATGCGGGGAAAACGAGAGGATTAAGATTAATCTTATAGAGCTTTGAAGGTCTCTGAGTCCAAAAATAGTCAGAATATAAATAAATGGATTCAGTTGTGTAGCCTTGAGGAACGCCAAGTCAGTCATTCAAGCCTTGAGAGACTAAAGTCCGAAAAAATGACCAGATAAAGGAAAAATAAGACAATTTAGTCAAGATAAATTTGAGGGACGCCAAATCCTAAATGATTAAGGGAAAATAAATTAATTCAGATGTATAGCCTTGAGGAACGCCAAGTCCCATAGAGGCTTCAAGGACATCAAGCCCTAAAAAGTGACATGATAGAAGAAAAATGAGTGGATTCGATCGTAGGAAATAATGAACCTTCAAGTCCCATAGAACCTTGAGAGACCCCAACTCCTAAAGAGCCTTGAGGAACGACAAATCCTAAAAGGTGGCTGATAGAGGAAAAATGCGAAATTGCGATTTTATCGAGTTTTGAGGGTCGCCAAGTCTTAAAAAGTTACATAATGAAGTGAAATGAATGGATCCAGATTTCAGACGTTGAAGTCTTGAGGAACGCCAAGTCCTACAAAACGTGTAGGGATCCCGAGTCCTGAAAAGTGACAAGATAGAGGGAAAATATATGGATTCAAACGTACAGCCTTGAGGAACGACAAGTCCTGAATATTGACTGATGGAGGAAATATGAGAATTGGTGAGTCCAAACGTAAATTCTTGAGAAACTGCAAATTCTATAAGAGATTGAGAGACCCCAAATCGTATAAAGCCTTAAGAAACTGCCAGTTAAAAAATCGTTTTGAAAAAATCGACAAAATTAACCATTACCCGGAAAATGATCTTTCTCCTGTATCTCGAAAACGGGGAGAGCTACAGAAGGCCCGCTTATTACAACTTCCTGCACTTCCTGCAATTTCTAATATTCTTATTAAAATTGAAGAGAAAAAAAATTGCATGGTACCCGGAATGGTTTGACATTTTTATGAAAAAGCGACATCTTCAGAATGGGTGAAAATTTTGAGGAGCTTCTTCGATGAATGAATAGTTGAGATCTGAGATTGGATCACTGCGGTACGCCGTCTCGTTGATCTGGTTCCGTTTTTGCTCGGTTAAGTAGTTTGTAATTTCTAGATCTAAGAAAAGTTTTTTTACTTTTTTTTACTTAAACCATCCTGTCAATTTTATTAGTGTACTTAAGTGTATTTTGGATTATGCAAAATTAAATAAAAATATGAATTGTTGTTGTTGTTATTTTGTTATTATTGCTTTTTTTGTTGTTGTTGCTTTTGTATTTTTATGACTTGTCTATATGTTTGCACTTGCATGTTTTTTATGTTCGGCTTTTGTTATTGCTTTTGCGTAGTTGGTAGCCTTGCTTCCTCTCTTGATCACTTGTGGGACACGCACTATCACCGCTTGACCGAAGCTGGACTCTCACGCCACCCAGGTACTTTTATTTTTCTTTTTATTTTTCTCTCTTCTTCTCGCTGTATTATTATTATTATATTATGTATTACTACCCTTGTTTGAATTTTTGTATTGTTCATGAAACTTATTAATTATCCGCCAATAGCACTAGCACAAGTAGCCCGTTACTTATGGTATCCAGAAATAAATCATAAAACTCACGTGGTGCAAAAAATTCGCAATTATTATTTTTTATTTTTTAAAATTTAAATCATCAAAACGTCACTCTGTTACTGAACAATTGAACAATTCAAAGATATCCAATTCATTTGCAAAAAAGAAAATGTGATTAAAGGAAAAAATTCACCCGAAGAATTCTTCTAGATTCCAGCGCTGTCCTCACAGAAGACACGGACAGTTTCATGATAGGTCAGCGAGTGTACGTGGGAGGAACGAAACCGGGCACCATCGCGTTCATCGGGGAGACCCAGTTCGCTCCGGGAGAATGGGCCGGAATCGCCCTGGACGAGCCCATCGGTAATAACAGACCGACCGACCGATCCTTTCCAATTTCTAGCGTGTTTTTTCCAGGCAAGAACGACGGTTCGGTGGCCGGAGTGCATTATTTCCAGTGCGAGCCCAAGAAGGGGGTGTTCTCGCGTCTCACCCGTCTCACCCGCGATCCGCTTCCCGGAGCCGACCTCCACAGCTCCAACGAGAGCTTCCACAGGCCTTGCACGCCGCTGAACGGGAACAGCAGGAAAAGCCCCACGTCGCCCACCGGCAGCGTCTCCCTGAACAAGTCCTACATGAGTACGTCATCTGAGGTGAACTGTTGCCGGGGAGAGACGGGAATTGTTTGCCTTTTTTTTCTCCCGCAGGTTTTTCCAACAACAGCCTGGTGTCGGGCATGTCGAGCTCCGTCGATTTCAAGGTCGGCGATCGCGTGATAATCAAGAGCAGTCAGGGCTCGAAGGTGGGGAACGTGAGGTACGTCGGGACGACCGATTTCGCTAACGGGGAATGGGTCGGCGTCGAACTGGATGAGCCGAGAGGAAAGAACGACGGGTCGGTCGAAGGTAAACGGT
This sequence comes from Malachius bipustulatus, assembly GCA_910589415.1. NCBI lineage: Eukaryota > Metazoa > Arthropoda > Insecta > Coleoptera > Melyridae > Malachius > Malachius bipustulatus. The sequence goes on along the minus strand of OU342635.1, from coordinate 41,669,527 downwards.
GGGTATTTTTGATTTTGTAGCGTTTCCTCTCTTTTATCCCTCATCATGAAAACTAGTTCCCCAAATCTGACTTTTATTTCTTATACGTCTTTTAGTCTTTCTACCTCTTCTACCTCTTTTAGTGTTTTTTTTTTTTACTCGTTCATAATTCTGCGCAAGATACACCCCCCACCTTTCACCTCATGTCTTTCTAGACCTCCTTAGAAAACTGACATTTTCTTCTCTGATTATTGAAATCCCGCCCTTCCAGGTATTTCCAGTGCGCGCCCAATTTCGGCCTGTTCGCCCCGATAGCGAAAGTGAGCAAGTCGCCGCTCAAGTACAAGCCCGGCAACAACAACTGCGTGGTCCACTCGAGCGGCGGCCTCCCCCCGTCCGGAATCCGCAAGGCCAACTCGAAGGAGTCCCTGATGTCGTCGGTCTCGATGACGAGCGCAGCGTCGGGGCTCCGAAGGGTAAGGCTCGGGGTCAACTCTCTGACGCCCAAGGTAGGTTGCGTGTTGTTTGTCGTTTGGGGGTGACGGTGAACGGGGGGGAGCTGTTGTCAAAAGTGTCATGTGAAAAAAGAGAGAAATTCTTTACTCTTTTTCATCTTGGAACGATCATAAAGACAAACGAATTATTATGAGAACGTACACGAACGAACACAAACATATATCACGCGCAATGATTGTGATAATTTTTGTTTATTCAAGTTCTTTTGCAATAGTTCTCTCTGTTCATTCGTGCGCGTTCGTTTGGATGAGGACTCGGCTTATAGATCGTCCACAAAAAAAGGGGAACATTTGTAATGATTTTGGGTTCCAAAACTTGGCAACAGCGCCTTTCAATTTTATTTTAAGACAGCTTGAACAGACAACACCAACCAGAATCAGATAAGTCGTTCGATTGACTTTGCATGTTTTTTTTTCTTAATAACCTTTTTCTTTTTAAATTCTTTTTTTTATTGTTTTTTTTTTACCTCTAACTCACGATTTTATATCAATTTGGTTTGTGTTGCTTTAACATCAATTATTATTGAATTAACGAAAGAAGAGAATGACGCATGTTTTTTTTTTGTAACAATCATAATTGTAGAGTTTTCGTGTTTGTGTGTATAATGTACTAACATTGTGTTTGTCTGTTTTTATACTAAAAGTGTGAATTTTTGTTTTTTTTAATGCTAGAAAACAACCACTCCAAAAACGTCCACAACTCCCTTACCTTCACGGACCGCTCTCCAGGTAATCTACTGAGTGATTTTTTATTTTCGGGAGCTCCAGTAGGTAGTAATAGGAAAACATACTCATAGCAGAACTGTCGTCGACTTACTGGTATTACTATTCAGCTTTTGTGTATTGAATTAACCGAATTAACGGTCTACTTTTATGGAAGTATTGTTTTAATTTTTGTTCTTTATATTTTTGTAGTATTTAGTACTATTTAGTATTTTTTAGGTTTGTTGTAACTATTATTATTATTAAATTGGTTGTTTAGAGTTTATTTATATTTTAACCGCGCGATTAGAGATTAATGTTTTGTTTAATTATGTTGGTAATAAAAATGCTTACTCCTATTTTTACCTTTTTACTCTCCTCCTGTCGTTTCCCGGGTTTTTTGTGAGTGTATTCAATAAAATAAAGTTTATTTTTTTATTGCATTTTTTTTATTTACTCTCATTTATTGATACCATGCATCCATGCACCATGCACAACGCTGCCAGTTGTAACTTATAAGCACGCATGCAAGGATTTATAAATTCCGAATTGCCAAATTGGTAATAACAACTGGTAAGTTGTGGGGGACTCAAGAATCAAGATACAAAAATGTAAAGATAATCATTGCTGCCCTAAGAATGGTAAGGTAGGCTAAATGCACAAGTATGCGAAGGCCATTAAAGAAACGAAAAGGAAGATGTGGCAACAGTGGCTAAAGCAGCAGTTTGCGTTGCGATTTTGCATTGGTGCTACCCTCTAATCTAAACTAATTTGTCCTCTAGACAGGCACTGACAAACTGACAAGGAATGGTTCTTCTTTTTCCAAATACAAAACCCCTATTTTAGGTTATAGGTAAACAAGAACGTGCGAAAATTTGTTTATTTCGCTCTAATTTATATAAGAAACTCTAGAATGATCATATTCGGTGTTTTTCTTAGGTTAACTGTCATTTTCTCTTAACCCGATTCATCTTAATATCTATGCGCCGTTCTAGAAGTTTCTAGAATGGTATTCTTCTTTGTTCTTTCTTATTTTAAAGTCCTTTTTAGATAAATGAAAATTTGAGGAAAATTTCGAAACTTCAGTTTTAATTCAAACTTTTCACCCTTTAATCTCTTATTATGTTGACAGTTGTGACAGCTGGCAGTTATCAATTTAGATCGTTCTAGTAGAAAAATGAAAATAAGAAAGACCAGTTTTAGTTACATCTTAATATCTATGAGCTGTTTTAGAAGTTTCTAGAATGATTGTTTGTTCTTTCTAGTTTCAAAACTACCTCCTTCTAGATAGATAGATAAAAATACAACGAAAATTTCGATAATTTAGTTTTAATTTTCCCCTTAAACGCTTCTAACCTGTTGACAATGACAGCAATAGTTATGACAGCTGACAGTTAGCATTGTTACCTATTTCTAAATCATGACTGGATGCAATAGGAAATTCCCCGATTTTATCTCTTAAGCTTCAGCTATTTCTGTTTATAAGGCCAGTTCTGGAATTTTCTAGATTGATTTCTGCCACTCTTCTTAATTTTTCCAGCCCCTGGAATCTTCTAGATGATGACGATGATGTCGTAATGACAACTGACAGCTATGATAATTAATTATTGACAATGGCGTTTAACTGCTCCAAATGTATTAGGAAATTGGTTCTAAAAGTTTTTATGAACGTTGGAGCGTGTTTCTTTTCATTTGGTTGTGACAGTTATGAAAAACGACAATGACAGTTGGTGATAAAATAATTGAAGGTAAAATGTAATCATTAAATTTTTTACTGGAGTTGAACCGAGCCAAACTTGCAGGTAACCAGGTAAAGGGTGCTTTAATCATAAAATAAGATGAAGAGGTAATTTTACTAGAGTTTTTTTTTAATTAACAATAACCTAAGCAGGGTCTAGCCATTTCTAAATTGATTTTTTTCATTTCCCTTAATTCCCCTTAACCCTGGGAAATTCCAGATAATGCTGATGACGTCATTATGATGACTAATTCAGACCAAATATCAAAATTTTCTGAAAATGAAGAGGTGCTTAGTGAAAAGATGAAGAAACTTACTATTGTTCTGCATGCAATGTTGCCACATCGGAAAGATTTTCAGTAATTTTTGGCAATGACTACTTGACTAAGCTTTGAACTCTGAGATCTACCAAACCAAAACGAGAAAAATATATACTCGTATGGCTGACTAAATGCACAAGAGTCGAAGGCCATTAAACAAACGAAGAAGAGTTTTCCAGATTAATCTGTAAAATTTTAGATGACGCATAGGTGTCATTTGTCAAGTTCTGGTCCCTTCCAGATGCATCTAGAACATATTCTTCTCTAATAATGACTAGAGACAGTTGTCAATGACAATAAAGTGACGTGGTGGTGAGATATTCGCCATAGCCTTCTAGATCTTAAATTAAACTCTCGTTTCTGGTTTTGTTTGATCTAATTTTCCAAGTAAGAAAAAGGGTTATAATCATCCATTTATTCTTGAGCCCCCTAAATACTTACACCAGGAATTTTTATAATATTATGCCAGATGATGAAACAGTTCTGCTGTGAAAATAATGCCCTTGTAAGAAAAATAGTATAGTAATAATGTTTCGTGCAGGACGTTTTGAAAGAGAAGCAGCAACACATCGAGCAGCTGCTGAAGGAGAGAGACCTGGAACGGGCCGAAATCACTAAAGCGGCCAATCAAATCGAGGAAAGCGAAAAGAAACACGCCGCACTCGTGAAACAGTTCGAAGAGGTAATCTTCATTTTTGATAATAATAAAAAAAACTGATAAGAAAGTATCGCTCGATAAAACAAATAAACAATTTCGAATTTGATGTTCTTGAATTTGAAAAAATATACCTCATCAGTGATGCACATTACGTTGAAATCTTCTTTTTTCGGTTTATTCTTCCAGTATCGCGCAGAATGCGAACTGAAGCTGAAGTCGCACCTGGACCTCCTCTCGCAGCTCAAAGAGAACAGGAACGACCTGCTGCTCCAGCTGGAGGATGAGAAAAAGAAAAATGAAGACCTGCTCTTCAAGTTCGAGGAGGCTGCGATTATTAAGACCGATATCGAGGTGAGTGTGATTTTTTTCATGTCTTATTTAGTTGTTTTATCATGTTTTGTCTACATCACCCTCCCCCCCCCTCTAGTTGGATTGTAATTTTTTACTGTAAGGTGAGAATAATTAGCACATAACTATGAGGTGACTAATGCGGAGGATACAAATTCGACCAAAATACCCTGCTGTGCTTTAATCCCATAGATGAGTTCGACCAAGCACCTACTTACCTGAGAATTATTAGACCACTTGCATTGTTGCCAGACTGAACAAAATATCTTTAGCAGTGTTTTTGTTTTATAGACTGGTTCATCCCTGCAACACTTCTATAGCTTATATTTATAATATTTGTTTTACAAAAAAAAAAAAAATTAAAAAAAGATGAAAATTAAATTTTCCCGTATAGTGCGAACTTTTTGGCGGCCTGTATAAACATACTTTGCACTATATACAGGGTGTCCGGAAATTGTGAGCAAAAAATTAAGGGGGTGATTCTTCTTGATGAAATATTGCCAAAAGTATCAATAATTTTTTTTCTAAAAATCAAAAAGAAGAAAGTTATAAGTCTCCAAAGTTGATTTTTTTAAATCAATATTTTTTTATAACTTTTTTTCTAGTGTACGGATTTTCTTAAAATTTGACACACTTGCCACTGATGTTGCTTTACATCCTTGGTCCAAATTAGACTTGAATCCCTCGAAATCAAAAGGCCTTAACTGCCCTTGACCTTCAAAAAATGCCTATAACTTTTTTCGTAATATCTTTTTCTGAGTTTTGAAGACGCACAATTGAAGAACATGAAGAAATATTCGGAAAAGGTCCTCTTTGTCTATCACGATAAAATGACCTGTTTCCAAGTAAAACGGTTTTAAAAATTTGCTTGCACTAAAATTGATCACCATAAATTATGATCATTTTGCAACAATACCAAAGCATGCTTTGGAAACAGCTGCAGGGTTGCCTAGGAAACAAGACGTTTGCTTTGGATTTCATTTTGACAGCAATTTATTTTTTTTTATTAAAATTATTTTATTATTTTATTTAAAAAAAATGATTAATTTTTTTTTATTAAAAAAAATCATTTCCAAGTCTATTTATATTTGAATGTCTCTGTTTTGTACATAACTAGGCAACCCTGCAGCTGTTTCCAAAGCATGCTTTGGTATTGTTGCAAAATGATCATAATTTATGGTGATCAATTTTAGTGCAAGCAAATTTTTAAAACCGTTTTACTTGGAAACAGGTCATTTTATCGTGATAGACAAAGAGGACCTTTTCCGAATATTTCTTCATGTTCTTCAATTGTGCGTCTTCAAAACTCAGAAAAAGATATTACGAAAAAAGTTATAGGCATTTTTTGAAGGTCAAGGGCAGTTAAGGCCTTTTGATTTCGAGGGATTCAAGTCTAATTTGGACCAAGGATGTAAAGCAACATCAGTGGCAAGTGTGTCAAATTTTAAGAAAATCCGTACACTAGAAAAAAAGTTATAAAAAAATATTGATTTAAAAAAATCAACTTTGGAGGCTTATAACTTTCTTCTTTTTGATTTTTCGAAAAAAAATTATTGTTACTTTTGGCAATATTTCATCAAGAAGAATCACCCCCTTAATTTTTTGCTCACAATTTCCGGACATATACAGGGTGGTCCAACTTAAAACGTCAGGACTTTACCAAACGATAAAAAACGTTAAAATAATGCCAGTTTTTCTAATACACTTATAGCCGGGAAAGCTTCCTTTTCAAGATACAGGGCGTTGAAGTTTTGGGAAAATAATAATGTTTTGTGAATATTGTCAAAAGGGCTGCTTTAAAAAAATTGAAAATTAGCACGCAGCATGAGCTAAGCATCTTTCATGATTTACGGCTTATGGTGATAAATTGCGAAAACCAGCGGCGGAGATATGGGTGTGCCATCGCCCCTTTTCAAAAAAAAATTGGCGCCACTGACTCTATGGCAAATTTAATAATACTGTTCAATGCCCCATGCTTTTTAGAACAAAAAAGTACTCTTTAATTTTTTTCTCAATGGGAATCTTTTTCGAGATAATTCAGGTTTTCTTAGGTAATATCCGTAGCCATTTTAAGAATAACAGACAAATTCTAATCAAATAACTTTTACTTAAATAATTAAATAACAGAAATAAACAATACCTAACTAATGTAACAATTGTCAGTAACCATAGAGTCAGTGGCGTCAATTTTTTTTTTTTTGAAAAGGGGCGATTGCACACCCATATCTCCGCCGCTGGTTTTCGTAATGTATCACCATAAGCCGTAAATAATGAAAGATACTTAGCTCATGCTGCGTGCCAAATTTCAATTTTTTTAAAGCAGCCGCTTTGACAATATTCACAAAACATATAGGTATTGTTTTTTCCCCAAAACTTCAACACCCTGTATCTTGAAAAGGAAGCTTTCCCGGCTATAAGTGTATTAGAGAAACTGGCATTATTTTAAAGTTATCTATCGTTTGGTAAAGTCCTGACGTTTTAAGTTGGACCACCCTGTATATTTCCGGTATATTGTCGGTATATAGAGGATATTTCACTTTAATTTAGAAAATGCGATAATAAAGTTCAAATTAAAAAGAATAAATAAATATTACCTTCAGTAATAAGAGAAAATTATGATTTATGAAAATATTTGTCCTATTTAGAAAACATTATTTAGTTAAAAACAGGTGAAGTGACACTTCACTCACTTCATCTGAAAAGCCCGCCACTGCTGCGATTTCTTCCACCAGCCTAGAAAATAATACCACCATTTTATAAAGTAATTGAAAGATCTCACGAGCCCGCCGAAGGCGGGCGAAGTTTGATCTCAATTATTCGAGTGTCTCGCACGAGAGATTACGAAGGTAGTATCACTACTTCTATGTCTTGGACCACAAGTTCAGAGCTAAAAATATAAACAAAAGCGCTTCCCCGTTACCATAGCGCTCCCTAGTAACTGTTTATTCATTCGTATAAAGCAATTCTATTTTTCATTTTACCTGAAATGGGGGTGGGTAATATTTATTAGTATATGGGTGGGAATCTCTCGTGCGAGACACTCGAATAATTGAGATCAAACTTCGCCCGCCTTCGGCGGGCTCGTGAGATCTTTCAATTATCCTTCGTGTCTCGCACTTCGAGATTACGAAGGTAGCTGTTCAGAGCAACCATTCCCTTCATCATTTAAATATTATTTATTTAAATAATACAGAGTAAAATGAAAATATGGGCCAATGAATGCTCCAAGTATTATTATAAAACCAATAGTATTTTGGTAGTAATGTAACTCAACAAAATTATAAGGGAATAGAAATATACTTAACAGATGTAAGTACTGAATGATAGTATTGATTCTGCAAACATATATTGCTGACAACAATAATTATTGGCTGTTGATAAAAATCGGCGAATTCCTTTGAATTCGACGACCAACCAGCCACTTTCTAAATTTCTTCGAAACTCATACCTTTTCTGACATGCGTTAGATGTCGACGCATGTCGCGTAGAATGCGCGGTAAACATTTTATCCACTCCTAAGGACAACAACGTTGATCTAATACAACGACTAATTGTCTCACTTTTAACTGCCTTTTGTGGCTTGTTAAAAGAAACAAACAGTGAGTCAATAATATTCCCTAGAAGGTTTTTCATCACCATCAAGTACTGGTTAAAAATTTTGCGCGATACACAAATTCAGGTTTTTCTCGGAAGAAAACAATCTTCAGCACTGGTTGAGGAATCCCTGGTCGAAAAGTTTTAATTCTATCCGGGAATTCTGGGATACGTATTTCAATCTTGCACTCCAACGCAATGATATTATAGAAATCTTAACTAACGCCAAGATTTGACAGCGATAAACGGTGCCTAAGGGCAACAATTCAAGGCCAACTCTTCTAGCGGAAACCACGTTGTCAAGGAACCAGATCCACGTCCCACGTGGATTCGTACTTGGGTAAACTGAGCCTTATCTTTTAAGATACTCTGATGAAAACGACTTATCAGCTGGTTATTCGTAACATCCTCCCCTGATATTAATGGCAGTGCCACTCTTGCGGAATTCAGCGTACTATGCTCAGCACCATCTCTCCAAGAGGAACTTAAAAATTTTCAAAATCCCCACTGATACATCATACGGATTCTCATAATTTCGCCAAATTCCATCGTCACCAGAGCTTAAGAATCCTATTATAATTTTTTTTTTTAACGTGGATTCTGTTGAAGAACCGATTGAAATGTTAATCGCTTCTTAAGGTGTATCTTTCAACAATAACGCCTGGCTGATAACGTGGCGGCAGCCAAGATAAGCTTCGCCGCCAGTAGATTCACGTGTTTTGCAAGGAGTCTAACATATTAGGATCGCTACTTCAAACCAGATCCAATCCCCTTAGTGATAATTTTTTGAAATCTCGAAACAGACCTGAGTCGACCAGCAAGGTACAACGGCGACAGCTTCTGCCCTGTCACTTTTGATAAGTAATAAAACATTCCATCAGACCCACTGATCGTAAATGCCTCAAAGGCGAAAGCCCCAGGGTCTCTTTACCAAGGTAACAGTCTGCGTACTTAGCATTTCTTCTCCAAGCAAATAAATCTTTTTTCACAGGTTCCCGAACTTCCCATAATTCTTTTAAATACATAGTTCGCCAGTTCCCATCCGGCTTCCGAATTATCGATACGTGATGAAGGATCCGCTTCGTCATTTTCCTTTGAGGGAATGTATGAAGCGTAAACCCATAACTGACGGGCCTCACACCAGTTTCATAACTCGCATGCTAACACATGAAGAGGAAAATAACGGATACCTCCCATCCGATTGATGTAGGCTATCGTCGCCCTATTATAGACTATGAGCAAAACAGCTGCATCCCTCAGATAAGCTGCAAATCACTTCAATGCGAATAAAACCGTCTTAAGCTCCAAATGATTTATATGAAGATTCCTCTCCAAAGTCCACTGGCGGGCTCGCCATTGCAAAAAACATCCCATCCGGACAACGAAACATGAAAATAAATCGTTCTCTAGTACCTTTTGCTCCTCACTTTCCTACTAGCCTTAGGCAAGGCCTTCAGTCACCAATCTCAGTTTCTTAGAATAAACTTCGCCACTGACATGAACGCATCGAAGCAACCCTAAATTTTTTCTAAGGCTTGACTCTGCTCTTTTGAAGAATCTGCAAAATTTATTCAAGGCCAAGTTGTAACAGGCTGTACTCGACTGCAGGACGGCAAGCCATCACTGACCCAACAACCTTGGCAAACACACGAATCTTCAACTTCCTTTTTTTTTTTATAGGGACTTCTATCTGCTTTCACATCGTGCTCTTTTTATCTGTGGAAGCTCAACTCTCAGGGTATCAATTTGAATCTAAAAAGAATCCTAAATATTTGCATCGCCTCTCAGGCACCAATTTGGACTTGTCACAGTTGATGATAAATCCTAACCTCTCAAGTAGTTCGATGGTTTGAGTCAGATTCTCGCTGCACTCTTCAACTTGGTGGCCTTAAGATAAAAATTCATCTAGGTACACCACCGAGAGTGAACCTCTCGAGCGTAGATAATTTATTACTGGCTTCAATAACTTTGTAAGAGTCAATGGGCACGTACATAGGCCAAAAGGCAAGCAAACTTGTGAATCTTGCCATTAACATAAACCTCAAAAACTTGCGATGTGGCCCCATACTGGAATCAGTAAATAAGCATCTTTCAAGATAAAGGTATTCAACTCCTTCAAGTTCAGAATTATGCTGGACATCAGACTTGGGAACTAAGAAAAAACGGCGGAAAAAACTGACTTGAAACTTCCTAAGTCTCCACAGTCGCGTTTATCGAAAGCAGTCTATCAATTTCCAATTGGATGCCCACTCCTGCTCCGGCCATCCTCTGGATGGTAGAGAGTAAATCTGTGCAAGGGTTGACTCGAACGGCAATTTATAAACTTTCTCTGTTTGAATAATAGACTTGTCATCAGAGATCGCTTCCCAAGTTTTCACAAAATGTTTTAGGCGACTCGCAAAAGTACTTACGTTGCTGTGATCGTAGCATAATCGTTTATTTATGTAGTTTATGCTAACAAAAAACAAGGATAGTTTGTTAAATTGCTCCAATCTTATCTCTTGGATAAGACAGACCAATATAATCTCTACTATACCTTCCAGATAAAGCATGATTATCAAGTGAGACGTTTTATACCTCTCGGTCAAAACATAAAACAGTATAAACAGATATGAATGTTATATTATCATATCAAAGAAAAACTATCGCATCTCGTGCTAAAGTTTAACCATAAACATTATTTTCTGTATCTCTCAGGGGTGCTAACGACTCGATCAATGGGGCCAATGCTGTTAGAGCAGATCCCGCTAACTTCTGTCTCGCGCCAAAATATTTGTCCATCTTCAGAGCCGACTATTTTAGATTCACTGCCACCTCATATTGGCGGCACGAATGACAGTTCACCATTCCTAGGATACTTTTCCATCAAAAACTTTTTCTTTAGTCCGTCCGACAAGTATTTCTTCCAGCGCGCTGCGACACTGGAGTGCAGAACCAACTCAGGCTCCTCGCGTATACATGTTCTTCCCCAAAGATACGTAGCCCATCCTCATCCAACTCCCAAGGAGTCCGACACCCTCCGATGTTGCAGATGTCGACTGGAGTATCCGGATTTACACTTTGGATGTACTCTAAGTTCATATCCACGGAGTCTCACCCCAGAGCGTTGGCATTCGCAGACAGATCAACCAAAAAAAATTTATTTGTCGCCCATCGCAGCTAATCGTATGTTTATGTAGTTGATGTCAACAGAAACATGGTTAATTTGATTATACATGACTCCAATCTTAACTCTCGGATAAGACAGAACAATATAATCTCTACTTTATCTTCCAGATAAAGCTTGACTATTAGTTGAGTCCTTTTGTACCTCTCGGGCAAAACAAAGCACTTATGTGGTTGATGTCAACGAAAATACGGTTAAGTTGGCCATACATGTCTCAAATCTTACCTCTCGGATAAGACAGAGCAATACAACTTCTACTTTACCTTCCAGATAAGACCAATATTATTAGTTGAGTCCTTTTATGCCTCTCGGGCAAAACAAAGCACTCCATACATGACTCCAATCTCACCAGTTGAGTCCTTTTATACCTCTCGGGCGAAACAAAGGACTCATGTAGTTGATGTCAGCCAAAACAAGGTCATTCTGTTGATACGTGACTCCAATCTTACCTCTCGGATAAGACGGAGCCATATAATCTCTACTTTACCTTCCAGATAAAGTCTGATTATTAGGTGTGTCCTTATTTATACCTCCCGGGCAAAACAAAGCACTCCATGTGGTTGACATCAACGAAAATAAGGTTAATTTATTCATACATGACTCCAATCTTACCAGTTGAGTCCTTTTATACCTCTCGGGCGAAACAAAGGACTCATGTAGTTGATGTCAGCAAAAACAAGGTTAGTCTGTTCGCCAACGTCTTGGGGTGTCAAATAAGGAAGACCAAAGTACAATTTCAAATATTTTCCAATGCTAGTTTGATTTTTATATTCGTTAACAAGCCCTAAACTTTGGATTTTTCTATACCAACTTTGGGCAAGATGGAACTTATAACCAATAATCTCAGATTCTGGCCAAATATATCTAGCTGCCTTCTGAATTGCTAATTCATAATCACAAGTTATCTGTTTCGGTTCAAAATTCAATTGATTTTCTTTACAAATGTTTCTCAAACAATCAAATGTTTTCATGTACATTTCCATTGTTTTTCCAGGCAAGATACAAAAAACCAAAGGTATGTAATATCCATTTTTGTATCCATGTATGGTAAATAATTGATAAAAAAATTTTGTACAGTATTGAAAAGTTCCATCAATATATATAGTATCGACATTACTTAGAAAATATAAATTTGAATAGCAGCCAAAAATAATTGTATTGTTTGCAGTTGATAATAGAAATTGTTCATCCTTACTTGTTTTCAAATTCAAATTGCTTAGAACTTCGATCACTTCCTGTTGTGACTTTGGTAAAGATGGTAAAGTTTTTCTCCTTGCGTGATAGATATTTCTTCTGGTGCACTGAAGGTCTTTAAATGACAAAGAAAGTTCACTGAATCGTTCCTCCCTCAACTCACTGTGAATAATTTTCAGTGGTCTTTCTGATAGATTTTCCACTGCTTTTCTCTTCGTCGAGTTGCTGAAAATTTGCCTACTGATGCTTTCTTCTGGTCTATGGCTGTGAATTTCTCCTGGATTTTCCATTGTGATTTTATAATCTTTATCGTCGTCTCGTGTATAAAATACTTTCCTACAGCTTCTTTCAATACAACGCCATCGGGTATTTCCATTTTTCGACACATATGCTTTTGAAAACTTATAATTTTCGTGTAAAAGTATAATTTTACCTCTCTCGCTATACATCGGAGATGGCGTAGCCATGTTTAACAAATAAAATTTTCCACTTTGTTATATAAAAAAGAAATATTGTCTAACACACGCGTCTAAAATAGCAAACTGAACACTTCTAAATACAAGTACGAAATGATCGAACAGTCGTACATTACCATCGGCGATCTGCATCTCACAAGACGGCAGGTAAAATTGATAGTACAGAAGTCTGTAGGCAGGTAAAGTCCTTCCAAAAATTTAGGTAGGTACATCTTTTGTTACCTGCAGCCTGCAATACAATTGCAGTGTAAATACTTATAATGGAAATGTTATTTATGACACCCACAAGAACTGTTCCTTAAAATTTTACTGTTTACGATGTAAGACCGTATGCGGTTATTTTTTTCTCATGCATAATTTATTAAACCTGAGGAAATATCTATCTGATTATTTTTTATGATATGAAGAAAAACTCAAAACAATGTTACTCTTTCTGTTCAATGAGACAGACATAATTCGACCATGCCAGTGATGAAAATGAAAGTTAAAAATTGTGAAATGTAAAAGTAAATAAGAATTATTGCATACTTTGAATTTGAAGTAACAAATTTATATTTAAGTACCTAAAATTATGTGTTATTTTATATCTTGTGGCTGACACAAATATTCAGACCTTATTAAAGATCGGTTTGGCAACTATGGAAGGTAATCACTTCATAATTTCAAGAAATTCTCCAATTTCGTGTTTTATGACCGGAAAGAATGTTAATCCTTGAGTTCGACGTTAAGGGATTAAAATTGAGTATCTTGGTCGAACTCGTATACGCCCGACTAATGTTGGAAAAATAGCAATAAAATGGAGTTTCTAAAAACGGTATGAACTATGAAAGCTCACACTTGAACCGTTGTTGCCAGGTTTCTATACAAATCTTCCCCGATTGTCTTTTTTTCTAACATAATTTTGACATAATTGAACGAAAATATGTTATTACTGCTCGCAACAGCACTCTCTCGGATTGTTTTTTTCTCTGAAAAGTCTCACAGAGTTTCCCCTACTATGTTGAGGAAAAGTAGCACAATTTGGCAACTCTGACGTGATGTAATTTGGTAAAATTTATTGTTTTTACTCTTTTATTGTTCTCGTTATAGGAAGTTCCTACTCGAACCGTTGTTGCCAGGTTGTTATAAAAATCTTTACATTGTTTTTTTTTAACATAATTTTGACATAATTGAACAAAAATGTTATTAATGCTTGCAACAGCGCTCTCTCAGATTGTTTTTTTTCTCGGAAAAGTCTCGCAGAGTCCCCTACTATGTTTAGGAAAATTTGCACAATTTGGCAACTCTGACGTGACGTAATTTAGTAAAATTTATCGTTTTTAGGGACCTTTATTTATTGTTCTCGTTGTAGAGTAGTTCCTGCTCGAACCGTTGTTGCCAGGTTGTTATGAAAATCTTTTTTTTAAACATAATTTTGACATAATTGAACGAAAAGATGTTATTACTGCTCGCGACAGCGCTCTCTCCGATTGTTTTTTTTTCTCGGAAAAGTCTCACAGAGTTTCCCCTCTACTGTGTTGAGGAAAATTAGCACAATTTGGCAACTCTGACGTGACGTAATAGCACAATTTGGCAACTCTGACGTGACTTAATTTAGTAAAATTTATTGTTTTTAGGGACCTCTTTTATTGTTCTCACTGTAGAAGTTCCTACTCGAACCGTTGTTGCCAGGTTGTTATAAAAATCTTTGCATTTTTTTTTAACATAATTTTGATATAATTGAACGAAGATGTTATTAATGCTCGCAACAGCGCTCTCTCAGATTATTGTTTTTTTTTTTCGAAAAGTCTCACAGATTCTCCCCTACTATGTTCAGGAAAATGAGCACAATTTGGCAACTCTGACGTATGATAACAAAACCCCCGTCGATTTAAAGGAAATAGGTTTAAAATAGGTTCATGCATTTATGACTGCAAATTCCGGCAACACTGTAACACTGTCCAATGCTTCGTTTATTATCCCGCAGGCCACGAACGAGGAGAACGTGAAGAAAATCCGGGAGCTCGAGGAGATGCTGCTGAAGGAGAAGGAGAAAAACGAGATAGAGGCGAAAAAGTTCAGCGTGCAGGAGAAGGTGGAAATGAAGACGCAGGAAGAGCTAGGCGTGGTGCGAAACGACCTGGAACAGCTCAGGCTTCAGCTGGACCTGAGCGAGACCGACCGGACCGCCGCTCATGGTAAAGAAATCGCCGCCGACTAAACTCTTATTTAATGCTTAATCGTCTTTTCAATGAAACCAGAAATAATTGAGACACTCCAGAGGGAACTGGAAGGGATCAAGGCGGACCAAGTGGAACGGGTCAGAACGGCGGAGAAGCTGGCGGAAGAAGCGTCCCGACTGAACGCCGAGAACGCCACCCTCAAGCTGCAAATAAACGACCTGATCGCCGCGTCGTCTTCCTCGGAACAAACCAATCAGATCAAAGGCGAAGAAATCGCCCTCCTGAAGGCGCAATGCGCCGAACTGAAGAGTCTCTTGCAGGAGCAGACGGGCCGTTTGGAGAAGATCGCTTCGGAGAGACAATCCGCTGAAGAAATGCACAGGAAAGAATTGGAAAAAATGAAGATGGAGCTGAGTTCGAAGAACCTTGATCTCGAGGAGAGCAGGGAAGAAACGAACAGAAAAATGGAAGAAATAAGAAATTTGAGCGAGCTGCTTCGGAGCAAGGACGACGAACTGGGGAAAAATCGATCGGAACTTGAGGAGACGTGCGAAAACCTGCGGAAGCGGATCGAGGAATCAACGGGGGCCCTGGATGTGAAGACACGCGAACTGGAGCGAGTCCAAGAAGATTTATCTGAGTACGTGGAGAAATTGAGCAAGAACGAGGATCTCCTGAAGGGACAGATAATTGACAACGAGAGACTCTCTAGAGAGTTGATGGAGAAGGACCAACTTTTGGGAGAGCTGCGAGAGAAGAATTCTCTTCTGGAGAGCGAAAGAAATAAGTCGAGACAACTCGGTGAGCTGAACGCGAATCAGAACGAAACGATCGCGCAGTTACAGGTCAACCTGGAGAAAGCCAACGAGGATATCGTTAAATTTAAATCGGAGCTCGAGGCACTAATGAAAGAGAAACAATTGGATAGCGAGTCGTCCAAGGAGCACCTCCAGAAACTCCAATTGTCGAACAACGACCTCCAGAACAAAGTGAACTCCTCGAAACTGGAAATCGAAGAACTCCTAATGAAGAAGGCCGGCCTGGAAGAGGAAGTGCAATCGTTGCTGGGCACGTCCGGGAATCACAGCGCCCAGATCGAGATCCTCCAGCAACAGATCGCCTCTCACGAGCAGAATTCCGAGGAAAGTAAGCGGAAATTGCTGGAGAAGATCGAGACCGCCGAGCTGGCCCTCAGGGATGCGAGCGTCAAGAACGACGAGTTAATTTCGACGATCGAAAAGGAGAGGCTTGACCACGAAAGGGAATTGAGGGAGGTTTCGGAGAAGTGCCAAAAGATCCAGGAGAGATCTTCGAGTGTTGAAACGAAATGTGAAGAGCTGGAATCGAAGGTGAAAGAGTACCACGAGAAATATCTCGAGAAAGAGAGAGAAATTGAAAGGATCGTTGCGGAGTTTCGGGAGGATTCGATCGCTTTGAAATCGCACCACGAGAAAGCGATGGAAGAAATGAAGAGGACTGTTGATGAAGCGGCCGCAAAAATTGGAGTCTTGGAGGGTGAATTGCTTGAGAAAGACGCTGAGATCAATCGATTAAGAACCGAGGGTGATGCGATCAAGAATAGTTTAACGAAGCGTTATGAAGAGTTAGTTGAAGAGAATAATAACAAAGACGGTTCGTTCTCGGTGAGGATTAAAGAGCTTGAAGATCGATTGGAGGAGCGAGGAAGAGAACTGGAGAAAATTAATAACGAAAAGAGGGATTTTGAAGTCTCGTTCCAGGAGAAACTTGCTCAACTCGATGCTGACAAGACGAAATCATCTACCACCATAAGTAACTTGGAGACGATTATCAGAGAGAAAGATCTTGCATTGAACGATCTTAAAGTGCGCTTGGAAGAGGCGGAGAAGGCGCGAGCAACAAGCAACGAAGAATTAGTTGAAGAAATGAAGCAAAAACAAGTTAAACTGAACGAATTAGAGGTAAAAGAGCACGAAATGGCGGTAATAATTCAAGAAGCGGCTCAAAGAGAGACTGCCGTTAAAAACGAGCTTGACAGAGTGATAAAGGAATTCAGTTCAAGCCGAGAGAGCGATAAAGAATCGTTCGATTTACTCCAATCCGAGCTATCGTCTACGAAACAAGAACTCGCAGTGACAATCAAAGAATTGGAAGAATCGAAAGCGAATCTTCTCGACCAGACGCAAAACAAGACTGAATCGGAAATCTCGCTAAATAACTCGCTACAATCCGCCCTAATCGAGAAGGATAAAGCGATTCAAGAACTATCGCTGCAAACCGATCGATTAGAAAAGCTACGCGAGCAATACGAACACTTACTCAAAGAGAAAGAAGACAACACGACCGAACTACTCCAGCAGCTCGAAAAAACTCAAACAGAGCTCAATGGAAACCTTCAAAGTGTCACCGCCGAGAAGGATAAACTGATCACACAACATTCGGAAGCGATCGAGGCTCTGAAAGCAAAAGGCGAGGAAGACGAGAGGTTAATCGGATCGTTGGAATCGGAACGGAACGATCTGATCGCGCTCTTAGGCTCGATTAAACTTTCCGAGAAAGAGAAGAAGAGACTCCTGGATAAGGTGAAATCTGCTGTCGTGACGGAATTAATCTCGAAGATCGATACCGAGACGGACCGCGACGGGGAAAAGAAGATAGCGGAACTCCAGGCCGAATTGACGAGGACGAGGAACGAGCTCCAGCAGCACGTGCTCCGGCTCGAGGCCCAGAAAAGCGAGAGCGATTGTCTGAAGAACGAGCTGTTGAAGGTTGGAGCGCGGTACCGGTAAGTTTGATCGAGCGTTAGTTTGATCGAGCGATTCATTTCAGATTCAATCGGCGACGGTCGGTAAGGACGATGGAGCGGGTGATTCTTCGCGGGAACCGAGCTCGGTGAGTTTTTTTGGCGGGTGAATTTTGTTTCGTACTAAAATTACGGTCGACAGTTGTTGGAAGAGAAAATCTTCGCGGAGAACCAGGTCAAGTTCCTCAACACGATCATCGTCGATATGCAGAAGAAGAACGAGGAGCAGAAGGCGCGGATCGAGATCCTGGAGTCCGGGTTCAGTCCGTCGGCCGCGAGCGAGCTGCAGTTGTGAGTTTTATTTTTGTTCTTTTCCTTCAAGAATAGAAATGAGCTCCAGAGGTTTACGGTTAAATTTCATGCAGTTTTCCACTGCTCTAGGAAGATTGTTTAAGGCTAGTCCTTTTAAAAGGTTTCAAATTAGTAGAAATTGTAGTTATTCATAACCTAAAATTTCTGATTGGCCCACTTTTGATTAAATTTTTTTACAGGATGGATTTCAAGAGGACGGGTGAGGCGGCCCTGCGCCTCTACTGTGATATCTGTGAAGAGTTCGACCTCCACGAGACCGAAGACTGTCCCCAGCAAGAGTCCGAGATGCCGGCTTACCTGTCGAAGAAGGACGGTGCCGTCAAGCCGAAGCCCTCGGAGAGGCCTTATTGTGAAATTTGCGAAAGTGGGTGGTGTTTCGGTTCGATCGATATATCAGCTCTGATTGAAATGATTTTTTTGTTCTCGTTGCAGTGTTTGGACATTCAACGGAAGAGTGTCAAGAGGACCAGACGTTCTAGCAGTTTTTTTTTTTAACGATTAGGTAATGTAGATAGTTGTTAGGGTTAGGAAGGTCGAAAAAGGACCCGTCTCTTCTGGCTGGACAAGAACACCAATTTTTAATTTTACACGACGTATTTAATGATTATCTTCATTGAAGTTGTGTTGTTGTTGAACGTATTATTGTTAATAACCCTATTGTTGTTATTGATATTTAAATTATTGTATGTGAATGACGGTTGGTAGACATTTTGAATTAATGAGTAATAAAGTCAATTATTTCTGTAAAGTGTCGTATGGTTTAAATTTGAACGTTTGAATGGTAACTTTCGCAGAATACCTATCAGAATGAAAAGCCCACAATAATTGAAAAGAAACTCTGTTAGGGACCCATTCAGTAATGAAGTCTTTCAGCCAATATTATAAGATCCATTAAGCTAGGGAGCGGATTTTAGATACCATTTTTATGTCAAATAACATTTTCGTAATCACTTTCACGCCAATAATCACTAAATTGCTATATTTTCAAGAAACGGCTCGAAATCTGCCCGTTAAAACTTAATGAGCTTTTATACGGGCTGTTTGTGAATAGGTACATCTGGTTAATGTTTACACAGGGTTAATTTTGGCAATTTTTATTTGTTTTGAATGTTCAATCGAATTTCTTGGTTAAAACTTCAGCTCTATAATGTAAAATAAACATTAAACTAATAGAAAATACAACAAACCGTTTACTTATCTTATGAATCGAATCATTACCACTTATAATAAATTAAATCTAATCAAAGTATACAGAGCTAATCTAATCCGTCCTTCTTTTCTTTGATTGCTTCCTGAAACAGAAAGAAATGATTCAGACAGGTCGACTGGAAACAGTGAACTCGCTCGTACCTTGAACCTCTCTTCGAAGAGCGACAGTTCAGCTATCAGATCCGTAATCGCATGCATCATGGCATCTTGAGGCGAGTAATCGGACGTGGTCTGAATTCTCAGCACGAACTTGTGCTCCAGAGGATGCGGTAACTTGTAGCCGGCGAAGAGGACACTGGGGTCTTTTAATAATTGGCTGGAAGAAGAAGAAGATTAAAAATTACACCATGAAACCGGCCCAAACGTCTCAGTTCAGCAATGCTCTCATCATTGTTGATGTTGATATGGCAGGCTGGTGCTGGTGAGTACATAGGTAATATGGCAGACTGAGCATGGTGAGCTTTAATAAGGAACACCATCGTCCACATCGAAGTCAAAGTCCTGATTTCCAGACTATAGAGAGTGGTTGGTTGCCCATTTCAAGAAAAAAATACAAGTCTGGGCAGCATAACACTAAGTACTTACTTTCGGATCATGTTTCCAAGTGTGTGGTCTTCCTTGTTTACTGTGAAAATAGCCGCGTTCGGTACTTTGGTATCCTGTTCTTTTATAATCCTGAAATTGGTATTTATTTGTTTATTTTGCATGTAAGAATGAAAGTTAGGTTATGTCCACTACTTACTTTTTCTCTCCATCGTAGAGTAGAAATGATTCAAAGGTGGGTGGCGCATTCATTTTGTTTCGTGTTCTTGCTCAATTATTGTTGTCGTCCTAAAGATGAAACGATCTGGACTAATCTGGAGATTTTAATTGTTTATAGTTTTCCGCTCCGCTATGATAATATTAAATTTTAGCAAACCTGGCGCTTCAGCGCTTTGATTTTTTTTATGAATGTATGATTAATGATTGACAGTTGAAAATAATCGAAAAATGACAATTGACAGGTGGTAAGAATTTGACTTGATAAATATAATCAATATTCAATCCTAAATCACACTCAGAGTCTCCAGATGGATAGATTTCGGGTCGATTGTTTACGAGTAAAGAATTGAATTGTTTACGCATAAAGAATAGACGCCGACAGTGATGACGTCAGTGGGCGGGGCGAACGGCCAGGGTTCCATACAAACAAACGTTGTTTACAGGTTTGCCAGTTCTGATGGAAGTTGTCTCGTCAAACATCAAAGCTCTAATGAGGTCTCTCATTAGTAGAACTTCAAAAGTGCTGCAAATGTGATGGCATTTTATACCCTTAGGACAACAACAACTATACTTTTCCCAATGAGATAATCATCCTTCAATTCAATCTGTAAATTAAAAAACAATTAACCCATTGCCACTACCTGTTGAATTTGCTAGCAGGATATTCTTACCTCCTGGCGGTTACTGTTCCACGAATTATTTTAAGTTCCGCCTCGAACTCCATTCTCTCAACATGGCCAGATTCCAAAGCATTTTCACCTTTGGAAAATGCTTTGGTTTCTTCGTAAAACAAACTGAGGATAAACTTGGAATTTTACGGGAACATCCAAATCAAACCACCCTATCAATAAATAAATACCGACAGACGTACTATAAACTATAACTAAATAAGTAACTGAACTGCCTAATTTTAACTAAACTATAATATTCAGTATTCATTCACTATAATGGCATCGTTGGCATTACTAATGACTTCAGTAATGACTTCACTAATCACTTCGATGTCATTGGCGACTGGCGAAGGCGGGGTGAAAACATCACGTCTAACTTCAGGAAAAAACATGACAACTGACAACAATGACCACGTGAAGGGTTTGTTTGTATGGAACCAGAACCACTTAGCCCCGCCCTGTGACGTCACACTGACGGCGTCTATTTAATTGTTTACGCGTAAAGAATTGAATTTTAAGAAAATTGAGTCTATTTGTGGAAGTTAGTTCTCGAACTTTCCCTTCAACATGGCGCCTGTTAATAGTAGGCTAGAAATAGTGAGGAGGTAAATGCCTGGACCTTCTCTCTTTATTAACATTATTGGCTGACAACGAATTTTATGAAATAATAATTGCAAAATCCCCACCAGGATCACAGAAATGCGAGGAGATCTTTTCTGCTCTTTTCTCGGCAAAAGATCTCCTCGCGTCTCTGCGATCCTGATGGGGATTTTTCAATTTCACTCAAACATGACCGACAACGAATTTCATGAATTAATAATTGCGAAATCCCCGACCAGGATCACAGAAATGCGAGATCTTTTCCGCTCTTTTCTCGGCAAAAGATCTCCTCGCGTCTCTGCGATCCTGATGGGGATTTTTCAATTTCACTCAAACATGGCCGACAACGAATTTCATGAAATCATAATTATTGCAAAATCCCCGACCAGGATCACAGAGATGCAAGGAGATCTTTTTCCGCCAAAAATCTCCTCGCGTCTCTGCAATTCTGATAGGGATTTTTCAATTTCACTCAATCAACAATGAACAGGTATTTTAAGAAAATTGAGTCTATTTGTGGAAGTTAGTTCTTGAACTTTCCCTTCAACATGGCGCCTGTTAATAGGAGGCTAGAAGTAGTGAGGAGGTAATTAAAATCGAAGCAAGTTTTGATGAGTGAATTTAATATTGCGGATAGTGATTATTATGAAAATTCCCTTAATAATTGTAACAATTTAATGCCAGGTTGGCAGCTCCATTAATATTATTATTTATTAGGGTTATTAGTGTGAAATAAAAAGAACAATAATTTTGTTTTGTATCTTTATTCAAGTTTTTTTTTTTCGATACAGAACTTTCAACTTTAGTTGTATTTGGAACCATGGAAAGCTGTAAACATTTTGAAGCTTTTGTAAATAAAAATAACGTTTCAATAAAAAAATACAAAAAGAAAAATGAACTAGGTATTCGGTAGGTATTTGGTACCTATACGGGTCAAGTTCAATAGCTACAAACATATTCTTTTATGACAATAATAGAGCGCGGTCGCGTTAACTGAAAGGAACTTCTAGGTACCAGAATTATGTCCGTATTCACAAAGCAAGTGCGTTCCATCCAGAAATAGCTAGAAAATAATTAAATAACTGGGATGGAGATATAGGTACACACCATTTTATAAAATAAAAAGAAGTGTCCCAATTTAAAATGAATAAATAAACCTTACACTATTATTATTATTATTATTGTACATAAATATGAATACGGTACCTATGTATATAATTTATAATAATCAATAATAATTAGGACAAAATTTAATGAAAATTTCAAAAATAATATCAGTTACAAATACACCTATATGCGTACGTATAATTATTAATAATGCTCATGTAGATAAAATTTTCCTAAATCTCACAAAACTCAAAACTCCCGCATCATCATCATGTATAAAATTAAAAAAGACCTTAGGAAAAATGACCGCATCTACTGTACCTGGTACCTACTATACATGTACTCATTACTGATCAAGCAGGAGGGGGCGAGGAGGCTGGATTGTCAAAATTTGCTTCAATCTCTGATAAATTAAACGATCTGACAACGAGGTAGCCATTTAGAATCACCTGTTTCAACCCTCGATTTTATTCAAAATTCTCATGGTTTGGAAATCATTAAAAAGGGGGAGACAAAAATTACATCGACAGATTGTAAAAAAAGCTTCAATGATAGAAAGGTTAGACTAGAAATCCTTAACTTGACTATTAAAAAAACAAAGAAAAAAACAAATCCGGTTACATTTATCCACAAGTTTTCTTTCTCTTTACACTCTGGATAGATTGATTAATAGTTTTTTTTATGATTTCACTAATTAAGAAGAGAAAAACTAAAATGAGAAATTCAATTGTTTTTCAAGATTAGAAAGAGTCGACTGACTCAAGAAAAACATAATAATGGACACTAGAAATTTAAATAAAAGACGAAAATATCGAAACCACTTATTATTATAGTTGCTCCCAAAAATAATAAAACAAGGATGAAAAAATGAGGAACAACAATTAATATAATTAAACCTGACAAATTTTGTCAGGTCACCTCTACACAAATCCTGCTTTGTTCTGTAATAATATACCGCATCCCGGTATAATTTTTTTTTTTAGAAAATCTTTTAACCTACAGGGAAATACTTGAAATGTGAAAAGATTTAAATTAATCTGTCATGTCACGATAAATTAATGAAACTTCACACTGCATGAAAAGTAGATCACATCAAATCGAACAAAGCAAACTATAAAAAAATGAAAGAAAACCAAAGAAAGGTGCATTTTGGGGACGATCATCAAGCCGAGGGGGGGTGGTTGTTACAGTTCCTTAGGATTTTATCGGATAGCAGTGTTGCCAGATCTAAAAACTTACCACCAAAATCAATTAGATTACGGTTTCGTTTAATCAGAGAAAAAAAGATGAGAAAATGAGGAAGTATTTACTATGGTCGTTCTCTAACAGAATAATGCAAATAAAATAACAACCTGACAATGTTGTCACGTTACCTTTACACAATTCCTGCTCTATTCCTTTCAATAATTTTACCTAATTTTAGTCTCTCCTAATCGAGAGAAACTACTGCTCCCCCTCTCTGCCGTTAAAAAGTGAACCGAAAATTTATTATGCACCTCAACAACGTCAATTAATATTATTCACTATTACACAGCCGTGTCGTTTAAAATTATCATCATTACTATTTACAATTAATAATTAATTACATACTTAGTAGCCTAGTCACTATAATGTTCAATGAAACAAGTCAAACATAACGAAAGGCTTTTTTAGACTTACAAACAAACACCTCTTGGTAATGCTTAGTAAGTAAGTGCCGCCGGGGGGGGGGGGGGGGGGGGGAGGGGGGGAGGCGGTTGATAAAAGTTGCTTGCCCCCCGGGCAGGAGAAAATCAAATAACAAACAAAACGAAATCGAACCCAAACAATATATCCCTAATCATGGCGAATATCACGGTCGTAAAATTGTGTCACGTCTTCCTCCTCTTCAGTTTCTCCTTGGCTTCGCGGAGCAGCTTATCAAACGAGTTCTCCATCTGGGGCCTCAGCATTGAAAAATAGTCAGAGTCCTCTCGCATGTTATCTGTGAAACAACGATCCGTTTAAAACTTAATTTACACTAAACATCAAACAACAAACAACCCTTACCTAAATCAGAATAGGTGGTCTTGCAGAAGAGTCTCCTACCACCAAAGCTCAAGTCGTATTTGGGGAAATACGGTTCATCGTTTCCGTGCTCGATTGCTTCATAGGCGTCTAATTTATTGGCAAAAGTAACGAATCCGTAGCTGTCTCTGCAAAGGGAAAGAAATAGGGTCAGGAAGACTGCTTAAAAAAAAAAAGAAGACCTTACCCGTGATCGTTGTCCCTGAAATGCAGGCTGACGTTGGTGATGACGCCGAACCGACAGAACCGACGCCTAAGGTCATCCTTGGTGGTGCCGCGAGCGATCCTGCCCACGTAGATCACCCGCCTCTCCTCCACCTCCTGCAACCTCTCCGGATCGGGACTGCGACGCCGTTTGGAGACGCGCGCCGTCGGCGACCGCGACCTCGAGCGGGACTCGCACGACCTGCGTATCACGTCACTGTAATAAAGTGTCCCGTCCCCCACGCCAACTAAAATTGCCCCGATGAACGCTTACCTGTAGGACGGCGTCGATCTGTAGGACCTGGACGACCTGCTGCAGGATGAAATCGAGTAGGTGGAGCAGGCAGCGTTGCGTCGCCTGGAAGACAAGAGTTTTTTTAGAAAGAAAGAACTAAACATGGAACCCCAAAACTGGCAACACTGGTGATCACGCATTGTTGCCAAACTTCAATTTAGTCTTGGATAAAGGGAACTTTTAATTGCTTCACTTGGCAATAAAAGGCAAGTGTCGACATGAGCTCAAACAAACCAATGCAATGCTAGTGCTGCAACATTTATCAAAAATTCCCTAAATCGATAAAAAAAAGCAGGTCCTAACCTAACCCAACTTAATTTCTAATCATTACAATAATGTCAAAATAAAACTCACCTGTCATAATCGGACCCGATGCTGCTGCTACTGCCACTGCTGCTCGAGTAGCTGCTGGAACAGGAAGAGTTCCTCCTCCGCCTGTACCGTGCCACCTGCTCCTTCTCCTGCGCGATCAGGCTGATCGTGGTCTGCACCTCGATGCTGCGCGTCTTCACCGACGCCCTGTCTTTCGGGAGGTACACGATCGTCTTGTCCTCGCCGTGTTCCTGCTCGGTCTTCTCGCCACCGCCGCCGATACCCGACGACGACGGATCCGCCTCCTCCGCCAGATGCTTGCTCGCCACCTTCGGGATGTTCTCGATCAGCGACGAGATCAACGAGCTGCTGTCGAACTTCACCTTCTTCAGGAGCGGCTTGATCTCCTCGAGCTGCTCGACCGGCGCGAAATCCCTCGCCGTGTTCACCCCGATGCTGACGATCGTCTTCATCTCCATCGTCTCGGGCAGCGGCGGCAACGCATCCCCTTTCGTCGCCGGGACGGGGACTTGCTCGAGCGGAACGGCGGCCGTCGGTGGGCTCGCCGAGCCGGTCGCGACCGCCTTTGGGGCCGCGTTCAGCACCGCCTTTGCCATGTTCATCAGCTTCTCCTGGTGTCTCAGGATCTTGGTCTGATCGTCTTCGGGGTTTGTCGGCGTTGTCGTTTGAGCGGTCTCGTCAAAAGACCGAGACTTGGGTTTGATTTTCAGGTCGCGCCGCTTCTTGTACTCCTCGAGGTTGAGTTTCTTTTTCTGGGCGCGCGTGACCGTCTCGCTTTGCTGGGTGCCGGCGCCGGGAGCTATCGTGTTTCGTTTCAATAACGAGACCATCAGGGTACCGTCCGCGTTCTTGACGGTCGGTTGATTGATCATCAGGGAACGCTCGTCGTCTTTTTTATGATGCTTGACCTGGGTTGAGACGGTGCCGGTGTTTGTGGTAGCAATAGCAGTGGTAGCAAGAGTAGCGACGGTAGTAGTGGTGGTGGTGGTAATAGCAGCAGTGGGAGCAACGGGTTTTAGAATGCTGCAGCAGTAGTTGTGGTCCATTCTGATTAATTTGTTGTTGTAGGAACGAATGTCTGATGCGGTCGCGTTGGCATCGCTGGTCGAGCTCTTCTTCTGTTTTTTCGGTTGCACTTGATCGGACGACCGTTTCTTCGGTTTACTGGCAGTATTTGGCATGGGCGGTATCACAGATATGGGTTTTCGTTTTCCTAATTGCTTGATCCGGTTCAGGACCTCCTCCGGTACGGACTGGACGCCCTTGTTATTGCTGTCGGGTCTATCGGAGCCGGTCGGAATTGGACTTTTGATCTTCGAGACAGGTTGCGGCTGGGAAGATTGGCAGGTGACGTCGACCATCAACGGGTACGGTATGAACTCGCTCACTTTGAGCTGTTTCCCGTTAATCGAGATTGTGCTGATCTTCGGCTTGTCTTGCCCGGGGGCGTGGGCAGCCGTAGCGACGGCACCTTCTGGGACCGATTTTGATGGTCGATCCGGCTCGTCGATCGTCTCCGGTTGCGTTACGACTTCATCGTAATCGGCAAAGTAAATGTCAACCGACTTCAGCTCCAGTTCCTTACTCGCCGATTCCTCCTCCTCGATCTCTTTCTTTATCTGCACGATCGGGACGACCAGCTCTTCCCTCTTGACGAAACTGCGAGCACTCGTCCCCTCTCCCATCAGGACTCCCTTCGCGTTTCTCTCGTCCTCGTCGAGACGCTCCTCTTTTACGATCGTCTGGGAAAAGGTCTCCGTTCTCAGCTCGTTCCAGTTGCAGTCGATCTCTTGCTTGATGTCCACATCGTTCTCAAACAGTATCTCCGGCAAGGCTCCGTTCAAGCCCAGGAAGCTGCTCTCCGTGGCCTGGGTTCCCTCGAACAGTTCCAGGAGGCTGTCGACGTCCTGAGCCTGCAGCACGGGTGGAGCCGCGCCCATCTCCTCGTCGATCGTGACATTTTCCAGCCGACCGTCGAAAGCGGTCAGAGGGAGTTCGGGCAATGTCAGGACGACTGGCTGAGCGGAGGCGACGTGGGGGCGCGACGGGGAGACAGAGGGACGAGCAGGCGAGACGTCGGGGTGAGCGGGGGCGGAGAAAGACTGGGCCGGGGCGACCGCCATGTTGGCGGCGCCGGGCTCCTCGTTATCGGAGACCGTCTCGACGTCTATGCTCTCGGTTTCGCTCTCGGACGAGGACTCGTCCTCCAGGATGTACTTCTGCGCTTTCATGTCGATCTTCTTGACGCCCGCTCGGATTTTTCTCTGATTGGAAGTCTGATTGGCGGCGACATTGTTGTCGGTTTGTTCCTCTTCCAGGTTAAGCAGGACCGGATTAAAGGTCAAGTTGATATCTTCGATGAGCGGAAGGTCCACCTGCGAGGAGGAGAAAGAGAAATTTTAGGAGGAAATCGGGAATAGAGTGCCTTAAATTGTACCATTTTGAGGGAAATCCTGGAAAATAGGACTTGTCTGCTTAATTCAATTGAACATGTAAAAGCCCTAAGAGGAGAAAGAGTAAAGGGAGATGAGGGGGGGTTTGTCTTTGAAGAAATGAAGAAAAAAGTGTTGTTTGCCTGAAGTCAAAAGTCTAATGGTTCTGATAATGTGACAGGTTGTGTGCAAAAATTAGTTTTACTTTCAATTTTGATTGCATTTCTCTTGTCAAAAAACTTTTGACTTTTGCAGTTCAAAAGGGGCCTTGTCAGAGGTCAATGTCAGTTTTAATAGTTTGATAAATGTGACATAATTAAACAGATCACCACCTTCAGTGGTGTCACCTGTGGCAATTACAAAATTTCACTTACGATAGGTTCCAAGTTCAGGTTATGCCAGTCGATGCTTGGACAGCCGAAACTCTCCGGCGCGAGTAGATCTTCCTGGGGGTCCCTAAAAGAACCGCATGAAATTATTAATAATCCCTTAATTGGGAATAATTCAAAAACAAAAAAGAAGGAAAGAAAACTTACTGGATCTGATAATTGAAATCGGCAAGTGTATTGTTGGTGGCATTAGCATCTGAGGAATCTTGCTGCAATTAAAAAGGTTATTATTATTTAATTAATTACTTTTTTTTTTTTTCTGTGCCAAACCGCGTACAGGGATAAGTTTCCCTCTGCGGAGTTGTGTGCTAAATTTTCTGTAAATTGTATGTAACTTTTTGGCGAATAAAGATTAAAGATTAAAGATTACTGTTGTACTGCTACCAGAAATGTTTATACTGAGTGTTCTGTTCACAGACCACCTTTCAGAATGAAAAGTCAAAGTAGTCATGATTTTTTTCACGCTTTCATTGACACATTGGAATTACTAAATTGTGAATAATTCTTGTAGGCAACATATTTATGAGAATGAGAAGACATGCCGGTTTTTCCATTTAATAATAAGAGAGGGGTAGAGGCGTTAAGAACGTTTTTCTTTTCCAGCATGGACAATTTTTTAATCTAAAGGAGCGAGAGGGATTTTCGAATATGACAAACAAAAAAAATAAGCGCAAATTACCTGAAACGCATTCTGCGTGTAAGAGAACTGCTCCGTCTGGTTCATGTAGTAGGTATCCATAACAGCGCCGTGCCGCGGCAAGAATTAGGTTATAGCACAGGTCCGCAAACAAAACTCCACGGGAACAACAAACAACGGTCCCCGGGAACAGTCAAAGGGCGGGCTCGTCGGGAATCCGTTCAAAAGTGCCGCATATTTTACGTAATTCCGGGCTTTTAATAATAGAACTCGGCGTTTTGAGGTTACTTCTTGCGGGCGCACATATTTTCACTCGCACCTGAAAGTTTATCCGTGGAAACGTGGCGGAAGTTGGACGAGATCCCGCGGGAACGTCACAGGCACTGGTTCCGGTTACTGTTCGCGCTTATCGGCGCCGATTTTTCAATTGTTAAATTGAACTTGGCGAATTTTACACGTGAATCGCCCACCAACCAGCATTTTTCTTTAGCGGGTTAGCGGGAATGACATTTCCCACGGACCGGATCGAGGTGAGGTGACTCGAGCACGAGTTCCAGCGACCCGACTTACAGATTGTGTAGTGGTACGGCCAGCAGTGTTGCCAATTTCACCTGAAATTCAAATGGTTCTTTATTATTAAATCGCTTATATTTTAATAATAATTAATAATGTTAATATAAATTAAACAATAATAATTATTCGATAGATCTATTATTGATTTTTAATATAACTATTGGCGCAAAGTAATTAAATTAAATAAATAAAATGCCATCACAAACAGCGCCATGATAAACCTGCCAATTCACCTGAGTTGCAGCATCCAGATTTATATTCCAAGGACCAATCAGAGAGAAGCTTTAGTAATTGAAGCATTCAGATCAGGTGTCATTTTCAAGGTTACCCACGTTTCCAGACTTGATTTTCGATTAACGCAATCTTAAATAATTAGAGATTAATGATTTAACGTTACGTGGCGTTAAAAACGTATAATAATTATCGTATTGATTTATTTTTATATTTTGCCACATTAAATTTTCCTGTAAGTCGAGGTAGGTCATATTTATACTTCAAAAAATATGACAACGCTGTAACAATTATTTTAAAACCATTGAGCGTAATTTTTTTCTCATTTTATGCATTCCAGTAATCATGCGCACACGTGTGACTGCAACTTAAATATGCGCATGAATGAACTCGAACTGTTTTTTTATTGCGGTTATTATTCATATTCACGCATAGTTTAGTTGATAATAAAGGTCTTATTGAGAAGCAATTATGACGTCACGTGCGGGGGACCAAACACTTTTCATTTTATCAAAAGTAAGACGATGTGTATAATATTTACACGATGGTGTACTTTATTTAAGTGCGGAACGGTTTTATAGGTTATTGGGATTTGAAAATACTCCCTCCCTCCCCCCTCGACAAAAAAAATCTTTCTTAGTATGTCGTTCTCGTTCCTATACACCGTGTTTTATATTAAGTCGGCACTATTGCTAACTTCGTTATTATTTAACCTAGAAAGTCGGTTAAATTAGCAAACTAGTAGTATTTTTCTCCTGAATAAAATGGCTAAAGCAGAAAAACAATTGAACATCGCGTTTTCGAGATATTTAAAAAAATATAACTTTTTTAATGGAACACCCTATATATTTTTGAATGGATCGGTTGCAAATTTTTTTTTAAAGCAAAAAGTCTCTATGCACTATGATCCTAAAATAATAAATTCATTAATTATTCATTATTTTATTACTCCCAAAGTTGGCTGCGACAATTAATGTAATTTAGTGTACCTACGTAATGTGAGGTAAAAAAATTATGTCGTCCTCAATAGTGTATTTTTCAATAAAAAAATACACTAAAAATAAGAGTTGTTACCTTGAAAATGATTTAATTTTACATAAACAAATAACAGAACTTGTTTGTGTGTAAAATTTTATTATTTTAGGATCATAGTGCATAGAGACTTTTTCCTTTAAAAAAAATTTTGCAACCGATCCATCTAAAAATATACAGGGTGTTCCATAAAAAATATCAATTTTTTTAAATATATCGAAAACGCGATGTTCAATTGTTTTCCTGTTTTCATCGTTTTATCCAGGAGAAAAAATACTACTAGTTTGCTAATTTAACCGACTTTCTAGGTCAAATAATAACGAAGCTAGCAATAGTGCCGACTTAATTTAAAACACATACAAGTTCTGTTATTTGTTTATTTAAAATTAAATCCTTTTCAATATAACAACTCCTTTTTTTGTGTATTTTTTTATTGAAAAATACACTATTGAGGACGATATATTTTTTTACCTTACATTACGTAAGTAGGTACACTAAATTACATTAATTGTCGCAGCCAACTTTGGGAGTAATAAAATAATGAATAATTAATGAATTTATTATTTTAGGATCATAGTGCATAGAGACTTTTTCCTTTAAAAAAAAATTTGCAACCGATCCATTCAAAAATATATAGGGTGTTACATTAAAAAAGTTACATTTTTTTAAATATCTCGAAATCGCGATGTTCAATTGTTTTCCTGTTTTCATCGTTTTATCCAGGAGAAAAAATACTACTAGTTTGCTAATTTAACCGACTTTCTAGGTTAAATAATAACGAAGTTAGCAATAGTGCCGACTTAATATAAAACACGGTGTATACAGGATGTTTTGTAATTGTATGTCAACATTTAAGGGGGTGATTTTTGGGTCCATTTTAAGAAGAAAACTTCATAAGAACGTATGTCCTAAAAGTCTTAACTTTTGAGATACAGGGTGGTAAAGTTTTTAAAAATAAATAATTTTTTCATAATATCTGTAATACCGCTCTGGATATTTTAATGAAATTTAATAGACAGGTACCTATTACTCATCAAGAGGCATTTTTTCATGTACCACATTTTGTTTTATCTCCACTAGTGACATCTTGCAGAATTTTACCTGCATATATTTTTATATTTTTTTATTGTCATTTAACGACAATCTTGTGACCATGTAGAGAAACAAATTTGGTAATTGTATACATCCGCGGCTCCTAAGTTTCATAAATTTTTTCGGGACCGAGGAGCGAATTAGGGGTGCTGGGTAGGTAAGAAGCTAAAAACAGCCATTGCAAACTAATATTAAGGTCACAACTAAGGCCTCTTTGACACTACGGTGGAATTTCAATTTTTTTCTTCACTTTCAGGGCAAGGAAAATCTTCGAGAATAACAGTAGCACGATTTTTATTTTCAAATTTGCATTTATTTTGCATTTATATTCCAAAAATCGTAACATCCAATTCTGTGTTCTGGTCACGATATGAGAAAGCGGTTATATTCGGAGTCCGCGTCTGTATTATGTTTGGAAGTGGTTCCCATTGTCATAAGTGGTTTCATCCGCGTAGTTAGTGTAGTTAGATGCGAGACTAGTGGTATTTCTCGGCGCTTGTGTCAGGACCGTACTGTCGTTGCACTCCCAAAATCAATTTTCAAAGTCGTTTTGTGGCCTTCCCTTTCATTTGCAAAGCTAATGAATACCTTCCTAGTGTTACTATAGATATGTTCTCCACCCCTATATAGGTGTCATAGTCATAGTGAAACTGTAGGAGCCGCGGATGTATACAGGGTGTCCCGTATCGTTATGTTCAAATCTTGTGAGCATATAGTAGGCTTATTCCTAAGCCTAAAAAACCCAAAAGTGGCAGGTCTATCTGCATTCGTTAAGAGTTAGAGGCCTAAGAAAATAATGTCTAGTAAATACCAGATTTAACTTTGAAAACCACATAAAGCTTATTTCATTGACCACATCTTTAGTTTATCATGTGTTAAAAATGTCCTATTCCTTGCTGAATACAAACTTGTACTCGGAGGCCTATTGCAGAAGTAACGTCTTTTTTCGCGACCGATCTCTTGACCAGCATGCTGAATACGATCCAATAATAATTGCTTTTTGGAATTTACTTACAAACGCC
Organism: Malachius bipustulatus; assembly: GCA_910589415.1. Lineage (NCBI taxonomy): Eukaryota > Metazoa > Arthropoda > Insecta > Coleoptera > Melyridae > Malachius > Malachius bipustulatus. The sequence goes on along the minus strand of OU342635.1, from coordinate 41,636,946 downwards.
AATTCCGAAATATGCTGGTGTCCCATTTATTTGAATTCAAAATGCCATTTTGTATGAGCAGGAGAACCTCTTCTAATGTTTATTTTGGTGACATTTACTCATGTCGCCACCATTAACAATGAATTATTAGCCTAAACCACAACACATGTGGTTGTGTGGTTTTCAAAGTTGAATCTTTGTTATCTACTAGTCCTAATTTTCTTAGGCCTGTAACTTCGTAACGAGTAAAGATATACCTGCCACATTTGGGTTTTTTGGACTCAAAATTAAGCCTACTATATGCTCAAAAAATTTGAACATAACGATACGGGACACCCTGTATAATGACCACAGATTTTATTTTTTTAGGCGAAAACCGTGCTTCGGATTGAAAAAAATTAGGTAATCAAATTTGCTTGAAAATGAATGGGGATTTCAAAAATGATTTCCATTTGAACAGAAAGTGGCGTACCATCAATGTCTGCTTAAATATGCCGGTAAAATTCTGCACGATCGTGCACCATCGTCACTAATGGAAATAAAATGAAACGTGGTACATGAAAAAATGCCCCTTGATGCGTAGGTAATACCTGTATACGAAATTTCATTAAAATATACAGAGCGGTATTACAGATATTACGAAAAAATGATTTATTTTAATAGGACTTTACCACCCTGTATCTCAAAAGTAAAAACTTTTAGGACATAGGTACGTTCTTATGAAGTTTTCTTCTTAAAATGGACCCAAAAATCACCCCCTTAAATATTGACATTCAATTACATAACACCCTGTATTGATAGAGTAACTATAATGATAATTATTATTGTTATTATAGTAGCTGGTCAGGTCAGGTCAGGTCATTGTTAATTAATTTTTTATCCTACCCCATAAGAAAATTGAACTTTCTCGACTGCATGCCCCCGGAGAAAGTGCCACTTTTCCTGGCTAGGCGGTAAAATTATTTTTATATTTTCACGCTAGAGGGCCACCCAATTGCAATTGAATGCTATTTCCAGAGGGAACCAATAGCAAGCAAGCTATAGCTGTATGTCAATCTGTCAGTGTCAATAGACCGGCAAGACCAAGCAAATTAAATACTAATAGTGAGGTACTGATGTCAAATTTATCCAAACAAGGAATTTCTTTCAATAATAATTATTGTATAATATTCAAAATCCAACGTTCACTATTAATGTTATCCATAAATAAATAAATGAATTACTGATTGTAATTTAACTAATCTACGCTTACTGATAGTAATGTATTAAGCAAACAAATGTAGGTATTCAATAAATTTTCTTTCAAAACAAATTTTTTTCAAAAAAAAAAAAAAAATTATTATTATTATTATTATTGTGTAGGATAAAAAATTATGTGTAAACCACGGCGGTAAAGTGTCTTTTCAGGCCTCAAGAAGTGGCCAGCCTCGGCTGCGCCTCGCCTGGCCATATCTTCTTGAGGCCTGAAAAGTGCCACTTTACCGCCTAGGTATACAATATACTATTACCCAGAAGCCAGAGAAAAGAAAGAATAAAGAGAGAAGAAGAGGAAGAGAAAAGAGAATATGACTAATGACGAATTTTATTGTGTCAGACAGAAGAAAGTAGAGTGACATAATACCTACCTACATATTTAACAAAAAATAATTTCTCTTTTATTTTTATAAAAAGTGACATTAGTGTCCTCTATACTCAGTTTTTTTTATTTTATCGGAAAGGTCGATTCGGGAACGATTTCAACGATACATGTCTGAAAAATGCGCTGAAAAAGCTAATCTTCGCAAAACGTGGCGGTGTGGTGGAATTCTCGCGCATTACGCACTCACACGTCACACCATTGTATTCTGTGATTGTTGCATAAAGTGTACCCAGCGTGCACTGTTGCCAAGTATACATAAAATTAAAATTCAACATAAAAATCAAGATTAAAAATAATAGCGCTTGTGAGAACATGAGCAAAAATGTTTCTGTTTCATAGGTTAGGTATTCATATTATTATTAATTTTTACACGGTAAGAATAAGTGAGATACAAGTATGCGTATGCGGTATGCCCGAACTCCACTCAAATGAAATATTCTCACCTTAAATGTGGCAATAACGCATGAACAATAGAACTTATGACGGGGAGAGACGATGTCGCCCGATTGCCCCGATTCGTAAACGGAAAATATTTTAACCCAATATTAGGCTATTTTCTTTATTACTTTTTATGCATTTATTATTATATTATTAATTATTAACACACCCAAGAAGAATAATTAATAGCGCCGGTCACAATAATTAAATTAAAATAAGCCGGGAATGATTCAAAATTAACGGTAAGTTTGAAAGGGCTGCTGCGTCGTGATTGGCTCGGCTAGAATTATGATGCTGCAACTCAGGTGGATTTGAATTGTAAATTTGAATAGCTAATTATTCACGATGGAGAAATAATGAGAAAAAGTATGATTTATGATAATTAACTCAATCCGACAACAACGCTTATTCGGCACCGATTATAATAATATCAATAATATCAAAAAAATGTATGTGTCCAGTTTCCAGTAGGTATAATAAATAATAATGACTAATTTACACTGTTGTCAGATGAGTCATATCTTGTAATCCTTATATAATGTAACTTAATTAATCTACATACCAGCAGTTAGATAAGAATAATATGACACGAGCCACAAGTGGTCCAATCCAATAATTAATCACGCCGATTAAAAGTGGGAAAATACCACGACCGCGTAATTGAATGAGAGCCGGCAACGCACGCACGTTTCTGAGAATCCAAACCACGCACCACGCACGCTGTTTCTACTTTCTCTTTCTCTTTTTGATTGGCTCGGCGAACCGGGCCGGAACTGATTCCTGATTCCAAAAGTACTGATAGTACTGATACTGAAGGGCAAATATTCTAAACAGTAAAAAAAACAGTAAACACACGTGTCGTATTTGATTTGAGCAACTACAACTATAATACTGGACTACTGGAAACAGTGGACACTATTCTACTGAAGTTGAAGTAGGTAACTGAACTTCTGAACTGAACTAGTGAACTCTGAAGGGAATTGCTAATAATAATGTGAGAGAAGTCGGAGTCAAAACTTTCCTACCTACCCCCTCCCCCTCCGCCCCCTTTCACTTCACAGTTGCATCCGTTTTCGTTCTTCTCAATAATAAGCGGTCTTCAGGTCTTCTAAGGTCCAAACCTGGAACAGGTTTACTCCTCGGCAAACAGGTAAAGTTAGGTATTAAAATTAGGAATAGGAAGATTACCTCTATGATGGACAGGGACAAAGGTTCTATAATAATTTCCAAGAAGCAGGTTATTTGCATTCATTTACATTTCACAAAAGGAGGTTTAAAATACTTCTTCCTGTTTATTAAGAAAATTATCTGCTCAGAAAATAATTCCCGGAACACGTTCTTATTTAAAGAGGACTTAGACTTGCTACTCCATTATTATTAAGTACAAGCATAATTATTTTCGTTTTCTAGGTAGGTACCTACCTCTATATAGACCTATACAGGGTGCATCTCTAGTTCTCTACAGGAGTTACAGGACAGGTTAATATCATAAATATAAAGGTTTCTTAGATGTCTTCCAGTGGCGTAGATATTCAGGGTTTGCGCCCCTTTTCCCTCCCTATCTTTTACACCAATGACTTTATTGCAATTACAAAATCGATATCCAATAGCTCGTACATTTTAGAACAAAAAAGTGGTTCTTAGTTTTTTTTCAGGCGCATCGTTTTTGAGATATTTGAAGTTTTCTAAGATAATGTTGGGCCATTTACGGCGTTTCAAAATTTGATTTCGTTTAAAGTTATAATAGCAGGCTATGGGTGTTCAGAGAAAAGTTTTTATATAGTTTTGATTTTCTTAACCTTTATGTTTTTTTGTTTTTACCATCCCTCCTTCTCCTGCTACCCTCATCGCCGTTTTCACGAAGAAAATCGTGCATTCGTCTGGTCACTCTGGTCGAGAACTCGAGACACGTAGGTACTACAGGACTCACTCTAATTAAATCTCTCAACTCATTAAGCAGTAATTAAAGTGACTAGCGCCTAATCGGTTGTGACATCAACAGTTCAGCAAGAGAATTCCAGCAACTGGCACCCTCTCTCCAAGACTCCAAAATAAGGTGAGTGGTCTCAAACATCAAATCACAACAGGTTTGATGTTAAAGAAACACGAAATTGAAGTTTACTGGCAAAAATTTGGCTCGGAACTTTGTTTTTAATTTGCACTGTTTTGCAAATTTTAACACCTTTTTCAGTTTTTGGTCTAAATCTCATAAAGGAAGCGTTTTTTCGATAACCTTTTTCTATTACAAATTAAAGGAGACAGAATTTGCCACATTTATCATAGAAAACGTTTTTTTGTAAGACTAACCGTTCCGCCGGTAAAGCGCGCCAAAAAAACTTATTCCCTTTGCTGGGATTTTGAAAAGATTCCTAAAGTTTTGATTTTCTCACCCTCCATTGATGATATTCCGACCCTCCGTCTTTTTTGTGTTGCTGAGCACGAATTTGAAGTTTACTGATAATAAATTGGCCCGTAATTTGTTTTTTTTTTTGCACTTTTTGTTCAGTTTTTTTATCTTTTTGTCAAAATTTTTGCAATTTTTCAATTTTTGGTCTAAATCTCATAAAGGAAGCGTTTTTTCGATAACCTTTTTCTATTAAAAATTAAAGGAGACAAAATTTCCCACATTTAGGTATCATAGAAAACGTTTTTTTTGTAAGACCAACCGTTCCGCCGGTAGAGCGCGCCAAAAAACTTATTCCCGTTGCTGGGATTTTGGAAAGATTCCTAAAGTTTTGATTTTCTCACCCTCCATTGATGATATTCCCACCCTTCGTCTTTTTTGTGTGGCTGAGCACGAATTTGAAGTTTGCTGATAATAAATTGGCCCGTAATTTGTTTTTTTTTTTGCACTTTTTGTTCAGTTTTTTTATCTTTTTGTCAAAATTTTTGCAATTTTTCAATTTTTGGTCTAAATCTCATAAAGGAAGCGTTTTTTCGATAACCTTTTTCTATTAAAAATTAAAGGAGACAAAATTTCCCACATTTATCATAAAACAAATTTTTTGTAAGACCAACCGTTCCGCCGGTAGAGCGCGCAAAAAAAACCTCAACTCTCATTTTAGAAATCTTGAATCACGGTCAAACGATTTTTATTTGTATAGTACAACAAGTTCGGCATTTTTTAATAGAGACTCGGTTTTCGTAAAAAATTTCCAAAAATCCGGAAAAAAGGCTATTTTGCAAAGTTGAACTATTCAATTTTGTATTTTTCAGAAGAAAACCAGCCCAACAGATAAACTAATTAATTATTATTACCGGACCAGAAACAACAATCAATTAAAACTGTTACACACAGTGAACAGCAAAAAATAAGAATAAAAAATAACATAATAGGTAGGTACTAGAGAATTAAAAAGAAAAACAACAAAAATGCGCTCATAAAATAAGTTAGAATAAACCAACTAAAGAAACAAATTTATTTTCCTATTACCTATAGGTACTATACCTTTCAGGATGTTTCACTTTTTTTGTAGCAATGGAGTTTTTTTCCAAAAATACAGACTGTTAGGGCTTCAAGGGCCATCTCTCATAAAAAACAGTAGAAACACGGTTCAACCTCTTGAACTGTTGAGGCAAAAACTAAAATTTTTGCTATTTTTAATTTTTTGTTTGGTAATTGTATACATCCGCGGCTTCTACGTTTCATCAATTTTTGTCGGGACCGAGGAGCGAAATAGGGGTGCTGGGTGGGTAAGAAGCTAAAAACAGCCATTGCAAACTAATATCAAGGTCACCACTAAGGCCTCTTTGGCACTACGGTCGAATTTATATATTTTTTTTCACTTTCAGGGCAAGGAATATCTTCGAGATTAACAATAGCACAGTTTTTATTTTGAATTTTGCATTTATTTTGCATTTAAATTCCAAAATACGGGACATCGCACGCTATTATGGTCCGACTACGTTTGAATGCGGTTCGTATGTTGCGTATGTTACCAGACCGGCCCTGGTGTTGATATTACGAGTTTCCGCCGTCCACTCGACACTCTGACCTTGCATGTTTATTGTGATTTTCGCTGTTCTAAACAGGCCCGCACTCAGGAAGACCTTCTTTTGATGCCCTTTTGTTCGCTTATCTTTCATTTGCAAAGCAAATTAATACCTTCCTGGTGTTACTGTAGGTACGTCCTCCACCCCTATATAGGTGCCATAGTGAAACTGTAGGAGCCGCGGATGTAAATAATGACCTTTTGTTTTTCTCAAAAAGATGTCATCATGTCGGCTTCATTTTCACATATTTCGATGCGCATCTTCCTTAAAAAAATGAAAAAAAACTTGAAAACCCGTCTCATCAGCAACTATTTCTTATACCTATGAAAAAATGCGATTTTTTGAGTTTTTATTATTTTTTTTTGTAGAAAATACAGACGTTGTTATGGGCCGGTGTTACCGGAATAAGATTTATCTCTTCAAGGACCGTCTCTTCTCTTATAAAAAAAAAATCGAAAATAGGTTCTTACCCCTTGAACTATTCACGCAGCGATTTTTTTTTTCAAAATGATGACGTCATGTCGGATACATACACATCTTGAGACTATACATACACCGTGTTTTATATTAAGTCGGCACTATTGCTAACTTCGTTATTATTTAAGCTAGAAAGTCGGTTACATTAGCAAACTAGTAGTATTTTTTCTCCTGAATAAAATGGCGAAAGCAGAAAAACAATTGAACATCACGATTTCGAGATATTTAAAAAAATGTAAATTTTTTAATGGAACACCCTGTATATTTTTAGATGGATCGGTTGCAAAATTTTTTTTCAAGAAAAAATTTTCTATGCACTATGATCCTAAAATAATAAATTCATTAATTATTCATTATTTTATTACTCCCAAAGTAGGCTGCGACAATTATTGTAATTTAGTGTACCTACGTAATGTAAGGTAAAAAAATTATGTCTTCATCAATAGTGTATTTTTTAATAAAAAATACACTAAAAATTGAAATTATTACCTTGAAAAGGATTTAATTTTACATAAACAAATAACAGAACTTGTTTGTGTTGTAAAATTTTATTATTTTAGGATCATAGTGCATAGAGACTTTTTTCTTAAAAAAAAAAAAAATTGCAACCGATCCATCTAAAAATATACAGGGTGTTCCATTAAAACATATTCATTTTTTAAATATCTCGAAAACGCGATGTTCAATTGTTTTCCTGTTTTCGTCATTTTATTCAGGAGAAAAAATACTACTATTTTGCTAATTTAACCGACTTTCTAGCTCAAATAATAACGAAGTTAGCAATAGTGCCGACTTAATATAAAACACGGTGTATAAATATAATCGTAATTACTGCAAGTAAATACTTCCGTAATACGTGACGAAAATTCAAAAATAGGTACATGAAGGGAGGCAAACCCGAACGTGTGTGGAGGTTCACCGCGGTTCTTTAAACTGGTAAAGTCCTGCTATATACAAAAAAGTGAAACACCCTGTACACATGTCCTAAATAAAGACGATAACTTGCTATTTTTAAATATTAAATATGTATTATACAATAACGAAGCCAAACTGATGCTCATGTGTGACGATATATCGATCTATCTATCTATCTATCTATATACATTTTGGTTGAAAAAAACACCGATCGCATAGCATTGCGCTTGCGCGATAGAGCCACAATAAATTCCCACCCAAATTAATTTGCTCCAGCATCACCCTGTACGGTGATGATGAATCATATCTGCTATTAATTAACAATTCACTAAAATCAACGACACCTCCTTAATGCTTCTTGTACTTAATGAACATTATACAGGCGGCCAGGAACAAGAAGATCCAGATCACAATCGCTATGAATCCTCCATAAACCTCGCTCTTCTCCAAGCCCCAGCCGCGCGCCATGATGCAGCGGAGACTCTCCGTGGTTTTGGTCATGGGAATGAAGAAGATTATCTTCTTGAGCCACGAATGCACGCCTTCGAGCGGCCAGAGAATACCGCAGAGCATGATCATGGGGAAAAAAGTACCGGTCGCTGTGAAGATCGCTGGTATCTCGCTATCGCAGCCGCAAGACACCGCAAAACCTATACCATTGGTGAAAATATAGAAAATGTTATGCCTCGAAATAGAAAGACCTTACCAAAACACATCCCGCAAATGCCGGTCAAAACGGTCAAAGCGACGAGCAGAAAGTAACTCCCGTGCATCTCGACTCCCATTACGATGTAGCAGAAGATAATGACGAGGAAGGTTTGCGAGATCATGACCAGAAATTGGGTTGCAAAATGCGCGAAGAGCAGCTCCACTCCCGTTACCCCGTTCACTAACGATCGCTCCAGGATCCCCTCCCTGCGCTCCATTATCATCGTCAGAGCAGTGAGACTCATCGCTATGAAGAAGATTACACTGATGACAAAAGAAAAATTGCTTTAACAATATTAACTATAGCTTGAGTTAATGGTATTGTACTTACATCAAGAGAATTCCAGGCGCTGCAAAGTTGGTGAAATCTGGTCTTCCGGCTCCATAAACGGGATGCTCCCACTGGAATTTGACAGAAATGTGATGATTTAAATTGGAAATCTAGAAAAACTCACTCTTATGGGAAGTTTATAGCTGCCAGGATCTTTATCACAAGACACCAACAGATCTTTAATGAACAATTCGAAGGAGGCGAGGAGATCTCTTCTGACGAACAAACCAATAGTTACATCTAAAAGCAAGAAATGCAAAATTCTCTAGAGACTTCCTTGAGACATGATGGCGTTACCTGAAATATCTTGATAGACGTCCACCGTGGATCGCTCCAAATCCCAAGGTTCCAAATTAACCGGGGAATCCAACCTGGACCTGAACGCGTCAGAAAAATTATGCGCCATCACTAGTACCGCCCAAGCCTTTCCTCTCCTGACGTAATTTTCGGCAACCTCGTAGTCGTCAAAGTAATGCTGCAAGTTTTAAAGCAATTCTCTCCCTCGCTCAACTCACACCAGTAATTAATAAACACTCACAAGATTAAAAGAGAGATTCTGGACGTAGTGCAGATAGTGACAGCTAAGTCTCGTGCTGTTGCACTCCCGGGTGAAGTTGCAGGGCTCGTTCACGCTCCCCAGCTCGTGGTTGACGACCGCCAGGTTCAGATTCCTGGGTTCGTGGCCGAAGCTGATGCAGAAGAGGACGATCTGCGTGACAGGCAATCCCAGGATGAAGATCACGAACGAAATGTTCCGCCACATCCACAATAAATTCTTCCAGATGAGCGCACGCATGTGGGTCGAATTGACGAATATGAGATCGAAGAACTTCATCATGGGTGGTAACGGTAAGTCTCCGGGCGGAGGATCGGCGATTGGGAGGGACTCGGTTGCTACTGCTGACTCATTCGGTAATTTATAATCTGAAAAAAATTCATAAGTTGATAAGATGATTTTGATTACCACGAGACTCACCAACACCAGCACCACAATTTGACATGGGGATGCCTCCACTAATTTCACCGATTTCCTCTTCCTCAACAATAGCTTCGTTGATAACACCGGCCGATACTGAAACGTCCTTTTTTTTGCCACCGGGGAGACAGCTAAACCTCCTCACCCCCTTATTTTGGATGTGTGCGAGTTTCAGAAAGACGTCTTCCAAGCTGACGTGATCGAAACGGGATAAGAGATGTTCTGGTGAATCCTCCGACAGGAGGTGTCCACCCCGCATCAAAGCGATCTGTTCAAGAAGAAACCAACTATTATTGAAATGAGGCCATACCAAGGCCACTCACCAAATCCGCCTGCTTGGTCTCGTCGATGTAATGCGTGGTCAGGAGGACCGTGGTCCGGCCGTTCCTGGTGATCTCGATCAAGTGGTCCCAGATGGTCTCACGGAGCAGGGGATCGACGCCGACGGTGGGCTCGTCGAGGATTACCAGCTCCGGCTCGTGGACGAGGGCGGCGGCGAGGGAGACGCGCCTCTGCTGCCCCCCGCTCAAGTTCTTCACCCTCTGATCGGGGTTCGGCAGCATCAGAAGGTCGACGAAGAAGGCCAGCCTCGACTCCATTTCCTCCATCGTCATGTTCGAGATCCAGCCGAAGTACTTGAGGGTCTCTCGGATAGTGAACTCGCCGTAGAGAGCGACGTCCTGGAAAATGACAGATAATTTTCATGACCTCAGGAAGAATTTTATTTCTCGTCGCGAAAAATTTCTCTCAAAAGATGGAAAGAGATTTTGGTTCTGGAAGATCGGTAAAAGTGAGCATGGTGGTGGGATTGATTGTTTGATTAGGTACCTGGGGCATGTACCCGACGCGAGGTCCAGGCACTCCGCTCCCTCTCGTCCCGGGCGTCCCTCCCAGGACCTGTATATCTCCCGAATCGAGGCGTTTCATTCCAACGATGCAGTTGAGGACTGTTGTCTTACCGCAACCGCTGGCGCCCAATAAACCATAGCTGTCGGAAAATATGAATAAATCACTAATATTTATTTAAGCATTATAACCACCACAACAAAATTCAGATCAAGGGTCGTATGCTAGAAAATATCATTTGGCGTTGTTAACGTAACACCGATGTCAATCTGACGTTGTTGTTAAAATCGATTCGGTATGCTAGAAAGAAATATTCATGATTTGACACTGTTGTTAGGTAACATCATCATGTTAAAAATGTAACATGAACAATAGCGGCAACGTTGTATATTCGCTGATTACAGGCTAAGAACAATTCACGAGCTAGATCGAACCCGAACCGAAGTTCCATTTCGTAATAAATCGGCGATCCGAGATGGTCGTGGTTGATTTTGGTCTCGCGTTGTTAGATGTTGGCTAGTGCCTACTGAACGCATGCGTATGAGCTAGATAAACACGAAACTCGTCTACCGTCGACCGTCAACGAACGACGAACGTCATTGCCATCCGATCCGATCCCCATTCGCCATTATTGTTATTGTTGTGTTGTAACAAATAATAACAAACGTAAACGTTTCAGTTTTCTTTGAGTGAATTAATTTGGTTTACTGTAAATAAAAGTATAAATGGAAGTTGTCGTGAAAACAAGAAAGACTCTGAAGTTGAGAGGCAGATTTTGCTAGAAATAATCAACAGGTAAGTTATCAATTATTACCTAATTATTATGTATCTTTATCTTATTGCAGAGTGTAGAATACCTAACCAAACCTAACCCAATAGTCGGTTGAGAATTTTATGAAGAGGGAGAAGGTTTTAAAGATTATGTTCACAATGTTCTGTTTTAAAACCGCTTCAGATTGCCAGAGGTGTTGCAGACAACATTAATTTCCTTAATTAAAAATTATTTTTTTATTCGTTCTGGTTTGGCTCTGCCCATGGTTATACAATAATTATTATTTTATTGAGTGTAATATTATCAAATAAATTATTTATTTTACACAAATATGTCTTATGTTGTTTAACTTATTTTATTTTATTGTCACCTACCCTATTTATACAGCTCATGGTTAATAATTATGTTATTAAATATAAATATAAATCAATAAAACAAATTTTGTTTTATTTATTCTGAATCTAAATGAAGAAAATCTAGTTAAATTTCTAAATTAAAAATCTTCCTAAAATTTGTCAGCTACAATTAATCGATCCATACCCTGTGATTATTGTAACATGGCCATTTAACATTGACGTTCAACTGTTCCTACTCGATTTTCGTTTCTAGCATACCAAATTGGGTGATTTCAGCTTTAACGCCGTTGTTAACATGAAATTTGACATGGCGATGTTAAAGCATTTAACATGGTCACGTGACCATGTCAAAGTGATTTTTAACAACAGTGCCGTTGTTAACAGCGCTGTCAAATGCGAAATTTAGTTTCTAGCATACCACCCCAAGTGTCTCAAAAAAATGTCTTGATAACATTTTTTGGGGGAGAATTTAATTTGAATGTTTCTTCACGTCGTCACTAAACTATACAGGGTGCACCATGTATCCTTCCATATATTGCTATCTCCTGAACGCTAAGAGATACAGGGTCGGTTAAATTAGAGAAAAGATGCGCAGTTTTGTGGCCATCTCGAATTCGTCAAAACATGCAAGATATCTGTGACCGTTCCTGAAATATCCTGAAAAAACTGAAAAATCGAGATTTCTTATTTTCCTCATATCTTTTTTACTACTGGAAATTAATAAATAATTTTTTGTAGGCTTACATAAGCCGTTAAGAGCTATCCATCTGACATTTCAAAAATTTTCAAGGCCTACTAGATCCAAGAGTTTTCACTTCACAGTCAACTTTCTTTTTTCTTATGGCCGCCATATTATTTTTTTATGTCGTTCGATATGAAAAAAATAATGGAAACCAAAAATTAATAAACTTCAGAAATTTTTTTTTTAATTTTTATTATTTTTTCAAAGAAAAACCTAATAAAAAATCGTCGAAAAACGTCAACATTTGTAAAATACGCCGAAATAGTGCTTGCCTTATGGTTTTTCAATTTATCTATGAAATTCGGTCTAAAAAAGTGTCTTTTTTGTAAAGAAAAAAGAAGAATAAAAAAAATTTAGTTTATTTTTTGAAGTTTAACAATTTTTAGTTTTTATAATTTTTTTTATACCGAACAACATAAAAAAAACACTATGGTGGCCATAAGAAAAACGAAAGTTGACTATGAAAATTCTGGGATCTAGTCGGCTTTGAAAATTTTTGAAATGTCAGATGGGTAGCTCTTAACGACTTATGTAAGCCCACAAAAAATTATTCATTAATCTCCAATAATAAAAAAGATATGACGAAAATAAGAAATCTCGATTTTTCAGGATATTTCGGGAACGGTCACAGATATCTTGTATGTCTCGACGGAATCGAGATGGCCACAAAATTGCGCTCCTTTGGATTTGTTTAACCGACCCTGTATCTGTTAGCGTTAGGAGATAGCAATATAGAGAAGGATACACGGTGCACCCTGTAGGATCAACGACGTGATTGATGAAAAATGTCTGCAATATTTGGTTGTTTCATTGAGAATCTGAGACAGGCCAATAAATAATTAATGACCTTTGTTCGTTTTATTTAATTATCTCGCTACACATAAGGATGTTTGAATTTTCCAAGACCGGTTTCAGATGGTTTGTGGTTACTTCTTATATAACCGCGAGCTAGGAATAGCACGCACATATAATTATTATTATATTATTTAGGTACTTACTTACGTCTTCAAACGTATTTTACATAAAAAGGAAAAATGTAACCGTCTGATTATCTCACACCGTAATGATCGTCCTTTGTTTTTATTATTTATGATCTCAAACGTGCCAATTATTATGAAGAATGTTGAGAATTGTTAAATTTTTCGACAATTCCCCATTTTTGATAATCTAGTCACGCTCTGGCAATATTAATGTGTACGTACATACCGTGCAACATAAATAAATAACAACAAAAAGACATACCTTTGTTTTTGATATTGACAAAAAGACATTGAAATAGTTTTTTTTTTTGTTCAATTTAATATTATGTCCATTATTCTTCATAAAAACATATTTACTGCCCATCTGAATTATTATAACTATATAACGCTGCAGCGTATATTACATTAAAATAGTATTTACTACATTGAAATAACTCATCATGCAATTTATTATTTTCTCCAGCTCTGCAAAATAAATGTATTTTTGGACTCCTAGAATTTTAATGAAAAATTACTCCGCATAATGTTCATATTACATTGAAACAACTATTCATATAAGTGCATTGAAATAGTTAATTTTATACATTAGATTTGTATTGTTCAACGCCTTCAATGTTTTTCATGATAATTGAATGTCGATTGCCTATTTGAATCGTTTACACCTGGAATGCATTAAAATCTCTATTACATTGAAATAGTTCAATGTTGTCTTTTTAATTGCAACCAACGCCTTCAATGTATTTCATAAAATTGGTTGTAACCTCTTTGAGTTGTTCACATACCTCGAGTGAATTGAATTTTATATTACATTGAAATAATTCAAATGTAAATGTACATTGTATTTTTTTTCAATAATGAAATCGGTAATTTAAGTAGAGGATACATTAACATATTTTTTCAATGCACTCTATTTCATTGTAATAGTTATTATAACCTAACTTAATCTAAATTTCTTCATCGTAATAGGTTATTAACACGTTTCAAAAATAGCAATCAGATAGAGGGGATTCATAAAGACGAGCTCCTCTATCTATAAGAACTATAACCACGACAGCAACATTGAAATAAAATCGATCAATCAATAAATTACATTGAAATAGTTAAAGAGTAATAATGTAATTATTAATATCAAGAACTTACATGGTTCCTTTCGGTACGGTCATGTTGAGTCTATCCAGGATGACGTTGGGGTCCCTTTTGCTTCCATAATATTTGCACGCGTTTTGCAGGATCACGGCGTGTTCTTTTTTCGCGGACGACATCCTGACGTTCAATCAATCGTCTCCTTGTGGATTGGTGGGTACTCGAGGCTGGTGCTAGTGTGATTTTCTGATTTTCCTTTTATAAATTATGAAGAGGCTTCTATTTTCAAAAAGTATAAGAAAAGCAGTGTTCAATGAATGAACGAAATTATGCGCAACGAGCGAACATTTCTGCAATTGTTTATATTGAAATCTGAATTTGGTAAATGTTACTACTGGATTATTCAGCCAGCCAGCCAGCAGGTAGGTAGGTAGGTATAATTTAATAATAATAATTATTGCCAAAGCCGGTATACGGCTTGATTTAAATATTTCTACGATTATTAAAATTTAATTACAATAATATACCTGACACAGGGTCGGATTAGGATTTTTTCTATTATCTCTCCTCTGCTTATATCTCCTCACCTCTCCTCTCGCTAATTGGTGGCTCTTGAGGTTTTGAAGATGCGGTCAAATGAAACGGCCTACAAATAAAGCAGCGACAAGGTTAGTGAAGTGGAATTCTGAGATTTTTTTTGTGCAAAGTCCGGTCAGTTCAAATATTTCCTCCAAGGATCAATTTGACAGGCCCAAAAATTTTCATACTGCGCTCTTTATTTTGATTTCACTAGAAAAATTTCTAGCTGCCACTGGCCTGAAGTGTAGGTATTCCGGTCCTGGACATACGACGTAGGTATAAAATAATAATAATTGCTGTTATTATTACCTCTAATAAATTCTTGAATTTTAATCAAGTCCACCGCTTTTATTGAACGTTAGAACATCGTTCATCTCGAGGTCCGCTCTTGATTTAGGAGGATTAATCGTACCTAATGAATTATTAAGGACTTTATACAGGGTGGTTGATTGAAACGCCACATTAGAAAAAGTTCGACTTCCAAATGATCTAGGAATCTGAAATTTGGAACTTGGGCAACATACCTAATAACGAGTCAAAATGAAATATTACTAAGATGGCGGCACATTTAAAAATGGCAAAGGCAATGGCCATCTTTGTTTTTTTAAATGGGACACCCCATATATTATTGCATTTTCAGATTGTCTGAGAAAATGTGATAACAATGGTGCTTATAGTTGCATTTTAAATTGAGTAGGCTATGAGTTATAAACAAAAGTGAAAATCGCAATTTTCCAACTTTAAACCCATTGACCACAAAAAAGGCCCATAATATCAAAAAACGGCTTACATGTCCCTATCTTAAATTTTTATCTGGTA
This sequence comes from Malachius bipustulatus, assembly GCA_910589415.1. Taxonomy (NCBI): domain Eukaryota; kingdom Metazoa; phylum Arthropoda; class Insecta; order Coleoptera; family Melyridae; genus Malachius; species Malachius bipustulatus. Next base: position 41,621,313 of record OU342635.1, on the reverse strand, counting down.
CATATCCTACTGTATAGTTTATATGTTTATACCTACAGGGTGATGAAAAATCTGATAATTTTCACCATCTTGTATAAACATTTCAACTGCATAATTGGATGCCCTAAGTAGGTAGCCCCCTGAGACGCCACTGGAATTAATAAAGTCATGTTATTCCCATCAAAGTAAGTTCCTTATAACGACAAATAAGCCTACCAAATTTTATTTAAATCGGCTGAGAGGTTTTTGAGTAATTAATAAAAAATCGATTTTTTTTTTAATTTTACACCCTGTATCTAGAAAACGAAGCAAGTTAGGACATACGATTATATGAAAAATTTTCTTATTTTTGGCTGGTAAATACGCCCTTAAATTCTTTGCGCTGAATTCTGAATCACCCTGTATACCCTGTATCTTAATTACTTATTAGGAAAGATCAAAAGGGCCGGAGATGCAGAGGAAACGCGAAATACCGTCCAGAGAACACAGAAAACACCCTCTGCCACTCCCTCGCCTACTCCCTAACCCCTGCCATGCCACCACCGCTCATTCGTTCTACCTCTTTTCCTATTTTTTTTTCAAACGAGGTTAGTCGCTCCAGTCTGGTAATTTGGCTTCGAGATCGAGCTCTTGTAGCCACAGACACATTTTAATTAATTATACAAGGTGTTTTAGAAATATAGGGGCATGACGAATAAACAAACTATGATCTCTTGCTTGGCTATTTCAGGTTTAGACGTCTTTCAGTGGCGTAGATATTTACGGATTGCGCCCCTTTTCCCTCTCTATCTTTTACGCCACTCACTTTATTGCAAGTTTATAAACGTTTTTGAATAGCCCATGCCTTTTAGAACAAAAAGTATTCCTTAATTTTTTTCATAGGCTGCACCGTTTTTGAGATATTTGAAGTTTCTTTAGGCAATGTTGGGCCATTTACATTGAAAACAATAGATTATTTTTAATGATCAGTGATATTACCTCTTTAAATATCTCAAAAACGGTGAGTCGTATGAAAAAAATTATAATTAAGAATTTTTTTTCTAAAATGCACTAGCTATTGGATAGCGTTTTTGTATTTGCAATAAAGTCAGTGGTGTAAAAGATAGGGAGGGAAAAGGGGCGCCAACCCTTAGTTTTTCTATTTGACGTTGATGTAGATCTGGTCTTGATTCCAACCGTTTCGAAGATTTTTTCAAATGTCTCGCGTCAAAATACTGCACATGCAGAAACTAATGCGCAAATATGACGTCACGAATAAATGAAACACCATTAGAACCCTTAAAAGTATTTATTTCAACTCGTGCCTTGGAGCTATTCATCTACGTGGGGAGTTTGGTTGAAAAAAATATACCGATCGCATAGTCGGGGAATTTTTTTCCACTGCACTGCAAACTATCCTACCTAACTTGTTCCAATATCACCCTGTATAGTGATAGTGATGGTGATAGCGATAAGTGAATCACTGTTGTAATTGACGTCATCTCCCTGATTTAACTCTTCTTGAACTTGAGCAAAATGGTACAGGCGGCCAGGAACAAGAAGATCCAGATCACAATCCCGATGAATCCTTCATAAACCTTCGCTCTTCTCTAAACCCCAGCCGCGCGCCATGATGCAGCGAAGACTTTCCATGGTTTTAGTCATGGGAATGAAGAAGATTATCTTCTTGAGCCACGAATGTACGCCTTCGAGCGGCCAGAGAATACCGCAGAGTAAAACCGGCGGGAAAAAAGTACCAACGCAACGAACGTCGCTGCTCTCTCACTATCGCAGCTGCAAGACACCGTGAAACCTGACAATTAAAAACATTTAAAAAGTATTAACGAATTCAAAGAGACCAAGGAGACTTTACCAGCACACATCCCGCAAACGCCGTTCAGAACGGTCAAAGAGACGAGCAGAAAGTAGTTCCCGTTCATTTCTACTCCCACTACGAAGAAACAAAATGTAATAACGAGCAAATTTTGAGATAACATGATCAGAAATTGCGTTGCAAAATGAGCGAAGAGCAGCTCCACTCCCGTTACCCCGTTCACGAACGATCGCTCCAGGATTCCTTTTTATGCGCCTATTATCATCGTCAGAGCAGTGAGACCCATCGCTATGAAGAAGATTACACTGATGACAAAAGAAAAATTGCTTTAACAATATTAACAATAAGTTAAGTTATTGGTGATGATTTTGTAGATTCTTACATTACAAGAGAATTCCAGGCGTGGCAAAATTGGTGAAATCTGGTTTTTCGGCTCCATAAACGGGATGCTCCCACTGGAATTTGATAGAAATATGATTACTTAAATCGGGAATCTAAAAAACTTACCCTTATGGGAAGTTTATAGCTGCCAGGATCTTTATCACAAGACACCAACAGACCTTTAATGAACGAGTCGAAGGAGGAGAGGAGACCTCTTCTCACGAATAGACCAATAGTTACATCTATAAAGATAAGAAGATCTATAAAATTATGATCACGACTCGGTCTTCCAGATTCGACCTTGGGCTTGGTTCTGCTCATCACCAATGCCCGACGTCATACTTGAATTATCCTAGTAGATATCCACCGTGGAACGCTCCAAATCCCAAGGCTGCAAATTGGTTGGGAAATCTAACCTGGACCTGAACGCGTCAGAAAAATTATGCGCCATCACTAGTGCTGCCCAAGCCTTTCCTCTTCTGACGTAATTTTTGGCGGCCTCGTCGTCGTCAAAGTAATGCTACAAACAATCTTCCAAGTCCAAACAACCCCACAACTGATCAGAAAATACTCACGAGATTAAAGGAGAGCTTTTGGACGAAGTGCAGATAGTAGCAACTAAGTCTGGTGCTGTTACACTCCCGGGTGAAGTTACAGGGGTCGTCTGAGCTACGCAGCTCGTGGTTGACGATCGCCAAGTTCAGATTCGTGGCCGAAGCTGATGCAGAAGAGAGCGATTACTACGACAGGTAGTCCCATAACGAAGACCACGAACGGAATATTCCGCCACATCCACAATAAATTCTTCCAGATGAGCGCCTGCATATGGTTCGAATTGATGAATTTGACTTGATCGACGAACATCGGCGATTGGGAAGAATTTGGTGGTTACTTCTTGTGAAATTGGTAGCGCATAATCTGAAAGAGCTTTACGAGTTTGTCAGTTTTAACGCGACGAGGGGATGACTTTGTTCCTCGATACTCACCAAAACCGCGATTCGACATGGGTATGCCCTCAGCAAAGTCGCCACTAATTTCGGTTACTTCGTCGTCGGCAAAGACGGCCTCGTTAATAACACCGGTTGGTATTGAAATATCTTCTGTGATGCTACGTAAGATTAAGCTACGTCTCCTGTTTCTCATGTTCTGGACGACCGAGAGCTTCAAGAAGACGTTTTCCAAGCTGGCGTCGTTGAACTGAGACAGCAGGTGATCTGATGAATGCTCCGCTAGGAGGTGTCCTCCACGCATCATCGCGACCTGTTTAGGAATTTAAGAAAAAAATCTTTTATACATGGAAATACGGCGGAAACTCACCAAATCCGCCTGTCTAGCCTCGTCGATGTAGTGCGTCGTCAAGAGGACCGTGGTGCCGCAGTTCCTGGTGATCTCGATCAAATGGTTCCAGATGGTGTGCCGGAGAAGCGGGTCAACTCCGACGGTGGGCTCGTCGAGGATGACCAGCTCGGGACGGTGGATGAGGGCGGCGGCGAGGGAGACGCGTCGCTGTTCGCCGCCTCTCAAGTCCTTCATCATCTGGTCGGAGCGCGGCAGCATCAGAAGGTCGACGAAGAAGGCCAGTCTCGACTCCACTTCCTCCATTTTCACGTCGGAGATCCAGCCGAAGTATTTGAACGTCTCCCGGATGGTGATCCTCCGTAGAGAGCAATGTCCTGCAGGAGATCGAAAGAGAAGTGGCACTCTGGATCAAGTTAGTTACACGAGAGACGGATTATAAGGTAACGGAAATAGTCGTCAAGAATTAATTCTCAAAAGATGGAAGGAGATTTTTTGATGATTGCTGGGACGTGACGCTTGGCGGCATCTAAAGCAACACGAGTTCCGTATACCTTGTATTACTTAGTTTCCTCAAATCAGCGGGGGAATTTATGCGAGCAATTCTCGGCTATAAGAGGAAAAGTTCGAATCGAAAACTAACTTTCAGAAAGAGTCTATACCAGGATGCATGTGTACTGTTTCAGTGGTAGAACATGAAGTAAGTTCGGGTAAGAAACAACTCTCGGGTAGGTAAGTACACTCCAGAAGAACTCTTAAGGGTGCATTTAAGCGGAGCTAGGAGCGATGCGGGTTCAGTTAAGTGTGCAGACTGCGAAGTAGTAAGCGAATAAGGAAGCGATAGTTAATGAGCAATATAAGAAGGCGATAGTCCCAGTTAGTAGAGTCACTGAAGTGTTAAATTTCGATATTGTATGGGTAAAAGTGAGCATGGAGGTGGAATTGATTGTTTGATTATGTACCTGGGGCATGTACCCGACGCGAGGTCCAGGCACTCCGTTCCCTTTGGACCCGGGTGTGCTTCCCAGGACCCGGATTTCTCCCGAATCGAGGTGTTTCATTCCAACGATGCAGCTGAGGAGCGTCGTTTTTCCGCAACCGCTGGCGCCCAGTAAACTATAACTGTCGAGAGATATAAATAAAGCACTAATATTTATTTGTATATTTATTTATTTATTTATTTCTATAAACACACAAGAGATTTACATAAAATTATTGTGCATTCAGGCGTGTGATGCCAGATTTCAGAGGTCAAATAATTGGCCAAGAATGCAAGGGGTGACCATAAAAAATAATGAATTGATGAGTATTTGGAATGTTTAGTTGTTTCATTGAAAATCAGAGACAGGGCAATAAATGATTTATGACCTTCGTTTAATTTAAATTATGTAATTACTGAATTTTCGAAGACCGGTTTCAGAGAGTTTCCTATACAGGGTGTTGATTTTCAAAGCGGGCCATAGGGGATTAGCATTGCGAGAGTGGTTTTTGAGGATTCCTGCTCGCCGTTTGAACTCACAGAAATGGTTTTGGTATCAAAATGAAGCTAAAACTATTGCGCATAACGCTTGACATCAGAAATTAATTTAATTTCACGTTGTTTTCTAAAATTCTTCAGTAAAAATTCAAGTAATTGTTAATGTTTAATCACAAAATAGCATGCCTTGCCTAAACAATAATGACGTTTCTTTAATCCAATAATAAAACTTTACAAGTCAGTTAGTAGGTAATAATAAAGTCTGGTTCTATTTAAAAATGGGTTATACAAACCAAGAAAGAGTCTTTCTTTATGGTTAAAACCTACTACAGTGTAGCCAGTTACAGGAGGGTTAAATAGAACCAGACTTTATTATTACCTACTGACTTATTATAAAGTTTTATTATTGGATTGTCAAAACCTAGAAACGTCATTATTGTTTAGGCAAGGCATGCTGTTTTGTGATTAAACATTAACAATTACTTGAATTTTTACTGAAGAATTTTAGAAAACAACGTGAAATTAAATTCATTTCTGATGTCAAGCGTTATGCGCAATAATTTTAGCTTCATTTTGATACCAAAACCATTTCTGTCAGTTTAAACGGCGAGCAGGAATCCTCAAAAACCACTCTCGCAATGCTAATCCCCTATGGCCCGCTTTGAAAATCAACACCCTGTATATTATAACCGCGAGCAATGGCACGCTATATGCACGTTTCTTATTAGGGGAAGTAATAATTTAGCAAGTTGGATTAAAGTTTATAATCTAAAAAAAAAAAAAATTGTCAAAAATGAACTGTTCTAATTTATGAAACGTGTAGGGGAGATTGTTTCATATTGCTACGATCTTACACTTTGTTTATTCACAAATTAAAAACTCTTTTACTTCACTCGTCACAATTACTTCCCTCTCTTCTCTGTGGTACTTCAGCTTTCATCCACTTCCAAACTACAACTGACTTTGAAAAAAAAATTGTTAAAATTTCAAATTTAACATTCCATGACGTTCCTATGAAATTATAATTTGTCATAACAACCCCCCGTTAGGAGAGGGGGGGTTCCACAATACTGGTGCAAGTTTCAGGGTCCCTAAATCTTCTCCAAATTTTAAAGCGTATTACGAACTATCTTAACGCTAAAAACCACCCCTTTTTTTGGATCCTAATCTACCACCAATAGATTGATCAGTAACTTACATGGTTCCTTTCGGCACGGTCATGTCGAGTCCGTCCAGGACGACATTGGGGTCGTTTTTGGTCCCATAACGTTTGCAAGCCTTTTGCAGAATCACCGCGTGATCAATTTTCGCAGACATCTTCACATTCAACCGTCTCTCTCTCTCTCTCTCTTGTAGGGGGGCACTTGAGGCTGGTGTGATTTTTTTTTCGAATTGTATAAGCGGGGATAAAACTCTTATTAGTTCTTCTGGTTAAAAAGCGGCAGTGTTCAATAATTATTATTGAACAGTTTGATAGGAGGAAGGACGATTATTTAGAAAATGAGCGAACTGTTCTAAATTTGGTGCCTTAATAATAATAATAATAAACGCTTCTCAGTGTATAATTATTATTTAATTTGATCCGTAAAGCAGATAACAGAGCTTGACTTTTTAAATATTTAAATAACCGACTATTGAATAATTTAGTATATTATGCAACGAGCTTATAATGAAGGCTATTAATAAGCGAGTATGATGGTTAAGATACGAGCCGTAGGCGAGTGTCTTAACCATCATAAGAGCGTATTAATAGCCATTATCTGCGAGTTCCATACACTATTTTTTCTACGACCCTTTTTTATTTCATAGAAAAGATTAAAAAATTATATATTTTAACAATGACCCGTGTACAATTGCGGATCATTGAGGTTAAGATAGGTTGCTATTTGTTTACGCATGTTACCAAATTTTCTTCTCGTCGCTAAGATTATTCTGCTGAGACATGTTTTAGTATCAAGTTTAAAGGGCACTACTCACTACTGCGTAATTTTTATTATGCGAAGTTCGAATTCCGAATTTTACACTTCGATTTTGAGATTAATTAATAATTTTAATAACATCGACAGCCATTAATTACGATATTGTTTCCCTGCGCAACGCGGGTCGCAGCGTTGCCGCTTTGAATACTATCACGGAGCTCTACGAATGATATAATACTTTATCTTCCCATCTTTACACGATATACCTACTTATCAAATTAATTAAGGTAACATAAAATCTTGATAAATTTTCTTTGAATGTTACTTATGTTCTAAATTAAATAAACGTTCAGAATTTATTTTCAGAAATACAGAACTTATATCACAAGGCAATTTTTGTCGTGAGTATGACAACTCTGTGACTTCGGTTGGTTTGCCGACCCGATTGTGAGCGAAAGGGAACCGATTCAACTGCAAATGCTCCTCTGTCATTGGATAGCTTGACCAGTGCTTTAATGAAAATTTGTATCTTAATGAGACCCATTAAAGCACTGGTGATTCATACTTAATATGCAGATTAAAGGTTGGGAGTAGAAAAAATAATTTAATTCAGTAAACAAAAACAAAGTTTGCTATTATAATAAATTCTTGAATTTCAATAATTATATACCTACCGCTCATCGCTGGCACGCATCGGACACTTTTTTCGACGTTTTTTCTCCCCTATTTTTTTAAAATCTCTTCACAATATTTTACGAGAGTATTATTTACGGATATGGACCTTATAATTACTTATCAGGAAAGATCGCAATGACCGAAGATGAAGAGGAATCTCACTCATTGCTGTTTGTGTCGGGAGAACTTCCGAAACCGCACAAGGTCAAGGACCCTGGACTTTGAACTTTTTCTAAGCAGCGCGTGTAATATCCTTCCATAAACAAAAAAAAATTCATACGTGACCGGATCTTCATGCAAAATAGGAGTGTTTGAGGATCCTCGGGGATATCCTCTAATAAGAAGGGATCCGAGAATATCCGAGGTTATTCGAGGACACTCGATTTTACACGAAAAAAGTTTTCATACCTGACAGGACCTTCTCAGAGTAAAAGGTTCTCCCCCTGTAATTGTTTTGAAAAATTGCCTAAAATTTTTGATCAAATATTCCTAGCGACCTTTTTCTTAAAGGTATCGCGTGTAAATTCACGGACCTTTTGATCACCCAAGAGGTGCACCGCGCACACGAAAAACGTTACGTGGAACTCCTTATCACTTCCGAGACCGGCGGAGCCAAAGTCTCGGAAGTATACGCGCACTAAAGGCCTGATTTTGTCCTTTTGTCAGTCTATAATCTATGCGTTTGCTAGGAAATACTCTAGACACGCCATTTTTCGCCGTAGAGACCTGAAATTTTGCTCCATTTAAATGGCGCACAGTCCCACGATTCCTATTGAAAATGAGCCGTCTCCGAGAATTTCAAGACCCTCGTTCAGGACCGTACTTTTTTTGCAATGTCCCACCCTATAGGACTTTTTCTCGGTAACGGTGCATCGGGGAGAAATTCTGTTAGCACGGCTACTTAGGGAAAGCATAGAGGTACAAACTTTGTGAAGATTGTTTTTCGGGAAAAAAAGTAGGTGAGCGGTAAATTTTTTTTTGACATGTGGCTATCACTTTTCGCATAATTTCAAATTTTTCTCCAACTTTCTTTTGGCCGATCGAAAAAATATCAAAACATTGCGATAGAGGCGTCCATTATCTACGAAAAAGGGGGATATAGGTTTTACCTTAAACGTTGGCAAAACTGACTCTATTAAAAAAAAAACGTTTTCCCGCGTCCCCTATTTGTATCTTCCTGTATTTTATACACCGTGATTTTTTTTCAAGCTTTTTAATTTAACATATAATTTGAAGAGTTTGCTTCAATTCGTCTCGCATATGCTGGCACTTTTATGAATTATACTTTTTCTTTTTTTTATTATTTTCACCCTGATTTATGTTTGATTGAGAAAATTAGAAGAACAATCGCAACGGCAATTAACTCGATTAACTGATGTCCCGATTAATTAACACCGCCGGCAGGCCAAGGTCTCGGAAGAGACCTCGTGTGGTTATTTCAGATTTTGGGGATGTCTTCCAGTGGCATAGATATTTAGGGTTGGCGCATCTTTTCCCTCACTATATTTTACGTCACTGACTTTATTTCAAATACAAAAACGTTACTCAATAGCCCCTGCATTTTACTACAAAAAAGTATGCCTTATTAATGTTTTTCATACGAGGCACTGTTTTTGAGAAATTTTCCTCAGGAATACATTAAGAATAATAAATTATTTTCAATATAAATGGTCCAACATTGTCTAAAGAAACTTCAAATATCTCACAAACCGTGTGTCGTATGAAAAAAACTAAAGAACACTTTTTTGTTCTAAAATGTAGGATAACGTTTTTATGTTTGCAATAAAGTCAGTGGCGTAAAAGATAGGGAGGGAAAGGGGCGTCGACCCTTATTATTAGATTAGTGACATTGACGAAGAAAACTTTAATTAATATCTCAAAAACGGTTTTTCTGGTTGACGTTGATGTAGATCTGGTCTTGATTCCAACCGTTTTGAAGATTTTTTCAAATGTCACGCGTCAAAATACTGCGCAGGAGCTAATGCGCAAATATGACGTTACGAATAAATGAAACACCTTCAGAACACTTAAAATTATTTATTTCAACTCGTGCTTTGGAACTATTCAGATTGCGCTTGCGCAGTAGAGCAACAACAATAATTACCTAATAATAATATTCGATAATTTTTTCTACTGCACTGCTTGTTCCAATACAACCCTGTATAGTGATAGTGATGGTGATAGAGGTAGTGATAAGTGAATCATAACCGCGTTATAACACACAATCAACGATTCACTGTAGTAATCGACCAATGTCATCTCCCTGACTTAATTCTTCTTGAACTTGAGTAAAATGATACAGGCGGCCAAGAACAAGAAGATGAAGATCACAATCGCGATGAATCCTCCATAAACATCGCTCTTCTCTAAGCCCCAGCCGCGCGCCATGATGCAGCGAAGACTTTCCGTGGCTTTGGTCATGGGATACAGGAAGATTATCTTCTTGAGCCCCTCGTGCATACCTTCCAGAGGCCAGATAATTCCGCAGAGTAAAACGGACGGGAAAAAAGTACCCAACGAAACGAAGATCGCTGCTCCCTCACTATCACAGCTGCATGATACGGTGAAACCTGGCAGTTAAAAAACATTTAAAAAGTATTAACGAATTCAAAGAGACCAAGGAGACTTTACCAGCACACATCCCGCAAACGCCGGTCAGAACGGTCAAAGCGACGAGCAGAAAGTAACTCCCGTGCATCTCGATTCCCACTACGAAGAAACAAAATGCGATAACGAGCAAATTTTGCGCGAACATGATCAGAAATTGCGTTGAAAAATGAGCGAAGAGCAGCTCCACTCCTGTTATCCCGTTCACGAACGATCGCTCCAGGATCCCCTCCCTGCGCTCTATTATCATCGTCAGAGCAGTGAGAACCGTCGCTATGAAGAAGATTACACTGATGACAAGAGAAAAATTGCTTTAGCAATAATAACAATGGTTTTGTAGGTACTTACACCAAGAGAATTCCAGGCGCGGCAAAGTTGGTGAAATCCGGTTTTTCGGCTCCATAAACGGGATGCTCCCACTGGAATTTGAAAGCAATGTGATGACTTAAATCGGAAATCTAGAAAAACCAAACTCACCCTTATGGGAAGCTTATAGCTGTCAGGATTTTTATCACAAGACACCAACAGATCTTCAATGAACGAGTCGAAGGAGGAGAGGAGATCTCTTCTGACGAATTGACTAATAGTTACATCTATAAAGATAAGAAGAGCTTGACGTTTCAAACTTGTCGGAGACAATTTATTAATGACCAAGACTCGATCTTGGGTTTGGTCTACCATCAAAAGGGGACAAGACCAAGCCCAATGCAGGACGCCATACCTGAATTATCCTGGTAGATATCCACCCTGGAACGCTCTAAATCCCAAGGTTCTAAATCAATTGGGGACTCTAACCTGAACCTGAACGCGTCAGAAAAATTATGGGCCATCACTAGTGCTGCCCAAGCCTTTCCTCTTCTCACGTAATTTTTGGCGGCTTCGTCGTCGTCAAAGTAATGCTGCAAACAATCTTCCAATTCCAAACAACTTTACAAATAACAACAAAAAATACTCACAAGATTAAAAGAGAGATCTTGGACGAAGTGCAGGTAGTAGCAACTAAGTCTCGTGCTGTTGCACTCCTGGGTGAAGTTGCAGGGCTCGTTCGCGCTCCCCAGCTCGTGGTTGACGATCGCCAAGCTCAGATTCCTGGGTTCGTGGCCGAAGCTGATGCAGAAGATGACGATTACAGCGACAGGTACTCCCAGGACGAAGACCACGAACGGAATATTCCGCCACATCCACAATAAATTCTTCCAGATGAGCGCCCGCATATGGGTCGAATTGACGAATTTAAAGTGATCGACGAACTTCAAGGGTGGTAGTAGGTCTTCGGGCGGAAGCTCAGCGATCGGGAGGAATTTGGTGGTTACTTCTGGTGAATATTGTATCGCATAATCTGAAAGAGCTTCATAGGCGCTACTAGGAGATGACTTTGATTAAAGTCATTATTGCTGATTAGCAATACTCACCATCACTACGATTGGACATGGGAATGCCCTCATCAATGTCGCCACTAATTTCGGTGACTTCGTCTCCGACTATGACAGCCTCGTTGAAAACACCGGCTGGTGTTGAATTATATTCTGCGATGCTACGTAAGATCGAGCTACGTCTCCGGTTTCTCATGTTTTGGACGACCGAGAGCTTCAGGAAGACGTTTTCCAAGCTGGCGTCGTTGAACTGAGACAGCAGGTGTTCGGGTGAATGCTCCGCTAGGAGGTGTCCTCCACGCATCATCGCGACCTGTTTAGGAATCAAGAAAAAAATCTCCAATCGTCTCTTTTATATCTACATGGAAATAAATACGAAGGAAACTCACCAAATCCGCCTGTCTGGCCTCATCGATGTAGTGCGTCGTCAAGAGAACCGTGGTGCCGCAGTTCCTGGTAATCTCGATCAGATGGTTCCAGATGGTGTGCCGGAGAAGAGGGTCAACTCCGACGGTGGGCTCGTCGAGGATGACCAGCTCGGGACGGTGGATGAGGGCGGCGGCGAGGGAGACGCGTCGCCGTTCGCCGCCGCTCAAGTCCTTCACCATCTGGTCGGAGCGCGGCAGCATCAGAAGGTCGACGAAGAAGGCCAGTCTCGACTCCACTTCCTCCATTGTCACATCGGAGATCCAGCCGAAGTATTTGAACGTCTCCCGGATAGTGAATCCTCCGTAGAGAGCAATGTCCTGCAGGAGATCGAAAGAGAAGTGGCACTCTGGATCAAGTTAGTTACTCGAGAAACGGATTATAGTGTTACGGGAATAGTCGTCAAAGATGGAAGGAAATTTTTTGATGATGTCTACTGTTTCAGTGGTAGAACATGAAGTAAGTTCGGATAAGAAACAACTCTCGGGTGGGTAAGTACACTCCATAAGAACTCTTAAGGGTGTATTTAGGCGGAATTAGGAGCAATGCGAGTTCATTTAAGTGTGCAGACTGCGAAGTAGCAAGCGAATAAGGAAGCGATAGTTAGTAGAGTCACAGAAGGAAATTTCGATACTGTATGGGTTAAATTGAGCGTGGAGGTGGGATTGATTGTTTGATTAGGTACCTGAGGCATGTACCCGACGCGAGGTCCAGGCACTGCGCTCCCTCTTGTCCCGGGCGTGCCTCCCAGGACACGGATATCTCCCGAATCGACGCGTTTCGTTCCAACGATGCAGCTGAGGAGGGTCGTTTTTCCGCAACCGCTGGCGCCCAGTAAACTATAGCTGTAGAGGAATATAAATAAATCACTAATATTTATTTGCAAATTTATTTATTTCTATAATCACACGAAACATGTTCACATGAAATTATTGTCCATTCAGGGGTATAATGCCAGATTTCAGACGTCAAATAATTCCCGAAAGAATACAAGGGGTGACAATATAAAAAATTAAAAAAATACATTCATAATTAATAAATTACGTCGATCGATCAGTAACTTACATGGTTCCTTTTGGCACTGTCATGTCGAGTTCGTCCAGGACGACATTGGGGTCGTTTTTGGTTCCATAACGTTTGCACGCCTTTTGCAGAATCACTGCGTGATCAATTTTCGCAGACATCTTCACATTCAACGATCTCTCTCTCTCTTCTTGTAGAGTGGGTACTTGAGGCTGGTGTGATTTTTTTCGTTTTTTATGAGTGGGCATGAAACTCTGATTAGTTCTTCTGATTGAAAAACGGCAGTGTTCAATTATTATCGAACAGTTTAATGGGAGAAAGGACGATTATTTTGAAAATATTCTGCGATTATTCACAATTCACATCTAAATTTGGTAGCTTAGTAATAATAAATGCAGCCAGCCTATAATTTAATTTGATCGGCGAACCATAGAAAAGAGTTTGACTTCGTTATTTAAATAACCGGTTCTTGAATAAAATAATCTAATTAGGCGAACAAAAACAAAATTTGCTATTATAATAAATTCTTGAATGGTGTTAATTATACCGCTTACCTCTTGCATGTATCGAACGTCCTTCTCGACGTTTTTATTTCCTGTTTTAGAATCTCTTCTCAATCTCAATGTTTTACGAGCATTATTTACGAATATGGACCTCAATTACTTATGAGGAAAGATCGAAATGACCGAAGATGAAGAGGAATCTCACTCATTGCTGTTTGTGTCGGGAGAATTTCCGAAAGCGGATAAGTTCAAGGACCCTGGAAACCCCGAAACCTTGAATTTCTTATAAGCAGCGCGTGCAATCCGTTTGTCGAGATATGTTAGCTGTCGAACAAATTAAAAATGGGAGAGTGGAAAAACATTCATAAAAAATTCTAAAATTTTTGATCAAATATTCCTAGCGACCTTTTTCTTAAAGGTATCGCGTGTAAATTCACGGACCCTTCTGTCGGTCTGTGCGTTTTGCTAGGAAACACTTTAGAGGCGCCATTTTTCGTCGTAGAAAGTTGAAATTTTTCTCCTTTAACATGGCGAACCGTCCCACGATGGCTATTGAAAATGAGCCGGATCTATTACCAGTGTTAACGGAAGTGTCTTTTTTCCGGGGATTTCGGGGGTTTTCGGGAAGATCCTAGGAAACAGTCCAAGTATCTGAAAATTTCAAAGTTGAAATTTGGCAGGGACGATGTTCGGGACACCCCAATAACGACCTATTACAAAGGAGCCGGATCAGAGAATTTCAAAACCCTCGTTCAGGGCCGTACTTTTTTTTGCAATGTTCCATCTATAGGATTCTTTCTCGCTATTCTGTTTGCACAGTTACTTATGGTAAATTAAGTTTGGTATGAAGATACAAAAAACAGCAATTTTTACGCAAATTTGACATCTGAAATCAATTAAATTACCTGTGACGTCACAACTAGGAAAATTATTATTTTTTAAATCAGACACCGGTCCAAATTTTCTTTAATAACTTTTTTATTTGGCGTTTTTAGAAAAAAACTATTTATATTCATTTCTGTTGTGAAGGGGTCTGGCTTTTAGATTTTTTGCATCACGTACAAAATTTGATAGCCTTTGTCGCTTTAATTGACGTTTTAGCTGAAATTTGGCCTTTTTCTTGAAATAACGAGAAAACCGCAAATTTTCCGGGAAAATGTTTCAAATAAAAGAAGTAGTAATCGGAGTGCTCCTCAAAAAAGCTCTGATTGAATATTTCGCTAAGATGCACCGTTTCCGAGAAAAGAGTTTTTAAATGATTTCGAAAAAAAATCCACAATGGAGTTTTTTTCGAATAAGTCGTTTTTGCTGACCTTTGACGTGAAAAACCATATCTACTTTTTTTAGACAACGAATGTCTCTATCACACTGTTTTGTTACCTTTTTGATCGGTTAAAAACATTTCGAGAAAACTCCCGTTTAAAAGTCTTATCTATTCAATCGTTTTTTAAAGAGACGATTGCCGCTCAAAAACGGCGAATTTTCCGGGAAAATGTTTCAAATAAAAAAAAGCATTTAAAAAACTACTCAAAAAAGGTCTGATTGGATTTTTCGCTAGGATGCACCATTTCTTTCTAAAATTTTTTTTTTGGTATTTAGAAAAAAGAACAGATTTTTTTGTTTTTTGAATAAGTCGCTTTTGTCGACTTTTCACGTTAAATTTCAACATCATCTTTTTTGTAGGCAATGAACGACTCTAACACACTGTTTTGTTGTTTTTCCGATCGGTTCGAGAAATTTCGAAAAAAAAATCAAAATCACGCAGAAAATGAAGCAAAATTTAAATTTTTTACTTATTTTTAATTTTCTGCTCGCTCAATTTTTTTGTCGCAAAACGATCTATTTAAAGTTTGCGCATCTATGCATTCTCGAAGTAACTATGCAAACAGAATCTCTCCGCAATGTGCCGCTACCGAGAAAAAATCCCATAGGTGGGACGTTGCAAGGAAAAGTACGGCCTTGAACGGGGGTCTTAGAATTCTCAGATCCGGTCCATTTTCAATGGGTCGTATTTGGGGGTCCCAAGGTACGACCCTTCAAAGTTTCGTCTCGATCGGTACAACTTTCAGACACTTATGCCCGTATTCACAAACGATAATTTCCTAAATAATTACGTAATTATTTAAATGAGTGAGATGGAGATATGCAGTTTTTTTGCAATAGAATGAGATGGGGATAATTATTGATTACGTAATTATTTAGGAAATTATCGTTTGTGAATACGGGCGATAAAGTGTTTCTAGGCTATTCCCGAAAAATCCCGAAATTCCCGAAAAAATGACACTTCCCGGAAACGGATCCCGCTCATTTTCAATAGTTATAAAATAATTTTTCACCTATAATTTTTTGCAGGATTTCGAATTATTTTCGATTTTTTTTAAGATCGAAAAAATAAGAAAACAGTGCGATAGAGACGTTTATTATTACCTACAAAAAATGTAGAAATAGTTTTTCTACCTTACACGTTGTAAAAACTGTCAAAATCAGGGAAAACTTCGGCAGGTTCCAAATGTTTTCCGCATTCCTTATTTGCATCTCCTGTATTTTCTACATTGTAAACATTTTTCAAATTTTATTTTCAACATTATAATTTGAGTATTGGCTTCAATTAGTCTCGCGTATGTTGGCACTTTTTATCTTCATTAAACGCGCCCATTACATAATATTAATATTGAATTGAGAAAATCGGATGAAACTGGGAAAGTTCAGGTTAATTCGTTTGGCTGTTTGGCGGGTGATAAGATAAGACTTTATTAATTCATAGTTCGCTAAAAAATTACAGCATCACAATACAACACAATAAAATAAACAGTAGGTACCATTTAATAGAATTAACAAAATAAAAATAAAAGAAAAATATAATAAACACAGAACAAACACTCTTGGAACAAAAAAATTACATTTCTTAACTAAAAACCATCTATGAGGCGTTTTGAAAGGATAAAAGGGAATGAGGATGGGGAGGTCTATTTTGGCGATGAGCTAAAAAAATAAAATTTAAAGGGACTTAACTAACCACTGATACTAACAGCCGCTAGTTAAGTACAACAGATTAACAAAAAAACAACAATTAGCTAAAAATTACCTAAACTTAACCTAACCCTTCTTGAACTTGATGATCAAGATACTGGCGGTGAGGAACAACAAGATCCATACGACAGTGGCGATGAAGCCCTCGTAAACCATGCTCTTCTCTAAACCCCAGCCTCGGGCCAGGATGCAGCGAAGACTTTCCGTTGACTTGGTCAAAGGGAGCAAGTAGGAAATCACCTTTACCACCTTGTGCATACCTTCGATCGGCCAGAACATCCCGCAGAGGTTGACCACGGGGAAGAAACTACCCAGCGAGATGTACATCGCTGTGAACTCGGAATCGCAACCACAGGACACCACAAAACCTATGCCGGGCAAAAAAATTGATTAAAAATAATTTTTAATAAGACCAGTTAACTATCTTACCAAAGCACATCCCGCAAACGCCGGTCAGAAGGTCCAGAACAACGAGCAGAAGGTAACTCCCGTGCATATCGTACCCCAGTATGGGAAAACAGAATATTATGAACAACCCGTTTTGCACGCACATGACCATAAACTGCGTTGCAACGTGCGAAAAGAGCAGTTCCATTCCTGTTATCCCGTTAACCAACGATCGCTCCATGAGCCCTTCGCTACGCTCCGTCACGATCGTTAGTACAGTCAGACTCACCGCGATAAAGAAGGCCACTCTGGAAAAAAGCGTTTCGTTTATTTGCCGCTCTATAATTTTGGGACACTAAACTTACGATAAGACAAATCCGGGAATAACAAAATCGGCGAAATCTGGTATTCCAGCTCCATAAATCGGACGTCCCCACTAGATAAATGAAAAAGTCTTTTATTAGGAAATTTTGGACTTGGTCCAAACAACGAACGTACCTTTAAAGGAAGTTTATAGCTGTCAGGATTCTTATCGCAAGATATCAAGAGATCTCTAATGAACGATTCGAAGGAGGTGAGGAGATCTATTCTGACGAACGCACCAATATTCACATCTGTAAGAGTAAGCAATGCTCAATTCCTTCTTATTTCTACTTCTTCCAATAAGCATACCTGAAATATCCTGATAGACGTCCACCGTGGAACGCTCCAAATCCCAAGGCTGCAAATAAGATGGGGAATCTAACCTGACCCTGAACGCGTCGGAAAAATTATGGGCCATAATTAGTGCTGCCCAAGCTTTACCTTTCCTGACCTGATTTTTGGCAGCCTCGTCGTCGTCAAAGTATTGCTACAAACAATTTAACTTCTTCATCGTCCGAGTCCAAACAACCCCACAATTGATCAAAAAATACTTACGAGTGTGAAGGAGAGATTTTGGACGAAGTGGAGATAGTAGCAACTAAGTTTCGTGCTGTTGCACCCCTGAGTGAAGTTGCACGGCTCGTTCGCGCTTCCCAGCTCGTGGTTGACGATCGCCAGGTTCAGATTCTGGGGCGGCTGACCGATGGTGTAGTAGAAGAGAACCGATTGCGTGACAGGCAGCAAGATGAGAACACACATGAACGAAATATTGCGCCACATCCACAATAAATTCTTCCAGATGAGCGCCTTCATATGGACGGCGTTGAGGAACTTGAAATGATCTCCCAGCTTCATGGGTGGCAGCTCTTCGGGTGGTAGTTCGGATAGTGGTGGGACGTTGTTGGTTAATGACGAAATCGACAGTCTATGCCCTGAAAGAGGTTTGTAAAAAATAAGTAACTTTATCTTGAGCAGAATCAACCTTGGTCTAGTGATCTAGTGATGGAAGACGAAGGCCAAATATTCTGCGATGCTCACCACGATTAGACATGGAGATACTCTCCCCAAATTCGCCACTAATTTCGCTGACCTCGTCTCCGACTACGACAGCCTCGTTGACGACACCCGCCGGTATTGGTATGTTCTCTGAGACACCGATCGAGATTGAGCTTCGCCTCCTCTTTCCCATATTCTGGTAGACCGACAGTTTCAAGAAGACGTCTTCCAGGCTAACGCAATTGAACTGGGTCAGAAGACGTTCCGGTGACTCCTCGGTCAAGAGGTAACCTCCACGCAACATCGCGATCTGTTCGACAAGAAAATTATATACCCACGGAAACCCTAAAGCCTCATCACGCTTACCAAATGTGCCTCTTTGGCTTCTTCGATGTAGTGCGTGGTCATGATGATAGTGGTTCCGCCGTCCTTGGTCAGCTCGATCAAGTGGTTCCAGACGTTTTGACGGAGCAACGAGTCCAAGCCGACGGTAGGCTCGTCGAGGATGAGCAGCTCCGGCTCGTGGATGAGGGCGGCGGCGAGGGAGACGCGCCTCTGCTGACCCCCGCTCAAGTTCTTCACCTTCTGCTCGGGGTGCGGCAGCATGAGGACGTCCACGTAGAAGGCCAGCTTCGATTCCACTTCTTCCGTCGTCATTTTCGAGATCCAGCCGAAATATTTGAGGGTCTCCCGAATTGTGAAATCGCCGTAGAGTGATATGCCCTGGAAGAGATTCCGGGAGAAAAAGGTGAGTGGGGAGAAAGAAAAAGGAAGGTACTACTCGTGTCGTATGTGAAAAAATGTTTGCCCTTCTAGCTACAAAATTTAACCAAGTTGCTACAACAAAGAAATATTCACGCCGTTGCTGCTGAAGGATTACATGTTTTGTTAAATATGTTCGACAAACATTGCTGCCAAATTGTGCAAAAATATCTTAGAACGTTTTCTATAATACGCAGAAATATTGAAAAAATTACATAAAGCCCTCTCACATACTTAATTGCACAGTGCTGCGAGATTGTGCAAGAATTCCCTATTTTATTTTATTTTTATTTTATTTTATTTTATTTTAATTTACAGTCAACGGGTGGAAGCCTGTAGGATACATTTCAATAAATACAGAAAAATTCAATCACAAAACATCATATTATGGTTTATAAGCTTTACAGAAATCTAGTAACTAGGGTTCTAAGTTTAAGCCCGTTTTTAAATGTTGAAACATTATCAAGCCCTAATAGGTGGGAGGGAACAACTATTTTATTCCACTTCCTTCTCAAAGTAAACCTACGAACAGTAAATCATGCCAAGTCATTATTTCTTAAAAATATTTCTTTGTTTGCAAAAATTTCGTAAGAACATTCCAAACTCACAAATTTTGGAAAATCGCATAAAATTCTCCCTTTAGATCATATTGCGGCGTTGTCAAATTGTGCAAGAAATCGTTATAAACAATCCAACCCTACACAAAATCAGATCAAATTCCTAAATATCGTTCATGATGCGCTGTTGCCGGATTGTACAAACAATTTTACAAAAGTCGAAAGATAATTATTCTTATTGGGGGGGGAGGGGTAGGAGTGGCCGTTTTTGACTTATTATTGTGCTTATAGTTTTCATATTAGTACACGCTAAGAGATATCTACTATACAAAAAAATCTATTTTTAAAGGTTTTTCCTTGTAATTATCAATTTAAACTTGTCACCTTAAAACGTGTCGCATTTAAAGACAACGTTGCCAGTTTCAGCACAATTTCTGTAAATTATTTCTAGAGCGTTTTAATTGAGGACCGCTAAAAAAAGATACTGCATCGTTGCAAGCTTGAACAATATTTCCCTCCTCTAGTCTACTACGCATGTAAAATGATTAAAAGATCCCCGAAATTGTTGATTAAAATCCTGAAAAACGAGGAGGTTTTCAAGTCAATGAAATCCATTCGACTGATTCGTTTAAGAGCACGCAATTCTGAGGGAAGCAGCGGTACATCCATCACCACCGGTCTGATGTGGTAGGCTGTTGAATCCAACCAGAGGGATTATTCTGTATAAGTGCAATATTAATAGGAAAGGGTGGTTTGTTCAGGTTTACAGACGAAAATTTTTTTTCTTACCTGGGGCATGTACCCGACGCGAGGTCCGGGCACTCCACTTCCTCTGGATCCGGGCGTTCCCCCCAGGACGCGGATTTCCCCCGAATCGAGGCGTTTTCTCCCTACGATGCAGCTGAGGAGAGTGGTTTTACCGCAACCGCTTGCGCCCAGTAAACCGTAGCTGTCGGGGAAAAATTACTCAAGAAAATAAATCCAAATATACATGTTTTGTATGATCATTAATTAATTAATTATTAGAGTCAAGAGATGTAAATAAAAATAAATCCAAATATACATGTTTTGTATGATCATTAATTAATTAATTATTAGAGTCAAGAGATGTAAATAAAGTATGTATCGACGACCTTCGTTTAATTATTTATTATAAACAAAATAAGAATGTTTGAATTTCCGAAGACAAGGTTCGGAATGCTATATCAAGGATAATAATTACTTACGTTACGGGTCCAGATGGGTTATAACTTATAAATTCGAGACCGTGCAGATACGCGTTTGATTGCACATTATCACACATAAAACAGTTTTCAGTAGGTATAATTTACGATTATTATTGTGTGTGTGTTTAACAGAAAAAAATGAATAAATAATTTCCTACCTAGGTAGGTACTCTCTTTATAATGTCCGTTCGCTGTTATTACTTTTTTTGCCAAATAAGTTCTTTTTAATATTTCAAATCAAGCAAGTAAAATATTTTAATTCAAATAGTTTGAACCAAGTTATTAACTAAAATAAAAAAATAAAATAAAATAAAAATAGAATCGATAATACCGCGTTGGCTGAATAATGTTAGACATGGAGAAATACACAGGAAGAAGAGAGTCATATCAGGGCCATTTGCGTTAACAAGGGATGGAGAATTCGCATGTTGTCATGTTGATACGGAAATCAGCGCAGCGACAACAATTTGCTATCTAAAATTTTCCAGAATGTTCAGGCTGCTCTAGAATGTTATAAAAATTCAATTCAGGAATGTTCTAGAATTTTCTAGAACTTTCGAGGAAGTTCCAAAATATTCCATAAAGCTCCAGAATTCTCTGGAATATTCTAAAGAGTTTCAAATTGATAAAAACGTTCTTGTCAGTATTACTCTGACTGAAATAATTGAATCAAATATTTCCCAGAATATTGCAGTTTTAATATTTTCCAGAATGTTCACGCTGCTCTACAATGTTATAAAAATTCAAATCAGGAATGTTCTGGAATTTTCCAAAACGTTCACGTTTCTCTAGAATGTTATAAGTATATTCTAGAATCTAGAATATTCAAGAACCTTTGAGGAAGTTCCAGAATGTAACAGAAAGCTTCAGAATGCTCTGGAATGTCCTAAAAAGTTTCAGATTGGTATACAATGTTCTAGTCTATATTACGTACTCTGCCTGGAAGTGAATCAAAAATGTTCCAGAATATTGTAGAATGTTCTAGAACTTTCCAGAATGTTCAGGCTACTCTAGAATGTCATGAGAATGTTCTAGAATATTCAAGAACGTATCAGGAAGCATTCCAGAATGTTCCATAGAGCTCTAAACTGCTCTGGAATGTCTAGTAATTATTACTCTAACTCGACTTGAATCTAACATGTTCTAGAATATTACGAAATTTTCTGTAATTTTACAGAATATCCAGGTTGTGGAATGTTTTAGAAACTTCCGGATTGTCATAAAACTTTCTAGTAATTATTCTTCTAGAATTTTCTGGAATGTTCAATTGTCCAGAATTTAAAGGCTGCTCTATAATTTCTTAGAATATTCAATTCATGAATGTTCTAGAACATTCAAGAATGTTTGAGGAATCATTCTGAAATGTTCCATAGAGCTCCAAATTGCTTTGGAATGTTCTAGAGAGTTTCGGATTGTCGTGAATGTTCTAGAAATTATTACTTTGACTCGAATTAAATCTAAAATGTTTCAGAATATTACGGAATTTTACAAAACATCCAGGTTGCTCTAGAATGTTCCAAACTTTTCAATCATGCTCTAGAATGTGCTAGAAAATTTCGGATTGTCATAATATTATGTTCTATTGATTATTACTGTAACTCGACTAAATCTAAGAAACGTCAAACTATGAAACAATGTCACAATAGTGATATAAGCGGCATTTACGTTAATAAGCGCAAATAATGTCTTCAGCTCGAAATTAGATTTCTATGGAAGCAACATTGAAATAATAAAAACTGTATGAACTTACATGCATCCTTTCGGCACGGTCATGTTGAGTTCATCCAGGATGACGTAAGGGTTGCTCTTGGTGCCATAGCGCTTGCACGCCTTTTGCACGATCACGGCGTGATCTTTCTTCACGGACGTCATTCTCGCTTGCTCCTGGTTGCCGCGGTTTACATATCGTTGATGAACCGCGAGGATCGGGCGAACGAAATTGCGATTTTTCGGGCGTAATAGGGGCCCACTCGATTGGCTGTGGTATTTTTCTGAATTATTACAACTGGACAAGATAATGGGCACAGAGAATACACACTTCTGCGAATATGATCTGTATTTGGTAGGTAAGGTGGCCGAGTTTGATGTCGAAATAATTTATTTACAAAAGTGGATAAACTGGCTAATTTGAATAATTATTATCCTAAAATATTGTTACGTCGTCGCTTCGGATTCAATTAAATATTTTAATGTATTCTCGGGCATTTAGTTTAATTATTATTCCATTATTAGGCAATAAATACCGTTCCGCGGATACAGTGATTTTTTGCACTCCCGCAGAACGTCAATGGTAACTGTCGCTCACTTCAGAAAGTGGTTATCGTTACTAAGAGCAAATCGGCGCGCGAGATAAAAGAATCGAATCACCGTGTTGGTGTTAATATCGTTATTAGCGTTATTATTATTACCAACACACACATACACACACACCATTTGGACTCGAATCTCTGAATTAGCGACCCTGAATTTTTTACGAACCGGCAGGACCTCAAACAAGATTCTCGTCAGGCACCTACTAGCTGGACTGGTAGATCCAGTCTCGGTCGCTTACGGTGGTATTAAATAATAATAAACGAAAAACTCTTTCTATGCGCAAACCGCTGTTGCCGAATTAACACCGATAACGAGCGCGACTGTTCTTATAGCGAAACTGATTACGGGAGATCCCGGAGGAGAAGATTACCATCAGCTCTAAATCCAGAAGAATTGCTTCAAAGGGAATCGGTGTGATGACTTACTCTCATCATTTGTATCTTCCTGTATTTTCTACATCGTGAAATTTTTTTCAAGTTTTTTTTCTTCAACATACACTTTTAAGTGTTGGCTTCAATTCGTCTCGCATATGTTGGCACTTTTTAACGAAAAATAAAGAATTTCCTCGCTGCTCGAAAATTAGTTAAAACTTTTTTTTTTATTTAAAAATCGATAAATTATTGTCTTTTAATTTTTTTTTCACGTACTTTATGAATGTTTGAGAAAATATGAAAAACAATCGCAACGACAATTACGTCCAGCATCAGCACCACCACCGCTAACGTCAGTGCAATAAGTGTAATCGTTTATACGATTTTTCTTCTAATTTTCTCAATCACACATAAAGTACATACATGAAAAATAAATTAAAAGGCATTAATTTATCGATTTTTTAATAAAAAAAAGTATAAGCTAATTTTCGAGAAGCGAGGAATTTTTTTTTATTTTGCGATAAAAGTGCCAACATATTCGAGACGAATTGAAGCCAACACTTTAAATGGAGGACAGGTGAATTGCAGAAGAAAAAGAACAACAATAACTAGAGAGAATTGGCATGTTCTGGAGATGATCCATTATTTATTCCGTCCAATATAACGTCCAACTTATTGCTGACGTTTCGTCAGTAAACTTTTTCTAAATCACACCATAATGAGGAACATTATGGAATTTAGTTATGGATAAAAAAAATTATAGAAAAAAATGCACTCGCAACTCAATTGCTTTAATAATCGGAATTTGCGTGCTGTAACTAAAAGTCATCTTTATTGGGTTGATTTTTTTACCATAAATGGACGATAATATTTTATTGCGTGTTACACATAAGGTTGTTGTTTTTCTCACGTACAAGCTGATAAGTCTATCGCCGCGGGCGTGATTCTATTTTGGGGATTGCTACCTGCTGCATTGTTGCCATTTAAACCCAGGCAACGGGAACGAGAACTTTGGCGCGTCAAGATTCTTTAATGAATCGAAAAGCTTGATGTGTGGAGGGGAGAATTTGGTCACCTGTATTCGCTTATTTTGTCACCTCTTCCAAATCTGGGCATTTATCTCCATTTTTATACCAAAAGAACATAAAAGAAGAACATCTGGCGCTCACAGACAAACTCTTAACAATCTAACGTTCATAATGGGAAGAAAAACAACATGCATTACAAATCTTTATTCGCCCTCTACCACCCCCCGCTTTAGGATACAATTCAAATAACTCACACCGTAACTTAACCCTTCTTGAGCTTAATGAGCAAGATACTGGCGGTGAAGAACACGAAGATCCAGATCAGAATCGCGATGAATCCCTCATACACTTCGCTCTTCTCCAAACCCCAACCGCGCGCCAGGATGTAGCGAAGACTTGCCGTCGATCTGGTAAAAGGAAGCACCGCGGATAAGACCTTGAGCCCCTTGTGCATACCTTCTATGGGCCAGAGGACTCCACAGAGATTGATTAACGGGAGAAAACTTCCCATCGCAATGTGCGATGCTGTGCGATCAGTGTCGCATGCGCAAGACACCGTATACCCTGCCAAACAAAGCAATTTATTATTGTAAAGTTTTAGCTTTGGAGAGCGTGACCTTACCGTA
This sequence comes from Malachius bipustulatus, assembly GCA_910589415.1. Classification (NCBI taxonomy): domain Eukaryota; kingdom Metazoa; phylum Arthropoda; class Insecta; order Coleoptera; family Melyridae; genus Malachius; species Malachius bipustulatus. Next base: position 41,596,182 of record OU342635.1, on the reverse strand, counting down.
GCACATCCCGCAAACACCAGCCAGCAGGCCCAAAATGAACACCAGAAAAAAACTCCCGTATATCTCTAGACCAAGTAAGGGGAAGCCGAACGTGAGATGGAGCGTTGTGTTTATAAGCGTGACCACGAACTGTGTTACCATGTGCGAGAAGAGTATCTCCATTCCTGTTAACCCGTTGACTAATGATCGTTCCAGGATTCCTTCGACGCGCTCCATAATCATTGATCCAGAAGTCAGAGCCACGCCGAAAATGAAAAGGTTCCTGGAGAAAACATTTATTCATTTGATGGTCTTCTCATGAGAAAAAACAAACCACGACATACGTTAAGATGAATCCAGGAGCAACGAAATTGGTGTAGTCTACACCGTCGCTTCCGTAAATCGGACGTTCCCACTACAAATGAAATTAACTTCAAGAAGTAGGTACTAGAACCAAAACCAGAACCAGAAGTACCTCCTACTTACTCTAATGGGAATTTGTCCAAATTTTTGGTTCACGCCACAGGACTGCTTCAAGTCGTCGAAAAACGATTCAAAAGAGGAGCGCAGCTCTTTTTTGATAGAAAAAGCAACGTTTACATCTGTAAAACGAATAACTGTTGGACTCTTCTTCTGTCTACCTTGACAGGGTAACTTACCCGAAGCGTCTTGGTAAACATCCACCGCGGAATGGACCAAATCCCAGTCTTTGATCGAAAAATTGGGATCTAACCGTAACCTAAGCCCGTCAGAAAAATTATGCGATAATATTACGGCCGCCCAAGCGTAACCCTCTCTGACGTAATTTTTGCCAGCATCTTCATCGTTAAAATAATGCTAAAAAAAAATCGATCGGCACATGTTCAACCGCAAAACAACAAAAATACTCACAAGATTAAAAGAGAGATTCTGAACGTATTGCAGATAGTGACAGCTAAGTCTCGTGCTGTTGCACTCCCGGGTGAAGTTGCAGGGCCCGTCTGCGCTTCCCAGCTCGTTGTTGACGATCGCCAGGTTCAGATTCTTTATCGGCTGCCCGATCGCGAAACAGAAGATCGTGATCTGCACGATGGGCACTCCCACGATAAATATCATGAACGGAATATTGCGCCACATCCACAAGGAGTTTTTCCAGATCAGCGCCTTCATATGAGTGAAGTTGACGAACTTGAAATGGTCGATGAATTTCACGGGTGGTAGATCTTCGCACGGGGGTGCAGGTGATGGTAGGGCGTCGGCGGTTGCTTCTGGTGAAATTGACACTCTATGCCCTGGAAAACGTTTGGGAGATTACTATATGATGATTATCTTGAATCAACAATTCTCACCCCGATTAGGCACGGACATGCCGTCACCAAACTCTCCACTGATTTCGTTGTTGATCTCGTCGTCGACGACGATCGCCTCGTTGACAACACCCGCGGGAAGCGAAATGTTGTCTGAGACACCGAGCAAGATGGAACTGCGACGTCTTTTTCCCATGTTCTGGATGACGGAGAGTTTCAGGAAGACGTCCTCCAAGCTCGTGCAATTGAACTGCGACAGAAGACTCTCCGGTGGCTCCTCCGCCAGGAAGACACCTCCACGCATTAACCCGATCTGTTTGTGAAGAAAAGTGATGAACAAATCCAGATCCTTGGTCCAAAAAACCACACTCACCAAATGCGCTTGCCTGGTCTCCTCGACGTAATGCGTCGTCACGATGACCGTGGTCCTTCCCTTCTTGGTGATCTCGACGAGGTGGTTCCAGATGGTCTGGCGGAGCAAGGGATCTACGCCTACGGTGGGCTCGTCGAGGAGGAGCAGCTCGGGGTCGTGGATGAGAGCGGCGGCTAGGGAGACGCGCCGCTGCTGACCGCCGCTCAAGTCCTTCACCATCTGGTCGGGGTGCGGCAGCATGAGCAAGTCGCGGTAGAAGGTCAGCTTCGTTTCCACTTCCTCTGTCGTCACGTTCGAGATCCAGCCGAAGTACTTGAGGGTCTCCCGGATTGTCAGCTCGCCATGAAGTGCGACGTTCTACGACGGGAGTTAGATGTTTTTATTTACAATGTCTTTTTACCTCTATTAGAACTAGGGCTAGAACTACCTAAAGAGAGAAGGGTGGTTTTTGAAGTGATGGATGCCATTTCACGTAATGACATGATGGAAAAATAACTAGTAAAGTATTAATATGTAGTTTATTTACCTGCGGCATGTACCCCACTCGAGGTCCGGGCACTCCGCTCCCTCTGGACCCTGGTGTGCCTCCCAGGACCCGGATCTCTCCCGAGTTTAAGCTCTTTATTCCGACGATGCAGCTGAGGAGAGTGGTTTTTCCGCAACCGCTGGCGCCCAGTAAACCGTAACTGTTGGGGGGAAAAAATACGATTAACAAAAAACCACGACCTTCGTTTATATGCGTTTTTTTTTGCATTTTTTAACGTAATTATTCCATTATTACAGGTAGTATGACCGGAGCAAGAATGAAATAATTATTACACACTGCAAATTCAAGTCTAGCTGTGTCTATAATTATTAATAAAAACTCATGAAATACGAGTTTCTAAAAATTAAATGGATTAATAAAAGGTTTTTTTATTTATTCAATACATTTCATATTTTACACAACAACAATGATAATTAATAAGATACTTTGGAACTATTCTCCAAGTGTACAAATTATAAGATAACAAATAAAAAAATATGACGGGGTGGGGGAGTGGTTAGTCTCTTCCCGACGAGTGGCCATTCAGGGTTTTTTTTAAGTACTGGTTGTCGTCTCAGTATTATTGTTACTGTTCCTCTGAATTATTACATTGAAATAACTAACCTACATTGTAATAGATTCTTAAAGATGGGGGATACATTAGATTTTAATTGTTCTTATAATTGCAACGCCTTCAATATATTTCATGATAATTGAATGTCGATTATCTCTGTATTGTTTACATATAACGTCGATTGCATTGAAATTTCTATTACATTGAAATAAACCCTTAGCGTAGAGGTACATAATCGATTTTTTTTATTCATTTCAATACTTACTATTAGTTGTTGTTAACCCAGTTCCAAAATATCACACCGCGTGTTTATATTACATTGAAATCGTATTTATTACATTGAAATAACTATTCATATAAGTGCATTGAAATAGTTAATTTTATACATTAGATTTGCATTGTTCTTATAAATGCAACGCCTTCAATGTTTTTCATGATAATTGAATGTCGATTGCCTATTTTAGTGAATCATTTACACCTGGAGGGCATAAAATCTCTATTACATTGAAATAGTTCAATGTTGTCTTTTTAATTGCAACCAACGTCTTCAATGTATTTCATAAAATTGGTTGTGAGCTCTTTGAGTTGTTCACATACCTCGAGTGAATTGAATATTATATTACATTGAAATAACTTAAAATGTAAATGTACATTGAATTTTTTTTTAATAATAAAATCGGTAATTTAAGTAGAGGATACATTAACATATTTTTTCAATGCACTCTATTTCATTGTAATAGTTATTATAACCTAACCTAATCTAAATTTCTGTTTCAAAAATAGCAATTAGATAGAGGGGGTTCATAAAGACAAACCCCTTTATCTATCAGAACTATAACCACGGCAGCAACATTGAAATAAAATCGATCAATCAATAAATTACATTGAAATAGCAAAGGGTAATAATAGAATTATTAATATCAATAACTCACATCGTTCCTTTTGGCACTGTCATGTCGAGTCCGTCCAGGATGACGTTGGGGTTCCTTTTGGTTCCATAATATTTGCACGCGTTTTGCACGATCACGGCGTGCTCTTTCTTCGCAGCAGACGACATCTTCACGTTCAATTGTCCGATTCAATTGATCGTTTAATTTTTATTTTATCAATGAGGATGAAGATGATTGTTGTTATTAGCCTAATTATGGATTAAATAAAAAAAATAAATGGTACTACTTCTTCCAGCTGAGGTTACCAGTTGTGTAATAATTTCAGATTCTTTGGAGGTCCACAAAACTAACTTATTGGACTTGGTCTTGATGTAGTAGCAGGTGCTGTCTTAATTATTAAAAAATACACGCAATTATTATTTTATATAAAATTTGGTATTAAAATTTATTCTCGAATTTTAGATTTATCTTTATTTTTAATAATAATTATAAGTGAACAATGGCACGCTTTACTGCGTGGAAAATTAATTGTTTTAGATCAGAATTCTTATCATTATAAACGATCTCTCTAAACAGTTCGGGCTGTTTTTTGCAATAAATAAAAAAAAATGGTCCAAGATAAATTTGAATTACATTATTCCTGGACGTGGTAAATGTATTGTTATGGAGGGAGGCCAATCGGTGACACCAAGCGGAAACGGTGGCCGATTGTTAAGCTTTGGTGTCTCTGGCCAAGTCGTTTTTTTTTTTTTCGTAGCGACGATCTTACATTGTTTACTTGTTCATCTGCTCCCATCGCACACACACATATGTTGGGGACCTTTTATTGATTTTTTTTATCGGATCTTTTATTGAATTAATTTTTCTGGGGAAAGGGCACCCACGGCACGAGTCGGCCAGATATTTCCTTTTTTAGGTTGCACGTGTGGACGACGATGACGTCACGTGATGGTGTAAAAATATGAATTTGTATCACTTTTTTTGCAAGGTCCGGTCATATCTACTTTTGAATCGTTATTAGACAAGGCCAACGTGTTCCTTGTTCGATTTTTATCACAACTTACGGTTGGCTTGTTTGGCTTTTTTTACAAGATTAGATCAGCTTACAATTTTAGCCGAAATCGCTGAAAATCTTCTTAAACCTGTGAAAACCACTCTCAAACATTTAAAATTTAATTATCAATTTTTGCAAAGTCCGGTCAGCTCAAAAATTCGATTTTTGCAAAGTCTGGTCAGCTCTACTTCTGGATAGTCTTTCGTCAAACCAACACGTTCCTTGTTCACTTTTTATTGCAACATATCAACATATGGTCAAGTTTTTTTTTTTAGACAACGGCTTATTTGGTTTTTTTTTCAGTCAATTCGGGTCAGCTCTTTTTTTTTCTTGGAAAAGCTCGATTGTCGAGTTGATCGAACCTGGTCAAACCGGACCTTGCAGCAAAAAAAAAATAAAAAACATAGACATCTACTATTTTTTTTTTCTTTATCCAATAATAAGGAGGGTGGTCAGTTATTAAAGAAAATTCCTGTTTTCAAACGGGGCTTGGTGAAAATGATTAGACTTTCCCACACGCCACTTAGAACAGAATCAAACTCATTCTAATAATTTCGTTCCCTCTCCTCTTTTTTCAGTTTCAATTTTACTCATCAGTTTCTCGATTCTGATTGACAATTAACTCATGGCTCATGACTCATGTAAAAAAAAAGTGGGAAAAATACAGTAAAAAAAAAAGCGCCAATGAACTGGAAAAGTAAAGTAGGTGCCTAAATACGTACATACCACTCAATTTCTTAGAAGTGATTTTTTTCGCACACTTTTCGTTTAGTTTTTTTTTTTAGCATCTTTTTCATTGTTAGTTGTTTCCTCATTTTGGGCTCGATACAAAATTAACTCTCATTGCTTTAATAAGGAGTTCAATTATTTTTCATTCATAATTTTTTGAACTAATACAAACCATACTCAAGTTACACAGCCACAACAGTAAGCGCTCACACCTTGTATAACTGGTTGCCTACAGTGATCGCGAACAATACAGCGATGCCGGTTCTGATTATTTTTCATATGTTAATTATTTTTCCTATGTTCAAGAAAAAATGGCTTTTTGATGCAATTTTGACCAAAATTGCACTTAATTAATTTCTAGAAGAGATATGACAACACGGTGCAAAATCTGAATTGTTACAAGAATACAGTGTTGTCCATTCCGACAATTTCTGGCAGCTTCTGGGGAATTTTCTATAAATCGAGTATTTTTTAATTTTAGACGAAACTGCATTCTGACAATTATTATTATCATTAACAGGTCTGATAATTTTTCATAGTCTTGGAAAAATTATTTAATTGCAAAATATTTTTTCATTAAACTTTCCTGAATTATTTTGATATTTATGACGACCAAACGACGTCTTTTCTGTTTTAGTCCAGTAGTACACATTAGTAAAGTTAAAGATGTACATAGTTAAGTGTAAAAACACCAGTGACTATATATTTTTAGGGGTGAAAACCACCGCCGATAGCGAGAAAAATAATAAAAAATTACGTTAAACATTAAAATGTTTGGATTTTGTTTAAATAATAAGTAAAGATTACTTTATGTTATTCAATGCTATTTCGTTTATTGTTGACTATTTCCAGGGGTAAAAACTACCCCCTGCTACGATAGAAATATTACTTATAAACAAAATTCAAACTTTCAATTGCTTCAATTTTTGTTGTAGGTAATCATTTCAGCGAAGATAACTTGGTGTTATTTAATATTTTTCGTGAGCTAGAACCTCCATCATCACCAACCCTTACCATAAACCACCCCTGTTAGATATAAATGTTAAAATAAGCATTATAATTTTTTTTTATTGAACTTTATTTAAACTTTTAAAAACTGGAAAAGTTTTCCAAAAAGCATTTTAAAGGTAAATGCAAGACCTACAAACTCATGTAGGATTGATATTTTTTCCGCCCTTATTCTGGAAAGTGACAAGGGTTGAGGATTGGAAAATTGTACTAGTCAATCACTAGCCACAACTTTTGAGAGCCAAATCTCTCTCAATTTTACACTTCGAAAAAAAAACCTGAAATGAAAAAATTTCAGTGAAAATAAAACAAACTTTTTGGTATGTTTTTTTTTTTCGTCTTTAAGTGTCTCGACAGCTGGAGGTCATTGACACAGTTACAATACAATTACATAATTATGATATCAGAAATTTAGTTAATTGTTAAAGACAGGTGTTTTAAATAGCAGTGACAGTATAATTATAATTTTGAAAACAAATTGATGTCTTGTAGGTAGCTGGTAACTTGAGAGAGTCGTTCAGTGGAACTGAGGAGTTCTTTTATATTTCCTTCTATGTAATGTTTGCTTCGGCTCTTAGTTAATTTTAAGCATCCTGTGAGGATGTGTTTGACAGTAAGGCTGTTGTTACAGTGCTCACAGAGCGGTGGATTTTCTGCCGCCATCAAGAACCCATGGGTGAGTTTGGTGTGTCCAATACGTAGTCGACGAATCACCAGTTTGTTCCTTCTGGTCATAGTTGGAGGGAGTTCGAGTCGAGTAATGGATGGTTGGATCTCATGCAGTTTTGAGGTGATTCCGTCCCAATGATTTTGCCAGGCAGTCTTGGTGGATTTTGTGATATAGGTTTTTAAGTCTCTATAGATTTGAGTATTTGTATGGACTGTGGGAGATAATGAGGCTTCTTTGGCAGCCTCGTCAGCCTTTTCGTTTCCCGCTATGCCTATGTGAGACGGGACCCATATCAGTGTTAGGTTGCTTCCCCGGGAAACCAGCCTGTCATGTGTGTTGTGGATATCCTGCACTATTGGATGTTGTGTGTAGAGACATCTAATGGAATCGATAGACGAGAGCGAATCAGTGCAAATAGCTATATTCTTAGATTCCTTATTTATAGACTTGATGGCTTGAAGGATTCCGAATAGTTCCCCTGTATGCACACTAGCAGAAGATGGTAGAGACATGGTGGCGACGATGTTGTCGAGTGTAACCACCGCGCAGCCGACGCAGGTTTCACTCTTAGACGCGTCAGTGTATAAAATTTCATCGAAATTGGAGGTGTTGATTATATTCAGGAATGATTTTCTTAGAAGCTCTTTCGGGGTATCGTGTTTGGGATGGCAGCTGAGCGACGTGTTGAGGTTTGGGAGAGTTTTTTCCCAAGGTGGATGTCGGAAGATGGCATGTAGATAGGAGAGAAACATTCAGGTCTGTCAGGGAGGTTAGGTGTGCGTGGAAAATTTGTGGAATGGATAGAATCTTAGGAGGAGGATCAGGTTGAGATCCCATTGAGGTGAGAAGCGAGTATGCTGGGTTCTGGGGGTTCGCTGATATCCTTGCAAAGTAACTCAATAGAAGTTGTTGACATCTCAGCTTGAGAGGGGGTTCGTTAGCTTCACAGTAGATGCTCTCACTTGGACTGGATCTGAAAGCTCCGAGACACATTCTTAGAGCGGTGTTGTGAATCGAGTTTAGGCTTTTTAAGGTGAATTCCGAAGCAGACATATAGATGACACTGCCGTAGTCTATTTTGGAACGAATAAGAGTACGATACACCCTCAGTAAGACATCCTCATCGGCTCCCCATTGGTTGTGCGATAGGATTTTGAGTATGTTGAGTTTTTTGAGACAGTTGGTTTTGATATCTGCAATGTGCTGCTTCCAGTTCAATCTCTTGTCGAATGTCAGTCCGAGAATTTTGAGCTGATTTACGGAGGGCATGGTTTTTCCGTTGAGGAGTATCCTTGGAGTCGACGGATTGAAATTTAGACTAAACTTTATAACTTTGGATTTCGTGGTGGAGAAACGGAAACCAGATTTGGACGCCCAGTGACTAAGTTGATTTACTGCCTCCTGGATTAGGCTGGATGTTGCGCTTGTGTTTTTGCCATGACAGTAGATGATCAGGTCGTCAGCGTACAGTGCATATTTAACTGGAGCACGTATCGTTGTACATAATGTCATTAATAGCTAAATTAAAGAGTGTATGGCTTAGAATGGAACCTTGTGGAACTCATTCTTCTGAGCAAATACCGAGGAGGTATTATTGTTGGCTCTAACTCTGAAGAACCTGTTTCTTAAAAAGTTTTGGAGAAAGTATATTGCCAGTCAACTGGAGATTTGTTAATTTTTTAAAAATGACAGCGGATTGTGTCAAAGGCACCTTCGATATCAAATATGGCAGCTATAACATCTTGTTTTCTTGAGAAGGCGTTAGCTATGTCTGTTTGCAGCAAAGCAAGATTGTCAATGGTGCAGCGTTGAGGTCGAAATCCGGATTGGGCTGCAACAAAAATTTTATGTTTCTCGATGTACCAAAGAAGTCTCTTAAATAATTTTTTCTAACAACTTGCACGCTGTACACGTAAGTGAGATTGGTCTGTACGAGTTGGGATCCGTTGCAGATTGATCAGGTTTTCTTATTGGAAGGGCTATCGATTCTTGCCAGAGTTTAGGGAATTTTTTGGAGGACCAGACCTTATTGTAGAGCTCTAACAATTTAGAGAGGCAGGGCGGGCTGAGAGGTTCTTTAAGAAAATAAAAGGAATATCGTCAGGGCCTGCAGCTGAATTTTTACAGGTGGCCAGTGATGTCAATAGTTCTTCAAGCGAAAAGGGAACATTTAATGAATTTAGATCTTGGTTGTTGGGATCTATTGGAGAGGTTGTGGTGTCATTTGGGTTATTTGAGTTCTCAGGTTGTAAAAGGTCGGTGCTTTGATTTCTGGTTTTTTCTTGAAAGTTTGATGCCAGTATTTCAGAGATTATTTGTTGCTTATTGTTAGTGAGTTCACCCTGATGCATTAAAGCTGGAATTTTGGTAAATGTTGTTTTCCCTTGCATTTGTCTGATCTTCGTCCAGACTTGACTTGTAGGAGTTTCGCATGTTATTGAAGATACATATTTGCTCCATGAGTCACGCTTGCTTTGTTTTATTACTCTTCTTGCTCTAGCTCTAAGTTGCTTAAAGAGAATCAGTGTGGTTTCATTTCTGACCCTACGATACCTGTTTAAGGCAGACTGCATTCTCTAACAGCCTTTTCGCAGTTGGCATTCCACCAAGGAGTGGCTTTGTGTTGGAAGGAGATGGAGCTCTTACCTATATGTGTTTCAGCGGCAGTAGTTATGCACTTATTGAAGAAGTTTAAGGCGTCATCAATGTCTTCTTGAAATTCTTGTGAACAGAGCAGATTTTCTGCGTGAGAGCTAAAATTTTCCCATTTAGCTTGGCTTATCTTCCATTTGGTTACTAGTTCAGGCGATCTCTCTACGTTATTGGTGATGAGAATTGGAAAGTGATTGCTGTCATGGAGACTGTCAAGGGGGTTCCATGTGAGAGTTGTGATAAGTCTAGGGTCGCATAGACTGAGGTCGATTATGTTTTAATTTTTACATTATCTGCCTTATTTTTTGACTTATATTGAAAAAACTAACTTTTTTATAGAAAATTCAAAACAAGATCTGACTTTAAATTGTTATCTTTACAAAAGTAAGGCTTGTTCATCGTTCAAACTCACAGAATTTACTAATGGTATATTAAGGAAGTAAATTGTGGAAGGGCTAACCAATATTTTCAATTGGGGTGGTTTTGAAGGGGTTGTTTTGACCGTTTTTTCTACGAAAAAACTCGGCGTCTTATTTTCATCATAACTCGGTCAGTTTTTATGCTAGGACCTTTCATTAAAAATAAAAATGTAGGTCGTTTTAAGCACTAGCACTATCAAAAACTTTCCTCAGTTTATATCAAAAAATCCATTTTTTTTTTCTAATTTGAGATTGAAAGTTTCGATTTTTACTCTAAAAGCACAAGTTGGCTTTTAATAAGCCATAACTCAGTTAATAATATGTTTGAAGCAATCGTAAACAGAACCGTTCTCTTTGTTTTTTTATTGGCTACAACTTTGTTTATTATGATCTTAGCGATAAAGTTCATACTTTTTGAGATATTCGTGAAAAACCGTTCAAAAACATGGTAAAAAATCGAAATTTCAATCGCAAATAACTCAAAAAGTATTGGCTGTAGGAAAAAAGTTTAAAGAAGAAAAATTACTTAAAATTAGTGGATACATATATTGATTTCTACAGTAATTTTTAACAACCAATTTTTCACCCACGAGAAGGGGTGGTTGTCACCCCCTCAATAAAAGAAGTGCGTGTTCTATAGAATTTCTATAGAATATCTGAATTTATATGTTCTATAGCCTCTTCACTAACATTTATTGAGGGAAAATCTTAGACAAGATTTTTTATGAACTTTGGGTAAATTTTTTACTTTACCGACTGGACTACGAGAAAGTTTCCTCCATTTTTCTGGGAATTTTTTATTTAATCTCCTCCTGTGAGTTATCTCAAGAAAGTGTAACATGACAATAAATGCATCGTTGCCAATTCTGATGTTTTTTTCACACGTTTAGAGACTGTTGTTGGTAAAATACAACATTGTCAAATATATCGAATTCTTATAGGTCTGGGGAATTTCTCTTGACGATTTAAAAATTTTATTTGTTCAAAACTACTATAGGTAAGTACTGCCTTATTCCAAAACATCAAAGTAAAAAAAAAATACATTTTTCATAGCTCTGAAGAAAATTGTTTAAAAAATTATACGCTAGTGACATGAAATAGGGAAAAGACCTTCCTCTCAGATCGTATAAAGAAAACAATTCTGGCGCCCGGGAACTCTTATGTGTCAAGACATCATCAAGAAAAAAAAAACGATAAAAACAAATAAAATTTTATTTATACAGAATATACAAAATTAAATAATAATTTTATATAAATTCAAGGACGTTTCAACTAAAGCCAGTAATTCCTTTAAGCCACCAGCACCAACACCTAGAACCTTGAAACGGTTAAAATTCCCCGATCCGGTAGCTTCAATTAGTGCCCAGCTAGTATAAAACGTCTTTGATAAAATTGAGCTGTCATTTAATTACAACTAAAATCACATAAGATTTACCAACACTATGGCGCTAGCTTTAATATATTAATTAACGGAACGTTTATCAATATTAATCGAATGATATAGATATAGAATAACGATCGAGCCACCAAAAGAGACATTCTTATTAATTATTCATCTCCTCCACTTTCTTGGTTAACTCAACGCCACCTAACATGCAAACAATAAACAATTCACTAAGATCGACCCTCCCGACCTAACCCTTCTTGAACTTGATCAGCAATATGGTGATGGTGAGGAACAAGAAGATCCAAATGAGAGTGGCGAGGAAGCCCTCGTACACCTCGCTCCTGTCTATACCCCAGCCGCGTGCCAGGATGCACCGGAGGCTCTCCGTGGACTTGGTCAACGGGAGCACGAAGGAAATCACCTTGAGCACCTTATCCATGGCCTCGATCGGCCAGACGATTCCGCAGAGCATCACGATCGGCAGGAAACTGCCCATCGCCATGTACGTCGCGGTGCGCTCAGTGTCGCAGGAACAAGACACCACGAAACCTGTGAATTGGATCCCTCATTATTATACTCGTGAATAATTATAAGAGGACAGCTTACCGAAGCACATTCCGCAGATGCCGGTCAAAATTGTCAGAGTGAAGAGCAGGAAGTAGCTGCCTTCCATTTCGAGCCCAAATATCAGGAAACCGACGATTATGACAAACAAAGCTTGTCCGAACATGACCAAGAACTGGGTTAAGACGTGAGAGGAGAGTAACTCCACTCCTGTTATCCCGTTAACCAACGATCGCTCCAGGATCCCTTCGTTGCGCTCCATCAACATTGCCCCCGAAGTCAAAGCCACCGACATGAAGAAGATTATTCTGAAAAAAATCGTTTTTTTGGTGCTTTTTTTGACCAAGCCCGATGTAACTTACGTCAAGACAATTCCTGGAGCGGCAAAGTCGGTAAAATCTGGTCTCCCAGCTCCATAAACCGGCCGTTCCCACTGCAAATTCGTAAAGTTATTGCATGAAATTGATGTGGCGGCAAACTTACTCTAATGGGAATTTGACCAACTTTCGGATTCACGTCACAGGTCTCCAGGAAATCTTTGAAGAATGACTCGAAAGAGACGTAAAGATCTCGTTTGACAAACGATCCCAAATTTTCATCTGGAAAAGAGAAAACATCTCATTTAACATCTCTGAGCACAAGCAAATACTGAAGTACTCACTTGAAATATCCTGATAGACTTCCACTGTGGAATAATCCAGATCCCATTGCTCCAGCACCGGTAAGTTGAATAGCCTCGACCGAAGCGCGTCGGAAAAGTTGGAAGAGAAAACCAGAGCCGCCCAAGCGTTACCTCTCCGCACGTAGTTTTTACCGGACTCCACATCGTCGAAGTAATGCTGCGGAAACGTACAGAGTCCAAACAATAATGAACAAACCCACCAGAATAATAATAAAACAACACTTACAAGTTTGAGGGACTTATTCTGCAAGTAGTGCAAATAGTGACAACTGAGCCGGGTGCTGTTGCAGTCCCGGACGAAGTTGCACGGTTCGCGTGCGTTCAACAGCTCGTGGTTGACAACTGCGAGGTTCAGATTTTTGGGTTCGTGGCCGACGGAGAGACAGAAGAGGATCGTTTGTATGACGGGCAGTCCGGTGATGAAGCACATGACGGGGTAGTTGCGCCACATCCACATGAAGTTCTTCCAGATGAGCGCCTTCATGCGGGCGAACTTGACGATCTTGAAGTAGTCGATGCACTTCATGGGCGCGTCCTCGTCGGGCGGAAGGTCGGTCATCGGGTTGGCGTCGGTGTTCGGTTCCGGCGAGATCGACACTCTGCCGCCTGAAAGTGAGTTTTTGTTGAAACGCTTTGGTGGTTGGTGATTGATGGTGACTGCGACCGAAACTCACCACGACTGGACATGGAGATGTTGTCACCGAACTCCCCGCTGATTTCGCCGACTTCGTCGTCGACGACGACGGCCTCATTGACGGCCCCGGTGGGCACGGTGATGCTCTCGGTCACTCCGTGCAAGATGGAGCTGCGTCGTCTTTTTCCCATGTTCTGGATGACCGAGAGTTTCAGGAAGACGTCCTCCAAGCTCATGCAGCCGAACTGGGACAGGAGACGTTCCGGTGACTCCTCCGCCAGGAAGTATCCGCCACGCATTAACCCGATCTGTTTATGAAGAAATGTGTGTTAAGACCAACCTCTTCAATTATATTATTGATCATGTTGTACGAAACACAACGTTCCTGGGATTCTTGCATTGCAGAGAGTCGTGCAAAAGAGACCAAGGCTTCCGAGAGAAGATAAAGAAAGAGCACCCCTTTTCAACTTATAGTCAAATAAGTGACTATTTTACCAAGAGATGTTATAATAGCGGTTGCGAACTCGTATTTCGCAGCCTATAACCCTATAAGCTTGGGACAGCAGCCGCCAATGAGTTTTACCGCCCAATCCATCTTCACAGGCGACGGTCTTTAAAGATTAATTTCTATAGTAAGGGCCATAGTTATTATGCAGTATTGCTCTTATGGCGCTCATAGTTGCCGCTTTTGTCGTACTTCTGGGGAACAGGCGTCCACGAGCGTACGCTCTTCATTTTGAAAATTATTTAATTCGTTGCACTTCTGTAACGTTTTGTACCTCCGCAGACTGCTCTTTTAACATTGATCTCATTCATAAGTGAGGATTGCACAATATGGAACAGCATATCGGTAGAGTTTATAACTTCATACATTATTACAATATTCAGATAATTATTATTAGATTCTTTTGAATCCGTCAAAGTTTATTATAATCTTCTTTTTCAAATATGTACCCATTTTATGAACAAAATAGTTTTGATTATTTAGTTAGTCAGAACATTCGTAGGTATAGGCCCTATACCTACATAGGGCATACAGCTTGACAAGAATATCTTGGCGGTTGTTAAAGGAGAGAGAGGTCCTAGAACGAGACAGAAAATCACCCCACCACCTTATCTGTTTTAGTACATTCTATGTAATAAATTTTGTAAAATGTTGATACTTGACATTTAAATTTTATTATGACTAGAAGCTAATTTGGCTGCGTTCAATTAATATGAAAAAATGAAAATCTAAAATAAACACGGGAGTTTTAGTTAGAATTATTAATTATTACTATCATCATAATAGTTATTTATGCAACAAGTGCATAAAGTGGTACTTTTTTTCACGACTGGGAAGTTTGACCGCATGAGCCGCAGGCGAATGCGGCAATCCCAGAAGTGAAAAAAGGCACTTTATGCATAATGTTGCATACAAAATTTTATCTACGAGTGACTTGAACTAGAACGAATATAAAATAAAATAAAAAAACTTTCCAATGCATTCATATCTTATGTAAGTGTTTCTTTGAAGCTATTAACGCTTTTTTCTTCACATCAGTTCATAAAGGTGACATATATTGCTTAATATACACTTCTTTAGATTTTTGAGGTAGGTACCTAGGTACCTAACAGATTTTGTGCAGCCATATTTGATTGAATAATAATTTCTTCTAGTGCGGAAGATATTTCATTTATGATTAAATGTAAACATAAAATATTAAAATATATAAATTATATAGCCACATTTGATTGAAAAATAATTTCTTCTGGGGTAGAAGATATTTCATTCATTGAATCATCTACAATGGTATCCATTTCAGGTAACTAAACGACGCAAAACACAAAATATTAATTGTACATAGATCTGGCGCTGGCGTTCTGCTAATAAACTGGTGGTTCAGTGTCTCGTGTTGGATCGCTCCGCTCCGCTCACTAGTAGAACTTGTACTCAGCGAGCGTGCAGCAACGTAACATGTCAGATTTAGCGTTAAATAATGAACCGCTACGGCACTTTATTACACTCCTTCTTACTTTATTTCACTCTTCAATATAATCATACATTTTATGAACTAAGAAACGTCTAAAAAAGTGCATTTTATGAATAAACTCGTAGATAAAAATAAATATATTTAATTATCACTAAGTATCACTATCAGAATAGTTCTCTTCGTCACTATCATTATATCTTCATCGTCGTTAATGCCTCCCAGTTGAATAATTAGACCCCCACTATAATATACATAGCTCCTTCTCTGGCCATTAACTCGTTCTCAATTTTTTTGTTGATTGAATGGTCACACTTGGCATTCCACTGCTTAGCCATATAACCACAAAAAAACTCGTCACGTAAATTCTGTAGATTTTCAAACTTTTGGGTGATATTTCTGTCTGCCACATAGTGCTTCATATCCGCCCAAACCAACTCGATAGGATTAGAGATCTGGGTGGTAAGGAGGCAGTCGCAAAACATCATGTCTTCTCATAATTTCATCAATTTCGTAGGTTTTGAAATTCGGCTTATTCGATTTGATGAGGTCATACAATTCTGGTTTATGGAAATCCGTATAAATGGTATTTGCTTTTGTTGTAACCACTGCTGCATATCTGATTTTCTTGAAACAGAGTTAGGTGGTTACAGAGCTAACTGCACATTATGATATGGCGCGTTGTCAATCACAAGTACGCTGTGAGGCGGTAAATTTGGAATAAGCTTGGTCTCCATTCATTTTTTGTAGTTGGAATAATTCATATCGTCGTGATATTCGTCTTCGACTTAAATCGCACGTAAGCATTAGGAATAAAACCAGTTTCTCCACCCGCGTGAGTGATTACCATCCGTTGTCCTTTGGAGGCGGGTTGCGACAAAACTTCTCCACTGGCGTCGCTCCACGCTTTTTGATGAGCAGGAGAAGAATGGATATACGTTTCATCCATGTACAATATATTTCTACCTTCGGCTTTATAATTTCTCATCCTAAGAAACTTAAGACGCAAATATCGCGCGACTTCTTGCTTTTCCATCAAAATTTTTCTATTAGTTCTTGTTTTTCTCCATGCACCGAAAGCCCAGTTTATGGATAACATTTCTGACACTTTTCCTTGATCCATTTGCTCGGTATCTTTTGTAAATTTTGCAGTGATTCTCTTGAGCTTTGGAGTAATTTTTTCGGTTGTATGAAAATTGTGTATAATTCGACGCAGTAAACATTGATCAAAGTCATCCAAGTTGGTTTTTGTTGCTAATTTAGTTCTTTTTTTGCCAGGAGAAGTAAATTTATCCGTTTGGCCATCGATGATTCTGCTTTTTTCCACCACTATCCTTTGAACAGTCAGTTCACTAATGCCTGTCGCAGCAGCAACCCGTTTTTGAACTTGATTCATTGGTAAAATAGGACCAAGTATTTTTAGATTCACCAAGAAAATATTTATAAACGTTATTAATAATTTCACGGCTTTGACCGGAAAGGGTTTTATTAGCAACTTAGCTTTTAAAATTTGCCATTTCAAAAGCTTGCACTACGTTTGAAATAATTAACTGTCACAAACATAATAAAATATAAACGTCAAGTATCAATGTCAAAACTTTGTTCAAAATTTATTATACATCAAAATTTATTACATGGAATGTACTAAAACAGATAAGGTGGTGGGGTGATTTTCTGTCTCGTTCTAGGACCTCTCTCTCCTTTAACAACCGCCAAGATATTCTTGTCGAGCAGTACATACATACTTGTCTTATTGATAATAATAATTTAGTATAATAATTATGACTTATTATTTATTGATTATTTAAACTAAATGAATGTAAATGCTATGACGCGGTATTTGTCATTCCTTCTACAATTCCTTGCGAGAACACATTTCCTAAAGATCTACATTTACTTACTCCACAGAATAATTGGTAGATGCGGAATTTGAATTTTCAACTGACCGATACTCTGTTGTAGTGGCAATAATTGACGTTATTGCGTTGGTAACCAAACATTGATAATTATAAGTAAATAATAAAACTGTCACGTTAATTACAGAGGTCATAAAATAATTCACGAAGTTATATTTATTTTTGTATTATTTCTTGAATGCTTGAATAACGGACAGCGATTTTGAGTCTCAATATTATTTTTCTGCACTTAAGCTAAAAACCAATACACAGTTCCCTCTTTCTCGGAGATAGTGCGTATGTTGTTTTTTTTTTCATCAAAACGAAATATTCTTGGACCGCAACAACAATAAGTTCTCAGTTCAACAGAAAATACCTAGGCTGCAATAAGCTAATACGAGTGTTGATGTATGATGAATATATTTAATTTAATATTTTGAAATATTTAATTTAAATCAGTACTTAAATTAAAATAATACTGAAAAAGCACATGTTAACACATTCATTGGTAACATAACATCCCCTTGAGAAGAAGAATGAAGTAAGTACTTGACCTAAGTTCCCTGATGAAAAGAAGTGCAAGTGATAGGCACTACGTGAAGATAAACGATGAGTATATTATTACATTGCCGTGTATAGCCAGAGGAGAATCTTATACATAATTAGCAAAAATATGAGACATCTACTGGAAGTTGTTTTTTTCTAAAAGTGTTAATGAAAATATGAATCTATAGAATACAAAGGCAGTACCTGCCTATCAAATGACAGCTACTTCCCAAATAGGAAGCCTTGATAAATAAAGTCATCAATAAAGTAGGAAGAAATAAAATTTTATTAACAAGCACTACGACTTTCATTTTACCTACCTCTTTTCTATCAAAAAATTATTACTTTTTGACATTTCAACAGAACCTCAACTATTTTTGTCTAGAAATCCTGAGAATAGAAATGTCGATTTCCTTTCGATTTTTATATGAACCTGTGCCACTGCTTGCATTGAGCTGACAACGCTGTCAGTTTTTTACCCATTTAAAATGCATTGCCCTATGCTACCCACACTGCATATTATCTATGGCCATTACTATAGAATGATTTTTTACCTTTTTGGTAGACGTAGGAGTGTGTAATTATTATTGTACGTACGTACTTTGAGCCCATTGCTTCTCTCAACGGAGGGAAAAAAAATCGCGTCCATAAAACGAACGGCGATCAGGTTTACCACTCACTAAAGAAGTCGTAAAAAGAATTTATAAGTGCAATCAACAAATCATATTATAGGTAAAGAATAATAATTTTAATTATTATACGTCGAGTCGCATTAACACGTTGCAAGGTTAATTTACGATTCAGGCGAGATTCATCGTCTAAGATGAAACCATCCAAGGCTGTTGAATCTTGAAGATTACCTTCTACATATTTCATTGCTTTTCATTGTTACTGTTATTCTTGTCATTATTAATAATAATAATTTTTGGCTAGCTTTTCTTATGGAGTATTTGTTTTATTTTATTATTTGAAGAAAATTTGTTTAAATAATTTTTTAAATGGAATATTCTTATTCTACTCAAGATCATGATGTAGAAAGATGACTCGGAAAATGTTAAATTCATGTACGATCTCGTAGTTACCTCTGGTTTCATGCCAAGTCGCGTAAATCGAAAATAATATCGGACCTAACAGCGATACCTGCGGAACTCCTGACCTACACGTAGATATGTGATTATTTGTGCAGGGTGTTTGATAATTGGACAGCCAAAATCGAACACCACGCATAAAATCGTATTTTAAGCATAAAAGAAAGAATAACTTTTTTCAAGATGATGCCTCGTTTAGGAAATATTTCCAAAAAAGTAAAACTAGGGCTGTTGTGAAAAAATATTTTTTTCAGTAACTTGATAACCAAAATCGAGTGTCATGTATAAAATAGTATTTTAAGCATAAAAGAGAGAATACCGTTTTTCAATATCACGCCTCGTTTAGAAAATATTTTCAGAAATGTAAAATTAGGGCTGTTATAATTGTTATTTTTTCAGTAACTGGAATACCAAAATGAAACGTCATGTATAAAATCGTATTTTAAGCATAAAAGAAATAATAGCTTTTCTCAATATCACGTCTCGTTTAGAAAATATTTTCAAAAATGTAAAATTGGGGCTGTTATATTTGTTATTTTTTCAATAACTGGACAGCTAAAATCGAACTTGATGAATAAAATCGTATTTTAAGCAGAAAAGAGATAATAACTTTTTTCAATATCACGCCTCGTTTAGAAAATATTTTCAAAAATGTCAAATTAGGGCTGTTATAATTGTTATTATTTCAATAACTGGACAGTCAAAATTAAACGTCGTGTATAAAATCGTATTTTAAGCATAAAAGAGAGAATACCGTTTTTCAATATCACGCCTCCTTTAGAAAATAATTCCAAAAATGTAAAATTAGGGCTGTTATAATCGTTATTTTTTCAGTAACTGGAATACCAAAATGAAACGTCATGTATAAAATTGTATTTTAAGCATAAAAGAAATAATAACTTTTCTCAATATCACGTCTCGTTTAGAAAATATTTTCAAAAATGTAAAATTGGGGCTGTTATAATTTGTTATTTTTTCAATAACTGGACAGCTAAAATCGAACTAGATGAATAAAATCGTATTTTAAGCACAAGAGAGAGAATAACTTTTTTCAAGATGAGGCCTCGTTTAGGAAACATTTCCAAAAATGTACAAAAAAAGTGGACAGCCTGGATCTAACGGCGTATATAAAACTGTCCATCAGTTACGAAACACCATGTATACTAACATAATAAATTTAAAGAAAATGTAACAAAAATTACGAATTGCTGATTCGATTTGTTCTTAGATTAATGTATTTTGTACCTATAGCGGCATAACAACGAATACTTAATGAGAGTAACAACAGGAGAGAAAGAATTCAGCCTCCAGTCAAAGAATTGAGATAACGACCATGACCTTGGCCCTGTCTCATTTAATGTTCTAAAATATAAAATAATTGAAATTTGTCTCTCTTTGAGAACGACTGCATAAAGACGACCTTGTTTTCTTAAATTTATACAAGCAGTTTTTTTTGTCACGTTTTCGTTGTATTTATGACAGAAAAATACATGCAAATTAATCCATTCTAATTATACATTTAAATAATTTACCATTAATTTAACTTCCAGAGTCGATCGTACATCATAAACCTCATCATCTGCATCTCTTCTTACCTTATTAGTTACGGCTAGTTTTTCGAAAACGACAAATAATCTGTTTTTTCGATCAATTATTGGGGCCCTAAATGGTGTCTTGTATACAGTCAAAAAATTACTCTATCATTCGCTTAAAGTGAATCGGGGCAAAATTGAACAAGTCTAATCTAAATTTTAAGAGATGGGTCAGGAATTTGATGCTTGTGGAACACCTGAAACGTATTGAAATAATATGAAGCATTCTGCGTCATCATCTGTAGTCTATAGAGTCTTCGGGGGAAGAAATCTACTTCAATTCAAAATACTGTTATAATCTAAAGAAAGCAATAGCCTCCACCGTCACTCACCAGATGCGCCTGCCTGGTCTCGTCGATGTAGTGCGTCGTTATGATGACCGTGGTCCTTCCCTTCTTGGTGATCTCGACTAGGTGATTCCAGATGTTCTGGCGGAGCAGGGGATCGACGCCGACGGTGGGCTCGTCGAGGATGAGCAGCTCCGGCTCGTGGATGAGGGTGGCGGCGAGGGAGACGCGCCTCTGCTGCCCGCCGCTCAAGTTCTTCACCTGCCGGTCGGCGTCCGGCAGCATCAGGAAGTCGACATAGAAGGCCAGCTTCGACTCGACCTCCGCCGTCGTCATGTCCGAGATCCAGCCGAAGTACTTGAGGGTCTCCCGGATTGTGAACTCGCCGTAAAGGGCCAATTCCTGCAGGAGATTACCGGAGAAGAATGAGATTAAATGCTGAGGAAAAGTGCCGTTCAAGCAACATAGTGTTAGTGATGAGAAAAATCGGTCTTGGTCTTGCAGAAAAAAAACCAAGACCAAAACCATTAGATTAGAGTCTTGGTGTGGAAAGGAAAACTGCAGTAATGGAAATGCAATAGCAAGATCAATAGAGTCTTGATGTTGTTTTTGCTCATTTTTTTGATTTTCGTGAAAGTATCGTTTCCAAAAAAAAAAAGAAAAGACGTGACTCAGCCAAAAGGAAACGAATTTAATTACCTGCGGCATGTACCCCACTCGAGGTCCAGGCACTCCGCTCCCTCTCGATCCGGGCGTTCCTCCCAGGACCCAGATTTCTCCCGAATTGAGACGTTTCCTACCAACGATGCAGTTGAGGAGAGTGGTTTTTCCACAACCGCTGGCGCCCAGTAAACCATAGCTACCGGAAAATATAAAAATAATTATTGCATGCCACAGAGTTTCTAGGGGTTGTTTTGGGGTTTCTAAAATGTTGATATCGCAGATGAAATAGATCGAACATTCGAGAAGTGAATGAAGTCGTAAGCCGGCTATCTAGGAAGTAGAGAATAGGTCAGTGTGTGCAGGTATATCAATCAATTGCCATGTAACTTCTCTACAGTGGCTATTATTAGATGGAATTTCTTGAATAAAAATGAATGGAACGTCAGAGACCGGGCAATTTACATTGGAAATAAGAATCTCAGTGGCGTTACAAGCACAAAAGTAATCAATTCAAAAAGTTAAAATTAGTACTGTTTGTCATTTTAGAATTTTTTCAGTCTTAAACAAAAAATTATTTCAAAAATAATTTAAAAAAATCACAACGTAGGGCCATTATTTGTATATTTTAGGAGACGGTCATGGTTTTAATGATTTATCGAACTCAAGATGGAGAAAAAGTAAAACCTGTAATCTTTCAAAGTGAACAGGTTTTTAAATGTCATAAAACCTTGCTGGGGGTACATTATAGAAATTATAACTGGAGTAATTACCGCTCTAAAATTACTATAATTATTATCATAAAGCACAGCACATTGAAGTGTTTACTCTAAACTACTGAAGTATGTTAATTACCTTGAAAAATGATTAAATTAACATTCATAAAAGCAATTGACCAAAAAAGTAAGTCTCAATAATTTATTGTAAGTAAGACAATAATTGGTGTCGATCTGATATGGAAAGCTGATGCCGAACTTGCGCCGTTTTTATCCCCAGAATCCAATAAAGCAAAGTAAGAGAAACATTAATTAAATCGCAATCGCAACTCACATTGCTCCTTTCGGCACGGTCATGTTGAGTCCATCCAGGATGACGTAGGGGTTGCTCTTGGTGCCGTACCTTTTGCAGGCCCTGCGCACGCACACCGCCTGCTGTCTGCGCGTCTGCACGGTTGACATTTGCACTTTGAACTGCCGCCGCCGCAGCTCCAGGTCGGAGGGACCCTCCGCCATTTCGCCCAAATGAAAGTCTCTAACTGGGACACAAAAAAAAAGTTTTTAGTCGTGGAAAGGAAAATTATTGATCTACGGAATGAACGAATAGCTCAGATTTTATTATTCTACAAGAAACGTGGAACTGGTAGTGATAGACCTTGGCAATGATGATAGAGAGGAGGTAACTATAATGTTTGAAATGTCAATTATTTAAATAATGATCGGTTATGTTATGAATAATAGTAGCTAGTAGCTGGAAAATTGCCATTACCAGCGACCTAGGCTGCTGTTTTGGGTTTAAATTTAAAATTATAGCTAGAGCGAGTCGATTTTTCGTCGCCTCTCACCTTTTTCTTCTTTTTTTTCCGGGTTTTCCATCATGGGTGAGCTACGATGATGATGATGATGATGACGATGGCGGTGGTGGTGGTGACGTTTGCTATGGTGACGATGGTATGGGATATGATGGTGGTGATGACGTCGATTTTCTGTTACAGTTATGTAAACATTCATTCAGCGGATGAAGTCATGGTGGGTGACGGGAGATGAAAAAATGGTATCGATTTGCGTGGAAATGTCACCTAAAAAAAAGACGAGCGTTATTTTTTCCGTCGACCTTTTTTGTTAATACAAATGAATGATTTTAGTATGGAATTGTTTATTTGAAACGGTATTTTTTCGATTTTTTGCGGTCAATAATAAACGTCAAATTAAATTTTTATTTGATTGACAGTCCATGTGATTGTTCAACCAAAATGTAAGTGCAAACCTGGACGCTTCCTGTAATAATCCAGTACAGCTCCGTTTTGGCTAGAAATTCTATACACTTCCTAAAATTATAGAAATTTAAATTTGCCCAATGCCGTTGGTTGCTTTTACCGAAGGGGTGGAAACTACCCCTTCTAGGGGGTGAAAAATTGGTTGTTGAAAATTACTGTGGAAATCAATATATCCACTAATTTTATGTCGTTTTTCTTCTGTAAACTTTTTTCCTACAGGCGATACTTTTTGAGTTATTTACTATTGAAATTTAGATTTTTTACCACTTTTTTGAACGGTTTTTCATGAATATCTCAAAAAGTTTGAGCTTTACTGCTAAGACCCACGGTGTAAGATAACTATATATCTTATATATATATACAGGGTGTCCCGTAAGTAATGGTCCGTGGTGAAATGGGAGATTCTTGGTTTAAAAATATTACGATCTGACACTACTTGCTCTAACAAAATCTTGATAATAAAAAAGATACAGGGTGGCAAAGTTGAGACTTAAAAATTTCTTTTTCAAAATATCTTGAAAAGTTGTAAAGGTACGAACGTGAAAATTTGGGGATAGATGTTTTACGGTATAAGAAATCATAATTTTATATCAGTGTCGATGTATTTTATAGAGGGCGCCACTTAGGTTATGTTGATGACCTAAATGACCACATAACTTTTTTATCCTTCAGGATATCGCGCATTTTATTGTAAAATATTAAAACCACATCATTGATGAGAAAAAAAGGTATACCGATTGTCAGTCTCAAAAGTTAGTGGTTTTCGAGATATTTGACCGTTAATAATTTTCTCTACTAGGTACTGTTTAGAATTTTTTGCTTACTGCTAGTAGTTAGAAAATTAAAAAATGCCGAGACATAATAATTTTTCAAATTCAGATAAGAGAGATATGATTTCTATTTATTGCAAACAAAACTTCAATGGGCAAGCTGCGAAACGAGAATACCTGCACAGACTGCAACCTGGTAATCGACTATTTCAGAATCTGTATAGGAATTTAGGTGAATATGGTTAATTTGTTTGCTTTTTTAATATGTCAAAGTGAAAAATGTTTAATTGCCAAAATGCTGGTTATTATCTCAACCTACTGCATTACGATTTCTGATAATAAAAAAAAATTGAAATAATGCAGGAGATTATTAAAACGTGATTATCTCGAAAACCACTAACTTTTGAGACTGACAATCAGTATACCTTTTTTTCTCATCAATGATGTGGTTTTAATATTTTACAATAAAATGCGCGATATCCTGAAGGATAAAAAAGTTATGTGGTCATTTACGTCGTCAACATAACCTAAGTGGCTCCCTCTATAAAATACATCTACACGGATATCAAATTATGATTTCTTATACCGTAAAACATCTATCCCCAAATTTTCACGTTCGTACCTTTACAACTTTTCAAGATATTTTGAAAAACAAATTTTTAAGTCTCAACTTTGCCACCCTGTATCTTTTTTATTATCAAGATTTTGTTAGAGCAAGTAGTGTCAGATCGTAATATTTTTAAACCAAGAATCTCCCATTTCACCACGGACCATTACTTACGGGACACCCTGTATATATGTATATATCTTACACCGTGCTAAGACCATAATAAACAAAGTTGTAGCCAATAAAAAAACAAACAGAATGGTTTGATTTACGGTTGCTCCAAACCTATTATTAACCGAGTAATGGCTTATTAAAAGCCAACTTTTGCTTTTGGAGTAAGAATCGAAACTTTCAATCTTAAATTATAAAAAAAAAATGACGGACTTCTTGATAAAAACTGATGGAAAGTTTTTGATACTGCTAGTGCTTAAAAAGACCTTCGTTTTTGTTTTTTTTATGAAAGGTCCTAGCATAAAAACTGACCGAGTTATGACGAAAATAAGACGCCGAGTTTTTTCGTAGAAAAAACGGCCAAAACACCCCTTCAAAACCACCCCAATTGAAAATATTTGTTAGCCCTTCTACAATTCACTTCCATAATATACCATTAGTAAATTCTGTGACTTTGAACGATGAACAAGCCTAACTTTTGAAAGATAACAATTTAAAGTCAGATTTTTTTTTAATTTCTATAAAAAAGTTCTTTTTTTCAATATAAGTCAAAAAATAAGGCAGATATGTAAAAATTACAAGATACCAAAAAGTTTCTTTTTTTTTCACTGAAAATTTTTCATTTCAGTTTTTTTTCGTAAGTGTAAAATTGAGGGAGATACGACTCCCAAAAGTTGTGGCTAGTGGTTGACTAGTACCATTTTTGAATTTTTCAACCCTTGCCACTTTCCAGAATAAGGGTGGAAAAATATCAATTAGTTTGTAGGTCTTGCATTTACCTTTAAAATGCTTTTTGGAAAATTTTTCTAGCATCAAAATTGAGGAAGTTATAGTCAAAAAACCGTTGAACTGTTTTTTGCAGTTTTCAAAAGTTTAAATAAAGTTTAATAAAAAAACATAATGCTTATTTTATTATTTACATCTAATAGGGTTGGTTTATGGTAAGGGTTGGTGGTGGTGTAGGTTCTAGCTCACGAAAAATATTAAATAAAATAATATCAAGTTATCTTCACTGAAATTATTAATTGCAACAAAAATTTAAGCAATTAAAAAGTTTGAATCTTGTTTATAAAATTTTTACCGTAGCAGGGGATAGTTTTAACCCCTGAAAATATTCAACAATAAACGAAATAGCATTAAATAACATAAAGTAATTTTTACTTAACTTATTTAAACAAAATCCAAACATTTTAATGCTTCAAAACGTATTTTTTATTATTTTTCTTTCTATCGGGGGTGGTTTTCACCCCTAAAAATGATAAGCAGCCAACGGCGTTGAGGAGACTTTCAAGTTTAGGTCGAGGAGCACAACCTGAATCCAAATTTTTATGCAAATCGGAGGTGTTCTGAAATTTTTCCAGGTTTCGCCGTTTTTGACGTCGTTAAATATAACTATTAAGCTAACGAGCGATGCATTTAATTTTTAGTTGCTCAGGGCGAGTTAAAGTTAAAAGTTTGTCTTGATGAATCCGAAAAAGTCAACTTTTCTCTTCCTAAGCTAGAAAGCTAGATACTTTACATTGCGTTACGTTTCCTTGAGTTATAATAGGCGTGTAAAGAATTTAACATTGCAAGACAATTAATTAATAATTAGTATAATTAACAATTTATATTATTGTTGATTCTAAGGAATTCTATTATTAATTTGTTATTATTAGAGTCAACAGTGTCGTAATAATAATAATAATTTTAACAATTTCGATTTGCATAACACATTATTTGATGATGATAAGGTAAAATCAGAATTAGGTAAGTCAAGTAGGTAGGTAGGTAGGTAGTGTTTTCGATGACGGATCATCAAACTTGATAAGATCTGCTTATCAATGGGAATATAAATTATTAGTTTGTGGAACAACGAGTTCATTAATCTATCTTCTTGTACAAGGTGTAAAAATTCCTGATTTTTTTTTATAATTTTTTAATAATCAAATGGATCATGGAACTTCTGGTACATGTAGGGAAAGTTTCTCCCTCGGTTTCTCCATTTCCTTATCATAACAAGAAATAGGGTAGAATTATTTCGAAGATTCTATAGAGTCTTTTCAAATCGAACGATCTGGTTAAAGATCTTGAAGCGCTGTTTGAAGAGGTCTTAACCTTTTTCTAATTCTAAGAATCATCATCATCAGAGCAAAGAGTTAAAATATAAACAGAGTTGCGGCAAATTTTTATTTTCGAAGAGAAGAGAGACAAAAATCGGCCCCCTAGTTGGAAAAAAATGCTCTCTACTCAGGAAAGAACAAATTTGGTTTACGATCGATTAAGCCGTTCAGCGAAAAATAATTCCGGAAATTTTGACGAAATAGAAAAATTCGATTTAAATTTGAGCATTTGATACCAAATTAATGTATCATAGACATCAGGGTGTTCATTAATCTACAAGTAAGAAAAAATTTATTTTCTAGATTCCGGAGAGAATCGAAATTATTTTTTTTAAGAAAAATTTATCTTGAATTTTCTCTAGGTACTGATTAACGAAACACCCTGTGTATAGGTTTGAGGAGTCTCAACCTGTTTCGTATCCTAAAAACCATCATAAAAGCTGAAAAGTAATAATAAAAAAAAGCTGCCCGAATTTTATTTCTTACCCGATTTTTTTTTTTTTTTTTTGATCTCATGGTGTGAGAAAACTGAGGGCTTTACGGTCCAAGTGGATTATTTAACCGACTCGTATCATATGGCAGTCAACTGTGTTCATACAAAATTACGCTCCGTTTTGAACACATCGATTTTTCATGAAAATTTAAAGCAAATTTTTCAGAAATTTTTTTTCTCTTCGATTTTAATAAAAATTCCCCGTCAGGCGATAGAAAGTGCGAGAAGTTCAGAACTGTAAGTGGTTTTTCTGTAGCACTCCCCGTTTTCGAGGTATGACCGTATAAAGTTGAAAATTTGCAATTTTTTAGATTTTCAAAAATTTTGATCTCGTTTTGTGCGAAAACTGAGGACTTTACGGTCCAACTTGATTGTTTAACCGACTCGTATGGCAGTCGACTGTGTTCACACAAAATTACGTTCCATTTTAAAGACGCATCCACCACGTCAAAAAGACTTTTTTTTAGTTATTTGACGATATCTCATTAACTTTTTGAGATATAAAACTGAATTTTTGTACACTTCCTATCAATAATATCTGCTTTTTGAACGCTAATTATTTTTATATTATATGACAGTGCAGCAAAAAAAATATAACAAAAGTAAAAATTGATGTTTTTGTCCTCGAAAATACATGTTGCTACGTTATTTTTTTCAACCATAAGATGCAAATTTTTTTTTTTACGTTAAAACTTTTGACTAAGAGCGCACCTTTTTATGTAGAAAACATTGACAGTTTGAAAAGAGCATACTTACCACAATGCCAATTTTCCCAGTGTCGTATAGATATTAGGGACTAAAAAAAAGCAACCCTAAAATCCCGGCTAACATGGAAGAAAATTCAAATAGCGCTCGCTCAAAAAGTAAATAAAATCGATGATTGTTAAATGTATATATTCGTTCTTGATCATCTAATTTAACATTTTAATTATCCGTTTTTTCGGCCCAAATGATGGGTTTAACAATCCAAAATTCGAAAAAAATCTGACATTTTTTTTTTTTTGAAGAGTCCCAAAAAGAAAGTTAGATGTGTGCTACAACAAATCAAACTTTTTGATGAAACTATACAACTTTATAGTATGAAATAAACATCGTTATAAACAGAAGAATCGTTAATTTCGTGTCATTAGGGGACAAAAACGGTCACCCTGAGAGACAACGCGTTCGTAGATCGATCGGTAATAACGTCATTAAATAATTATTAAGCAACTTTTTCCAATTTAGGTATACGATACAATATGATGGGAATTGGAACCATGAACTATGAAATGTTCTTGTTCTATTATTAGGTACCTACCTAGTAAAATTAGTCGGTAACTGATAATTAATTCCTGTTCCTAGGAAACGTTCTTTTAATGATTAGATACGCATTGACGTATCTGAACCATCAAAAGAAATAAGAGACTTGGAAGAATTTTCTCGCTTATCTATTATTAATGGGGGGTATTAACTTAATATTACTCCTATTTAATAATATTATTTTTTTTTATTATCTCGTTTTATTTGCATTCTATACGGCACCCTGTCGTGTTGTTAGTTATTGATATATGAGAGAGTGATGAGTTTTAATAAAAGCGAAACTTCGATGTCGCCGTCTTCGCCAAATTGTTCAAAGAAATTGACGACTTCTAGAAATTGTTCTTGAAGAAACCAGTTTAAATCGTTAGAAGGGGGTTGAATCAAGAACCTACAGTTTGAACAACTGGATGCCAAAGATGCCGAGTGAATTAAAATTATTTAAAATGTCAGAAACCACCAGGAAGTCTCGATTAAGTTTTCTAAAGTATGCGATATATATTTTTTTTTAATTTACTTGTACACGGTGTTACTTATAAGTACATTTATATTGATCAGAGCAAGGACAAGCGTCATGTTATTGATAAATGAAAATTGCCTAATGGATTACATCGTAATTCCATAATAATTTATCAATAAGTAAGTGCAATTTTCTATTAGCCGGCACTGTCCAATTTTCTTGTATACCAGAAGCTACCTTGAAGTTAATTGAGGCATACTGATGCAAAACAACGCTTATTAAGCGACTTTTTCATCAATTTAATGAAGCATTCAAACTGGTAATCATCCTGCACGACATTTCCAGTTTGGAAAAAATCGTCAGTTTGCAATGTTTATGTCGTTAAATATAGTGACACGATCTTGCTGTTTTTTATTATTCTTTAACATCAAGTAGACTTTTATTATTATCACTTTTTTCATATCTATTAGAGAGAAACAAAGGTCCCTTCCGAGACCTTGAACTGCAGGTGGCGTCAAAGTTTCAATAGATTCCCCGTCAAAGTTGAAATTTTTCATGTTTTTTTTCGTGTTACCATTTTTCTATGACGCTACACGGCCCTGTGATCAGTAGATTCCGGATATGGATCATTTTTTTCACATGCATTTAGGTGACTTAATTGTCGTTGCGATTTAAATAAGTTTACAAAAAAATGATTTTACGTTTTTTAATTTTTAAATAAGTGTAAACTAATTTTCGAGCCGGGGAAATTTTTATTTTTTGATAAAAGTGCCAAAATATGCGAGACGAATTGAAGCCAACAGTTCAAATTGCTATGTAAAGAAAAAATAATTTAAAAAAAATACACGATGCACTATAGAAAATATAAAAAGCACGAATTTGCTATATCTTAACGGACAACCAAGCTGTCATTAAAGCTCCGAGCTCATTACATACGTCGTTATGACATAAAATGAATTAGGCAAAGAAAGGATGGTAGCTCTCATTTGGGTGCTAAGATACTTTTCTGCAAAATGCAACTATTAGAAAGCCGAAAATTGCGTAGAGCGATGAGCAATGTTGGGCAATATAAATTCGGAACACACTAGCACTAGAGTAAGAATGGTCTAACAGTGAAAAATGACCAAGCCTTCTGCATAGTGGGTGAAGATGGTGAAGGGTGAATATATCATTTGGTACAGAAAAAAGGTACCATTGTCTGGGTTTCCATAGCCAATTAACGTTATAAAAACGAAGGTTGTATAACGAAACGAATAACGTTATCGAATCATCGTTAGAACCATTGCAAATTCTAAATTTCCTCGGCAAATTGAATTGTGCATCTGTGGGATCTTCTTAGGTCGTATGATAAATAAAATACATCATCACCCTAGAATAAAAACTAAATTTAACTCTCTGTTATTATTGTCCAAGATTGATAGCTATCTATAACGTTCGTGATGCTTGTAACTTTTTTTTTGCATGAGCTGATTTAAAAATAAACCGCTTGAATAAAATCGAATTTTCAGCAATACAAAACGGTAATTTTTTTGGCTCAACTATTCAAATATATTCATATTGAATAGTATACGAAATGTTATTCAATTTTTATGCTTATTCTCCGTTTAAGAATCCTCTTTACAAGAATGATAAAATTACGTAATGTGTCTATTTGATTTTTTTTTTTATATTAGTCCAGTACACAGCGGTCAAAAACGGCGAACCTGTAAAAACTTCAAAGCACTTCCGATTTGCGTGAAAATTTAGATTCAGGTTGTGCTCCTTGACCTAAGCTTAAAAGTCTCCCCTCAACGCCGTTGGTTGCTTATTATTTTCAGGGGTGAAAACCATTCGCAATAGCGAAAAAAATATTAAAAAATTACGTTAAAGCGTTAAAATGTCCAGATTTTGTAAATAAGTTAAGAAAAAATTACTTTAAGTTATTTAATATTAATGCTATTTCGTTTATTGTTGAATATTTTCAAGGGTGAATGAAAACTACCCCCTGCTCTACGATAAAAATATTATAAACAAGATTCAAACTTTTAATTGCTTCAATTTTTGTTGTAGGTAATAATTTCAGTGGAGATAACTTGATGTTATTTAATGTTTTTTGTGAGCCAGAACCTCCACCACCACCAACCCTTACCGTAAACCACCCCTATTAGATATAAATGTCAAAATAAGCATTTAATTTTTTTTTTAATTGAACTTTATTTAAACTTTTAAAAACTGCAAAAAACAGTTCAACAGTTTTTTGACTGTAACTTCCTCAATTTTGATGCTATAATCATTTTCCAAAAAGCATTTTAAAGGT
The DNA here is from genome assembly GCA_910589415.1 of Malachius bipustulatus. Taxonomy (NCBI): domain Eukaryota; kingdom Metazoa; phylum Arthropoda; class Insecta; order Coleoptera; family Melyridae; genus Malachius; species Malachius bipustulatus. Next base: position 41,564,529 of record OU342635.1, on the reverse strand, counting down.
AAATTTGTAGGTAAAAAACCCTACAAACGCATATTATAGGAATGACATTTTTTCCGCCCTTATTCTAGAAAGTGGCAAGGGTTGAAGGATTCGAAAATGATACTAGTCAACCATAGCCACAACTTTTGAGAGCCATATCTGCCTCAATTTTACACTTACGAAAAAAAACCTTAAATGAATATTTTCAGTGAAAAAAAAAAACAAACTTTTTGGTATCCTGTAATTTTTACATATCTGCCTCATTTTTTGACTTATATTGAAAAAAAGAACTTTTTTATGGAAATTTCAAAAAAAATTCTGTCTTTAAATTGTTGTCTTTTCAAAATTAGGGCTTGTTCATCGTTCAAACTCACAGAATTTACTAATGGTATATTAAGGGAGTGAATTGTAGGAGGCCTAACAAATATTTCAAATTGAGGTGGTTTTGAAGGGGTTGTTTTGCCCGTTTTTTTCTACGAAAAAACTCGGCGTCTATCTTATTTTCGTCATAAGTTGGTCAGTTTTTATGCTAGGACATTTCAGAAAAAAAACAAAAATGAAGGTTATTTTAAGCACTAGGCACTATCAAAAACTTTCTATCAGTTTTTATCAAAAAATCCATAATTTTTTTTATAATTTGAGATTTAAAGTTTCGTTTTTTACTCCAGGAGCAAAATTTGGCTTTCAATAAGCCATCGCTCAGTTAATAATAGGTTTAGTATAGAGCAACCGCAAATAAACCATTCTCTTTGTTTTTTTATTGGCTACAACTTTGTTTATTACGGTCTTAGCGATAAAGCTGAAACTTTTTGAGATATTCGTGAAAAATGGTTCAAATACGTGGTAAAAAAATCGAAATTTCAATCGCAAATAACTCAAAAAGTATTGGCTGTAGGAAAAAAGTTTAAAGAAGAAAAATTACTTAAAATTAGTGGATACATATATTGATTTCTACAGTAATTTTTAACAACCAATTTTTCACCCCCCGAGAAGGGGTGGTTTTCACCCCCTCGGTAAAAGCAGCAACCAACAGCATTGGGGGACTTTGAAGTACAATTTCTAGCCAAAACGCGGTTGTACTGGATTAAATGTCATTTTTCATTCTTCATTTCTTTTTTTTTCAACACCAGAGGCGTCGATTTTTATCCAAGTGCGAGTATATTTAGTACAATTTTTATTTTAAGTTTTCTTGTTTCAAAGGTAAATATTAAACAATACACCTAAGTAAGGTACTTAAGTAGGTAAATAAGCACCTTCGAACGGCGACGATTTACGATGGTTTGAGTTTATTTTTACATTTTGTTTACACCGCCGAAAAAAAATTCCAATAGCAATAATAAGAGTTTTTCCATAAAGAACTCGTTTCTTCGAGACACATAATTAATCAGTAAAACTCGACGACTATTATAACCAAAATAACATTTTCAACTTATTTACACTAAATAAATAAATAATAAATATAATTGTTTAGTGGACCTTTTTAATTAAATACACCACGAATTTCTTATTAATCACGCCACGCGTCACTCCATATAGGTATTATAATATTATCGAATATTTCCTCTCCCATTAAGTAATTATGAATTAAGATAATTAACAAGAAATATTCTTAAATGTAATAGGTAAAAAAAAGATCACGGAACGCAAGTAAAAAAAATACATAGATATTTTAATTAATTCAGTTCATACTGAACCATTCTACCTATCTATGTAATAATAATAATAATAATAATAATAATAATAAGCAATATTCCTCATGCATGCATCTTTTTATAGTTACAATAATTATTATTGACTTTCCTTGAATAATTAATTATTATTATTGTATAATCCGATTTTTCTTTCAGTAGTACCTAAGTACCTATAGCCTGCTTCGCTTCATTTAAACCAGTTTCGACATTTCTGCAGCAGCACTGTTCGCATAGTCAGTGCTTGTTTAAATTTAAATAAATTAAATTCAATTTAGCCTTTATGTAATGAATCAGCCTTAAAAAAAACCGGCTAATTCATACACGCGGTATATAATAATATAAGTATATGGTCATGATGAAGGTCTCTCGGTGTCTCAGAAACAAATATGAACGATCGTAGTAGGTAAATAACATTGAAGGAACATTTACGAAATTTGCATTACGCGTTCGGAATTTCTGTGCTGATTAATTATTTCGTTCAGTGAAACAAATTGAATAATAATAAATTATTATATCAATTACAGCAATCCGATTGTTGAAAAAATTGTATTTCGTTCAGGGAAAAAGATTTTCGTTATTTCTTCTTCTTGAGATTTTTTGGCTTCTATTAGCTTTAAGCTATTTGGCCAGGAATAAGCATCACTTCACGCTTGCAAAAATCAAACAAAAATTCTTTGCCTCCTCTTTCCTGATGCGTCCTGAAATTTGCGGTTGCAAATTTGGGCACAACTCGCTCATTATTTGCCAGTTGCCACTTGCAATGAGTCATTTTAGGGCATCAGAGTCTTCGTTTCACCACAAAATCACGATCTTCAAGCGGTTCAATTTAGCTACCTTCAATCCATCTTAGTTTTTGGTCCAAGAGCACCACAAGTATTTCACCTTGTCGACTGACCAATTTTTTTTTTTTTATAAAGATAATGTAGAGCGAACCGGTTTGCTATTTTGAACATGTTGGAGTCTGATGAACGGAAGAATTATGTCAGTTTTTGATCCTTTTATTTAAATTTTGTTAGTCAATCATCATAGTATCCATTTATTTTTTATTTTGCATGATAAGCTTCCAAGAGTTTACACGACTGCTGCTGTATCGGTAAGTTGTCAACCGCGGGGGCCAATGACAATTAATTCGGTGGCTGAATGCATCCTGGGGATAGCCACCGCTTGCATGATTTAATAACAGATTGTGTCTCCTTGTGCTCAAGCCAATATTTCTAATTAATAATATACATACATATAAATATACAGGGTGTTCCAGTTTGTATGTTCATAACTCCGGTTAAAGGTGGCACAAGTAAAAAATTTCTACAAATTTTAACTCTAGAACGCTTTATTTTCGAGATACATGATGTTAAACTTTTAAGAAAAAATCAATTTTTCTTCTTCTTGAGTCTTGCAAAAAATCGACTTGACGGGATTATATACAAAAATCGAATTTTCGAGATGATCGGACTTTTGTCTAACAGAACATTGCAAAAAAAATCGAGCTGTGAGGGTATTCTCCCGTCGGACCTAATAGAATCTTTACTAACTTTGCAATCCACTAGCCGCGACCATCTTCAATGAAAGAGAAGACGTGAAGAACAAAAAAATAAAAACTTCAGTTCCCGTCATAACTACTGCTGCGGCTTTCTGAAATACGAAAAGAGAGAATCGTCGGATTTTTTATAATTTTCTCCAATTTTTCAAATAGACACACCACGTAATTTTATCATTAATGTAAAGAGGACTCTTGAAGGACGAATTGGCAAAGAAATTAAGTCGCCAGCGCCAGCAGGAGCGAAAATATGGAAAAAATAAGATCTCGGTTTAAATTATGACGGAAATTTCGATTTCTTTGACTGACAATAGTTATAACAGTAGCACGCAAAGATATATCGAAACTTTATAATGATCGTAAAGAGGATTGATAAAGGAACAGTTGGCCAAAAATTGCTGTCTCTAGCGTTGACAAAAAAGAAAAAAAAAAGAATAGTTTTGACAAAAAATAAAAACAAGAAATGAAAAATGACAAATAAAAAAAACGTGTCAACAATGTATTGATTGAAAGTATAAAATTCGAGCTAAATTTAATAAAATAGTAGCTATAGGTAGGTAGACAGGTAATTATTTTTTAAGTAGACTGGTATCGGAAGGTAAAATCTATTATAAAATATCCTCTTAGGAAACAGTAGGTAGGTAGGCAATAATAAATGAATAACGATAAATAAAGAGTCCATGAGCACTTCTCTTCTGGGAAATTCTCTTCAATGTTATTACTACTTATTGCTTACTACTACATAAATAATATTATTAATAAAGACGCTCTTGTGTAAATAAATTGCAAAACTCGCATAATTAACGACTTCGTTTCGTTACACTTATTCAGCAAACGGAAAGTATTTGTAATTTTAATTAATTTTACCAAACAATACCGCTTCATAAAGCCCACTTATAACAATTAGAATTTCATAACACACACCGCATCACGTAATAATCTTATTACCTACCTACCTACCTACCTATAAATAATCGATTCATTCATCTTAAAATAATAATAATAAGGAAATTAATTATTAATTAAAACAACTTGATTTTTATAATTACCTACCTGGATGTGGAAGAAAAAATTGATTCAATTATTATTGAGTAAGCCTCTCAAGATTTCGTGTCGCTCGATTTATTATTAATTTTTACATCCAATCTGAAGCGTTTTATTACACACGCACTCGCGGCAAGTCCGGCGGAGGTTTTTCACTTTTCAGTCGTGGAAACTTTCAGCTTTCAGCCCGAGTCAGGTGTAGCACTAGCACTAGCACTTAGCGGCCCGATCTTCGGCGCCGGTGGTTTTCAGCGTTTTGATTTCCTTCGGCCGCTAAGGTAGCAACGCTGATCGAGCCTGCCAACCTAAACCTAGAAGTGGGGAAACAAACCATGACCACCTTGATCGGGTGAACCTGTCGTCTACTCACTTACTCACTCACTTGTTATTATGAGTAATGGGAGTTAATGATATTTTGCGTAATTTTAGTACATAATTAATTCTTATTTATTATTAAAAGTTAACGTACTTGAGGAATTTCGAACAGAAAACGAGGAAAAACTGTTATTACAGGTATGAGGTCCTCTGTCTGCTCCTATAATAGTGGAATCAAAAATCGCTTCTGAAATGGAACCTTTCTTTTATTTTCTTCATGTAGGTAGGTACTTGTTACTTGTTACCCTTAAAAATTTAATCAATAGATCCATTAATCAATATACAGAGTGTTTACTGTAAGATAACGGTTTTAAAAAAATTCAGTGGCGTAGATTTAAGGTATTTTGAGGGTTTCGACCCCCTAATTTCTACGCCACTGGAATAAATGCGATTTTAAGGAGCGCCTTTGAACCACCCATGTTTTCTACACCAAAAAGGTACTTCTGGTTAACGGCTCTAAAGTGAACCGTTTCCGAGAAAAATGGAATTTTATGAGAGAAACCGTTAATTATTATAGGAATAAGTTTTCACTTACTTTCAAGCTGTTGAAAAATCGTTAAAAAAGTGACGTTTTCTCTCATAAAATGCCATTTTTCTCGGAAACGGTTCACTTTAGAGCCGTTAACCAGGAGTACCTTTTTGATGTAGATAACATGGGCGGTTCAAAGGCGCTGCTTAAAATCGCATTTATTCCAGTGGCGTAGAAATTAGGGGGTCGAAACCCTCAAAATACCCTAAGTCTACGCCACTAAATTATTTTAAAACCTTCATTTTACGGCGAAAATAAGGGGAGCAGTGAGCACACAGTGTGTATAAGAGCTGAACATTGTATCTCACACGGCTCCCGAGATATCTTAAAAAAAACTGTAAAAAGAAGATTTCTTCGACACCCTACTGTATCTGAAAAACGGCATTTCCGGACACACGACGTTAATGGGAAATTTTTTGTTTATTTTAGTCGTAGGAATCAGCCGGTGAAGTTTTGCCAATATTACAGTAACCACCCCGTATACATATCGTGAGCAGGTGAATTTTGGAAAACCACTTTTTCGTGATCGGTCAGGATCGGTAGAAATTTGATGACTTTGGCGGATTTTCGTAAAGTGATGTCGTTCTCAATAAAAATTATCAACGAACAGTTTTTTCTTCTAAATTTAAACTTTAATTAATAATAATAAAAATAATAATTTTATTATTAATGACATACTTATTGTAAAAATAAATGTTACAGAGATGTATCATGATTTTTTGTGTCCATTAGCAAGATCGATTATAAAAGTTGAATGAAATGCTATTAGGTATTATTTTTAATGGAATAAATTATTACTTCCCGAAATTTCAAGGACGTTCAAACAGCCAGGTGACGCGATTAGTATTTTTTTCAAACTTTGTTCTCCTGTTCGCTATTATTATCATAAAGTGGGAAATTGTGAATTGTAGTGAAATTACATAAAAAAACAACATGGCGATGATAAGAAAAAGAAAAGTTGGCTATGAAAACTCTGAAATCTAGTCGGCTTTGGAATTTTTTTTGATGATCCTAACGACTTATTCATGTCAACCTGCATTAAATTAGGTTTCCATTTACTTTTAACAATAAAAAAAGATGTAAAAAAAGGAATATGGTTTTTCCACTTTTTCCAGCATATTTTTTAAAACGCTATTTATCGCTTTTTTTTTATTCTCTCTCTCTCTCTCTCTCTCTCTCTCTTTTAATAATGAAACGATCAGGCTGTTTACAGCTTTCATTTTCTTCGTTTTTTAATTATCTACAATTCGTCCATTAGTACCATTTATACTGCTCCATCAGTTTTTATTTTTTAAGCAAAAATTCAAAAATAATTTTTTTGCACTAAGGTGGAAATAAAAATAATAAAGAAAATGGTATGGTGTAGTGAAGATCTGGGGTCTGTTGCGCATGTGATGGCACCGGCGATTACTATTTTTGTCAGAATCTGGTGATTTTGGATCTCTGTTGCTTGGCCTATTAGCGGAGCGGAGAGACTAGAAAATATACATAAAAATTTTTTCGGAGTCCCTGAAAATATATGGAACCGGTACCATCATATTAAGGGATCTTTGGGGCGCTAGAATCTCGTTTTACGACACGCTCTCTTGACACTAACAAAAGTTAGAGTCGTTTGAATCTCAGGTAAATTTAAATAAGAGTGGTTCCTCTCATAAATATAAGTTGAAAAAATAAGTTTCAGCTCAAAATGACGTTTCGTTCAAAAGATACAGGGTGTCAAAGTTTAAAAAAAAATATGACAGTTTTTTGTTAATATAACTCGTATATTAACCATAAGCAAACAGAGCTCTTTAATTTGGCTATTTCAGATTTTTGTTAATATAACACAGTTTTTTGTTAATTTTTTTTTTTTTTTGTTAGTTTTTTGTTAATATAACTCGTATATTAACCATAAGCAAACAGAGCTCTTTAATTTGGCTATTTCAGATTTTGTAGATGTCTTCCAGTGATGTATAGATATTAAGTATTTTTTTTTACCGCACTTATCTCTCCCTATTTTTTACGCCACTGACTTTATTGCAATAATTATAAAACTGTTACTGAATAACCCATACAGTTTAGTATAAAAAACTATTCAGTATATTCAGCAGCTATTCAATAACGGGTTTTGTATTTGCTCTAAAGTCAATGGTGTAAAAGATAAGGCAGGAAAAGTGGTGTAAGCCCTGAAAATTAAATTGGTGACATTGCCTGAGAAAACTTAAAAAATCTCAATAACGGTGGGTCGTATAAAAAAAAATAAGGAACACTTTTTTGTTCCAAAAAGTAAGGGCAATTGAATAACATTTATGTATTTGCAATAAAGTCAGTGGCGTAAAAGATAGAAAGGGAAAAGGGGCTCCAACCCTGAATATGTATGCCACTGGAGATTTTTACAAAACGCGAAATAACAAAATCAAGGATCTTTTTTTATTGTTACTTAATGCCGAGTTTCATCAAAACTGGTTCAAATATACACGAGTTATAATTATAATAACCAAAAACTATATTTTTTTAAAACTCTGACAACCTCTCTCTGTAACTTTTAAACTGGCTCCTGTTGAAAAATCCACGAGCTACCTTTTTTAATAAAAGTTTAGTAAACAATGAGAACTTTTTTTATTATATACCTAGAGTGAGTGAAAAAAAAACACAACCGTTTTTTGCGTGCAGTTCATGCAACAATTCTAATAACGTAACAGGTCAGGTCTTCACTTTTCAGCCTGCAGCAGGAATCTTCACGATTCAAGTCTGTCTAAAAATAAACAAGTAAGTCTAAGCTACGGAATGGAAAGAAAAAAATAATAATAACACAGGCAGAACCTGTACCTGCAAATGCAAAATCAGGTTCCTGCGAATTGACGTCACAAGAGGATATTAGATCCGCTCCACCTGAACCTGAACCGAAGAAACGAATCACTCTTCTTGGTTGAATCAGTCTGGGTTTTATTTATTATTTAATTTTTTTACGCGCGCACTAACATTTACCTGGCTGCAGCGCCCGCTGCTGGGGTCAAGGGAATAATGGAATTTTACAAATATGCTGCCTTAATTGCCCGGCTAGTATTTATTTAATTATGATCGATTTAGGAGTATTAGAACATAGTCGGTCTTCGCTTTGTGTAAAACGGGATTTTTGTTGAGTCATACTTAAGTTTTTGTAACTACCTACCTAATAACGTAACGTTAACGTAAATGTTTCTAATAGTTTCTTGGATTTTTAATTATTAAACAAGATGACGGTAATATTTTTGTAGGTAATGAATTTTTATACATACAGGGTGTACCAGCTCGATTTAGACAACGGTAAGGGCCGTGTAGGTCTCGTCAAGACGAAACGTTTTTTTATTTGAAGTTTTTGGATTTGGACCTTCGTTGCGGAAATATGGCCGACTTCCGGTTTTTAGTTTTTTGGCTCCAGTTTCGGCATTTTTAGGTTCTCGCCCAAACTGAAACTAGTTTTGGAAACTCCTTAGCTTCAGTTACAACTTTCATATTGAAGTCAAAGTTCTATCTCTGTTGGATTCAAAATGACGACATGCCCAAGACTTTAAATTTTCAGTCTTTGAATCAATTCAAATTGAATCAAATTGAAAAATTAAGATTTTGAACCCAACAGAGATAGAACCTTGACTTCAATATGAAAGTTGTAACTGAAGCTAAGGAGTTTCCAAAACTAGTTTCAGTTTGGGCGAGAACCTAAAAATGCCGAAACTGGAGCCTAAAAACTAAAAACCGGAAGTCGGCCATATTTCCGCAACGAAGGTCCAAATCCAAAAACTTCAAATAAAAAAACGTTTCGTCTTGACGAGACCTACACGGCCCTTACCGTTGTCTAAATCGAGCTGGTACACCCTGTATTTTTTATTTAGCGCGCCTAAAAAGAAAAAAGGTAAAATCAGTTTAGATGATCGACTGTCTCAATCAAAGATCATTCGAGAGGGTGATCGGATTCTGGAAAAATTGAAGCGTTTGCTGTTATGATTATGAAGTTTCTCTGACGGTCGAAATTAAATTAACGCAGAACTTCATCTAGGGTACCTGTATTACCGATACTAACGTAAGCGTCAGTATCGGTAATACAAGTACCCTAACTTTATCTGCAGACCAGCGCTCCCTAAATTGCTCATTCAAAGAACAATAATCCCCCCAACTTGGAATAATGAAGTTGAAGAGGACACTTGAAGGAGCCACAACAACTTTGAAGTTTCTCTTCTTCAAAACTTCACCAAAACTGAAGAATATCATCAGTTTCTTTGGATGTGTTGTTTGTTGTTTTATGATTACCAACCAAAATAGTTCCTTGGAACTTATCAAAAATGAATGGTTGAAGTTGGGCATTTAAACAAATTTGTTTATTTAACAATTTATTTATTTATTTATTTTATATTTACAGTAACGCATTAGATAACAAAACAAATGTCAGCCTTATTTTTTACTCGAATCCAGCAATCAAAATGGGCCGTACCTACGGTGAGAATTAGAATATCCTACATGGAGATTTCTTCAATGAGAGAACGTCCCATTTAGATGATACAACCCCCGTCCGTCCGTCATCAGCTTCTTGGTCTTCTTAGTCCTGGGAGAAGATGCGGTAGAGCTTGGCTCCCCATTGGTTGCCCTGGACCTGGACCTGCTGCCCGCCGCTCACTTGGCACTCGACGTAGACGCTGCTGTTCAGTTTCACCGCCGTGTACTCGGCGACCGCGTTCCAGGTGTAGTTGGGGTGCTTGGCGGCGTACAGCTCCACGTAGAAGTTGAGGGCTAGTGCGGGGTCCAGGTAGACGGTGAGGGCGGTCTTCAGGCAGTCGACGGCGTCGATGATGTAGTCCGGGGAGGGGACTGACACGTTTGCGGTAGCATGGACCTGGATTAAATAAAAAACCCATTCTTTAGGTCTTTAGATCTTTAGGTCTCTTGCATATTTTTTTTATAAATTATTCCCAGATAGAGGGTGTGAGTGATATGAATGCAATATCGAGAAATTATGCAAGAAATACATGAAATCCTTATTGAGGGTTAAAAAAAAGTTGTAAAAAAATACTTACGGTGACATCTCCACCATTTCTGACATTGGCGCCGCTGGCCATGTACAGGAAAGCAACTGCGAAGCAAACTGAGAACACGAACTTGTACATTTTGAGTGGTTTTTTCGAAAGGTTTTCAGGTCGAAGGAAGTATCAAGATGTGAATAAGACTGAACTTGTTTCTTGAATGATTGCCTGGAGCGATGCGTCTGTTTTATATACCCGCGATCGCGGCAAATAGCAAACAATCTCGAGTTGATTTTTTCGAATCAATTCAATCGAAAAAACACTTGACTTTATTTTCTCAAGTGCGATGGCACTCTCGCTTGTTTACCGATTTAATCGGAGTGCATGAGCTGTTCGGGGAAGATATAGAGAGCGAAATTTCCATCAGGTGCTCCGAATTTGAATAGATTACGATACGAAATGTTTGGAGAAAAATTTGCCCCACTTGACAAACACCATGACAACAACTACTTTGAAGCATCATAATCGCTGATGGGTTTTTAATTATTATTGATGGGAATCGGTTTTTATTAATTTGAATGATAACAATTTGTGCGTGAATCGTCGTAATAAGAAACTTCGTCAGCATAGGCTGACAAAAAATATTGGAGGTGGCGAAATTGGTACGGCCAGACTCCATCAAAAGCAAGAAGATCAAAAAGATCAATAAAATCGAATGATAGATCCTCCCCTCCTTTTACACTTACTTTCTGGGCCGGAAAAGAGAAAAGTCAGCAAAGAAGACTCGAAAAGAGTTTTTCTTTTTTTATTTCATTCTTTTTCGAGCGAGTGAAGATTTCACCCATCCACAGTTTCGGTTTACTCCTCTCTAAAATTTCTTGAATCTGGTCTACGATCATGGGGTCACAAAATAAGGAGTTGAAGCGAAATTTTAAGAACTATACAATTTTCTTCAACAATGCTAATCACTGTTGTTTCCGCTGGAGTTTTTCCAGGCCCCACCCTCTCTCTCTCTCTCTTCCCCCGATGGCAATAATAATTGTTCAAGTTTCATAAACAATCAACTTTTACCCTATCTCTTTTTTACGAAAGTTGTTAAAAAGCGAATTTATTAAAAAAATAACTTTTTTCTAAAAATTTGTTATGCCATTCTTCAAAATCAACTCTTCAAAATCAACTCTCATTATTGTCTTTCGTCATATTATTTACCATTTTCAAAATAATTTTCAACAAATGTCATTATGGTGCATGATATTAAAATCAGTGATGATTTTTTTTTAGTGGTATCAAAATGAAGACAATAGGTAGGTACCTGAAGCTGGAACTCAGTTATACAAAAAATTATTTAGAAAATTATCTGGTAAAAATCGGCCATTTTCGATCCGTCATAGCCTTTTTTTAATTACCTACAGCAAAAAAAAACTGTAAATTGCGACAAAACAACTCTTACATAAGACTATACCTCGCGAAAATGATCCTCGAGTCGCGGTATCCGAAAATTGCTAAAAAAAATACTAATTTTAGCATATATTATCATTATTGACCGTAACGTCGGTCTCGTCGGTCTTAGACGATCGCAATAGTATCGGCGTGTAACTGAGAAGAAATCGCTTTCGACGAATGCAAAGTTTCGTCGGAATCCACGCAAGTGGTCGCCAGCAAGCAGCGACGTGTTTATTATTAAGTACATATGTACTGACATTTCTAAAAATAATATTTCTATATAAATAATAAAAATAAAGTACATGAAAAACAAATTAAAAGACATTAATTTATCGTTTTTTTAATTAAAAAAAGTACAAGCTAATTTTCGATGAGCAGCGAGGATTTTTTTATTATTCGATAAAAGTGCCAACATATGCGAGACGAATTGAAGCCAACACTTAAAACTTGACATTTCTTTCTTATTAAAAGACCAATGTGGATAATTTTTACATACCTACGCATTTAGGTGAGTTGATTTTTGATGCGATTGTTCTTCTAATTTTCTCAATCAAACATACCTAAATGAGTTTAAAAAAAAATGAAAAAACTTGAAATTACAAACAATTCTACGATTATTTAATAAAAAAATAAATGCAAGCTAATTTTCTACCGGTGAGGAAATTTTTTATTTTTCGAAAAAAGTGCCAACATATTCGAGACGAATTGAAGCCTAAATTTAAAATTATGTGTTGAAGGAAAAACATTTTTTTTTAGTTACACGATGTAGAAAATTCAGGAAGATACAAATAGGGGATGCGGAAATACGTCAGAAGCTGCCGAAGTTTTTCCCGATTAAGTCAGTTTTGCCAAAGTTTAGGGGAAAAAAGTATATCCACCTTTTTTGTAGGTTGTAGGTAATGAACGTCTCTCACACTGTTTTGTTATTTTCTAGATCGGCCAACAAAAATTCGAAAATAATTAGAAATCCTGCAAAAAAAATGACAGGTGCACGGCAATTTTTTACCGCTTACCTGTTACTATTCCTCCTGAAATGGTGAATTTACCATTTATTTTTCAATTAAATTTACTACAAAGATGAATATTCTGTACTCCAACTGATGCGGAACTTGTAGAAATAACTGACAATTGTCTTGAGGATAGGCTAATAGCTCGAAACCAGTCGACAAGATTCTCCATGATAGTATTTACTGGAAGGTTGGCCAAACCTCACAGGCTGATTCTTCAGACTAAAATAAACAAAAAAAAAATTCCCATTAACGTCGTGTGTCCAGAAATGCACCGTTTTTGAGATACAGTAGGGTGTCGAAGAAATATTACTTTCCCAATTTTTTGACCATATCTCGGGAACCGTATGAGATACAATGTTCAGCTCTTATACACACTGTGTGCTCACCGATCCCCTTATTTTCGCCGTAAAATATTGATTAAAAAAAAATCAGTGGCGTAAATTTATGGTATTTGAAGGGTTTCGACCCCCTAATTTCTACGCCACTGGAATAAATGCGATTTTAAGCGGCACCTTTGAAACGTCCAACGTCCATGTTTTCTACACCAAAAAGGTACTCTTGGTTAACGGCTCTAAAATGAACCGTTTCCGAGAAAAATGGCATTTTATGAGAGACAACGTCACTTTTTTGACGATTTTTCAACAACATTTTGGAAAAATGAAAGTAAGTGAAAACTTATTCCTATAATTGATGTTTTCCCTCATAAAATGACATTTTTCTCGGAAACGGTTCACTTTAGAGCCGTTAACCGAGAGTACCTTTTTGGTGTAGAAAACATGGACGGTTCAAACGCGCTGCTTAAAATCGCATTTATTCCAGTGGCGTAGAAATTAGGGGATCGAAACCCTCAAAATACCCTAAATCTACGCCACTTTTTTTTTAAACCTTCATTTACGGCGAAAATAAGGGGATCAGTGAGCACATAGTGTTTATAAGAGCTGAACATTGTATCTCATGCGGTTACCGAGATATCGTCAAAAAAACTGGAAAAATAATATTTTTTCGACACCTGTAGGCTCAAAAACGGTGCATTTCCTGATGACACACGAAGTTAAAGGGAAATTTTTGTTTAGTTTAATCTGAAGAATCAGCCTGTGAAGTTTGGCCAGCCTTACAGTAAACACCCTGTATACTCATTGACCAAATTATACCAGTGTTTTATTGAATTTTTTGAGTATACAATGACACTACGCTGATTATGTATTATTAATGTCCCGAGCCACCACTACTGCCCCCCCCCCCTCTAGAAAAAATTTCTTGCTACGCCCTTTTGAGTAGGTATAGTTGGCTTTACTGCGCTTGTAAGTTGTAAAGTAAAAATATCAAAAATCTTGTAAAAAAAAATTTCATTAACTTGAAAAAGCATTGATTTTGCAATTTTGGTCCTTCTGTTATTATTATTATTATTATTAAAAGCGAATTGAATAAATAATTCAATGTCAAATAATGATTCGTTATTTTATTCATATTCACTCAATGTCAAGTGTCACCATTGACATAACTAAGATCACTCCATTACTTTTACTTTAATATTATTCATATAATTATTATTATTACTATTTGTAATAATTATAATTATTACCATGTGACGTGAAATATAAATAAACATTTCATTTCACGATTGTGTGACACAGAGGTCCTATCTATAAAATACACGTTACTATGACACGCATCAAGTAACAAGTATCTGGAGTGCTTATAGGTAAGTATAAAGTAGGTAGTGGTACTCTCGATGTTCAAATAATAATAAATTAGATAATCCGATGTAATTGACATCGTCAAATAATAATTAGAGTAAATATTGCCTTAGAATGATAATTAGTTTAATTAGGAAGTTCAATATTGATTCATTGATCTGTTTGAAAAATGTTACCAATTAATTAAAATCAACAAATCAACAATAATGACAAGCGTTTTCTTGAGATTCTGCGAGTGAATAAAAATGTGTGTACGAGAACGGAGCCATGCAAGAATCTCGAAGGAAAAAAAATCGTGAACGCTAATTCGCATGACAAAACGGCGAATTTCGGAATTGTCAACGTCTAGAACGTCTCTAGCAAATTTTCAAACCGCAATAAAAAATGGGGGTTCCTATTTAAGACCTTATAGTCATCCCCACCCCTTGGCAGGGGGTTAAGGGAGATGGGTGATTTTTGGCTCCAAACGATGTTCCTCTCCAAGATGGATAGACTTTTTTTCCGTAAATGATGCCCCTTCTCTATGATTAAAAAAAATATTTATTAAAATGGATCCCCCCCTGTATACAGGGTGAGTTTTTTCAATGTTTAGTACGTACAGGGATATCGTAAAATACTCCAGTTAAACGAACTGATGTTAAATGGGGAAAGTAGTGCAGTTTTATGAGATAAATTCGAAGTCGAAGCAACTTGTTTTTTTTTAATCTTCAAGGGTTAGTAGATTTTTGACAAAAGCAAAATTTCACGAATTTTTTAAAAGTCCCAACTTCTTTTTTTTTTTCAGAAAAAACCATAGGTATCGAGTTTTATATCGTTCTTAAGAAAAAAAGACATAATTATTAAACATTAAAAAAAAAACACTAGTTTCTGTCATAGCTCGAAAATGACACGACAAATGAAAAAAATTGTAGCGCCGTTTTATTGTTTATAAAATCGTTTAAAATGTTTTCCTTTACGATTTTTCTCTAATCACAATAATTAGAGTGCTATATCTCAGTATAAATAAATTTACTTTAAATACTGATCTTATAGGCACCCATGAATATTTTCAAAAAAAAAAAAACAATAGAAGTTTCGAATTAAGCCCATAAGACTACTTTCTTCATTTAACTAAACATTGAAAAAAAAACTCAGCCTGTATAAAGCATATTTTTATATTTTACAAATGGATAAATTCAATTTTATGGTGAATAGAACGGCTTACAGAATTTTACATGAGGTGGATTCCTGAAATTCTATGAAGAAAAGTGAAGTGAGAAGTGAAGTGAGTGTGAGACGAGAGAGAGGTGAATGTGAGTGAGTGAAGAGTGAAGTATGTAGTTCATCACGGAAACGGCGCCGGCGCTTAGTCTGCGTTTGTGGTTATACCGTCGTTGTTTTAATTCGATGCTGCCGCGTTACGGTGGCGCGATCTGTAGGCACGCTATTAGTTAGAGCAGAGACCTTTGCTCGATGTTCCCAGTAACAAAGTTTCCTCTAAAAGTGCGATAGAACTCTATCAGAATGTGTGATTATTTACAATTTTGACTTCTAGATGGACACTAAAGAAATAAATAATTTTCTAGGTATACATGCAGAGAGCTGCTGAGATCATAATTATTAATTTTCTATTTACGTCGACTCTTTTTTTTTAATACCATCTTGAGTCCAGTACAGCCCCGTTTTGGCTAGAAATTCTATAGAACACTTCTTAAAATTATAAAAATTTGGTAGTCCACAGCCTTTACTTCAGTCTACCCAATGCCGTGTTGGTTGCTGCTTTTACCGAGGGGGTGAAAACCACCCCTTCTCGGGGGGTGAAAAATCGGTCGTTAAAAATTACTGTGAAAATCCATATATATCTACCAATTTTAAGTTTTCAACAGCCAATATTATAAACGCTCATTAGGCTAACGGGCAGATTTCTTTGCTCGTTTTTGAAGCTAATTAATATCGACGTCAAATTGCTTTTATTAACATTTTTTTAATTACTTTCATGTCAAGAATAGATAAATTTAAAAAATTTCCACTTAGACTCGATACCTTCTTCAGAAATGGCCACATAGAAATCTGCCCGTTAACTTAATGAGCCTTCATAATACCCACTATAGGTCGTTTTTCTTCTATAAACTTTTTTCCTACAGCCAATACTTTTTGAGTCATTTGCGATTGAAATTTCGATTTTTTTTACCACGTTTTTGGACGGTTTTGTTTATGGTTGCTCCAAACCTATTATTAACTGTGTAATGGCTTATTATAAAAGCCAACTTTTGCTTTTGGAGTAAAAATCGAAACATTATTCAAACTCAAATTATAAAAAAATTGGATTTTTTGATAAAAACTGATGGAAAGTTTTTGATAGTGCTAGTGCTTAAAAAGACCTTCATTTTTATTTTTAATCAAAGGTTCTAGCATAAAAACTGACCGAGTTATGACGAAAATAAGATAGATGTCGAGTTTTTTCGTAGAAAAAACGGTCAAAACAACCCCTTCATCAAAACCACCCCAATTGAAAATATTTGTTAGCCCTTCTACAATTCACTACCTTATTATACCATTAGTAAATTCTGTGAGTTTGAACGATGAACAAGCCTTAATTTTTAAAAGATATAACAATTCAAAGTCAGAATTTTTGTTTTAATTTCTATAAAAAAGTTCGTTTTTTCAATATAAGTCAAAAAGTAAGGCAGATAATATCTGCCTTACTTTTTTTTTAAATTATTTTTACATAATTTTTACATATTATGTAAAAATTACAAGATACCAACAAGTTTGTTTTTTTTTTTCACTGTTTTTATTTCAGTTTTTTTTCGTAAGTGTAAAATTTAGGGAGATATGGCTCTAAAAAGTTGTGGCTAGTGGTTGACTAGTATCATTTTCGAATCCTTCAACCCTTGCCGCTTTCCAGAATAAGGATGGAAAAAATTCAATCCTACACGAGTTTGTAGGTCTGGCATATTTACCTTTAAAATGCTTTTTGGAAAATTTTTCTAGCATCAAAATTGAGGAAGTTATAGTCAAAAAATCATTGAACTGTTTTTTGCAGTTTTCGAAAATTTAATTAAATTTCAATAAAAAAATTAATTGTTTATTTTAACATTTACATCTAATAGGGGTGGTTCATGGTAAGGGTTGGTGGAGGTTCTAGCTCACGAAAAATATTAAATAACATCAAGTTATCTTCACTGAAATGATTACCTACAACAAAAATTGAAAATTGAAGCAATTAAAAGTTTGAATCTTGTTCATAATGATATATTGGGAGTAGATAAAGTATAGTACAATAACTCATCGAGTTGAAAAACAATTACGCACTCGCGTAATTACACACTCGCTGCAAGCAGTTTCTGTGTAACTTTTACCGCTAAGTGTCTTTGTAAAATTATTTTAATAAGCCTAAATAATTCTTACCTACTATTATACCTACCAGTGAAAATAATTGTTTTTTTTTTTAATTTAAATTAAAATTTATTAAAAAAAAAAGATCAATGAATTAGCCCATATACCTAGTTATTTTTATGGGTCCCTGTTAAATCTAATTAACTGTAAAAGAACAAAAGAAATTCACTTTACCTACACGCGGGCGCGGGTGCGGGGGTGTCCGCAATCCAAACTCCAAACAAGATTTCATTAACTACGACGAGTCGTCTGGCGCCCTTAAGAGACAGAGCTCTTGAAAATTAAATTAAAAAGGTGAATTCATTCCGTAGAATGGCAAGAAGCCAGTTTTTCTAATTAGGTGGGTAGGTATATCTTTCAAGCATTGCAATATGATATTCACTTTGTTTTCGTTCTTTTATAGGTACCTACTTAGGTATAGGTACCTAATCATTATTCATTTCGTTCTTAAAATACCTTACCCTTACGCCCTTATCCACCCCCATAACCTACTTCTTCAGGCAGAGACTTGATTGGATATTTACTCTCTTTCTATTTATAGTAAAGTATATTTTTTGCTATCTTTGATACCTACCTTATACCTACCCATCTGCCAATATAAAGTCCATCTTTGACGAGTCGTATATCCACTACAAAAATGCGCGCCTAGTTTGAAGAACACAAAGTTACAGTCAATAAATCCTTCCTTATACAGGGTGTTTATTGTAAGGTTGACCAAACTTCACAGGCTGATTGTTCAGACTAAAATAAACAAAAATTTCCCATTTTTCATTCAGTTATTCATTTTCTCTAGGGGCAGGTACCTTTCTGATTTCGTTCCATTGATAAAATTAATAAAACGAGTTCTCCTGGCTGATGCACCCTTCCCCCTTCCCCCATGCACATAATATTCACATCAGCACTAATGACGTGATCGATCCGCAGAGCCGAAGGGCGACGGGACTGGTGTGATTTATGCTGAAGGGTGTCACTGAGGGAAACGGCTATTACCGTAATGTTTTAATGCACAGTCGATTACTAAAGATTACTAAATGATAGGGTTGTTCCACCCCTGCCTTTCTAATAGTCCGACAAGCCGAATGCAATGCTGACAATGGAAAACCCCGACCCCCTACTGCTTTGTTTTTCGAAATATACTTTCTATGTTTCAATGATAATGTCGTCCTGATGATGTTATGCGATTCATAGTATTGTCTTCGTTCGTAGGTACATACAATAAAGATTAGAGTTTTGTTTCACGTAGGTACCTATTAGGTATAGTGACATTATTACCTTGTAGTAGGTACATTACAATAAGTAGATACCTCAACGAAAACTTTTTTACTTGTCCACCAAAAACAAGACCGTCCAGAAATACACATCGAGCCGCAATAGTTCATCCCCGTCAGGTTCAGCTCGTTACACTTCGTAGGTAAGTACCACCGTATATCAGACCTTTTTATTAATGTATGGAACCGCGCATCAATTTGAATTTTAGAACTGGACTGGACTATGTCAAAATGTTAAACTGGATCTTGCAAAAAAATCAAAATGAACTGACTTTGCAAAAAAAAATCGATCAAGTTGATCGGTTTTTCGGCTAAAATGGTTTTTCATGAACAATACTTTTTGTGCTTTAATTTTGGAAAACTGTAACTATTCGGTGGTCAGTTTCAGAATTTTTTTCCATGGAACGAACCTAAACTAAATAAGTACAGGGTGTTTACTGTAAGGTTGGCCAAACTTCACAGGCTGATTCTTCAGACTAGAATAAACAAAAAATTTCCCATTAACGTCATGTGTCCGGAAATGCACCGTTTTTGAGATACAGTAGGGTGTCGAAGAAATATTATTTTTCCAGTTTTTTTTTTAAGATATCTCGGGAACCATATGAGATAAGTTCAGCTCTTATACAGACTGTGTGCTCACTGATCCCCTTATTTTCGCCGTAAAATAAAGGTTTTAAAAAAAATTAATGGCGTAGATTCAGGGTGTTTTGAAGGTTTCGATCCCCTAATTTCTACGCCACTGGAATAAATGCGATTTTAAGCAGCGCCTTTTAATCGTCCATGTTTTCTATATCAAAAAGGTATTCTTGGTTAACGGCTCTAAAGTGAACCGTTTCCGAGAAATGTGGCATTTTATGAGGGAAAACATCACTTTTCTAACGATTTTCAACATCATTTTGGAAAAATGAAAGTAAGTGAAAATTTATTCCTATTAATTGATGTTTTCTCTCGTAAAATGCCATTTTTCTCGGAAACGGTTCACTTTAGAGCCATTAACCGAGAGTACCTGTTTGGCGTAGAAAACATGGACGCTGCTTGAAATCGCATTTATTCCAGTGGCGTAGAAATTAGGGGTCGAAACCCTCAAAATAGCCTAAATCTACGCCACTGATTTTTTTAAACCTTCATTTTAAGGCGAAAATAAGCGGATCAGTGAGCACACAGTGTGTATAAGAGCTGAACATTATATCTCATACGGTTCCCGAGTTATGGTCAAAAAACTGGAAAAATAATATTTCTTAAATTCGCCAAAACTTCCAATAATTTTAATTGGAATTTTAATTCCAATAAATTCAATTTAATAATTTAAAAACGAGTAAGTCTGTATTTTAATTAATTGCTTATTTTAATTTTGTCTAATGTTATAAAAATTTGCTTGCACTTGCTTGCCGAATATTATTGGCACTACCACTTGCACAATTTATTTATAAGTACCTAATTGAAACCTAAAAAAAAACAAAATAACTGATGTGAGAGGCCTTATTGGAGGACCTATCCAAGGTCCTTTGATGGGATCATCTGATGAGACGATACCATATACCTTCGGCTGTCTTAAGCGGTGTGAAGTGCTTCAAGCAGTTAACGTTTCCTTGATGATGTGTGCAATTGTTTCCAGTTTAAGTGGTGAGACTGAATATACTCTGCTTGGATAACGTATTCGGATTCGGAGATAAAGTATTCCTAAAATATTCATCATAACTCGTGTTATAATAACTTTATCATGTCACTCACCCACTAAATCAGCATCAACATCTAGAAGCTGCTTTGAAAATGGAAAATTGCGATTTTAATTTGTTTATAACTCATTAATTGGTCGTTAGAAATTTGAACTGTAAACATCATTTTTATTACTGTTTTTCAGGCAATCTAAAAATGTAATAATATACAGGGTGTACCATTTAAAAAAAGAAAAGTATGGCAACTTCCGGTATAACCAGAAGTGGTGTGGGGTTGTGAATATTTTAGTTCAGCTCGTCAAAACCGGAATTATATACGTACAAATTTTTAGACTTCTACTCCCAGGACTTCTCCATATAAAAATGCCCTAAGGTTCTCGCGCCTCACCCTGTATATTCTTAAACAAATTACTTATACCTACCTAACCTATTTTTTACCCTACAAAAATTACTTATTATTTATTAGATGAATTACCAGAGTGGCATACGGTTGCATTCATAATTATTGTTGTTGAATTGTCGATTAGTTGGGGTGCGGATTTCTTGGAATTTTATAAAAACTTGTGGAGCGCCGGGAGTGAGAACGGACCACCCAAGCGAGTTACATTCCTGGAAACTGGAGAGACTCGTGCTCCTAGGCAGGGTTGGCAGAGTAATTTACGTGGAGTAATTTACACGTTTTTTACAGGTAATAAACTCATGTAATTTACATAAGCAAAAGGGTGTTAAAAATGTAAAAAAAAGTTAAAAATGTAAAGTACCTACTATTATTGGAAACGAAGTTTATTGTTCTTTTATTCAAAATAACAAGTACCTATTATCAGAATTAAAATTAGGTATGAATCAAAATAACAAAAATATACAGAAAATATAATTTGATAAGGAAAAAAATAGTTTTCCCTTGTGTTGGATTTAATCAAATCCTAGTCTTGCATAATCCTGCCGTCGAGGCCTTTCCCACACAGCCTTTTCGCCCAAACTTTTTATGTGTTCCCAGCGTTACTTTAACGAAAATTAGAAGTGGTACAAATCGAAATCAGAGCAGTGATCCTTTATCCTTATCAAATTCTAATAATTTTAGGTTACAAGAAACGTAACCACAATTTTCTTCTTTTTCTTCTTTCTCCGCTAAATGATGGCTACGGGAACTGGGCGAAGCTCTTGGCTTACTCAGTCAGTTGAAAAGTTCAGTTTTAACCTAATTTTTGAGAATGTTACATTTTTTTCAGTTTTTTACAATTTTTTCACCTAAAAAACGTAAAAATCTTTCGACATCGTGTAAAATACCAACCCTCGAAGGTCGTTTTTTTTTTGTCGTCGTCTTTCCTGGTTTTGGTTTTTGGGTGCGTATTAGGTACCTTGTGAAGTATGTTGGAAACAGTGCGTCATACGTCATACGGTAAAAAAAGTAAGGTGACTTTTCTCTTCTAAACAACACGACGTCACATTTCCTTTAATAAATTCAGTGGCGTAGGTATATATAAATTATTTTAAAAAAGGCAACGTCCTACCCAGATCTCCGCCACTGGATTAAAATTTTCGATTGGGAGTATTAAATCATACTTCAATTAGAACGCAACAACTGTCAAAATTTTCGGTTATTCTGATCAGCCAATTTTGAGAAATTGAAAATTTGTATAAAATTTTTCAAACACCTTGTAAATATACAGGGTGTCCCATGAAGCTTATTCGAAGCGGTCTCTGTAGGCCAAACGATGGACTTTTCCAAAACACTTTTTGAAAATTCAAGTACGGAATCACAATGGCCATAATTTAAAATTATTTTGGACTATTAAGTATACAGACTGTCCGTTTTACGCGTGCCACTATGGGGATCTCGCTTATCTTAAGAGATAGGAAGTTGGTTAAATTAGGACAAAGTAGCGTATTTTTGTGCTGATTGATAATCTGAAAAGAAATTTGAGCTGTCACTATTAGTTGTCAAAATATTTCAAAAAAACTGAAATTTTCCATTTTTGTTTTTATTTTTTTATTCAAAAACCAATCAAGCAAGCCATTTTTAACTGAAACATTGTTAAGACACTTTTCAACAAGGATCCCAAAAATAATTTTACAATACATAGCTCTAGCACTTGAGATAGAAGAAAATCGATGATCAGCTTTGTTTTTTCTTATGGGCGCCATATTGGATTTTTCCATTTTTAGATTACGTTAATTTTTCTCTTTACAACGATGTATTACACATGTTGTTTCATTATTGAATGTTTGGCGAAAATAAAATTTCTCATCTTGTGTGCAGAGTGCTTTGAAAAAATGTCAAGGGTCTTTTGTTTTCAACAAAACTTTGACAATTTGTATCTTGTATTAGTGTTGTCGTTACGTTTATAACGCGAAAATGCCTTTTTCAAGTGAAAAACAAAGAGATATGCTACAAATTTATTACACTTCGCACCTAAATGCCTATACATCACCGCAGAACGTATTTTCGCCGTTATCAACCTTCTTTGAGATATTTTTTTCTGCTGCACAGAAAGTTGGGCCAATATGGTTCGTTCAAAAAACCTAGACGATATGGCGATAGGCCCAATGAACATCAGCAAGAAATTTTGCAAGCGGTAAGGATTTTTCATGATTCCGATATAAAAATGTTTATAATTAATTCTAAATTAGGTGCAAGACAATCCATCTGTCTCTACAAGGGAAGTTGCAGCCCAGCTGGATTTACCGTCGCATCAAACTGTTTGGAGAACGTTGATGAGAAAACAGAAATTTCGTCCTTGGAAAGTTCGTATTTCTCAAACACTTCACCTCGGGGATCGTGAACGGCGGGTAGCCTTCTGCACGTTCTTGAATAATCGTATTCAAGAAAACCCGAATTTTCTTAATGACGTGATATGGTCCGATGAATCCAAATTCACAAATGCAGGAATGTTCAATCGTCACAACGAACACCTGACTTGTCCCCATTGGACTATTTTTTGTCGGGGACAATGAAAAATAACATTTATAAAACATTGCCAGCCGACGTAGATGAACTTCGACAATACGAATTGTTACCACACTCACTCAGGCACGGCATTAGAAGGAGAGACGTGTTGAGAGCTGTATCGAATCTTAGGAAAAGGGTGCAATTGCGCTTGCAATTACAAGGGGGGATTTTTGAACGCATCCTGTGACATTACCTGTTGTTAATTTATTCGTCTTTGTTAACCATTGGTTAATTAATAATTTTATTTGCAAAGTGGCTTTTTTCTCGATTAATAATTCAATGTCGACGCAGACGACTGGTTGAATCGTCAAAGTTTTGTTGAAAACAAAAGACCCTTGACATCAAAGCACTCTGCACACAAGATGAGAAATTTTATTTTCGCCAAACATTCAATAATGAAATAACATGTGTGATACATCGTTGTAAAGAGAAAAATTAACGTAATCTAAAAATGGAAAAATCCAATCTGGCGCCCATAAGAAAAAACAAAACTGACCATCGATTTTCTTCTATCTCAAGTGCTAGAGCTATTGTAAAATTATTTTTGGGTTCCTTGTTGAAAAGTGTCTTAACAGTGTTTCAGTTAAAAATGGTTTGCTTGATTTGTTTTTGAATAAAAAAATAAAAACAAAAATTGAAAATTTCAGTTTTTTTGAAATATTTTGACAACTAATAGCTCAAATTTCTTTTCAGATTATCAATGAGCGCAACAATACGCTACTTTGCCCTAATTTAACCAACTTCGTATCTCTTAAGATAAGCGAGATCCCCATAGTGGCACGCGAAAAACGGACAGTCTGTATACAGAGTGTCCCACATGACAGTGGCATATCAAAGTTGTGTTTTTTTAAATGGAATGCTCCTATGTTATTGCATTTTTAGATTGTCTGAGAAGAGACAATAGGATTGGCTTTTACAGTTAGTGTTTAAATTCAGAAGTTTTTGAGTTATAAACAAGTGAAAATCGTCATTTTTCAAGTTCAAGGCCCTGCACAACGAAAACGGCTCAAGATAGAGAAAAACGGCTTACGTGTCCCTATATATTTTAACTTTTCATATACTATCCCATGATGTAGATAAAATGATTAAAATGTTTATACAGGGTGATAAAAAATTTGAAAAAATCTGAGATTAGTCCATGCGTCGCCAAATAAAAAAAACAAAGAAAGTTCAAATGTTTCTATACCTACCATATGATAGTGCATAAAAAGTTAAAATAGGGACATGTAAGCCGTTTTTCTCTATCTTCAGCCGTTTTCGTTGTACATACAGGAAATGACTTGAACTGACTTGAACTTTAACCAAAAATTACGATTTTCACTTGTTTATAACTCAAAAACTTCTGAATTTAAACACCAACTGTAACAGCCAATCTTATTTTCTCTTCTCAGACAATCTAAAAATGCAATAACATACCTATACTAATAGGAGCATTCCATTTAAAAAAACATAACTTTGATATGCCACTGTCATATGGGACACTCTGTATAGTCCAAAATAATTTTAAATTATGACCATTGTGATCATGTACTTGCATTTGCAAAAAGTTTTTTGAAAAAATACATCGTTCGGCCTACAGAGACCGCTTCGAATAAGCTGGGACACCCTGCATGTATATCTCAAAAACTAAAGCTCCAACGACCCACGTCATCTACAGCAAATTTTTCGTCTATTTTTGCATTTCCTAAATGCCCTTTAAGTTAAAAAATTAAACTTCATACTTCAAAGATCTTGAGGAGTGTTTTTATATTTACACCTTGTCCAGCTTTTACCTGCCAAAGCCACGATGATCCAAACTTCATAGTCGCTGCATCGTTCCTATCTGTGTTAGGGACATCATATCACAGAAATCTTGAACCAATTTCTTATTAGTTTCGCAACTAAGTAAACTAATAATAACGAATTTGAATGACTCACATTATTACCACCATTTAGGTACCAATTTTATAAAGTTCCAAGTAGCAGCCAACTAGGACTAGGAGTACTAGGACTATTATTATAGGAAGTCAGGGATGCAATACCTATGCAATGCACCGATTCCAGAAGTTTCAGGTCCTGCTACAGTGGCAGGCGCCAGGGGGCGTGGCCTATCAAGGACTACCCTAAGCTCCACCTACGATCCTGCCGACTCAAAACTGTCTACGAGTACAGCTTGCAGGAGAAACGAGAATATTGAGAATAACATTTTATTGTGCGGGAGAAGGGTGCTTGCTTGCTATGATTGCTGATGGGAGATTTGGGAGATTCCCGACGAGGTTTTTTTTAATTTATGCCGAATTAAATGATGCGCGGTACTTATCTTGAATCTTAACGAAGCCCTCGTAGGTATAAGCGCCGGGGGTGTGAATGTATTTGGATACTGGATGGGTACCTACCTACGATAGGTATTTTTTTCTCCTCTTGCAATTGGCTCTCCTAATTGTTTTAGGGAGAAAAAATGTTAAATGGATTATTTATGTTAAAATTGAAATGTTGATTCTGATCGAGTGTGTCCCATATCCCAGCTAATTCGAGCCGGTCTCTGTGGAACAAACGATGGATTTTTTTCTAGTTTTATTTTTACAAATGACTTGCAACTCTGTATTATAGGTACAAAGGTAGGTACCTACCTCTTCAAAAGTACGATTTTTCGATTTTCAAAGCACCCTTTTTTATTTTTCGATTTTAAAGTTCGAAAAAAACTGTTTTTGTGACACCATTTCTGATCGCAATTTTCAATCTAGGGGGCCGAATTTTGTATGGGAACAACATATCCATAAGGAGTGGTCTGATGTTGCATTTGAGCAAAATCGATTGAGCCGTTTCAAAATGGCGGCCTTTTAAATTTTCGCAAATTTTTAAAAACTTTGAAAATTCAATTAAAGGAATCGGAATAACATTTTTCTTTTTATTAATAAGCCAGTGGTGTGGGTAGAAAAATAATAGTAAGTGGCTAAATTTCAATTTTCCCGTTTATGATTATTTTTATTATTATTTTTGAAGGGATTCAATTGATTTTTTCCTATAGGTACACAGTAGAAAGCTGAACTGATTAATTACCTTTACACCCGTATTCACAAACGATAATTTCCTAAATAATTACGTAATCAATTATACCCATCTCACTTTAACGCATAGAAACTGCATATTTCCATCCCATTTATTTAACTATTTTCGGAATATTACAGGGCAGAAACGCTTTGTGAATACGGGCCTTAATCTTCAAAATTTTCTAAAAAAAATATACCAAAAAATTTTTTTTTTTTTGGTATATTTTAATATTTTTTATTTTATATTTATATTTATATTTAATATTTTAATTCCAAATTTTCGATATTCAAAACGCCCCTGTAGCTTTACCGTACAAATTTTAGGCGCCAAATTGAAAAAACTTGCATGTAAACCCAATTATGGAGAACTGTCAATAATTTCTGTTAAAGAAGGTTTCTAAAAAAACTTCGTTTGCACAGGGTGTGTTTTTACAAATTTCGCAAAAACTCGTTATTGTCACTTGATTACAGGTCGTTGTTTTCGATCTATAGGGGGTTGAAATTTTTATGGGAATAAAATATCCATAAGAAGTGGTCTCGTATGAAATTTGAGCAAAAAGGTACTCTCGGTTACCGGCTCCAAAGTGAACCGTTTCCGAGGAAAATGGATTTTATGAGAAAAACATTTTTCCAAAATACTGTTGAAAAATCGTTAAAAAAGTGATGTTTTCTCTCATAAAATGCCATTTTTCACGGAAACGGTTCATTTTAGAGCCGTTAATCGAGAGTACCTTTTTGGCGTAGAAAACATGGGCGGTTCAAGGGCGCTGATTAAAATCGCATTTATTCCAGTGGCGTAGTAATTAGGGGGTCGAAACCCTCAAAATACCCTAAATCTACGCCACTAAATTTTTTTAAAACCTTTATTTAACGGCGAAAATAGGGGGATCAGTAAGCACATAGTGGTATGAAAGCTGAACATGATATCTCATACGGTTCCCGCGATATCGTCGAAAAACTGGAAAAATTATCTTTTTTCGACACCTGCCTGTATCTCAAAAACGGTGCATTTCCGGACACACGACGTTAATGGGAATTTTTTTGTTTATTTTAGTCTGAAGAATCAGCCTGTGAAGTTTTGCCAAAGTTACAGTAAACACCCTGTGTATAAATTTGTATTTTTAAATGAATTTTAAAAAAATTTAAACAATCCAATTTTCAAAAAAGCATTATATTCATAATTGAATGAACGCATTTATGCGATTGCTGCCAAGGTTTTTTTTATTTCTTTTTTGGTTCATAATATACACGCTCTCCAAAATATTCAATTTATTTTTAACACCCTGTACATACATTACGCACAGTTATAATACCTTATTATACACAATCGATTTTGACTATTATTAAATTAATTTACAAATTAAATTAATTCGATTCAGTAATTAGGTAATGTGCCGTTTAAAAAAATGGGTAGGTAGGTAGGTACCCACTTACCTATCTAAGAAATGAAAAAAAAAGTTTCGCGTCGCGCGCATTTAGGTACCTATACAGACTTACTCCGCGGACAGGGATTCCCGGCAAATTGAGAATATCGACTTACAATAATCAAAGACAATATTATGAGCGATTAGCGATCGGTCTTTCGAGCAGCGGGGGACTCTTCCAAATGCGGCAATTTTTCGATTTAAGAATAAGAAGCGACGAAACGATCGTGTAATTATTTTTAAGTACCTATAGCAGTGAAGTAATAATAATAATAATAATAACAGCACTACTTTCCATTTGATTTTTACTTTCTCCCGTCTCCGACCGGTTGTTCCCCCATCCTTCGGCTCTCGCTCGGCTCCGGGTCCGGGCCAGTGTTTCACGCGCCTCGCAGCCGCCTGCACCTGCAGGACCCCGACACCGTCATGGATAAATAATAACTGACCGTTACCAATAACCGGTAACAACGAATCGTATTTTTGATAAAAACAACAGTGGAATTATCGCTTGTAGGTACTTATTTTATTAGTAGGTATCTAGTGGGGTGTTTGTTGTGTTCTGTGGGTGCAGCTGCTCGACCAAACCAAAAGGATATCAGCGAGATTTGGGATCAGGATACCGGAATTTATTGATACCGGGATGTATAGCAGGATATTATTTGGACTTTTGGTGCTGGTTTGTACAGGTAGGTAATTATACATTATAATAATTATTAAATTTGATTGCGGAAAATGTTGTCTTTACCTATAATACATAAATTTTTTAAGGAACTCTTAAATGAGTAAAATCTCCCAAATATTTGACATAAGTCTCATAGCGCAGGTACATACCTAGTTAAAATGATAATTTATTATATCGTCTGGCGGGTAGTTCTGAAAAATGTATTATACTTATAATAATAGTCAGAACTTTTGTTTAAAATTTTATTGAAAAATTTATAGAAAAAGTGCTATTTTTTTACTTTTTTCGAAACTTTCTTGGTTTGGGCGACAAATCACAAGAGGTGCTTTCATAAACCAATAGAGAGATACCACTCGTCTAATAAGTTTCAGGTCGGGGGACGTGAAAGCGTATATTCCATTGATCTTGAACATTCAAAATCATAATTGCACGATCAGTATAGAACTAATTTTCAGCTCATCAGTCTGCCATATCAACCAAGAACCCACCAAGAGAGGAGTGTGACAAAATAAATAGGTAATTAAAGTCCTTAGATATTTTAACTCATCGGAAATGGCTTACATGGCGTATTGTCATCTCAATTTTATTACGAAAGTGATCAATTACAAATTAAAATTTATGGGAGTACCTACTGATGTCTATGGTATACCTAGGTATGAAGCCGCAGAAGCGCCATATCAGTTTTATTTTTTTTTTATTTACAACTATAGGTAATACGAACTATAATACCTCGTATAATACGCTAGTTTAAATTTTGAAAAAGTTTTTTTATGTAGATAAACCAGTGGCGTGGGTAGGAAAAAGGGTAGAAATTGCTAATTTCTATACAGATGAGTGTTTACTGTAAGGTTGGCCAAACTTCACAGGCTGATTCCTCAGACTAAAATAAACAAAAAATTTCCATTAACGTCGTGTGTTCGAAAATGCACCGTTTTTGAGATACTGGCTGTCGAAGAAATATTCTTTTTCCAGTTTTTTTTTTAAGATATCTCGGGAACTGTATGCGGTAGCGAGGGGTAGGACACTCTGTGGAAATGTCTGTATACACAGCTTTGGAAATGTTTGGAAATGCTTGGAAATATTTGGCAATGTTTGGCAATGTTTGGAATTGGAAATATTTGGCAATGTTTGGCAATGTTTGGCAATGTTTGGCAATGTTTGGAAATATTTGGCAATGTTTTGGAAATACTTGACAGTGTTTGGCAGTGTTGTACACATTCATTGTCAGTGTCTTATACCCCTCGTAGTCCAG
Source organism: Malachius bipustulatus (assembly GCA_910589415.1). Taxonomy (NCBI): domain Eukaryota; kingdom Metazoa; phylum Arthropoda; class Insecta; order Coleoptera; family Melyridae; genus Malachius; species Malachius bipustulatus. The sequence goes on along the minus strand of OU342635.1, from coordinate 41,534,592 downwards.
TAAAATTAGACGAAAAAGGCATCGAATTATGCAATTCATGCGGAAAAGAAAATATTTTGTGTGGGGGTTGGGTGGTCAATGGAGAGTTTAAATCCAAAAATGCGACTCCTACTCCTTGTGAATTAGCCGCCATATTGGTTTTAGGGGTGGATGGGGTTTTTGCACTTTACGACGTTAATTCGCATTTTACCAAAAAAAGTGTCACTACTTACTTTATTCAGAAAAACATTCTCCACAAATTTGCATATGTGACATTTTTTCGTATTTGCAATATTTAATGACTTACAGGTGATTAATTAAGAACAAGGGAGATGAAAAATTGGTATTTTCGGAATAACTCTTTTTTTTCAATGGCAATCAAAAAATTGTTCCCACAAAACTTGTAGCGCTTACAATTACGAACATTTACATAACAACATCTCAATAATCGGACCAATTATTGTTGCGCAGTAGTGCGTCGAAGTCATTAAGGTGAGATCGGGCCCATTGGGGTCTCTCAGGTAAGCGATAACCCACGCCGACTCGCGCCAAATAGGGCTGCCGTATATAGATATAAGATTTGACTGAGATGTTGTTAAACGAATAAAGACGTGTCTAGACAAGCCTAGAAAATATATGCTCTTTTAAAAAAACATTAGCCTGTCCGTGAAAATTGGGAAACACATCCCTAAAAAAAGTTATTCGATCAGTTGGGAAACGACCAGTGTTCCAAAGTGAGTGACTGCTTCGTCTGTAAAGAGGCCTTGGACCTCGGTGAAAATCGCGTTATTAAAGAAAAAGGGGTACAAACTCTTCGGAAATCCGCGAATACGAGGGGAGACAAAGAAAATGAGCTCATGTTAAACGACGTTTCGACAGTGACTGTTGCACGTGGCTTGTTACAAAAACTACACCAATCCGAAGCTGGCACTAGCTGCAAGGTAGGTACGTTGATGAATTTTGCATGCTGTAGAAATTGTTAAATGTTATATTTTGTAAAAAAAGCATTTACATATATCATTTTGCAAGATATTCACTAATTATCATAGGTACATTATTATATATTTTCTCATATTTTATACATATAGTTGTGAATAATATTTTTCACGGCGCTAGGGTACATTTCAGGAATAGAGATAGTGATTGTTAATAATTTCTCTAAAATTCGAATTTATCTCATACCTATCTGTTGACAGTATTTCAATTTTTACTGCTACTGGCTTCCAACAACTCTCATTAATTTCTATCCATATTTCCGTTAATTCCCAAATATTTCTATTACTTAATTCCGATAAATTCCTAAAAACTCCTATCCATTCTCATCAATTTACGTTAATTTCCAAATATTTTCATTAGTTCTCATAGATTTTTTATGATTTCGATAGATTCTCATAAACTCCAGAATCAACTTCTTTTTATTCCCACCAATTCCCGGAAATTTTGATAAATTCCTATAGATTCTGAAGTAGTCTCATGATTTCTCATCAATTTTCATTAATCCCCATATGCAACTATAAATCCCCATAGATTCTCAAGAAGTCCCATCATTTGTATCAATGTTTATCAATCTCCATGTGCAACTATTAATTCCTATAGAGTAAAAAAAAATCTATAGATTGACATGCACGTTTTTATCGATTTCATTCATTTCTCATGTGGAAATCAATTTCCATCGATTTCCAACAATCCCTACGAATTTCCAACATTTTCCGTTGATTCCCAAATATTTACATTCATTCTCATGGATTCTCATTATTTTTCTTTATTATAATAATTATTCTCTTTCTATAGGTTTCCATTGACTCCAGAATCAACTTCTATTAATTCCCATCGATTCCCGTGAATTCCCGAAAATTTATATGAATTCTCATAGATTTTCGAGGAGTCCTACAGATTCTCATTCAATTCTGTAGATTTCCATACCATCTTTTACATCGATTTTTTTCATTCTCATACAGCGCTATCAATTCCCATCGATTTCTATCAATTTCCATAAATTCTTATCAATTTGTAATTTTCAGCCGGAGGAGCTGCAATCCAACTTCCTCATCGACATCCAACTCACCAAGGGTGCTGCGATCATCCCCTTCTTTTGATTTTCAACGCCTGTGTCTCTTTTGTGGGGAAATCGTCGACGACGCAATTCACCGCAGCGCGCGACTTGATGACTTCGACGCAGTACTGCGCAACAATAATTGGTCCGATTAATAAGATATTTCTATGTAAATGTTCGTAATTATAAGCGCTTTAAGTTTTGTGGGAACATTTTTTGGATTGCGATTGAAAAAAAGGAGTTATTCCGAAAATACCAATTTTTCATCCCCCTTGTTCTTAATTAATCACCTGTAGGTCATTAAATATTGCAAATAAGAAAACATGTTACATATGCAAATTTGTGGAGAATGTTTTTCTGAATAAAGTAAGTAATGGCACTTTTTTCGGTAAAATGCGAATTAACGTCGTAAAGTGCAAAAAAAATCCTCCCTTAAAACCAATATGGCGGCTTATTCACAAGGGGTAGGAGGTCGCATTTTTGGATTTAGACTCTCCATTGACCACCCAACCCCCACACAAAATATTTTCTTTTCCGCATGAATTGCACAATTAAATCCTACTTTGACTGGACTATCGGCGGTATGAGATACAATCACTATGTGCTCACTGATCGCCTTATTTCCGCCTTAAAATCAAGGTTTAAAAAAAAATCAGTGGCGTAGATTTAGGGTATTTTGAGGGTTTCGACCCCTTAACTTCTACGCCACTGGAATAAATGCGATTTTAAGCAGCGCCTTTGAACCGTCCATGTTTTCTACACCATAAAGGTACTCTTGGTTAACGGCTCTAAAATGAAGCGTTTCCGAGAAAAATGGCATTTTATGAGAGAAAACGTCACTTTTTTAACGATTTTAAACAGCATTTTGGAAATATGAAAGTAAGTGAAAATTTATTCCTATTAATTGACGAAAATAAGGGGATCTGTGAGCAGACATAGCGTGTATATGAGCTGAAGTATCTCATACTAACGGTTCCTGAGATATCGTCAAAAAAACTGGGAAAATTATCTTTTTTTGACACCCTACTACTGTATCCCAAAAACGGTGCATTTCCGGACACACGACGTTAATGGGAAATTTTTTGTTTATTTCAGTCTGAAGCAAACAACTACAGTGGCGTGTATTTTAATTTAATTAAATTATGTCGTTCATCCCATTAAAATTAAAAATTGAATAACTCGACTCGTTAAGTAGGAAAGTTCTGAAAAAATTACGAAAGACCAATAGCGCCATTACCTAACGGGTACACCAGAAATGATTTCTTGCAAACAACTATAGTGGCGGGTATTTTAATTTAATTAAATCATGTCGTTTATGTTCATCCCCAAATAAACAACACAGAGAAGTACCTAGTTGAAAATTGTCAGCTATCTTTTTAGTAGCTGTTTTCACGCTAGTCCTGAAACTCTTCTTAATAGACACATAGCGGGTATCATAAAGTTTTTTTTTAATTTTATCTATTCTTGACATGAAAGTAGTTACAAAAATGTCAACAAAAGTCATTTGACGTCGTCGATATTAGCTTCAAGAACGAGCACAGAAATCTGCCCGTTAGCCTAATGAGCCTTTATAATATTGGCTGGCATCAGTAAAATAATTTAAACTCAATTGACATTCATTGGTAAACCAAACATAGTCCGATAAAGTTTAAAAAGTCATATGTATCGATTAAGAATACACACATCCTTTTGATAGTTCGATTTATTTTGTTTCATTTACGTGGCTCTCATAGAAACCATCAAGTTTGTCTAAACACTCCATTCTGCATAAATAAATGTAGGTCAACATTGGTTTTGAATGAGGTTTAAATGGACAGCATACAAAGGATAGAGTGTCATTATGTGAATAAATTTTATGTAGTTGTCAGTGACTTTGTTTGAATGATTCCTTCAATAATTTACGCTCGTTCACAACTTCACATTTAACTGTTTGACATTTTCTGGTGAAATTAAAAATATTAATTCGGACGGTTACTGTGACGTCACATCTGACTTTTTAAACTTAATTGTACCATACTCTGTTTTTTCAAATGTAGGTACGTTCCAAAAACAATTAAATGGAAGGTAGCACAATTTACAAGCTAAAAACTCACCCTCATTCTCTGCTGTTTACCAGATTCAGCTATTCGTTGAACTCCTTTCGGGTAAAATGGTAACCCGTTCACCATCCAAATATTCTCCAATCACAGGTAACCTAAGCCGACTGAGCATTAAATATGGGACTATTCCAGGATTTTCACACTCACATTCACATTCACAACACAACACTTTCGATCAAATCAGATTCGAATGGCCTGTCCTGTCACAGTGACAATTGTCAGGACTTGGTAGATAGAACTTTTACTTTTACACAATTTACACACAAATTTTGACTTTTGACCGACGTTATTTACCACTCCGGCTCTAGTTTGACGCGCGAAAAGGATGCTTACTGCTGGTTTGAAAGGGTTTTCTCGAATAAACTGACAGTTTTAATTAAACTAAATACAAGAATGACAAATAAGTACAACTTATTTGCTGGTGTTTTCTCCCGCGCGACCAAGCGACCATCCCTTACCGAAAACCAAAATCAACTGCGCAACGCGCAACAGCGCAACTGCCTTCAGCTTCCACTGACACTCTCTCGCTTTTCACAAGGCCCACCCACTCTACGAAATTTTCTTGAAAATAGATGTGGGGCAAAATTGCAAAAAAAAGTTAGGAAACAGTTTTGATTTTTTTTCACAATTTTGTAAAAAACCCAATTGTGGGCAAAATTTTCCTTCAAAATATTTTCCTTTCAAGTTTGCCGGCATTCGTTTTTACATGAATGTCTCGTAAAAAAGTCAAAACTGTTTCGTTATAGGTTTTTTGCAATTTTGCCAACATCTGTTTTTCTTTGAACAATTTTCTTCAACTTTTTCTCGCATTTTTCTCCGCATCGGCTTTTTTTTTGGCCAAATTTTTTATGAAAAAACACATGTGGGCAAAACCCATATTTCACCTTTTTACGTCACAAAAAATTCGATGTTTCCAAAATTATTCGGTAAAATTAATCCTGGCAATTTTGCCCACATATGTGTTTTTTCATAAAAATTTCATAACACAAATGTGGACAAAAATGCAAAAAAATATTTTTACAAAATTTATGTATTTCTTGCTTAGTCAGAATTATTCCGAATTTCGATCAGCTCGGAATTAAAAAAAAAAGGCGAATTTAAAGAATTTGGCGCTTCTATACGCGGTCGTAGATATGGTTTTTCCAGTGAGAGTTGTCCGGTGAGATGCCACACTGATCCTGACTTTAAACGATTTAATTCGTAATAATTATAAATTATTATAATTGTACGAATCGAATCAATTATTGTAATATAATAATTATATTAATCAATAATAAAATTTGTAATTATTGTATAAATCAATTATTGTATGTAATTGTACGAATTAAATCTCATAAAATCAAATCGTTTATAGTCAGGATCAGTGTGGCATCTCACCGGACAACACTCACTGGACAAACCATAGGTACTCGGACGGCGAAGAAAAACTATTTTTTCACAAGCTTCCGATGTTTATTGACTAACATTTCTACATAAGTTTTGTTTTATAATTATTAAACACAGGTCGGTTATTTATTTACTGAAAACGTTGAAATTTCATAATTATAGGTTAATTTTCTTCATAAATAACATAAAATGGTTCTTCGACAAGAGAACAAACAAGAATTTTTTATGTTTAAAATTGAATGATAAATAATAATAATTTTATAAGGAAAAAAACATGATAAAATTGAGTGTAACCAATTACATTTCTATTTTTTGTGTATATTCGGTATAGGTCTGAGTCTGAGAGTAGGTCGTAAACTATTTTTTATAGACCTTAGTGATAAGAATGCCCACCCCAAAATTTATATTTTTTATTTTTCGGACGAAATAATTTATTTTTATTTTTTTATGATTTGACGTAAAAAAATCTATATACAGGGTGTACCAGCTCGATTTAGAAAACGGTAAGGGCCGTGTAGGTCTCGTCAAGACGGAACGTTTTTTTATTTGAAGTTTTTGGATTTGGACCTTCGTTGCGGAAATATGGCCGACTTCCGATTTTTAGTTTTTTGGCTCCAGTTTCAGCATTTTTAGGTTCTCGCCCAAACTGAAACTAGTTTTGGAAACTACTTAGCTTCAGTTACAACTTTCATATTGAAGTCAAGGTTCTATCTCTGTTGGGTTCAAAATCTTAGTTTTTCAATGTGATTCAATTTGAATTGATTCAAAGACTTAAAATTTAAAGTCTTGGGCATGTCGCCATTTTGAATCCAACAGAGATAGAACCTTGACTTCAATATGAAAGTTGTAACTGAAGCTAAGGAGTTTCCAAAACTAGTTTCAGTTTGGGCGAGAACCTAAAAATGCCGAAACTGGAGCCAAAAAACTAAAAACCGGAAGTCGGCCATATTTCCGCAACGAAGGTCCAAATCCAAAAACTTCAAATAAAAAAACGTTTCGTCTTGACGAGACCTACACGGCCCTTACCGTTGTCTAAATCGAGCTGGTACACCCTGTATATACAGGGTGTCCCAGCTTATTCGAAGCGGTCTCTGTAGCCAAAACGATTGACTTTTTCAAAAAACTTTTTGAAAATTCAAGTACAGAATCACAATGGACATAATATAAAATTATTTTGGACTATACAGAGTGTCCCATATGAGAGTGGCATATCAAAGTTATGTTTTTTTAAATAGAATGCTCCTATGTTATTGCATTTTTAGATTGTCTGAGAAGAAACAATAAGATTGGCTTTTACAGTTGGTGTTTAAATTCAGAAGTTTTTGAGTTATAAACAAATGAAAATCGTCATTTTTCAAGTTCAAGGCCCTGTACAACGAAAACGGTTCAAGATAGAGAAAAACGGCTTACATGTCCCTATTTTAACTTTTTATGTGCTATCCTATGGTAGAGAAAAATTTGTACTTTCTTTGATTTTTTTATTTGGCGACGCGTGAAGAAATCTCAGAATTTTTCAAATTTTTTATCACCCTGTATAAACATTTCATTTACATCATAGGATAGTACATGAAAAAGTAAAATAGGGACATGTAAGCCGTTTTTCTCTATATCTTCAGTCGTTTTCGTTGTACAGGGCTTTGAACTTGAAAAATGACGATTTTCACTTGTTTATAACTCAAAAACTTCTGAATTTAAACACCAACTGTTAAAGCCAATCTTATTTTCTCTTCTCAGACAATCTAAAAATGCAATAACATAGGAGCATTCCATTTAAAAAAACATAACTTTGATATGCCACTGTCATATGGGACACTCTGTATACTCCAAAATAATTTTAAATTATGGTCATTGTGATTCTGTACTTGAATTTGCGAAAATTTTTTTGGAAAAAATCCATCGTTTGGCCTACAGAGACCGCTTCGAATAAGCTGGGACAGCCTGTATATATATACATATATAGGGTGTTTACTGTAAGGTTGGCCAAACTTCACAGCCTAAGACTAAAATAAACAAAAAAATTCCCATTAACGTGTGTCGGGAAATGCACCGTCTTTGAGATACGTGCAGGGCGAGGTACTGGGTGTCGAAGAAATAAATATTCTTTTTCCAGTTTTTTGACGATATCTCGGGAACCGTATCAGATACAATGTTCAGCTCTTATACATACTATGTGGTCATTGATCGCCCTATTTTCGCAGTAAAATGAAGGTTTTAAAAAAATTCAGTGGCGTAGACTTAGAGTATTTTGAGGGTTTTGACCCCCTAATTTCTACGCCACTGCAATAAATGCGATTTTGAGCAGCGCTCTTGAACCACCCATGTTTTCTACACTAAAAAGGGACTCTTGGTTAAAGGCTCTAAAGTGAACCGTTTCCGAGAAAAATGTCATTTTATGACGGAAAACATCAATTATAAGAATAAGTTTTCACTTACTTTCGTTTTTCCAAAATGCTGTTGAAAAATCGTTAAAAAAGTGACGTTTTCTCTCATAAAATGCCATTTTTCTCGGAAACGGTTCACTTTAGGGCCGTTAACCTGAAGTACCTTTTTGGTGTAGAAAACATGGGCGGTTCAAGGGCGCTGCTTAAAATCGCATTTATTCCAGTGGCGTAGAAATTAGGGGGTCGAAACCCTCAAAATACCCCAAGTCTACGCCACTGAATTTTTTAAAACCTTTCTTTTACGGAGCAAATAAGGGGATCAGTGAGCACGTAGTGCGTACATAAGAGCTGAACATTGTATCTGATACGGTTCCCGAGATATCTTCACAAAAAAAACTGGAAAAATAATATTTCTTCGACATCCTACTGTATCTCAAAAACGGTGCATTTCCGGACACACGACGACGTTAATGGGAAATTTTTGTTTATTTTAGTCTGAAGAATCAGCCTGTGAAGTTTGGCCAACCTTACAGTAAAGACCCTGTATATTTAAGCGTTAATTTTCACCCTTCTACCACCAACCCCCGTTTTTTAATAGCAATATTAGTAGGTACTTGTATAATCTTCAACTCTCAGTATTATCTAGAAAAATAATTTAGGTATATGGCAACACAATAACGTTTGCCTAGTCAGCTAGTTTTATATAAAATTATAATTCATTGATTTTAAATATTTTTACTCAAATTTTGTTAAATATGTAGTTCATTCAATTTTGTCATCTTTTTATTTCAATTTTTCTTCCAAACCTTAAAAAAAAATTTCTAAAGTTATAGGAGTTCGCATTGCTGCACTTTCATTTTCCGCCGTTCTATATAGACAGTTTTAGAAGCGATTAGTCGTTTCTCGTCGCCAATCACCACGGAAATTGTTAAATTACTGCAATTATTATAAATTGATTTCCATTTTCGTATTATCGTTTGCAATGGTATCATTTATCAATAATAATAATAATTCATCATCATTTTTTATCCATGGTCAAGCAATCCACAGCAACAAAACAGGCAGGAACGCAACAATTTGGCTGTTTGATTCTCGCCGGGTAACAGACGTAAGTGGCATCCTCGCCGGCTTCACCGACTTCCGAATCCGCGGTCCTATTGCCGCCTGGAGAAATAACAAAAAACTAAAATCACAAAAAAAATAACGGAAACAAACGCTAATTCACCTTTTTTGTCAACCGAACTTCCAAATTTCTTCTCCATGTGCTTGCCGTTGGCGTATTCGCTCGGTCCGCAAGTCGGATTCGGTTTCGTGAGACAGGCTGGCGATCCCAAACAGTCGGACCTATGACAGTCGTCCTGCAGTCCGAATCTTCTTTCGCAGTCGCATCCTGTGTACAGGACGCTGGCTCTCAGCTCTCTCGAATTGGATTTTTTCACTCTGTGGATCGCGTCGGAGTCGCCTGGTGACTTGCTTTTCTTGCTTTTGATCTGCGTCTTGCCTGAACACACCTTGTAGCAAATCTGGAAATTAAATTAGATTTGATGTAGTGAAGATGGAGGTCAATTGATACGTTCTGTTTATATCAACATGACATTGAGCGGCAGTATAAAGGAAATCGGAAGTGAAATGAATCTTGATTAGAATAGAAAAGCTTCAACCCTTTACCATATGACGATCCTGACCAATATTATTATTGAGGAATGCGAACAACTAAGTTTTTTCACAAAAAATATCAAAAAATTCGAAGTTAATAATATTCTATTCTACTCTATTAAAATATCTAATAATAATATTATTAATAATAATAATAGTACCATAGTATCAGGGGGCTCGCATTCGATTTCCTCTTTTTGTGGTTGGCAGCATGGTGCACAGCATGGTGCACAGCAAGGTGCACAACAAGGAGAGCACATCGGAACACAGCATTGCGGTACGCAGGTTTGCGTGATGCAGTAAGTGGGCTCAGCAGTTACAGCCAGCTTATCTTCTATCTTTCCGACCAGGCACTTCAGTTCTGAGAGCATTTTGAGACGATTCTCAGTTTCGTTTTTGGACGGGCACACAAAAACCATTGTCGAGCAGTGAGCAGTCGACGACGGAAATTAGAGAAACGGCCCTGAAGAGTAATCAGAAATTGAATTTTTGTGATTTTTCACACTAGAAATTTCGAACTTTTGATGATGTTTATTTACTTATTTCATTTATTAAACTGAAAATTTTGGTTTACTGGAAATTTTGGAAAGAAGTACGAAATTCAGTTTTGTCGCGAAATGTCAGAATTTGATTAATTCAAAATATTATGATGTTTGTTAAAATAATAATAATTATTGTTGGAAGAAAGACAACAACAACAGGGACTTCTCTCACCATAACCTTGACGCTCATACATAACATGAAAGCAGCAATAGATTGAATGATAATAAAAAAAATGATCTCTTTGATCTTCTATTCTATCTGTCTGTCTGTAGGTATAGCTGCCACTGAAATATGTAATAACTTTTATCGTTTGCATAAAGAAAACATTAAGCGTTCAACAACTTTTACTTCCAGCCATCCAGCGTTACGTAATTTAAGACCTACATTTATACCGGCGCTTTACGAAAAGTTTTACGGAATTTATTCTCAAAAGATAGGTAGGTACATATAGGTAATAGTAAAGCTTTTCAGCAGATGTGCGAAATTAAAAAGGAATCTTCGAGCTTAGATACTGGAGGTAGGCTTTTCTTGTTCTTTGTAAAGGCCCAGTTACACGGTGCGTGGTTCGGCGAACCACGGAACTGGTGCGTGGTTCGCAGAGACTCGCACTTTAGCGAACCAGGGATGGTCACACAGTTCGTGGCTTGTTTAGTGTTTTTTCGCAATCGGTTCGCCAAGGCAACATGGAACCCAGTTTGTTTTATTGAAAGCAATAGGAGCGCTCTCCCAACTGTCAAGTCAATTATCAATGTACACGTAACCACCGATCATGTCTGTTCGGAGAAAATTTCCAGGGACCACGGCAAAAGTGCCCGGAATCAATTACGATTATACCATTAAAAAGCAGTATAGGAAGACTTGTTATCAAATACCTAACTAAGATCACTTTTAATTTCCGCCTGCATACAATAAAAGACACAATTGTCATAAAATAAATTGCAAAACTGAGCATTGGTTCGCAACATGGCGAACCAGCACGAACCGACGACAAATCTACACGAACCTGTCGGTTCGCCCGCTTTGTTCTGTGCAAATTTACCGACTCCCGATGGATACGGCGAACCATACACCACGAACCGCGAGCCCATAGCGAGCCACCTATGTCACACGGTGCGTGGTTCGCGGCTCTTCGAGACAGGTTCGCCGAACCACGGACCGTGTAACCGGGCCTTAAGGCACAATAATACCTAAGAACTTTAGTTACCTACAGCTTTTTGACGTAATAGCATAGGTATACTCTGTACACTGAGAGTTGTCTGTTGTGATAACTAAGGATACATCATCTCGTTATGTTTCTTACTCCTTCTATTGCATTGCATAGTCAATCGAGTTAAAATGGGACGTATTGTCAGAAATACGTTTGAATCGTCTGCAATTCTAAAAAGATGAGCGAGAGTGAGACGGAAGTACCGACTCGATACGCTTAGATTGATACGATATTACGATAAGATTGTCGTCGCTACTATCAGTAGTGTCAGTGTCAGCGGTAAATATACTAATAAGGTTTGTCTTGTGATTTGAAACGTTTTTAATACGAAATTAGCAGAATTACCTGTGTCCTGTGTTATTGTCCTGTGATAAACTATGAGTAACTTATTATAATTGCTCGAATGCCTAAAAATCTATTTCCTTGTTTTGCCTGGGAAACGATTGAACTCCCTAGTACGTGGTCTTGTGGTTAAATTGCTGGAATATTTTACTTGCAAATAAGAAAACGGAGGTGTTATTCTTTCTTTTAAACGGCAACCAGCAGGTAGGTGACATGATATTTCTATCATGATGATAACAATAATTATTATGATTCTTATTATTTACTTGCATTATATATATTTGTTATCAAAAAATTGCAAGGCACTACTTCGTCAATAACTTGTCGAAATAATATATTTATAGGATATTCATTATTCCTCAACACACGCCACTGACACGAACTGCGATACCACATCTGGTTCGACTTAGAAATAAGTGTACGATTCAAATCGAATTAAATGAAATTGTTTAGTCAGAATCAGTGTGGCATGACAACGGACAACTCTCAGTGTACAGAGAGTACTTTTCAAAATTAAGATGATTAAATATAGGTGAACTTGTAATGGTAATATGTTGCTTCTCTTTTACTCGGAAGTCAGATGAAAAAAAACTTAACGGTCATTAAAGAAGGTGGTGGCAGTCATAAATTATTTAAAATTGATTTAAAAAGTATTTTTATAAATAATTAACATGAAACGTCTAATGTTAGAAATCAAAAACACCGCAAGTTCGATATTAATTTTATGATTAATGATTATTAACGAAAAAGCACTTTCGTTTTATTTGACCGAATTAATTAGTTATTTCATGACCACTAGATAATGACTTCAATAAGTTAATCTTCAATTTATTGCACCATGGTTCATGGTTCCAAGTTATTTGATGTACCTTGTATTGTATCATACGTGATTAAGTATACCTAAGGCTTAGGCTCCCGACTCATTTAATAAAGAACCTGTTCTACCTGATTACAATCAGCACAATGTAAACACCTGTCTACATAATATACATATATGGGCTTAATTCGACTTATAAAAAAAGTTTATTATAAAAAAAGAAGTTACGGGCAATAATATTCGAATGGTACATTTTCCTATTCAAAAAGGCAATGCGTGATTTCCGTGCAAAATAGGACAATATCATCAGCTAAAATTCGGAATTATTTCCATAAAAATTTTCGGATATACCTGGGAGATAGTTAAGAGTTGTTTTGTCGCAATTTCCAATTTTTTTGCTGCAATTTCAAAAATGGCAGCACTATGACAGCTTCGTGAAGTGAGCCGGAAAAACTCGGGAAAACCAGATTGCTATAGCGCATTCGATTGACCATCGTTTGACCACCCAATAATTTCGTTTGACCACGTCCAGAAAAAAGATACGATTTTTTTAAATTTCGATCCGATCCGGCCAACTTCACGATTTTACATTTCTCTCTGGAAGCTAAACGGTTTGATTTCGGGAGTCGAAACTAGCTCACCCCTTTCTAGCCAAAACGGGGCTGTACTGGACTACTAATTTTTTGCATAACCAAGTTTGAGCCCCAGGTATTGTTTTCATTTTGACACCGCTAAAAAAAAATCAACACTGATTTTAACGTCACCATAATCACTTTTGTTGAAGAAATACATTTTTTTTCTACTTTTCGATTTTGACGTTCACAAGCACGTCGTAGCCCTAATAATAAGCAATATATCTTGATGCTATACTCGGGTATGTACCTACCCTACCCTATACCCACCCACCTAAAACAGGCATTTTACTATTTCTGGTAGTAATAAACCATTTCACCTTGACATTCATTGTATAACGTAATGGCGCTATTTTTAGGTCATCGACTTTCGCATTTTCTGCTGAGACTTGGAGAGTGGATTAATTAACGATTGATTGAACGATGAGGACGCTTTTTTATTTTCACGCAGTCATGGAATTTAACATACCTATACGTACCTACCTATACCTACGAACTTGACTGTCCTCATTATTTCGCGGCATTTCTAGAATAATAAACTTTCGTTCGGGACGTGTAAAGAGAAACAGCGAGTCGCTGCGGTTTTATTTCGAGAGAGTCATCGAGCGTGTGGGAATATATGAAGTCTATCTAGTAGTTCTCTATGGCATGGCAGGATGAAGTTTGGAGTGAAATGTCAACATCTAACCACGTCGACAAACACCAATATACTCTTCAAATCAAACTCTACTTGTCACTGAAAGGGATCTCTTTCATCGCTAGACTCCAAACTATATGTACTACGACGAAGCCTGAACGTTTGAAGTTGCCTTATTAGTTCATTTCTGCACTGAATATGTTAACATTTAACTGCTAGTGCTAGTATAATATATACAGGGTGTCTCGGAATAAAGGGGACAAACTTCTAATAAGGTAGACACGGCTCTTTAGCCTGCCACTTTGCTGTTTTCAGAATATTTCTTGTCCCTTGAAAGTCACAACAGTAAGTAACCGTGACTACGTGTATTACTATTAATAGAAAGTCGAATTTTCAAAATTCAATCATTTCCTTAAATAGAACAAAGTATAGTATCCGGTATCAAATTCAGTCTCGGTGGTGCTGGTGCTGGTGCTGATGCCATAACTATAATAATATAAAGAGTGCACGATTGCTTTATAGGGAGCAATTATAGTCAATTATTACATACCTACCTACATCCAATCCGAGCAGCTTGAGAAATAGGTAGGTATACACAGCGAGAACAAGAAGTGTTTTGTTTTATGCTTAGTTACATTATTAGTCATGTCTGGATCCCCTTGTACGATCCATTAGTTGATTAAAATGGAAGCATTTTGAGGAGATTAGAAACCCTTATGTCAAGGCTTTATGTTAGTATTCGATGCGGGGAGTGGATTGTCCCTTCTTTCTTTTGTCGTACCTACAACAGCGTACAGCTGATCTCTCGCTTTTTAACTTTAAACCTTATCCTATAAGATTTTTATGCAGCAGGAATATTATGCCACTTCTTGTAGAAGGCGGATGATTGCTGACATACCTACATGAAGTTTCGGCCATGAATAAAATGAAATAAATAAGGAGACGTCCGTTCGAGAGTTTTTCTAGTAAACGATTGTCGATAAAAGCAGGGGATTTTCCGAAGGGAGTGGATAAAGGGCTGAGATCAGAGTGGCGATAGGAAATTCACAGATTCAAATCCCTCTTAGAATCGTTTGGGGAATAATGCGATCTGATATGCGATCGATACCTTCCAACCTCGTCGTCACGGAATGATGGAAATTGAAAGACTAGGAGAAGATATATGTGTACGTGGCTGTGGCTACTACTACCACTAACACTACCACTACCACTCTACTAGGTACTAAGGACTAAGGAAGAATTGATTCTTTTGTAAGCTTAATTAATAACAATTAAAAATATTACTTAATAATAACGTATTGATAACTATTGATAATGATCCATGATCATTATCCAAATAATAACGACTACATTTATGTAAATCTTATTAGTCCTATATCTAATTCTAGTCTCTATACAGGGTGTATTAGTGTTATAGGGTAAATTTAAAGGGGTATAAACAATAAACAAACTTTCAGATTCAGATTTTGTATGTGTTCCAGTGACGTAGATATTTAGGGTTTGCGCCCCTTCTCCCTACCTTTTACGCCACTGACTTTACCGCAAATATAAAAACATTATTCAATAGCCACTACATTTTAGAACAAAAAAGTATTCCTTAGTTTTTCTCCTAAGGCGTATCGTTTTAGAGATATTTGAAATTTCCTCAGGCAATGTTGGACAATTTACATTGAAAATAATGATTGATTCTTAATGATTATAGTGACATTGCGTGAGGAAAATTCAAATATCTCAAAAACCGTGAATCGTATGAAAAACATTAAAGAACACTTTTTTGTTCTAAAATGTAAGAGCTATTCAATAACGTTTTTACGAGCGGTTTTATATTTGCGGTTAAGTTAATGGCGTAAAAGATAGGGAGGAAAAAAAGGAGTCAACTCTTAATATTTGATTAACATACAGGGGCTTACTGTAAGGTTGGCCAAACTTCACAGTCTGATTCTTCAGACAAAACAAACAAAAATTTCCCATTAACGTCGTGTGTCCGGAAATGCACCGTTTTTGAGATACAGCAGGGTGTCGAAGAAATATTCTTTTTCCCAGTTTTTTTGACGAAATCTCGGGAACCGTATGAGATACAATGTTCAGCTCTTATACACATTATGTGCTCACTGATCCCCTTATTTCCGCCGTAAAATCAAGGTTTTAAAAAAATTCAGTGGCGTAGATTTAGGGTATTTTGAGGGTTTTGACCCCCTAACTTCTACGCCACTGGAATAAATGCGATTTTAAGCAGCGCCTTTGAACCGTCCATGTTTTCTACACCGTAAAGGTACTCTTGGTTAACGGCTCTAAAATGAACCGTTTCCGAGAAAAATGGCATTTTATGAGAGAAAACGTCACTTTTTTAACGATTTTTCAACAGCATTTTGGAAAAATGAAAGTAAGTGAAAACTTATTCCAATAATTATTGTTTTCTCTCATAAAAGACATTTTTTCTTGGAAACGGTTGACTTTAGAGCCGTTAACCAAGAGTACCTTTTTGGTGTGGAAAACACGGGCGGATCTAAAGCGGTTATTAAGATCGCATTTATTCCAGTGGGATAGAAATTAGAGGGTCGAAATCCTCAAAATACTCTAAATCTACGCCACAGAATTTTTTTAAAACCATTATTTTACGGCGGAAATAGGTGGACCAGTGAGCACATAGTATGTATAAGAGCTGAACATTGTATCTGATACGGTTCCCGAGATATCTTAAAAAAAAAAAACTGGAAAAAGGATATTTTTTCGACACCCTGTATCTCAAAAACGGTGCATTTTCGGACACCCGTTAATGGGAATTTTTTTGTTTATTTTAGTCTGGAGAATCAGCCTGTGAAGTTTGGCCAACCTTACAGTAAACACCCTGTATAATAATACATCTATTCAAGAAAAGAAAATGAATTATTCCGGCGCGGACCGACCGCTGGCCTCTTTACTCGTGACCGAGTCCACCGAACATAGTTTTTTCTCTCCTTCATTCTAACACGAATCTGAAAGGTCCTCGAGCCCTTTCTGCGGCTAAATTATACTTCTTCTTTCTCTGTTCGGGCAGAGGTCATTCACTATCACTACTATGATATCAATTTGATTATCAGTCAACAATTTCCCTATAAACTCGTTTCCCTAACGTATCTGCATTTATTGGCATTATCCGCACGAACTACGGATATATCTCTTATTATATCAACTGGCAACATCTACGGATGTATGTATTTTCCTTTTCTGTTTCGAAACTAAATTTACGAAATAAAATTAAAAAAAAAAGGTTTAAATTATTAATAATCAACGAGAAAACGAATTTTTATTATTTCATCTTAATAGGGCATACGAATAACAGTTGCAGAAGGATATCTGTATAGATACACCCTCGAATGAGGAATGCTTGTTTGCACATCAAAGGCGCTCTCTTTGCATAGATTAAGTCATGAGCAGGGGCTGTCAGGGTAGCTGCGGAATAACAGCATCACATGTCTGTTTAAGGGGTGCAGCCGATAATATCTTTCCGACAAAATATCCCCATAAAATGTATCGTAATCGTTCATGCACAGATTCATCGTTATACAAATTGTTCTTTAAATCTTTCAATGGGATACAAATTATCGATCGCTGATTGCTCTTATTATCAAAATGTGGGAGGGCGACTCTTCCATCTCCTAAAGTCTTCAAATTTGGAGGGAAAAACGAGAAAAAAGTTTCAACTTGAAGCGTCACTCGACTTCTCTTGCTGTTTAAATTTATAAGGGGGATGGCTATGGCGGTGGGTGTTAGAGGGACCCAAGAATAACTTTGAAACTACGATAAACATTAATCCCCCTTAAGGTTAAAATTTACCCCTTGTTGTGATTTGACGTTTAATTTTGATTTTTGAGACTAAAAGCAAGGCAATAAAAAATTACAGTGCACTCACCTTGGAGAGAGGGTGCCTGTTGCTGGAATTCTCTGACTGCTGATGTCACAACCGATTAGGCGCTAATCACTTTAATTGCCGGTTAATGAGTTGAAAGATTTAATTTAATTAGAGTGATTTTGGTTGAGGTCAACGAGTATGTTTATTGTATGCAACCAACTTTTCGCGTACATGAGTTCTGACATCCCTATTTCAACATTTTCCTCAAACTTTGACTAAATAGGATGTTTTAGGGATTGTAAATTTTAGTTGGGACATAGGAACTGTGTCATATTTTTCCAAAGCAGAGCTACCTAGCCTGACAGTAGATATGCACAGTATATGATTCCAGTGTAGACTCTTTGGTCACAAATTTATCAATGTTAGCGCATACCTATGCAGTATACAGACTTTTGGTACGTTTTCGCTCCATAAGAAAATTGAGCTCCAAAAGAAGTTAATTCGCAACTTTCATGCCCTCTTCCTAATTCATTTGACATTGAAAAATCGATTTGTTTTAAGCTCGCAAAAATCACAGTCCACAAGCAATAAGCAAATGCACCCTGATAACATTTCAGGTTATATTTTAAAATTTCAAATTAGTAGACGATTGCATCCACTCGGTCGTAAATCGTCCGTTCCGGTCCAGGTTCCATCCCGCGCTCCAATCTTCTCCGCAATAGGGATACTCATCAGTCCATATCGAGGGATATTATTCGGAGGAGGTGCAATATAACGACTCGCCGTAGCGTGTGGATGCACCACCGCGGGGGAATCGGAAGACAAATGAAAACGTCATCGGATCGATGCGTCATGCATTGTGCGGAATCCCCGATTCCCCGCCGGTGAGCGCCAAACCGTGCAGCCAGGGGTAGAAAACCGCTGTCAGGACGTCGGAGCATCGGTTTGTGTAATTTTTCCTTCGAAATGCACTCATCCTTTAATGGCATTTTTGTATTTTTTGTTACTGTAACGCCTCAATTTTTACTAATGTACCTTATCACTTCTTTTAGGTATTCATTCACGTTTATTACTTATTGATTTTTGTTAGCTTATTCCCCTTGGAAAAATGACGGCATTGCATGTCACATTGCATAACTGATGTTTGTTTGGATATGATATGATCCAAGTCTGCTCAGATTCAGTTCTTCATAATGTGAGTAGGGGTCAATGTTTCCGCGTAACCAAGGAAACGTGCAGTCGCTGACCGTATTATATTTACTAGGTAGGTAGGTAGGTACATACTGCTTTAATTATTTACCTACGTATTAAAAAATTCCCAAGTGCCGGATGAGAAAACCGATTTAAGATCATAATTATTCATGTTTTAACTCAACATGGAGGGTTGTCAAATAATGTTCAAATTTGGAGAAAGTTTAGGTGTATCCAAGATTATGGAGAAAGCTTTTGAAGTACTTGGAAGGAGCTAAAATAATCAGCGACCGCCAATACGGTTTCCGCAAACAGAGGTCAACTGGTGACCTCCTCACTTACGTCACCGAGCTGTGGAACAGAGCAATCGAGCACCATGGGGAGTCTCGAGGGGTTGCGCTTGATATTTCTAGAGCTTTCGATGGATTGTTGGAAAAACTGCAGCCTTATGGCATGCCCGAGAAATCCTGCTTGTGGCTTGCGAGTTATCTCGGAGATCGCTCATTACAGGTGGCTCAGAGTTCTTTCTGAGACCTTTTCCATCAATGCCGGTGTGCCTCGGGGATCCATTTTATCTTCGACTCTCTTTCGAATATTTATCAACGACTTGCTGCTTCAACCACAGATTTGCCGATGACAGTACACTCATATCTTCTTATACGTTAGATGCGCGAACATATGTCATCGACGCACAGACTCGCAGGGAGCAAGAAGTTGTCACACTTAACAATGACATATACAAGAGATTTTAGCTTGGGGCGATAGAAACCAAGTTCAATTTAATGCCGGAAAAACCTAAGCAGTCATCTTCTCCAAAAAGGCCAACGTTCTGGAGCCAGATATGGTGATGGCGGGACACTCTCTTACTCCATCTCGGCATCTCTTCGTTTACTTGGAGCGAGCCTCGGAGCGAACATGTTCATGTTGCAGGTCTGGCAAAGAGTGCTTCTCAAAAACTTGGAACACTCTTCCGCACGAAGAAATCTTATACACCACAACAGCTTCTCCTCTTATACAAGGATCAAATCTGACCATCCTTGGAGTACTGCTCACATTTTGGGGCCAGCTCCTAAACATACGCTGAGACTACTCGACTCTATTCAGAAAAGAGCCATTCACTTGATTGGGGACCCAGATTTGACAAAATATTTAGACACTCTCGAACATCGAAGAAGAGTAGCTGACCTGAGTCAGTTTTATAGATATTTTTATGAAAAGTATTGAAAAGATGTGGCCCGCTTGATCCCACTTAGAAGAAGACCGTTCAGAAATACACGTCGAGCCGCAGACGCTCATCCGTGTCAGGTTCAGCTCGTTACACCTCGTACCACCCCATTTCAGACTTCTTTTATGTATAGAGCCGCATCACTTCCGCGTGTTTCCCGCAGTATACAACCTGCAGCGATTCAAGGTCAACGTGAATCGACATCTCCGATCATGCACCACTCCCAGAGCGTCATAGGGACTTAGGTACATTATTTATTTTAAAAGCAGTTCTATTAGTATAATATCTGAGAGCTTATAATGATAGTTTCTTGTTGTTATTCTCGAGTAGTTGTGCAGAAATCGGTCCCATTATATATGTACCTTAGGTGTCCAACAATGATGACATCGTTTCTCAGCGCTTAAGCTAATGAATAGGATCATTCGTCTGCCTTAATAGCCGCGATAGTAGCAACTGGAGTAGGTGGAGTGATTTGGGATTAAAACTTCTTCAGCAACTTCGATTAAAAGTGAATTTAAACATTAGGTACTCTTATCTATTGATTGATTTTTATTATTAACTATGGGGAAACTATGATGGGAACTAAAAATGTCATTTCATTATCGATCGATTGCTCATGCAGCTTTGAACACTTTTGCTAAACCGCAGGAGCGACAATTCCGAAAGGGCAGTCAAGGACAGTCTTTTGTCAATTTCCCCCGATCGGAGAGGAAGAATGGCGCACCCTTATAAGATGCTTTCTATGTATGAACATGCCTAAATAATGGGTGTCGCGATCTGAAAACCCCATTTCCTGTCGGAGCGACAACTTATACGTTACGTGACACTACGCGCGCGGTCTCAGAGTTTATAAGGCTGTCTGTCGAGTCGGTCTATGCGCCGTAAATTTCATGCTCGAAATTATTAAAAACTGCTAGAAAATAATTTTTTATCGTAATCGGAAAGATTGCTAATAAGAAAGTCATCGCATTGAACTGAATTGAGCCACTGACGGCTGCCATTATTAGGGCAGGCAAGGGCACGTATAACTGGAATGTAACTGAACCCTCTGGAATTTCAAAGCATTCCTCGGTCGGCAACCTAATAGGGATCGCAACGCGTGCCATCGAGACTTTTTCAGACAGTCAATTTCACTGCTTTCAGTCTTTTAAGTGGCTTTTTCCAATTATTTGAAAAATCATAATAAGTGTAACGAAAGAGCACTGAAGAATTATTCTGGATTCATGTTTGTTTACATTCTCTATAAGACAGGAATGTCAAAAAAAAATTCGCGCATATCCAAGCTATTGCATCCCCTCTACTGTGCTTCGCCTGGTGTGGAATCCCTTTAGCGAAGCACTCTCTCCAAGTCCGTTTCCTTGAGAGAAACTTAAGGATTTTGAGAGGATCAAGGTCGGGCCTAAGCTGTCGGGTGGTGGCTCAGAACATTACTGCTTTTGAGCTCTATCGCATCGCATTTGAGCAGCAGATGACGTGGTATTGGTGTCTCGTCTTCTTTTCCGCAGAATCTGCAGACGCCCTCCTCTTCCATGCCTAACTTCCTCAGAAGTTCCTTGAACTTGTAATGCCCCGTCAGTGTTCTGAGAAGTTATCTCGGTTAAAGTTTCCGAGAAGTTCTTTGGCTTGTCTCAACCCCCGAGAGGTTCCTCCAATGGGTTTCTCTCAGCTTTTCTTCTTCCTTTTGAAGTTCTGCCTTGAAGAAAGTATCTTCGAGGCCATAGAATGGTTCTGGTCCTATGAAGGGTGTCGATGCTCCTTTTCTTGCCAGTGAGTGGTCACGTTCGTTTCCCTCGATTCCGGAATGGCCCGGTATCCACTTGAGGTGAATGTTATTTTCCTTGCCTAATTCGTTAAGTTTTCCTAGGCACTCCCAAGCCATATTGAAGCTGATTTCTTTGTTTTTTGTAGTTTCTGTCGAGTTTTATTTGGGCATGTTCTTCTATTGCGTGTAATTTCGCTTGTAGTATGGTTGAGGATTTTCCCATTGGTTTGGAGTACATGGTGCGTGGCCCATACATTCCTGCCCCGGTTCCCGTACCATTTGATCGTACCTTCTTTGAGAATACAGTTGCAGTTTCGTGATGAAGTTCCTCTCGAAACTGAATTTCTTAACAGTTCTGTCTTTTGGTAGTGTCATGAGCCCCTCACAGCCACTCCTGATTCCTACTCTTGACATCCTAAGTAGAGCTTCTCTTCTCTAGCTCTTCTCTCTATCACCAAATGTAGCCGGTTTGGGCAGGTTCTCATTGCTCCAGTGATGCCGAGACACTTAAGTCTCTGGATCTTGTCAAGTTTTGTCCTTGCTGTTGCTAGGTTAGTTCTCTTGTACCAAGTGATGATAGGCCTCAGTAGCATGGCGTACATCCAGCGCAGAATGTGTGGGTTACAGCCCCATGCTCTGCTAGCCATTCTCCTGCACGCCATGAGAACGGTAGTGGCTTTACTTACTGTTTTGTCCAGGTGCTGGTTCATAAATCCACTTCGCTCAAGCGCGTGGCTTTGATTTTTTGGAAGCTTGAGTCTTCTTGTGAAATGGTACAAGTGTTTTTGTAGGGTTGATGATGTTTAGTCCTACTTCCTGGCACCATTTCTTGGTTACATTTAACCCTCTCTGTATAATGTCGCAGAGAGTACCTTCAAATTTACCCCTGACCATTATGACCATGTCATCGGCATACCTAAGCAGGTAATGCCGTTCTCGGCGAGTAAGCCCGATGAGTTCGTTTCAATAATAACGAAACCGTTGATTGAAAAATCTTATTTCAAGCAACGATTAAACAAAAAAAAAACATTTAGGGAAAGGTTTGGATATGGGTAGGAAGGTTGTTGAAATAATTTTACTCTAGTACCTATGCGCAGGCGCAGGGCATTCATCTTGCTGCTCTATATTACCGACATTCGGATTTTATAAAGTCGAATTTTTAAAGGTTATGTAACCCCATCCGTGGACTCATTGTACTGGTATATTATTTAGATTGGATTTATTATTCAGATTGTCACTTTGATTATTATTATTCCGCGAATATTAGCAGCAGAAGACCATTTGTGCACGGAGTGATTACTCTTGATAATCAGATAATATGGATGGGATAGGGTTACTCCCTAATCCCCATTATTGTGCTCTAATACAGAAAGAGACCGTATCCTGACAACGAGACGGATCCTTTGTGCGTTGGGAGTCGATACAGAGGGAGGGAGGGTATCTATTTAGTAAATATCTAGGACGATTCCTCTGTCTATTATAAGTATCTCCATGCCTCCCATTATTATCTCTATAGCTGCTTGGGGAATTCAGAGATTTTTAAATTTATTATTTTTTTTATAAAATCAGATCTTCTGATACAGGGTGACATTTTTAAAAGTTGCCATTGGCGATATCTTCATAACAAAAAAAGATATCAAAAATCGCGAAAACCCGTTTGGGTAATAGAGTTAAGTAACCAAAAGAAGATGTAGGTAATACAGGGTGTTATAACTACCAACTAGTAGTACAAAATAAAGGAGGTGATTCTACGACTTATTCTAAGAAAAAAATTCCCATTAACATGGGTCCGCAAACGCACAGTTTTCGAGATAGAGGTTGTTCAAAAAAATGTGTTTTTCTTACTTTTTTGCGATATCTCAGTCTGTCTAATTTCAGTTCAATTCCTTCAAAAATACGCTCATAAACGGTTATAGAAATTTAGCAATTTTTACCATTTTCCTACCCACGCCACTGGCTTATTAATATAAATAATGTAACATTTTATTGCTTTAACTCAAATTTCCAATAATTTTCTTCCAATCCTGTTAATTTCATTTCAAAGTTTTATTGCCATCTTGCTCATACACGGGCTCAAAAAATAGCTAATTTTCCCAAAATTCAAATGGCTGCCATTTTGAAACGGCTCGCCCGATTTTGCTCAAATGCAACATCCGACCACTCCTTGTCGGCTCCTACAGCAGCCTCCTACGACTGCGATCTGCAATTAGGTGACAAAAACCGGATTTCTGGAATTTTAAAAGGACATATACCCTGCTGTAGAAGTAACGCTACTTTTGGACTCTGAACATTTAGATGAGTGATTGATTGGATAATAATATTTTATTATAATTATTATTATTATTTGGTAGGTAGGTATTTGTACTTATAATTCACAGCTAAATGGGTACCTTGCCAAACAGTAGATAGGTACCTCTGGGACTTATCTCCGTGTGTGCGAGGTTGATGACCTATAATAGAACAGAACTAATGTTCTCGATCTCGATTAGAAACCAAAGTGAATTTTTTCTACGATGGGTTGGTTCGGTACCTATACCTATTCACACACTATATAGACGCTACGCATGCACACAGTGTACACTTGAGAAAGTGAATACCTACCTAGCTACCTTGTCACTATTTCAGTAATACATAATAAAGCCTTCAGTCTCTGGGAAGTAGGTGAGGTAGCAATGCTACCATTTTGCATACTTAATTAAGAAGATAGCATCGTTAAATGAACCATTGTTATGTTACTCCTGTTGTATTAGAAAAGAAAGTGGATAAACTTTCTCAGTGTTGGTGTTGGATGATTGAATTAAATTAAAATGGGTACCTACCCATTTCCAAATAGGTACCTACCTACATATTTCCATTTACTAAGTCATCTTTAAAATTAAATAACAAAATCGCTACAAGGCATGCACTTTCATAAATAAGGGTTGGAATTTTTATCACATTTTTACATCCCACTGTTCAAAAAAAGTTACTTTTCAATTTTGAGTATGAATGAATCAGCTAAGTGTAAATTTTATACAGTCAGAGCTACGATACGAGTGAAACTGTCTTCGATCGCTCGCAACGCAACGCAATAGTGTTAGTGTTAGTGTTAATCTGATGACGAGCAGGAAGTCATCCTAACGGCCTCCTGCATGTCATCGGGATCGACTCCCTCGCACTCCATCAAACGTCAATCCTCAAATTGATGTCTAATCCTCGTTTAGCCTCACAAAGATCCCCCATATCGACGATATAACGTGGCTTCCTACGCCCTTTCACCCCGTAATCAATCTCTCTACACTCTCGATCGAGGGAGGATTATTTATTTAGCCGGTCGTGATTATTATTGCTATTCTGCGGCTGCGACTGCGGGGCCTGTACAACGGAGTAGACGTTCGATTCATGTGGTGTGTCACGGAATTGAAATGAAAAAACACCAACGGACTCTCTGTATAAGTAAAAGAGGCTTCTGCGAAATTTTCCTTGCCCTTATCGCATCGTCCATGGGTAACTTGGTGTACAATTTGGGTACAAATAAACAGAATTGGTCACACTGAATCAAACCGAATTTAAACGCCAGCTTATTGTTGCACAGTGTTGCCAGATTGTTTCATTTTAGTTAAAGTTCTTTCATTTTAATTAAAACCTCGATTAAAACAATTCACGAATCTTCGAAGTTGGATACTGGAGGTAGGCTCTTCTTGTTCTTCATAAGAATAAGAACTTCACTTACAACTTGCTGACGTCGTTAGGTGAACTGGTAAAGTTGCTTCTTTTTTATCCGGAAGTCAGATAAAAAAAAACTCAAGAGCGGGTCATTAGAGAAGGTGGCGGCAGTCACAAATTATTTAAAATTGATTTAAAAAGTCTTTTTATGAATAATAAACGCGAGACGTCTGATGTTAGAAATCAAAAACACCGCAAAATCGATATTAATTTGATGATTATTAACGAAAAAGCACTTTCGTTTTAATTGACCGAGTTAATTGTTATTCGTTGCAAGTATCATCGATACGTAGCTAATCGCGTCTAAAAATGATGTAGTTAATTCATTCCAGAACGTAATTCTTGCGGAAACGACAAGATAAATGAAGTTTAATGCGCGAGTAAATACGCAGGTGGTTCGAGACTTCTTTAAAATGGCGGATAAGTAGATATTCGTCATACCGAATCTCGCTTTCCACCTCGCGTCCTTGCCATCCAGAGAATCAGCGGGGGCTTACGTCATTTTCCTTAGCTTTTATTGTTTAATAATTCCGCGTCTCTGCGTGCGTCTTTTCCACGTCACCTCTGACTTCTACATGCGCTCTAAAATTGTCCATTCTTGTAAATGAAGGTCTGTGAATTTATACACGATATTTTTAGTAAAACGTTTATTGAGATTTTTACCACTTATTTACCCTTTTTCTTTCTTTGCGCGTTCTATTTTAATATGATAAAGGTCATTAAACTATTTATTTATTAGCGTTACCTACATTAGTGCGTATCATCAGATTAGTAAATGAAAATGTGGGTAATGATATAATGTGCATAAACCACCTGCATAAATGAATTTAGAATAATCATTACATAAGTACCCAGGCAGTGTTTCTTTTGGTCGTAAAAACGAAATTTTTTTCTCACAAGTATCGTACGTATACCCACGTAACTAGCCCGCAGAATTGATTCGAAATGACGTAGGTAGGTGAACCCCTTATCTTCAATTCCAACAAACTGCGGTGCCTGCATCTCGCCGGTTTTCCCGGAGGAAATAGAAATATTATCAATTGCCTAATAGTTCATGTGCAAAGATGATAACATAACACTTCGGTCAGGAACTTCAAACAGATAGATGCCCGCTACCTTAATGCATGACGTAATTTTGGTGAACCAGAAAGAGGAAATTCGTGTGACTCAAATTTCATAGTTTCATCGTCGTAGGTAGATATCATCAAGCAACCTCAAAATGATGACATTTAAATGATGACTTTGTTTTTACGTTCTTAAAATTACTGCAAAAATATGACATCCAGCTTGACGAACATATACAGGGTGTTGATTTTTAAAGCGGGCCATAGGGGATTAGCATTGCGAAAGTGGTTTTTGAGGATTCCTGCTCGCCGTTTAAACTGACAGAAATGGTTTTGGTATCAAAATGAAGCTAAAATTATTGCGCATAACGCTTGACATCAGAAATTAATTTAATTTCACGTTGTTTTCTAAAATTCTTCAGTAAAAATTCAAGTAATTGTTAATGTTTAATTACAAAATAGCATGCCTTGCCTAAACAATAATGACGTTTCTACGTTTTGACAACTGTTTTTGTCCATAATATTATTAGAATGTTAAGGTGCCTCTCCAACAAAGCAACACACAGGAACATTTTGTTTCCATTTGTTGCTTCTTGTTCCAAATTTTAGGAACTTCTAGAAACAAGTGCAAAATATTGCGTGCAAACAAATGGCAACATACAACAAGCAACAACTTCTACTAGCAACATCACGGAACATTGAGCAACGTACTAGGAACATTCGTAAACATTTCGGAAATTTGGAACAGAAACATAAATGTTCCCCTTTGTTGCTTTGGTGGATACGTGTCTTAACGTTAAACTAAGCAACATTTACATTTTACAATGCTATACTCTATTCCCTATGGCCCGTTTTGAAAATCAACACCTTGTATAGTCAATGAGTGAATGCGCTACCCTAGTATGCGTTAATGTCGGTAATATAGGAATCCTTGAAATTGAATAGTTTTACCTTTCTAGCCCTATGTAAAATAGGGAAAATCAAATATGCGACTACAGTCGTCATGCCCACCCCGTGGCGGCAAGACCATGACGACTGTAGTCGTCATGTCCAGCTAAGGGGTTCTAGCGCTGTGAAGCAATTAACACTTTAGGAAACACTCTAGAGCCGCCATTTTTTGTCGTAGAAATTTTTTTAAAATTTGGCTCGATTGAAGAGGCGAACAGTCTCACTGAAAGTTAATTTAAGTAAACGTTAAGTTAATTTTATTAAGTTTTATTTGGTTCAATATTCACAATTTTCTAATGCAATGCATATAGACCTACATCGGTCGATCTAACAATCATTATCCTCGTAGCTACAGAACAGAAGGAAAGTCAGTTAGTGACCCGCGTCAAAAAAGTAATAAATCTAAGCGTGCCCCAGCCCGGCGATATCATAGTTTAGGATCACAACTAGCGTAACCGAATCAATTTACCGTCTACAGGGGTGATCATTACGTTTCCCCGCAGCAGCATAACGCAATATATCGAGTTACCGTCCTCCTCGCTCGCGCTCCCACTGCATGGATGGGGGAGCGACTTTATGGCCTATGTTTTCACGTTCTTCCTAACACTCAAACTAATGCAATGCGGTGAACATTTCCTATTGCTGATTTATCGATTTCCCGCCACTTTATAAAACAACATCAAATGTAATAAAGCGAATTGATAGGTTAGGTGGGTAGGTATGCGAGTATGACACGATAATCTAATCCTGTTGTAAGTAGTGTGTTTTCAACTGAAAGTACTGAAACTGAGTTTCAAAATCGAAAAAAGGCAATAATTTTAAAAATTAATTCGTTTGCTATTATACGAGTAGGTATGTTAGTAATAGTAATAGGTGTAT